>JAWIIS010000053.1:5768839-7055047 GCA_033682625.1 Helicoverpa zea x Helicoverpa armigera | reverse complement strand
AACGACCTACTTTTTCACCTGTTTAATTGGCTGATAAATGGTTTTATCGTTTCAAAAACGTATTGGCAACTTGTTTTTAATTCAAAATTATATTTTTTTTTCTTAGCTATGAGTTTTGCTATTGTTGCAAAAGTATCAAGACAGGTCGATCATACATGTTTGTACAGGTATTCGAAGATGCGCAGTCACGTGCGTTTAATGCATTGTCCGCATTGGATCAAACATTGGTTCAAATCACAAATATTTGACGGAATAAACCAACATAATAGGATACCAACCCGGCACTCGTACGCGAAGTCATACTCGTAGTCCTCCTCCATTTTAACACAATTTATAACACAACACTATAGTATATTATTTATAAGGTTCACTTAACACATACATGTCTTACAATGTACACTGCACTTCATATTATAACATTTACATAAACTATTATCATGACTAACGAAATAACCTACAATATAGCTAAAGAAAATAGCACAAGTTTTATAAACAATATTTCTGTTTCAACACAAAAGAGTTTTTATAATTTAACAATCGCAAGCCAATTTAAAAATACAGCTATCCGCGAACCCGGCTGGTTGGAAACTGAATGAAAGCCAAGAAAACCGTAAATTGAAAAAAAATATCGCCGAATTCTAAATTTGAACCATTTCGTAATGGCATCCGAAGCGTCTAGACGTCCCGTGTGATTGTCCGTGCGGTAATTTTCATTAATTGCGTGTGTTGTTTCATAAGGAATTACGAAACAGCTGTTTGGGTCGATTTTGAGGTTAGGAAAAGTGACTGGCCGATTCAATACTACGGAGGAAAATTTGAGGTCGATGCGCGCGCAGCCGACCGCGCCGGTGCGACGCCCGGGTAATCTTGACACTATGACACGTATTTTGGAAACAATGTGGTGTATTTAGTAATTGTTACTGATATTACATTGTCTGTTTACGCTAGCAGCGAATATTTATTGGTATTATGTCAGCGATAATGTGTATATTTGTATCTATTCAACATCAAATGAATCACAACATATTACGCCGATTCGGGTCATGCTCTGTTTCAAGGAGACAAAATTTCGTCCCCTCTCAAGCGTAGTATACACGGTTGCTTCCCGTAGTACAGTAAACTGCACATTAGTGGTAGCTGTCATGTACCTTAACTCAATAGTAACAAGTACGATTTTCCTATAAAACTGTTACCACTGACCTGAAGTTGACTGTACAAATTGTGTACATATGTACGTACATAAACAGTACATACTGACCGGATTATTCATGCTATAGTAAATACTGCAGTCTTGTTTAATAGTGCAGAACGCATACCAACACTTTCGCGTTGCAGCGTGTGAACAGATGTTTCTTCGAGGAAACAACTAAATACATACGGATTACATGAAAACGTATATTTACATTATTGTCGAAAATTTTGAGTAGAAGAAAATTTTATCACAAACTCTTTTTTTTACATAAACAAATGCAATATAATGATGATAGTTAAGTATCTTATCAAGACCTCCAAAGTAATAAAGATGAAATCATCGATATAGAACAAGAAACAACCAGTGTGAGTAAAGCAAATGGTCAGGACAAGACTATACCATATTGAAGTGCAAGAAAGAGATAATACCATACATTCAGTATAACTCCATCTCTGTCTCACAGTCGAAACTGAATCAGTTGAACATTTTATAATACAGGTAGATTTGAAAAGCGATGTAACAGAGATACTGAGTGTAGGCGACGGTGAACATAATAAAGATTTAGAACTAGGTGCTATTGTAGTTTGTTCACCCACACACGATGGTAAAATGTCGATACAATCCTACTAATATTATAAACGCGAAAGTTTGTATGTATGGATGTATGGATGTTTGTTACTCTTTCACGCAAAAACTACTGAATGGATTTTAATGAAACTTTACAATAATATAGCTTATACATCAGAATAACACATAGGCTACAATTTGTAAACATATTGTTCGAAATACTAAACCTGTGCAGACGAAGTCGCGGGAACCAGCTAGTACGATATAAAAGCTATACATACTCGTATAGAAGTCTAGCTAGGCATTGTGTAGACGTCTACATCAACGGTTTCCATGTGGGAGAGTTATGTATCAGTCCTAATATACTACAGAACATTTATCGATAGTTTTCAGGTGGGATGTCTCTAGTCCTAATACACTACGAACATAAAGAACAGCTGTGAGTCATTTTGGATGTCAAGTTCAGTTATTATTTGCTAATTGAACTGTCATGTAAATGTCAATCTTTGGAACAATGGTACCTAATGGCTATTATTATGAAAGTTGAAGACTTCGCATGGGTTTGATGAAATCAGCTCGCATATGAATTGAGGATTTAAGCGAGACTTTTTAAATTAAAATAAAATGCAATATTCCCAAAATATGACAGAGAATTAAAAAAAAAATCCTGCTGTTTAGTAAGATATTCCGTATAGCATAGTTTCCTATGAACCACATGCAAGAATTGCACTATTTTCAATATGTAGGAAGTTCATAGTCTACAAAGGAAGTCTTTGAAGTAATTTTAGTTTTCACATTAGGGCCAACGAGACCGGCTAAAGTTACGGAAGATCCTGTTAGGAGAGATTGCAAGAATTTAAAACTAAACGAACTTCTACAGTATTGCAATCTACACGTACTAAACTTTAAAGCGATGTCAGACTTTTTATGGAGTATTTGAACTTTAGAACGTAATAAAGAATGACGTGATTCAAATCCAAATATGAATAGGCATATATTTCCAGAAAAATCTACACTAACCATTTACAATTTTGGCAGCTATCCACAATAAGAGATCATCAATCAAAGCTGACTAAACTACTATAAAAAAATTGATTACAACTTAAAATCCATCATCTTACACAGCATATAAACATATTGATAGTTTATTTTAACTCATAGATTAGTACTAAAGTAAATATTTATTGAGACTAGCAGTATCCACTTTAGTAAGTTATATATTTAGTTGTATGAGTATATGACTGAGGTGTATCGTAAGATGTAAAAATAAACTGGACGTGTTAAGTAATGGCACATTACACGGCGTTAGGAAAAAGAGGACAATGCCAAGACTAACTTCTTACGATGAATACGAGAAATATTTAAAAACGACGATCTCAGCAGAGACAGTATCATAAAAGGTAAGACAGAATTTCAAAGAAAATTAGATATAATTTGATACTACAAGACTAACATTGCAAAATTTTGCTCATAAATCCGATCAGAATAAAACAAGTGCTCCAAAACGATTAAAACCAAAATATCAAAACTATCCAATCCAACTGTCGAAATACACGACGACAGTAATAAAATATTCTGACATATGATTGACAGCTCATTCGTCAAACTTGGTTCAATAAGTATGACGTATACCATATTTGTACTGGTAACAAAGAATAAGACGAGAAATGCATCACTAACCGCTATTCCCATTTGCTATCTAGAGGTAGAATTTTAGCATTAGCCCTTACAATTCCTTTCTTAGGAAGCAAAAGCACAGATAGATCGAATATTGAGAATGGCCGTGAAGGAGTAATAAAGATCAATGGAAAGTACAGACGTTATGAGGAGCGGAAGCAATGTATCTATTCTGAGACCTATAGTTGGTCATAACAAAACATGGCGGATTACATGTGGGCAGTAGTGATAAAGGATATTGCACTTTGAAACGTCTTAATCTTTATTATGCAAAGCAATTTCAGGATGATAAATGATTATCTAACATACGTAAATGATGATATTATTATAGAAGATAATCACATATGTAGAACTAGCTTCCGCCAGCGGCTTCGCCCGCGTGTTGTGTTGATAAAAAGTAGCGTGTGTTAATCTATGGTATCATCTATCTACATACCAAATTTCAATCAAATCGGTTCAGCCGTTTTTGCGTGATTGAATAACAAACATACATCCATACATTCTCACAAACTTTCACATTTATAATATAAGTAGGATTCCTTAAATAACATTTTGAAAGGTTAAAGAAGTCTGTTCAGAATTGACCTTTTGGGGATTTATAAGAAGGATAAAAATATACATGAAAAGCCAAAAAAGACACCAAAAAGTCAGACGTGCCATACAACAACGCAAATTCGTAAAGAAATTGACAAAACTTATGTAAACGCGACTTTGTCAGAAAATCCTCGCAACAGTGGTAAGAGATTTCGCATTTCTATAAATATTTCGCGTATCGATCGGGATACACTTCGTCTATTTATATTATCCGTTCTGTTTGAATGAATGGACAGTGTATTCTGTGTTTACGTTAGTTTTAATCAATGGCAGTGGAACATCAGTATTCTGACGCGGATGCTAGTGCATTGATAATTTTAGATTCTTCGTTTCCAAAGTTATTTTCCTCGAATCGACCAGGTACATTGATTAATTTCATGCTAATATACAATCTTGCTAAACCAGATTTTCTTTTAATATTTATTGCTTTAATTAAAATTAACTCTAGTCAAGATACACGTCATTCGAGTATCAATTAGTGAATAATGATTATTATTGAGGAGCAAATTGGTTATCGTGGTAATCAAGTCCCTGAACCACAATAACAGCTTAATTACTAACTGTTGAACCAGCCATTACAATAATTATTTGTCTTGCATACTGACAGGTGCGCATTAAGTACTTCCTTCCTTCCCTTGCATTATAAATATTAATGAGTTCGTGTTGAAGTTTCCAAAACACTGCTCATTTTCTCAATTTAATCACTATTGATCCAGAAATCAAATGATGTATAAAATTGTGTATAAAAATAAACATTTTCTTCGTAAACAGAGCGTGAAGAAGAAAGCGCTATCTGTTTATTAGATTCTTACACGTAAACATTGTTAAGATAGGCCGATGTATACTTAATGATACAATTAACGCTTCTAAACTTTATAATTTACTACATATTTCCAGAATGTGAAAGAAATAACAAAAAACCTAGAATAATCAATAGTATTTTTGAAAATGCACATTTACTGGCCCCAAAATAGTGCCTTGCGGAACTCTATCCTACATTTTAACCAATATATATCGATATGTTAAAAAAAACACTAAATATTTGCTAGCAATAAATCACATAATAACACACTACTGGCATAATTAGCGCTTCCCAACTAAAAAATGATGTTTACCTTGTCAGGAGATTAGCAACACAATCGAACGCCTACCTTGGTTCAAGATTTTTATTTTAAACTTTAACACGTTGTTATAAGTGTGATTTTGGAATAGACAGCAGAATCCTAACGTCTGTTTGAGACAAATATGTTACATCAGTAACATTGATTTGTTACCCATTCATGTTGTTGCAGATTTTAGAGGATGTTACTGACAACATCTTAATAATTCATGTGAAATAGCTACTTGTGTTCTGTAACAGTTGGGTGTCAGAATAAGAGCACCTAGTATTCAAACATGTTTTATTTCTTTGGCGAGATCTTTGAACTCATCTTCATTATTAAGCTTCACTCTGAATTTCAAAATGCATGACGGACTATGCAAAGACGACTTTAGCCTTATAATCGATATGCTCGAAACACGACTAAATCAAACAATACTAATTAAAAGAAAGTAAACTAAATACTTGAACAGTTACGCACTGAATTACTCATAATTCATTTCAGTCGTAATTTAAAAGATGCGTGTACAAAACGTAATGTAGCTTCAAATTTTATGTACTCAGCTACTCCAGTTCATTGACCTATATTAGTTTGAAGAGCAGCTATAAATTCAAATGTTTCTACAAACAATAAATATAAATCTTCCATTATATCGTTACTTTACGCAATAACGGTTGAAAAGTCAGAATTTCGCGTGGGAGCAGAAAAATTGTGTTCAATTTTTATTGAGCAGACGAAATTATTGTAGTGAAATATTTAGGTTCTTTGTGTAAATATACTTGCATTCATAGACCACCCATTTATCGTACTTATTAATATTATGTTCCGATATGTTACAGGAATATTTTCAGACGTTCCGAAATTACTTATAGATTCAGCTTTGTCCACAGGTAAATCGATTATTCCATCAGACAGTTTGTGTTTGACCATTAACATAAAAACCTAGTCTAGCAATAATATCACAGGTGCTCACAACAATTGAAACAATAACACGCGACAACCTTGGGGAACTAGAAAATAATTTCAGTTCTAACACTAGAAATGCCCAAACTAACCTTGGATTCGAAACGGTCCGTTAACGATTATACATGTTACATGCACTCGTATTGAAAGGTGATGATGGAATGGAGATTAGTCATAATAATTATGGTGCCGACCTTGCGGATTACAGAATTAAGGTTAAAAATTTCGATGTTTTTCTCACAGTAAATTAATTACTATAATAGTAAGTCTATCGCATTGATCTTGACCATGTTATATTGAAGTTCAGAAAATATAATCAACAATAAATAAAAACATACACAATCATAAAAGACGATAAAGATAACGTTGTAAGCAAAACTATCACAGAATTCAGAGCACGCGTGAAACCCATTAAGAAAGCTGAGAGGCGTCAACAAAATACTATAAGACACAAACTTCGCCAACATCTCAACATCAAGTACACAGATAATAAACAAACAAATAACAGAACTCACGTAGAAGAAGCAAAAATAATCCATATTTCACAAGCAGAAACGACGATAGTCGCGCGAATACTATCTGAGCAACAAACTGGATTTACAGATAAGAAAATAATTATCAATTTATCGAAGAGCGAATATCATTTAAATGGTTTTGGAGCGACAAATGTCGTAGTGTAAAAATAGTGGTTTTGGCACGTGTTCTGAACCAAATTCGTTTGCGAGGTGGGTGCCAAATGGCATCATGAATGGCTTTCGAAGTACGGGCGAGCTTGAAGCATTGTCATATGCAACAGGAATTAGTTTGTGAATTATTTTGGGGGAACTGTATAATGGGGTCAGGGTTTCCGCGTTGTCATCTGTTGAAAGAGACAGTATCCAAAGACAGTGTGAACTTGTAGTATAGAATACGAATAGTATTCAGCCCATACTATTACTGTACTTGAAGACTAGTAAGGATTAATGGCGCCATCGCTGCTTATAGCAATCAATCATACTCTAAGCTGACTAATGTCTCACTATAAGTTGACTGTTATATTCCAAGTTACCATTTAAATTATTTTCGCTGTATTACTGACTTTAATACTAAGAATTGTCCTGTTTAGCACGTATTAAAGCGATTTATTCACCGCATAATAGTCGGTCCCCTTCAGTGCTTATTGTGTCACCTTCATTAATTCAATGACCTACCTCTTGAACGCCGAGGTAACTCCATTTGGATACAAATAAACACTAGCTATGTTGGTATATTTATAGGTCTTTTTCCTTAAATGTGGTTCAATAAAAACTAGTTCAACGCAACTGCATTTGTAACAATCAACGGGAAAATTGTATTACCATTAATGATTTTTCAATTTTATACATTGTGTCATCAGTACCGCGTATTAAAATAACTCCGGGAGCAATTCTAAGAGATGATGATGCGATAATCGATTGAATAAAATCGATCTTCAACATAAAGACACGACTAAACTGCTTGAAGAAATCGACAAGCAGAATATAAAAGATAATAATACTGAACCATCTGAACACAACAATTGAGGAAACAAACCTGTAATTGACCAAACACGTTTAGCAGATGGAAAAAAGGACAACAAAACTATAAATAACATTACGAATAAGGACAAGGGGACAATGACGTAATGATTCAACTAGTATTCCAATAAATAAAGGTACAAGGTGAACTGATTGCAAATTGTTTTGAATATTAATGAAGTTAAGTGAGATAATGATGAGACGAAAGAAATAACAAAAAATAGTCAGGTTAAAAAAGAGAAAGAGGTATCAGGTTGCCTTAGCAACTTGGTTGAGGAGGTCAGATAGGCATTCGTTCCATGTAAAACACTGGTACTCATCTGCACGTGGTAAGATATGAAGCCGACTCCGACATAGTTGAGAAAAGACTGAGCAGATGAGGTTGATTCATTTGTATATGGATCCAATATTAGATATAGACCTCTGAGTTCTGGTTTTTAAGTCTCAAACAACAATACCATAAGAAAATATTGCAAAAATATAGGGACATTCCCAGAAGAAACATTAAGATAAGACATACATATTCTAGAATAACACTTGAATAGTAATGACATCAAATAATATGAGTAATGTCAACTAAAAGGGGACCCTTGTACACAGTCTTACGTATGTTAGATATAAATGTCAAGGCGATGGCGCCTATGAGTAAGCTGTCCTTTGACATTGAAAATAAATGCTTACATAGTTACGTTTGAATGTTTTGGAGGCTACAAAGTTTTATACTGATGGTGATGGTGTATTTTGAAAATTGGTGAGGAGGTCAAATAGGCAGTCGTTTCTTCAACGTGGGTGGGAAAAGTCTAGGTAGGTAGTAATGGTGTATATGGAATATTTTTTGTTAGGTTAGGGATAAATGCTTTGGCACAATCGGTATATTATTTTGTCCTTTTATTACTATTTAATACTACCTACTCTTTTGTGTGAATTGAACAGTAAAATATACTTAACAAATACTTCGTTCACTAAAAAAGTGTCCTTAATTTAACATTGAAGCTGAAAAATGTTCCACACGAAGTAATAAATTTTAACAAAGACTTGAAAAATATAAAAGAAACCTAAAACGTAGCATGTCTAGACCAATTTACGGGAAAAATAAAATTGATACAAATATGGTGAACTGTTATAAATTATTTAAATGATGTCTGCAACTAATATATTTAAAGTTATGTTGCTATTTTATATTCTGAATGCATTTTGCCTTAACTAATTTTGGATATAAACACATGCTTTTGATGCAAAATAAACTAGATTTACATAGGAAGCTGTTGATATATTAGATTAACAACTTTGTATATAAATTAGTAATAATTTCCCGAAAGATGCCAATTTATAATTTATGAGCTGAATTTTAATTGTGCTAATTTTGTTTTTAAATAACCAGTTTAAGTTTTTAATCGATACTTATTGATGAATCCAATTGCAAGAAATACACAAGTATTGATAATACCAAGTGCATTATCTTAATTTCAGTATTACATACTTCTGATATGTTTGATAGCACTATCTTTGTTTTATGTCCATGTGAATGCGATTATATGCACTACTGTTAAGTAAAGAATAAATATGTTTTCAGTTGCTGTCATTTGTTTTCTTATTTGTCTATACTAATATTATAAAAAGGAAAACTTTGTTTGTTTGGTTGTAATGGATAAACTCAAAAACGACTGGACCGATTTTAAATATTCTTTCACCATTAGAAAGCTATATTATCTGCGAGTAACATAGGCTATATTGTATCCCGGTGCGGGCAGTAGCTCCCACGGGACGCGGGTGAAACCGCGGGAAAACGGCTAGTTTATTATAATTCGATTTTTCCCTCAGTATTTCCCGTTGCTGAAAATACGACAGGGCATTCTGGGATTGTGTAACTACTAAAATATATTTACTAGGTACAAACAAAGTCACTAAAAGTATAACAAAAGTCGATCGTTAAAACTCTTTAATTCGATACTGAGTAATTCAAATGTCGAATTCATCGAGTGCAATTATTAACAGCTGTTCTCTCTATATTAAAAAGTCAATTGGCCAGTCACTTTTCACGAAGTATTTGCTTTTAAAACCTATTTGGTAACTAAACGGACGCTTGCTGAAACTATGAACGCGCTTTGCGTTTTTCGTTTAAAAAAGGAAACCCAAAACAAACGAATAAACACTTTTTTGTTTCAGACAACCTTGAGCACCTGGCTTGTAAACAAAACAAAAATACTCTATGACTTATAGCAGTAATTACACGACTACATTTTTATTTTATTTCATGAAGTTTGTAATAATATGTCAACGTAACTAGTAAGGCTATGCTTTCGAACTGGTTTCAGTAATATTTTCTCGTTTACATTAATCGTAAAAAGTTGGTTAAGGCCGTCTGTTAACTCCTTAACTTCCATTATTAGTGCGAATATCTCGACTAGTAATCTTAGTTGTAAATGCTTTATAATCTGTAAACATAAATACAGATAAGGCTAAACCGGCGTTGTAAAATGACAGATAAAGTTGAAAAGCGATATTTTTAGAGAAAAAAAAAACACATAAAAACTCTTTACACTTAAAAAAAAAACACAAGCACAAACTTTTCACAGTTGAAACACTGGCACACAATAATCGCACTCCGAATTTAAAATTCGAAACTGAAAAATCGTATTCCAAAATTCGTTCGGTTTAGTTGAGCGCGGCGTGCGTCGATCGCCGGTCGTCGTTCGCGCGCTACTAAAAAAACGGACGTTGTACAGTCATCGTATCAAATTATTTGCTATCACGAATAGGTATTCGTTGCAACGTTCCGACTGACTGACAGCACATCTGTACGATCACTTTGTATTTTTGCTAAGGTTTCATCCGATCAAGGAGGAGTAGACAGTCTAATCCTATCATTGTTGAAGTTAAGCATTTACATAGCAATAAGTTACAGGTTACAGTTCATTGCTTTCTAAGAAAATAATTTAATAAGGAAATAACTTATACACAGTCTAGACTCCAAAGTTACGTTACTTTAAAACTATCAATACATTTCAAAATCAATAACCTATCTTTAGTTTTGGGTAGCGACAATATTTTAAGAATCGTTTATACCTATATCGGACTACAATGACCTATTGCCAATTCTTATAACTTTCTTATCGCCACTAACATTGCAGGCAAGCAGTTTGTTTTCAAACGTTATCGTTCTAACTAAATCGACCTTGGGTTTTATTGCGGTGACCTCTATAAACCCAACCCCGGTTAAAATATTAAGTCGCGGATCTGAGGAATCAATAGACTCTGTTTCGTTATAATTCAAAGTGATAAACTTTTATGGATCAAAATAGGGGCTTGAGCACGATTTGTGTACGAGGTGAATATTGATTTCGCATTAAAAGTTGGTAATGGAATTTACTTTATAAAACTCTTATAAAACTTAAATATATACTCAGAAAATAAAGAGGAGATATGTTATTGTTTGTACCCTAAAGGTTGCGAAACTACTGAGCCGAAAAAATAGCCGAGAAAAAATATTTCACTGATGGAAAGCTACACTCTTCTCGAATAATATAGGCTATATTTTATCACGATACGGGTAGCAGTTATTACATAACGCTGGTGAAACTACAAGAAAACAGCTAGTGTGTTATAAAAACAATGCCTGAAAATAGTTTTCTAGGAAAAAAAATGTTGACGATTTTAATTTTTTTTCTGGATTGTTTAAAATTATATCCAACGTGTGACAAATATCCATAAAACTGCATGCTACCTATTAAAAACAAAATGATAAATAAAGTCGTCAGACCTTGACTCTGTGACTTTACAGAGCACATTACGTCATTCAGATGTAATAATTATGAATTCCTCACGCGACCACGCTTTGATAACACTAAATATATATTTATAATAGTTTACATTAAACACATATGGGCTTGGTAGGCCGTTTAAACCCGAGCACTGTGTTAAGTGAAATTACTAGAATCAAGATATACGCTTTGATTTTGGTTCTACGAAACTGGGGGTTTATTTTAAGGCATATTCGAGAACAAGGCATAAATCTACATAAATATACTATAACATTATAAAGCTGATTGTCCAATTTGAAAAATTATTTCAGTGTTAGGTAGTCCATTTATCAAGACAGGCTTTGCTTGGTACTTTTTATCCGGATGTGCAAAGATGTGAGAGAAACCGCTAGTAGTTTAATTAGAGATTTATAAGATTAATATACCTAATAGTAGTTTAAGTAGATTAATTAGTTTAAAAAATATATATCGTAATTTTTATGTATCATGACAAAGTTATGTTTCTTCGGATCAATGGACCAATTTTTCAAACCCCCCACTTTCGCACACACATATCACCCAACTTATATCCAGCCAAAAAGCCGTTGCAATCCAGCAAGGCTCAGCCACGTGGGTGGCTACATGCAGTAAGTGGCTAACGGTCTTGGTACACCATATTGGTACCGCTAAGAGCCTTACCCCGTGCGAAGCGTGGGCGCACATCGTTAACTTGACGAGAAAGCATTGGGGACTATTTATCATTGATAGTGCAGCATTAATTATTGTAGATATTAGATAACGTTAAAGGAAATAAGTTAAATGTTGGTTTTATCTATTTAAGAGATATAATTGATGGAAGTTTTTTATTTACTGCGGCAAAGGCGCCATTCTTTCTGACAAAATTGAAGAACGCGAACTAGCTTTTGAATCTTTGTGGACTGCTGAATATTTGTTGTACTAAAAGTAATTCAGAAAAAAAAAATTCCATATACTATATGCTAAAATAATTAAAATACAGGCAAATAAGAATTCAGAGATTTCCCAGTTCTAAGTAAACGGAATTAATTGCTAGGCATTACATCATCGCCGAGAATTATAAGAACATTCTATAATTAACGGCTTAAAGAAAGGTGATTCAGAACAAATTATTGGATTGTTCAGACGCCAATCCTTTGTCTGCATTTAGGCGTTTTTGTAAGCTTATCATAAGTTTTCATTATAAAAAAAAAAAAAAAAAATCATTTTTTCTAGAAGCCGGAGGACCAATTTCCATCACTTTTGGACTGTAAATATGAAAGGTTATTTTATGTATTTGTTCTTTTTGAAAACGTGAACAACAGATTAATTCATTGCATTAAAAAGTTCTTACAAATCATAGCATAAGCGCTTACGTACGTGAGCGATTCAACATAACTTTTTTGCATATTCGTCTATGAGTAACTCCTGACGTCATTTGCAAATTAGATTTTTCATTTTAATATTAGTACAATGATGTTTGTAACAATATGTTTATTATTGAAGGTACCTATTCGGTCTGCCTAGAGTTACAAATAGAAAATTTAAAGCAATTTTAGGACCAATCATTTTCATTTTTGGATTGGAAAAAGAGGTACTATGTATCCCAAAAATATAAGACCTAATGTTTTTATCACACCTAGAAATACAAACTATATCCTGCCTCAGTGGTAAGCGGCTTAACAAATTCTGTAACAGCTATAAATAGCACTTATCGCTTGAACGTGCGCAGGAGTTTATTGTAACGTCAACTTGCTCTGATTGCGGTGATAGCCTAAAGAAGTGCAGGATATACGCTAATGAATGTCGAAAACTGGTCGTTGTAAGGTTACTGTAGGTTTTACAACAAGAGTACCGACCAACCTACCTGCACGAGAGAAGGTATATATAAACTGAATAAATACTTTTTTCCTGAACCTCTCTACATTTGTAAAAAACCGCTAGATATTTTTTTTTAATTATTCATAAATAACTTTTTATATAATCTTAATAATGAAATTATATACAACTTACAACTAACTTATTTAAACCTACTATGTACACTTATATAAATATAAACTAGATAATCCGTTTTATTGAAATGTTCTGTTTAAAATACGAGCAGGACAGTCTCATCATCATCTGACAAGTCAAAATAGGTAGGTAGTAGTTATAACAATATCTTTTGAGACGCCATTGTCGTTTTCTCGGAAATTTGTCTAACGCAAATCTTCGGCTGCATTTGGAGGTCCCAACTGAACTGATTTTATATCTAGGTTTTCCTTAACTGCAAATAAATATGATACGATTGTTGACACGATTCTCATTTATAATGTTTTAATATTCTAGGTATCGAATCGTACCTAAATAAGATAATTTCTTCTTCCATTTTTCCTCAATAACTTCACGTAGATTGCAGAAACTGCGACATCATAGTCTCAAGTTTGTAAACAAGGCAGAAAAAACTATGTTTTTGCTCAAAAATTACGTCACGCTGCCTAGTTTTATTAACAAAAACCCTATGACTAAAACCATGGCATTACCATTTGTGTTTAGTGTTTGGATAAAATAGATGCTATATTTTAGTCATCCATTTAATCTTTCATATGTTTTTTTTTATCGATGTCATTGCTAAAAGGACGTCCAATATAACTTAGTTATAAACAAAAAACATATTTTATATGTATATTTTTCCTAGTTACTTAATCTTCGATGCAGCCAAGAGACGTCCACTGCTAGTCAAAGGTCTCCCCTAAACTGGGGAGATTTGCCCATACTCACTCGCGTTGGGCATGCAAGTTGGTGATTGCAATGTTCCATATGTTTTAATATCATCTCTTAACAAACTCGAGGATTCAAAACTTATATTGGAAGTAGTTCTAATAATACCCCCAAAGCCACGGACAAGGCTGGTCTCCGACCCCATTGTGTAACAGCCTCGGGTAGCGATGTATGCATCTGTTTTTTGCGAAACTTTAGGTTCAACGAACTATGGTTTTATTGCTGGTTTTTTACGGTTTGTACAAAGTTTGTTGCCAAACTTTTTGACGGAATACTTCGTTATAGCAAGATTTATGTGATGGTGCTCAATTTTTAAAACTTAGCGTAGATTAGGACCATAGTGTCTTTTAGTGGATAATACTACAAAAAAAAAATTATGGACTTTTAAGGGTGAAAAGTTTGTTTGCTCGCTTTCTTGAACTACTAGCCTGATTTGAAAAAATATTTCAGTGTTAGATAGGCCATTTAATTAGGAATGCCTCTTTTTATCCAAGTGCGCGAAGAAGTTTCTACGAAAGGCAAGTGAAACCGCTTTGGTCTGTCGGATGCTGGTAATGAACATATAGATAGTATTGTAAAACCAACCATTCTAAAGCGACTATTTGTCTTCGAATAGTGGGTATAGCTTTGACTCGCTAAGTCGCGCTGCACTTTCTTCCTCCCACATTTCCCGAACAATATTTAAGATACTTGTACGATAGTGGGCGAACCTTGTAAGCGAATTTATCTTCGTGTATCGGAAAGCTTCAAACGCAAGCTATAACTAAGGACTTTCTAACTGAAAACACCAATTACACTTTGCCCGACCCGAGAATCGAACCAAGACCTCTGAAGCGATAACGTCTTGTTAAATGACTTTAGGTTAATGAAGTTTGTGAAGTAATCAATAGGAGTTTCCATTTCTAATGGAATCTATTTGAGGATAATCTTTTAATGAAAGCTTCGCGAAAGTTATATTTGCTGACACGATATAAGCAAAATGATGATGTCCTCCTAGCCGATTATCGGGTACGGCTGTTCTCATGTAAAGAGATTAGCCGACTGCGCAGGACATAGTGCACAAGCATTTGCGCATACACAGGTGCACTCACTACTCCTTCACTCTCATAGCCTGATGGGACAGCAATGCGACTCGACGTGAGAGAGATCAGGCGCAGGACCGACATTTACGCGCTCTCTGATGCATAATCAAAATAAATTTGTTTTGTATAACTTTTTTTAAAACCCTGCTATATAAAAACTATATAAATAAACCAGTGACCATGACTAAACTCCGATAGAAAACATGCCTACAATGAAATCATCGTAAAGTCTAGGACCAATCAAGCTATTTCCATATAAGACTGGTCCTTAAGCCCACACATTGTACATATAAGAGCGTATCGTGGGAAGATAATAGATGGTATTCCACTAATTATATTAAATGCAATTCGAAGATATACGCAATTGTTTTGGCAATATTTGGCCATGTGGGTGTGCCGGAACTGGGAATATAAAAATATTTGTCAAGGTAAATTCTTGAGGTCGAAATGATGAATATGGATATCAAAAAGTCAAGATTTGGAAGCAATTAGTCATTCGAATAAGCTAGATCTAAGATGAGAATTCAGACTAAATATGTATTTACGTAGATTTATTAAACATCCTGTTTATATAGTATTTGATGTTATTTTTACACAAAGCTCTATTTTTGACATAAAACCTTCTTTCTCTTTAAAAATTTAACGGTTCTCAGAACCATAGAGTTTAACAGAAAAAACAAATACGTTAAAATTCAATTTAAGAATGCTAAACGTCAAAATTTAAATAGTGAACGGCCTTGAGCGTCGATGACCTAATGGTGACATCACTACACATAAGTGAATTAGGTAAACGTTTGATGCCAATGCTTGGTTTTCCAACTACGTGACACGGGTGCACTGTGTCTTGAATATGTATAGAAGATAGAAAGCGCCGGCGCTTCATAGAATAAATATATACGTTAATGTGTTTTGTTGTGTTATTTTTAGATCGAGAAGCTGAATTTGGAAAAAAGGACCAAGATTTTTAATGTTTGATGAATTATTTGGTCCTTTAAGTCGCGTTAGTTTTGGTGTAGCCGGAAACGAAATGTAAAAAGTAATTTATTCAAAGTAGGCTGAAAATCAGCACTTTTTGAGGGTCAAATTTACAAAAGACAGCCCCAAGACGCCCGCCCTTCACCACTTCCTATGTGTTTTTGCTGGGAAGAAGAAATGGTGGAACAAACTCCCCAGCAAATGCAAAAAAAAGGCCAAATAATAAGGCCTAAATATAGCATGAAATATTGTATTAAAAAAAGTAACTAATGTTGTTTTCCTCAATTTTCAAGAGGCCAAATCAAAACAGCAACACTAACAGAAACCACAAAGTTATGACCATAACTCAAGTGTGAAGCAATTTGTGTTTTTTTTCCATCTAATGACATGTTTATGAGGTCAATTCTATGACTGACATTGCTCAGAAAACATTAGAAGGACACGCTTATGTAACAGTCTATTTTTGTGCGATTTTTATTAGAACGTTACCGCGAAATACACGTTATTATTAAAACATGGGTTAAAAAAATGGTGATACACCTTATGGTATACACATGTTAAAATCTTACATACAGGATATTCGTTACCATGCTTCCTATGTTAAAAAATATATAACGACCATAAGCTATATGAAAACTGACTTTGGAACTTGGAACCAAAATACAAAATTAGGCTACCTGCTCACAGATAATGCCTTGACTGTATTTTCTCACATTATATTTTACTATATACCTATTAAATAACTAATTTACTACACTATATTATACCTACCTATTTAGACACGTGACAACGTTCATAATTTAAAATGCATTATGGACCATTCTCATTAATAGAGTCATCAGAGGTTGTTTTAATTCTGCTAATAAACCTCTTTGGCACGTTCAATTGGTTTATTTTTCAACTTTTGTTGTTGTGATTTTATGCGCAATTTTGAATTATATGTTTATGAAGTCATCCTTAAGTGCAAATCGTTATATTTATGTTCAAATGCCAATTTGTAATAAATCTGATGTCAATACTTCACTATTCTTTATGACATATCATGATAGCTATGCTATAAAGTAAAACCTCCATCTAAAAGAGAGTAACATGACTTGGGCCATACTTAAAGAAGTCTTGAAATAAGTTGAATGCTAGCTATTCTTTATCCAGAGCCTCTAAGAGGGAACAACTGAATTACTTTCGACTTAGAAACAGAAGGTACAGAGAGTGGACCTTCCTTCTTCTCAAGAACTACAATAAGTACGACGCAAGTCAAGAACATCAAAAGAAGAATCCACTTACCAAAGTGACGATGTCTCCCGGATTAGCGGCGGCGATCCTTCTAAGCCTCTCATACAGCATATCCATCAGCCTCTGGTAGTTCGCGTTCAGATCATCCAGTTCCCTCGCCACAGCTTCGGATCCACTCGGGATCCGTTCGGGATCACTTCGGCCCCTCGCTCGGAAGCGCTCGGCCAGCTCGATGTCGGCTTGTCGTCGTAGTTGGCGCATGTCGAGCGATGGGTGTACCTCGTCGCAGAGCCATTCGGCGTATCGTTGGCAGCGGGACGAGTAAATCTATGTGGTTAGGGTCAAGCGGGTTATAGGGGGCTGTTAGTTTTATTAGCAGACTGCTTTTTCTTCCAACCTTTGACAAAAAAATTGCCAGTAACAAAACTGTGTGATTGAACTGAGAACCTCCTTCTTTTTGGGGAGGAAAAGGCTTACTTCGTGGGTGTGGAAAAAACAATCTGCCATCTTTAAATAAAGCATTTCATTAGAATTTAATTTGTATCCTTTCATAGTAGCTTTCACACTTGAACAGAATTCAATGGTACTTATAAAATATGTGAGATTCACAATCATAACATCACATTCGTAGTTCATCGACTAGAAAGACCAGTAAATAAATAGTATCTTAAAAAAAACCTATTTCAATATAATTATAAAAAAAAATTGATCTAGTTACTGATCTTCACCATCCATAAAGCCTTTCATAATATTTTTTTCACTGGCAACACTAGTCCAGCTCACAGCGGGATGATCATGCTGGATGGAACAGATAGGCCTGTACAGTAAACAGGTATTTTTTGAAGCGTGCAACACCAAAGTGCGGCCACACTAGACTAGCACCCAAGTCGTGCACATTTAAGCAAAAGAAACTGTGTATGTATATTGAAAAAAAGAAAACCCACAAAAAGTGTTGCTAGTTTACCGGAAAAAATGGTAGATTTATTGGTCTGGCAACATTGAGACACCATAAACAATGCATGCAAAGCCACATTTGTAAAAAGAACAATGAACTCATTTGTTTTCGGAAGCTATTTACAAGAAATTAATTTGAATTTCAAATTCGCGTTCTAAATATGATCTCATAGTTTTGAATTCCACCGAAACGGAAACTTTTTTTTGGCCATTCTATTTTTACGATGTGAAGAAGAATTGTAAGAAATTGGGTGCCGAATGTTTTTTGCAGTTGACAACTGACAGTTTTCAAAGGAAAATAGCGTTGTTTGTACTTACTGGCTACTGCACCAAAAAACGGTAAATATAGGCACACATAGATGACCGAAAGTGAATATATTTTTTTTATAAATGACGTGACATACAAAAGCACGCACAAAATGGACCCTTATAGAGTCCACTAAACATTTAGTCACACAACAATGCAGTGTCGAGCAGTAATAAATTGCTTTTCACATTTTAGTCGATCACACACACATCTCGCATTCACATGATTACGATTAGTTGAAAGCAATCGATTCATATCGATTAGAATTAAATCGCGAAGCTTTGTTTAGTGAAATCGGCAAGCGTTATGTTTAAGGGCGAAAGCGTTCGTGCGTTTGTGTCGAGTTTGCGCCAAAATCACCTCTGATATACGAAGAGTCTTGAAACAAGAGAACGAAGCAGAAATAGCAGGAACGAAACGCTGGACCGAACTCTCATCACTCAGAACCTCTCATCAAAAATACCTGACAATTTTATACGTATTTTGTGGAATTTTCTAGAAAAAAACTTGCTAAAACAATCGACCTTCGATATGAAATGGTTCCATTGCTTATTATATTACCTACACAATGAAACCAGTCCCAATCGAGATAGAACATAAAACAAGAAAAGTCTAGAAAGTTCCACATAACGCCACAGCCTGATCGAGAGTCTAACAGCCGAACACTGAAACGCCACTTAACTTTAAGAACTGCTCACACTGTTCCGTCAAAACTTACTTAAAATTTTGCGACAAAAGTTAAGTAACGTTTCAGCATTTGGAGGTGAGACTTTAGTGTTTTTATATTTACCTTAGCCTCCCTTATGTATCTGCCACCATCAACGTTAACCTTTTCAATCTTAGGCGTCCTCTCCACGACGGTAGTAAGTAGATTCTGTGAATGACCACGTAACACCCGGTAACATTAGAATTAGTTCAGTGCAATGGATATATTGGAGTGGCATTTAATTTTTTCGTTAGTCCAAAACACGGAGTAAGGAAAAGCGGAGATGCCAGCCAGGTAGGTCAGGCGCCTTTTTGTAGGTCAAATACATACGGTGGCTTGACCAAAATGATTAATGGCATCTCCGCTATCCATTTTAGTCTCCATGGTCCAAAACATTATTTTTAATTTAAATAAATGAGTAACATAACATTGTGCGAAATTCCGTCTTCCTTATAGTGACATAAATTGGTATAAAAATAATAATTAAAAATAATCATAACATGCTTTCTTAAATAATTCGTCCCAAAAGACCAATATCCAAAAACCGTCTTAAAACTAAGTTTAACGTTAATAAATTACATGCAATCATGTAATAATATACAGTGTAATTGAGACCAAATTAGTTACTCTTTCCATATGACGTTATAAACCTTCAAAGTGATTAAAACTCTTAAGTAAACCGACAACCATTAATTGACTGACAAATCAACCCGATTCTTGATGAATCTTAACTTTAGGACTGTCTGTTGTCAAAATCCTGGTACGATCCGACTTCTATCTCGGTAAAAAGTAAATCCTTCTGACAGGACCTATATGGCTGGATGTTCTAAAATTCTTGGACGAATAAATAATTATTTAAAAAATGTTGAAAAATTGTTCAGAGTGCCTAGTGTGAGTTTTGCAAGATTAAGTTCTCGATACGTTATCTTAACTCAGATGTAAACCCCTTAAATCCCTTTTTGAAATCCACTGATTTGAATATTTCCCTTTTACTCATTTTGTCAGATCTCTTGAGTGACCGCCTTTATAACGCGACCAAAAGCAGATGAAAGCTGTACTTAATAAACAGTTTTTTAAGGAAATGCTTCATGATTAAGTTGCATGATATTAACGCAGTGAGAACATCAACTTGCAAAATCTTATACAGGCTCTCTAGTGTTACTTAAATACTCATATTCTCACCCTGGTTGGTTCGAAGTGTTCCCTAGGCTTGACTTCGATGGGAGGCTGAGCTTGCAACTTGCTGTATGCATCGTCGATCCATTCCGCCTCCTTCTCTAGGCCGGCGCTGTAGTTGCGCAGGAGTTGGTAGGCCGCTTCGCAGCTGCGGAGTCTGTGGGGAAAAAATACATAATTTTAGTTACAAATAAAGTTGCTTTTAAGCTTCAATATATGCAATTACTTTATACATATATTTGTTAGGGTGTAATTCGACTGATTTAAATTAGTGGAAAACTGATTCATAAATATCAAAATCGTTTATTGAAACATGGCTGCAAAACAGCACTTTTTAAACGTCAGACATCATTAAAAAATAGTTTTAATCCATGCACAATTCATCATTCTGTCTGGATACCCGTAAAACTGCAAGAAATGTGATGCATCCGGAAAACGCTTGGTTGCATCATGAAAGTAACTTATCTAGAACTTCATCCACCAAAACACTCGTTCGTTACAGCACTTTTATCGTCCCACTGCTGAACATAGGCCACCTCTCACACGGAGAAGGATTGAAAACACTCGTTACACCACCCAAAACAAAAAAAAAAACAAACTCAAAACTCACCTCTCAGCCAACTGACTGCACACATTGTTCCACCTATTATTCAGCTGAGAGACTTCCTTATCCAGTCTCTCCAGGTCGATGTGTTTCCCTGCTCTCGGGAGCGAGGAGTGCGGGAGACCAGCTCTGGAGGTCTCGACGAGACGGCGGCAGTTCTCCGCGTCATCATTCATTTGGTCTACTTGGATCTGTTGCTTGCTTACTGCTACTTGCATGCGGAGAAGATCTTCGTGCATCTGGTGAAGAAAACAAGAGTTTAGTGTTACAAATAAAGGGTATAGAGTAAATTATATTGTAAAAAATATAAATGTAATCCAGCTATAAGTATATGCACCTACTGCTTTTCGTGATAAAAAGGACCAACATTTTTTGTCCATCACGTGCATTATAAAAAGTGCAAAAGTTTGTTTGTTTCGCTTTCGCATAAAAATACTGAATGAATTTTGACGTTACTTGATAGCAATATAGCTTAGACATCAGAATAACTTATAGGCTACTCTTTATCCAGGTGTAGAAAGTAGTTCCTTGAAAAGCTGACGAAACCGCTGACGGTAAGTAAAGTAATAATCCAGCTTCCATAATTTTATTCTATGGGTCCAATTTTAATGTAATTTATTATTAAGGCTCAGCAAATACATTTTCAGGTTACAAGTACTTACATCCTTCAACAGTTCAACATCGTTGGGCAGGTCGTTGAACTGAGCGAGTTTGATCTCGAACTCTGATATCGTCTGGTGATTCTCCTCCATGCTGTTCACTACGATCTCCACGAACTTCAGCCTGGAATACAAATAAAAGTTATTTTGTAGCTTTAACAATTAAGATCGAGAGGCTCTCGTAACGTTGCTGGGTCAAGTGACTGACTCAGAAGGTATCCCTTGAAACAACGTGTATTTTACTAACGCGGTTTCTGTCTTTGGAGCCGTAACCAAAGATAACTTGGGCCCTGTGCCCGATATTGATAGCCTTTTATGTACACTTATAAAGAGCAATGATTTGATGCTTGTTTGCTTAGTCCCGAGAAATGTCAGGAAAATGGTATTTACCAAAAACGACGCATCTCAAAGGACAAATATTTTAATATTCTTTAAGAGCGAAATTAGCGATTTTTTTCATATTAAGAAGAAAGTAATATCAATGTATGTTTATGTACCTTTCGACAAAGAGTTGGCTCTTGGACTGCATGTCGTTCCACTTGCCCATCACCTTGTCGAGGCTCTTCTTCATAGCGGGAGTCTTGAGAGCAATGCCTGTGATAAGAAAACAATGTAATAATCATTACTACGAATAACACATGCTTAAATACGGACATTCTAACTATCTGATATTGATCAATCTTTATACAACTTAGGATTAGAAAAAGTTCGGTACTGACAAATGAAATAACAATACGTTTTGGAGGCTGACTTTTGTAAATTTCTGACGTTCGAAAAGTACTGTTGTGCAGCCTAATTTGAATAAATTACTTTTGATTTTGATATAAAAATATGTAGGTACAATATTCAAAAAGATTTAAGTATTTGTAAAACATTTAAAAAGTATACAGTATCACCAGACCCCAATAAATGGTCAGTTACTTATGTGAGAAGTGCATCACATATGTATATGTTTAATTTTTCATAACAGCCTCCAGAGCCCTATTTACTTTAACCCCTCGTAAACTGGTGCTTGAATAGAAGTAGGTATCAATAAACCTTCATCAATAAACAACTCTTAAAAATTCCTCCTCACCTCTAAACGTAGCCTGTACTTCCTCCACATCGCTATTAAGCGCATGTAGACTGGTCTCCCAGTCCTTATGCTGCAGCACCAGGTGTTCGAGCGTGTCGAGGTCACGAGGGATGTGGCTCGCGATCCTCTCGTGCAGCTGTCGTTCCAGCACATCCAGGCGTTCTAGAAGGTTCGATGACTGCTCTGTGAATATGCGGGCGGCGTTCTTCGATTCCTCTGTGAAAGATAATTTAAGATTTAAATTAATTAATATATAGCTTTTATTTTGGCGTGCACTTGGAGAGGCCTATGTCCAGCAGTGGACTGCGATAGGCTGATGATGATGATGATGATGATGATGATGATTTTGGAGTATGAGCTACATTACTGCCAAGTTTGGTATGTTTGTCACTACACACGGTAGGTCATTTTCTAATATCATACCAGAGTCTTTACATTTGAGAAAGGTCAGTATTAACTATTGCCATTGATCTCTAATTACAAATGACATTGGGAAGAAGAAGTAGGAACTCGGAATGGTATAATAAATCTTATTAGCTAATCTAACATGGACAATCTTTTATCATTTATGAGTTTAGAACTGATATATACAGACAAGCTAAATAAGAGTTCTGATGTCGTTGAAGAATAATTAAAAAATGCTCTATCAAATGATCAAAATGATCAATGAAAAAAATCACGTCATTCTTTCCATAAGGACCTATTTAAAATGATGGCTTGCGTTAATTCACTATGCAAACCTTTATATCACTGCAATTCTTTCACTAATTGAATGTAAACAAGTCTACAGTAAGTTGGCTACAGACTATCATCAGATGTAGTTAAATAATAATGTACTGACATTATTTCTTGACCTATCTATAATGTACAATTTAATGAATTGAACATTATCGTTGAAGAAATAATCATTAATGAGAAGTACCTAAAGATATCTCCCAAACAATTTACCCATGTCCTAAGATTTCGCTATTGTGTAACTATTACCAAAACAGCATAATTATAAACTACTCATAGGTTTATAACCTCAAGAGACAAGAGATTAGGCTTGCAATTTCACAGATTGCACTTATTATTTCAACAAAACAATTTGTAAACAACGCAACAGCGTAGCAAATATAAAAATGTCGCGAAGCTCCATTGCGAAAGACTGTCGCAAGACTAGACGAACAAAAAACAAACAGTTCTGATTTTAAACTGTATACAAACACCATAAACAAAGTCTATGACGTTTAGAACATAACTAACTTCATGCTTAACCTCTGAAGTAAGCATGGCACACTTATAACCACCACACTGATTCACAAAATCACGCCCCATTCCAATTCGTATGAAAAAAGCAATTTTACGCTTCACTAAGCACCTGGTTCCCGCCGCCTCTGCTCCACTCGTTCCACGGTCCTCTCAACATACACAATATAGATCCTCAAATACATTTAACTAATATTAAAAGTACAGAAAATATTGAATAGTTGGCCGCGATCACGTTACTGAAACTTGGTGAGCTAGACTGACGGTGTGACACAATACGGAATGACCGAAACCGAGCGACGACAGATTTCAGACCAAAATTACGCAGAGAGCTAAGATTCGAAAACGCTTTGTCTATACTCGAGAGCTATTATTACACAAATGAAACTAGAAGTTTAGCTCAGACTGTAATAATCATATAATCTTGTAATCTAATTATTTCTTCCAGTAGAGGGAAAAGTGTAAGACGCGTTGAGTTTTTTGCACGGCGAGCTCCACCGATGAATCACTAGTTGTTCAGAATAACGGCTTAATGAAATCAATAGGTTTCTATCGACACGTATAAATAGAGCGTCTATCTAGACTAGAATTTACGAAAAACTGATACATGAATACTGTTCTATCAGAATTAAAGCATTGATGTTGACCACAGAGATTGGTAAAAGCCATACGAAATAGTGTATCAGTCATCAAGAACTTCTGTTTCAATCATTTACAACAGCATTCAATAGCAACTGAACCTACTGTCACGTTGTAAACTGTACATTGTACATACGTCCCACTCTATAGAGAATTGCATAGATAACTGTCACAACCTGTATTTCAGCACGCGAGGTCAATCAAATTGAACGGAGTGTTCAAAAATATGACATCAGACACTAGAACAGTAGAACTAATTGCCGACACTTTTGTGGTTCCTAGTTTGTGATGATTTGAAGGTCAGGGGGTCAAAGCATGTGACTTCAATCAGGGTAATTTCTTTGAAATAATTCTCACGTTGCATGGAGCGTCGAGCTTTGAAATTAAAAGCGTGTGTGAATCATTTGGTAAGAAAAAGATTTCTGAGAATAGCTTTGTGGATTACTCAATCGTTTTGCTAAATCATTAAGGTAGATTTAGTTCTAACTTCTGGTCAATACAATCTGGATTTAAAATACTTCTCCAAGACACTTAAGGTACCTAAACGGCTTAAATCAGAGCAAAGCCCACTACGCTAAATAGGCCTAAACAACCGGCAATAAAGCCCATCATTACACAAGTAAGTACATCAATTTAAAACAAATGACATCAGACCACAATGGGCCTTTTAAAAACAAAAACATGGTCGTTACTCCTCGAATTATAAAAAGTGGGTGTTCTTTGATTCGTTTGTAAAATATCTCATAGACAAGGTCGACACCTCACGTTTACAATTGGTTGGTAAGTATAGCGTGAGTGATATCATCATAAATTGGGAGTAGGCGAAATACCGACCTGGTGTAGGTATTTTTGACAGGATGTGTCAAGGGACTTATGGGAATTGGTCCTTTGAGACGAGTGTTATTTTTAGAATGATTCCATTCAAATGTTTGTTCCAAGAAATAGTGGCCTGAAACTATTCTAAACAAAAATAGTAGTTTTTGTCTATACTAATATTATAAAGAGGAAAACTTTGTTTGTTTGTTTGTTTGGTTGTAATGGATAAACTCAAAAACTACTGGACCGATTTTAAATATTCTTTCACCATTAGAAAGCTATATTATCCCACTCTCACGGCCAGCTCCCACGGGACGCGGGTGAAACCGCGAGAAAACGGCTAGTATTGGATATAGCCAAAGAGTTAAGTAAAAAATTAGATTACATTATGTAAATTCATAACAGGCTATTCATGTCAGGAATCAAGTTCTTAATCTTAATATAATTAACTTATAATTTATATACTTTACCTCCTTTCCCGAAGGAGAATATTCGTTTGATTCTCTTCATTGTAACAAAACACTTTGAAATGTCACTCAAATCACCTCACTAAAGTTACAAAATACAACATTTTCACTTGCATATATTTGAGTCTATAAACAATGAAATTGTATGTAAATATCACCCAAACATCGAACTAAAACAAAACACTACCACGTTTTTGCGCAAACTTAAAATAAATACTGGTCCTTTTTACGCTAATAAGGACAAAAATATCAACAAAAGTAGACCGAAAAACTTAAGACCCACTTTGAAATCTAACAAAGTCTATGAGTAACAAATAAAACACTTATATGTATGTAACATTAATATCAAAAGTGAACGTTACGCACCAAGGATAAATCGCATATGATTTGCGTATGAAAAAACTGTACTAATTATAGAATTCGATCTCATATAATTTGGGTAATTAATAGAGCTCTGTTCATGGTAATTGTTATTTAAATAATGGGGACAATTTAGGCAAAAATATATTTGAATTAATAAGTACGTATATTTCGGGATACTGGTGACAGAAAAACTATCAGAAAAGACAGATCGATAGGCATTATCGATCGAAAATGATACCACAGCCAAAATCAATAAAATGCGCGCCAAATAATGCCAGCTACAATTAGAATATCTGAAGTAGCTACTGTTATTTTTATATGCTAATTTTATACATAATTAGCCTCTTTCTTAAACTTAATTGTGTTTGAGTGAGTAACTTGGTAATTTTTGTAAAATATCGTATAGAAGGACCAATTTATTGAATGTATTAAAAAAATTGTTTTGCTTTGTACAAAACTTCACGTAGGTACTCTTAACACGTTCGCGTAAGCAACGTCTTACAACGTCGTATTGATATAAGTATGAAAAGGCCCAACGTCGTACGACGGCCTCTAGATTGTCATATTTATTTTGACGGACCATGTCAGACCTATGTGGTGGCGACAACGTATATAGACGTCGGACGTGAAATAACGTTGCGCCACATAACACAGATTATAAGACTACGTATAACGGCGGGACGTCTTAAGACTTGGTTTAATTTTGTGTGCGAAAAAGGTGCGCCACAGTACCAACATTTAAAAATGAGATTGCTCACGCGAACGTGTTAAAGCTACAAAACAGCACTGAAATAATGATTATAAACATTGCAGAACTGTACTACTTTATAACAGGTTAAGCTAACATAAGCATTGCTTAACTTTCAGAGATAAGACGCGATGTACTAATTTTTTAATAAGATTAGGACCAAGACAAAAGTTCCGAATCAGTTCAACTTGCGTTTAAGATGAAAAGGTAACTTAAAGAAATTGGTACTGCAAATAAAATGTTTTGTAAAACCTAAAATTGCCAAATCGATAGCACAATTAACTTCATGGACATGCGGGTGTTTTTTTGGTATTTTTGTCAATGAACTAATCTATTAAAATTAAAAGAAAAATGTTCAGGTGACATAAAAAACAAGTCCATACTTATGACGCTATTTTGAGCTACAGGGACTTCATATTTTAAATAAATTAACGACTTCACTATTCTTGTTGTCCCATGAGTAGACAACAACAAATAAATATCGATAAATTACTATTCATCATCACTAGTTATAGTATAAATTCTAATGCCAATTCAAAATAAAAAATATACTAAAAACATCACACAAAATATCGACTAAAACCAAAATCTCATAATCAAAACCAGAAAAATATAAAAATTCGATCACAAAATATCGATATTTCAAAACAAAATCACAACACTACATATTCACTCGATACTTAGTAGAAACAATGATGATGACTACAGAGGCGTACGATTCACTAATTGCGACTGACTAGAGCCCGTAGGACCGGCACGATTCGTCCTTTGTCGTGAGACGTCGAAGTTTATTGAAGTGTAGTGCGAACGACAGTTTTGATACTTTCAATATAAGTTTTAGAATATTTTTTTGGGACTACATACTTTAATATCATAAAATAACTGGGGCGATTATCAAAGTACCCCATAAGCTCATGATATAAATAAAAAACAAAATTCAAAATTCGATCACAAAATATCGATATTAAAAAAAAATCACAACACTACATATTCACTCGGTACTTAGTAGAAACAATGATGATGACTACAGAGGCGTACGATTCACTAATTGCGACTGACTAGAGCCCGTAGGACCGGCACGATTCGTCCTTTGTCGTGAGACGTCGAAGTTTATTGAAGTGTAGTGCGGACAATAGGTTTGATACTTTGGAAGAAGGCACATAATATATGATGTTTTATTTTGGGACTACACAATATCTACAGAGTATTTATTCTAAAAATACGATACGGGGGCATGAAATAGCAAAAGCCCCTTAAGTATTTTATAATGGCTGTTTTTACTATTTTTGATCTACTCTAATACAGAGGAAACATTTTTTTTTGTTTGTGCCCCTAAAGGCTCCGACTTAGAAAGTACTGACACGATTTGAAAAATTATTTTGTTGTCGGAAAGCTAAACTGTCCCCGGATGACGTAGCCTATATTTTATATGGATACGGGAAGTAGTTTCCAAGGGAAGCAGGAAACAGTGGATTTATAAATAGTTTGACTAAAGTATCAAAATCGCTACCCTAGTATAATGTCAAGGTGCAAATAAATTACTTTAGTTATCGCAATGTTAGCGAGAGTTACTTACTATCACTTATTATAGATACAGTAAATGTCCTCTTATTCATTAAGTAAAGTACTATTTATAGATGCTCGCGTAATTCTGATAAGCTATGTGTTAAAGAACTTTTTGCATCAATGCACAAGTGTAACGTATAGTTTTATCTCTTCTATGCATGATGATCCACCGCATATACAAACCTATGTACATTTTGTTTAAATTTAAATATCAATTTTAGACAAAAATAAAATATTTCTGTTTCACTACAGACCCAGCCAAAGCCCGAAAAAAAAATGCTTTTATTAAAAATGTACACGTAAAAAGTTGAAAATCAAAGTAAAAAATATCTCCAAAGTATCAAGACTATTCGTTCACTGAATGTCAAGGTGCAAGCACTGTATAAATTACGTTATCTGCGGCTCGGGCCATCGAGCCACCGTTTAGTAGCCACGCGACTATTGAAACAACCTGGATGCTTACTAGCTTTGACTACTGGCTTTCTTTAGAAAAAATAAACATTTAAATTGTCTTCAATACCAATATAGTAAAAAGTGTTTTTCTTTTTTTTGTTTATTTGTGCCCTAAACGTACCGAAGATACTGGATCGATTTGAAAAATTCTTTCACTGTTGGGAACCTAGACTATTTCTGAGTAACATAGTCTACATTTTATCTGTGTACGAACAGTTTTTCCTTCGGAACGGGAGTGAAACTGCTAGTAAGAAATAATCTCTTGCTGGTCTAGCTAGGACTTTTTTTCATACTAGTGGTACTTTTATTTAATCTATTTTAACTATATTTACATTTTAATCAAAAATTACCTAGACCTACCTAAATACCTATTTTCATTAATTTGAATTAGAATAACACATATAAAACTGTTTCTTCAAGAAAACTTACTTAAAGCAAGGTATGCTATACCTAGGCATTGATGAAGCTACCCAATCCCCACGTTCAAATATGACATAAGCAGTCTATTTTGAGGTCACCCTAAACTCATAGACTCATAGTAAACTAAAATATCGTTACGATATAAATCTTAATTCCCACCACTCTAGTGTTCCAAACTACCATTATTCAATTAGGCCAATAAAAATAAGTTTTTTTCCTAACTGATTAATTACGTTACCGTTAACGTTTACGCTGTGCAATATTATAGTATTTTCTGACTGCATAAAACGATAAATATCAATTGAATTGTTCTCAAGGACTGTGTGTGACAGAAGATTGTATGTAATAATACGTTTGTACGACCCATTTCGTTTCTGACGTGTTATGAGAGAGACAATTTATGGAGAAATATATGAGATAAATAAAGGAGCTGATATTTTTGGGATATCCAAAACAGATATAGATTTTTGTGACAGTTACCATATCAACGAATAGCAATAGAAAATATCGGAAAAATGTTTCCAGAATTCGGATGTCGATGAAATGCGAAAACTATAAATGTTCTTAGCATGCCATGTTAGATCGATTCTAAATACCACTCGACTCGGTAAACACCAAAATTCCTGAATACACCAAGTCTGCTGGTATTCCTCTAGCATATGCAAGAGTACCTACATCCAAAGTAAATCCAGATGACACAAATCCTACCAGTCAACTGTATGGAAGACTGTTTAATTTACTCCCTAAACTCTAAAACTATACTAAACTCGTAAAGACATACGTATGTAATTTACCACATATTTAGAAAAAATCTTATTATATTTATACATACCTTCAGCCCTAGCCCTCCGCTCGAACTCGTCGAACAGTCGGTTGACGTCATCGATCTCCCGGCGCAGTCTCCTCAGCTGAGGGTCAGCGGGGTCACCTTCCGCCAGGAGTTTCTCCGCATCCTCGTTCAGCGCACGTCTGATGGCTTGGCGTTGTTCCGCGCCCATGGCTACGAACTGGGGGGAGAAAGGGGTTTTATTTAATATTGAAGATCTGATACTGAAGATTTTCTTCATATTTTGATCATATTTTTATTTAAATTCTTGATGCTTTTGATATATCATATTAAAGATTGTTATTAGACATCTTTTATAATTAGGGAGTCATGTCAGTCCATCGCTGGAAATACGCCATTCCTAAATGCTGTTTCCTACAGTTTCAACCACGTTGATAAAAAGCATGAACCTATTATTTTCCAAGGACCAATCTCATTGAATGAAATCATCTAAATTTAACAAACTTTTTACCACGATAGTAAAACAATTATGTACATAGTTTTATTTTATAGTCAATACTATTCAACTTGATAAAGACCTACCTACTTAAAAAATAACCAGTACCAAAATGAACACCAGCTATAGCTTGACAACAAACAGTTACTAATGGACTGTACCTATATTAAATTCAAATTTAAGGCTCAATAAAAAGACCACACTATTATGTACTATAAAACAACTTACTTGAGGGAAATCCCATCCTTTCACCACCTTGATGGTCGCAAAGATCATGTTCTGACGCATCCTCAGCTGTTTCCTCTGCCATAGTTGAATCACCTTCACAAACACATACAAAACTATTACACACACACCGTAAACAAAGTATTGTAACACATTTATAAAAGGCATCACAGTTTTATTAAGATTTATATTTCTAATTAGTTATATCACACTTTTATTTAAAATAATTTTATTTTTTAAATTATAACTTTAAAATTTTATTTAAAATTTAAATTATAACTAATTTAATGTCTTGAAACACAGCTATGCTTGAGTATACTAAGTAGGAATGTATGTTTATGTATGTATAATCAGTTGTTGATCATTCATTAACCGTAATATTACTGATTGGTTGGTCCACAGATAAAGTGAGTGTCACATTGGTGTTTTGTTTTTGTTTATTTTATGTAGTGGTTGTGTCACTGTCTTTAAATATATTGTTGAGTTAACATTATGCAGTTTCCTGATAATATGGAGAGCAAAATTATACTATAGTCCGCGCGGAACTAGTTGGCCGATTAGATAGATAGATTTTATAATAATTTTGGAGAACTACTATTTTCGTGTATCTCCCTCATTATGCAGTCCGCAGGTAATGTGGCTATGTATATGGTAAATTTTTTAGGTATGTCCTTGTTTTCTCTCTCCATAAGAAATGAGAAATAGCTTTACTTGTAAGTACCACAAAATTTCTTTACCTGTACCACAAAATTGTTTTACCTGTACCACTAAATTGTTTTACCTGTACCACAAAATAGCTTTACCTGTACCACAAAATTGCTTTACCTGTACCACAAAATTGCTTTACCTGTACCAGAAAAATTGTTCTATTTATTTACTGCCCCAGTTGTGTAAGACTTACCCTATCATAAGCGCTGCGCAGCCTGGCGGCGGCGTCAACGGCGTCATGGCAGGGCGGCGGCAGCGCTAGCACGGCGCCCGGCAGCTGCACGTCTGTGCCCGCGCCGCCTAGACGCACGCGCCATCTACTGCGGCCGCTGTTGTCTACTACCGTCACTGCTGAGCCTTTCTCGATACTCATCTATATTAAAATATAAAATATATAGAAAATATCTAAATAGAAAATACATAAAAAAAACATCAATAAATATTGAAGTCATTACAAACAACTGAAATTCTCCCTTGAGAACTGACAGCTGTCAAGTGATCAAAACATTCGATACTCCTAACTTTATCTCTGCTTTTCACATGATGTTGTAAATTATAAAAACGAAAAATGACTTCTGTGGTTAAACCACTGAATGGATTAGGTTATTTTTTTTACAATTCGCCATAGAATATCATAAAGGGTATGCGATAGGATTTAATGTGATTTTGAACAACACACCCTGTCTTATGAGAAAATTATACTTTTATGTGGCAACATTAATATCTGGCAAACGTTGAATTGATCCAAGCTACAGACTGTGCTATGTAAAACACGTTAAAGAAAGAACATAAAACGTTATTTAAATGTTACAAATAGCTAAAGTACAGTATCAACCTCGAAGAATGCAATTGGCACTAAACCAGACAAAATAAAAATACACACCTTCTGTTAATGAAAAATAAACCTTAAGACACAGACATACAACTCGAAACTCCAAAATACTCACATTAGCATGTTTATAAGCGCAGACAGTTTCGGCCCTAATAGGCCTCGTAATAGGAGCCCTCCTCTGCTTCACAGGGCGGATCTCCTGCGCGTCCTCTACGAGGCGCGACACGAGGCCTCCGTGAGAGTTCAGCTCCTCACGTAGTTCTTGCATGCCTTTGAGGAGTCGTTCTCCTTGGTCGAGAGTGAATTCGGACTGCGAGAATGTTGTGTTTAGTGCTTCTTCGCGTCTGAAAAGAAATGTTTCATTAGTAATTTAATTATGGTTTACTATGATTATAAATCTGATGAAATAAGGCGGCATGGTTAGAGCGCTTCTTTTGTAAGCCTGTTGCCAGATCATGTTTTTACTATATTGTAATGTATGTGCACAAGCTGAGGGAAAACTTTATAAATTAATTAATTTATGTTCTGCGCAAACCTTGCGCTAACTTTGCGCAACGGTCCAATTGCTCTATACCGCTCCCAGGTTACATTCAATGGGCTTAAAGATAGTTATACTGGGTAAAAGTTGGGAAAATGAACACTTGTAATGTCATGTTTTGAACCTTATTTCCAAGACTTTAAAGTATAAATAACTTACTTCTGTATCCATTTTTCTGCCTCCTTGACCTCTTCGAAGAAGTTGTGGTATTGTGTGGTGTGCTTGAGATGCGTCTCAAGACACAGTGTGAGCTGTAGCACCCACGCCCATTGGGACTGCATCACCTAGGAAAGGAAAATAACATTAGGAAATATGTAGCGTAGCTTAGATTTTATTGGAAAACACTACATAATATGAAGTTACCTACCAAATAGGAATTAAAATTTTAGGAAAAAAAGTTTTTTTTTTCAAATTGCACTTTTGAACCTTTTTAATTAGTACTCATTTTATATCCAAGAATTTCTCATTAAAGGTACTTAAATGGAAATAATGACTGACTGTGTTAGGACTGGTCACGTAATGAACCATTAAACATTAAAACTCAATAGGACGTAGTTATGCAGAAACGTTCCAACCCACAAGTCACCCGACATCGAGTTATTGTGATTGAAGAGCCTAAAATTTTGCATATGGTTATCTAAACTCAATATAATTCAACAGTAAAACCTCTAGTACCTTTACTAGTTAGAATAAAAAAGAATACAACAGAAATGCGTAAATGCTTATATCTCAAAATTCAACTTGAATTTGAGATATAAGCATTTACGCGTACAGTGGGTTGGAACGTTTCTGCATAACTACGTCCAATAATTGTTCTGTGTCAAAATTGTCATTTAAGACATACAAACAGAAAATCAAATATGAACCTTACGTTCAACAATTTAAGGCACAATTTCCAACAAACCTGCAGATGAGACTCGATTGTCTTGGTAGCGGGGTGGTGTTGAGCGATGAGCGCCTCTCCGCGGTCGATCACGTTGCTGAACTGTAGCTCTCGCTTCTCTAGCGATGACATCAGTTGCTGGGGGAAAATGAGGTTTATTAGGAGGGGAATAAATACTATTTTTGTTTAATAGAGATTGTCTCGTAGAAGTATAAAGCACGATGATATGTACTTTTGGATGATTTTTGGAATGTTTTGATATAATCTGGGAAAAATACATGATAATATGGGTACAGTGCTACTACTCATCTTCATGTAACCTACTTAATCAACACTATTAAAAGTGTTTTACTTTGACAAGTAAATAGTTATGGATGTTTTTAATATGATATTCCAAGCAACTCAACTGGTATATCCAGTAGAGTAGTTAGTAGTATAAAAAACATTAAAAGGACCTAAAATATGAAGTCTATGATCATGATCACATTGATCATACATGCCTTCTTTGTGTTAGAAGGCTTTCTTGGTTGGTACAAATATAACTTACACATTAATAGTCTAAACATCAAACATGCACTTATCTTAACAAAAAGCACATTGAGAACTAAAATTCGCAATATAAAATAATTTAACATTTATTAACTTAAACGTGTAAAACCAACCTCTCTATCGTCCCCAAACGAATGCTTGTAAACAAACAAATTGTGTAAATAATTGTAAAAACAACGGTTTATGGTACGTGACAATGGCGGCTAAAGGGTGGAGGGTGAGAAGATAATTAATTTTAAGTGTATGATGAACTATAAGGAAATATTATGTACAGGATTATCGGAGAACTTTTTTACAGTCGATAGAGTTGATTTAGGTATCGATAAAATCAATTTTGTCGATTAAAATTATGTGACGATTTGGTAATTAAATGGTGATTTTGTGACGAATATACTTAACAGAAATGTATAGGGTCTAATCATTATTCAATGTAAAAATTATTTACAGTTAAATATCAACTCATTCTGTAGATATAGGAATGGGATCACTATATATCGATACTTTACGACTTGCAATAACTTTTAAGCAATTCACAGCCTCAGTTTCCAAGTCATCATAATAAAACTATACAAGTACTCACAACATTTATAAATATATAACAATACATAAACTATATAGGTACTCCTTACCTCATAATAATGTTGTACAGCAGGCAGATTGATGTGTGGGTCTGCCCAATCGCGAGAGAGTTCCACTTGCTCCTTCTCGTTCAGCCAGTTGAGTTCAGCTGTCGCTGATTGTAAGAAATCTTGGAGAGCGTCTAGGTCTGACATGCTGTGGGGGAAAATTCATTCATTAATTATTATAAGTTTTAGCTCTAAGAAGATATAGTATTGAGGAGAAAAAGAAAAACAAATTAAATGATTTCTGTTCAAATATGTAAACTGCATACACAATACATATAATTAAATTCTTTACTAGTTTATGTCAAACCGAAACATAAAGTGATCTGTGAAAAAATTACAAGTTAAATAAAACCCCAAAATTTTCTGGGTAGGAAGACCCGTCCGAAAAAACTAAGTTCGTGCTGAATTTTACCCCTTGTAGGGGGTAGCAAATCTGGAGTACCTGAGTCTACAATTTTTTTTTGTATATATTGAAATAGGAGTTTCAAATAAGGTACTGGCACAAAGTCACTTGATTTATCACTTCGGTCTCGCAAAAGAGAAATGTGTAAAGTTTCCAAAATGAATGCAACCTTATGCCTATCAAAATAAAGTTTAAATTCGCAACATTACCGTTTAGTGCTGGTAGACAGCAGTTCAGCATACAACTTCTGCAGCTGGCTGAGATGTTGATTGTACAAGTTCAGCTCTTCTCCACTGAAGTTTGAGCGGTTGTGCACGCATTGTTCCACCTGAAAGAATAAAGAAATTTCAACCTTATGTACCTATAGAAATAGAGGTTATATTTCTAGTACGCATCAGTGGCAAAGAAAGATGCACGGAGATGTCATAAGGTAAGTAGGTCAGTGGTTCTTGTAGGTCAATATAACGTTCGGTAGGCGTCATCAAAACAATCAGTAACTAGAACTAACAAGGCGTTCGGGTACCTTGTCATATCAAAACCATTTTTTAAAGACGGGTTCCAAAGAAGGCAACTAAGGACGGAGCTAGTAACGTTCTTCGTCCTCCGAACACGCGCGACTACTTTCTAAGGAGATTTTGCGTTATGGGATCTCCGCTAGTCATTTTGTTCTCCATGCTACTACTTTGACATATAATTTTGAATCTTATATCTTATATGGTTGTAATTTGTACGTACCTTAGAATGGAACTGGTCGATCTGTTTGTGCTCTCTCTGGTGTTTGTCTAGTTCGTGCTGAACTGACGGCAAGTCGGAACCGTAGTCGGATTCGTGGAGTTTTTTCTGTGAAAGAAAGGAGTATTATTAGGTGTTGTTTCTTAATAAAAGGCCTGTACTGTCGTTTTACCTAGACTTTATAACTTCTTGGGTTTTTAGAAATGGTAAGAAAATCTACTCCTTTATGATTTTGAATGAACAATATTGCAAATTGTTGCGCAAAGTACAAACCTTTGAGCAAAGTACGAACCTTTGCGCAAAGTACAAACCTTTGCGCAAAGTACAAATGTTTTGCGCAAATCAAACGCTTAATTGTTTTCAAGGGCTGTGTCCCATAGTCAAAAGGCTGATCATAATAACGACTAGAAGATTTATTATTAAAGCTCATATAAAATTTTTATATATTTTTTATTAATTATATTTTAGTAGGTTTTCACGACTTCTCAACTTACCAATCTCTCCTTACACCACCTCGTAGCCTCACTCAGTTGCTGGAACTTGGGATCAGCGTCATGGACCCTGGTCTCCAGCACGGTACGAGTCTCGCGACGGACCGTGGTCTGTTGGACCGGCATGCGCACAGATGACAGGCGCGGGACCAGACGCCCGGTGAATGATTGGCGGGCGTTCAGCCAACGGTCGTGGACTTGTTGGACGCTGGAAGTGATAAATAAAACTTTAGTTGGCAGCTATTGTTTTGAAAACTCAGTAAATAAACTAAGAACATAAGTTTCACAAAGTATAGTGGGGATATAGTCTTTTTTCCCACTGCTTCTCCATCAGACGGTACAAACTACTTTTAAAAGATTGAATTATTAACGAGTTCGATCCCACTGTTTCATCCACATCATAAAGGAATAATTCTCGGGTTTCAACCACTTATATGGTTACATACTTATCTCCACACATCATTTTATCCTAACGACTTCGAGCACTTCTAAGTATTAGTCTGAATATTCCTGGTAAACTCACCGTCGATGCAAATCAGCGGCTTGAGGATATCTCCCGTCCCTCAAAGCATGGGAGTCCTGGAACATCTCCTGTATAGTGTGTTCCATAGCCCTAAGTTCTTGTTCGATTTGTTCGGCGGCGAGCTTCGCGTCCGCGGGGTGAACGCCGCGCTCTACGCGACGTATCTCGCTCTCGATGTGGCGTTCTACGCTGTCGAGACCGCCTTCAGTTTGTTTTATGTCCCTGTTGAGATGGTTGGTGATTAGTTTTCTAAGCATTGATTTTAAAGACATAAATATTTGGCTTTTAAGGAAATTCCAAGGAAAACTGTGTGACTTGTAATTAGTGCTTTCCTGTGAGGGAGGTATTTAAATGAGAATAAAGAGTAGATTTCGCTACACACTTCAATTCAATCTGGAAATTATATGTTTTGACGTATAGAGTCTGAATCATATAAGACTGAAAGTCAGGGAGTTACATAAGGAGTAGATACAGAGTAAATAAAGGGAGGACATAAGGAACTATACATATAAGAGAAAATGAAAAGGAGTACATAAGGGACGTTTGTAAGGGAGTAAATAAGGAAATTATAAGTACACTGACTGAAGGGGGACAAAGGCTTCCCCCACGCTGATCATATGTCTAGCGGAGATGGCTGATCTCCTCATACGAGAACAGCCACCTTAGCAGACAATCGCCTAGGACCATCACATTACCTGTGCAATTTCTCAGCAAGTCGCTGCAGCCGCTCGAGGCGTCGGATCTCGTCGGTGAGGTCTCGCTCCCTCTCTTGCTGCGCCATGAGGAGACGTGACCACGCCTGTTCTAACGCGTCGGGTCGCAGCGTCGGCTCGATGTCGCACTCGCCTACTGATTCGAAGTATTTCTAGAAGAGAGAAGATAAAATTAAGTATTTTGCTGCCAAAGGACACTCTGTAGTCCAACCGATATTTCGGACCACCGAAATCAACTTTTAAGAAGGAATTTGCTTCACAATTTGCATATAAAAAAAGATCTCGACGAATTGAGAACCTCCTTCTTTTTGGGAAGTCGGTTAAAAAGGCAAAAGATGCTGGACTTTTTTTCTTAAAGTCACAAAGCAAAGGAAAAAAATGACATCGTCGACCTTCCATTTGAATTCAATTTGAAAAGGTCTGCCATTCGTTTTAGTAAGTATATTCCTTTCTAACCAAAAGAAAACCTTTTATCCTACTTATATAATCTTTCGCCATAGAATCAGCTATACATTGAGGATCGTAACAAGGCATCTAGAAGGAACAGGCCCTCACCTCTAATTCCCTGTAGTGATGGAAGAGCTTCTGTTTCTCGCGCTGCCTGAGCGGCACCTCTTCTTGGCGGAACCGCGTGCTCTCGCTGAGCAGCTTCTTCATTTCGATCAAAGTTGACGGGAAAGCACGGTCCTGGAACAGAAAGCAAAGGTTATAATTTTTGGAAAAAATACGTGCTTTCGTATGTTGTTCCGAAGTAGTGAAACTTTGCAGCAGTTTTCATCATCACCGGCCCACCTTTTCCCAATTATATTAGGATGAGCTGCCAGGTTAAACAAATGCAGCTGAGTGCCAGTATTTCACCCTGCCCTCCTCAACCCAAATTACCAGGGAAACCTGGATTTTCTAAACGGCTTCTTCTTCTTCTTTTTTTGCCTGCCTATTCGACAAAACCTTTCCCAAACATTCTCACCGCCGGCGGCTCCGGGAACGTCTCGTACAGGGACGAGATGTACGTGATGAGAGACTTCTCACCTGCATAAGTGCGCACTTCTCGTGCAACCAGGCGCGATGCTGTGCGGCCTGCTCGGTGTAGGCGGCGGCGCGCCGCTGCGACTCCGCGTCGAACAGCGGGTGTACCGCGGGCGGCTCCGGGAACGTCTCGTACAGGGACGAGATGTACGTGATCAGAGACTTCTCACCTGCATAAGTGCGCACTTCTCGTGCAACCAGGCGCGATGCTGTGCGGCCTGCTCGGTGTAGGCGGCGGCGCGCCGCTGCGACTCCGCGTCGAACAGCGGGTGTACCGCGGGCGGCTCCGGGAACGTCTCGTACAGGGACGAGATGTACGTGATCAGAGACTTCTCGTCGGGCTCGTGGGTGTCCACATCTGAGGAGAAAGTTACTTTTAACGACATTTGTTCTAAAAAATTATAATGCTATCTGTTCTTCTAACGTCATCGTTACAGCCTAAATACATCCACTGATGGATGAAGGTCTCTCCCAAATTGAGGGGATCTGATTAGTAAGCGCCATGTGGGATGTATCTAGTTTCGAGTTTTGGGCTGTTGTTTAGCAGATTGCTGTTTAACGTTGGACAAATACAACTAAAACAATTCAATTGCTTGCAATTGGCTATCATAATTATATTAGTATTGATTGTATTGACCACTGGTCCCAAAAACATAAACTTCTGCTAACAATCACGGCCTTAATAAAACTCAACTAAACACACAAATAAATAACTTTACGAACTTATACAAAATGATAGCAATTAGTCGCCAAACGACGCGACAATCGCACAATAAAATCGCACAGTCGAGGTTGCACCGATTATTCACGCCAAGTTGCACCGACTTTGAAATGTAATTATTCTTTTGTTTGTCTCTGTTTTACTTCAGAAGTAGGTCCGTTATTATTATTGTTATTAAAATGTTATTTCTCCACAATCAGTTGAGATAATAAGCAGAACGGCCTAGGCCTCGAGTGGTACATGCGATTGACTCATATGTAACTAGTGGTCGTTGAAAATGCATTTTATAAAATAAAATTGATAATACTAAAGCTGAAGCTGTTCTTGTTTCGCATACTTAGGCATAATAAAAAGCGGAGCCTACTCAGTATTGTTCTTCAGTAAAGAAAGTCTATTGGTGGTGGAGTCTGGGCATAACGTACATTTTTTATACTACATGATATTTTTTTTTAAATTACTCTATATAAGTCAAATAAACCGCCTCCTAATTGATCTTATAGCAAGAACTTGACTCACACACCTTTAAAAAAAATCATTAACCATTTTCCACACGATCTTTAACCATCCGTAAAGGCATACACACACTTGACTACCAACGTCACTGCTTACCTACACTTGTTCACCCAAATCGTTAACAATACATCGTAAACCATGAACGAACTACGACCAGAGAGTAGAGAAAGAGCGGAGATGCCGTAATACAGGTAGGTCAGGCGTCTACTTCTACGTCAAATTCATACGGTGGAACAAAAGCATCAGTTACGAGTGAATTAACGAGGCGTTCGGGTTCTTTGAGACATCTGTCAACGATTTTTGGTATCGCAAAGGTCCAAAAACGGCGTACAAGAGCGAAAACAGTAACGTTTCTCGTTTACCGCTCACCCGCATTTTGGCACGCTAGTTTCTTAGGCGTTTTTCCGTTATGACACCTCCGCTACTCATTTCGTTCTCCATGAACTACGACCAACCAATTGTGTGTATCAGCCAATAATTTAATATTGTCTAGACTCGCTCAATTCGTGAATACAATCTATTTGGAACAATCACGCTCTAAATAATAGGAAGAAAAATGCTACAACTGAATAATGAATTCAAATTAATGGGATCGTGATTTTAGAAGATTATATTGGTGCTTTTTTGCATTGTCATTGTAAATCAATAAGGGGCTATTCCTTTCCTGAGTTACATCCGACATAATAAAATATGTAGAGGTAAATAAAGTAGAAAAATTATAAGCTCAACTGACTACAGACATATCTACCTATACTAATATTATAAAGCTAAAGAGTTTGTTTCTTCGTTTGTCAGCTTGACTACATCAATCCCAGGAACTGCGAGATCGATTTCAAAGAATATTTCAGTGTAAAAAACACAAAAAAAAAAACATCCTAGTCTTTCTTGATAAATGGGCTATCATTTATCAAGAAAGACTAGGATTTTTTTTTACCGGGTACGCTTAGTAGTTCTTACAGGACACGGGTGAAAACGCTGTCAAAAGCTACTGATCTATAAAAGTCAACAAAACAACTACTATTGTAGTTCACAATTTCTCTTCGTTGATAATCCCCATCATAAATCCAAACAAGAAAACCGTAACACATCAGACGGATTACACATACATTTCTACCACGCCAGTCTACCAGTCAGTCACGCTGTATAAAGTGAGGCTAGCTTAGGGCTGCCATCCCTCCGGGTTTCCCCGGATTTGTCCTCGTTTGGAGGCCGTCCGGGCGGGGTTTCAAGAAGTGTCCGGGGAAAACCCGGACACTTTTCATGTAAGGAAGCACCTCATGGTAACCAGTAAATGAATTACAAAATAGGTATTATTTTGTAAAAAAAATCGTACTCTTTCGGGGAAAAAACGCAATTTACGCCAAATGTCCGGGTTTTTTTAATGTTTATCCGGGTTTGGCGCAATTCGAGATGGCAGCCCTAGGCTAGCTTCGTACCGTCACGCATTGGCGCGAACCATTCGATCTACAAACATTATAGCAATTTATTAGCCGTGACCGCACTTTGCATGAGACGCGTAAAAAATGAGCCAAGTTTGTGAGTAAAGGGTCTGGGTTTCCCATAAGATTGTATCGAGAATTTTAATTATAATTGTAAAACTTCTTCATCATCAACAACAGAGAAGTTAGTGAATGTAGGATTCTCCCATTGATTTTTAAAAGGATCGGTTGGAAGCTGCCTTTGTTCAACGCATTATAAAACTTGTATTGAGAAATTTTTTGGAGTCAATATTTGAATGAACAATTAAATCTAAACTATTAATTTATATTGATGATGCTACATCACAAAAAAACATAATTGCTGATTGATTTCTCTATATACATAAATTATTTATTGTCTCTGTGGTCATTCTCCTGAAGGTCTCTTCAGTCATCTATTTCCTATTCATTCTAAAATAACTCTGTATTCACCTGAGCTTATCCTAAAGGTACAACTCAATTACCAGAGACAGGCAATTATTTAATTGACCCCACAATGACAATTAAATTATCTTATACATGGATCAGATTACGTCGTTACAACACAGCAATACCTTAAATTATTATATCATTGCTAATGTCATAATTATGACACTATTGAGTCTGGATACGTCAGAAACCTTCTGATTAATGCCCGATTCTTCTTTGTAAGGCAATCAGATTACATTAGAAGTATTGTATAGGCTATTATGATATTTTATTGTATTATTGACACTGACCTTCGGGGTCCAATAACCTGGTAACTCCATACTCCTTCTCGACCACATGGAAGGCTGTCTCCAAACGCTCACGGACCTGTCTTGATCTGCGAAAAAATATATTATTTAGTAAATAATTCGTCGCTTACATCCCAAAGAAAATTGAAATAATTGAATTTAAGTATGCTTAATGCTTATAATCTAAATGTTTTCATTATACCAAATGCTCATTAAACATGGCATATTTTAAGTGCTGCAATATCACTTCAGTATCACTACATAGCATAGAAACGAAATCGCTTTTTCTGTCCCTTTGTACGCTTAAGAGGACGAATTGGAATTTTTGGCGCCAAGGATTTCAATTTTTCTCAGTAAATACAAAACGGATCAAAATACAACTTGGTTACCTGAAAGTTCATGATATAAACCTTATTTTGTTAGAAGTAGAAACATGATTAGGTAACTTTTATAACAGAGAAAAAAATATCAAACATACCTCTTTTTAAAAAGAGATTCACATATTATGGGCAAACGGGACCGATTTAAGCCTCTTAACTTTTTTAGTAGTTGAGTATATACATACTCTTTAAAATGATAGAAGGAATTTTTATCAAATTATCATTTATAAATAATAAAATTACAAAACCATTTTGTCGCTTACGACTTTTAGTTATAAGCTAGCGCGCGTATTGTTATCCTCGCCCCGCTCAGACGCTCCGACCCCTTTTGGCGCCTTAGATGCGCGTGCCGGTTATGGAATTATTGTTGACCAATTCCTCGCCTTAAATCTTACCTGATATTACGCCAGTCTATCAGATCAGGACGGTTCCTGTGTATAAGCGCGTTGAAGGCCAGTCCATCTCGCCATGATGACGTGAAGTCTGCTACCCTCACGCCAGGGTATTTCGCAGTGGAGCGCCGAGCCCAGCTCAGCAGTGCTTCGCGGGCTGTCACGTTCGCTTCCTGACCGATTACGATGTCGGATATCTGGGGGAGAAGAAAAAAAAACTATAAGTATAATAGAAAAAATCAAACGTAGAATTCAACCGCTTTCTATTTTGAAGACACCAAAAGAATTGTATAATTTTGAAAATCGTTGAACTTGGCTTGATTTTTTGTGCAGTCGTAAAGGCTCGTTTTAATTTGCAACAAACTTTGTAACTAAGGCACGTTTTTAATTAACGATTCCAGTGTAATTTTATTTCGATCAATTAAGAGTTAAATTGTAGAAAATAATCGTACTTTTCGGTGACGATAAAAAGGTTTGCTTCCATAAAACTAATTTGATTTTGGAAAGTAATCACACCTTCAGTCAAGGTATTATAACATAATTTGTGAATAAAAAGCCCTGATATCTTTTTACAGGAACATACAGGTTATATTATGAAAGACCATAAAACAACAGAAACTATCTACGTAGATGATATCGCGAAAATTTTACAAGACGTGAGAATAAACCCAATTAAGCCATTACCAACAATGGCCAGTTCCAACTGAAACATTCCCAATACAATTTCAGTCTTATCGGAAAGTGATAGAGTATATAATTGATCGGTAGAATATAGAACTATGATTGAACAGTCGATGTTTCGAGATCATTATCTAGATAAAGATTTAAATATTGTGTTGTTGTCCATCTCGTAGATCGAAGATAAGTTAGCTTTCATACGAAGTCTGAATAGAGAAATTATATTCAACATTACATTATCTGCAGCAGAATTTCTCTTCTCAGTTTTTAATTAAAGGCGACTAAGATCATCAATTGATGAGAATGACCACCTATCTGTAGGAACTTTCAAACGACAATATTGATGAAATTGAACAAGCAAATAAACCAAAAGAAGATGATAAAACTGCAATACAATTTATGCTAAAACAAGTCTTAATTCCTGTAGAAGAAGAGCGAGTTACATTAGCTCAAACAGCACATGAAAACATTTGAAACAATCCTGCATAAGATCACATTACGGTTACAACGAACAAATTAACACAGAGAACTAAACACCTCTTCGTAAACATGATAATCGCAAAGATATAGAGTTTCAGTGAAAGTTAGACCAGTTCAACGCTCAGTCTGGCTAACATCCAGGCCCAATAATAGACTGGAACTATGAGGAAATGCGTCTAGCGATGTATTAGTGTCACTATGTTTATTGATGACTGGACCAGTTAATAACGTACTGAGTAATATGTTTAATGAAGATTTTAAAATTAGCTGTTTCCTGCAGTTTCTAGTTTAACCAGTAAGCAGAAGAATCAATCTATCTTTGTGCTAACAATCAAAATCGGTTCAGCTTTACCGTCAAACAAATTACCAAGAACATAAGTAAGGTTGACGAGTATTCTTCTCATGAAACTGAACTCTCAAAATGATTTCATCAATCATCTAACAATATCGTCAACTTGAAACACATTTAACAGTAATTTGTTTCAAGTAAAAAACTACAATTTGCACCAGAATTGAGCGGTGAGCCGATTCATAAGTCAGCGTAAGAAACTTGCGATATAATTTCATTTAGATCAAAATTTGCCGTTATTTAGAAAACTTTATTTTAAGACTAAAATAGAAAGACAGAAGGTCTATAAGCTACAAGCATAGCTGCATTTATACATTCAGATGTAAGAAAGATCATGATATTAATATTTAGCAAAAATAATTTATTCTTTACATTGACAATATATACCAATTATGGCAAAAGAAAAGTCAATACAATTCTTAAATTGTTTGTGTTCAAAATAATGTAAGGCACTGAACAAAACATTATTGAAATATGTAAACTTTCAGGATGTTGCAAATTGTTTCATAAGCATGAAAATGGTCAGTAACAGGGCTATTTCTATGCCAGACCCACCTAACCTTCTGCCAATAAACTTAGAAGTCAATATCAATACTGCAGGTTCAACGACCTGTTTGACGTCGAAACGATTCGATGACCAACTGAATGCAACTGTGACGGAATGGGACCAAACGGCCTTATTTCAGACAATCAGCTATTAATAATGGGAACTAATCGGTAATGCGAAGCGACCATACAATCGTGTTCATTAGGAAGGAGCGGAAAATGTTGCTGAAGAAAGAGTTAGTCATTGTAGTTTTGCAAAGGAAAAAATGTGCAATGTAACCTTCTTTGATATTCAAGAAAGAAATATTGATAAATAATATGATGGTGACGAATGTAAGGAGCTGGAATCTCATATACCTAACGCTAATATAAGATTTAAAATTCAATATCATGCACGTCATTTTATACCGTAAGACAATGGATGCTATAAACCCATTCCAATAGTTCAAACATCAAACAACGAATAGAAGCAACAAACATGGGAATAAAAAATATTGTTTTTGTAAACGTAGCTGTGAATAAAAGAAAACTTTTTTGTGTACGTGACAAAATTCGCGGCGGTCACCATTGTGTGCCTGTGAATGGGAGTCCATGAGCATTTAATTCACGATCTATCATAACAACAATAATATCGGTCTGTTGTGAAAATATGGCCAATAGGGTTGTTGAAACTAAAACAGATGATGTTTATTAGAGGAATAATGAAGAGAATGCCAACGAGTCTACGCATGGTGACTGCCGACATTTTATGAGATTACTAAATATACATGTCGCAAAACATGATTGCCATAGCAAATTGAAAGCACCATTTAGCAGAATTTCAGACAGCATTCCAAAAATGGCAAGTGACATTTTCACTAATAACCATATAAGGCTTAATTAGAGATTTAAGTCTAGCTAGGTAAATAACTTTGATTGGCGTTTTCCTAGAACCCAGGAATTTGTAGGAGTTGATAACCATATAAAAACAAGTAACATGCCAGCAGTTGGTTTGTGCATTCACAGTGCCAATTATGTGTGAAGACAAGATGTTAATTTATTTCTTCCTCACAAAAAGTGTTGCGACGCCTATTGCGTGAGAATAGTAAATAAGTGATGGACACATTGAGATTTCTTTACGTGAAGTTATGATCAAATCAAACAGTATGAAGACACAACACAGTAACTAAATTGAGATCAGCATATCGAACGTCTTTATCTAAAAAAATATTAGCAGAGACTTGAGAGTGATTCTCTCAAACGGTTCTTTGAAACTCCTAATGACTGCAGTCTTAAGTCGATCAAATGCTTCAAATATTGCAAGTAATGATGGCAAGTCAGGTTCCCATGAACGAAATGAGATGCTGGCACCGCCTCATGACCTTGTGCATCATATTGAACGTGATGGAACAAGTTTTATACATTAACCTGACCTTGCGTGACATGCTCCATATTTCGGAGAGTATAATTACATTCCAAGAATGTTTAATAAGAAATATTGGTATGAGGATTTTTTGCGAAGTAATTTGATGAGTCTTTGATATCTTAGGTTTATTTCTTAGCTTCAAATAACTGCTCGGGCGTAGTTAGTAACTGAGGTAGTTTGAACTCAGCAACCTCAAGGGAAACTACGAATTTATAGGAAGATGGTATCGAAGGGAGAGATAAGAACTTTGACACTAATAAATATGGTGAGAGTCCTGACTGTGAAACTGAAGCTAAAGTTTTCAGTTGGTGTGAAAGAATTAGTGATTCAAAACCAATGCATATAAAGTGCATCAATGTAAAACCAGTAGCAAAGTAAAAATTAGTAAAATCAAGAAAGTACAATCAACGTGTTCATTGGCTTGGCCCACGGGAATCAGTCCATGAAAGCATAGCTATGCATGTTGGTACAACTTTCGCTCATGCTAATCGTACGTGTAAACACTGTACTAGAAAGATTGATTGGAATAATCCAACCTAATTAGAATTGAACAATCTAATTAATGCTCTAGGCAAGGTAAATAAGGATCAAAGTTAAATTAGCAAAATCCTAAATGACATAGCTTCAAACCGTTAATAAGTACAAGAAACAAAAATTCGTAACTCATTGCTCTCTCAAGATCAATGTAATGCTTAAGTTACATAAACAACGGTAACCACAATTTTATTTTCATCTACCTCTTTCAATTGCCAAACGATTTCTAACTTTATTGCTCTGAAATTAAGGACTGATGTAAAACCATTGGATTGTACTGTTAAGTTTGTAAGGCGTGGGCGGTTGGCCGAGGCTGTGGAATCCATGATGTCATACAGACGGTGTCAGGGTCTTTACTTAGTCTACACTTATTTTAATAGCTAGTCGTATACTTAATGGATTTGTGTTTAAGTCGGAAGCATTTACCTAAGTGTGATTAAATTTTATTCTAAAGTTAAAAGTTGTAAGATTTATTCCAATGATGACAAAAAGAAACTGCATTTCATGTTGTGTTAAGAGAAAGCAGTATCAATAAAACAAGTCTATAAACAGGAGGCCTAGAACAAGTCTTTTCATGGCTCCAAAAAGTGCTATAGAGGATTGTCAAAGCATTTACTTTACAACTTTACTGTTGCTGTCAGTGTCTTGAAAGTAGATCAACGAACTTAGCGAAGAGTCTTAAGAAGATAGCTCTAATATGACAAAGATGAAGTATGAAATATGACGAATGAGATGGAAATAACATCAGTTGATAAAACAAAGTAGTCACTCCAAAAATTCAGGTATTTAAAATGGTTCATATTTACATAGAAGGAACAGTTAAAATTAGTAATATTAACAAAATGTTTCAACTCTCCCAAATCAAAATGAAAATCAATTGCACCGTCCCACTTTCCAGCTACATACTCGAACATATCATCATCGCAAATTGATTCCACAGCTTTTACTATAAAATTCAATAACGCGGCATAATGTACGTAAGTTATGTAAATGGCTTGTAAGATCTTGCAAAGCTGTTTACACGTATGATTACCTACAATAAGTGAGAGTTTATTTATCGACTCTTTACGGTGTATTTTATGTGGGGTTGTTTCAACTGTAGCCTCTGCTTCGTTGGAAATATTGATAATTTATACCTTGCCTGTGGATCATATGACTGATTCTGGGTGGATGATATCTTTGATGATGTTATCATATCATATCATTGCATATAATGAGAATATCGTATTATACATTGGGATTCCAAAAACTTAAGCTATACCAGCTACTGGTGAGGTTATTAACACTGTCTAAGCAACAATAAAAATTGTAGCAAGATGTATTCCAATAAATCACAGCGATGAGTAACCTCAAGTTCGAAGGAATAAGATCCTTTGTTCTGAATTCAACGGCCATGTTGCTTCTGATGGTATCGGTATTCAAAGCGTAGTGTTGGAGAAACGATGATTTCATGGTCGAAAAAAGTGGCGAAGATGACCTAAGCAAAACAAAAAAAAAGAAAAACTTGAAAAAACAACTAAGGATTCGCGTGGAATATTTAGTACGACATCCTTGATTCTGCATTCGTTTATTTTAACAGTTTATGTACACACACAGAATACAGAGAAGAAGAAAAATAGAACAGATAGTACAAAGGCACAGCTCGTTTATTTGGGATTAACAGTAAAACTCTTGTTATTTCATACTATTGCAAGTAGAATAGGGTCATATGAATCAAAAGCTTTACTCAACCCGTTAAATACTTGGCATTTAATAACTGACAATCAAATTTTAACAGCAATACCAATAGAATTATAATTTGCAATAAATATTGTAGCTTTATCGTATTTTGCGTGTCCTACTTCTTAGAAGTTAATAACGTTATTTATTAAATCAATCAAATTCAATGTTTTAATATCTAAATCAATTTATGTGTCAATGTTAAGGCGGATCAATTTCCTGTCGTTACTTAAAACATCAGGATTTAGTATTCCATTAATTGGCATACAGGATACGTTAAATAATTTAGATCAATTTACTGTATCCATTTCAAGAAGTTACTTTTTTTCATATAGCTGATCAGTTAAATGCCGACGACAATTTCATCAACGATTAATTTAAAGCTTTCAAAGACATTAATGTTGTATCTAATTTAACTATCTCTAAAACATCGATTAATAACTCTCTCGATAGAATCATGATCCGTACAACAATTAATTCGTGTAAAACAAGTACCGTGAGTATCAGCTACAATATTAATGACATTCGTAATTAGAGCTGTATCTTAATCCATATCGATGACTCATCCTACTTAATATTATAAACGCGAAAGTTTGTATGTATGGATGTATGGATGTTTGTTACTCTTTCACGCAAAAACTACTGAATGGATTTTAATGAAACTTTACAATAATATAGCTTATACATCAGAATAACACATAGGCTACAATTTGTAAACATATTGTTCGAAATACTAAACCTGCGCAGACGAAGTCGCGGGCACCAGCTAGTTCCCTATATTTTATCTATCGGTTACAAGAGATAGGAATTTTACATTACTTGTATGGGGCTAATGTCAAAACTCTATCTCCAGTAAGAAAATCAATCCATAGATAGAATATTGGAAACGGACATAAGTGTATCAAGAGCAGCCTCTATTGGACGTCTAAACTTAATGAAACTGTACAGTCACGGTCTATGAAATAACCAAGATAAATCTGCGACTCCCGAAATATCTTTCTTAGAAATGTCCGAAGAAAAAACTCGGAAGTTAGTGACTATGACGGCAAAGTTAACTTTGTCAGCGGTCTGCGGTTTGCTTACAAAAATGAATAGCGCAAATGGTCTTTCTGTGAATTATGGGAAGGAGTTTTTATTTTATGATTTACTTATAGTATTCGAATTTAGAATAGTGTTTAACTGTTTAAAGTTAAGATTTTTTGTTTTTAACTAAAGCAATCTTCAACAAAGATATGAAAATCGTTCAGACTATTTCGCTTGTCTTTTACAAAACTATGTGATTGTGATCTTCATTCAAAAGCCAAAACTTATCATGGCGCACACTTATTTGCAAAAATACGCAAATATTTACATCCTCAAAATTTTGGTCTTCCGCCCGCCAAATTATATTTAACCAAAACCGAAATCGTCTGGGAAGTTTTGCCTCTTTCTTGAAACCGAGGTCTATTTATTTCCACATTTTAAATTCATGACACAAAAACGTCTGGTCGAATTTCCGAGAATAGAATTATCGCAATACAACGTACCAAAAAAGGTTGGTCGCCCAGAAATCCTATCACACTATTTAGAACGGTATTCGGGGCTTTGGTGTCTACAATCTCGTCTGCTTAAAATATCATCAGCTCATTCAATTCGTAATGAAGATTTTCTGTTAAGATTAGGTGTATATTATGAAATTACATAATAGCAAAATGCACCGTCAAGTTCTATTTTACTTAAGATACTTGTGTAAAGGTGCAATTTACGGTAGAAAATTAATCTTAATTTCAATCTTCAACTGTTGATACACCAAAACATCGCACTCTCTTCATTGTGTCAACTCTAAATTTCTTATCAAAGACATGTGCGAAAACATTGTTTAAAATGTTAGAATCTTACTTTTCATTTCCCACGTCCGATAAAATCTCAACCTAAAACAGTCTACCAAAAATATGAAGACAAAGAAAGTGAATGCAACAGAAACAGATATGCAGACTCGTTAAACTTATATTTGGGTATGATTGATCCGATCGAATTTATTTCGGTTCAGCATTGAACTTCAAGTATTGAGGGCAACGAACCTATTGAATTGTTTTCATCCATCAATTACGCTATGGGTAGCATTGAATAAAGGTTTCAATGGATGCAGAACTAATTTTAGTGTATTTTTTATAAGAGTAACTGTCAATACTGGAAGACGTAAGTAAACGATACCGCTAAAACCGTTGAATGTAAATTGGAACACTTACAACTTGGAAAAGGTTGACTGTCGTGCCGCAGACGTGTATGCTAGCATAGAACCAAGAAGCAATTAACACAAGCCTGACTTAAATTACTCAATGTTCCCGTAGGCGAGAAATTGATTGGCAAGTGGTAGAACAAGCTGTCTTTCTCGTATGCACTTTAGCAATATGTCGTAACTGTTCCTTCTACGCAAGTACCAGGAGTGCATAATCAACAAGATGTCAGAGCTAACCAGTATAGGGGACTTCGTGACACGCGCTAAGAGCTTGTCTAGACGAAGGCGTTGAGTTAATCAACTTATCGGGAAGGGATAAACTTGATAAAACGTGTGAACAATTTAGATTGGGAATTAATGAAATGCATAATACTGTTATTTCACTTGTTTTGCGAGGAAAGCTAAGAAAATATATTCTTGTTGAATGCCTTTAAGTTAAGAATGATTACAGGCCTATTTACTTTGTTATTTGGAAGCAATACTTCAGGATGCCAAAGAAGCCCTCGAGATACTGCTAATCAGGAGAGAATAATTGATGCACTGGATTCTTGAATTGGTTTTCCTCAATAAGCATCGCATTAGAGGAAATGTTAACCACATCTGAATCTAGACCATTTTTTCTCGTAAAACTAAAGCAATTTAATAGAAACACTCAGGTGACAAGTCTAAGTAAATAATAGGTTAGATACACCTCCAACATCGTTTAGACGTGACGAACAAACAAACTTTCTTAAGAACGCTACAATTCCGTTAGTACCAGGGCACCATAATCAACTAGGCTGCTCCAAATAAATATCAGTGGCGTGGATTTGGTTCGTGAGGCGCGCTCGTGATCGACCGATAAGTATCTGCCCACGAATAGTACGTCACTACTACAGAGGAAATACTTAGTAGCGGGAGTGACATGCGAACTGAAAGTTAATAGAAATTATAATATCAAACACGAAAACGATCCATCTAAAATGATGAAGGAGTAAGGTCCCGTTCACATGGGTATCCATTTTCAAAGGAAGACTTAAACAAACCGAACGACATTCTACTCTGTTATGAAAGCCTGGTACTTTCAGAATTTGATATGTCCATCAAGTACTGCGTTGTTTTGCAATAACAATAAAGCTATGTTGCATTTCTTATCTGACAGTTGTAACTGTCTTAAACCAGTTCATTATCCTTGATGAAATGACTATAATTATGTTTGTCCATACCTTCATTAATCTTTGACATTAGTGTCACTTAAGTTACTATATCAAGTACAATTCTAAGTACTTCGAACTGCAACTAAAAATTACCATCCACGCAAAATGTGGCAATATCCTTTGGGGCCAAGGTTTGCCTAGACTCAAAAACTTCTAGGCGTGCCAAACGTGACCGTTTTAGATAAGTTCACACTGACCTCTGTTTGTACTTTAAATGTACCGACAGTTACTATAAATTGTTTAAAGGGTAATAAAATGCTTTATAGAAATAATGTAGAAACTTAAAGTTGACTTGACGACCTTACTTATGTAAACAATGAAGATTGAGCTATTGATCTTAAAGTAGAAAGAAGAAAATAATACCCGCAAAATTTACTCTTATGTGCTGGTAACATCAGCAGCCAATCATATAAAATACTCCTTAGAACATTTTTCACACACTCCAATAAAATTCACATTCAAATCAAAGTGCTCTCTTTTCCCATAAACTAGAAATTAAGAATCCCAAAGAATCCAAACAGTATTGTATCGAAGATCTAATAGTTTTCCCTCTTCACACACCACTTATGATAATGGGTTTACAGACCATAAACTGTTGTATACACAGGCTAACGATGCGAAAATAGTCGAATAGGCATCGGGCACAAAGGATTGTTCTGTTTTTAATTAAAGTTCAGAATAAATTAGAATATTAATTGAAGTTTATGGTAAAGATAAAGGCAATAAAACTATTTCACACATTATCTGAACAGATCGCAAAAATCGGACAGGAAGTATAGAAAGTATTGCAGTAGAATCAAAAACAAAACAGCAATCTTCATCAAAATAACAAACGACAGAACATTTGAAATCGCAACTAAAACAATTGACCAATTACTTGACACGTCTGTGAAAGACCGTCCCCGGCAGACGGCTGATCGTCGGCCGATATACTGGGAACCCTCCATTGTACCGGCTGAAGAATCGGCCGATTGTTAGCCTTATCTAAGTGCGTGTATTAAATGCTGTGAGCCTCAGTTTAAATTTTAAATGATGGTTTGGTTACATCTTGATGAAAGGTATGTTATAGGTAGGCTTTCGCATTTCTATTGTGTGTGTAGTAATTTTCTGTACGTGACAGATTTAAAAGATAAAATTATAAATCTGAGCATATGGAAAGTTATTTAAATCTAGCAGACAGATTTGAATATGGCAAAAAGTTACTGCAAGTGATAAAATAAAACACTGATCAAAACATAGCGATTAACCTTGCGATATAAAAACTAAAGGATGTGATGAATTCAAAACAACAAAAACTATGCATTAATTACCTAGCGGCAAACCATTTAAGTCAGAATCAAGTTATTGACGACTGTATAAACAATATTGAGATCAGTCCATAAAACAGCACATAAAACAAACCACCTCATATAATCGACAGTACTGACGGCTGAGATCATATCCAAGTTGACATCATACCCATATATGGAAAACAGTACAATCGTATGAACAAAAACTTAAAAGAAATACATGTAGGAGTTAACATATTTATAGCTATGATAAATGGATATGAAGATTTTGTAGTAAAAACAATGGTAGGTTTAATTGTAAGGTACGAAGATTCAATCTGGGAAATGAATGTGTCTCGTGCACACTGAAGATAATAAAGAGATTTACTATCCAATTTGAAGCTTGGAACTTGAGAATATTTTCCGCTTGCGGCTATTCACACGCAATAAAAATCTCTAGTGTTGTGGAAACTGAAGGAATAGAATACGTTTTAATTAAATTCGAAGCCGATCAGCACACAGGTGATAGTATAAACTTTGTAGTAAAAAGTATTGCAGTCTTTAAAGTTATTGCTATGCCCATTAATTTGGTCAAGAACGGGTTATGTTGCAGCTGTTTGCATTCATCAATTATTTATTTACCAAGAACCATCTTGCTTCCAGAAACCTGTTAATTTTCATTTTCGTTATTATCATTATTATGAAGCCTTTATTTGGAACTATGATAGGAACTGCATAGTTTATACAGTACAAATATTCAATATTCACTTGGATCCTGTCCAAACGAAATGGGGATTTTGACCTATTTACATTCAAATAGCAAAATTATTATGCAAAACCTCACGTTCATAACAATTCAAATATAACATATGAAGAAAATATTTATTAGATTTAAAATGATGAGGAATTTGGATCGCCAAATATGTCAATAAATTGGAATCATAAAACTTGTTCGATCGACAAAGACATTCTAAAATACAGTTAGTATGACATCATATGGACCTGGATTCCACCAGACAATACTATATAAGGAATTCAAGTCAACAGCATTAACTGTTTATATGCTCAGATGAAGAGATTTACTGTCTGAAGATTAACAGGCTCTTGAGGACCTTTGAAATAAGGATGCAACTAAAGAAGAATAAAAATAACTGCAGCGGATATAGGTTATTAAGTGCAACGGAGCCAATCAAAGACATATGGAGGACATATTTAATGGATCTGCATAAATACTCATTTGTACCTATAAAGCATAATTTGAATATCATGTTTTTGTACATCATCAATATTGAGAGCAGTAATTAGAATTTATTTTTCAATATGCTAAATAAAATTGAATTGCCAACTATGAATTGAGTGAACGTTGCAACTAACCACAATATTTTTAAAGTAGAATACAACAAACTAAGAGATCATATACTTCAAGTTATGTAAATATTGTCATTATAACAGTAGTGAACTTAATTGAGATCTCAAAAATTCTGAAAGTTTTTATCTTTATGATTATAAATTCATAGATATACCGCAGAATTATACCTAAAACTGTTATATTTAATTAAACCTAATCTAAATCCTACGAGTAATAATAAAAACAAGTTATGTGACAATATGAATAAAGATACTGAGATCATTAACAAGATTAAAACGGAAAACCAAATTAACGGTGCACCAATAAATATAACTAGTGATGTCATGGCAACGGAAATTGTACTAGTTAGGCTAGAATTTGCATATTTTGCGAATATTTCAAACTGAATAAAACTAAGGTAGCAAGAAATTTTCAAAGTAGTACTGCTAACAACATGTCAAGAATAAATAAAACACGTAGATAGATAGTTTTGTAACAGGACAGTCTTATTACTTAGGAGACATTTATAAACCAAACGATTTCGTTCGATTTGAACTATTATTTCTTCTACATCTCATTTGTGTTGATCTATTTGTTTTACTGCAATAAAATCGTCATAACTATATCACTCTTATGTAAGGCAAGTCAACGATATTCTTGGATCTTTTTAAAAGTCACTAAATATTAATTGCCTTCTTTAACGCCAGCATTAGCCATAACCTTCTTATCATTATCAAATAAAGAGCTACTTACACTTCAGTTCCCACATTTCACATCTGAAGTACCTCATATGACTCAAACTGACATGACAGCTGCAATTTCTAAGAACCTGCAAACTGGTAGCCTGTTTAATCGCTACTCCAAGATATAAAGTTGCAAAAATGTGACGAACGTGCAGAATGCTCTGATCAAAGATTAGGTTTTTGAGTACAGTTTTAAGACTACTGTTGGTCTTGTTAAAATGTTTTTAGGAAGCAATGATATAGTTAACGTGGGAATTGTGGACATAGCCAATATATTATACATGTCAGGTAAAATTCTTTGAAGTATGTATAGTGACTGTACTTCTATATCAACTTCTATATCAAGGGACATATATCATATTCTCTCTTATATGAAGGAGAAAGTTCCTACTCTGGAAAATCTATCTGAGAGACACCAAGAACTATTTCTTTAACCTCTACCTCAACCACGTCAGTCGTAGTACCCAAATTTTATCCATAATAACCCATAGCATATTCTCTTCATATATCCACAAAATTAATAGCAAATAAGTCGAAACATCTAAATTTAAATCCGCATTCACACGAGTATAGTGTCGCATATTTATCGCGTTCTCACTTTCCCAATTAGTGTGAGGCAGCCCTTTGCTTTCTAGCGGCGCCGGCGCAGCGGGGTTATTAGCGCGTAACCACCACTTTCGATGTTACGTGTTACTCTGTCCTAGGATTAGGTTTAGATTACCCATGTTATATGAAACGTGGGTTTTGTGACTGGATGTGTGTATGGAAAGTTGGTATCGTCATATTTGGATATGTTACTTGAAAAGAACTTGAACAGGTCCTCTAATGATTTGATTACTCTTGGGTTATTTTCAGTGCAGCATTGAAAACATAAAAGTATTTACCAAATAAAGGAACAATCAAGGAGCTAATTGGTAAAGGTATAGAAAGACTTGTAAGAAGTCCACTAAACAATGAAGGACAAAGTTAAGTATAATTAGACCTCCCATCATCAAATTCCATAAAACACACAGCAACAGAATGTCATCGTCCACCGCACCCCTCTAACTTGAAGCCCGTCCATACGGCACGCCGTCAAGTTCACGTTAACGCTTCGCCGCGCATGCGCGTGTCATGTGCGCGGGCGCAGCGCACCTGTACGTGCTTCCTGTCCGCCATCTTGCGCCGGTTGTATGCCGCGAACCCTAGTGTTGACTGACCGCGAAATAAAATAGCAAGAAGTTTAGCACATCCAAGGAGATTTTACTAGTACACATGTTTAATGTTTTTGGCATCAACCTATGTATTTATTTTGGGGAAACGTGTCTTCCTTATCTGCAAGTTTTTTAGACTTGCTTAAGAGCGTTTATCAGATCGATGTTACGTGACAATGCTGGAAGGCTCCCATCCATCCATCCATCACAGCCCCTAGGTTGTCCGTCTTCGGAAGGCTCATACAGGAGCATAATTTGGAATTTATTTTTCCTTATTGCCCTTATTCCAGTTGCTTCTGGATACTTAGCTTTATGGTCACCTCAATACATTGGGAAATGGGGGCCATAACCTATGGAAATATTGGCCTAATATTTCTTGCTTATTGATGCGGCACAAGCTTTAATTTTATGAAGCCTTATGACGACGATTTAGAATAGTTGATTTTGACACAGCTGTTCTAAGGTTTCTTCTTTTGTTACGATTGCAGGAACTGAAAATTCTATAATTTATGTATCTCTCAATATAGGAATAAATATTTGATTAGACAACAGAATTCATACATGTTGATATGCGGCATCTCATACACTTGCAATTACTTCGTCTATCGCTGGTGTATTTGGGCCAACATTTGCACAATTGCCAATACAAAAGTAAACACTATGCAACTTAATACAGGGTTCACTTTACATTAACAAAATTACACAAATATTCGTCCAAACGCCCGTATAACGTCAAAGACCTCAAGTCACAGCAAAATTAATATTATATAACCCGTACGTTCCCGTAACCCGTAAAAAGTCGTGGTGGCCTAGTGGGTAAAGAACCAACCTTTCGAGTATGAGGGTGTGGGTTCGATTCCAGGGTCAGGCAAGTACCAATGCAACTTTTCTAAGTTTGTATGTACTTTCTAAGTATACTTAGACACCAATGGCCGATAAAAAGGTGAAGGAAAACATCTTGAGGAAACCTGGACTATAAAGTCTGAAATCACCAACCCGCATTGAGCAAGCGTGGTGATTAATGCTCAATCCTTCTCCATGTGAGAGGAGGCCTGTGCCCAGCAGTGGGACGATAAAAAGGCTGTAACAGTAACCCGTACGTTATGGTCGAGATACGGCGAGCGAGTCACCGTTAACCCTGCAGCTACCGTTTACGACACGGGTTAATATACAGTTCAAGAAATACCACAATTAATTGTGAAGCTTAAGACAGGGCGGCCATCTTGGATTTTTTGCAAACCGCCGTGTGTGGTACAACTGGCGATTGGAATTTAATCGCGTGTTTTTTAAAGTGGGAATTACGGCTAAATATTTTTAATATGAAATGGGTACATTATATTTTAAAGAAATCAAATTCTGGTGTTATAGAAGAAAAAAATCCGTCTAGTGTAGTCCTCATATACGCATACTCAGACATCTCGAATGGTTATGACAAACAAGATCATATTTGGCAAACACAGTTTACAGCTTGGATGGGCACTTCATATAGATCTACCCTTTGTAACCCTGTCTTAGCTAAATTCTGAACCTAAAAAGTCGGATGTTACTTCCATCCAAAAACCAGTACTGTAATAAAAATCCTCATTGTTACTCAAACCCTATGCTACATCGTTTCGACAGCACGGTCAGCGAGGCGTAACCGCGTGCGGTGCGCCCGCGCCGTTCGTCGCGAAACTATGACTAATCTTAGAAATCTTTGCAGCAGACTCACGCTTCTGTGATTAGTATATTCATTGGTTGGGCTGGACATTGCTGGACAATCAACAATCTTCTTAAGAGCCTTTTCCCAACTATGTTGGGGTCGGCTTCCAGTCTAACTGAATGCAGTTGAGTACCAGTGTTCTACAAGGAGCGAATGCTGGATAATTGCAATAGTATGCAAATATTTTGCGCAAGATAACATCAGTACTTCTGAATAAAAAAAAATACTGCTTTTGGAACTATTTAAAAGTGTCTAAGCTAATTCATAATTTGACGGACTTTTGCTTTTTCTGCACTCAAAATTAATACGAACAAAATTAATATACCAAGCGATGGTTGTACTAAGTACGTCAATATTTCAAAGTACAACCGCATTAAACAGCTAGTACATAAAGAAATAATAAATAATAATAAGACACGTGTGAACTATGGACAATAAGAAGTAAAATACCTAAACACGTGTTTGGTACCTGAGTCTAATCTATAGTCACGAACAAGTTATCTTATTGTCTTACGTATTGTTATGAAGCTAGACAAGGATTTTGTGCTGCATCATTTATTAACAATACATTTTTGTAAGTAAAATAAATACCTATTTATTCAATTTCAACTTCGCATTCTCAACCCTGTTCAACATTCGTAGTTCCGCAGTAGTTCAACACACACAAACAAACTACCTTTCGTATTTATGACATCAAAAGGGTAAGGATAGCTACACTATAGGGATTCGTTACTGTTAATATATACATCATACAGAACATTTTTGTACAATTTTCTGTTGCTCAATTTTTACACAATATTTTACATGAACACGGCTTACCGAAGAAAGTAACATACGCCTATAAGAAAATTACATTAGGTTGCACAAAAAACGGTCATCACATTGGCGTCGCTCCGCTTAACTTTCTTCGTCGAAGAAATAACAAAAACTCCTGCCTGATTATCATGGTAATCATGTATGCAAGTGTACAGTGTGATACAAAAAGTAATGCATTTTATAAAATTTCAGTTATACTGAAATATCATATATCATATATAAACAGACAGACAGACAGATGGAGCAGAAAATAAATTAGTGGAGTTAGGTTAATCTCATTGTTGATTCTCTTATACTACTTTGTGTGCAAAACCGTATTGTTTATTATGTAGTAGGTAAAGAATCATGGTATTCAAAATAAGAATTAATATAAAATTAAAATCACAACGCTTTAGGAATAATGAAATTAAGTCTCAATCATACCTATTTCAAATAAGTAACATCTATTTACGAACCTATAACAGCATTTAATATCACTATTATTGGACTTAAAGTCACTTAACTAATGCTAAACCATTAACAAAACGCGCCCAGCAACAAACGCATTACGGTTCTCGCCTGAGACCACATCGGAGACGCTCGCGAGACAATCTTCACACGCATTGTGCACCATTATCAGTTTTGTATTCAACTGTACCATCATGGGTACAGTCGACAAATGCGCTTGATTTGTAGACTAGATAATTACGAGAAGAGGGCTATATTAATTAATTATTTTGCAGAATAAATTCCTATTATTACAAGTTTTTGTTAGATCATCAGTGTAGGTACTAAATATGGTGTACATTTTCTCTCCGTCTGTACAAACGGATGACGTCAATTTATAAATCAAGTTCCGATTCGATGATCCCACGTTCCCTCGGAACTAAAACCATTGAATAGTGAAATTGGTTGTCTGACCAGTTTTTATGCAAGGATGTGTAAAGCGGAAAGTCGAACACTCCCCTAAATTAACATGAATTATGTTAACTGGCTGTTTAAAGAGGAAAAGTATAAACATGTTGTTCGAATGATGAAGGGAAAAAAACAGATAAGACTTTAAAGACAAAACCTCTAAAAGCAGCTGTATCTAGTACTCAAAGAACCCAAGTGATAACGGCAGTTTCGAAGCCGAAGAAAAAAGCTATGACTAAAGCCCTTAAGAACCATGACATAATCTTTCACAATAAACCAGCAGACAAAAGGAAATCCTCAATAAATAACGCTGATAATTATCTAATTATAGTTTTTTCTTCGCCACAATCGCGAAGGCATCAGGCCGTGAGATCAGACACGCCACTGAAAGTGTACAATTTGCATGCCACACTAATCAACAGTTTGGTCAGATTAACTATTATTTCTCTTAATCATCACTAAGAAGCTGATAATGAAGTAGAAGCAGCAGCCTGTCAGCAAATGGTTGGCAAAACTGACCCTGTAGAATTCAAACACACTAACGCTCAAATGAAGGCACTAATATGTATGTACGAACTGTATGACATATTGGGACTCATGTAGAATAGCCAGGATCCATGGGATTTCGCCCAAAGACGAGCGATCAGAGTTAATTGACTTCGATCGATTCGAAAATTGAGCGAGTCATCTAATAATGTACAAAGAGGGACCCAATTAGATCCATTAGCTATAAAGACACTCATAAGTTACATTTGAGACCAGAGGATACGGCAATTACTGCTAAAATTGTCTACTTAAGAAACATGAAAATTTTCTTAAACAATGAACATGTTAATGACTTCTTATTTAACAATCTTGAACTGAGTGGACCTTTGGCCGACTACGGAATATAAATAGGTGCTGTATTTACATCATAATTGCTTATAAAATTGCTGTTGTTTAGTAAGATAAAGCCGAACAATTTTATAAAACATTGGATCAAAGCAAGGAATGAACTTATGAGTAAGGATATTCTGAGGCAAAGACAGGAAGTAGATAAACAAGGGAAAGTAAAATGACACAGAGAAACTTGAATGACTGCACTGATTTGTGAGTAATCGACATCACAATAGCAAAAGAAGATTATATAGAATTCCATAACAAATGAATAAAAAAACTAAATCACTGAAGAGAGAATCAAGATTACACAGTAGGTCACAAAAATTTCAGCACACTGCCAGTGTATTGAAAACAAACTGTTAGCACATCTATTGTTGCAGTTCGCCACAATTCTGGGATAGAATCGTGTGAGTCCGCATGTTCGTATCTCATGGTCAATTTAATGCACAAATTGGTGGGCCTGTCCACATGTCTTGCATGCATTACGTTTCTGTCAGTTTAGCAATTTGAAAGACGCCATCATCTTTTACTGCTTCAGGTTTTATGTTGTTTAATAAAACTACGTTATTAGTATGCTAATACATATGTACTTATGAAGCTTGACGTTCTGTACGTCTCAAATTACACTTGATCTATCTGCTATTGGAACTTGGAATAATGATACCTCTTACTATTCATTCATCCTACCTCCTTTCTAAATTCAATAGCCACATCGTTTCTCAATTCATCCTCAACCCATCCACTCAGTGCACTTTATCCCCATTCCTTCACAATACATTATCACTTGAGGCAATACGTTCCCTTCACATAAATACTTCCGAACCTGAACAATGTACGCAAGAGGTTGTTAATCTTCAACCCAACATCGCATTCTGCATGCATGTGATCATATACTGTCAAAAGTAGGTTACTGAAATACCAGAAACTAACATCCGAATACCATCTTTATTTCGTAAGATATAAAGCTGGTAATTCCATGAGGGGTCCGCTCCATCGTGACATTACTGAGTTTATTTCAAGAGTTGAACTTTACAGTACAATTGACTTTATCAGATACTTTCTATCAGCTGCAAGAAGGGCTTTGGCGCAGGTCGGACATCTAAACACAATGCCATTGTTTGTTTCGCTTATTTGTTCGTTGATAGATGGAGCTAAATTAGAGGTTTGGATTCTTCACAAATTATAGAGATCTATCACAATGTAGCTTTCAATGATGAAGAAAATGAAGTATATTAGCGTAGTTATGAATTAGTTCATAATCAAGCACAATGAATCTTCTAAGATTGATAACGAAGTAAAAATAATTCTTTCATAGCTTAAACATAAACCCACTCCTACGATGAGAAGCATCCGCCAGCGATAAACCAAAATCATGAGTCAATTTCAAAAATAATTAATCAATAGAAGACTATTGCACAACTGAAAATCAAGCATTGACCTTAGTCAAGAAGCTTTAACTCTTATTAAATATAAATATTCATGCGAATTTGATAATGATCAATCAATTTGTCAGTCTGGCAAGGATTTCTGCTTCGACGACTTCAAAGGGAGAATATGAAAGGATTTTTAAAGGCTTGTATGGTCAGTGAACATCATTAAGACTTATGGGTCCTAAGATATATAAAGGAGGTTTTCTTAACAATGTAGAACATGAAAAACACACTACGGGCACACAAATGACAGTCGTTATCAAAGAGATGTCCTGTATTTCAAATCGTTCCACAGTCCCTATTAACTAGAATATCAAAACTAAGGCTGTGTCCCTACAATAATAATTATGTACCTCTCGATATAAAGGAGACTTTACCGCAACGATTAATATGCAATAAGCATAGTTGCCAAGCGCCGCCTCAGGTCGCCAAAGGCGCCTTCATAGTACATCCATTTGGATAGATAGCCAACTATTGTTGTTCGTAAAGTTATATGACAGGCTAAGCATCCACTTTGAATTGAAGAGTTGGTACAATGATAATCCTTTTGGAACTGAATATATTGTTGGTAGGTTCCAACTAATCCTAGATTCATTGACAAGCGAGGAACATCTTTGCAAGTAAGCAAAACCTCCCATAGCAAAAACACAAGTTACCTACCTCAGGAACCGGATAATTAAATTACCTTCAACTACAAACAACACAGTTCGAAAAACATTTATGAATAAGTCCATATCGAGCCAAAATCCTATGTAGTAAGGTTATCGATAAAATCGACGCTGACGTCACCCTGGCTGTATGGGTCACTCGTGCGCACTTCGTTATTGTCATTTGCATAGCAAAATGGACGACGATTAGCCTGCCCCAGCGCAGGTTACTCGACGATTTAGAATTACTCAACTGTATAATATTCTTTATGAATTCCTACTTCAATAACAGTCACGACTGATTTGAGGTAAGCATTTGATCAATTTAAGCATGTCTTTTGAGAAGAGCTAGCAGCTATAAGGTTATGAAGCAACAGGTCAAAACTATAAAAATAAAGATAAAGCCAGCGTAAATAGGTTATCTCAGCGCGCAAATTAATAAAATAGACATAAACTCGTTTATTGATGTTGGTAAACAATACAGAGCTAATGCAGAAGTTAATGCAAAAGTTCAATATGATGCTGCAAGACTATATCGTATAAACATTAACAGCCATCAATATGAAAGTGACAGGGAAGATGTCAAAAATGGAAGTCCTAAGCATGTTTGACATACATCTAAAGTCAACGGTTTAACCTACTCAACAACAAAGGCTTGCCATATGGCGAAACAGTCCTTACAAAATCACGATTGGAATGAAGCTCTCTCCTTTCAATTGAGAAGATTAATGTAACAAACGAACCAACACTTGGATTGCATTCAAGTGATTCTAAAGAGCATAATTAAACATTTGATGTTTTATTTTTGGCTTTGAATTTGAGAGTCAAAAGTGGTTTATTTAAATATGGAGTAGCTCTTAGCCTTGTCTTAGAACAATCTTTTGTTAAGCCTCTTGTTCGAGAGTTTAAAGAAGCTCATTAATATCTGTATCGTGAAGAGCTTCTTACTTCGAGACGAGAAGAGCAATTTGTTCGTTTTTAATCAAGTGTCTTATTTTGATATTATCATCAGCACTAACGATAACTTCACTTTCACAAAAACAATATCACCGGTAATGGATACCTATAAAAATGATATGAATCTACTTCAAAAATATCTAGGCTACGAATGTTTTCTTCCAAAATATCAGCCATTTGTAAACTGTCTTCAGTAATTACACTAACGGGTATCTTTTTTACTTTGTAATTTTATACTGAATTGAGACTATCAATTTGTCAGACGCCATCAGTTATGGTCTGTGATAGGATATTATTATCGCTCGAAACTAATTGTGTGGTTTCAGTTCTCACAGTTGTATTAAGAAAGAAATGTCTAACATTAAGATTTGGAGTATTGTTCTATCAATTAGTCTCGCTTTTTGTGATATTTCTAACCTGTACTGTTCTCAATTTTGATTTATCTTCCACGTCGGTTTTAACTATTTAATAAATACTACAGATTATAAGACACACGTACTAAGTAACATAAGAGCGAATAGATTTTGTGTCCTTCACATAAGCAAGATCACTAATTATACATTTACGTATTCAATTAATCATTAGCTCATAAGAACTGTATGACGTTACAACAAATACCTTGACTTTTCTAGGAAGCGATGACTCCATTTCCACGTGTCTGTAATGTTCAGCAGATCTGTGAACTGATCCTCCTCTTACATCTTCTGCTGAAGCCTTCTCTTCACCTCGAGTTAAGGTGGTGACCTTCCTTACAATCCTCGTAGTGATCCTACGTTGACCACTAACATCGTCTTTCTTCGAGATTTTAGTCGACTCTAACGAAGAGCCTAGAACCTCGGTCGACATTCTTTTGTTCGTGTGAATCGCCTGCAACTCTGACATTCCTAAGCCACCGGCTGACGTTGGCACGGCAAGCGCGCTCTCTCCATCGTACTCGAAGTGAGTCTGATTCCCATCGTGTACGATTCTTCCATTGTAGCTCTCCTCTCGGTAAGACCCAGATCGATAACTCGATGATCGCTCCATTCCTGGGTAGTTGCCATCGTACACTGTCTCATGTCTCGTCAGCCCTTCTCTCAAACTTCTGGGCACAGAAGCCAAGTTTAAACTTGTCGTGATGGGAGACCCAACGGGCGATGGAGAGGACTTCTTCAAGCTTGATTTCAGGGGTTTCGTGTCATCGCTTTCTAGCGTCCCCTGAACAAACAGACGCTTGCTGCTTCCGCCTTCTTTCACAAATCGATACATCGACATCTTCGCTCCGCTTAGGCCTTAAGGCCGTCGTAACACATAATACTGTTCTCTGCAATGGAGTTCCCTCTTATTACGGATTCGATACGCGTCGCGTTTACCTATTCATGTACCGGTGACAACTTATGGTGTGAATTCTTAAGTCATTAAGGAAAGGTATGCTAAGCTATTCTTTTCTTGTAACCTTTTGTCATGACGTATTATATTACAGTTCCAGTAACTAAAATGTCGTTCAAACGGTTAATATAATTTAACTGGTTTCTACGAAATGTTTCGTTTGATATAAAATTTTACGCTTCGAATATTTTATTACATTGTAGGTCGCTGCGCAAATCAACATCAATGGTATTGAAAATTTTTGCACGGACGTTACGAAAACTTTAATAAATACACAAGACAAAAACCAAGAAAGTAAACTGATGGGTGTTGAAACTAAAAGTGGTTGTATGTTAAGTAAGCGACGGATTAGGCGCGAAGCCGGGCCTTATTTGGCACGCACGAACCACAAATATGGCGGGACCCTTCCGGCGGACGCAAGCAGGAAACTTAAGGACAAGATTTTAAATTTCAACGAGAATATCCGTACTTAAGAAACAGTTTCTATGTTAATTGATTGCTGAATAAACATCGATTTAGTTCAATAAACCCGAAAGAAGAAACTAAAGGCTATTTTTTTGATAGACGATAAAATGATAAATCTAAATTCCATTCACAAATCGTGTTTTTAAACATAAAGTTTTATCCGAAAACTCTTTTATACTTAATCAAAAAAAGAATTTTAAAATGCTTAACAAAGATGAATATATTGAAAGCAATACTGATTAACAAAATGACATAACAACTATTAATTACATAAACGAAATAAAGAATGTCATTGCCAAAGTCAGAGCTAAACTTGACCCAAATGTTAAAGCAAACATTTTTACATAAGTTACTGACACTGGTGAAGTAACACGAACTCGTGAACTATTCATATATGTATTTTATACTATTAACGAAATATGTAAAACATCTCCATTTTTAAATAATATTCCTTCGAACGATGATACAAATGAATTATGAGTTATAATTGAATCAATACTAGAGAATTTCCCTGATACTTAAGCTATAAATATATTAACTTCAGTGCTCAGAATCTCTTCTAAGGTCTAAAAGTCTTCTATTTCAATTACGTCCAAATCATCCCACAATTTAATCTCCACGTCTATTAGGATAATTCTATGAATAAGATTTATAGAACGTCTGTAATGCATTCGGCCAATTGCACCAATCAAATAATTTCTCTATTAAATAAATCGTGCTAAGTGCTTTTAGATTAAGATAAATAGACATTGAAAAATACTTCCAGGAACTGTATGAATATGAAAGAACGGATATGCAGTTTAAGGTCAGTGCTTCAGTCTTTTATGTAGGAAATGCTTATAAGAAAGCTTAGTCATGCCTATCAATAACTAACAATGTAAAAACTGTTTCCTTAAAAACATATTTTCATAGTAGAAACTGGGAAAGGAAGAAGTTATTGATAAATAAGATATCAATCGAAAGGAACATAAGAATATAAAGAACGCGCCTGAACCTAAAAACATGGTGTCCCCATTTGGTCTCACAAACATGAGTTATAATGGAATCTAAATATTATTAACAACGAACAAACAGAAGCTAAACAATATTAGTAAACAGCTCTTTAGAAGCTTATTGAATAAACATAAATATAACAAGATGAATAATTTACTGTTAAACCAGAGGCTATTGACGGCAAAGAGACGGAGTTTAAAGTAAACTAAAGTCAGTAAATAAAATATTTGTGTGATGACCACACATTGTTGGCTAACTGGCCAGGGCAGGTAAATGTGCTAATTACTATTGTTTATGTCGAGGCCCCTTCAAATATGCCACTTGCTATTGTGCAATACGTGCTTTGAATATTGGTTGAGCTTAGCAAGCGCATCAATGGTGGTACTATGGTAAATGCAATGGAAACTAATGGCTCTAAAACTAATACAGAACCTATAGAAGACGATAATTTTGATAGAAATATAACCAATTTAGTTCAATCAAGGAAGAAAGATAAAGAAGGACGTAAACTTGATGAAATTGATAAAGCACATCATTGCAATAAACATGCAAAAATAGGACATTATCAATTGCAAGTTGACATTGCAATTCCTATCGATGGATCAATCAATTTTATCGTAATTCCTGTACATTATCTTAAATACTTTCGATATGACATAAGATCTAGCTGTCACGAAAAACCATTGGCACTTGTTAATGCATCCGGTAGCGTAAATAAAACATCGATTTTATCAGAATGCGTGTTTAACATGAATTCTTTCACTTCAAATAAATTCTTGCTGAGCTATAGATTTTACATGTGTTTAGTTAAGTTTATTATCTTTATTTTCTGTTTCAACTTCTGCTTTATTAATCAAATTATCTAGTTCATTCAAATTGTCGATTTCATCATTAGCATTTTGACCAGCTTCGCAATAAAAGTGTATAGCTGTTTTTTATTCCACTTGTTTGTTTCAATATAAATCACGTTCAGTCTATATTCAACAATATCCTGTGTGGGTGATAGGTAAAATAGTTTTTTACGGAGGTGTTAGAATTCAATGGTGACACCCACATGGGTGGACCTTGGCTAACTTTATATGGGATCGACATTTTATAGCATAATTGTCGGTTACAATTTAATTGGGCGTTGGAATTCTTGCATAATGCATTTTTTATAATGGATCTAATGTTTCTTTGTGTTTTCAAAGCTGTGACTCCAGATCCTGGTGAAATGAAGACCAGTGAAGATGTCCACAAAACGGTTATAAAAGAAGATGAAGATAGAAACGAAAGGCTGACAAACTTCATGAATTCATTGGACAAACGAAGGAAATGCATAATTGTATCGCATATTTGTAGACATCCACCAATTGCTTTCATTACATGTAATCTACCTAAAACACCTTTTGATATATTAATAAGTGCACCTACAATATCATTGATCCTATTTGAGGTATGTTCTACAATATTATTGCTATCCAGTTTAGAATCTTCTTTGACAATTCTCAAATATTTAAATACACCGGAATAAAGATGCATTCTATTTCCATATTATTCACTAAACAATGGACGACATACCAATAAGATTCTTTTGTTTTTGTTTACACAAACACGTTTAAATCTGCGCCAAGATTTTTATTGTGCTCAATTTGCATATTTGTCACCATTGGTTAGTCTTTTAAAGAATTTAAGTTTATTTTAGAGGATATAATATTATTATGATTATCATGGATTGGTGCTGCACCGTTATGCGAATAAATGTATAAGTGATAATTTGAACTGAAATGAAACTAGGTTATAGTTGTTTGAGCTGCAGAATTAAAGGTCTCTGAAGGTTGATTTCAAAACTGTTCCAATAAGGTTTCATTGCGAAATAGCGTGGGATGCGCCCTTAGGCTCTATATTCGAATTAATGCAGTGACGTCATTCCATCTAACAAATCAATGTACGTTCAAAAACAATGCTAAGTATAACGAAATTAGTGTTGAACGAGCATAACACAAGAGTCCTTGTAACTAATAGAGCAATGTGCACTAATTAACAGATATTTCAGAATCGGAGCATCTTCATTGAACTCCATTGATAACTACAATGCTGCTAGAAACCGTTAGTTGTCACCGGTATCGGTAAACATCGAAAAATCGTATCGAATCGTAATTCACATCACTACACTAAAAAAAATCACTACACACCACTAGTTCGATTTTCAAAACACTGTTAGTTGATTAGTCGTATTAATTTTCGAATTCGTGTTCGGAGTCGATTTTTTTAATGTTTGTTTTTGGAACGCGGTGCGCGCGCGTCTACGCCGGTAGCTTGCAGGTGACTGGCTGCGCGGGCGCAAATATACGGTAAGCTACCCATGACGGGTTGTGTCGGTGAAAAAAATAAAGTATTTCGTACGTGGGATTATGAGTTTTAATAAGGTTGCATTGAATTATAATGTGCTCGTTATCGATAATTTTATTATGTAATTTTAGATTAGAGATCTTTTTGTTGTAGATAATTTTCTTGATTGAAATTTGGAGAGCATCGAGCCTATTCTGATTTATTGAAAATACTAAACTAAGACAAATTTAAATATATTTATCTATGCATGTTTTATGTAATAAATACTTTCTTGTCGTCGATAACATTGAGTATTAGATCATATTACTTCTACACAACATTTCAAGTGGCTCTACTCGTGTTGTGGAAAACTCCACTTAATGATCCTATGTGTGACAATGATGAATACACTAATCATCATTATGTGATTTTCGTAATTATGTAAAAAACTAACTTGCTTAAGTTGGTACTGGTCCTTGCTTTTAGATAAATAGATATGTATCAGTTTCCTTTACGAACTCTGACCCCTAAAAATCTTTAAATGAAATTAATTTGTCTATTACCTATTTGTGGAGTGATGATTATTATTTTTCAAATTATACATTATTTCGATATTTCACTACATAGTATAAAACAAAGTCATTTTTACTGTCCCTATTATGTCCCTTTGTAGACTTAAAGCTTTAAAACTACGCAACCGATTTTCATGCGGTTTTTTTCATAGATAGAGTGATAAGGAGGAAGGTTTATATGTAAAATAACATACATTAAATAGTGGGGAAATACTGTTATCCCGTGCGAAGCCAGAGCGGGTCGCTAGTATGGCATATGATGCGCCTAAGATTACTCAACCCTATCCGCGTAGCATTGCGTAGCCCGTAGCGACCGTAGGCCGTCTACGGAGGTATAGCAACCTCTTCGATCAGCTGTCCTCTTGTCAATCACATGTGATTGATATCAGCCGTGATGTGTTGTCTATGATTGCTTATATAGACTATCATATATTTATAAGGGCAGTGTATATTTTTTAGCTAGTAGATAAGAAAATATTTAAGTTCATTGCTTCTTTTTTTGATAATGATGAGACATAATATTTTTTTATGTCATAATATACCTCTACTAATATAATAAAGGGGAAACATTTTTTTGACTAAGACTTCGAAAATAAATAACCAATTGGAAAAAATATTTTACTGTTACCAATATCCTTGAATAATATAGGCTATATTTTATCCGGGTCAGGGCAGTAGTTTCTAAGGAACGCGACTGAAATAGCTAGTGTTACTTAAAGACACTAAAGTTAGCATATTTTTTTTACTTTAAGAAAAAAAAACATCTATTATTCTTTTTAATAAAATTAACATGATATTATTGTATGTCCTAAAAATCAAATAAATAAACATTATATTAAGCAGTTTCTTTCTTTATTGGGGGCGTGTAACTACCCACCTGTAACTTCATACCACTAGCTTTTGTTTTAAAGGCTAATGTATACAGCATGGCACACAATTATGCAAAGAGATCGCAGCCATTTATAGTTAATCCTGTTTATATAATATAGATAAGCAAAACAAGTAAATATCGTTTACATAATAATACTCAGTTTACATAAAAAGCATTGTACGTACATACCATACCATAGTATCTACCATACATAGATATGGATAATATAATTCCAAATACATATAAAATATCTACATAAAGTACGTATAACAATATCCATAAAAACATTTAACTACATAATAAAAGCTTTAATACAGTATATAACCAGTAACATTACATTGCGACTACTAACGCCATCTCTCGAGGCGTGTAGTAAATACCAAGCAACTTGAGTACGAACCTCCTTCGCGCCGCACCATTCAGCGCCATCTATCAGACAATTACATCAACAAGCGAGCAAGCTTTTTTTTATTTTTGGCGCCTTTTTGTTTTCGCTCTGACAACTTACCATAATGGTCTGGCCAGAGGTTCGCATGTACAAATAAAGTGTGTGAGTATTAAATAATAAGTAGTAAATATTATTAGCTTATATTAATAAGAGGCAAGTTTTTTTTTTAAAGTACGCCTCCCTTCACACACAAGATTTTTTCTACCTTAATAAGTTGCTGATAATATGTGGGTTTACTTCCTACAAAAATATCGTAATAACTATTTAATTTGTCACTACATATTTCGTTTCCTATTAATACTAGGAAGAGTTTGAAGTTTCCGCTCAACAGCAGACAATATTATCCCATAACCTATTGATAGATTTGACATCACCAATAACAATTGATTAACTGATGATCGGTAAAGATCAATACATTGATCTATTAGACTTTATTCCTGACTATTAACTATCAAGAATGAGACGTAAAAATGTTTTAATTTTACTTGGAAAAGAGAGACTATATGTACAGACAAGTAATTATCATAAATCTAAGAACGATCTTAAAAGCAGCCGCATAGGTATTGATCAAAGGACACCCGATCGATTGATTCAAAGCACGTAAAGACATTACTGTAAACATAGGTATCATTGCAACAAAAATATAAACACAATGTACATAAGTTACATAACTATAAAATGAGACTCTAGCCGTAAATGGCAGAGTTCCATTAAATAACATGTAGGTTCTCATAATAATATTCATAGAATCTAATTGAATATAATCTAAATTGGCTTGTAAAGTTGTAACGCTAAACAACAATATGGAAAAGATGACAATGACAACATATTTAAATAAAGTACTTAATGTAAAAAAGATTAAAGCTTGTTAGAATAAAACTGAGGTTTTCAATAAAATATAGACGCGTACTTACAATGTAGTAAGTATGATTGTGGCAAATGTATTAGTACTGAACGCACTTAGAAACGTATATGAGATTAAGAATCTGCTGATCTCTATGATGGTCAATGAAACCAATGAGGGTTTTCTAAAATGGCGTCCACCAGGTGGCAGCACCGAGTCGTCAGGTCCAGGTAACTGTCAAAGTGCTTATCTTTACTATGAATAGTGAAAGATTTTAGTGTTTTTTTTTTTATTTTATAATTAAAGCACTGCATTATTGTTTTACTATTGAGGTTGAGTAAATAAAAAAAACTAAATCATATTGTGTTAACAAATTTTTCAACAAGCTTTTCCTTAGTACCAGTGACTTTTGCACCCTCTCTCTTAGCTCAATTTTTAGTTCGGAAACCTTATTCTGACCGTAGTCCATAATAAAATCAAAATAACACTTCCAATATAACAGAATTTCAATAAACAATAAGTTCGGACCCTACAATTCCATACTATTTGACAGCTGTTTGGACCTGACGCATACGAAGCGCCGCCTGGCGGCAGAAAAAGTATCGAAAACCCTCATTCTTTCAAATAGATGGTCCGCATGGTTGCAATATTAGCAAAAGACATTAACAACCTTACAAAACACCACTAAATCATTTAAAAGACAGGATACAAGAAAAATATGAAGAAACTATTACACAAGAGGGCGAAGGCGTATTGTAGGCGTCAACATCTGGTGCTCAGCCTTCGGACCGACCTACATAGTCCCTACGGCCTATAGTTCACCCTGAACTGTGGTACTTGATACCGAACCGGAAGGCGTTACTGATAGGTATGCAAATTATCTGCCTACTGGTGGAGAAGGAATGCCAGGCATTGTCTTGAAGTTCATTTGGTGTTTGTAGGATTTAGATCTTATCGCTAATGTAAAAGAAATGGCGAAGGGGTTCGTTAATAGTACAGCTGAAAGGAGTTTAGATAAAAAAATCCACTCCTGTTACATAGGGAGAGGCCAGAAGAAGAAAGACATATTCATGAATATGTATAATTAAAATGAAACAAAGACGATAGTGGTACTGTTCTACTCATAAGGTGAAATAATTGATTTTAGAAATGTTACGGATGATTATGATAATGAAAGTAATGTTAAAACTGCAAATAAAAAAGACCGTACATCAATCATCAAAATCGTTATTCCGCCGACAACCGTAGCAAAAAATGTAATAAGTTCTCGATTTTTGTCAGAGATGGCGCTGTCGATCAAAAATAATTCAGAACGAAATTCAACAGTCAAGTTATTGTGCTCTCGTATCAAACTAAATAAGAATTTCACGACTTTGAACTTAAAGTAAACAAAAAAATACGACATATCATTGTGTGCAAAAGTGCAAGGTTAACGTTTGAACTTTCATGCTACTGCTACACCTGCGTCTTAACGCGTTAAATTTTGGCATTACGCAGATGTGGCCAACGTTTTAATGTCAATTTATACTAATGGCAATATAAATAGCATTAAACGTTAAGCGATAACTCGGGTGTCGGTTTTTTGGACGCATCAAAGGGTTTTAGTGCGTAGCTTATAGCGCTAAGTGATGTTGGCTACATTAATGCCATCTCATTGCACGCATGCAAGGACGAGTGTAGATACTTTGTTTAAGTTGTAACTGCATTTTACGAGCACGGTAATGGAATGGTCAAATGAGAAAGCTTTAGTTTTTAGAATTATTTTGTGTATCTGAGTTTAATCTCTTTAATGTATGTTAACGCGTTACTTCATGAGGGATTAACTCTTTGCGTAAGTGTAGCCAACACGCATTTTTAATGCTATAAGTAACGCGTAGTTGGCCATTGACATTAACGTTAACGCTAACGCAGGTGTAGCAGGAGCATCAAAGAAATCTATTTACAGAAATATTTTTGACACCGCATTTTATATACATCGATTTTCAAATCCGCTATTTTTACTTTGACAACTTCGATCACCTTTCTTATGAAAGTACACTCGCAAACAAAAACTTAATACGTTTCTTGTTTACGGGTACAAAGGCTAGATGGCGCTACTAGAGGTGCGCGGCAAAGACCTTGAACGAACAAGGACAATGTCAAATCAATGTGACGTCATCACAATACAGCCATGTTTATTTTTAAACCTGTGTATTGTTTTACCTGAAATATGGTTTTACGTTCAGGATAATTTTATCAATTTGTTTTGTATGCAGTTGAGTATTTGAATTTTTCATTATGAGTATTAAGGACCAGTATGCCTAAATTACTATTGCGATACTGAAGACCAGATAGATGTTATAGGTTTGGGGACATTTGATAGCTCGAATAAGCGGAGCAACTTCATAAAACGAACGTCAAACACAATTCTTTTTTCAAACAGGAAATCGAATTTCTTCGAAAACGTTTTTATGGCTGCAAAATTTGAGTCACCTACAGGCTAGGAGTAAAAAGGCGTACACGCGTGTCTACTAGCCGGTCAGTGACCCCCGACCCGCGTAACTGTTCGTGCTGTTGAGCACACAACGCGGCAACTTGGGAATACTTCGGATTTAGCAGTTCCGGCTTTCTGCGTAGACGCCGAGTTATCGTGAAAAGCTTAAGGTGGACTTTATGACAACCGAAATAGCTTTGAACCTTATTGGTGACGCTGATGGGGATTTATTTTGAATTTGGAACTAGGAATGGTGAGTTTGAATTTAAACCTGTGTGACGGGCTGGTAACAAATGATAATTTACTAAAAAGGTTCAGATTTATTCTGAAGAAGTTATAAATAGCACAACTTTCTTATTTCAGTTTACATAATAAAATCAAATATGGAAGAGCGAAAACGGTTAAAAACTGAGATTACATACAGCATGTTTGTATTTTAATCACCGAACCGCAACGGATTTTTTTAAATACCGAATCTTGTAATGACGTCAGTTTATGATACCGCGCAAGATCTTTTAACAGTTTTTTTTTATAAAACGTAAATAAATTAATAATAAAAAAGTATTTTTAACATTTATAAATAAAACAGATGGTTAAGCCATTTGACCTCAACATGAGTACATAAATTGATTATTCGAAATAAAACGAGGCTCCCAATGCAATAAAGAAAGATCTTTCAATAAAAAAGTTCAACCGAAATTGAGTCATCAATTCGCCAATAAGAGTATTAATATTTTGTTGCTTATTTTACCTTCAACTTCAACATGTCATTATATAATCACATGCAATAAAGTGAGTGCCCAATATAAATGTACATAGACGGAGAGGGAGAGGAAGACCTAAGAAAAGATGGATGGATTGCCTGAAAGATGACATGAATAGGAAGAGAGTGAGTGTCAGTATGACGAGTGACAGGGAGGAATGGAAGTGGAAGACATATTGAGCCGACCCCAAATAAAATTGGGAACAGGGCAGGAAGAAGAAGATATTATATTAGTGAGGAAATTGAATGCTGGCACAGAAGGACGGTCTAATTTCCAGTCTTCTAAGATATGTAATTTGAAAATACTGGTAATCAGCTCCACCTGGTTAGACTGTTAGCCAAACACATCATATATTATTTCTTATTATGTATCTTTGTTGTGTCTTTTTATTTGTGCTGAATAAAAGTTGTATCTATGTATCTGTGATAGCTGGGAAAAGGTGAGGCAGATGATGATGATTTAAAACCAATACCTATACCTAAAAAAACACCAATAAAACCATAGAAGATAATAACCTTTAAAATCAATATAGACGCGCCTAGTAAACACGACTAATTGATTGGACAAGTAGACACACGTGTTATTTCTAACGAACTATGTATCGGTTTTGTATTTATAGTACAGTGATGTCATATTGAAGAAATGTTAGAAAATTTGTATTAATCTCTTGTATAAAATCTAAGGTAATCTAAGGTAAAACACATGTACTGGCAAAGATCGGGAAAAATTCGTTCCAATTATTTTTTACCCGTAGAAATAAGGGACAACTCAGTATTTCTCCTTGCCCTTTCTATATAACAATGAAAGTTCTTGACAAACAAAACTATTGATTTAAAGAATAATACCTATGGTGATGAAACTTAGCAATAATATGTATAAGCTCATACATCAGAATACCATACAGGCTACTTTTATTTAGTTACTGGAAGTAGTTCCCTTAGGAGACGGGTGAATCTTCTGGCAGAATCTTGTGTTACTTATAAGCCAACAAACATGACATATCTGGTAGTCTGCTACTGCATAACCCTCATTCCCCATTCATGGCAATTTGTATGGTAATATCACTAATATATTCAATATACAACACACAATGTAATGCAAACAGCTTGTACGAACAAACAGATCTGTTATTATTTTATATTTAAAATGACATCACCTTATAAGGAGCGAGAGGATGTGGATACAGGGTGATTCATTTCAGATTTTGGAAAAATAATAAATTTTATTGAATTACGATGATGCAAATGCGTGGGTGGTGTAATATGGATTTGTAATGCCTGATTCATAAATATAGGCATTACTTTATTGACTGTAGTAGCTCCAGCCTGATAATAAGTAAATACAATACATTAAATAAAGTAACAACAATTCGCACCATGGATCTACCAATAGAAACATTAAAAAAAACATTATCTCACTAAATACATGTAGTTTTTTGCGATTCTTTAATTAAAGTTATAATAAAATCGGCAAAACCCCAAAACTTCTTCTCAAAAAATATCGTACTGAAAAATAAGTAAATAAAATAAAGTCCAATTAAATCTTGCAATCCAACCTCTACCAATCATTAATCACGTCACATTCAAAAAAGGAACGTTGAAAAAAAAAAAGAAAAAAAAAACAACATTCAAAGTTGGAACAGCCGCTATAGAAGCGCCGGGCCATATAAGGGTAGCCAGTAAGTGTGTCAGCTACTTCCCACTCGACTGTACATAAGATGATCCTCATTACGATATTTTTTATTAATATTGAGCCTACATACATTACGTACGTGTACAGTGAAACACTTTCGCTTCTGACTGTACTGAGAAATGAGGTCAGTTTTTTTGCGATTTTTTTATTTATGGTAAGAATCTTTTTCAAATTTAATTTTTGGGTAACTAAGTTTTCTTTAACGTTTGAAATAGGATTTCCACTGCAATATGTCACAAGGCATTCTTACATTGTACTGAAAAGTGTCCCTATTCAGAATATTATGTCTTTTGATTCATTCTGAATAATAAAACTATTGATTATCATTGAAATCCTACAAAAAATACATTGTTGACTTTACGTCTAAACAAACAAAAATAATACGCAAAAAAAACAACATACAGAAATAATTAAAGATCATCATTGAACTGACTCGATGATCTATACTTTTTACCATATAAGGCAAAAACTACGAAGGTTAGGAGCGTGATCTCATAACTTATAAAATTACTACAAATACATACATACATATGTATGTACAACTAACTAATTGACCACTAGCTGTCTTCCCGCGGTTTCACCCGCGTCCCGTGGGAACTACTGCCCGCACCAGGATAAAATATAGCCCATGTTAATCAGGAAGAGTGCAACTTTCTAACAGTGAAAGATTTTTTCATATCAGTTCAGCAGTTTCGGAGCTTTCAGGGAAGGTACAAACAAACAGAAACATGTTTCCTTTTATTATATGAGTACACACAAATAATTTGTGGTGCAAAAAAATCGAGATGAGATCAAAAGGCTTTATACAAATACTAATTTGAGGGCAGTCTGCTGGTCATAAGCTGTCATTTTATATGCAAAATGAGTTATTATCCAAGCTAATGTTTATTACTATAATTTGAAGTGATAACTTCATTTGAGTCTTCGCTTATTTTAATTGCATGACGCGATCATAACTTAATTTGATTAGTAGCGTCATAGTTAGCACAATTTAATAGAATTATTGACTTGACAAAGAACTGAACAGTCGTTACGGGTAATCAGAAGCCAGTAAGTCTGACATCAGTCTAACTAAGGGGTATTGCGTTGCCCGGGTAACTGGGTTGAGGGGGTCAGATAGGGCAGTCGCTCCTTGTAAAGCACTGGTACTCAGCTACATCCGCTTAGACTGGAAGCCGACCCCAACATAGTTGGGCAAAGGCTCAGAGGATGATGGCAAAGAACTGAACCCAGTTACGTCTGGACGAGAAATTCAACTACAGTTACATAGGATGGATCATCGTTTCAGCCATGGTCGCTACTGAACAAAGGCCTCGCGCATTGCTTTTCAAAAGGACCCGTTGGAAGCGGCCAGCATCCAACGCTCTCCCTTTGAGACTTAAACCTTTGAGAGATCCTTAGTTAGGCACTTTATACCTAAGAATTTTACATATGTATCTGTAAATAACTGTAACCTTAGACCCTGGAGAAGGACATACGATATTTTTATTCCAATTTGTGTATTGGAAGTAGTTCTCTCAGTACGAGGGTGAAACTGCAGGCGGAAGCTAGTAAACAATGTATATATTCCGTCATGCAATCTTTACAAAGTCGACCTCGCGAATCGTATAGCACAACAATATACCTATACATATACCTCTAATATGCAGCGAAAGTGAAACGATTATTCGGGCGCTCTCAAACAATGCAGTTGCATCACCGTTGAGTCATATATAGTAGTGATCGGTACCGGGTTTGCTTGTCAACTGTTGTTATGAAGTATAATAATTGAATAGAGAAATTGTTGGGATTGTGACAGATAAGTTTTAATGTCATGTTTGTGGAATGTAGTTTCTCTTGCTCGCGGTTTTACTCATGTCCCGAGGGTACTTTTCTTCGCATCCTGATGCCTCTATGTTATTGTAATCTTTAAGCTAATATTGCTGTCTAGTTCCAGCAAAATCCGTTCGGTAGTCTTTGCTTGCAAGGTTAACATCCAAACTTAGAGATCCTATGCTGTTTATATTAAGGATTCATAATATCTTTTTGAAAATTATAATCTAACCTATGCTGCTACGTACTTGGAAATACCGATTCCCTATATGCTACTATGGAAATACCCTACAACAATTTGGTTGACCTACGAGTCAATCAAATATTGACATATTGCTTAATAGTCGCTATTGCCACAGCTATTGCGATCATGAGCCAAAAAGGAGAAATAATTTTACACTTTGACTAAAACCTACAAACCGAACCTCAGTGTGTGGTCAAAACTTATATTATAACGTATCTAATAAACTCAATAGCTGCATCAATGCATTTCCGATTTCCATCACAAATTCGTGACATCCTGATGGCATGACAAAGACAGCGATACAGGATGTGTATTACGCAATAAGAGTGAAAGAGAAAGCTATCAATCAGCTTTGAAGACTGACATATAAGTCTGCACACATACTGCAAGCTAAACAGTCGGCCAACTGTCGGCCCGTTGGTAGGACAAAAACTTAATTTGGAAAATCGTGAAATCAATCAAAATTTTTAGTCTATCTACCGATCAAGAATGTTACTTGCGAGTTGATGGCAGATAGAAAAGCATGGAAGAAGGAAACATGCTGTGCCGACCCCAAATAAAATTAGGATACCTAAGGGCAGAAAGATGATGATGGTCTAACACCGGACCAATACCTGATCGTTGTTACGTGTGTCCATTCATCTTCGTACTGATTTATGAGCCCAAATCATCAGTCGACTAAAAGTTTGAAGTGTGCGCACACTCTAAAGGTTTTATATAACTTAACATTTTAGAAGTTCAAAAAGCTTTCTGATGGGGAAGTGATTGGAGCTTAAAGTCTAGTGTTTATTGTTATTACAATACAAATTGATGTTTTATTTGACATACAATGTATTAAGATGTTTGCTGTATCTATTGAATAGATAGCACATAGTAATTACGAGTACTTTAATTTTGCATTTTAAGTATTACGTTATGCAATTTTAAGTAGGTAGCTTCTTTATTAAACGTAACTGACATAACTATGTGCTAAGTGAATTATCCTTCGATTCCATATCTGTGTGTTAACTTTACAAAGAATTCTGGCTAATCTAAACTTCATGCAAACTTTTGCATATCGCATCACCATTTCTTGGAGGCGTGACTTTAACATATACAAAATGTTACATATCTATGTATGTGTGAATACTTCTATAGCTATACATACAAAGCTTGTGACTTGGCAAGATAAAATCTCTGGAACTATTGAACCCACTATGACAATTTAATATCTTTCAGGTAGTCAGTTTGGACTGGAAGCCGACCCCAACATATGTAGTTGGGAGAAAGCTCGGTAGATGATGATGATGAAAATTATTGTGACCAATATAAAGCAATGATAAATTGCTTATTATGTACTACATTTTATCCGATTGACAACCAGTAGTTTCTTCGGAATGTGGATGAAACAGCAAAAGTATTAACACATGGATGTCCCCAAAGGTAGGTGCACAAAGTTCATTGATATCGAAGGCCTAATGAGCTAAGGATTAATCCGTAAGTAGGGAAGCCTTGTGGCGGCATGCCAGGGTTCTTGGCACATCGCCTGAAACCTTTCTATCGCCTACTTCTATTTCAATTTCCACTTTATTCTCAAGGACATTGGGTATATATTTCATTGTCATTTAGTAAGTGTTTACTTCGTTAATATTTTCTAATAGTTTATCATCTAAACCTCACACCACAAATACCAGGTCTTTCAGGATTTTTCCTATACCGCAAATAGTTGGTACATATGTTTTCAATGTGTCATAAACATAATATTCAATAAAGGTGCGAGGTAAGCTAAAGTCCACTGTAGTAAAAAGGTCGTCGTTTATGTGTGTATTGCAAGCATTTTCACAATGTAAAACTAGTTGAGGTAGCTTCTTACTATTACATATTTTAGTTTAGTCATGAAATTCATGATTATCAACCCAACTTCGAGGTCAGAGGCCGTCAAGCTGTCAGGCGGATTTGACAAAACTCTGACAAGTTCTGGCTTGTTAAATCTGCAGCTCACTAGACAAGAAGAAGAACCTTTAGTTAGGAGAACTTAGTTAAGTTAAAAACAATAATTAAGTTTCGTTCATTGAAAGACTTTGCCTTATTATTAACGTTAACTGTCCCAAATATCTCCACAATGAAGTCACAAGCAAGTATTTGGACATTACTACACAAACGTGCTAAAACCAATAGCCATACATTAGAATTTGAAAGACGCTAATGCAAATATTTATGGATGTGACATCATTGAATCTGGTTTGTGCGACAGATAAGCGGGACGTCCTCTTTAATCTTTCGTACGAAGTGCAAAACGATGCAGTGTAAGGAGTGCGTTATAATGAAGATTATTTGCAAGAACGAAACTACATATATGAGAATCTTTAAGGACCCTATAATCCATGTATACATTAAGATTTCACGGAATGACAGTCTCAAGCATGAACTATGGCTTCTCAGTGATCACTTATTCAGCTTAATACAGTCTCAGGCGATCGTCCATAGCATTTTCAAATCTGTCAATTAAATGATCTGTCATTGTAACCTCTTTAGGGACTCCCCTAATCTTTTGCTTTCTATCTCATCTCTTTCTTTTGTTTTAAAATAAGTGTGTTCAATATTACCTATATCATGGTGTACATCATGAACTAATAGCATTAATTAAGTATTCAGATCAGTCAGTTCATGAATGTTTGGTAACACGGTACTGATATCATCAACTTCGAGGATTTTATCTAGTTTATCCTTATTTGTTGTCACAGTATGTACTGCTGGGTTTTTTGGTAGTGTCAAATCTGTGTGTCATTCAACAAAGTGTCTTTATTGTTAAGGTTAAAAGATTCAATAGATTTATATGTACTAATATCAATGTCATTGGAATTTTTATCCTCTTTTTTACCTGCTCTACTTTCATACAGATACACAATTTCTACGTGTTTAAGATGAAAATGTTGATCCACAAATTGATGATGTAACTTATTTTGTAAATCTTTACTCTTAACATTTCAAAAAATTACAACTTATTTCATAATTATCTCTGTAAAAGTTAAGATAATTACAACGTACATAAAAATAAGAGGAAGACTTTAATTGCCTGAAACGTGATACTTCCGTATCCGAAGTATTCATAGTAAAATATTAAGAAATTACTAAATTAGAATGTCATTTACGAGTTTCTTGGTCTAGATTTAGATTCACAAAATAATTTCATAATACCACTAACAAGCAAACGAAATTAAAGAATTATGTAACGTTTTTAAAATGGTTTACGCTAAAAAAGTATTGTTGCTCTTTCTTACAAATATAAAACAATTTACAAAGGTGCACCAATAACAGGAGAGTTTAATGAAAAAACATACGGTAATAATGAAAAAGATAACTATGAACGCAGCAATGTTGATGAAATATAGTGGATAACTAAAGAACAAAAGATAGTCATTTGTTCAGATGCAACTAAAAGCTCCCAGATTTAATCTTGTTGATAAACGTACAACAAAAACAGCCTATGACTTCCGTAAAGAGGTTGATTATAAACATAATAATATGTCATACAACATTATACAACCTCATGACAATGATATCTAATTTTATTCATACTATAATCCGATTTAGATTCAAATGCTAAGTTATGTTCTGCAGCTATTTGCGTAATGTCATTGTTATTAAATATTATCAGTTCTAGATTGTAGTCACGAGTTGATTTGCAAAGGGATAGTTATTGGCCTTCTTATTTAGGACTGTGATCTAAACTTGCTTTCTGCACAAATGATCGCTACTATCATTATGGTACAGTTTGTCATAAGCAATCGTTAGATCCAACATGAAAATCAGTCAATACAAGACATACTTTTTGTTGGCATGCAGTTACTACTACAGCTGTTAATACTACAACGTGAAAACGAGTTTAAACTAACCACACGAACACGAGAATCCACAAGATAAAATTGCAAATCCCTTTCAATAGGAAACCAATAAATCCAATAGGACCTCCGTCTAGCTAATTATCGATACTGCTTATTTAATCGCTCGATAGAAATGTCGATCAATTAATACTCGATTAGCAGCCGCAGCCGTTCGATCTATTTGTAAAGATACGAGTATACGTTACGATGTTGTGGCAATCCTTGGCAAGTTAACCTGCCAAGTCCGGTTGAACTGTGTCAGAAATGCTGACTTCTGGTCGGAAGCCAGTTTTCAAGTGCGAGATTCGATCGGAAGTGCACAAAATGGGTTTCGACGTGAAATATTTGAGGGAGCGAGTTTGTCGTCAATTTTATTTGAAGGGGAGACTTTTGGGTTCAATCCAAAATGTATTTTAGCTTTTAAGAATATAAATTTTAACACTAAACATAATTATTATTCTGATCTACATCTACATACTATATCATGCACGATATTTTGTACAATGCAACTTTGATCAAATAAGAAGAAAAGCTCTTCGTGTATCCTACTTTATAGTGTTGTATACTACTTTATAGTGTGCGTGTTAAGCTATTCGTTATCTAATTCCGGTAAATCATCTCATGTGTCATCACTCGCAACGCTGACGCAAACGTGCGTCATAGATCTTTCATCACATCACTAGATCACGTCAAAAATTAACAAAACCGTGCCTTAAACTATTCACAGATATTCATTTGCAAAAGAATACCGGATCTACACATATAGAGACGCAAACGTGACGATTTAATTATTAATTAGAAGTCCAGTCATCGATGCTAATGAGTCTATGCTGCTGGAATTTTAAGTAGAACTTAAGCTTTACAATGTATTCTTGAAAGACATTGGGCCACATGTTTTAGATCTCCCCTTACTTTTTTTTCGTAATTCTACAGCAACTTCTTCATTTTGGAAGTCATCAATCATGATACTAATGATCTCAAGAACATCTAAAATTCTAGAAATACGAAAGGTAATATTAGCTTCGTCGATATCAGCGTTGCGTTGACGGCTCCTATATCTATGACTAACCTGGAAGTGCAAGATGATGGTCCATATCAGGCCGAGGGTCAGCTTGGGGTTGCCGTCGACGATGTCCTCAGCTCTGATGTTGACGAGCTTGATCTTCTTGTAGCGGAGGAAGTCGAGAGCCATTTGGACGTTCTGCAGCATGTGGAACCGCATGCGGCCTCTTTCGCGCGGCTGGAAGGTTAAGGATTGTAATAAGTGACTTGTTCAAGTTTGAAGTTTTGATATGGGCTTGTATATAGTCGAGGGTTAAAATCCTCAGCGCGGTACTTACAAAAGGTAATCATGATTTACTGTCGGGAATAGACACCATAGTATCCTTCCCTCGTCGTAAAGGATTGTAAATGAGTATTTAAGATTTTTCTATATATTTTTTAATACTTTCTTACAATTTCAGGGTACTTTATGTGTGATCTTTACTGGATTTAATTTCCTCTATAAGCATGAAAGCGTATGCAGAAAAACTGATTATGTAACGATCCCTGTTAATACATTAATCAATCATACTAATCTGTAACATCGATAGAACTAGGGTGAGGTAGTATCGTTTACCTGGCCGCGCCCGCTATCGGCCTGATTAATTCCTGCAGATCTAGATAACCCCTTTGGGTTACTGCTTCCCCTTTCTGGGTTAATCGTAGATCGATTAGAAGTTTTATAGGTAGTAGGTTACTTTTCTAAAGTTGGAAATATTTAAAAGAACCTTTGAACTATGAAGCATTATTTCGTCTTCAATTAAAAGGTTACCTCAACTTCTAAAACTCAAACCAAAATTAACTCCATATGGGCAAAACAGACCCATAAAAGTGTATGTTTACGGAAACTAACCTTTAACAACGACTGTTAATAACTTTATTTGATACCATAGCACACGAATCTGACTTAATGCACGCGAATACATCGTTATCCCAAATTAATTCTGTTTTAGAGTATCATATGGTATCATACAGTTCACACCCTTGTTCTAATGAAGGTTAACATTAAAAAAGTTAATGGGGTTAACGGAACATCATAGGGAATGGTTAAACCTTGTAATACTGCTGACTCAGCAAGGATATCCGTGTTATTAGCATGCGATTAGCAAACACACGTGGATTATAATCAGCGTTAGGACCACCTACTTGTGCATCGATTAGTTGAACTATGAATAACTGATTTGTAATGATGTAGAAAGGCTGAAGGTAGTGACGATGTGTTACTGATTGGTTAAGAGGGTTTAAAAATATATATATATATAATATACCAACAGTCTTTGTGAAACTTGTATCATATGTAGTGTGCCTTAACACAGAAGGGTAGAAAATGAAAATATAATGGTATACTTACGAGGTGTTCGCCAGAAAGCACCTCCAGCAGCGAAATGAGGTTGAGTCCATCGCGCAGGTCTTCGAATAGATCGTTCACGTGACGGTTCACCTGGACAAACAAATACATATTAGATTTCAGACCAAAATCCGTATTATGAGAGTATCCTGAAAATGTAAAGTCTACCAGATATATTTTTTTTTAAATTAAATGAAATCCACTCTATACGTAAACAATCGTAGTCAACATTTGCCAATTTTGCAGGTAATAGCTATTTGCAAATCTCTAACTGCAACTACCTTCACTGAAAAAAAAATATTAAAGCCTACAAACACATCTCTGTAAGTAAAGCTTACTAAACTGATGATGTTAATGTTAATAAAAAAACAACAACAGCCAAACACTGATTAGTGAAGCCTAAAAAAATAAAATCAAACAAAAAAACTGTCAAAAGTCACCTAGATGACCTACAAGCAAATAATAAAACAAAAGCAGACTACGAAAAAAAAAAAAAACAATACGACAATCGCAGAAAAAAATCTTCGAACGAAACTTAATAAGCTGCATGCCTTGATTAAACAGACGCATCTAAAACTGTATAAAAACTTTCAAATAAACAAAAAACTAAATGAACAACTGAGGGGAAGGCAAATACAGAATATTGATACAACCCCATTATTGAACTGATTTTCTATAAAGCAAACATGGCATTAGAAGAAGATAGTTCAGTGCTTAATTATTAAAGAAATCAATACAGCCTGGCAGCTGGCCCGACAGAACAATACTGGCCTAGATCTAGGAAATACAGACTGTAAAGCGTAAATGTAACTAGGTTAAGTCGAATTTCTGCGTTTTGGAAAAATTCCAAATACAAAATTTGGACTGACGCTTGTCATCAGTTTCCTTTTAGTTTTTTTAAAGCAGACGATCTTTAGTTTGCCCATTGATGATGGATTTTTAAAGATCCAAGAATCTCACAGTAAATATGAAAAATAACTGCTTTTTTTCTGATAATTATACAAATATGTATTGTACTCTTTTATTGCCTTCCCCAAACTCAAAAGAACACAACATCGACAACTTTACAGAACAACAGCAAGCCACAACGAACTTACTTGCTGCGGCGGACAACATGGTTGGTTGTTGATCACCTCGCAGACGTGCAGTCTTGTGTAGGTCTGTCCGAGCAGCGTGGGGCAAAGTAACGTTAACACCTGGATGAGAACACTCATGAACATAGGCCTAACACTAGGTAAAGACAATGTGATAAAAGTTTATTTAAATGATGAGAAGAAAGTACTACAGACAACATCAAACGGACTCAAATTAAACAATACTAATGTGGAAGATGCTGTAGTAAAACAGAGCTATGAAATCGATCACACTATCGAGTAGGATGAATTGATACGTGTGAGAACAAATCCTTGTAGTACAAATAAGGTAACGAGGAAAAAGGATTAAATGATATGCAATTAACAGATGATAATATCAGAGTACTGATACTTTTAAACTGTGCTATAATTAACTATTACTCAGTTCATTCATGAAATCAATCTAGCTAATTCATTGTTTTCATAGCAAATAGGAATGTAATCTGTACTACTAATGAAACTAGAACAGGAACTGAAGTACATTTTATCACATTGTTACAGTCCATTAATAACTTTGAAACGTAAGAATCATTGAATTAACAATAGCTTACCTGTTAACAAACTAACAAATTCACAACAAACAAAATTGCTAATAGAAGAAATGCTAAAAATATAGCTGAAGACGACATTAGTGTGTAAATGTGTGAAACTGAAACAACGAAAACAAACTAAGAACTGAATAAAGGCGAAGAGCATGCAAACGAAAAATATAACGATGAACGATTTCTCGATACGACGATTTTGTCCGTACTAGTCCACCAACTCTCTTGACTTGAGCAAATAACCCAATTCTACGATTGAAGTTCTCGAGCAAACATATAATGACTTCAAATTCTATTTTGCTTGATCTTAAGTCGGATGATTTTGACTCGGCAAATATTTTCTTTCGAGACCATATAAAGTTAGAATAACATGAATCTATAACTTCAATCTTTTTTGGCTAATAAAATATTAAGAAACTAACTTAAAAGGTTGTATTTAACATTAACAAATACAGCTCTCATTTATCAAACATTTTTTTATGGTAGTCGAGTTCTTTGACACGACCACATTGTAAATATAACTGTACTGAGTTGATAGACTGGACGACATAGTGTTAAGCCGTGTAAATTACTATCATAGACATACTGCCATATTCCATTACGTGTTCACTTCTAACATTATAGCTGCACTTTAAGTTAATGAGGCTATGAAGATGGAACATGGCAATACTCTACAGGAGCCTAAGCAAAAAGACGGACTAACATTAGCTGTGTATACTACAGACCTTGAGATATTTCCAGTGCTGCTCCGTATCCAAATGACAAGCGATGAAAAATCAAACATATAGACTTTTATATTAGTGAAAATTTTTGGGATTGACGAAATAATTTTGTTGCAAATTATTTTGCCAGGTGTAAAATAGCTGTCACAATTTGCTTAGAACGTAAGACTGTTAGTGTAGAATGCTCGTAAAAATTACACGGTCATCGACACTTGATAGATTGCATCAATTGCATGAGGTAACACAATAGGAAAATGTTGAGGCATATTGAATGGGCGTTACATTGTCTCTATTTATAGTCGTATCTAAATTAATATCTGTAAAAGTAAGTACGTAGACATTTTATTCATCACTACGTCTTCCTTAAACGGTATTGTAGTAATTTCATTTTGTATTTTATGCGATGCGAAGTCAAACTTGCAATATTCTACAATTGACGTTGACTGTTTTATTAAATTACTGCGTTTTGATAAGCTAAGTCATTCGCTAAGTATTTCAAAGCTGCCTTTGTTCCTTCTACTTCTACTTCAAGTCCAATAATAACTAAGCATCTATTTCTAAGTATCTGTTCATTATGATTGGCGAGTCTAATTAATAAATTAACATCGATCATATTAATGGCCACTTCCTTTTAGCCGATTACAGTCATGATTCAATCCGACAGATGCTCCAACACTCGTTGCATCTTTGTAGTAGCACTTAGGGGCATTAATTGAATTCCTAGATCGCTATCTGGCTTAGTATCGAATTACTAGATAAACAATCTGTGCAGGATTGAATTAGCTACCGCAAATTGATGTTCGACGGACGAGAATCTTACTAGCTTAACTTAATAATATCAAAAGGAAAAATACACCACAATTAGGCAGTGATAAGACGTCTCAATTAAGCTGTAAATTGATATTAGAATATCGATAATATCAATCGATATCAATAGCCAAACAATATTAATCTTAATGATTAGATCGATATAAGATTGTGATAGATGGTGGATTAGAATTTAATTGCCCAGTTGATTATGAATACGTTAAACATTATCTCAAAAGCTTTGACAGCATTTTTAACTTCAATGTATTTCATAACACAATCAATTTTTGAATCATCTACTTTTGCAGCTTTTATATCACCACCTGTACCATCACCAATATCAATACCATCACGTCATATTTCTGCTCAAACTGGTCTTACAGTTTTAAATTGAATTCTCCATCCACATTAGGTTAGAGTGGTCCCATACTGTTTATTGACTGGACATAAAACAAATGTTCCTAAAAGGAATGCACTGTTGAGTCATTACCCATGATTAATACTTCCATTAGGCTGTTACCATTTGTGTAGTATGATGTTTGAGATTGGTAGCTGTATTCATGATTAATCACTTTCAATTAATCGTTGAGATTATGTAGTTTAAGTATATGGATGGAGAAAGATGAGTACCATCTTTGATGTTGAGGTAGGTACAAGTAACAGCTCTTTCAGTGTACCAGCAGAACATGCCAAAATACTTATAGCTCTGCCCCCCTATGTTAGTGGATAGCGAATATACATGTAATTCTTGGAAGAGTTCTTAATGCATTTGCTTACATTGCAGTTTTCAAAAATCTTTTAAGATACTTCGTATATTTTGGAAATAAATCGAGACAGGAAGGCTTTCTTCAGTATTTCAATAGAATTTTTGATTTTTGATCTTCATCGGGTCCTGTATTGTTTATTTAATTACAAAAACATTGGTCAAATGATTTCTTTTGTTTAACTTTTCTGTGTGTCTGTGATATTACTCTGTCTGATACAATCTGATACTGATATTATTTCCACTGGCTATCTTCTGATAACCTTATTTCAAACGATGGCCCTGAAAGTTGCCGATTTGTGTAGCAAGGGTATTGAACTTAGGTTTTTTGTGGTTCTCACCATATTAGGTTCTTTGATGTTTGAACTGCTGGTATGCATTTATTCCTATTTATTCTCTTATGTATGACAAAGTGTGAAAAGAGGAGGTGTATGTATGTATGCACATTTTCAAACAGCACATCATGTATCTTTTTAGCATCACTGATGTTAGAATATACTTTTATTTTGAATTCATTCTCTTATTGAACTTCTTACAGACAAATGCACCAAAATAAGGTCAGGAGAAAACAAAAGGCATTACGAAATTTTCAAAAATAACGTTTAAGGCTTACGAGTTTATCAGATTATAATGTGGGTAGACATTGGCAAACATTGTAGGCGTTCTCACAGGGATCTTACCAGATATGGTTTTAGGTCAAATATGACTGGTCAGCGATCATAAATTTAAATTTCAACACCCACAAAACGAAAGATTATGTCACCGTTCGCCATTTCTGTGATTTCACGTTATTTTTTTTCATGTGGGATGCTGGCTAGCCTTAAAAGGCTGAATTTCAAATTTTAAATATAGAATGGCTATTGTTTCTTTTTTATTGGTGTTAAATTAAATCATAATGCCTCCATTAGCACGCTTCAATACTAAAAAGTATTGGGTTGCCCGGGAACTGGATTGAGGAGGTCAGATAGGGCAGTCGCTTCTTCTAAAGCACTGGTACTCAGCTATATCCGGTTAGACTGGAAGCCGACCCCAACATAATTGGAGACGATGATAGTGCATGCAGTGAGACAAAAAAACACACCACTACTTGGTTGTTCCAAAGAGTACAAAGTAAAAACTTTTGCAAGCCTGATAGCGCATACAAACGCTATATTCATATCCAAACTGGAGATTATTGAACTAGGTTCACTGGATCTTCTTATCTCCTTATCACTAAGTAGGTACCTTCGCACCAGGTCAACCGGTCAGTTGCAACATAGCAGCTTAATGAGTCAGAGATAACGAGGTTTGTTATGGGGAACTTAACTCTATGGTATGTCAACATGTTCGTTGTATAAACATGTGACAAAAGGCTATTATTCTGATTTGTTGATACAGGGATCTAGGAGTTGAGTAATGGCTGTGGTTTGAGATTAATCTACGTACTAAACGTATACTTTAAAACATCGGAATCGTGAGAACCAAGTTGTTTTTGGAAGAATCTAGCTCCATTCATTTGAACGGAGATATGATTGAGCACGTCAACGGGAGAGCAGTCAAGAGTATGGGTAAAATGTGAAAGAGAGACAAAATCCGTAATAGTGTGTTCCCTGGACCTAATCTTAAGCTATTCATTGAACTACAAACTAGCTAATCTCGAAAACATGTTATAAAGAACCTTGCTTATTTCGTGCGAGTAGCCTAAAAAGCATATTGTACTTTACCAATACTTCCATACTTACTATATTAACAACTTATTCATTCAAAATAACCTCAATGCCTTTCAGAACGTCCTGACCCACAAGCTACATACTTTCATCGAACAAGGCATCGTTCAGATCAAAAATATTCATTACATCAATGTATAAAGTTTTTGTGGCACTTTCTGTCTGAGTCATGAGAACAAGAAATCTTTGTTCGGCTATCAACGGTTCAAATTGCTGATGTTATCGCGAAGACAGATAAATAAATAAGGCCAACTTGGTACGAATTAATTATGATAATAAACGGGAGTTAAATGAAGCTGGTTGATGTTAAGTTTGGGGATGACGAAATTGGTATGGGTGGGAATGTAAACGATCACACAAATGAGGTTGCATCATCATCCTCCGAGCCTTTTTCCCAATTATGTTGGGGTCGGCTTCCAGTGTAACCGAATGTAGCTTGCTTTACAAGGAGCGACTGCCCTATCTGACCCCCTCAACCCAGTTAGCCGGGCAACCCAATACCCCTTGGTTAGACTGGTGTCAGACTTACTGAAAATGAGGTTGCATATGATACTCAGTCCTGAAATGAAACCTCCAAACAAAGGGTTAGCTTAATTTTATGGACAGTCATAAGAACAAATACTACATAAGAACTGACTACACTACGGACAACTTTATAAATACTAGTACTTATGTAGCTAATCCATATACACTAATAACTTTAATATACCTATACATTTCTATGTAATGATCTTGTTCTATGGGTCAGGTCTGCGTTTGCGCATTGCCTTATAGGGCATGTGCAAATGTCCGGCGTGCCCCTTCACTTCAGCAGTCAGATTAGGCGCCGCACACACTTGCGATTGCTAAATCTTTGCAAATAATATGAATATGTACGTGTGAAACGTTCTTTGAAATTCATATTTGGAATTTGTCTTTGACAGCTATAGGATTGGTTAAGGTTTTATTTAGATTCGAAATGGTTTCCTTTAGCGGAACTAAATTATGTACCTACCTAGACTTGAATAGGTGTGTTGCCGTCATATTTCAGCTTTATGACTACCCAGATAGACTAAGTTATTTAGTAGTGAAAGTGACACTAGCTGACGTATACAAAGCCTTGCATACAAGAGAGCACAATTATCAATCCTATAAAAAAATGATATTTAGAGGAAAGCTGGACTATGAAGTCTGAAATCACCAACCCGCATTGAGCAAACGTGGTGATTTACGCTCAATTCTTTTCTGTACGAGAGGATGATGTTTTAGTTTTGAGCAAACTAGCGGCTATGCCTAGTCTGTTCTTGTGATTTTGTATTCCTTATGCAAACCACAGGCTTCACAAATCTGACTCAACCAAATCCAAAAACGCGATTTCCCTTTGAAGTTCCTCAAAAGCACCACAAATATGTTTATTGAATAAAGGAACATTGCCAATAACATCCTGCGTGTATTTACTGACGGAACGGTCAGACTTACAAAGGACTGCATTATTTGATCTGTACCTCTTTTGTTCTGCAGGTTAACGACCAAGGATTGAGGATGCATGCGAAAAAGATTTTTTTTGCTATGGTTTTTTGAGTGGTTTTGAATATGTCTTCGTGTGTTCTGTGCCGACTTGAAGTGTAATAGTATAATAATGGCACGTTGAAAGAATGTTTAGGGAGACTTGTAGCTGCCATATTCATTCTACTATTATGCAAGACATAACTACAGTATTTACAGTTGACAGTTACGATTTGAATGAAGTGTTAACCACAGGAATTCTCATTTTGCTCCCTAGTAATGCACTCTCTTTGTTTTTCTACCCTGTATGCTACCCGGGGAAGAATGGTAATTAAGTTTACTCTTAAATATAAGAAAGAAGATTTAAATTAACGCTGGCATTGACATGAATAAAAAAAGGTGACAAATAACTAAGTCCTCTTTCAAGTGTTTTTTTTTTACAATTTACCTGACTTCGCGGAATTCAAACATCTTCCGCCAGAAACTATTCTAAATTCCTCACAAAGCGAACACAGACTAGACGACGAAAGAGTGAATAGCAATGCAATATTGAAAGTGCAAGCTGCAAATGATTGACGTACATTGCGTGCTCTGGATGCAGAAGATAGAGAAATTATATGACGTAAGCTGCTATGTATGTCTAGACTTGTGATAGGTGATGATTGATTGATTGGCTGGTGTGATGTTTAGCACGTTAATATAAGTTCCGTGATGCATTCTTATTATGTCGATATAAGCTAATGTTATTTCTTTGTAGGTGCCAAAACAGACGAAACATATTTAATGTCTTCTGATGTTTAGTACGAAGGGATGGAACGTAAAGTATGTAGCCAAGTTTCATACTTTTTGAGACGTGTTTATTAACTGTAAATTAATCTTAGAAACTCATGAAGTATTTCCGATCCAAAATGATTGAGTGTGTGACCACTACGACAGTTTTTTGCCGTCTAATGTAACGACCACCTAATACTCAGTATACTAGAGCGGTTTCAGTCAAATAACTTGTCTTATCTGAAGTTCGTATAAGTTACTACAACTACTACACTACAGTACTGCAAGTTATGCTTTGTCCAGACATTTTGACTATCGTGAAGTCACTAGAACCCAAGATCAACGAGAACTGTACATATATCTATTTCTAAACTCTATGTTTTCTGAACTGCAACACACACGCCTTAACACCACAAATCATGACAACTAAGTCAAGTGCGCATGCGACTTACATCATTATGCGTCGGAACGTTAAAGCGCGTCTCACGACGACTCAATGAATATTGACGCGTATCGTCCGTCAAAGTGACAATTTATAGCACACGATATATGTACGTACTAAGTAAACGGTTTTATACACTTGATTTAAAGAAGTTATAACTTTGATTGATAGAACGTCATCTTTCGAAAAAAAAAAGCAATTAATAACATTTGAACTTGGAACCTAGCGGCTTTTGAACATTCATTTTCTCATTGCTTTGTTGAGGGGTGGGGTGTTGTACTTTTTTTAAATACCTAAGGGCGGATTTTCAGTGTGTGGTAAATAAAAAAGACTAGACTGGACTGAGATTTTGATAACTCAGAAGTTTTGGTCGGTCTTGATTACCACCTAACCTAAATGAACTCCATTTTAATATAGCTTGGTTAAATATCTAATAAGCTCAGTTTTTATCAAACGATATTAACCGATTTATTTCAATTAAATCAAACTTCATTACTTACAAAATTAATTAATTAATACCTAAAAAGGTTTCAAGGAACATTACCGAAAATCATTAAATTAAAATTAATTAGTCAAGCCTAATTTACGAAATCAATTACTTACTATTTTATCTCGCAACAAAGTTTCGTAACAGACAACTGATTCATAAGCAAATTGTGACAGTTCGTAATAATAAAAAGATAAAGATATAACAAAAGATACTTTATCTTTACCTTTTTGAGATGTTTGTTGACCCACTTAGTGAACGTCTTCTTTTGTATGGCATCACGTTCATCTGGAAAAAGAAATGAATATTTTGAGTAAATAAAACGGTCATTATGAGAAACAAGCATTAATCATAGAACTAAGATAGTATCAGGTTACTAATCACTTAAAAAGTGGTACAAAATAACGTTAAATTCAACACGAATTTGAATGAAGAAAAAAATTCAGCGTTTTTATGAGAAAATTGAACAATCAAGATTAACGACTAGCCTGCATTTTAAAATTCAAACAAAAGAACATAACTGTTCTAAATTCAAAATGCTACAATCCATGGAACATTTGAATAAAGAACGGGTTGATTGGCTGTATAAAAATTCCTAGTATCATCATCACCATTTAAAAATTGCACAATTTATTATTTTCCCAGTATAACGCGGCCGAATTACACAGCTGTTGCGGGTCAACGAACTTGGGCTGGATAGATAACATTCTTATTTGGTCTATTAATACCTGGACTATTTTGGCGCGCACGGCTAGTTGCCAAATTATTTCTAGATCGGAAGTACTGATGTATGGGAACTGTCTACACTTTTTTACAACGATCGGTTATTGAATACGGATTTTTTGTCAGAGGTTTTTATGTTCGTAACAAAATCTTATTAGATTCAATATTTTTCTTGGAAGCAAAAATCTTGTTATTTCATTGTATTGATATCGACAGATTAATTTTATGAGTCCGCATTCAATATAAAGCGTTCTTGTAAAGTACAGTTAAGCAATTTTGAAGACGAAAACTCAATCATGTTTTGACAACATCAATACAAAATGAATACAAGACTAAAAGTTATCTAGTTCAGCGTTTAATAAGTAGTAAATTGTAGATCTAGTCCAACATTAAGCCTAGATATAAACAGGAAATGATCTGGACATACCAGGAGCGAATGAGACGCAGAAGGTTGGCTATATCTTAATTAAGCGTGGCGATGGTTCATTAAAATGTTTTGCGTACCAGGCTGTCATGGACGGCCAAGTATGGCCGACTATGAGTTAGTTGAGTGTAGATTTAGAAAGATTGATCGCAGATATTATCTGTTTTATGTTTAGAAACAGGAAATTCTTAGTTGTATGTACATTTCTACCTTGCAAAGGTGTTATCAGGTTACAGCGAGAGACACTCAAAATTCAAGAGTTACAAAAAATTGAACCTATGTCTTACACACACTATGCTGAGAACCTCATCGAAATCGTTTCAGCCAAACGTGAGATAATCGCACAAAAATATACATACATGCAGGCCAAATTGAGAACTACTTTTTTTGAAGTCGGTTAAAAATTACAAAAAAGTCAACTCTTCGAACTTCAACCAAGAACTGACATTGAAGCTACCGTCTTTAATAGCCGATAACTATCGACATTTGTGTTCAATCGCTAACCACGCTTATTGCCTGACAATTTGACGTGGAAGCGGTTCAATTACTATGCGTATGTCACTTCCAGTAGTTCCAGTTGACATCACATCTAATGATGTGTGGCCCTTTGGCAAACAACTGTATTTAAATTGAGATGTTATTTTTATTGAAGTGTTAAGTAAGCTTGTAAAGTTAGTGTGAATTTTAAAACGTCTAAAAATATACCAAAACACGTTGATTGTCCCCAAAGGCCTCTATTTTATTACAAGAGAAATAAACAGGTTTTTGACATTTTCACAGACAAGTTAATTTTAAATATGATATATTATGTAAATCCTTAAAATAAACAGTAGATCAACAAAATGTAACAACAAATACTAGGCAATCATGCAACGTTAGGAGGTAGTTACAACCATCTAATCTAAGCTTGAACTCGAAACATTTTCGTGTTACGGCCGATCCCAGTCATATGTATTGTTTACTAGGCATAGGAAGCATAGTCATTACTCGCCTGAAGCTAATGTCAAAATTCTATCTCTAGTTACCAAAGCAATAGATAGTAACTAGGGCTTTCAATACCGGTATTACGGGATCCCGTAATACCGTGATCACGGATATATTTTGGTCTTTTGTCAATACCGGTATTGACGAGCCAATACCGTGATTACGGTATTACAATCTTTTTATAATTTTAATTATTGTGGTTTGTTGTAATAAGTATCAGAGTAGTATTAAATAAGATAAATAACTACGTAGGTACTCGTAAGATGTCATCACCATCCTCCGAGCCTTTTTCCGCCAATCTACCACAAATGCTAGACACATGGGCTGATTATACTCTTCGGTCTTCTGTATAATCTGCCGCACCGTGTGGATGTGGTCTGTGGTGCCGTATCCGCTCCGAAACCCAGCCTGCTCCGGTGGTTGGAATTCGTCGAGTCTTCCCGCAAGTCGGTTCGTGATCACTCTTGAGAACAGCTTATATACGTGGCTTAGGAGTGAGGGTCGATAGTTCTTCAGCAGGGTTTTGTCTCCCTTTTTGAGGAACAGGACGACAACACTCCTACTCCACGCCTCTGGAGTTCTCCCTTCAAACAGGACGGCGCGCGTTAAAAAGCTTCTGGAGCTCCCCCAGTACGGGCTTACCTCCTGCTTTTAATAGCTCTGTTGTAATGCCATCCTCACCAGGGCCTTTCCATTTTTGAGCTGTATCAGAGCGATCTCGATTTCGCCACTGCTGACTTCTGGCAGGTCTTCGGTGAAATGGCGCGTTAATGTGGCTCTAGAATCCTCATTTCCTGGATCAGGTCTAGATGCATGCGATGCGTATAACCGGCCATAGAAGTTTTCCACTTCCGAAAGGACTGCCGGCACCGAAGAAATGACTTCTCCACTTGTTGTGGTCAGCTTCATCAAGTGGCTTCTTCCAAGAGATTGTACGAACACCTTTGATCCCCGATTCAGCTCAATTGCTCTTTCAATGTCAAGAGTATTGGAGCACCGGAGGTCGCATCGTACGTGCTTGTTCTTGGTTTAGAGCCCGCTTAGCTGACGAAGTGACAGGCGGGTTTTCACGTCGTTTCTTCATAAGCCCTAATGTCTCTTCCAAAAGCTTTGATTTCTTGCGCTTACGCTGCATGTTACAGAATCTCGAACCTTCTTCCCTGAGGATCCGAAACATATATTTGTGGTTCTGGTTAACGTCTGTTGTGGTTTCCACGGCGGCAAATCGGTTTTCCTTTGACTGGAACGTTTCAAATCCTGAAATGGTTTGGAGCAGTGTTGGTCGGAGCCTGGCCTTCATCAGACGGAAACGTTCGGCCTTGAAGTTGATATTCAGAGAGCCTCGGACAAGTCTCTTAGTCGGTATTAAACCTATTGATCACGGAGACGTCTCAGACTATGTGCTTCTTGTTCGTCATGATGAAGTCAATCTCATTTTTAGTCATAGTGTCGGGGCTATGATTGGACGCTTTTTGAAACTAAAGGATTGTGTTTTAAAAGTTTTAATCGATCTAAATTAAACTCCGATTTCGAATTAGACGAATTCGATTTGACAATATAAAAAAAATATTTACAACAGCCTTTCTGTAGTCAAAGTAACTGTATTAGAAATTTGTAAACGGGATGCCAATTTACTAAAAGCGGATATTGCGCTAAAATTTATGTTGACGAAGTTAGATGGTCAAGCTAATGGAGCTAATGACTTAAGCCAAAATCTTGCAAAAGCACTTCGAAGACGCATAAACGAGCTATATATTGCAATATTTGCATGACCGACAATACCGTGATCACGTGATCACGGTATTGAAATTTCTAATACCGGTATTGATACCGGAATTGAAAAAATCCGGTATTTGAAAGCCCTAATAGTAACATTATTTGGACCCGTTATCCGACACAAGAATGTTCCTTATCTCCTAAGACTGACCAGGGCAGCAGAAGTACCGAGAGATTCTCACATTTACACTCAAGAGCTTGTACAGTCAACCTCAAGTCAGTGGTAACAGTTTTATAGGAAAATCGTACTCATTACTATTGAGTTAAGGTGCATGACAGTTACCACTGATGTGCGGTTTACTGTACGTCGGTATTGAGTGCCTGTTTGCAGTTTTAGAGCACTGACATAATAATCAAATTGAGAACGCAATATGTTACGAGTGCTGCCAATTTCAAAGAGGCGGCATTCAAGTGTCTTGAAGATTTTTATTTCGTCAGTACACTTGTAAATGGTGATAGTAAGATGAGATATTCTGTATGGGAAATCCCACTGAGACTTAGTATAGATCAAGAACTTAAAGGTTGCAATCTTAACAGGTTTTCTAGTTCAAATTTACAAATCCATGTTTTGCTAAGATATCTTGATTGCTACTTTTGATTATTTTCTGAACAATTAGAACCATGACACTGGCTTTCAGCGTATAATTGGTTCTAAAGACCGAATCAATTATTTAATTGAAGAAGTGTCCTATAAGATCAGTCAGTCGTTATATCGATTGCAAAATCGTATTTCGTTTTTGGTTTCTCGACTTGACTAATATTGAGTACTCGTTCTTGATCTGCATCAATAAAGAAAGACTTGAAAATCTGCGAACTAGAAGAGGAAGATGTCCTGGATAGAACGAAGTGGAAAAAGAAGATACGGAAAGCGGACCCCGTCACAAGACAGGACAAACGTTAAGAAGAAGAAGAATCTTGATCTACATTAAAATCAGTCATCTGATCCTTTGGCATTATATTATTAAGGTATAAATCAAATCATTTGTTTTCCTAGTGTTCAAAATTTACAAAATTGTCGAACTATCCTGAGTCTTAGTTCCCCAAGATTAACAATAAATATCTCTCGATACAGCCTTCCAAGATTCTCAAAGACAATCATAGCAACCTTGTCCACAATTGGGGTTCAAATTACACTAGGATACACCAGCTGGCTCATTGCCTACAGCAACTAATGACCCATTTCCCTCGGTCACTCCTACACTATGCATCAGATGGGCTGCTGATGCACTCACACCTATTATTATTGCATTTGTGAGCGTGATATTGAGCAATTTATCATCCACTGCCTCAGCTTTGTCGGATTCAGGAATAGATGTGATTGGATTTTCCGTCTCACCTTTATGGTCCTCTTGCGGAACCTTAAGTCTTGGAAGTTCTGATTCATAGATACGGAAGTCAGTTTTTTACAGATCATCATTGCCCTACGGAATAAGTCAGGGGATATTTTAAGGATATATAAATATAAGAGATTTCAGACTCTTCATCCCCTAAGTATTCTAATTTTCATATGGGATGGCGCAGTATTTTTTTTATATTTATCTTTCTGACAACATTCTATGAGTGATATTCTAGCGGCCTAGATTTCTGTTTGATTTGATTCAAATAATAAGATCAAATAGCTTAGGTAGATAAACTAAAGGAACAACCATTGAATTTGCAGACACCAAGACCCATCAAGCTTCAATTGCAAACCAACATTTGCTCAAACACACCACCAATAAAAACCAACACGATTTGATGAGCAAAACCGCCGTCAAACATTGCATCAACACAAGTGCATCTGATCGTGCATATTGAATCGTCTATGCTTCACGACAGTGAATTAGCTGGGCGTTCACACTGCGTTACGCTGCGTTACGTCACTGCGTCATCGGAATATTGCACGAATTGCGTATCGGTTTTTAGAGATAGAATTCCATTGTTTTTAGTGTAAGTGTACATTAGTAGTGAGTAGAGAGTGCAACAATGTATGTAAATTGTAATGGCGTTGCAATGTCTTCTGCGTAGTTGGCGAGTTTATGAAGATAGCATTGTAGATATTCCTCCTTAGTAGCATCGAAGGTCTGTCTATCAAATAAGCATAACGATGCCAATATACTTGCTACAGTCTCTTGCTTTCTTTCAGAATTAAAACCTGATATTAAAAAGGTTTTAAGCGAAGCAAAAAATTCTATAGTTTTAACTTAAGAGTTTCAACTATCTTCCAAATTACCCTGTAACCTGCTTGACTGTTCAGTCCTAGATTTTATATTTAACATAAGTTATCATTTAAGTTAGTCCTATCTTCCAAATTACCCTGTGAACTTTTTGACTGTTTGGGGATGGAGTTTTCATTTATATATCGTTTTTACTTATGTGGTTATCGGCATGCGTTTCGACGCTCAACTGTCTACCTGTTCCGATGCACGTGCATTCACCGTTACAATCAGTAAATGCAGCAATGGCTGGTTATCTCTGTTGATAAATACTATCGCGTCATTTGTTATATCTTTTTTCGCGTCATCGGTATTGTACTTATAACTATATATTTAAAAAAATACCATTCTTGAATACCCTTCTTTCTTAACTAAAACAGTTATTTTTTTACCACCAACCCTATTATGTACCTACTTCCGATTATCCTATTAAGATATTATGTATCTGCCATGAAAAGGGTAAAAGATAATAAAAGCGAACTAACAAAATGCAACGACCACTGTACTCAAAAGGCAACAAATAATTTATAATTTCAAAGGCTCATTTCCAGGTTATCAGAAACAAGATAATTGTAGAAGTACCAGGATAGCATGATAACTAGGAGGACAACTTGCGCAAAGTCAGTGGGAGTCCTTTCAAAAGACTAGCTTTGTGGGCGGACAATTACATAGAACGAAAACTCTCTATCACCTTGAGAAATGCAAATTGTACTGCATTGACCTACTTGCTAATCTGTTGGTTACAATAATATTATTTATTTGTTGAATATGATTGTTGTAAAAATAAATATTATTATTTTGATTGTGCTAATTAAGGAATGTAGGCGTAATTGTGCATTATCAGTTTCTTGAATGAAGATGTGACAATTCATTAACTTTTAATTGACATTATTTATATCCTCGATGACATCATTTTCTAAGTTAATCAGTTTTGATTTTCTTCTGACGCTGTGTCTTATGAAATGGCTAATATTCTCAGTGTCACAAATGTATTGACGAATACTAGTGCATTTATTGATCATCATCAAACAGAATAAGTGCAGCTTTTGCAGAGTACAAAAAGTTACTTGTGAGATGACGTCAAAGTATTGAAGAAGACCATGAGTAAACTTTGGGATAAGTGCAGATGATGGAAGATGATGACAAGATATCAACAATCAAAGAGCATAAGAAGTGAGGTGAGAACGAACTTTCATACATCTAAACAGAGAAGAAAGATCCTTAAGAAACACGCACTCCACATTTTCTCTGCGCTCTATTCCTTCTAGCAAAGAAACCTTGTTATTTCAAGACTACTATAAAACGCCTAGTCTAACACTAAACTTGCAACATTGTAACAAATAGAAGCCCAATAAATCGTGCAGACAACTGCTACATACATGGCAACAGCTTGAATAATGAACCAAGTTTATCAGATCAAGCATACATTGTAACTACTGAACTACTAATGTCTGCCTTAAAACTACAAATGTCTGGTTTTAAAACTGTCTGTAGACCGATAGCATATCTTGGGGAATGTAGGAAACTTGTGAAGGCTTCTAATTTTAAAAGATTGCAAGCTGGATAATGTTCCTTTCTACGGAGTTCGCAATCAATCTCTTTGCAATCCTGAACTCCTGGTACTTTTCGCCTGACTGATATGAAAATTTGACGAAGTTTTTTTTTGAAAAAAATTTTGATAGGTGTAGACCGGATTCATAATATTTTTGGCCTGATAAACAACAGAATCACACTTATATGGGAATTGTGAATACTTAAGATAATCGTAGGCGTGAAATGTTTATTTCTAAGCATCTTTAGTAATTACACCACATCACCATTTGTGACTTCTATTGGAATTCGAAATAGACGGAAATATCTACTAAAATCTCCTTTAATGGTAGCGTCCCACACGAGTCATAAAATTCTACCAAAGAGTAGATATAACCAAAGTTTTATGACATACCAGGTAATGAGTTAACACATTAATGTGTTTGACTTTAAAAGTATCTAAAAGGATCTTAAAATCATTGCTTTAGAAGTACGAGAAGTTAACTACAGCCACTTAACCACTATGGTTTGGTCACTGTTGAATTATAGCAACAAGAACAGTGTGAAATGAATACCGCCGTATGATCGAGAGGGAATATTCATCAAAAACGACAAAAGTGCAATGATAAAAGACAGATCTAAGCCACAGATTACATTTATTCTGTTGTACCTAAGCTACAATAAAATAAACGAGCAACAAACCAAGGCGGATGTGGTAAAACAAATGCTCGCTAATTAATCACAGAAAGGAATTCCAAACCATTTCACAAACACAAGGAATGTACACGACATGTTTCTATTTAAATCCTAGCCCGAGGTACGAGCGTTTGTGACATTTGTATAACGAATGGAAGGGTATTGAGTATAGCGCTGACTGACTTATTACATACCTTCATATATGTACTTTTGGTTCCTGATGGAACTCAAAAGAAAGGAGCCGAAGTTAAGAAAAAGTAAATAGAGGCAAACACCATTCTGTACAAGGAATCTAAAATTGCAGAAGCTCTTACACATTTTTAAAAGTTGACGTACTTTTGGGATTCAGGCCACTTGGACCATCTACAATCGAAGACAATTTTGGATTTTCTCAAAGGGACGCGATAGTACTCGTATGTATCTATGTCAATCAAGAGGGATCCGGCAATTCATCCGTAGAAGCATTGATTAAAATTGCCCTCACCGTTACATCTTTAGACACAATTCCTGCAAAAACCACGTTAGATACAGGAGAATGCGCACCATTTGATAAGCGCTATATCAATTGGCACTTGATTGCACTAATTAACCGATTCGTTCCGATGTCTTGGGGTCAATACAATCAAGTTTTGAGGCCGGTGGAAGGCCTTTCAGATGCTATCGTGGCGCCAATCATCGTTGCTGCATTTGTATGCATCATGAAGATTTAATTGATGATGATAATTTATGAGGTGATAGAATTTTAGATTGTGAAATATGATCTATTCGGCCTTGTATGTTTGTAATGTTCGTCTTTCGGAAAGTGGATAGTCCTCATCATGGGAATAAGTACATATCTTCAAACACACACATATGACTGGTTTCTGTGTTGTTTACTGACATATATTTAACTCAGGTAACGCAGGTATACCAATACTTCAGGACAGTCTTTATACCTTTTGCGTTTGTCCGAAATGGTTGACCATATCATATCTCTAATTTTAGTATCAGGGGCTGTGTTATTAAAACTGACTCGTATAACCAGTTGGCGCCACCTAAATTGCCTTATTTATGCATCTTTAGCGATAAATACACTCATTGTGTCATCCATTGCAGGAGTTTGTCGAGGCGAGGGTCAGCTCGCATTCCTAGTAAGTACCAGGTTATCATAAGTGCATAAGACAAGTTTGTATCGATAAGGTTATCTTATTCCTTACCTGATCTACCTATGGTTTTAATTTTCCATACATGTAGATACGGCTTGCTTTGTACCTTTAACGTAAGCCGGCATTATTATCAAGTGCATATTTATAAGCATTGTATATTAGGTGTTGTCCTCTTGGGGACAAAGTGGTTAATGGCTTAGCCTTCTTTGGTTATATTCTTCTTCTTCCTCCTGCCCTGTTCCCAATTTTATTTGGGTCAGCGCAATATGCCATCCTCTTCCATTTTCTCCTGTCACTCGTCATACTAAAACTCACTCCCTTCCTATTCTTTGGTTATATTCAACGTTGCAAATTCATCAATAATGTTCCTCTGTCTACCACATACATCTTTATCATCTTTAGATACCTCCATAAGTGGAAGGTATGTGTTACTTTTATTTTCGAAATATAACTCAGTATTATATTGATTTGAGTCAAAATCATAATCAATGGCAGCTCATGCAAATAAGTTTCTTGATCCATTGACCAACATTTTATTCTTCACCTTCTAGGATCTTCTTCGTAAGGATTATGGTCTGGTAATGAACTGGTAAATAGCCAGTTCACAATAATATACGTTACGTCTGTTCTTTGTTCAGTACACATGGCGATAGAAAGATAAGATAGCGAGATAGAATTAACGTTATCATCCCATACCTGATATAGCGGCGCTGATATTTTGTCAATAAATATTGTATTTATTGTTGTGATCCTTCCTATAGTTTTAAGTTGGAGATATTGTAGCTAATGCACTAATGGACAAAGCTGCGATACAAATATGATATTAAACTGGAGAATCTGAACATGAAGAGGAACGATGAATATTTATCAATTTCATATTTAATGAAATCAGTCTGTTTTATGAAGATCAGACAGCAGAAGAACAATAAGAGATTTTGCGTGTAAATACCTAATTCTGAATTGAACTAGACCTACTTTATAAAGAAAGAGCTTTACAGTCTGGTACTAGAAGTAAGATAAACTTTCTCTTTTATAGTTTTCTACAGGTTTAATCACCTAACAAGACCTAGTGTCAGAGTTTTCTCAAATCCACCTGACAGCCTCTGACGTGGAGTTGTAACGACTGCTACTGAGTAGCATTGGGGACATTTATTGCAATCTAAGGATAGAAAGGATTCGAATTTAAACTTTCAAATCTTAAGTCTAAATGATTCAGTATTTTACGAAATACTAGTGGGAGTTAAGAATGTTACATTCACCGACTATTACGTATCCGTAGCCACTTCAATAAATGTTTTTATGAATTATGTCGAAGTAAGAGTATTTTGAAAGTGAATGTTGATTTTTGTACTGTAAATATTATTTTTAATTCAACGTCTGAAGATAGTTCTGTTCAAAATATTGACAAGCAATGACGATGTTGTATGTAGAAGAAATACTAAAGATAATCTATGATGCAATTTTAAATTGATAGACATTTGTTGATAGAATAAGTCTTCCGTCATAATCATCAAGGAAATCTAAATTCTATAACAAATCGATATTTTAATAACAAACAACTAAAATCAAATCTAATTTTGGACATTAATTGCGATTTACAAACACTCATGCCAAAACAACACAATTTTAATATGATTAGTAAAAAAACGTTACAATTTGAATCATAAATCTAAAAAGTCGTTAATGATTTGAATTTAAATTAAGAAGGCACCACAACAACGAATAAAAACTTAACAAGTTCTTGTGAACTTGAAATAAGCAGACAGGCTGCTGAGAATTCTAATGAAGCAACAGCTGACTTCTAAAGTTTGAAAATAGAACTTGTTCGAATTTAGAATAAGAAAGAAGAAAAATACATGACATAATCAAAGTCATGCTAACCTAAAAGTTATTTCACGCTGAGAGTAGTGTTACCTCAAACAGTGAATAAACATCCACAGGAAGATTATATTACCTACGTTTAATTTAATAAATAAACAAAATACATCCATTCGCCAACCTGACCTCGACAGGAAGTGCAGAATGATATAAGCGGATGGATGGCAACCCTGACCGGGAAAACAGAGTGCTTGGAGAATTTAAAAACACTGCCGGTGCATCAAAACAATTGGATGTTTTAAAAACAAATGCAGCACGCACAATAGTAAACATAAAAACATTGGGTTTAGGTAGGGCTATTTCATTTGAATTAGGAGAACTTATTTAAAATCGGCTGATGACTTGGAATACTTTCTAATGTCTAAAAGAGATCAGTTACTGTTTGATAAAAATGATGATGAAAAATGCAGATGATGAAGTACTGCATTTATTACAAGTGAGATCAATGTCAAATCTTTTGAACAGAGATCGTGTGAAATCGAGTGTGAAACGGGCATGATTAAATAACTATTTACTGAGTGTGAACTTAAATGGATAAGAATGAATAAAGGAATGTTTAGTAGAACGAACTTTACATTCTAAGGTTCGTGCTAAGGTTTATGATTATTAGTAATCACGACACTCGAAACCCAAACATCAGTTCACACATTACCAGCCTCCAAAGAGTTACTACATGGATTCCACCACAAACGCACTCGCATTCTCTATAATCCCACCACCACGAACCTGACTGTTGTATAAAGAATCCCCAACAAGTTGTACCTTTGAATTTGGTCAAGTTCTCCTCGTAAACCTGATCATGGGTGTCAGCAGATTCACCCCTGTGCCGTTTGGAGGGATGGGGACCTTCGTAGTAGGCGCCGCCGTTGACCCCATCCTGCATCACCTCTTGAGGGTCGAAACCCAGTCGCTCCTTGTAGTACGCTTGTGTCGACATTTTCACGCACACACACTTCTCATAGTTATCACCTTCACTTTTATTTTTTGGGTTAGCACTTTTTTTTATTTTTGTCCACTGACGCTTAACAAGTTATTATGAAAGGATTCGCCAAAATCCATCCACAATAAGCCCGTGTAAGGTAAGAGGTCGTATATAAACGATTCACCACTATTTTATCACGATCGATGTCATCCAGTCAACTTGTTCTACAAAAGGAAAGTTGCAGAAACCCCTTGACACACACTTTATTGATCTTGACACGATTTTTTTTCTGTTATTACTCACGTAAATGTCTGCCTTATTGAGTATTAAAAAAGCTTGTTAATGTTAATATGGCAACACTAAATTAAACGTTAGTTTTTTTTTCAATTTGGAATGCTTGGTTACTTTTTAAATATTTAAAATCCGTTCGGATATGCTGTCAGTAAAGTATGATTCACTTCGGTTTTTCACATAAAGCTTCGTACACATTTGTGTAAATAAGACTGGAAACGGCCTGTGGAAACAAAAGGATCGGATGATTTACATTCGTTTCACGAGGTCTGTGTTACCACACACAAATAATGACTCACACGATCTTTAGGAGGTTCTGTTCTATAATGATACTATTTACCGTGAAAACGAGGATTTAGGTAATTTAGCCGACCTTGAATAATAAAGCAATAACGTTTGTGTGTAACAAAGTTAATATTAAAAACTTTTTGGTGAATAACCTCATTCGCAAAGTTAATTGTGTCTATGCTCCGACCGCTCTAGATAAAGACTGTTTGGTTCTCACTACACACTGTCTGTCTGTTCATTAACTCCTAATAACTTAAATGAATTACCCTATTAAGAATATGTCGCAAAATTCTTGCAAGTAAAATGCTTTTAGTTAACGGTTATTGATCAGAATTAATTAACAGCTTAAAAATATTAAGGGAATCATTAACATTCGAATAACTTATAATTTACAAGCCATCTAGCAAGGATTATGCGAAAATGTTGAGTAATAAAATTGGGCATAATATTTTAATTAGTTAAGATTTATTATTTCACTTGAATCAATCAGGGTCATTGTCGTAAATAATAAAATATTAAAAACGTATTAAAAACGACTAAGCCGAGAATCGATCCAAGACTCGATACTGAGCGAAGGCGCTTGCGCTTAACCAATAGCTTCCTCATTGCAATGATTAATTAATTTAATAAAATGAAGATCGTAGCCTCTGTCGAATTATTATCGATTCTCCAACGACCTTTAGAACTCGTCAATTTGTCATCTCCCCACCGTAAATCATTTACACATCGCACTGCGCAAAAAATCTTAACTCACTAAAAATATTTACGATATCAAGGGAAAACTTGTTTTTGTACTGGTAAAAATACGCAATATTTAACGATGACCTATCAACAAATTGACGCCTGGTTAAACGGTACGAAAATTACATCGATACATCGTTATTGTCATCGTATACAACTTTTATTGATGAAACTGACTCGAATAATCGAGAAGTTGTCATAAATAAGGTAACTGATATGTTTATTATCATGTGGTAAATGTTCACTGCAATTATTTCGAGTCGTATTTTATGTAGTTTCGATTTTTTATCGATTTAAAGCAGTCAAATCGAATCGATTGTTTAACTTTTGCACTTATTGGAAGACGACATTTTCTTTTTCAAATCCCGACTACAATAAGGTTATCGACCTGGCAAGCCGACCTTGTAATATAACTCGATACCTAGAAATGCTATTTAATCTCGTACAATTTCACAGTCTACATCTCTATAAATAGTACGATTAATATCGGCACGTGCACAGCTCTATGAAAACTTATCATTTACGCAAATAATATTTTGTAACCTTTATTTTGTTCTTTTTTATAATTGCATTGCGTAACACTGGGAAGAATTGAAACTGAATTTTAAATCGTCTGTAATCGTAACAATCTTACATTAAAATAATGAAGAAAAAGCTTATTAAATTACATAATTTATTTGGCTAGACAGTAATCATAATATTTCGCAATTCACAATAAAATCTGGGACGTAACAACAATTTCACGGACAGACTCGCGCGCAATCTCTAGCGTAACAATAGCAGTTCTAATCTAGATTTTTTGCAAACCTCGCTCCATTAGACGGTAGAACTAGTTGTGCGGAATAAAAATGGCTGATTATAGTGAAATATTTCGCTCTAAGTATGGTTTGTTCGCAACTATGGCTATAACTGCACGTGCCGGGAATAAATTTTAAAGAGGAGCATTGCTTAAGACCTACATACCTATCTACACATACCTTTTTTCTACTAAGGCGCCAGTCTGCTTAGCGTTGTTCAAAAATAAAACATTAATTTCGGTGTTCCAAGACATCGTGCAAAAACGAGCAAAATAAGTCAAATTATTTTGCACTTAATGTTCTAAAAACTTTCAAGGACAAGCATTAAGTTACATGTGTAGGCAAGTAAATAAAACATAATAGTACAAAACGAATTTCCTTGCAATCAAGTTTCACACGCTGGCTAGACGACAAACGGGTTTTTCAACAATACAAGTAAATACCCCAAATCGCACAGTGGGCTACATCCCGAGTGCAGACAAAAATCCAAGGTCAGTCGACCTTCGTCCGTGCTGACCAATTCAGTCGTGGGAAACCGGTGAACAATCGTAAGGCTGGGGCGCCTATTGCAGCGGGGACTTACAAGCTGAAGGGAACATTTTAAGTGGGTCAGATACGTTGATTCATATTATTTCTATAAAAACCGTAGACTAATACGAAATAGTTTGATGATGAGTCAGAAAACTATCTTACTTGCCAGCCATCAGAAAATTGACACTCACGCAAAAGCGACAGTAATTTTAAGAATTTACAGTGCGTAAAGCCGAATCATCAGTAATAGTAAATCCGATTCATTCATCTAGAATGCGGTAAAATCCGGTAGTAACCAGAAATAATTGGTCTATAACTTTACAAACTACGTAATTCGCAATCACAAAGTCGTCTACTCCTGGCTAATTGCCAATACAACTGTTACTATTGAAATTATTCAGAATGGTAGATTATTAATGAATGGAATATTTTGTTTGGTATCAAATACAAATCTATAGGTAATATAATATCAGCGTCTTATCGAGTGATATTATCTGAGAAACGAGACAAAACAATGGTCATAAATATTACTATTTTAAAACGTAAATATCGATAGAGAATATACCTGTCTTTTTGAAATAGAAAAAAAAACTGAATATATTAGGTATCCACTGGACAAGGAAAATAATCCTCAACTTTAGCTATTCCATATATTTAACAAAGCAAACAAAACTATTTTATCAGAATAAAAAAAAAACCCAAACGAAAATCACAATTCGACTAAAAATTTACAAAATAATTTACTTATGCCTACTTTTTTTATTGCTTTACTAGGATAGTTTTTTTTTTTTGGTGTTGTAAATATCTACATATGTAAATAATTATTAACTTATTATATTCGCCGCTGTCAGTGAGACCCCGTCCCTATGTAAGGTCGCAGACAATGACATGATAGGGTCCGTTCTGATACATTGTTCGTTTTACAAATCCCAACTTTAAGTGAAGCTGGTTTGGAAATACGCGAACTAGAGGTATTATTAAGAAATTATTAATGTTCTGATTGTAATCTTAAGATGGGTCAAATCTTGTTTTCTATGTATACTAGTAACATTTTTTCGCATTTTTGGCACCATTCCCCTTGAAAAGTGTCCACTTTCTACTATAGTGTATTTAACTTATTCATTTATAGCAACTTATTACTGTTCCTGACCTAACAAATCTGTTTGGCTTATTTTATTATCGCTTTAAAGAAGGTCATCTCATCTCACCTCATCATTGGCCTAGCCTTTTCCCAAATATGTTGGGGTCGACTTTCAGTCTGTTCCAATTTTTTACATGGAGCGACTGCCTATCTGACCTCCTAAACCCAGTTAACCTCATCTCACCAACAAACTACAAAATAATTACCAAGTAGGTCTTATTGTTCTTCAAATTCCCACTAACCAGCCTCCTTTGCAGTATTGCGCAAACGTAAAACCGAACGTAATTTGTAAAAGATTGACCATTGCATAATATTGTATGTTGTATGTACATAATTATTGTCACGTTATTATGTAAGAGAAAATATACTAACAATTATAACATAGCCTTTCGACATGTATTTCAAAAACTTACATAGTTTTGGTCGTAGGTGTTGTTGATAATAGAAAATAGATTATATAGGAATGTTAGATATGGAAAATGGTGAAGTAATTTATGTCATGTCATAAATTTTTTTCTAATGACGCCGAACTTGTTAACTAACATTAATAAACAGTAATGTTTTTCGTTAATAATTAATTTTAAAAGAAAACGAATTATGAATCTCCTCCTTTTTGTTCTTATAATTAACCTTTTGTATGTCAACGCGCAGACATACGCGAGACATAATTGATTTTCTATTGTTTTTATAATTAGCGACATACAAGAGGTCGATTAACCATATGATAAAGAGCCTAATAATTGCAAAAAAAAGCTAATTTATATTTCTGAATACAAGAAAACTGCGCAGTCTGTACCGACCTCCACAAAAGTTGACCAACACATGTTTTTGAACAAAGCAAGGCTTCAACCGTACCAAATTATCCCAAACAATACAAGTCTCTTCGAAATGCGTCATTCCATAGATTATCATTCAGCCTCTGATATTTAATTACCATTTGAATCAACAAGAAAATATGGTCCAACTAATTAAAAGAACGCTGAAATCAAACAGAGCACGATCATTAACTATGAAAAGGGCGTATTATATAAAACTGAGGTAAGGAAGTCAGGATTACCTACGTAGGTATCGGAAATTAATGTTGGATAATGAATGAAACATTAAGACGAGTATGCATGAAGAATTGGAGGATAAATAAAATAACCCCATAAATAGTATTTATAGCTCAAGTAAAATGCTCCGCTGTGCAATTTTCAATAACATGTACGTATGAAAAATAAACTGAAATTGTATAAACTATACAACGTAAATACTATTTGAATAAAACACCCTTTCTACATAATGAACTGGAAAACAGTCGAAGAGAAGATATTCAATTTAAATTCAGCAACTGTTACCTAATTTATCCGTTTGCAGTTTATGTAAATGGCACTGTGCTTATTCTTTCACAGACGTTATTGGTAAAACCTTCAGAATTTATGACGCTTTTATTTTTTTTAAACGTAAGATATTGAACAGTTGTATGAAGACATTAAAGAGTTTTATGAGATCGATAATTTGGTTGTTGGACCTTATTTTTTATGGTATAGCCTTATTTATTTACATTGTATAATTGACTTTCCTTGAAGGGAGTGGAAACCGGGAGATACCTTAATAACAGTGTACTCAAAAGTATGAAGCTTTCAAATTCTCAGATTTTGTAAGTTCACTCAAAAAGTAATGTCCGTCATTGCTTTATAATTATTGACTAAACTTACAGATTTTTACACTGTAATAATGTCAAGTTAGCGTCCACGTAAATCTCACTGCCCACGCCATTCATACATTTAAGTTTGTTTAAGAAAGTAGCACCATACCGCAACACAGCAGTTTTGACAGCAAACATATGTACATTCACAAAATATCGCCGAATTCACTGAGTAAGTAAAAATGAGCGGAGATGCCATAATGCAGGTAGGCCAGGCGCCTTCACTTAGGTCATATGAGTACGATGGGCATGACCAAAACCGTCAGTTACGAGTGAATTAACTAGGAGTTCTGGTTCTTTGAAACAATCGTCTGTAAAAGATTTTTGGTTTAACAAAAACTGGGCGGGTATAAGGGCGGATACAGTAACGTTCCTCGTTCTCCGCACACTTGCCTTTTGGCGCGCTACTTTCATAGGACATTTTCCGTTATAGCATCTCCGATAGTCATTTTGTTCTCCATGGCCAAATCAAACAAAGATGGCGCATACGGTTATGTATCTAATAGTTTAAAGAGTATAAAGACAAATAGTCAGGTTTACGACTTCTGGGCTGAAGTCGTAAAGTCGGCGACTTTTGGACGTGACTGTTCGTAATTGAATTTTGATTCATGACGCTGTTAATGGGTTATCACCATGTATATGCATAGGTACTGAACACTGTAATTAAATCTTCGTACTACAACATTTGATGTCTTCAATGAAAAAAAATAGCAAAATTTGTATCACTGTAATGGTCACACAGGAATTTAGATTAGTGACCCAACCCATCTAATAATCTAAATCGCTCCAAAATGACTTTTGAAGAAATAACTCATCCCACTCAACCTATTGAAGACAATTCCTAAAAAGAAACTACACGAGCGTATCAATTAAAAGCACAGAAACATTTAAAAATCATTGCCGCAATACCCAGTGGTCAATTAATTGGGTTACGCCGACAATTGTCGGCCAATGCTGTCGGCCAAAGTCGGTGCTAATTGAAAAATTGTGTTCGATTCAGTAAACTGGTCGGCGAAATTAGTCGCCGACATTCTACCGCCCACTGTCGTCCTGGTAGATTCAAGAGAATAGAGTGGACTGTTACATTGAAAAACTGCACACAGTTTAACATTTGACGGTTAGAGTACACTTTGTGTAACTCCTGTTAGATAATGCACCCACATAAAGGCTATGTTAAAAGCCATACCTCTATGAGAGAGGATGCCTGTGACCATCAGTGGGACGATAAAAAGGGTGATGATGATGATTACGAAAAGAAATAAAGAACTTAGCCATTGACTGAGCACTTCAATCAATATAGCCAAAATGAAGTGAGGCTTCATTAAACGCAAAATTAACTTTATCCATTACATCCTCCCACAGATGTTTATCCCAAACACATCGAGGATGTGATACCAGCTAGCAGACTAACGGAAACAGGTATAACCTTCGGCTAAAGAGCGTTACATTTTACATTGGCAGTCTAGCGCCTTTCCGTGGTCTTACATTCACTAACCTCGGTGCTATCCGTTTTGTTAAACGATTGCTTCGAGATAAAATCGCGGTGTTTATCGCGGAAGATTTAGGGGATTTTAAGTCTCATAAACAACGATTTTTTTACTCAGTTGGAAATAGGTACAATTATTGAGACATAACAGACCTCTAATTATCAAAATTTTAAGTCTGTCTTTCGTTTTTTATCTGAGTTCACCAGAGAAAAGGAATCCCAAAATATCCCTTTCCCGTTTCATTTTTCAAGTCCTATTCCCTCTTAGGGTTACATTACCAGTGTTTTAATAAAGCCACATCTAAGTCTAGTATTTCTTAGAATTACAGTATAGTTACTTAGTGCAGTTACAGCTGCAATTACAACAATTAAAGTTTTAAACGTTGTGGTAATGACAGCTCCTGTCACCACTTGAGTATCATTAAGTTAGAAGCTAGCTATCTTTATGCGCTGCTTAACTTCAGTAAGGTTCACTGTTATTGAGAAAATCTTGTGATGTAAGAGTAATTTTAGTAGGTATGTTATGGATCTTCTTTTTAAGACTAAATATATTTTTGGAAATAGTCCTCCAAATATGCTGTCTGTCTTCAATGTCTGCCTTACAGCCTTTCCCAGATCCGTACTTAACTTCGCATGAAGTACTCAGAGGAGACTCGTAAAGGATATTTATAGTATCCAAGGCACTTAAAAATATGTACAAACAAAATATTATGACATACGCACTTTTAACAACCGACAGGATATTACCATATTTAGATAACACAAATGGCATAATTGTTTACGAAGAAGGCCAACACAATCTTGATATCCTCGATAAATAAATAAAATTCTACATTTATACTATTACATCAGGTTTCTTTATTTCATTGATAACTTGCGGTGTTGTTTCGATAATTGTCCGAGTAATTATATTAAGCCGAAAATAGTAAGACCTGTTTCCAAAATGTACTTGACACAATGGAATTCCGAATCGGCTCATTGGTATTAATAACGAAGAATGTTACTTATAGGGAATATCATTAAAAGGCGACACTTGAAAGTGAGACGGTGAATTACAAAGTGAATTGGGTAACGATGATAATTATACAACTCTGTTTTAAGGAAGTCTTTATACTTCCAATGCAGATGGCAAATCTAGAAAATCGTCATGATTACTCAATCAATTAGTATTAAGATGCAATGAATTGTCATTGCATGCACATATTTTTGAGCTAATTCTGCATAAATCATTTCTACATGAGCATCAAACATACGATAGGTTGATAAATCCGTAGACCAACAAAAATCATCTACCGTGCATTCAAATATCATGCATGTTGATGTAAGTACAAGATTTGCTGTAAATGTATTTGACCAACATATTAACTCAATATTTGACAACATAGATGCTACTGCAAACATAGAAGTCAAATTTGAGGTAGGTCATATCAAGAATGCGTGACGATACATAAATTATGGACATTTCAATAATGCAATAATCATATAACGTATGGAAAACTAAACTACTGGATTCAGTTCTGGTGAATCTAAGGGTTATAATCATAGTAAAGCTAGGTATGACAAAATAGAATGATCACTTAATGCAGTTAATGAGAATCTCCTAGCATGCAATATAGTAATCAACAATTGTCACTATAATTATGAAATTGCAATAATAAAAAAGAAGAAAATATTGTAACAAATAAACTTGGCAAAGGCACCTTATTAAATCATCCACATATCTAGCGACAATAGTGCATATCTTTAACAATTAGACGTACTTGTATACAACATTGCAATGCCATAACTTATGAATGACAAATTACGAACCGCCTACAACTTGTAAGATGTTTTCCTTGGCTTACTAACACAGTTGTTATAGAATTTAATGATTTTAAAAATGTTAAATCAGATCTTGACTAAGTAAGTAATAAACTAGTTGAATAAGACAAAGATGAATTACCTCGTGTTAAAGCAAGTCTTGAAAATAGAGTTAAGTCAGCTGATAGCGTTCTTAATAATCCTAATGCTGTCCTCGATGTAACGTCTGACTGACTTTTAGCGGTAGCATCATAATAAACCACATGTTTATCTGTTAACAACTCGATAATTCACTCTAATCGAGATGCCAAAATATTTAATACTGTTACTTATGTCATATTTCCTCAAAACATACCTACATTAGGCGGATTTGAAGAACAGAAAATATGATATGAAATAAATAACTGACTCAATATTAAGCTGATTTCTCAGAGGATAAACACAATGAGTTTACTCAAAAAGAAAGGGTCAGACAGTGATCGATATTTGTACCTAATACATGACATCAAGACCAATGTCCTCTTAATAATAAAACAAGTTTCCTGAGGATCATGATGCCAAAGGCACCGTCAAATGTATCGGATTACGTGGTCAAAATTAGGCTATCAACAACCTTATTTAGTAAGGAATAAGGTTTAAAATTGATGTAAGCGATCATTGAAGTTTAAGAGTATATACGGGATCCTTTAGTAATGAGTAACATTAAGATGTTGGTGATCGCAATGGTGGTATTAAAATTCCCCTTAAGGCCGTTAGGTCCAATAATGCTGGCATTAAAAATGTTATTGACCGCAATGCTATAAAAACAAAATCGGACAAAAGAAACACAAAGAGAACTTGTGTGATATACTAATATTGATGTTACTACATTTTTTGCCGTTAAAGAGAATGGTCCGCCGAAAGAGACTTTAGTTTACAATGAATGCTAAATACTCTAAAACCAAGACAATCAGACATACAATGCAAAACCAAATCCCCCAAATCATAGGAAAACGGTTACAAAAACTTGTGGAGTCTCGTGCGAACTAATTAAATTTCTCAAGACGAATCACCTATTGTGCGTGTTAGAGAAGCGTTTGTTCCAACGAGATGTATTCCGTGACCATTGACCGCACCACACCGTTACATGACATAGCCGTGAAATCACTTATATGCAGAACAGTACAACTAACATTTTTGAATATTGAGAGCTGCATAAACGACCAATTTAAAATCATCTCGTCCAAATGTATTTTGTTTATATCAGCTGTAACTTCTTAATTGGACATCTTGTCGTAGGAATAGCGGTTTACCGTAGATGTCTTCATCTTGTAGAATTAATGCAAATACCGATATGTGCTAGATGCATCGCATAATATCTTAATTAGAATATTCTTCTGTGATTGCAACGACCTACAATTCATCATTAAAGTAATCATAAGGTCGATGGTCATCTTGAGCTGCGTGGACTCAATAAACTTGAAGCCTAAACAAAGACGAACTAAGTCCCCTTACAAGGAGTCAGAATCACCGTATTAAAATTAACTGCTCTCAGTTCAAATCAATTGTCTCTGCATTCAAATTCGGACCCTCTCATTGAGTCAACAACCTAACCGCAAAACTAATGAGACCCCATTATATTTCAAAGCGCGAAACAGCGTCTTTATCTTTGCAAATGCAGTTTCTAAAACTACTTAGGCATGCAACTAGGATTACATCTTCAGATTATCATGATTCTAAACACATAGTCTGAGAACTTCGAATACCGGTTTGAGACTGGCTTTTTCTTAAGCGAAATTGCATAAGATATGAGTAATACAATCGTCATTGTTGCTGTGAATCATGCTTTAGATGGGGTAAAAGTTTTTCAGTTGCAGGATGCGTCAGAGGTCAGTCGTTTCGAAACGTACAAAGAAAGGACTGAAGCTGAGGCATAAGGACCGGTCCTTCAAGCATAACGCAATATTAGTAAATAACGAAAAAATATATCAAATCTGAGCTTCACTTTGCGTAGGGGTTTTGCCCATATTTAGAGCTAACGAGTAGTAATGACTTGCTCTATTCGAACCTATCACGACGGCAAACAGAAAACCGCATGTACCACATTGGAGGTAATGACTTACAATGCCTTACTACGAGTATTAGCAACCTTAGAAAGATAAGCAAAGAAGAAGCTTAAAGAAATAATGGAATCAAAAATAATATGTGAGGTTCTGTAGCAACAGTAGTTTTGATTGGTACTCCGCAATTTGGATCGGTTTTGAGATAGTTTATCATTAACTTCAACTCCTATAGTCGCGTTCAATGCGCAAATTGCATATGAAGGTACCAGGAGAACAAAGACGTATTGGAGAACTAAAATCAGTCTCGTATTCGTCAAAACAATGTGGGGAACGCACGGCATTCCGAGACCGGTTCGCTAACGGGATTGCAGAGAGCCGGGATGCACGAAACGAGCGTTTGATACGGTAGTTGTAGATGTTGCGATCACGTATTGCTGTAGGCTGTGTTGTAGGTTTAAGAATCGTTAAGGCCTCTTAAGAGTTTCTAAACTAAATCCTCACCAAGAAAACTGACAATTACTGCTTGGAAATTAAGACTTATTGTTTCGTTATCTTCAGTAATTTTAAAATTCTCAAAATTAAAACAAAAATGCGATTCATCACCGTTATTAACTAGAGCATGATAAAGACTATCATTACCTTTATTACAATCATTAAAATCAATCGACGCACCAAATTGGTTCAGTCATCCATCATTAAGCCAAGCATTCTTACTTCATAATTCTTAGTGCAATGCAATTAGAGACTTTTACATGCACCTTTCACCTTTCTGTAAGTATCTCTCATTACGATCACCAATGCGGAGCATATGGCTTCGGGGCATGAAAGTATCAAAACAAAATGCGACTTGGACGCCTTACATGTCGATATAATCGTATGCCGACCTCGATTCTGGATACTTTACCAACGCTTCGTTATCTGGAAGTGGTTTCTTTAAATGGATTGAATTGTTAGAAGTGGTTTAAAGCAAATATTGTACCTATGATTACTTTAATGGACTCCTAGTTTTGAAATACATTTTGATATTTATTTGGATCTAAGAGATTTGAAGCTAAAGTAATAACTAGTCCACCTAGATCAAAAAGCGTTCATCTAATATTAGTAACAGGAAAATCGAGACTCAAAAACAGACAGACAAAAACCTTGATAACTTTATCCTAAAAAGGCAAAGGAAAACCAATCCATTTGCAGAATTAGCATAATTATAACATGACCTGATAATAAAAGTAAATTATTACGTGATATAGTATTCACTTGACATTGTCGATGACATCTCGAGGGAAGCCGGTCTTGGGCCGTGCCAAGTTGGCGGTCGTTCGGATGCACTTACAAGCGCAGGATGAATATCTATATGAACACCATTTCCAAGCACATTACATAAAAGCCTATTTTCAGCGCTATGCGACAGTTAATAAATAATCTTCTAAATTATTATTTGAAACTTAAACAACTGTTATGTGTTTTTTATGGACATAGTCTAACAATTTATGCATAACTGCATTCTGCAACATAAACAAACCTCAAATTGGTACAATTTCAAGCTCTATTTCTCCAACAAGAGAAAACGATTTAAAAGTCCACGTACCATTTCTGAATACATTGATTGAATCTTAAGCATAATTCTGATTGCAATGATAACCATGTTGGTTTTAATTAACACATCGATTTTAATAATCAATGACGTACTTCAATCAATAATAGCAATGTTATAATCAATGCACCGACTTGCAAGCACACGTCAAAGACAGATCGAAGAGATACTATAATTGGCAACATTAATCCTATGAATGATAAGAGGCTTAACACACAAACAGTTGCAGTACATATTTTTATCATCATTATCATCAACGAGCCAATTTATGAGTCCAAAAAAGCAGTCCATAGTAACAATGGTATAGTTTAGGTTTCTTTTAATGCAAGCATCAGTATTTCCCTAACCAAATCCTCTAATTCTAGCTTAGCTTCAGCTAAATAAAACACTATATCACTAATCTATCACGTGTTTGAGTATCAAGAAGCCTTGCAAGTCTAAGCTAGCACTGTTCTCTTTATTACCTAACTTTCTTTTTTATAACTCGAGTATCGCACGTGGGAAGTTTTCCATAGTTCTGCCATACTTTCCTACGTCGAGATGGGAGACTGACATGCGAAAACTGATTAACGTATCATTATGGTGTTCAAAAGGGTCACACTACGTTGGTTCTACTGTATCTTTATTGCTTATCTATTTCGTTGCGTCTTTTAAAGCTTCTATTGGAGATTCACGTGTGTGGATGTTGTTAGTGAGGCATTTTAAGGCCAATTTATATGAAACGTTATGGAACACTTGGGTTTCTTTTAGACGATGTTATATTAACCACCACAGATGAACAAGTTTAAATATTTCAAACAGCTTATTCATCTGCATTATTCATGTCTTAGTAAAACTAAAACTTCAGCAGGCATTGTTGGTGAAATCTAAAACTGATTGTAGAGCCGACATTCAAACTGTTGGTCAAAGCCCTCAGGTAATATATTCAGAGTGAGAGGATGTAGCAAATATGGTTGTCACTGAAGCTAATAAGCAAATTAATTAAATAAATCTAGAAATAAAAGATGAAATAATAGTAGTAGGTATAGGGGACGTCTTAATTCTAATAATGCTCAATGTTACATTTAATTGAGTTAGATTGAAGTTTCATACTAATGCATTTTAAATTAAGACGGTCATTTGTGAATGTCGTTTACATTACATCACATTGTGAAATGCATAGAGCAAATTAGTAGACCAATTATATTTAAATTGCAAGTCTTGACTTGACTTTGCGATTAATCTTATCTTTATGTACCAAAAGTACTAACGATTTAATATTCTCTGGGGGTCTCTTTTGCATGTAATCTTAAATTTTTCCACATTTACCATGATCATCAGTTGTTCTAGGAGCATTTGTATTAAACTACTAGCTGGTGCCCGCGACTTCGTCTGCGCAGGTTTAGTATTTCGAACAATATGTTTAGAAATTGTAGCCTATGTGTTATTCTGACGTATAAGCTATATTATTGTAAAGTTTCATTAAAATCCATTCAGTAGTTTTTGCGTGAAAGAGTAACAAACATCCATACATACAAACTTTCGCGTTTATAATATTAGTAGGATATATCCTTAGTTTTAGTTACTACCAGCCCTACTAAATGACAAGCGCCAACATATTCCATTGTGACACCTCTACGGTTGTCACGTTTGAAATTATTATACCTGTGGCTAATTGTATTTCAATATTTCAACCGGTACACGTCTTTTCTTTGTATTAGGTATTAATACTTATCTATGTGACCTAAAAATAATGTATGATACAGAATCTGAACCTTATCTTTTTGCAATGAAATCGCGGCAGTCAGTTTTCGAGAAACAGTCGTAATATTTGTTCAGAAGAGATCTAGAACTCACTTAATAATATGCATTGATTACAAATACTTATGAAAACATCAAATATAACGCCACCGTCCTTGAACGTCCACAAACTTGACATCATTAAATAAACTTAGTGGTCATGTTTTGAGATTATAAATAAAGTCGTTGGTATCGTCTGTATTACGTCAAATCAGTTCCGCCTCGATATATCTGAGTTGTATCTTATCTAATGATAGCGTTTCGTTGTGTGCATGTTTCGTGAATTCACTGATGGCTTTATTTATTTATTTTTCAAGTAGTTTGAGAATGCACTTGTCTGAGTTTTCATCGTGTACTTCATATTTCAGAAGACGATTAGCTTTTTCATCTTTATTCCAAGCGTTCCGTTTAATCTGTTTTACCTGTCTCGTCAGACACCGTGGGTCGAAAACCAGATAATTCTATTTTATCACTACGAAAGGCGAATGAAGTGAGTGGTAGACATAAATAAACGTTATTTCAAACTGGTGAAACAGGTCTCGCCAAATTGAACTGGATTAGCCAATCGGAAATTATCTCTGTAACGATCTAAGGGAACGCTTAGATTGGACCACTTATAAGTTTAATGGCAGTAAATAGAACACTTTAGACTTTAGAGAAATGTTCCTAGGAGTAACCTCGTCGTTCTTTTTTAATCTATGTATCTTCTTTTATGAAAATAATTAAATATTATTCAGAAAGTTTTATTATGTCTTAAAGTAAAACTACGTATTCATCACTTCATCTTATTAAGTATTTTTTGATCAAGAGGGATTTAGTGTTTAAATCCTGCTATTTGAATTTGTATGTTTTAACTACCTAAGTGATTGGATCAACTGAGTTAACTATACAGGTCTAATACTAATGCAATACAAGTAGCAACAGCCAAGTTTATTTGCCTATTTTAACGAGTTTTCCTTGACATTGTTTTTGTTATATTTTCCTTTATTTTATTTTGGTTGTTGCTGTAAACACATGCCATTACAAATGCAATGGCTGTTATTGTTAGTGTATCTACAGTTACATGATCTAAATGGCAAAATGTACTTACAAGGAGTATCACAGCCTTTCCCATCCCTTCCAGGAAATCAGGCTTAACATTATCTATGTTTACAATAGTTCGAGTCTGCACAAAACTTATCTCATCTTCGTATTCACACGCTAAGTGATCTATAACCGTATCAAAACTTTGTATTACATTACAATAGTATTGACTTACAATTTTAACATGTATAAAACCTTATTTACTTCTATTTTCTGTATTTATTCTTACACCTTCAGACTTAAGGTTCAAATTCCTTTGTAAGTTGAACAACGTAAGAGTTTTGTCGTCTTTATGACATGCTTATGACGTTATCTTTGAGTCAGGTGTATAAAAAAGATATTAGGATGGAACCTCATATGTATCTAAAAAGAAGCAAAAGAATGTGGCTTAGGATTTTTGGAACTATGATCACATAACCCGAAGTTCACCTTTGCAAGGACTTCTGAGGGCCAGTTTTAAATACCTGTCTGTATGTCTTTTGTTTTTTTATAAAAAGGAGGTAAACACTGATGTCTATTGCGTCTTTAAATTGTTGTTAAATATCATGTTTACTTTTAGAATCGACAGTAAAAATTATAAATGCCATATCAAATGTTTTTTCTTCGTTAGCTAGCTAGTAAAAAAAATATGATTCATCTTAGCCGAAAATAATAGTTGAAGCAAAAACTTCCGACAGACACAACGAAACGTATATTTTTTTCTGAATCATTTGTCTTGAGTTACGAAGTCTGATTGAAAACGTCTAACATGAATGAAAATGAAGGTAGTTTGGAACAAAAGATTGATGAAGTAATTCTGAGTAAAGGTACCTTACAAAGAAGTGTTAGAAATTACGTTAGTACTATTGTGTTTTATGTTTGTTTACATTTTTATCTTGATTCAAAAGTTTATCTACACACATGTTATAAAATTCGTACTTTTGTTTGTTGACTGGATTAACTCAAACTATTGGATTTTAACTAATAACTGGCTAACACATAAATACAGTAGCTACTTAAGTAGCAATAAACAAATATTTAGGACTTGTATTTAGGACTTTTATTTAAATAATTCTTATGTATTCGTAAATTACCTAGTCATTTTTGTAGTTTCCCATATTCTACGTGCTTACCTACTTTGATATTTTTTTCCTTTTAATATCGCAGTGTTATTGTGACTATGCAAATGACATCATTTTATAGTATTGTTGAACTAAATAATAATTATTACTGCAAATAAATAATGACGGAAATGCATCAACACCTTTGGGTGTAGCAAGGAATGATGATTATTATTTATTTTTAAAAACAATAATGACATCATATAATACGAAATAAGTTGGTTACCTAGTTTTAAGAGTCAAGAATGTTTAGTTGAGAAGGTGAATAAAATGTGTTTTCGTGCAAAAGTTAAACAATACTTATAAATAAAAAAAAACCTATTTTTTTTTTGAGAAAACAAATTCGAACAGTAAACAATGTGCGTTAAAGTCTTAACCTACATTTTAGCGGGAAGTTCCCCAAAAATATGAGGTAATATGAACTATTTAAAACAGTAGGAGCATAGACAAACCTGGACAAATCCATGGTAAATACCGTAATAAACACCTTAGTACTTACAATACTATACAATATCGATTTCCCGATAATTATTTTGCAATTTACATAACACCGGTCCATGCCACGTTAAAAAAAAAACTTTATGGTGAATACCCAAATCCTCGTTGTTACTGGCTGTATCCGAAACAAATTCGAAATTCAAAACCTCCACAAGAACGGTTACACACACTTACACAGTTGACACGTTTAGTTTATTTTTATTAAAAAAAATAGCCCGCGTTTCGTAAATTCAAGATGGCGGCGGTGAACGATCGTACCGCGACGCCGAGCATCGGCCAACTGATGCGGCCGCCGCGAACTGTCAAACTCGCTCCGTTTATCTGTGTGTGTGTGAATGTATTCGTGCGCCTGTGTGCGTAGAAGGCTTGAATGGATAAAGGCTCAATACAAACTTGGTAGCGGCCACCATTGCTTGCAGTGTGTTGCTACAACAATTTCCACCGAATCTCACTATTTATAGGTTACGTGTTTATTTTGAAGTTCGGGCATCATTTGGGAAGGATTCCGAAAACGTTGAGCCGTTTGAAGTCCGTAAATTATGTTTTACGGTATAAATTGGGAGTATCTGAGTTTTATTTACGGACATGAAAATAAAGTTTTAGGAAATCGTTTTTTAAAAGTTACCAGGATCTAATTTACAGGAACCGTTTCAAATTAAATTAATTTGCCACATCACTTACGAACGCCATATTTCATTACGATTCAATGACAATCTACTGCATAATTCATCAAAAACTAATAAATCAAGAATATTATGCATAGATTATAAATCAGACTCTTATTTATGAGAACGGAATCCGGAAACAAAGGCTTGCAAATTCAAGGAACTATAGTGCTATAAAAAACAAATGTCAAAACTAGACAAACTGAATTAGTCCATTTTGAGAAAAAACAGAACAAGCTTCTACTCAACTTTGATGGGATAATGAAAGAGTAAGTCTACCGACAGTCTAAACATCATCTGCCTAGCCTTATCTTATCCCAACTATGTTGGGGTCGACTATCGAAAAACAGATAGGTTATAGAAATCTACTTACACCTCCATCAAAATCTTAAGAAGCAGATTTGGTACCTACATCAAAGTGAGAACCCAAAATCAATTTCAGTTTGAGCACGTGCAAAATTTAAATTCGCACCTAGCAACCCAGCCAATGACTCACAATCGTAGGTTGATAAAAACTCGTAATTATTCCTCATAGGTTCTACATTGACAGTTTCAACTGCAGCAGTAAAGTCAAGGTCATTTCTTTCTTCGTCACGTTTAACCTCAATGTTGGCAAATTCTGCCCACGCTGCAATAATTTGTGTTTTACTTGGGATATTATGTAATGGTGTGCCATTGTTTGTAGTTGTGTCATCTGATGAATGGGGGTTTCGACTTGATTTTTGAAACATTTCTTGTTTGACTGAATGTTAAAACACTATCATTTGTTCAGTATCGTGGATGTGGCAGGAGCGTTCGACTTGCCAATAAGAAAGATAACTTCTAAACTAAACTTTAAGAGTAAAAATAAAGGAAAGACGGTAAAAAGTGGATGCTCCATTAACTTGGAATGTATTCAAGCCAAAGTTTACTAATAAAACTTTGAGCTGAATGGCTTAAGGCAATTATTAGGCAAACATCCAAGAAAATAAAGCTGAATAACTAAGTTCCCAAGACAAAGTTTCATAAGACAATTGGCAAAGAAAATAATGTATGCCAACTAAGTAATAAAACAAAAGATGTCTCATTGTAAACACGGCTTGCATCTCACAAAACACAAGAAAAAGAAGATTTAAATATTTACAACCTTCTCCTGAAGAAAGCACCAGGATATGTTCCAATTAATAACATCGATGATTCAAAGGTAAAAAATGTATGACTCATTATAATATTGAAAAAACACACAGATGTTCACATACATAGATAGGCAGCACCTGGGAATAAATGTTACGAAGCTTAGAATCGGTATTCTATATGATGAAATCTATTAAATAAGCCAATTAATAGCTGGGATCTTGAACATGTGTGCTCCACTCTATGATTTAAGTATAACTATCAAAAAAGTTGGATGAATGAAACACTTATTAGTCATTTAGCTTCCGAATCAAGCAGTTGCTAAATCGATATTTGAAAGGAACACATAAATCCCATATCACGAATTCTGGCAAAGAATTCATATCTAATGCGACTGATCTTTCAATGCATCTAGAAGACGAAATAAAAGACCACAATGACCTTGATAAGACCTTAACTTGTTAGCTAATATATAATTACATGTTCAGCTTAGATTCCCATGAACAAAAAATTAATACCAAGAAACCCCATTTGATAAAGTACAGTATAGCCGTCGAAAAAAAAAAATAAAATCTCGCGTGCCTCAGCTAAAAACGGATTCCAGGTAATCCTTTAGGTATTTGGGATCTTCATTTTTTTCTTAAGATTGGAATGTGGTTTACAAACGTAAGATTTGAAGTCTGAATCAAATGGGTCCTGTAGTGGTATATCCAGGGACGAATGACAATAGTTTGATAAATTTTTGACATATTATAATTTTGATTGAGTTTATCATTCTATTCATTTGATTGTTGAACTTTCTCATCAAATACCGCTACAAACCTGTCGTTGCACTCAAGATTATGAGTTTCAAATCGTGGAATTTCCATAATTAACTCTTCAATCATTATCTCATGAAAGTTTACCTGTAACAAAACAAAGATTCGAGATTAGTATTAAAATCAATTCAAAATACGTCCTTCCAATTGTCATGAAAAGTCAAAATTTGATGACTATATTAATTGTTATCAACCCCTAGATCTTAAACAATCCCATAAAGCATACAAAGAAGAAAACGACAATCCTCAAAAACGTTTAATACTAGATCTACTAAAGGCAAATGAAGCAGGCCTAATTAAGAGCTCACGGCAAGCACCATTAGACTATTACCTTAACAAGAATGCATAACGCTGATCATGACTGACATATGACAAGAGACAGAATAATACGATTTTCCTTGACCACTGCTAATTTATGTAGGAGAACAAATACCTAACGCATGTAGGTATTTTTATTGCCTTTATTGTAAATCAGTGCATGTTTGCCATAAATTGCAGATAAAGATTTAGATATAAAAAGTCTAGACTATCGTTTACATTTTAATATGTATAGCTTTTTATTTATATCGTCTTCGGACCGCTTAAGCTTTGGTGTTTTTATTAAATGTTCAATAAACTATGTAGCATATTTTAATATTGAATTTCATGATAAAATCAGAAATGACCCAGATTAATTGATCCTGATTTCATAAGCTTCATCTTTTTCCTTAATCACTTCGTCGAAGACTTCGCCTATTTTAAATTTTCTAACAAATATCTCGTAACCTAATTAAATACTAGGAATGCCACATTATCCTGCAACAATAACTTCAATATGACCTAAATAAAATCTAGGACAAGTTTATTTTCCTTTATAATTATTTCCAATTCAAGTCACAGTCGGATCGTGATTCGCGAATGATGTCACAGTTCCGTGGAAGGCCAGATGTCAGCCTGTTCTGAGTCAGACACAAATAAGTTTATTAATGTTACCAATAAGTGGATTGGTTACATCCATCCAACACTTTTGATGGCGCTAGAATGGTAATGGCTAGATCGTTTGCGGTTAGTTAATTTAGTCTTATAAATAGGAATGGAAGTATTTTTAAATATGAGTGTGACAATAAAGGTGGCGCCAGAGATGAGGACTGAAATATAAAAGAAGATTTACCTAAGTAAGTCTCAATAATTTTAGTCAATAGTGAAAAGGATGAATTAAAGCTGACAAGCCATTTTAAAAAGTGAAGCTTTATTACACCAAAATCACTATGCATTAAGAATTCCAGAAACGTCTTTTACAGAATCGACAGTCACACTTTATAGGTAAAACGATCGAGGTCACAATACAGATTTATTTCTACTAGACGCAAATTATTTCTTAACAAGGCCGGATAGACCACATAACAGGCTGAATGAAGAAAAAAAAAACAAATAAAAAAAGCTACAGAGACAAAAATGGACAGAGTTAATGAAGTGATTAATGATTATTACCACGTACTATGTTTGCATGGTTGATTTCTTAGATCTAAGAAATCAGATGAATACGTTTTGATTGCAAATTGAAACGGAAACTGCATCTATCACTATGAATATTTAAAGCAGAAGAATACGTTTGCTTGCTTGTACGCGCTAAGGTAAGGAACTACTGGAAATGTCTGAAAAGCAATTCAGTGTTAGCCTATTTGTCACGGAAGGATTTAGGCTACTTTTGATTGGGTACTCGGATGGACACTGCGGATGAAATCTGGTGTATAAAACTCAGTAACTGAATAGAACCGTTTAGGGCAATGTTAATATTCCGTTTAGGGCAATGTTAATATTGTTGAATAATAAGAGGGCACTGTCTCCACATCTTCGTATTCCACGGCGAGAGTTTCCCTTGCCTATTCAAATATGGTGCAAGTATGCAGCCCAGAATGTCACGCAATGCTAAGTGTTGCTATGGTAATGCTTACTTATCCGTGTGGGCCGTCAATAGATGACCTGACCACTAAGTAGGAAGGAAGGAATTGATGTGGGTTACTTTTACTTTTAAAGTATATGGACTTTTTTTATCAGATTCTGCCACTGTAACGCCTAACTTTGCCTACATATTCTGATAAGCCTTAACTTTCACTTACTCTAACTCATCATCTTCCGAGCCTTTTCCCAATCATGTTGGGGTCGGCTTCCAGTCTAACCGGATTCAGCTGAGTACCAGTGCTTTACAAGAAGCGACTGCCTATCTGACCTCCTCAACCCAGTTGCCCGGGCAACCCGATACCCCTGGCTAGACTGGTGTCAGACTTACTGGCTTCTGACTAGCCGTAACGACTGCCAAGGATGTTCAATGACTGCCGGGACCTACAGTTTAACGTGCCATCCGAAACACAGCCAATGATGTTTAAGGCATACTTAGAAAGTACATACAAACTTAGAAAAGTTGCATTGGTACTTGCCTGACCTGGGATCGAACCCGCGCCCTCATACTTGAGAGGTTGGTCCTTTACCCACTAGGCCACCACGACGCACTTACTCTAACTACTAACTTAAAATTCTTAACAGCCGAAGCCAAACAACAACTTTTACCACAATCTTAAATCATAGGCAGTTTGCAGATCCTTATCATCAAAATCAGTTCAGTATTTCGCCACAACCCAAGCTACAGGTACCAGGCGCCCAGAACCGCGCAGTAGGTTCTAACAAAGTTGTAACGCCCTCAGTATTACGCCACAGGGCTGACTGGCTAAAGCAAATCTATGAGCAACACTTGCAATAATTAGCGCATGCGTGGGAGCTGTTAGTCAGATTATGACGCAGAGCCGTTAAGATTGGTAATAGATTCGGCTGAGCCTTGGCGAACGAGCCTCTTTCTCTTTGAGCTAGGAAGTGTTGTAGGGCTGGCAACAGTGAAAATTGAAAAACAAATGAACATAAACTTAAAGAAGAAATAATTGCCAGCCTATGCCCAACCAAGGCCTAAATGAAAGGTATACAAGGTACAGGAACACTTTAAGGGTTCTAGTAATGACAATAACATTTCTTTTAAAATTTTCTGAGCGATGGATGGAAGAATTAAAATTATTTTAACTTATCCTCATAAACCTTGCAATATTGAACAAGATTCATCTGTACAAACAATTCGTCATCTGAAATATGTTTTTCAATAACGTTAAGTACAAATGAATAATAAATATTAATAAGAACTCGTTCATCGTACAAAAACAGAAATTTAAGAGAAAAATTTGCTGTGCTTGCGGTTACAACTGTTTACAAAATAACCTTATAACGATTGACTGTTCTTAGAAGTGGAAGCATCATCTTGCTGAATGAGCTCAAAGCAACAAGTAATCATTCATACAATTGCTTGCGTCACCATCATAACCTTTAAGCTCTTACAAATCTACATTTGAATCGCACAATACATTTTCGACAGCCCTATTAATCAGTGTAGGCGACTCAAAAAGCGGTCTGCCTCGGCAACTGTGACATTATACGAAATAATCTAGACAAATAATATAATAAACATACCATTTAGTCTAGAATCTTGTCTGGTATCATGTCTGAAATGTGGACAGCCTCAAGCTTAACTGACAATGAAAATATGCTAAAATCAAAACAAAAGAATGCTTGGCCATTTTAATAACAAAATCTACATGACTGTATTTATCTAGGTTGAAATCTAGATAATCCAGTGTCCAGTAAGAAGGACCTTGAGACGTCTGATAATAATAATGTCAAGGAGTATTGAAAATTAAGTAGGATAGGAATTCCTGGGTATCAATCTTGCATAGAAACCTGTCGAGCCCCTATTTCTACAAGAGATGTCTTTTAGCTATAAGAAGATTTATATACAATGTGTCCCGGGGATAAGTGACCGCCCGAATTTTTTTGAATATTTGTACAAAATTAAAGATAATTTCCTTTATATTTGGGACTTACCGCCTTTGGTTTTTTTTTAATGATTTTTAGTAAATACTGTGACGTGCTGCAGTTTTTTGAAATATTTCCTAAGTTTTTACATCTTTTTAAATTCTTTTTTCTTTATTGACTAGCCGACATCATAGTTTATCAATTAAAATTATCAAACATAACAAAAATGTAATAAAACATTTATTAGAAAAAAAAGAAAATAAAAATTCAAAGAAAATAACGCCTTTTTTCAGTTTTTTCAAAATAAGTCCAATAAATGCCCCCTTAATATCACTTTCTTTTAATTTATTAATAAACTACATGATATTTCCTACAATAGCTCACAACAATGTTTGCTGCTATTTCAAACAAATGCAAAAATACAGTCAGTTGAAATTTGAAAAAAAGAGCAAAGCCTGTTATTAACAGGCCTGACAATAAATTTTTTTTAATGATTTTTTTCAAAAATATAAATGAAATTATCCTTAATTTTGTACAAATATTCAAAAAATTTCGGGCGGTCACTTATCCCCGGGACACATTGTATATGTCTATGTCTATTGCAATTTACATGTCTATGTCTAAAGCACAAACTCCTTTAATATCTTTCTATACCTCATGATCAAGCTATTCCAGCTTTGCAGTTTAATTTGGTAGCAAATGCTAACTAGCCTGTCAAAATTGCATTATGACATGATATGAGTCAACCATCCTGTGCCCATTAGTTCAAATGTAGGTGTCTATGTTAAACAGTGCAGTGGGTGCAAGCCATTGAAACGTATTATGTCGAAATCAAAGGGTGGTGAGAATTGAAGACTGCGTCCATAGGAAGGCGTTGACACAATCCCATTACCCAAGATATCGACACAAATGAATATCATCTAACTAGCTTTTCCCAACTTTAGGATGGGATTCCAGTCGACCCGTATGTTACATGATGCGACTGCCTATCTGACTTACAAACCCAGTTTACCCTGGGCAACCTGGTATCACTATTACTTAGCACCCATCCTATAAACAAAAAGCATGATTCAAGCCAATTCAAGAGTAAGAAAGTGTGTTAAGAGATCATTGCAAAATGGTAAATGTTCAGTAAAGTATCGTGACTTCTTAGCTTCCTTCAATCAGCCTTGCTTCACCTGTATTCCCAGCCCACGTTATCAATATTATTAATCAAACACAACTAAGTACACAGCAAGTCTAGATCATAAATCTTGCATTAGCATAGACATCGAACCTGCAACAAACCGGTGCACTTTCGCTAGCCACGCCTGTCGCAACTGAGCCGCTGTTTATAAATTAATAACTTGTGCCTGTTTTTGTTGGTACGCACTTTCCTTGATGAAATGAAATGGCACAAGCCCACACTGGGCAAGGAAGATTGTATATAAGAAGTCCAAGTAACAGCAGTTCCAGTCTTTCATCATCATCATCATCATCATCTCAGCCATAGGACGTCCACTGCTGAACATAGGCCTCCCCCTCAGAGCTCCACAGATACCTGTTGGAGGCGACCTGCATCCAGCGTCTTTCGGCGACCTTTATAAGGTCGTCTGTCCCAGTCTTTGCAGTAATATACATAATTATATAGGGATACTTTATAAGGAAGTACTACCATTACTCCAATTTTACGTCTCACATATCCACCCTTTTGTTCAGTTCTGAGTAGAGAAAAAAACAATAACTAACCAGAAAAGAAATTGGATTCAATAATGTTTTTTTCTTCTTTGCAGGCTAACGCCAGATGATTGACAAATTATAAGGCCCATTAAAAATTCACAGAGAAACAAGCTACGTGTTACGATGGTAAAACCTAGGTCAATGATGTCTTAAAATGCTTTCTTGTAACTTTATGATTTGCGAAATGCACGCATCCTAATATTAGATACCCAGTAAAACAATAACATAAACATACAAAATGCACTAAAATATTGCACATAAAGGTCACCACACATGCAGAACAGAATCCAATTAACATTAGAGTTCATTCACACGATTTTCTATTTGCAAATGTTAGCACTTCTAGTGTTTTATGATTCCTGTAAACTGAACACGGAGGTAAACCATACACTGAAGATATAAGTTTCAATTTTGAACCTTATTGCATGGTAATAGAGGCTGTTTTGGTTCTACTGTTTGGTAGTTTATTACAAAGGAAGGTTAGGTTTATATAGGGTTCGATTCTGTTTCCTGCGTTTGTAGGAAATGCAATGAATGTTACCGGTCAAGGCAGTCACGGATTTCAATGGAGAGTAAAACATTAGAGCGGGTTGTAAATAGCATAATTAATAGCTTATGGCATAAATCAATGTGTAAGAAATAAAACCTTTGTATTTTCTAATGGTGTAAATATAGGCTTAACAGCTTTATGCGTGCTACGCTATGCGAGAAAACCAAAAGATATCAAATTTTTTACAACAATATAACCGACCAATTATGGCCATCGAGGAAGCCCTGATTACAGTAATTAATCATACAGATTTAGAAAAAAATAATTTAATCTTTATTAGTGTCATAAATCACGAATCCTTCAAATTGTTTTACATGACACCGCTTAGAGCATTATGTCCTTCAAATCAAAAGTACCCTCGAAAATGGTAAAACCCATCAATCACCAACATTATAGTCTACCCACAATACAGTAAAACCATATCTTGGTCTATTACAAGCAAAACAATTGATTTAAACACAAGCTGAAATGTAAATCAGATCATCTGCCTACGTATGTCATAAAGTCTAGTTTATTTATGGATTTATAACATTTAGGTACGAAGAGGCTCGTTCTTGTAAAGCACTGGTACTCAGCTGAATCCGGTTTGACTAGAAAACGACCCCAACATAGTTGGGAAAAGGCTCGGAGGATGATGAGGTACGAAGAGGCTCGCTCTTTCCTTCTCTGTATAAGAAGAGGCCGGCTACTCTGCAGTGAGACATCGTTACAATGAATTCTAGAAAGGTAGGCGATACTTAGATATTTGGGGTACTTACTACAACTGATCCAAGTATTGGTGTGAAGAGCAGACCATTGGTTTTACTTATAGATATTTTAAACCAAATAACGATAACGGTCTTGATCATGCCCAGGTTCTGCATTTAAAAAAAGTCAGTATAATTACAGCGGTACCGAAGACTAATAAAGCTTTGCCCAATAGTTTTCTACCCAACAGCAAAGCAACCACGCTTTTTCCAATCACTGAAGGCAATTCCGTCTACCCACCCTCACTTCTCATTTCCTAAACGCCTCATACGGCAGAAAAACAGAACCAAGGTCTGACAAAATGCTAATGAGGTGTATTAGGCCTATCCATGGAGAACAGAATGACTAGTGGAGTTGGCATAACAGAAAATCGCCTAAGAAAATAGCGTGCCAAAATTCGGGTGAGCGGGGGACGAGGAACGTTACTGTCATCGCCCTTCTCTGGACCTGACAATTTTATTTTTGTAATACCAAAAATCGTTGACAGATGTCACAAAGAACCCGAACTCCTCGTTCACTTACACGTAACTGATCGTTTTGGTCATGCCTACCATACGAATTTGAGCTAGAAGAAGGTGCCTGACCTACCTGCATTATGGCATCTCCACTAATTTATTTATTATTTATTTATTTATTTATTTATTCCTTTAATTCAGGCAACTAGGGCCCATAGAAAATACAATACCCAAAAAACATTAAAATTATTATAAACTAATACATACAAAAATAAAAACAATCAATAATATTTCCTTACTATGTGGGTCTATCTGTCATAGGGCATGCAATACCGGTTAACCGGTTTCGTTTTTACCGGTAAATCGCCCATTTTTGCGAGTTTTAAATTACCGGTAAAAATAATATGAAACCGGTAATTTACCGGTTTTTATGTTTTTCTGATAAAATATAGCAATTGTTCATTTAACGTCAAATCTTTGTTATGTAGCTTGAATATAATGTAATGTTGAATACATTACTTATTGTAAGAGTGTTAAAGTTGCTGTTTTTTAGGTAAGTAAACTTATGTGTCCTTGACTATCTCTAGGTTAGATACAAATCTTCTTTCTCATCTTAATTTATAAAATCTAAACAAATTGTATTCTGTTTTTCCTCATAGCTGTCAGCTCATACTAGGTACAAATGTAGCTAATGCTTATTTTACCTACTCTATGACCTACTGAGCAAGGGCTTTTACTTCACCACCATGCGGACAGCTCTGAGGACACGGTGGAGCACACAGTCCAGGTGTGCATTGCCTGGGAAGGGTACCGCCGTGTTGTCGTCGAGGCAATAGGCAGCGGCGACCTTTCGCGTAATTCCCTGGTTCAAGCCATGGTCCGGAGCTAGAGGGAATGGGAAGCCGTCGCCTCCTTCTGCGAAGCAGTCATGCTCGAGAAGGAGACGGCGGAGCGACTGCGAGTAGCACCTCTCATCCCAGCCGCTGTAGTGGACCAGGAAGACACCACGTTCGCCAAGGGTCGAGAGACGACTCCCGGCCACCATAGGCATCGGTCTGTGGGCGGTGAGTTCGGGTGGCTCATCGTTCCACCGTCTGCATAGACAACAGACCCGTGTCAGCGGCGCGCGTTGTTCCACGGGCTCCTCAGGGAGATGTCAGCAAACTCAGTGGGGCCCAGCAGGGCCAAGGACTGCCGGGGCCGCGGGATTGTTCGAAAGAGTTACCGTGACCCTGGTCCATAAAACGCCTACTAAAAACATGGGTTTTAGACAGAAAGAGTCTGTCATTTGATGATTTATCATAAAAAAGGGCTTTCACTTCTATGAAAAATATATTTTTTTACGGTAATTCTTAGCGTTTATCCCGTCTTGTGACGGGGTCGGCTTTCCGTATCTTCCTTCTTCCACTTCGCTCTATCCTCCTGAATAGACATCTTCCTCTTCGAGTTCGCAGATTTTCAAGTCATTCATTACGACACTCAACCACCACGGTTTCGGCCTGCCTTTGCGCCTTTGACCGGGTATATTGAGATTGAGTATCACATTCACACTGCCGATCCTCAGGTGTCACTCCTTTTTACATGGCCGTACCATCGCAGCCGTTTCTCTTGCATTTTGTCGGCGACATCGCGTACGGATAGTACTGACATGTTTTTTGTTACGGCCCACGTCACAAAAAACGTTAACTACCTTATACTTTGCATATTTATTTAGTTATTGCTTTAAGACCCAATCTTATCGTTATAATATCACATTTTTAAAAAAATTACAAAAATTACCGTTTTACCGGTTTACCGGCAAAAATATTTTTATTACCGAATTTTTACCGGTAATTTTTGTTTTACCGAAATTGCATGCCCTAATCTGTCACTAAGCAGCAGAGAGGAATGTCGCTGAGTGTTCGCTTATGGAGTGCGTAGGCTAACCGTAGGCGCGACCGACAATGATCCGCCGATACCGAATATGGTGCAGTTTTCTTTAATGAGTTTGTTTGTCACATTGGAGAGAACAGAAGTTCTAGGAGGTATAAAAAGGCTTAGTTAAGCATCGGTAACTAACGGAAGTTACGCAAATTGGCATTAAAGATTTGAGGTCTGTGAAATTCCCTTTTATGTGGAGTCTTCCTTATGTATGCCGAAAGTATTTTTAAGCCCGGATGATCGGAAGCCATTTGTAAATGTCATTTTGGGGTTAGGTTAAGGATAGCAAAAAGACCGTCGGTTTTATTGGAGGCACGTAAAGGAACATCATAGTATACCTAGCAGAATTCAATTGTAAAGAAAGAATGACTTCTGAAGATAAACTGCATGTTGCACTAATCAAGTGTTGAATAATTTCTACACATGTCCTTATAAAGGTAGCGTGGTTTATTGATACTTTGCATGTAATTTGACATTTATATGGGCACTTAAAAATTAAGATATAATCATAAATGTCGGGGCTTCTAGATCAATTAGAAGGATATGGTTATTGGCAGATGAAACTACTTTTGAAAACGATCTAGGGAGAAGACTTAAATATTTCATTAGCAATAATATGTAAGTACAAACTAAGCATTAAGTGGAGGAAGATGAAGTAACCAGTTGTCTTATAGATAGAAGATTCTAAGGCCCTAAAATCAAGATAGACCTAAGCCCTTATGACAAAGACATCATCAATGCAGTTCCTATGATTCATTTCCCAGTTCCATTAATTCTCAAAGTCCCAGCTGTCAAAGATAAATGCTGACAATCAGTCAAGCTAGGCGATCATCCCACACAATCGCCTAGATTTCGCTAACTTGAATGTAACAAAGGCTGTTGCAACTACTTGACGGCAGGCGTGATTTAATGAGGAGTACTGTTGATGATACAAGTGGATTAGTAAGGTACCAAAATAACTAAAATTATATTTCTAAGAGCTTTTTGAAAGAATTTGGTTTTTCGGGCTGCTGCTGATTTTTCTCCAAATAGCTTTACATTGAGACTACTTTCTTCAAAACAAAAAACAAATACATGAAATATAAGACAAAAAAGGGACAAATGAGCAAACCATTATCATCATCAGGTGTCAATGAATAAAATAGCTTTATCACAGAAAGGATGTAAGCTGAAAAATTTGTCACTTTATTAAAACCAACAACGGAAAGGTTTACTTAGCAATAAGCCCAGACCCACATTTCTCCTTATAAGAATTAGATTGGAAAACTCATGTTACCTAAATGTAAAGCTTGGGTTTAATCCCAGAAGAGACACAAAAAATAAAATTAGTCTACACATTCTAGAGGTACCTACATAAAAGTGAAATACACAGTAACACAATATACGCGTGTTAACATCGATATTATCTGTACCCAGCTGTCCACTACATACAACCGTTTACTAGGGGAGACAAACGCAGGTGCACAACTGCCCTATATACGTGCTTAAATTAAGACCTTTACCATAAGGTCAACTGTGAGCTTAATATTTATAGTTTTCTAGGAATATTCTTGATATGAAATCGAGTGGTTTTGTAATAAAGGGTATGGGACTAGTGGCATTTTGTTAATTTGTAGGTCGAGATAGAAGGAGCGGTTTTTAGTAGTGGATTTTAAAATCGATATTGATCATCTTGTATGCACTACAATGGTATGGCATATACCCGTGTTTTGATACAAATAAATGATCTTAGTATATTTCTTCGGTGTAAAAAAATACACATTGGTACCGAGATGTACCCGGTTAGAATGGATGTCGAACCCAATATATTTTAGAAAAGCCCAGGCAAATGATGATTATTTCTTCGGTGTAACAAAACAAGGGTGCTGGAAGTAGTTCCTTTAAAAGCACAAATAATTATTAAAATTATTTGTCCACCAATTCCATATGGTAGAACATAGAGCTCTGACATGTTTAATTTTAAGACCTTTCTGTATACCTATGCTCACAAATAAATACATTGAATTGAATTGAAATATTGGCTTATTAGAAATAATACGCAATGAACTAGCCGTTTAGTTCCCGACTGTACAAGTTTAATTATTCCAAACTGCATGTGCATAAAGTGTGATTGTGCATATATTTTACAACGCGATCAGAATATCGAGTTTTATTGTAAGCAGATAACGCGATTACTAACTTGTATAGTTAAACGGTTAACGTGTTAGTTGCCCCATAAACTTTATTGTTAGGACTAGGGCCGGAATTCAATCTAGGTAGAAATCCGGTAGAAAGTTTTGAACGATTATACCTACTATCATTTAGTGCTACATAATTATATATTACTTGCATTCAGTAAATAGGCGTAGAAAACCATTTGAATTAATTGCAGAAGTGTTAACTTGCTTCTTTCTACCTCATCCAGTTGTATTGCATACAAACTACGTTATCCAACAGCACCGAAGAATAATTAAGATTTCGATCAGTGAAAGGATTTTTGGGACCATTCCAGCAGTTCCGGATATTACCACTTGCGTACAAACACACAAATACATAGAAGAACCGTGTTATCGAACTACTATTGATTTTAAATGCTAGGAAATATATTATTTTACTATTTAGTGTTAATTCCGCCACACAGTCCTGCAGAATGAATATCAAATATTTTTCCTAACATTTACGATTATAACCCTGTATCCACGCCTCACGTCACGCCTGATTCCACAATATAGGTACCAATATTGATCTCCCATCCGAGGCGTGATCCAAGCACGGTAGCTTGTCGCCTTACCCACGTGCCCAATATAATTCAATGAGCTCGAAAGTGACAGTGAATAAAGAGAAGATATGTACTAAAAAACTATTTAACTACCGTTATTCAATTACGCATCTAATTACTCATTTGCATACAGGGTTGTCCGGAGTAGTAGTCACCTAAATTTTAGGTCCGTTGGAAAAAGGTATGGTGCTGATTATATTATGTATCGAATTCGTGAACTATTAAACACATTAGAGGTGATACTTCATTAGGTATATTCCTACATTGAGTAAATAATACAGGCTTTATTCTGGTATTTCCAGGTAAGAGAAAACCCCCTTTATATCAGTTCTAGTCTTATTTCTTGGAACTTGTTCCCAATTACGTATCCCCGCGTCGTAAGTACTATGCATCTACCTAGATCGCCACTTTGTATCTCACTTATAGTATTGTCGTCCTAAAATGATTTAGGTTGTAATTATATTTTTTTCTCATTTTCTTTCTAGGAAAGGAGACTTTGCAAAGCACATCTTTCTAAGATTTTTACACTTACGAAGTTTTCACTTCATATGTGCGATATGTACTTACATAGGATGTATTAAGATACATATTGCAAATGTTATGCGCATACTCAAAGGGTGTCGCCGGCGCCACTTTACACCTTGAGAATAACCTAACTGACCAGCGTGATTTAAATATTCATGATTGTAGGCCTCTGACATGTGTAATAGGATGCTGAGAAGAATCTTCGTATATTTAGATGTGTATCTATTTATAGCTAACATTAGGACTGTCCAAAAAAATATGTGATGGGGCCAAAGGAATAAGACTCGCCTGGTGGTAAGAAAATATCGCAGCTCATGTACAATATTATTCAAATAACCTATGTATTTTCCAAATTATTATAGAAGTACAGAAAGCATCATTGTTAAATTGAAGGACAGAGGAGCGAAATCAATAGGGTCCCGTTTTACCCTTTGGGTACGGAACTCTAAAAAGCCAATCCGACGGAAGAGGAAGCATATTTTCACTATTGAAAACATTCTGGATCTTCCTGAATCTGAATAAATAAAACTAAACTAAAAAACGCCATCAATCATCAACAGTTTTGAAATCTTCGCCACCCCTAACCCAATAATCAGGTTTCCCACCACACAGTACAAACCAGTACCACAAAATACATAGGTACAGAAGTCAATCTACATACAAAGCGCGTTCGAGTCACGCAGACAAAGGTGTCTATGTGTGCGTGTTCACAGACGCGCTGTCTCAAAACAACTCAAAACAGTGCGAGCGCGGCTGCCGCTTTCTTGAGATAAGCGCGTCACACAAAGGTAGATAAATGTGCACGCGTTGTGATACCTACCTAACTGTAATTTGACTGTAATATTTTTAATTTTTAATAACAAAAGAAAAAAGTAATAATGGAGCAACAAAATTCGTATTATAATTGAACAAGTTGACGGTTGTTTTATACAACAATAAACAGTGAATTGTCGTTTTTTTAGCCTGCCGTATTACCTATAGTATGTACCTACTTATTTTCTCATATTTCGATGGTTCGTTTAATAAACGCAGTAGGTAGGTACAGTTAGGTGGGTAGGTAAGCGCCCCGGCGGCGGCCTCTGGCCCAATGCCGTAATAAGTTTTGCTAGTGTCGACCCAGGCGAACCTGCCTACCTACCCTCAAAGATTATTGCTAGTAGGAGTTGATAATTTTTGTGATCATGGCGAGACTATGTTGTAAGGTAGACGAAATAAAACTCGCACATCAAGTTTTCTGTAGGTAGAAGCAAGCTTAGATCAGGGACTGTACCAACCCATTACATACAAAAATATTTTTTTCACAAGTAAAGAGTAGGGTAAGTATATATGTATGAATAACAAAATTATAAATTGCGGTTTCTGAAAAACGGTATCTCGTTCAAACGAATTTCCGTTGAAAGTGTTTATTAACCTCTTGTATGCCACATTAAATATTTTATTATTATTGGTTTATATTTCATTTTTCCTGTTTTATTCTCAACAATACATCAAATAATTAGATACGAGTACCACTACCACGTTAGTTTTATGCGCATAAAACAGTTGACAACCCTAGCGCGACGGCCGAGTTTAGGCATGAAAAGTGAAGTACATACATCAGATTGACTTCTGTACCTATGTATTTTGTGCCAGTACCCACAAAAACATGACGGGTCGTCTATATATATTTTTTCGTCACCAACTCGCTGGTGGCCTTAAATGGTGAGGAGATTAGCGCGGCAAAAACTTTAAGCTCTTGAATGAGAAGTAACGGTGACTTGGTCTTATTGAATGCTTATTGAATGGTGCTGTTGTAGATTTAGATGACGTTTCTATGTATGTTTATGCAGGTGAAAATATTTTTATTACCGAATTTTTACCGGTAATTTTTGTTTTACCGAAATTGCATGCCCTAATCTGTCACTAAGCAGCAGAGAGGAATGTCGCTGAGTGTTCGCTTATGGAGTGCGTAGGCTAACCGTAGGCGCGACCGACAATGATCCGCCGATACCGAATATGGTGCAGTTTTCTTTAATGAGTTTGTTTGTCACATTGGAGAGAACAGAAGTTCTAGGAGGTATAAAAAGGCTTAGTTAAGCATCGGTAACTAACGGAAGTTACGCAAATTGGCATTAAAGATTTGAGGTCTGTGAAATTCCCTTTTATGTGGAGTCTTCCTTATGTATGCCGAAAGTATTTTTAAGCCCGGATGATCGGAAGCCATTTGTAAATGTCATTTTGGGGTTAGGTTAAGGATAGCAAAAAGACCGTCGGTTTTATTGGAGGCACGTAAAGGAACATCATAGTATACCTAGCAGAATTCAATTGTAAAGAAAGAATGACTTCTGAAGATAAACTGCATGTTGCACTAATCAAGTGTTGAATAATTTCTACACATGTCCTTATAAAGGTAGCGTGGTTTATTGATACTTTGCATGTAATTTGACATTTATATGGGCACTTAAAAATTAAGATATAATCATAAATGTCGGGGCTTCTAGATCAATTAGAAGGATATGGTTATTGGCAGATGAAACTACTTTTGAAAACGATCTAGGGAGAAGACTTAAATATTTCATTAGCAATAATATGTAAGTACAAACTAAGCATTAAGTGGAGGAAGATGAAGTAACCAGTTGTCTTATAGATAGAAGATTCTAAGGCCCTAAAATCAAGATAGACCTAAGCCCTTATGACAAAGACATCATCAATGCAGTTCCTATGATTCATTTCCCAGTTCCATTAATTCTCAAAGTCCCAGCTGTCAAAGATAAATGCTGACAATCAGTCAAGCTAGGCGATCATCCCACACAATCGCCTAGATTTCGCTAACTTGAATGTAACAAAGGCTGTTGCAACTACTTGACGGCAGGCGTGATTTAATGAGGAGTACTGTTGATGATACAAGTGGATTAGTAAGGTACCAAAATAACTAAAATTATATTTCTAAGAGCTTTTTGAAAGAATTTGGTTTTTCGGGCTGCTGCTGATTTTTCTCCAAATAGCTTTACATTGAGACTACTTTCTTCAAAACAAAAAACAAATACATGAAATATAAGACAAAAAAGGGACAAATGAGCAAACCATTATCATCATCAGGTGTCAATGAATAAAATAGCTTTATCACAGAAAGGATGTAAGCTGAAAAATTTGTCACTTTATTAAAACCAACAACGGAAAGGTTTACTTAGCAATAAGCCCAGACCCACATTTCTCCTTATAAGAATTAGATTGGAAAACTCATGTTACCTAAATGTAAAGCTTGGGTTTAATCCCAGAAGAGACACAAAAAATAAAATTAGTCTACACATTCTAGAGGTACCTACATAAAAGTGAAATACACAGTAACACAATATACGCGTGTTAACATCGATATTATCTGTACCCAGCTGTCCACTACATACAACCGTTTACTAGGGGAGACAAACGCAGGTGCACAACTGCCCTATATACGTGCTTAAATTAAGACCTTTACCATAAGGTCAACTGTGAGCTTAATATTTATAGTTTTCTAGGAATATTCTTGATATGAAATCGAGTGGTTTTGTAATAAAGGGTATGGGACTAGTGGCATTTTGTTAATTTGTAGGTCGAGATAGAAGGAGCGGTTTTTAGTAGTGGATTTTAAAATCGATATTGATCATCTTGTATGCACTACAATGGTATGGCATATACCCGTGTTTTGATACAAATAAATGATCTTAGTATATTTCTTCGGTGTAAAAAAATACACATTGGTACCGAGATGTACCCGGTTAGAATGGATGTCGAACCCAATATATTTTAGAAAAGCCCAGGCAAATGATGATTATTTCTTCGGTGTAACAAAACAAGGGTGCTGGAAGTAGTTCCTTTAAAAGCACAAATAATTATTAAAATTATTTGTCCACCAATTCCATATGGTAGAACATAGAGCTCTGACATGTTTAATTTTAAGACCTTTCTGTATACCTATGCTCACAAATAAATACATTGAATTGAATTGAAATATTGGCTTATTAGAAATAATACGCAATGAACTAGCCGTTTAGTTCCCGACTGTACAAGTTTAATTATTCCAAACTGCATGTGCATAAAGTGTGATTGTGCATATATTTTACAACGCGATCAGAATATCGAGTTTTATTGTAAGCAGATAACGCGATTACTAACTTGTATAGTTAAACGGTTAACGTGTTAGTTGCCCCATAAACTTTATTGTTAGGACTAGGGCCGGAATTCAATCTAGGTAGAAATCCGGTAGAAAGTTTTGAACGATTATACCTACTATCATTTAGTGCTACATAATTATATATTACTTGCATTCAGTAAATAGGCGTAGAAAACCATTTGAATTAATTGCAGAAGTGTTAACTTGCTTCTTTCTACCTCATCCAGTTGTATTGCATACAAACTACGTTATCCAACAGCACCGAAGAATAATTAAGATTTCGATCAGTGAAAGGATTTTTGGGACCATTCCAGCAGTTCCGGATATTACCACTTGCGTACAAACACACAAATACATAGAAGAACCGTGTTATCGAACTACTATTGATTTTAAATGCTAGGAAATATATTATTTTACTATTTAGTGTTAATTCCGCCACACAGTCCTGCAGAATGAATATCAAATATTTTTCCTAACATTTACGATTATAACCCTGTATCCACGCCTCACGTCACGCCTGATTCCACAATATAGGTACCAATATTGATCTCCCATCCGAGGCGTGATCCAAGCACGGTAGCTTGTCGCCTTACCCACGTGCCCAATATAATTCAATGAGCTCGAAAGTGACAGTGAATAAAGAGAAGATATGTACTAAAAAACTATTTAACTACCGTTATTCAATTACGCATCTAATTACTCATTTGCATACAGGGTTGTCCGGAGTAGTAGTCACCTAAATTTTAGGTCCGTTGGAAAAAGGTATGGTGCTGATTATATTATGTATCGAATTCGTGAACTATTAAACACATTAGAGGTGATACTTCATTAGGTATATTCCTACATTGAGTAAATAATACAGGCTTTATTCTGGTATTTCCAGGTAAGAGAAAACCCCCTTTATATCAGTTCTAGTCTTATTTCTTGGAACTTGTTCCCAATTACGTATCCCCGCGTCGTAAGTACTATGCATCTACCTAGATCGCCACTTTGTATCTCACTTATAGTATTGTCGTCCTAAAATGATTTAGGTTGTAATTATATTTTTTTCTCATTTTCTTTCTAGGAAAGGAGACTTTGCAAAGCACATCTTTCTAAGATTTTTACACTTACGAAGTTTTCACTTCATATGTGCGATATGTACTTACATAGGATGTATTAAGATACATATTGCAAATGTTATGCGCATACTCAAAGGGTGTCGCCGGCGCCACTTTACACCTTGAGAATAACCTAACTGACCAGCGTGATTTAAATATTCATGATTGTAGGCCTCTGACATGTGTAATAGGATGCTGAGAAGAATCTTCGTATATTTAGATGTGTATCTATTTATAGCTAACATTAGGACTGTCCAAAAAAATATGTGATGGGGCCAAAGGAATAAGACTCGCCTGGTGGTAAGAAAATATCGCAGCTCATGTACAATATTATTCAAATAACCTATGTATTTTCCAAATTATTATAGAAGTACAGAAAGCATCATTGTTAAATTGAAGGACAGAGGAGCGAAATCAATAGGGTCCCGTTTTACCCTTTGGGTACGGAACTCTAAAAAGCCAATCCGACGGAAGAGGAAGCATATTTTCACTATTGAAAACATTCTGGATCTTCCTGAATCTGAATAAATAAAACTAAACTAAAAAACGCCATCAATCATCAACAGTTTTGAAATCTTCGCCACCCCTAACCCAATAATCAGGTTTCCCACCACACAGTACAAACCAGTACCACAAAATACATAGGTACAGAAGTCAATCTACATACAAAGCGCGTTCGAGTCACGCAGACAAAGGTGTCTATGTGTGCGTGTTCACAGACGCGCTGTCTCAAAACAACTCAAAACAGTGCGAGCGCGGCTGCCGCTTTCTTGAGATAAGCGCGTCACACAAAGGTAGATAAATGTGCACGCGTTGTGATACCTACCTAACTGTAATTTGACTGTAATATTTTTAATTTTTAATAACAAAAGAAAAAAGTAATAATGGAGCAACAAAATTCGTATTATAATTGAACAAGTTGACGGTTGTTTTATACAACAATAAACAGTGAATTGTCGTTTTTTTAGCCTGCCGTATTACCTATAGTATGTACCTACTTATTTTCTCATATTTCGATGGTTCGTTTAATAAACGCAGTAGGTAGGTACAGTTAGGTGGGTAGGTAAGCGCCCCGGCGGCGGCCTCTGGCCCAATGCCGTAATAAGTTTTGCTAGTGTCGACCCAGGCGAACCTGCCTACCTACCCTCAAAGATTATTGCTAGTAGGAGTTGATAATTTTTGTGATCATGGCGAGACTATGTTGTAAGGTAGACGAAATAAAACTCGCACATCAAGTTTTCTGTAGGTAGAAGCAAGCTTAGATCAGGGACTGTACCAACCCATTACATACAAAAATATTTTTTTCACAAGTAAAGAGTAGGGTAAGTATATATGTATGAATAACAAAATTATAAATTGCGGTTTCTGAAAAACGGTATCTCGTTCAAACGAATTTCCGTTGAAAGTGTTTATTAACCTCTTGTATGCCACATTAAATATTTTATTATTATTGGTTTATATTTCATTTTTCCTGTTTTATTCTCAACAATACATCAAATAATTAGATACGAGTACCACTACCACGTTAGTTTTATGCGCATAAAACAGTTGACAACCCTAGCGCGACGGCCGAGTTTAGGCATGAAAAGTGAAGTACATACATCAGATTGACTTCTGTACCTATGTATTTTGTGCCAGTACCCACAAAAACATGACGGGTCGTCTATATATATTTTTTCGTCACCAACTCGCTGGTGGCCTTAAATGGTGAGGAGATTAGCGCGGCAAAAACTTTAAGCTCTTGAATGAGAAGTAACGGTGACTTGGTCTTATTGAATGCTTATTGAATGGTGCTGTTGTAGATTTAGATGACGTTTCTATGTATGTTTATGCAGGTGAAAATGTGCCAGCAATAGCAAAAGTAGGACTGATTTTCGTGATGGGCAGAAGAAATTACTGTGTCTACTATTTGAGCGTAAATGGAGCTGCACCGAATCCGGTGAGACTGGAAGCCGACCCCAACATAGGACATGCACCGACAAGAGCTGGGCTCTTAAATTAAATTAATGATGACTATTTGAGCCCACGGGAGTCCGAAGGTACCAAAAACTATGAAATACTTACTAGACCAAACTTCTTTGAATATTTTTTGGAGATTAATAACTTTTAAACTAGAATTTCATTCAATTTTTGGTCTAAAGATTCCTTTTAAGGGCAATCTAATTCCTTCGTACTCCAAATCTTTTTCACGTCACCGAAAAAAATATATTTACGAGCCTCCACCAACGACACTAAATGACACAATAATGAGCTCATTTATATCGACAGCGTATGACATCAGCCGGGCATCAAACCTGCATATTTGGTATTCGCCCCCACTGCGCCCACGGCAAGCAAATAGCTTCACGGCTAGTCGTTAAGGGCATGAGCAGAGGACGGATTGTAGGTAAACAAGTTATGTCACTTATGTACTTGGATATGATCGATCATAGTTATATGAATAATAAGTATTATGCAATAGTATATGTGTGTGGATTCGGTGATCAATATCTGGGCTTCTTACCCCACTGCGGGTTTGTTCGATTGAAGTTACGGCGCCCCTTTTAACATAATGGGCTTAAGAAGGAACATGGTGGGTTTTAGTCAGTTAGTGTCTGACACTCCCTTACGCTGCACCCACAGCGGTGTCATTTGATGATTTACCATCAACAAAAAAAAAGGAATTTATGAAAGGAAATACACTAATAATAAATTAAGATTCAAGGTGCAAAGTAATCCTTACCAAATTATAAAATAATGTAAAGGTAGCTTTTTCCGTCTGCCTGTTTTTATGTCGTACTTTCACGCCAAAAATACTGAACCGATTAAGGCAAAACCATCACAAAAAAAACATACAAAAAATTAAACAAGAAGTGAAAACAGGAGCAAGACATGATTTACAGTTAAATAAGTAGTCAATTAACTATGTAGTTAACAACATGTACTTAAAAAAAACTCAACGCAAATAAATATCATTTCTAATTCGCCATTTCCGAATCTTATCAAATCATCATGTGTCATTATAAAAAAAACCTGTCCTGTATCAAAAATAATTTGTTTAAACTGGTCTCTGGTAGTTTTAATTTGGGTTCCGTACCCGTATTCTGTAGTACGAACTTTCCAGTGACACTAAGAAATGATACGTCTAATCTCTCTCAGTCGTGTCGGATTGCTGTCCCATCATGCTACGACGAGAGTGAAGGAATAGTGAGTGCACTTGTGTCTGCGCAAATGCTCGTGCAGTATAATTTTGTCCTGTGCTGCTGGCTGGCATACTCAGCTGAATCCGGTTAGACTGGAAACCGACCCCAACATGATTGGGAAAGGCTCGGAGGATGATGCTGCTGGCTGGCACAGACGTAGTACATTTTTATTACTGCTTCACTTGGCCCTTAAGTTAAGTAGAAAACAATATTTATTCATTACTTTTAATGATTTATTTTTGTAGTATCCCTACTGAACCCTAAAACTGCTAAACTAGTCTGCCATCATCAATTTGTATGTAAACTAGTTTTGAGAGTAATTTCGCGAATGGCGAGCGATACAAATATGGTCTCTGATGAAGCTGGAGCCATTAACCTTGATACAAAGTCGGATACCTCTTGAGTTTTAGGGTGTTTGTCTAATAAATGTGGTAGAAGGTACTATTGTTGCTATGCTAATTCTCAATCGAGCAATTTTCAGTTATTTTTAAATCAACAAAAAAAAATCCAAAAATTGTCTGGATTGCTAAATTGTAACATTTCTAGAATATATACACAAAAGTACTAATTCTTCGCTTAAGGCCGAAATATTATTTGAAAAGGATAAATATGTAGCTTTCTATCTTTATACAATGACAACAGAAGTAACGATTCTTTCATAATACGTAACATAACCGTAAGCAACCTTTGACTTATCTCCTAATGTTATGGTAATGGCATACATAGTAAATCGTTAAAACTCCAAAAGCCTTGACATTGACACCAATCGTCTCAAATATACAACAACATAAAACAAGCATTATAAAATTACATAACTAAAAACAATTTACATTTTTCGCAAAGAAAAAGTAACACTGGTACTCAGCTGCATCTCGTTAGACTGGAAGCCGACCCCAACATAGTTGAGAAAAGGCTCGGGAGATGATGACGATGATGCAAAGAAAAGTCTATAAAACGACGATACTCTAAAACCCGGAGGCACGGTAGCGCGCGCCAAGTTCGCATTCCAAAACCTCACAGTACGTTTAAACTTCAAAGGGCGCAGATCTCAATAAAATCAATCACCTGGCAACATTTATGTCGTCATATTTCGCGCAGAGAACGCAATGGCGAATAAAACGCACTCGACGAGACATATGGAGTTGGCAACACTAATTTATTGAAGGAATTTGAGTGTCACTGCTGCGATTTGAGCGTCGTTAGTTCGGATTTAATGTGAATTGGCTGTTAAATTGATTACTTTGTGTCTTGTAATGCGGTTATGTAGGTATAAGTATATTTAAAACATCCTCACTTTATTCCACAGGGTTTGAAACGAAAAAGTTTAGTAGCTAAAAGCAAACTTTCACAACTACATACCTTTGCTTTAGAAAAAAACAAAATTGACAGATCTGTCAAAACTAAAGATCAAAGTCAAAATAATTTTATTATAGAAAGTTTTAGAATAATTTTAATTTTGTATTATCCTTTCTTTTCTATTGCATTAAATAACTAGATTCTTTAAACTAGAAATGGCTAGATATGACAGAGCAATAACAGTATTTTCTCCTGACGGACAGCTGCTTCAAGTACAGTATGCCCAAGAGGCAGTTAGAAAGGGTTCCCCAGTAGTGGGCATAAGAGGACCTAATGTCATAGTCTTGGCTGTTGAGAGGAAGTCAGTGGAGAAGTTGCAGGACGAGAGAACGGAGAAGAAGATTGTGCCGCTGGATGATCATGTCTTGTTAGGTTTTGCTGGGTTGAGGGCTGATGCTAGGGTTCTTATTACTAGGTAGGCATTACTTTGTTATTCACTTAATCAACATGTTAAACGCCAAGTGTCCGATAAACAATAGTTGTCTGTTGAGATATAGAAATAAAATAATGATTGTAGAGAAAGGCGTTTAAAGTCTTAAAAGTTAGTCTGACAGACTGCTGGCCATCCTATAGAGTCTAGCTAGAAATACCTAATACGTGATGAGTCAAAGTTAACACCGAGGACGTTTCGTCTTTTTCAACCAATTTTTTGTTACATTCTCTATATAGTTTCTGTATCCTAACTTATTAAAATGCTCTTTCCTGTTGTTGTTCTCATCAAATATTTGCTCATTAAATATTTTGTTTCCAGAGCTCAAATAGAATGCCAATCACACCGCTTAACGGTAGAAGACCCGGTCTCCATAGAATACATAACGCGGTACATAGCTGAGATGAAACAGAACTACACGCAGAGCAATGGCAGAAGACCGTTCGGTATCTCCTGTCTGATCGGGGGCTTTGATTATGATGGGAACCCTCACCTGTTTCAAACTGAACCGTCTGGGATTTATTATGAGTGGAAGGTTAGTAGAAACGTCAGTTTTGATGATAGCAGGCCTGCTGACTGTTTCAGTCTCATACGTCCCTTTTGGAGAAATGAGAAATAAGGGAAACGGTGAATGGGTCCAAATAGTTTAAGTTTAAGGGTTTACTTCTGAAAAAAGGTAACGATGAAAACATTGCAGTTCAGTTTAGTGAATAGATGGCAAAGAAGCCCACGATCTGATGGTACATACAACATTCTTAAAAACAAAATGAAGCTGTTTATGCTAGAATTTGTTTACAGCAATTTCTCAACTATTCCATCACAAGCGTCTAATACAGAACTCTTTTCTCAGGCGACATCAACAGGCAAATACGACAAGACAGCTCGAGAGTTTCTAGAGAAGTACTACAACCCTGAAATCGTGAGCACAGATAAAGGAGCCACAAAATTGGCTATCAGAACTATACTGGAGGTGGTGCAGTCTGGACAGAGGAATTTGGACGTATGTTCTTCTTACTTTAAGGGTTCTGAACTACATAATCGTGGGATGTGAATTTGGCTCATAGAATGGTACGGTAATTTCTTTAGCCAGCAAGATGCTATGAGAGGTAGTAACTGAAGAAACAGAGTGACATATACTTAGTTCAATATACCATATCACATCGCATCATTTTCACCTATATGGCCTTTCCCTAACTATGCAGCTGAGTACCAGTGTTTTACATCGAGCGACACCATATCTGACCACCTCAACCCAGTTACCCGTTGGTAAGACTGGTTGTCAGACTTTCTGGCTTTTCGTGAATAATGCCAAACATGTTCAAATTTTTACAACAAAATCAACGAACCGGTACGAAATAAAGCTTTCTAATCGATTCCAACCTACTCCTTTGCTACCAAAACCACTTATCCCTTGAACATTCTCAGCCATCTCCAACACAGCAGGAGCAAAACATTACCTGACCTCACCCCAATAAAAAGCCATTTCTAATGCATTATAAACCTCGTTGAACCGATCGTTAATTCTATAGCGAGAACATAACCGCCGATTAGTGGTATTGCAATTAAATTAGCTTCATAATAAATTCTATGGTCGTCGCTTTTCACTTTGCAATGGTCTTCGTTTAATGCTGAATGTGGTATAACTCTGGTCACGGGTTAAGGGTTTTTAAGGTCATCCTTGTCAGAGGAATAGATGTTATTGATGCTAATTTTAATCTTTTGATTATCAAGTTCAATGCAGTTATCTTGAAGACTGGTATGTAAGCTATGGTATTGACAACATTTCCTAGACTCTGCTTAGGATTTTATAGATTTTTTCTCAGAAACGACTGAGCAGATTAAAGTGGTATTTGAATAAGCTGATACGTTAGAATAACATATATACAACTCTTAAACAGGATTCAAGAAGTAGGTCCCTCAGGACTCAGGACATGGATGAAACTGAGAGGAAAAGTCAGCTATTTTACCCGACTGCGCCACACAAAGGATGATTAAAATTATTGGTATATGTTTACAGGTAGCAGTATTAAAAAGAGGCCAACCAGTCACGATGTTGGACCAGACAACAATCAAATGTTTTATTTCTGAAATCGATAAGGAAAAGGAAGAAGCTGATAAAAAGCGTTAGAGCTTATCGAGCAGGTTTTACTGTTAACTTGGAAACTTTCTTTGGATATCCTGGTGAAATGAGACTAATGCCAAAAAACATAGAAAAGTGAGAAATATCTACATTAACTTTTCTCGGAAAACCTTGGGAAATTAAGCATTGCTCTAGAGAAGTCCACATTCCAATGTTTCTTCTATGTTTATTTAGTCAGAGACTTCTAGAGTATTCAATATCTTCAAAAACATTATTTGTCCCTTATGTACTTATGTAGTCATCCTGGATATCAATTGTCTCTGTATAATTAAGTATATTGATCTGAACTTGAATAACTGTTGTCAATTGATGAATTTTGGAATATAGTTTACGTTATTATTATTTTGTAGTTTTCCTGAACTTAGACTGTTTTGTTTGATTTGCGTGTGTATTCACAATATGCCTTAAGAACTTAAAGTTTGATTGCCACAATAAAGCTACCAGCCAATCAACACAGTAATTAGTGCGTGCGTGGCTTATCTTTGCTAGTATTGCTGAAGAGTTCGTTTGTTTTAACACGTTAAGCTCAGACCGATTTGAAAATTTCTTTCAGAGTTAGATTGTTTGATTTATCTTCTTCGAGCAGCTTCGTAGCTACAAGTGTTTTCACGAATAAACGCCTAGGTATTAAAATTCAAACATTTAAATCAATAAATTATAAGAATAAGTGCCTACTTAACATTAAATACAAGGAATGCTCAGTTATTGCCGATGTACATGGTGGCCCTGTCTGTACCAGGTATTATGGTTATCATATGACCCTATGGCCTACGTGACTACTTCAATAAACGGATGATACAGCTATTTTTAATCTTCTATAGGTACCTACATTGATATTTTACCAAGAAATTGATAATGCCCGTAAAATCCTTAATCAATTCACCCGCTTTACGATATTGATTAAATATGTCATGAATAAATTAATTTTGAGAAATCATAAACCTGTGATAGTGCATTTTTAGACCTTCAAAAGTTATTTTTTTTTAAATAAAATAATTAAGTGCCCAATTAATCTATCATGATAACTTACAGATTTGTTAACAAAGTCATTTCTTCAGTTCTTTCCTGTTTTTAATTCTCTAACAGCAAAATGCGGCTTTACCTGAAAAAAATACAAAAACAAAAATTAGACAGTGTAAAATTAAAATTTGAATACAACGCCATCTGTAATTCAAGCGTGGAACTACAGGAGCGTGGTGTACCGTTCATTGTTCCACTTCACGCTCATTGCGCGCTAAGTGCCTGATTAATACAACGCTCGGTAGATGGCGTCATAAGTCTTTTTAACACTGTTTACTTTGTAATAATAAGCTGTGTATGAATGAATGAGATACATAATGATTTAATAATTACCTCTTTTTTCCTACAAAGTAAGTATGGACAGAGTAAATAAATATAAAAACGATGGACTATGAATGACCTTGAACTCTTGACAGTAAGATGGCTTGACCTTCCGCAGGCATAAATCCAGAAATAGATCACGTAAAAGTACGTAAAGGTACCTACTAAAGGTTTTATTATTGCAGGTAAGATGGGAGGTTCAGTACTATAGGATTCATCGTGATACCAATAAAGTTGACTTATCAGAATACCTTCCACTTAAGTGGACTTAAGTAGGTACTGCAGTTAAGACAGGGCCCATACAAGTACATAATGTCAAATTCCTAGGTATCTCTAGTAATAGCAAGCCCACAGATAGATAGAATATTGAGAACGGCCGAAATAATAATATACAGGCTTGGGTTTTGGTGCTCATCTCCAGTTTTCTTAGAAATACTTTACACCTACATATACTTCAGGATCTGTTCTAATTGATTCTTGTATTCATTTATTTGTACAAACGTAACCACATAAAAACACAAATAAATTACTTAAAACTGCAGTAGCGGGTTAAAGTTATAAAAAATCTCCATCTTGGCGTTAAACCCTGACCTACAAAATGGCGATTAGTATTCCACCTGCTTCGTGTGAAGTGCTCGGGTTAGTCAAAACATACGCAGCGGAACTTGAGCATCACCTGCGCTCATTATGTGCGGCTATGAAGTGAGCGATGAGCGGGCAAGAGAGCGTAAACGAAGATTGGTAAAAAAAAAAACATTGGGCTTATTTCAAGTTAAAAAGGGGAAGAAAAATATACCAATAGACCGTGAGCCGTAATTTCAGTGAGGACATTTTCAGACACTAAATAAATAAAACGCTATCCTAACTCACAATAAAATATTTTTCATCTGATGATCATTGAGCTCAGATCTGTCTATAACACTAGTAGTGCTAATGACTTTTTTCCCAAAGATTCTAGTAAATGAATAAGAGTATATTTAGATATGGCATCACTATTTCATGGTCATCATCATTATATCAACCCATTGATGTCCACTGCCGAGTGTAGACCCCCCAGTGAGCGCCGGCAGTGCAGAATTTCAAGATATTAGCAATTAAACCTTATTGGTACAAAAAGATAAACAGACGTTCGACACGTGAGAGTACCTATGTTTTTGTAAACACGTGAGAGTAAGATCATAAGATTATTCCTAATCCGCTGTATCTCAGTGTTTCATAGCCACACAGTCCAAACTGACCGCTTACATAATGCACATATTTGGTTCATTGTTCACGTGCAGTAGTAAAACATTAGTTACAGTAATATTTCGTTTATATACGACCTCTTGGCAGAACCTCGGTTGGTTAACCTCGGGGAAACAGAATTTGGCTATTATGCGGAGAATTTGTACTGCACTGGTTATACTGCATTTCTAACAAGGATTTATGTTGGACAATAGAAATAGGACCATAGCACCACCTGGGTCCATTGACCAATTTTTAATTTACAAATTACATTCATGAACTTGATAAATCTTAAGAATAGCGTTGAAATACTTATTTATCAGCAACACTATCGAATCAATTAGTGACACATTTCCATCCACTTTCGCATTCATGATTTTCTAAGGATACTAATAAGATCAAACGATTCAAGAACTCGAAGAAGAAGAAGAGCATACTTTCGCAGCAATTCATCTTTCTACATCAACAGACACAGACCATGCTTTCATTGTTGCCTCTCAAATATTTTTATAGGTGAAGATAGAATGAGCATTTACACAGGCCTGCCGGGGCTGCGGGATTGTTTGAAAGAGTTACCGCGGCCCTGGCACATAACAGGCCTACGACGGAACACGATGGATTTTTAGTCAGTAAAAGTCTGACACTCCCTCACCTCTGCTAACCCACAGCGGGAGGTGTCATTTGATGATTTTTGGCGTCGTTAAAAAGCCCTTAGTACAAAGTATGACGTTTGAGGATTATATGTCCAAGATTACTACCGATAACCCAGTTTACTACAACTTATGAATGAACGTCTATCGTCGAACAATAGAACGTTAGATTACACCATTGAGCTAACTGCTGTTTATGCCGATTGTGACTATTAGATTTCTTTCTAAGTAATACTACTTTACTGTCGCTTGTCGCGTGTTTATTGTTTGAAAAGATAATGTAATTAATCGTGAGATTCGTTTCAAGATCAACTGGTTTGTAGATTTGTTTGTGATAAATGGTGCTAAGGAAGGTACTGGACCTAGAGTCCAGGTCATCATTTGCGTGAAGGCCCAAAATATGCATTGAAAGAGGCAACAACAAAAGTGAATTTACTTTTACTACATCTACTACATAATGTGAACAATTTCTGTAATGCCAATCCGCTTGCAAAAATAGGAACTTCTTTTGCTGTTTATTAATTAAATCGTTATATTAATGATGAAACCATCACGCACGTCTACTGTCATTCCTAAAATAATTATTAATGAGGCAGAAGCAATTACATTCTGAAATATACTTAAGCTATTTCATATTACCAAATAAACATGTTTGGAAGCTCCAATTGAAGACTATTCAAAATCAAATCATAATTACTATTATGTGTTTAAATTAGCTCAGCCATTCACGAGATAAACACATATAAACTACCTGACAGAAACCATGATTTATAATGTCAGAGCGAACATTAATCATTAAGCCTATTTAATATTAATTTAATTAAAGTAATCAACGCTTAACAATTTCGGTAATCGAAATGATATTACAAAAATATGATTTGCTGTTCATCTTATTTATTTGATCGTTTTCCGGAACTTTGAAGGCTGTTTTGAAACCTTTTCCATTCCTCATTGACATTTGGACGGAGTTGATTTAATAATTTACGAGCTTGAATGGAGACCGAAGATTAAAGCTAGGTAAATGTTGAGTTCCGGCCATTTCGAGTTATGTTGGTGACCATCAAGCAAGCAAAACCTGGACGTGTCAAGAAGAAGGAACATATTATGAAACAAAAGGTATTTTATGTGACAAATCATCAGATGACCATCTCGCTGTGGGTGCACACCCTTTATGTATTAGGGCCGCGGTAACTCTTTCGAACAACCCGCAGCCCCAGCAGATGTATTAAGGCCTACGTTCGGCTTCTTACGAATACTAGGTAAGCAGAGAAGTGTGGATAATCCCCTTAAGCCTATTTCTTCGATACAAAAGAACAAGATAAAGACAAAACATAAAACAGAATTAAACGGTTTAGCGACAAAACCAAAAAAGAAGCAACATTTGCTTTGACATTAACTGAGCAGGAAGCGAGTCCGCAAATAGTTATAGTTAGCGCTAACTGAACAGTAAACATTCGCACGGCGGTTGTTTAGCGGTGGCCTGTCAAATATGCGCAAACGCAGCTGATTGGAACTTTGTTTTTGGGGAATTTGTAGTGTTAAGTCGTTTGGCCTTGACTTTTGAAGATCTGATCGAATTGAGATCCGTAAATAGCTGGTTAGTCTTAGGGTCTCGTAAATTAGATTCAGTTGGAGGTAAGTATCCGCACGAAGATTTCGTACGCCGTGCTGGACTTGCAGAATTGCAGAATCACATTGCCTACTTAAAACTTTGCTTTAGGATTCTCGCAATAAGTATGCACAGATAGAGCATAGGCTATGTTCTCTTTTTCCCAAACAAGATCGATTTAACTCCATTCCCTCAAATAGGTGCTCAGTTCACCACACCATCCTATTTCGGTCTCATCTACACCACTTCATTACAAAATTATTCAATTACCGTTTTAACCACACCCCAAAGTTACCACATGACGAAATAAACCCATGGACACACCGGACCCATCCTCAAAGGATGGCAGCAATTTTCTGTCAACGGCCAGGTACGAACAAACGGAACGACCAAATTACTGCTAACGATAGAACTATGACTGTAGTTATGTTGTACGTGTAAGTGGTAAGGAGTACGTACCTTGTAGATTGTGCATTGTGACATACGTCCTGACTTCCTGATCTTGTCTTGTCTTGTCGTATAGTAAAGGGTTGGGATTAGGCTGGCGCTTGCTTTGTTATTTAATCAGAAGAAGAAAAACTATTCACACCGTTTTATTATCCTTTTGATGTAACCAGAAGAGCAGCTAGCAGGCTACGGTCTGCTTCGGGAAAGTTTTTAAAACCCACGAAGAGATTTCGGCCCGAAGCAGGAATCAAACCCGAGACCTCGTGCACAGCAGTCGCGCTATGCGATATTTACATCACTGAGACATTTTTTGACTTCATTTAATTTGTAACATTAATTTCGCACGATATAAGACCAAAACCGAATGAAACATAGTACCTACTTTATATAGCATTTCATGCAGTTCTAAATTAAACAACGCTTGTCCATCAGTGTAACACCAGTCTAATTTGTCATGCCATGGTGACAGATAGCAAACGGACGGACAAAAGAAACAATTGACGAATTTATGACCAACGAGTTTCTAAATTAAACGAACTTGTAGGAGGGGGAAATAATGAAATTAAAGGCAGTTTCGGGTACGGATGTAATACGCTGTGTTTTCCTGTAGATGTTCGTAGAGATCCGGGATTTAACGAGTGTGATCCCGGAATCTGTGAGTTAGGAATTAAGCCTGATTCAGATTTAAGAGGTATTTTTCTTGCTGCCGACAAATCAAGAGCAAAGGACATGGGACTTGGAGATACATAGATGGGAATAATTTGCCATGATTTTCTTACAGCAGTAACTGAAAATGAACTGAAATAACCTCTTATCAGTCATTCAAAATCTATGTAAAATCAACATTTTAAATATTAAAATCATCCTTTGTCCTACAAAGATAAGGCACCTAGTTAAGAAAATAAAGTTATCAAGGTACTTACACCGTGAGACAGTAACAGTTAATTTACATAATGATAACATCTTCTCTGAAACTGTTTACAAGAGGATTGTATATTCTATGAATACATAAGGTACTAAGTGAACCTAGGAACTAACTGTTTAACTGCAATAAACGGAATAATCATCAGTCTTCCCTACAAGTATTCATCGAAACAAGACGACTATGGCACGACCACTGATGTTTTTAGTTTCAATGATTAGTAAAAAAGCACCATATGTATTTCACTTGGATTGGACTTATGGAGTAGTATCAACTAATTCTTCTTCTTCTTTCGTGTCGATGACATGACATATATTGAGACAACACTATGTCAGCCCAATAATCAACTAATTATTCTATACTTGAAGTGCGTTTGAACCATGGTTTGAACCCAACGAGAGAATGCTTCCACCGAAAGAACCAACGAAAGAGAATCTAATCCATCCTCCGAGCCTTTTTCCCAAACTATGTTGGGGTCGGCTTCCAGTCTAACCGGATTCAGCTGAGTACCAGTGCTTTACAAGAAGCGACTGCCTATCTGACCTCCTCAACCCAGTTGCCCGGGCAACCCGATACCCCTTGGTTAGACGAAAGAGAATCTAATATGCTATCAAAATGTTCTTTAGAGTCTAGTCTTCGAAAGAATACTGTTGTTCTAGCTCTAGTTATTTGCTCTTAACGTACCCTTACAAGGGTGACTTCGACACAATACTTTGAAAACGACGTGAACGCTTAAAATCTAAAGCTTACTTTCGTCACACAGAAAGACTTTTAGGTAAAGTAGTACTTAACGATAAGTAGCGTTTGCCTGTTCGACTGTAAAAAGTTTTGGTACTGAGCTAAAGTGGTATTTTTATTTTTGCTTGGCTTGTACTGTTCCCAATTTTATTTGGACTCGGCGCTCCAAACCCATCCATCCATTATTTATCGATTCAATCTCTAATAGCTTAATTTTTGAATAGATATGTTACATAAATCCAACGGTATTGGTAGGTATCGAAAATAAATGGGAATTTGGAAACGGACATGTCCTTTTTGCGGCTAATCCAATTTGCAGGACGCGAGAAACTGCATCTTTTACACATAAAAAATAAAAGTTAAAACCAATGATCTAATATTTAAATACATAATACAGTTCTTCCTGACATTGAACTACATAATAAAACATTTATCTAAATAATATTTCCTGTTCATATGATAACGGGCGATGAAGTCATAAATATATTAGTAATTGCATACATCCACATTACACATAATATGCCACTAACGTATTAATGGATTTAGCTAATGATCTGCAATACATTAACTTCTAATCAACAGCATTATTTGAAGTCACGATTATCTTTGAGCAATTAAAATAGGTTTTGAAATTCTACGAAACACAGAGGTTACGATTCTTGTAGTTACCAAATTCATCATCATCATCCTTCTGCCGATAACTCAATTTCATTCGTGGCGCAGCATCTTTTATTCTTCCATACTTCTTCATTTTCCATCTTATCATAAGGTTTATTCTTTCTAGCCATATCCTACAAAGCGACAATATGCTAAAATTCGCGTCCCGTGGGAAATACTACCCGTAACGGGATAAAATATAGCCTACTAGAATAGGCCCGCGGGTTCGCCCGCGTTTCAAAAATCCTTTATAAAAACTATCCTATGTTATTTCTCAAGATCAACACTATCTCTGTATCAAATTTTATTAAAATCAGTTCAGTGGTTTAGAGTGTAGCCACAGTAACTTTACAATGATGAAAGAATTTTTCAAATCGGTTAAGTAATTTGGACCCACAAAATGTGTCATCTTTACATCTTTACATATCATATCAGTATACAAGTACAGATTTTCATTCCGCGATCTACCACAATAGTTTTCACTTCTCTCGCAATAAACAGTGAAAACACTAGCGTGCACAAAAAACGGGTGCCACTATATTCCGTCTGGTAAGCTCGTTCATAACACACGATGTTGTGTTGATGTCAAGTTCATCAAACCGGGAAGAGCTATTTTAATCCTCGTATACTGAGCGCGGTTTTATTATAGCAGCTGGGGTGACCACGTGTTTTGTTTGAAGTGGGATAGTGTTTTAATGAGATTATTACGTGGTTTGTGGGATTTTTTTATGATTCTAATTTTAAGAGTGAGAAGGAGTGTTTAGGTGGAAATAATAGGGGCAATTTTGATTCATAGATATTTATCAGTAGATACCCACGATGAGGAATCAATAGTAATCGATCAATGTTTCATGAATCACCAACAGTCAACACACCTACTATTTATTGAATAGCGACCAAAATAAAATATGTAAGAAAACCTCAAAAATCAACAACAAGAACTTCAAGTACCTACGTACAACAAATCTTCAAAACGACCTATCTCCGTCAAAACATCGACTCCTGTAACAAATTTAATCCTGAAATAAATCCTTGAATTGGTGACCCTCGACTGCATCGTTTGAAGTTCAGCCAAGTAATGCCAAACGTTTAACACCTCGCGGCGCGATAAATTTTATGTGCTCACTCATTATAAAATATGTTGCGTTACGTAAAGTCACATTCCAGGCTGTTGTGTGCACCATGAAATGTGGAACTATTCACATACCATTTTGCGAAACTATTTGTTTATCAACTTTAGGCGAAGTCACATTTGAAATCATGATTTATGGTGGCTTAAATAAATATATGTACAATGTCCTACACAGTTTTATAAGAGCATCCTGAAAAAAGAAGAACTACTTTCCACATTCGGATAACAAATAGTTCATGTGTTGTCTAAATATTAAGTTTCATGAAAATCCGTTCAGTAGTTTTTGCGCGAAGAAGTAACAAACATACTCAACAAGTTCAGCTTTTGTAATATTACAGTGGCATGTAATATATCCGTCATTTCTGAATGAAATCCTAATAAAATTTATCTTAACACCACTCCTGCTTTCTCAAATATCTTCGTCCAAAATCCAGCAAACAATTAACGTTGAATATTTTACGAATGTCCTAAAGCAAATTCCCATATCATGGCAACCCTACATCCATTCTATACATAGTTATAGAGCAAGTGAGGTTGAACTCGGGGCGCCGTAATTCTTTTGAAGTGTAGGCCAATTTCAACACCCTGTTATGATAAGTTTAATGAGTGCACTCTATGATATGATATTTGATGTCGTGTTCAATCAACACGTATTCGTGGCCATCACGGTAAATCCCGGCCGACGGTGGAATATGTTTGGCAGTCGGAACGAGTAGTCAGAAGCCAGAAAGTCTACCAGTCTTACGGTAACGCATTGTCTGGGTAACTGAGTTGAGGAGGTCAGATAAACAGTCGCTTCATGTGGCACACTGGTACTCAGCTGCATCCGTGTAGACTGGGAGCCGATCCCACGCACTTGGGTAAAAGGCTAGACAGATGATCGTGGTCTCCTCTCGTCAAAAATCTAGTAAAATAATTATTTTAGACCCATTTGTAAGGACTTAGACCAATTGCGTATTGTGAATTCGGACTAAACGGGCCTGATATCGATAATCCTTTATCACCGATTTCACGATTCATGTAAACATAGCCTTCAATTAGACACAGCTTATAAGATTACAAACGGGATCCAATTATTATTCTAAAAGGCAAAGTTTGTTTTGGTGACCAACATCCATATTAGGAAAAGGGTAGCCTTATTTTGGATCAGGAAGAAAGGAGAAATTATATTTAGTTTTCGCCAGAGATTTCACCCGATTCCTGTTGGAACTACTCCGCGCACACGGATAAAAATGAATTTTTCAAATCGGGACTAGTTTCGGCATTCAAGCAAACCAACAAACTTAAGATTTCCAAGGCGATGTTTGATATCGTTCAGCAGATGATATAAAATGATGATAAACTGTACTCAAGGCATATAACAATGCGTTTGATTCAAGTTCATAAAAGTGCATCACTGCAGTATCGTACGCAGTAACAACAATATAGCGTGGCACATAACACTATGTAATCTCTGTGTAAATCTTATTCAATGGCAGTTTGTTCTGATTTTATAGCGCGCAGATTTGTTATATATGTTGAATGTTGACGTATATGACGGTTGATAAAAAATAATGGGATTTTGAATAAAATAAAAGCATATTAAAATGAGGAAAGATGTGAAAGATCACTCTGCTGAGTTGACTGCAGAAAGTGAGGTCCCAAATTCGTGGTTCGTTGCGTTAGACAAGTTCTTCCCCATTAGCGAATTAATAAATTACGTAACCCTTGATTTTGCCATCTCACTTCAAACAGGATCTCATGAATATTTAGGATTTTCTCAGCCACGCTTAACACTCTAAATATCTTATGAAAATGTTAAAAAAAAATATATTAATCGGTTAGAAATTGATAGAGACAGATTTTTGGGGAGTCGTTTAAAACAATTTCCTTGATGTTCAGGCAACAGTTCGGAAGAAGCCTTAATTCTCACTATGCAAAAATTGCCATACACAATAAGACAGGTCCCAGTACATGATACCAATATAAGAACTGATTGCAATGACATCACCGCTTGCGACGAGGTTAGGGGTCAAACCAATGCGTCTATTGTTAGTCTTTGATTATTATTATTCTCAGCATGTAGCTGTTGTAAAATTGACCCCGTGAGGGAGATAATTTGTATATTAAATGGTAATTTAATCTGCAATGCAAATAAGACTTTTGTAAATTCAGCTTTAGCTTGTTTTGGTTTTGGCGATCTTAGAATTGTTGATAACTTAAAAGACAGGCACCCCAAAATTATATGAACTCTAAGGCGAATTATTAAAAGCACGATCACGATACTACCCTGGATTGGATTTTTGATTGATTTGATGTTTCGGATGGCACGTTAAACTGTAGGTCCCGGCTGTCATTGAACATCCTTGGCAGTTGTTACGTGTAGTCAGAAGCCAGTAAGTCTTATCAAGGGGTATTGGCTTGCCCGGGTAACTGGGTTGAGGGAGGAGGTCAGATACGGCAGTCGCTCCTTGTAAAGCACTGGTACTCAGCTACATCCGGTAAGACTGGAAACCGACCCCAACATAGTTGGGAAAAAAGGCTCGGAGGATGATGATGATTACGATACTGGCCTCGTTAGCTATAACTGCTATAAGGAGAAGATATGATTTTAATATTTAAATAGTACAGGAGTTGATCCCACGGTATTCCCTGATGCTCTTCCAAGATATTTGTAAGCTGGTGGCGAGGTATGGAAGTCATTATTACCTGAATCGAGATATCTCTGTACATTAGGATTAAAAATTAATATTGTTATGACCTTCCTGACATATCATTTGCGTTTATAATACACCTCTTCCTTCACAATATCAATTTTAATCTATTCATTTCTAAGAACTTAGCAATGTTTAATCATAATACTAATAATATATCATTCGTGGAACTAATGCTTCATAGATTATTCTATGTTTTATTATCTTTTGATTACCTTTACCGCGCCTAGAAATAAATAGGCGAATATCTATTTCTGTGGCCCAGGGACAGAATAGCTAGGTATTGTGTTTGATTAGAAAAAATGAGAATCACGAATTCGTGACATTATTTTTAAAATAGAATACTTAATGCATAAGCTGTTCACTGAAATTAGTTTGCAATAACGATAAGTAGGTACTTTTGTTTGTAAAAGTGATATTTAGGAATGTCCTAATGGGTACGATAAAAACAAATCATTAGAAATTAGGCTTAACTGGTAATTTCTACTATATTATATTGAAATTGGCCCTAATTTCTACTAAGTGAATGGTCTAAGATCACGGGCGTGATTTTAAAATTCATAAGATCATTTAGAAATATTTATTTGCAAATAAATATTTATTTACGATATATTACTCTATTAATCGAAGTGATATGGTCAGTGCTATTGTTTAAAATCTTTTTAGCAACATTTTAAAAACAAGCCTCTATTTTATAATATCAGCCAATTGCCGTCTAGTGCTGAACTTAGGCCTCAAGGAACGCCAACTATCCCGGTCAAGGGCAGCCCGTAAGAAAATAAATAAATTTGGATTAAACGAAACGAATCCGTACTTCCCCAAAACATAGTCAAAATATTTATCAATAAAATTCGTCACACATCACCCAATAATCAAGTCATCCATGTAAAATTGACATCATATCAAAAATATTATATTTTGTACCAATAAATCGCTTGAACTTAGGATTCTTGCGAAGATAACACGGATTTACAATGAAAATACCACTTAAATGATACCGATAGCGATCGATGCGTTTTGTCGCAAGAATTTAGTATGTTCTAGATAAGATTGCAGATATGACAAACGTTTTATTGCTTGGTTTAAGGCTGAATAACCTTAACAGCTGTTTAAGATTGTAAAAAATCCTGAATAATAAGTTCTCGATTATAGCATTGAACATCCTTGGCAGTCGTTATGGGTAGTCAGAAGCCAGCAAGTCTGACGCCAGTCTAACCAAGGGGTATCGGGTTGTCCGGGTAACTGGGTTGAGTAGGTCAAAGTTAGTTATGAGTAGTTGGGAAAAGGCTCGGAGGATGATGATGATTATAAATCTGCCCAAACACATTATGTTTTTTCAGACTATTTGTGACCTAAATATATGTACATATTGTTTATATCTTAAGACATTTATTGTAACCCCCAAAGGCAAATTAGAAAACCTATCATTTTTTATCTTCAACCAATCTTATTAAATGAAAATCCTGGGAAACCAATATAAAATCTCAAAATTCATTAAATATTCTATGTAGAATAGACAGTACCTACTATTTTTCAGAGCCAACAGGTGAACAAAAAATTTTCAGTTCAGTGACTTTTCAAATAAACTTTGTAACATTGTATTTGTATGTTTTAGTTAATTATTTGCTTATACTTTAGAGAATTAAGTGCTCCGCCTACAGTTCTGTGGCTGACGTCATTAGGAATGACGTGGGTGAAAACAGAAAGTCAGGGGGTGGAAAATTATTCCATGTTTATTTAGGTCTTGATGTTATTGGCATATATGAAAATACGCTGAAAGTTCAGCCGTCAGTCACGGCCTGAAAAACAGAAGAAGAAATGATAGGTAGAAATTCTAAGCTTAGTGCTGGCAACATTGGGAGCCCTGCTCGATAATGTGGTTCATGGTGCTTTGCTAACTCATCCTCACCCTAGCCTCTTCCTGCTTTGCACTTACAAGATTTTTAATTTTCCGAAATCCCAAAGTCAAACTTGTCGAGAAATATTCCATCGAATAAGGTATCTACTTTAAGGGCTTTAAGTATAGATGCTGCTTACAGTACATTTAGGTCAAGGGCAAAGAAACAGACCGTGAAATCATACGTCAAAAAAAGAGAATTCCATGTTGAATATTCACGAACACGTAACCCTTGGTTATTTGAATTCTTCTCTACCAAACCCTGCAATAATTTATAACGGTATGTTACGCTTATAGGATCTGATTTAGATAACATTAGGTACGACACCTGTTGCTCAAACAGGGGAGGAAATCCTTCGGAATTCCCTTGGGGTCGTTCCCCTCTCCCTAATTTCGCAATGTCACAGGATTCCACACTTTCAATTAGCCAGGTCACACATAATACTTATGAATTAATTTCGTTTGAAGATTTACATACAGAGTTTGTCGTACCTAATCATATTAAATTAAATACTACTACATAGGTGCTAATCGACATAGTTATACTAATATAACTATGTCGATTAGCACAAAGAAAAAAATAGAATACGTAAAAATAAAAAAATGATTTTTACACTTCGGCATAGAATATCGGAATAGATTAGGTACGACACACCCGATATATGTTGACGGTGACGAAGATAATTTTAATAGCAGTCTTTAAAATAATCATCCCTTAAACAGTCTGCAAAGAACTCAAAACAGAAATAAATTACCCACATAATCTAATTAGTGAACCAATTACATTCAATTACTATAGGACAATAACAATTACATGTGTTTAAGGCTAGATTACAACAATTATGTATGTGTATGTTACTGTAATATAATGATTGCTTCGGGTTTTCCGAGGATGACATCATCATTGCATGCGATGCACTATTGATCGACAAAACGGCTAGTAAAAGTGGTATGTGTTAGTTTTAGTGACTTTTTTGTTAATATTTCGTTTAGTGTAGACTTGGCTTGATGATAGACAACTAAATCGTATATCACGACTGCTATGTTTAATTTGCGTGCTTTTGTTATACATAGATAAATCATTTCAATACTCCGGAGAGCAATATCGATTGTCATACACATGTATAATTGACGTGTGAATAATTTGGTCTTTATATCTGGAGCGACTGTACAGACTACCAGAGTACCAAATTTGATGCTAAAAAAACTTAGTTCCACAAAATCCAAGCAATTTGTAACAAGCTTAAAAATTACATCAAAAGACCCTAAAAAGGTTTTGAATGAAAACCTTTCTGAAATACCTTTAGAAAATACTACATTTCACCAACAAAGGTGCAATTTACTTCAATAGAAGCTCAATAGCTGAATACAGAAGATATTTCCCGTAAAGGAATTCCTGAGCGGACCCTCGTCCCTGAAATTCCAGCTGAGATACCTAGCAACCGAGAGCTTCACGAATCAATACGTAGGGAACCTCTCGATATTATTGGAACTAGGTTAAATACTATATATGCTTACTATTATAGCTAGCTAGCTATATACCTACTTAGCTATAGTCGGCTTCAAGTGTTTTATTTACAACAAAAATATGTATATACTAATATATAGCCTACGTTACTCGCAGATAATATAGCTTTCTAATGGCGAAGGAATATTTAAAATCGGTCCAGTAGTTTTTGAGTTTATCCATTACAACCAAACAAACAAAGTTTTCCTCTTTATAATATTAGTATGGATCAAAGAAAGGGTAAAAAATCCATCTCTTTGATGTCGACTGGGAGCGTGACCAAAAGCCTGGCAGCATTGCCACGCTGGATGGTAATGCTTATCCTTTGTCCAAAGTTTTTGATTACACGAAGCAAAGACTAGCCTTTTTGAGGTCCTATTTACCTATTTACTTATATTTCATCTACATAGTTATGTTTTGATAAAGCGAACTAAATGCTGTAAATGTTTAATGAAAATGGTTGGGATTCTATCACACGGATGGACTGTGTGAAAGACGATATGGCTGGAAAGAATGTCACTCGTGAGATGACGTCAATCGAAGACGTAAGTAAGTATGTAGAACAAACGAAATTGAAGGGTTAGGAGGCAACATTGGCTCAAACATTGGCCCCAATTCCGATATCGACAAAATCTTTTGCAAAAACACAGTTGTGACTCAATAAAGCCGGTGCATCGATACAAATGGTCACAGGGATCAATTGACACTGCCCGATTGAGAGGTTATAGCCTACAGTTACGGCCTAAGGCATAAGCAATAGCGGTAATGAAATAAATTAGGAAAAACCAAAACAATGAGGTGAATGCTCTTAGAATTTATTGGGCTCTGTTAAATCGATTATAATCGAGCTGCGCTTTGTAAAGCATAAGCGATAGCGAGAATGAAAATTGAAACTTTTGTAAGCACGTCTTGTAAAAGTAGAAAGATAGTTTATATTTTTGGTATGCATAAAAAATACAATGCATCCCTTGCAAAGAACTTAACTAGTCCATCACAATCGGGAGACTGGCGAGAAAGTAAGACTGAGAGTGACAAATTTCAGTCTGCTCTTAAACTTTCTAGAGCTTAAAAATCGACATTACCGACTTTTGAGACTTCTGACTTTTGAGGTGAGTAAATAATTCTTAAAAGACTGCTAAAAATAATCGCTAGGTCTTATAGCTTGTACCTCCCAGATCAGTGCCCTAATATCGTGTCGTGGGCGGCGCCGGTTACAAACAATATGTAACGGGGTTTTTTTGCTGTCTACCGTGGCATTGTTGGTATTACTACTCGTACTATTAAAGGTATCAGATTTCATTGAGATTATGGCTTGATAGTGACAGAAAAAATCAATTAGGTACTAAGCCAATGACAATGTCGTTCATAAAATTCGATGACTGTCTACGATTAGAGTAAATGTGGATTGACTTAATAATAATTTATTTATTTATTGGAGCTATATAGGCTCACTTGTGAGGAATGCTTTTACTTAATTACAATTATTTAGATTACGTCCTGACGAACTATGACCTTTATAAAATGACTCAGCATACGGGACTCGTTCAGGTCAGATAACGTCTTCAAAATGCTATTGGAGCTGCTTCGTAAATTCGTAATCTACTCAATAGAGAGGCGGTCTTATTTCTCATAATGGTATAGAAGCCGTTTGTAATAGTAAATTACTATGTCGTATTAGCTTTGTAAAACACTTAACTGAAGATTACTATTTTATGGTAACTCAAGTAATGCGAAAAGCACCGTGAAGGCATATCTCAGATGTTGATTGGTTGGTCTGTCATTGATTACTACACTGTATGTATGTTTACTACTTATAAATATTATGGCAGCAGCATAAATAATAACATTATCATTCCATCAATCATTATAACATTTAACATCTATGACGTCAAGTGTTTGTCCACTGCCCTTTGATACTTATCTTATCTCAAGGTTTTCTATTGCTGACAAATTCTACTTAAAACCAAGGATTATTATGTCATTCGTCCAAAATGCCGTCTTGGTCACCTTGTTTGGTAGCGGAAGATTTTAGCGTCAATGCATGAATGAGATTACATCTTTATTACACCTTTATCAGTAAACTAGCTGTTTCCCGAGGCTTTATCCGTGCCCCAATGGGAACTGCTTCCTGTACCCGAAATATAACCTATGTCAACTGTGGATCGTGTAGCTCCCGTACAGTGAATTAATTTTTCTAATCGCTACAATAATTTCGGATACAAACAAACCTTATACTGGTATTGCTCTTTCCATTTGTGTCGAAATTCACTTATTTGCCCCAGAGCATTTAAGGTTTAAAAAACGAGCGATGTGATCATTCATACATAGAAGACCGCAGCAATTTGTATGTGCTATAAAGTTTCTTGTATTGAATTTTATATAATTTGTTCTCTGTCGTAGCGACAACCATCGCTACATAAATAACATACTCAAGAAAAATACGCCGCTATTCCAAAAAAGTACCAGGGTAGTATAAGTTACACGGCGGTTCTGTCGTTTATCATTGTGTAGTACTGAGGCCCTTTGTGCTAAATCTACCTCTAAGCACAGGCGGGTATTGTTTATTGTTGTAAGGTTGTTGAGCCCAATTGTAGTCGTAGGTGGCAACTCTTGACAAAAATCACAAATCCCACCTAGAGGTATTCAACAACTTTGAATAACGACCATTGGGATTAGTTACTAGTGTCTTACTTAGGTAAAAATAAATCTAAACTGTTAAAGGAAATGTCCAAATGAATGAACAAATTGAAAGTGAAACGAAAATGGCAGCAAAAAGTAGAGAATCTTAAACTATTCATACCGAAACGTGCAATTATGAAAACCCTGCACAAATTAACGTAGTTATTAACAAAGTCTCAAGCAACATTTCTCAGGATAGTAGACCACATTACGGAGACAGCAGCCACACAAAAACTTAATCACTGGCAGCCCTAAGAGAAGCATGCATTCACATTTCGCAAGAATAATTTGCTGCCCGCCATTTCCCAGAAGCGGTTGAATGAGACCAGTCTGCACAGTTACTTGGGTACTACAAAAACAATAGCTGTGAGACGAACGCTGCATTCAGATAGTATTGTAATTTCGTTAAATTATGACTTTTTGACTGACAAGCGTGCCTAATTTAATTGTGTAGAGACAGCTATGTTCGGCAAAGAAATGTGGCTGGTAAGAATTGGGCAGGTTTTTTATGATAGAGACTCTTCTATACTACCACATACAAAAAAGATGTACATGGCTTAATAAAGTTTTAAATATGAAGATAAAATCTATACAAACAAACAGATTTAAAACAATTAAACGATCATGTCCTGATGGAGATAACGCCATTGTTAAACGTTTTAATTAATTATATACCTTACACATCGTACAAAAAGTGCTCAATCTAATTTGCTGTGCGAATTGTTAAACGTTTTAATTAATTATATACCTTACACATCGTACAAAAAGTGCTCAATCTAATTTGCTGTGCGAAATACGCCATAAAAACTAGTGATCGTATTTATCGATTCACGATCATATTGATTTTAATGGAGTTTCTCGATCCATGTGTTACGATTTTACGATGTAGTAAGTAATAAGCGAAACCTGTTAAAATTATCATATCACGCATTTGAAAAACTGACCGTAGCAAATACTGCGATAGACTCTTGTCTCTTATGTCTCTTATGCACGGAACCTAATGATATGGTCGTCTATGAAGAATATTGAACTTGCCAAACTTGACCAGATTGTCAAATTAGGTACCATTCAAATCGAACAAGCATTAAGATTCATCTAAGTACACCGTGCCCAAAAAGGATCAATGGTTCTACTACCCGCCACCGCTTATGACTCAGCCCATACAACAATATTACAAAAAGTCGCTAGTTCGTCGTACCGTGACCACCACTTTCTCAGATACGCCTCTACGCATAAATGTATCTATTTACTATGTATGTACACATGTACTGTCATTTAGTATGTAACTATGTTATTTACTTATTGCTTAATAACTTGGGACATACAATTGTATAGAATTTGTTTGAAAGTAAACGTTTTGCTGTTAAAATTAAGCGTGTAAACTAGGTTATGTATGAATGAAGTACTTCCTCTATAATCCATAAAAGTACATGAATTTCCCTTTCACTGCAATTTTCCAATTTTCGCTGCTAAGCTTTTTAAAGAATGTAAAATGAAAAATGTAGTTATTTAATTTGATGTTGATCATCATTTGTTTTGGGGATTATATCTTCTTATCGAGTACCATCCGCGTCCCGTGGGAACTACTCTGTGCATCAGGATAAATCATAAAGCTTTTCTAGATAAGTCAACTGGTAGCAGTATCTACTGAGATTAACGCTTTTGTTGAAGCTAACAAAAAAACTCTTCAGATTTATATAACATTAGTAGGATACTTCGAGATTATACGAGTCTTCAAGACTCCAAATCTGCCTGACCTTTACAAATATAGTCAGTATATAAAGTAGTTATTTTAAAGTATACTATTATACTTGTAAGGCTAGGCAAAATACCTTAGTTAGCCTATCGCAATAGTACCAGTTTCCGATATTGCAATCTGAGTAAATATCAGGTAATAACAAGTTGCATGTTAGCCCATAAAATAACATATTCTCTTACGTTTCCTAGTTATTTTGTTGCATATCTATTTATCGACATAGATTTTTGCGAAGAAAATTTTAACACTACCTAGTCTTGGTGGTGTAAATATACTGAAGCCACACATTTTTCCAAAAATGAAAGCATCTGGTTATATCAATATCAAAACCATTTAATCAAACTGAGCTGAAAATCAGCACTTTTTGAACCACAAGAAACACGAAGACAGCTCCCAAAACGTCCGCCATCCACCACTTCCTATGTGTGGGATTTTGCTGGGAACAACTGGCTCAACAAATTCCCCAGTAATACATGTCTGTCTGTCAGATATTTTGAACTACAAATAGTGCTTCATTGGTTTCATTCAATATACTTACATTCCATAATACACGCCTTGGATTTATATCTACTTACTTGCTTAAGAGTAAGCATATAATCGGAAGAAAGTTAAACACAATACTACTCCATGACTAAGATCACTTTATGCGGATTGTTGGCCTATATCTAGCCTCTAAATGACATAAACCAACCAACAACAATAGGTACCTACCGAATAAATAAGATAACAATTTACGTCTAATTAGCATAATCTCATCAACTACCCGTTTATTGTGCTCAGTCCGACTCGTGACTAGAAATCACAAGCCATACCGTTGTCAGTATTGTTAGCCTAGCCGTTTTATCAATGGATATCATCGGTACCACAATGGGTTTAAGTGAATGTATCAATCAAATGTGTTACTGGTACGGACCTACGACAAAATGTAGGTGTGGTGTCATAGATTAGCTGTTGGGACAGAGGTGACTTGAAGTTATTCAATAAACTTTAAGTACCTAACAGGTTTACTTTGTCACGAAGTCATGAATTTAAGATACATGATTTGGTAACTTCATCATCATCATCTCATCCAGAGAACGTCCACTGCTGAACATAGGCCTCCCCCTGAGATCTCCACAGATACCTATTGGAGGCGACCTGCATCCAGCGTCTTCCGGCGACCTTTATAAGGTCGTCTGGTAACTTTAAACTCAAAAAATTTTGAAGTTATGGGGAGAAAGACAGAATAATTGAAAGGTAAAAAAGCGAATACAACCAGAGGTAGTATAACATGGTCACAACGAAGCAGAGAAAGATAATCTAGAATCTAGTCTAATCAGAAATCTAGAACATCCAAAAAAATACAGTAGCCTACAATATTCACCTGACAATTTCGAAACATCCAAGTTATTTACTAGAATAACCCAGAACGAGGAATCTAGGTTACAACCCAAATACAGAGCACAGGTTCCAAATAGAATCTGCTTCGGTACTATCGATCGGGCGAGGCTGAAAATATCTACTACAGCCAGGTAGGCAGAATATCCTAATTTAACTGTCCTGTCTGGTACTGGTCTAATCTTGTTGAGGTAGGTCGGGCACTCCTTAGAACATGTGGGCGTTAGATATTAGTTTTTGCCATACTGCCTATACGGTTATCCGATTTGACATAACGATCAATTTATTTATCAGTGCGAAGGTGAATGACCTGTCTGTGTAATTTGCATTTATCTTTCAATGGTGATTTATTGGGAGTGTAAGTTACAATAGTGGTCATTATCTTACTTTGCAGATATCTAAAAGATTGTAAAAAATGTATGGGCGGGCATTCATCTCTTTAATTATCCCAGGATCCATTGATAGCTATATCATTTCCTATGATCGAGTATACTTTACCATATAAAAACTATGGGTACACCATGAATTCTCAGTTACAACCTATCCAACCTTCTAGGAAACCTCTCGAAACCAGTACAGCATCATACCTGCAACAAAAAGAAGTACATTAGAACCAGTTAGTCTTCACCCGGGAATGCAACCCACGTGCGGACTCCGTTAACACTTAAACCATAGGGTCGTGGTTAGAATAGTAATATGTTCGCTTTAGTTTAAAACCGTTGGATGTTAGTATGTATTCATGTATATGCCCCTCACGTTTTGAGACCATGCAGATTTTGAGATTTTGTACGGTTTTCCTTCTAGCAGAATCGCTGTTTGAACTGCAGTTTTGTATCCTTGTTCAGATTATAATTTGAGCTGTTTTCATATAAGAGCAGCCAGCTGCGCAAGACATATAATAGTGCACAAGCATTCGGACAAAAACTGGTGCTCTCCTTATTGCTTTACTCTCTGCGCCTGATAGGACGGCAATCCGACCAAGACATTAATGTGCTCTTCGATGCATGCAGACAGTACAAGTAAACAAGCATGACAATCACCATGACATAGTAAATAGGGCAGACAATGAATGGTTTTTCCTGATACATAAACAAATGGACAGTCGACACCCCAGGATGGACACCGCAGGCGGGGTAGGCCCCGGAAGAGATGGCGTGACGACCTGGTCGCCTATTGTCGAGACTGGTGGACTCGGTCGAAAGATCGGGAAGTGTGGAAGTGAGATGGGGAGGCCTTTGCCCAGCAGCGGGACATTATAGGCTCGTAATAAAAAAATAATAAACAAATGAACTTTTCTATCACATTCTGATACTGACGATTTCGTATTCGCCTTATCTAGACAAATTATACTCTCTACTACATCGTTGTCACCTACACCTGTCACAACAATACCACATAAGGAGAACAGTTGTGTACACTTGTACCTCCACGGTTGATCGGCAACAAAGGTATGACGTCATTTGTCATGAGCAGAACACCTCACCTGTTTCTACCCAGTCATGCGTGACCAATGCGCGCACGAATTTTCTTGACTGTATTCAGATGTCATTTGAAGATCATCAGTAATTTAAATAACGGTTTGCCCTATTTCACCGATAGATGGTTACGTAATTGGTTCCTTTTTGACCACGAATCGGGAATTTTTCATGAATCCCACCCCTCGTCCAATCCTGATTTGGTAATCGATCACTTGACAGGTCTATTCGAGCAAGTTTTTTTAGACATCTCTACAAATCAAGTAAGTAATTGATAGCTTAAGAAATGAAAGACTGCAGATCTATCTAAGATCACCTACCGTTACCTGGATCTAGTCTGATAGCATTTTCCGCCAATAAATATGACAGATTGACATTCCAAGATCGATCAATGATCGATCATCACTCAATGGCATGTCTAAAGAGTCGTTGATCTGCTTGTCAATGAGGTTTTTCTTCATCTTCTATTATCTGTGGTTTTTGCCGCGTGCCAGCCTCATTATTAGGCGTATTAAATTGTTAATTAGTTCTAAGACGTGAGTAGTTTATTGATTTCGTTAATTCAATAACGTGATTGCAATGGACGAGTAGGTTTGTGCACTTTTTTGAATTGAACGTTTAGAATAGTAATGATTTTTACGCGTGAGAGATGCTTTGTGGCCTTTGTAATGTTTAAACAGTGAGATTATAAGAAGAGGCAGTTTTCAACATTATTTTCGGCTACTTAACTAAATTAACTTTACTTTCAACTTCATTCTCTTTTCTCATCTTGTATTTTTTTATTAAATATTTTTTTTTCAGTATTGTATTTGTCATTCTTTGTTAAAAACTGTTTTTTTTTTTATTTATTTTTTTAACCATTTATGTACACAGTGAACATGAAAGAAGTAGAGATAACATAAAATATTACAAAGGTACAAAGGTGTTTTTCCGACTATTTAAAAGAGTTCACTCAAAGGACCAATCCTTGTTCATAAAAATGTAAATCAGATATTGAAGTTAAGATTCTATAATTAGACATAACTTAAAACCTCACCTCTCTGTCCCAATAACTTAAAGTACAAACAAGTACTTAATCAGTGGACCAAATAGCAGAAAGTTGATACATACCATTCACTAACTAGCAAGTACATAATAATATCGTATTACAGAAGAGATCGTAAACTGACAGAAGTGTTGGAACTAAATTAAACGTAATGATGGTTTGATGAACTGGCCAATTTGATTTAAACAGGCCTAAGTCTGGTGACTGGTGTGATGTCAGCGTACTAAGTGAGTAGAACAGTTATTGCATTTCTATGGACTAGCATCAGCATCATTAACAGCAACCGTTTTATGCCCATTTTCAGTGTCAGTAAACTCCGTTTATCAAAACAATTGTTTATTTTATACAATGAACCCGAACATTCATAGTAAACAGTTGTGAGAAAGTTGACGTTTATGCTGTCGGTGAACTTGGGCCTCAAAAGATTACCTACTGGGAAAGCATAAAACTCAGGAGCTTTAGGTATGTGCTCCAGCTGTCTCTAAAATCCTCAGTAAGCCTTTGCAAGAAAGATAACAAGAAAATCATACACGCTTCTAATTTTTCGCACATTTAGTTACAGACGACAGCACATAATCTGTTTAACTCAATAGTGGAAGGTTAATGTTCGATTGGTAGAATTCGATTGTGTCGGGTAAGTTGACCTGGTGGCGTTTGTACAATAACCAAGTGATTATTGCAATATGCACTTATATCGCCGAAATGCATTCGGTGAACATAAATAAATGATTGCAATCAAGACATCGGAACGGCATTCATTTGTCAAGGTTTAAGGACAACACAATAAGCAAAAAAACTTCATCAGAGATATTAAAGTGACAAAGAAATATATTGCACATGCACAAAAACGTGCAGTTGACAAAGAAGGAAAGGACATTGTTCAATTTTGGCCTAAGAACCGATGTGAATATAAATTATACTATAATTTTTATTTATTTTTATATTGTTTAAAACATATTTTAGTATTCCACGGACACTTCAAATAAATAAATTCCAAATAAAAAGTTGGGTCACAATTATTGATGCCTTATAAAATGTTTCCGTCAGCCAATGCTGCCAGTTTCGGAAGATTTCGCGATTTCGGTAAATACGGATCGAATTGAGAACCTCCTTTCCGAAATCGGTTATTAAAATTAGTTGGTAACACTTTATTCATTTAAATACCTAAACTGACTAGCTAGATAAAAACTAGTATTCTATATTTTTTTAAGTGAAATCGCGAATTTCTAGCTTGGCATTCGAGTATTAAGCCCCCGGTACACATTGGCCTGTGTTGGGCCAACCTTTGCGATGCACAAATGTAGTGCCACGATCAAATAGTGTTAACACATTGGAGCATGGCTCATTGTTGCCTGGCAAACCACTTGCGATGGACGTCGAAGTAATTAAGGCTGCGGCTATTTATCTGTACACTATCTACTATATATATTTATATTATACTACACTACTATATTTACTACTATATTCATTTTTACACGCAACACAAAAGTGTACTATTCTCAGCGGTCGGTGACGAACTAAACATTGGCCGAATGTGTAAACACCACACGCCAAGCTGGGCCACGATTCCTTTGATGTGTGCCCAAAAAACCGACAACTCGCCGAATGCGCGCCAACCTTGACAAATGTCCACCAACATACACCAATACCCCGTGTACACATTGGTGATGGCGTGTATTGGCCACGCTTGGGCCAATGTGTCCTGGGGGCTTTATACTTTCGTAATTGGCAACACTGGTGTACTTCAGTCAGTTTGCTAGTAGTCAGTTTGATTAGAATATAATTATGTCAATGGTTTGATTGCTTTGCAACTATCGTTTCTTTTGTGATTTTCTATGCGTTTCATGGTTTTATTCTAACAACTTTGGCTTGATTACGGACTCCGATTAGATTGCGTACTTGGTAGACTCGGCTGTGTGTAAAGGAAAAGGATTTTCCTGGCATTTTTGGATATTGCTCTGTCTGTGATCGAATTTAGTTGTATTATAATTACAACAATGGATGCAGAATATAGTTTATATTGTGTAAATTGTTGATCTGCTGGAGGTTCTTTGGTATTAGAAAACGAAGAAATACTTCGTTGCATACAACAATGGATAAGCTGGGCGAGATACCAAAATTCAATTGAACCCCCTGCACAGTTCTTAGATAATATATTATTGAGAAATATTGATGATTAAAAACCTTTAATTGAATATAAATATTGTTTTTATTGCACATCCTCGAAAACCTCTTTCATTGTTATTGGTAAACCTTACTTTAACTGTTAAATTATTTTGTGTGGTAATGACATTTTTAGTATGGTCTGTCTGTGCCTTCTTGGTTCCGGACCTTCAGTGCCTTCAGTGCCTTCTTGGACCGCGGGTTATATTAAGAAACGTAACGTTGAAAGCAAAAGCGTTTAGGTAGTTGTTTTTCATAAAAATTCTAAGCATTTATGAAAACTAGCCACACGCCCCGTCTTCGCACGGTGGCAATGTAAAACCTTAGTGTAAACCTTCCTCTTGACCTACTCTATCTGTTAAAAAAAATCGCACCCAAATCCATTGCGTAATTTTAAAGATCTAAGCATTCATAGGGACAGACAGAAAATGCAACTTTGTAAAATGATAATTGTATATGTGTGATATCTCTTTTCCTAGTATCTAGTAGACTAGTCTTTTCCTAGATCTAGAAGAGAACATATAGAGCTGTACATAGTAATGTTGATATTTTGTATAGTGTAGTTTGATAATACTACTCTGATATTTCACGCAAGCTTGGTTATTTTTTATTTATAACCTCAAAATATTAACTTTTTTCGTAATTATTTTAGATTCCTGAAGTGTCCGTTCGTGAAAACTTATTTCATAGGATTCCATATAATTTTAAGAGTTTATAGAAGTCACTTTCCATTCGAACGGTTCTTAGGCAGAACATGTATGGAGCCGGAACAATGTCCTTTAAAAAAAATATTTATATTAGTACGATTTTCCTGTCTTGGTAGGTACCTAATATTCTGTAGCTTTGATATTTCAAAAATTATCATTTACTTTTATATTTTATGACATTTTCAAAAAACAAAATTGAGAGGAGAACTAAGTTATTTATTTATAACTAGCTTCTGCCAGCGGTTTCACCCGCATCCCGTGGGAACCTCTGCGCGAACCCGGATAAAAGTAGCCTATAGCCTTCCTCGATAAATGGGCTATCTCACCGAAAGACTTGTTCAAATTGGACCAGTAGTTCCTAAACAAACAACCTCTTCAGCTTTATAATATTAGTATAGATAGATGTACAAAAATGGTATATTGGCGGACTTAATGCCACAAGGCATTCTCCACCAGTGAACCATAGGGTTAAAGGGAGACAATAACATATTTCGTCTTGATTCAAGACAGTAATTATTTACTAAACATTACAAATCATCAGTACGTTTAAGATATTTGACACCCGACTTTATTTCCAGGAGACACAGAACACCTGGTTTGCTCGTGTTTCCTACACAAACAAAGATTTCCTAATATAGGATATCGTTATTGTAAATCTAGGTAGCATAGGTCAGTCGGGCTATATACTCAAATCAAACTTCTAAGAATCAGCAACATTGGTCTATTATAGTCTTACAATTATTAGGTACTTAGGGTTTTTTGATTTGGATTTCTCATTAGGAGTTAGTTTCCGTATTGGTTAGGCAGAAATCCGGAATCTTGTTCGAGTCCTATTGATTGGCTCACTAGAGAACTACAAGTCTCTAGTCAGCAATGCAATAAAATAAATCTATGTCAGTACAAAGGACATTGTTCAATTTTGGCCTAAGAACCGATGTGAATATAAATTATACTATAATTTTCATTTATTTTTATATTGTTTGAAACATATTTTAGTATTCCACGGACACTTCAAATAAATAAATTCGAAATAAAAAGTTGGGTCACAATTATTGATGCCTTATAAAATGTTTCCGTCAGCCAGTGCTGCCAGTTTCGGATGTTTTCGCGATTTCGGTAAATACGGATCGAACTGAGAACCTCCTTTCCGAAGTCGGTTATTAAAATTAGTTGCTTACACTTTATTTATTTAAATACCTAAACTGACTAGCTAGAAAAAAACTAGTATTCTATATGTTTTAAGCGAAGTCGCGAATTTCTAGATTGGCATTCGAGTAGGATTATAGTTTTCGTAATTGGCAACACTGGTGTACTTCAGTCAGTTTGCTAGAAGTCAGTTTGATTACTTTGCGACTATCGTTTCTTTTGTGATTTTCTATGCGTTTCATGGTTTTATTCTAACAACTTTGGCTTGATTACGGACTCCACTTGGTAGACTCGGCTGTGTGTAAAGGACTGGATTTTCCTGGCATTTTCGGATATTGCTCTGTCTGTGATCGAATTTAGTTGTATTATAATTACAACAATGGATGCAGAATATAGTATATTGTATAAATTGTGGATCTGCTGGAGGTTCTTTGGTATTAGAAAACGAAGATATACTTCGTTGCATACAACAATGGACTGTTCCCCGTATGGTAAGTGGTCTACGAAAGTGTTTTTCTAATTTTGATAAGATTGTTACTACCTACTTATGTTATCATAAGCACACAATTTCTCGGATTTCAAATCCATTGCCACATTTGCAAGTTACTTGACATTTACTAATGTTTTATTGTATTTATTTATTACAGGTTGAAGTTCATGACCTTATATGTACGACGTGTTGGTCTGAAGCAGTCGAGCATAATAAGCTGCAATGCACTGTTGGACGCAATTGTGTACTTTGTAAGAAGCTCCTACCATCAGGCGTTACTGTTGCAATTGTATCGTTGGGCGTAGAACAGTGGGCTGTTGCGCCCACATAATGACTATTATCTGGTATTTAAGCTGGGCGAGATACCAAAATTCAATTGAACCCCCTGCTCAGTTCTTAGATAATATATTATTGAGAAATATTGATGATTAAAAACCTTTAATTGAATATAAATATTGTTTTTATTGCACATCCTCGAAAACCTCTTTCATTGTTATTGGTAAACCTTACTTTAACTATTAAATTATTTTGTGTGGTAATGACATTTTTAGTATGGTCTGTGCCTTCTTGGTAATAGACCGCGGGTTCGATTCCCGCCTTATGGCATGTAGATAGCTAGGTAACTGTCTAATATAAAAGTAGTAACAATCATTTAAATAAATAATTCTCCATCGTAATAATATCGATATTTTATGAATTGTGGTGAATGGAACTCTTCCATTTTGGATACTTATGCGTTTTATCACAAATCCAAAGTGGATTCACTACATATTAAGAAACGTAACGTTGAAAGCAAAAGCGTTTAGGTAGTTGTTTTTCATAAAAATTCTAAGCATTTATGAAAACTAGTCACACGCCCCGTCTTCGCAAGGTGGCAATGTAAAACCTTGGTATAAACCTTGCTCTTGACCTACTCTATCTATTAAAAAAAATCGCACCCAAATCCATTGCGTAGTTTTAAACATCTAAGCATTCATAGGGACAGACAGAAAATGCAACTTTATAAAATGATCATTGTCAAAGAATTATCTTAAACTTGACTAGGTACTATCTCTTTTCCTAGTATCTAGTAGAGTAGTCTTTTCCTAGATCTAGAAGAGAACATATAGACCTGTACATAGTATTGTTGATATTTTGTATAGTGTAGTTTGATAATACTACTCTGATATTTCACGCAAGCTTGGTTATTTTTTATTTATAACCTCAAAATATTAACTTTTTTCGTAATTATTTTAGTTTCCTGAAGTGTCCGTTCGTGAAAACTTATTTCATAGGATTCCATATAATTTTAAGAGTTTATAGAAGTCACTTTCCATTCGAACGGTTCTTAGGCAGAACATGTATGGAGCCGGAACAATGTCCTTTCATGTATCAATTTAATATGGATCACGAGAAAGTTCTGTTACTAAGCCCATAAAGTGTTTTTCTTCGAAATGGAAATGAAGTAAGCTTTCAGAGGATTATTTTACCCTTCCATCAAGTGATTTAGAGCTTTCGTTACTTCCTTGATTTTATTTCATTTGAATAAAACCGCATCTAAAGGAATTGTGCAATTCAATGACCACCCACCGATAATAACCTTACATACAAATTCTTCAAAATAAGAGACAATTTTAATTACTTTTTTTATATTTTTAAAATAAATAAATCTAGATGATTATATTATCTAAAAATAGCCCAACTTATGCCAAGTTAATAAAACGCATGAATCTTCATCATTTAGTACCAGGCGCTCATAAATCGCAAGAGATAAACGAGACACTATAACAAGCCCTTGCAATTACGCCCTATGCTTGTTAGCAGTTTATTGGGTAACTAGTCTTACCTGACAGTTTTGTAGTTTCGAAAATAGGTTCTATGCATTAATTAACTAAAACGAATTAGTTTGGGTGACTGAAAGGCGAACCGAGGTTGGTACTTAGGGGTCTTTGAACAAAAACTGCAACAAAATTCTATATAGAACCTACATTATGTTAGGTCTGCGCATTCTCTTCAGAAAAACCAGAGAACCTTTTTTGATGTATATTTGTAGCCGTTTCTTCGACTAAAATGGTAAGATCCAGTTTTTATTTCAGCAAAAGTTATAACCGCGATTATATAACAAAAAATCTTAGTAAAACACAACGGAACCCTTACTGGGAAAGTCCGACTTGAACACTGACAAGTTTCATAATATTTTATCCTTGTATCAACGACAGTGAGAAATTAGTTAACTAGAAGGGACACTTTACTTGAATCAATCAATTTAATCGATCTTGCCACATCCATCAATCAATAATTGACATCCATGTATGGTGCCTTCGCCATTTTTCTTTTTAAAAGATTAACTATTAACCATCTTTGCAGTGAAGAATTTATTACTAAATTGCTTAGCGATAAAGAGGAATTGTAAGTAATTATTTCTAATGAATTGGCAATGCAATCTGGTTTGATAATATATCTGACGGACTTTCATACTTATACATGTATAGTACTGCTTGTATGTCTACTAATTTATAAAACAATATAAAATTAACTGTGTTTCGTGTATATCTGCGCTCGTATACAACGAGTTAATCGTTTATTATACTTGAAAATCTAAAGTTTATATTATAATATACTACCGATGACCCGCCCCGGCTTCGCACGGATGCAATGCTTGCGTTTGCGTGCAATGCATAAAAACCTTCCTCTTAAATAACTCTATCTATTAAAAAACGGCAACAAAATCCCTTGCGAAATCTTTAAAGCTACTTTAATGATGCACAGCGGCTTTTCAATAATTTCCAATTTTCAAAAGTTTAGTTGGACACTCCTTTTTTTGTTGTCTCTCATTATTTTGCTTCACTTTACATTAAATGACATAAGCACTCTACTAACGAACTCATAGGAAGCCATTAGCTTACCAAAAAAACAAGTTTTACTTTATACTACCTACCTATTTCATAAAATATTTCACACATTACCACGTTACAGTATAATAATGTAGATAAATAGTTGCCTAGCATTACTAGGTACACACAAGAGACATTAGAAGGCTCATTTGTATATTTACCATCAATTACCTGAATTAGACCATTGTGGGCGACAGACGGGCGACTTTTAGTCGTAACTTCAAACGACTTTAATGGCGGAACAAGTATATGAGTTTTTTAATTGGAGCTAATAAGAGAAGGCCTATTTTTGTGTCGCTGTGTCTTTATGGCAACCAAAGAGATAGTCTCTAATTAAGAAATATTTCTTTTTGGTAATAATTTGACCGTTGAAAGAGAGCTCGCCTGATGATGAAACTTTAATTTTACCCACTTTGCAATGCTCTACTTTTTTGTAGTAGTACGTGATACAATTGAAGCGAGGCTAAAATAATTCAAGCACTGAACGTAATATTAATTACAAGTGAGGAATAAGAAATAACACAATAATGTTTAACGGATAATGTAGAATAAACACGTGCTCAAGCATTAACAAAAGACACAAATCTCTGTCATACAGTACAAGAGAAGAGTGCCGTCCATCAACGATTGAACAGGGCTGTCATATATCCTCATTTTTGTCGATAATATTGAAAAAACTAAAGAAATGATCCAAGCATTTACTGGAAAATATTGTTTAATTTCAATTTATTTGGGAAGTATTTGGGATATATGCATAACACATTATAAATCCTTTTTTTCATACCTTTTCCGTGCAAATAAGACAAACTTTAGGTACCTAGACATAATTAGAACAAGGAGGAAAGATTTCTTATGAGAAACAAACAAAACTTTTTATACCAGATCTTGTTAAAGATTGTAATAAGCTGACCTTCGCAATTGGATAAAAAATATCTTCAGTAAACAAGGCAAAAAGCTACAAATATGTACTTAACAGCCAACCCTAAACCAAAGATGACTTTGACTAATTCGATCGGACGCACTCATCATACATTGTGCACGGTGATCAACCCATTTGGGAGTTTGTTCACAAAACGATGCCAGATTGAAGATCACGATGTGCCTACACATTAATTAGTGTGGGAATCTTGTACGTATTGTAACAGTTCTGTATGATCTTTGACTCATATTAGACGGGAGCAATTCAAATTCGGGTCTTTACGCTGGTGTATGGATAGCTATGGGCTTTGATGGAAATCTTGATTCGTAAAGTGTAATTTCAGTAATCATGGTGAAAACAATGTGTGAGATAGTAACAATTATTTATCGTTAAGATAAATCATGGAATCAGACGTTACTTTGAGGAAATCCCTGAATGAACACATTTTATATCGTTAAGAAATGCTAAGAGTACTACAAAACGCTCAAAAGCCCAGTGACAATATAGACATAACACTTAAAATGAGATGATAGATAACATTCATAAAGTGGTCCCGGAAGTCAGTAGCTTCGGTCAACCTAGTTTAATTAATTTAAACCGTGTTAAGGAGACAAAGAAACATCTATAGACCAGAAAGACACTCGTAGATATGAACCAACAAAATTGTGCCGTGTGGGATACAAAGTTGTTTTTATTTATTTAATTTTAAAGCGTTAAGTATGTATTTTTTACATTACATTAAATTGTAGTACAATTTTACCAAATCTGGGCCGCCATTTTCAATACCACCTATTTTGTCAACATTTTTAAATGTTTAAAATATTATTGCGACCATTTTCTGTCTACAAGTCTCCCGTCTGCAACGGTCCAACCTACCTGTTTAATATATTATGACAGGTGGCGCACAAGTGGGCCGCGCCCGGTGACATCATTATAGTGTCACTGGAGCTTCATAGACCCATCGGCCATTGTACTCGAACTTCTCCAATTGATGGCTGAAGGACGATTGACGTATTCACGGGCGAAGAGTTACGGGGATTGTGGAGTCGTTTCTAGTCATTCAGATTCCTGGTTGATTTATACTCATGGTTTGCAATACAAGCCTTTATAGTAATCTGTGCTTATGGGCGATTCTCTGTAACCTCGTAATCGGCTGTTCGGAGCGATTTTTTCAATAAATAGTTTAATTCTTATTTAAAAAATCACATTTTATGAAACTTTAACCCTGAAGCTTCATGGGCCCTTTGTTTTTATAACCATAATTACTATACATTTTTTTCTATACGTTTTAGAAGCTCGAAAAATACAGTCCCCTGGCTGTCCCTTTCACTGCATTCACACCTAGAAATGCGATTTCCGAAAAACTTGATGAAACTACATTCACTTGGCAGTTAATATCACAAACAAAAATAATGAAATTATATTATTTTCGTAACACAACCACTCATTACAACTTTATTCATTTTAATAAACTCCTGTAAACTTTGTCCTGAGAATTTTAATACAGTCCCCTGCCAAAAATTTAAATCAATATTAAAAAAAAACTATAATATTTTACAATCGTTTTATTAGTGCAACGAAATGCAATTGTTGTGATGTTGGCAAACTTATCAAATGCGGTAACGATACGCCATTCTGTTTAGTGTTAGAGCGTCATTTGTGAGGTGAACAAGCGTTTGGGCCGCTACCACACACAGGCCTCTGGTAAATAATTGTATGTAATTTAATTACTTAAATTATCTCTATTTATAGTTAATTGTTACATTATTTGTGCCTTAATTGATCGGTAGGTTCTTAAAAAACTATAAGACATCGGTTTCACAAATATTGTGAAATCTAACTGAAATACACAGTCCTCTGGCAACAGTCCTTTGGCAAAAAACGCAACAGGGGACTGTTTAACAAAACAGGGGACTGTGTATTCTGCGTATTGGTTTAATAGTTTTCATGAATTGTTTGTGTAAATTTATTCGCTAGTCTCTTTTATTAATTTAAGAATCAAACTATCATTGCATCGCATTATTTTTTTCCTTTATGAACTTGAATTATATTACACAGGCTGATCGAACGTACGTGATATGGCTCCTAAAAAGAAGAAGCTATCCCGAGAGGAATTACTACAAAAAAAGAGAGAAGCAGAGCGGCAAGAGCGACTGCCCTATCTCACCTCCACAACTCAGTTACCCGTGCAACCGACTTTTTTTAACGACGCTAAAAATCATCAAATGACCCCTCCCGCTGCGGGTCAGAAGCGGTGAGGGAGTGTCAGACTTTTACTAACTAAAAATCCGTCGTGTTCCGTCGTAGGCCTTTAATGTACCAGGGCCGTGGTAACTCTTTCGTACAGTCCCGCAGCCCCAACGGCCCTATGCCCTGCTGGGCCTCGCTAGGGTTGCTGACATCAACTTGAGGAGCGCGTGGAACTACGCACGCCACCGACACGGGTCTGTTGTCTAAAAAGACGCAGGAACGATGAACCATCTGAACTCATCGCCCACAGACCCACGCCTACGGTGGCCGGGAGTCGTCTCGCGCAACCCGGCGCCCGTGGTGACTACCTGGTCCAGCCGGGATGAGAGATGCGAACTCTCTGTCGTTCCGCCGCCTACTTCTCGAGCATGACTGCTTCGCAGAAGGAGGCGACGGCATCCCATTCCTCTCGCCCCGGACCATGGCATGAACCAGGGCCGGACGCCCTCGACGAGGATCCGGCGGTGTCCTTCCCATGCAGGGCACTCCTGGACTGTGAGGTCCACCGTGTCCTCGAAACTGTCCGCACAGTGGTGACGCCCGGGCGCCACCTCACGACCGATTCGATACTTCCCAAAACAACCGTGTCCGGTGAGGACCTGCGTCATGCGGTAAATGAGGGCGCCGTGACTCCTCCCGAGCCACTCCTCAAAGAGGTCCCCACTATGGTGGCGTGCCCTAACCCTGTACCCCTTAGTTTGACTGGTGTTAGACTTACTGGCTTCTGACTACCCGTAACGACTGCCAAGGATGTTCAATAACAGCCGAGACCTGCAGTCTAACGTGCCATCCGAAACACAGTCTCTGGTGAAAGTACATACAGAAAAGTTGCATTGGTACTTGCCTGACCTGGGATCGAAGCCGCGCCCTCATAATTGACAAGTTGGTTCTTTACCCACGAGGTCCACCACGACTTTTTCGCCGGCGACGTCATTGGTAAGCAGTTGAAAGAAATGGGTTATCAAACCAAACGCTCAAAATGGCGAAACACGTCTTTGTATAGTTCACAGCCACATAGACATGAAGCTCAGCGCTCTTCATACTGCTAACATATTAACTTACAACAATCACCAGGAGTTGCTGGAAGATCTATGTTGCAACGTATCTAGATCTATGTCGTGTCATGCTTGCGGTAATAAAAACCCGAAATATATGGCTTTTGATCATAGAAAAGTCATAAATTGTGGGTTTCTGTTCACATTCAAAACAGTCCCCTGATGCCTCAAACAGTCCCCTGTCATGATTTTTTGGAAAATCGCTAATAACTCGGAAAATAGGTACAAATTCAGTGGGCCTCCTTGTCTAACTAAATAAATTGTTAATTTTCTTTGGCATAAGACTAGGTTCTTTGTCAAATTTAAAAAAAAATTGCCAGGACAGAAATTGTATGGAGCTGAACGAGCTTACAGAGAATCGCCCTTATATATGCAGTCATAAGAACAAAATTCGATTAAACACCTGTTTATAATTAACCAACTTTGTACTTAATCAATCCTCATGAAGTTTTTCGTCTGTTTCCAAATTTATAAGTTTTTGGGCTCCTGTGGATACTGTGGCTTTGTATTTTGTAAAATAGTGCTAATTTCCTTGCGTTCTTATGGAAAGGGCTCGGAGGATGATGATCCTTGAAAAGGGGATACCAAAGAACCAAATGGCTTTAAGTACCAAGACTTTCTTGCTAATATAAACACCAAGACAAAATTAAGTAACTTGTTTACTACTATTATATAAAATGAGACATAAAATTTCCTAGGTCCACCTGCTCCTATCACCTTAATAAACTAGCTAAGGGACATTTAGTAAAGGTCATAAACGTTGGCCTAAGCACCTGCAATAGCAATTTTAGTATGCTTAAGTAAATTTACAGATGCAAGTGTCTTATAAATGTGTCTCGTGGCAAAAACATGTGTTTGAATACTAATATTAATAGAGCTAAAGACTGCAGTTTGGTTGAACGCGCTTATCTAAGGAACTACTTGTACGATTTGAAATTCTTTCGTTGTTAGACAGCCCAATTATCGAAGAAGCCAATTTTTTATCTGGGTGCGCAAAATAGGAAATTCAGACAGAAGCTTTTCTTCCAGATTACATGAAAAGATTGATCAAAATCCACAGCTTTCAACAACAAGAATATTTGAATTAGGATAAAGGAAGGATCCTGATCAAGTGATTTTTTTTGGATGAAAGTAAAACCGATGTAAAAAAACCTTGCTTTAATAATACGAATATCTCTATTTCAAAGGTCATCAAAATCCATTCTTAGAAATTAAGCTTATTACGATATCGAATCGACGGATAAGCCATTTTCTTAGTACTGAATAAACTTCTTTCACGGTCAGGCCTCGTTACACTAATGCGATTATTGAACATAATATGTATACTGCAGACTAAACAGTCGGCCGACAGTTGACAGACCCGATGGTGGATAAAAAAAAACTAGATTCCAATCAATGTTTTCCGTCGAAGTCGTCACGGTAGCACCGGCTGGCTATCGCTGAAAACCAGCGCTAGGACTCTGTCTTGTTCCGGGTCGCAGCATTACGGCGCATAATTTCCCCTTCTATTGTTATTTCTGTATATGTCAAATTTTATGTATTTTATTTCGCAATAAAAATTATTTTCTTTTTTTTTCTAAATGATACCGGCTAAATACCTAATCTCTGTAATGTGCGTACTATCATTCATCTTCATACTGATTTATAAGCCCAAAGGAACTATCGGCCGACTAAAAGTTTGCAGTGTGCTTACCTGTTAGGATTACGTACCTACAAGCTTATTTTTATTACTTTAGTATTTACTTAGAATAAGAAATACAGCTTAACTAACTAGCCCGACTGCATTTTTAAGCTAATGTCAGGGCCAAAATAAAATTGTGAATTGAATTTGATATTATAACATTTAGAGCAATATTTTAACTTAATCGTGGTTTTATGGTAATGTTATGAGCCAAGTCTGTTCTGTGTGGCAAGAAAGATCAGAAAATCCAATGGCTTGACGGCATAAAAGCTTTTTGTTTACAGATCAATTTCCTGTAGCGTTTCGGGGCAGCGATAAGTAAATAATTTTACGATCATTTTCATAAGCCAGGAAAAGTGCCTTAGGTACAAATAGGTATAGAATATTGCTTCTTACGGTTTCACCCGCATCCCATGGAAACTGCTTCTAGCCCCCGGATAAAATATAGCCTATGATATACAGGGATAATATAGCTCCTCAACTGTGAAAGAATTTTTCGAATCAGTTTCGGAGGCTTCATGGTACAAAAATCAGGTGACATGTTATTATGTCAACAACAACTATAGTCTGTTTTTTAATCTCGTAGACTAAATTGACACTTGCAAAATGTCAAACTTCCAAATAATTTTGCCAGCTCTGTGGTGCAGTGTTGTACTTACGATACCGGTTCGTTGAATCGTAACTTTTTATCTATAATAGACGAATTTAATATTCATTCAAAGTTTTATATTTAAAATTCACGTACGTACACATGGCTGTACGACGTGCTACAAACTGCCAGGGATATCTGACCACGCAAAGCCATGCGTAATCATCAAGGATAAGCCCATTATTTCAGGATGACTTATTGTAAAAAGTTACGATTCAAAGAACCGGTATCGTAAGTACAACACTGCACCACAGAGCTAGCAAAATTATTTGGAAGTTTGATATTTTGCAAGTGTCAATTTAGTCTACGAGATTAAAAAACAGACTTTAGCTGGAATCAAAATTACTTGGAAGTGGTCCTTCTGATTCCATACAACTATTTTATCATGAAAACGACAGCAATGATTATGACGTGACCACCATGATGGATGACGTAAATAAATCGTTCGTAGCAACTACAATGATAAGGATAAAGGGGTTTATCAAGATTATCGCGTTTCCTCTTCTTAAAATTACACGTTTTACTAACTTGAACGGTTTCAAGGTAGAATTTGTACTTACGTGGAATTTTTATCAATGGCTTAGTTGTAGTGAATGATATTTATATTTTTAGAATTATAAAGTCTAGGATTTGGTCGTGTTTACATACATATGTATAAAACAGGTCTTCTTTCCACCAGACGTGGGTGCAGCGTGAGGAAATGTCATACTCTTAGTGACGAAAACCTACTAAGTATGTTTTTTTTTCGATATGGCATCTCGCAGTTCAGCCTAGGAGGCTGTTGACTGCTCAACCGGACAAATCTATGTGGATGCCTAGAATTTAAGGCCTCCAGCTAGGGGACCTACTATGTCCTTTTTAAGTCTTATATGTACCAGGGCCGCGGTAACTCTTTCGAACAATCCCGCAGCCCCGGCAGGCTTTGGCCAAGGCAGGCCCCTACCACTACAAACAGGTAAACAATTAGACTTATCATCAATTGGATGATTCTGTTCTTCAGTAAATTACCTACTGTTTTTAATTAGTAGGTAATAAACCTTGAATTCTTCCATAATTCATGTAATTAAGCAGAGCCTACGCGTAATTGTGGAAAACATAACTTTGTCAGAATGACATTGAAATATTTCCCGTATTAGGGTTTATTACCTCAAATGAGGTTGTTTGAATATTGTTGTTCTAATTAATTTGAAGATCTTTTAATCAACATAATATTTATAGTAAGGTCACTTTATTAATTGATTTCCATAATCTTCTGAATTAAAAAAATATCTCAATAATCCGCCGCCCTTTTCAATGAAAAAAAAAATACAAAAAGACTAAACAAATAAGATACTCATTCAAAAATAAACCAAGAAATAAACTACGTGGAGCGGTCACAAGGTACCAGGCGCTCATAGAATACAGGAGTCAGCCCTAATTACTGAGCAGTTCAAAGTCATAGAAATGTAGTAACGTACAGCTGCCTATAATAAACACAATGAAAAGAAAGCCACGCTCAATAATCAAAAAAATGTTTTTTCTTTATAAGTATAGATAAACAGTACAAAAGCCTAACAAAATAACACACAGATTCAAAAATAAACCAACAATGAAACAAGGTGACAAAGTACCAGGCGCTCATAGAATACAGGAGTCAGTCCTAATTACTGAGCAGTTCAAAGTCATAGAAACGTGTAGTTACGTACAGCTGCCCTACAATAAACACAATGAAAAGAAAGCCACGGTCATTAACTCCAATTACTTAGAAGAACGTGTTCATACTTGAGTGTAGGGTAATTAATTAGAATTTACATGGATCTTACGATTAGATGGATGTAAAGTACATATTTAAAATAAGATACTCGACGAGTATAGTAATTATATTACAGCTAGCAACTGGACAAGGTTCTCGGTGTTCCGAATTTTTGGTCTAGACAAATTTACTGGATATCTTACCTGATCTGCTTAAGAGCTTACAATACGGCCAAGTTGAGGAAAGCTAAAGGCTAATATTACGAGAAATATAATGATGTAAATCCATGCTTTTCACATGACTTAACCCTGAAAGATTGCATAGATAACTACTTATTTCGGTTGAAATGAGCACTTTGCATTGACAGATAGTCCAAATTATAAGAAAAAAAATTAATAAAAATCTTCCCATCTACTTGTAAACAAAACCTGAACATTTTATACAGTAGTTATTTCAACAATTTCCAACACAGATTCAGATGTCACATAACAGCGGGACCACAGGTTTGAGAACCGGCCCTAAAATCTTTATGAACACCTCACTGGATTAAGTTGTTATATAAATGTCAGAAAAACAAACCGCGAAACTTCAAAGTAGTTTCTTCAAAATTCTTGGAAATTGTACCGGTTTCGTAGCAAGTTTTGTAGGATTATAAAAACAATAGAAGTTCTAAGCTATAAAGATCTTGATAATGACATCGATAAAACGTAGTGAACAAACCAATTCTATGGAATTTTGAATGAAAAACCTAGTTGGTTTCCGTGCCTATTGATATGAGAATTCGACGAATTAACGTTAAGCACAGTTCCCGTCAAATATACTTTTATCCCTTTGAAGATCACTACAAGTGTCTGCGCAACAGTAATTAATGCTTGAACAAAATCAATCCGCATGCATGCGGCAACTACCGACTGATTTCGTAGAGACAAAGAAATTGTTATTTAAAGTAATATTTACATGACATGTCCGGGAATTAAAATCTTAGCTATTTTCCCATCTTCGTCAATCACAAAAACCCTTTTACAAAAGAATTGACCCACAAAATACCTAATGACAAACAGGAAAGTCCTAACAACAGTCGTCGATGAAGCAACGGTCACTTCTCAATAGGCATGACAGCATGAGTCATGTGAACTCGCCCTAACTGCTGTGAACTGGAAGATGATTAGTCTAGTTGTCGCGTTGAATAACAAACGTGAAAACTGGAATGGTTAAAAGTGTTTACTGGGCATTTTTGTGGGCTATTGTTTACTAAAAATAAGTTGGGCCATGTAATAAAATCGAACTGAGTAGGCTGAATTTTTTTATACTATTTTTTTGCGAACAGTGACCCATTGCAGGACAAAATACATACGTCCTATGTTCCTTTGAAAAGCATTTTTTTAAATAATCGACACGTAGAAAGACTTTAGTAAAAGCTTTGTAAGTAAAAATAAGGTATAATTAAAGTTTTGATAAAATAAACGAAAAGAAAGATAGTGTTTGTTTACTGTAATTTTCTTTCCAAAGACCAAGTACATAATTATAGTGTCCGAAACCAAAAAAAAAAGTAAAACAAACTAAAAGTACAGCCAATTCCGTCGATAAAAATAAAAACATTTTCTTTTTAATTCAGTTCAAAACCAGTACTCATTGATAGATCACCTGGTTTATCAAAACCTATTTATCATTTACCGCAGAAATGGGACTAACATTATATTAATGGCAACAGCTTGATAGTCTTTAAGGTGTTGCCAGCGTATAATTCATCTGTTAAACCCGTTGGCGTGTGTTCTATTTCTGTCCCGATATTTAATCGATTAAATGGTGACATGAACAAAAGAGGATAAATCAAAATTATTCTACATTAATGAATTTTTGTTAAAATCGTTTTTTTTGTAAATGTGAAATGTAGCCGGATAAGTAAATTAAGACATTACTTTTTAAAATTAAAGATCAAACACAAGGATAAAAAGTATCTGTAACACTTTAAATACCCGTAAAAATAAAATGAACCCCGGTATCACTGCCCAAAGAAATCCAGACACAGACTAAACAAATCAAGCTATCAAACAATGGCGCCAAATTAAATCTGCCACAAAAAATAATAGACTAGTTCCGCAAATTCAAATTTTAAAATTCGAACCACGCTTTCCCGCGCATACGCGTAATCCACTAATCTTGCCCTGCAATCGTGGGTCGACGGCCGCTACGGAACAACTGACCGATGTCCGGTCACGGTCCCGTCTTGACATTGCATGTTCCCATGTTCCTTTTATGAAATGTCAGTTGGCGGTTTTTTTTTTCTTTCAATCGATATTATTGGAATCGATTAAGGATGAATTTTAATTTATTTGGTGCATCGTAGAAAGTCAATATACGCATATAAACGACAGTCATTGTCTTAAGGACAAGTTTTTTTAATATGCTTTGATTAGGTCGACCTGTGTGCAACTAACTACATAATGTAATGGAATCTAAGGTAACCATCTTCCAAGGATCGTAGCGTCATGAAAATTGGCAGCTCTATGTAGTTCTGATGGCAATACAATAATAATGTGGTACTGTCAAACAGATCTGATGATTGAGCTGAAAGATATGAACTGGAACTTCATGATAGATAATCATATCATAGATGCGATTGGACTTGTTAGAAGTCTTGTAATGAACTTTGACCACGTTTTTTACTTGAATTTATATTAGCGTGTTATTTTAGTGTTTTTAAACAGACAGTGTCTTTTAAGAGTGATTTATTTGGTGTATCGTAAAAACTCAATATAAAAGCATAAAAATCAATTGACACAAAGACATATTTTTAACATGAATGACAGTTAACTAGTCAGCGCCAACAAATGATTATAAATAACAGCCACGCGATGTTCCAGTAACTTCAGATATCAATTGATTTATTATCATTGCGTTATTATCAACGTGAATAACGCATAATAATATAATCACTGTTTGTTCTATTTATATGCACTTAATCATTGCATTGACCTGATTTGTGACAATTCTGTAAGAAGATTATTTACTTAAGAAAATTGGAAGGTCATCCCTACTAATATTATAAATGCGAAAGTAACTCTGTCTGTCTGTTACGCTTTCACGTCTAGAGATAGAGTTGACCTTGAGAAAGAACATAGGATAGTTTTTCTTTTTATCCCGGACTTTTGAAGAATTCTCTTGGAAACACGATATAACCGAACTTTACGCGGGCAAAGCCGCGGGCGGAAGCTAGTTTCAAATAAAAACAAAACTAGAATATGTGCGTCAGTTCATTGAATGGAATTGAAAGACCATTTCTTATTTTCTGAAACCGAGCATCAACTGCATAATATGTAGTGCATAAAAGTGCAGTAACATGTTGATCCCCATTTTTTAAATCTGATTAGGTTTTAAGTAGAACGTACTTCTAAGGAAACTACTTATCTGCTAAATTACTATGTATAGGACTCAGTTTTGCAGTCAGGTTATTTGTAAAACTTCCAGCCACAAACATACTCACAAACAACTTACGTGTAACCTGAACCTACATATTACTTATCACTCAACGAGTTTTGATTAATAACATTCGTCACGCATCACCGTTTAAACGATGGAAATAACACCTATATATAATTTGGTGGACCAGCTAATGTGCCAGAAAAATTATAGGGTCTATCTCTAATTTAACTGGTAAGAAATGCCACCAAAACGCTCTTTTCCGTACTTTCTTATGGCCTAGTGGGTAAACAACCAACCTCTCAAGTATGAGTGCGCGGGTTTGATTCCAGGCCAGGCAAGTACCAATGAAGCTTTTCTAAGTTTGTACCTATGTACTTTCTAAGTATATCTTAGACACCAATTGCTGAAAAAAGGTGAAGGAAAACCTCTTGAGGAAACCTGGACTATATAGTCTGAAATCACCAACCCGCATTGAGCAAGCGTGGTGATTAATGCTCAATCCTTCTCCGTGTGAGAGGAGGCCTGTGCCCAGCAGAGGGACGATAAAAGGCTGTAACTGTATTTTCTTATTATGTTAACAGAGATGATAGACCTACTTCCAGTTCTAGTCAACTTTGCCCCCCTGTGGTCTTTTAACGTCTCACTCATGCGCAATAGACTTCTATTCGTACTACGGGGCTACTGATTTATTTGACAAGAACTGTAGTAGAGACAGACGACCTTATAAAAGTCGCCGGAAGACGCTGGATGCAGGTCGCCTCCAACAGGTATCTGTGGAGATCTAAGGGGGAGGCCTATGTTCAGCAGTGGACGTCCTATGGCTGAGATGATGATGCACTGTAGTAGCGAGTAGACCATTTTCTACCCGAAATATACTACAACACATTCAAGTACCTATGTTATTTTATTAATGCTACATCATTTTATCTTATGTTTTGTCCCACCTACTACACTACATAAAATGCTCAACACACCTGATCTCTAGAACACGCCAGCTTCACACACTCTGATTCCAAGCAAAGCAAACTTAGAAAGTGTTACGCTCGACATCCCCTATATTCGTGATATGAAGTCATTAATACACTCATGTAAATAACGTTTATGTATTGACAGGGCGTTATTTATTAAGTACGAGTTTTCGCGCGATCGAAAGCGACAGGCCGACGACTTTGTATTTATGAATATTTATATTTTTATGAAATAAGAAGATAATAACGTTATGTAAGAAGATTTTTATTGCTTTTTTAATCAAGTTTGTTGTTTGTAGTTAAAATTAAGATCATTTAGATCACGGGTTATACACAGATTACTAATCGTTGTGCAATTCAATAATGAGTGTTTTAGTTATCTGAAGAGTACCACTACATATGCTAGTGTTTACAGTTCCCAACTTTAGTTACTACAGTCATTTTATTCTAAAGATTTATCGCCATTCCAGCATTTTTTACTGAATATTAAAGGCTGATCAGTTTGCTTGTTTGAATGAGCTAATCTCAGGAAATACTGTACCGATTTGAAAAAATCTTACTTTGTTAGATACATATCCCATTTATCGAGGAAGGCTATAGGCCATTTTTATCCGGGTGCGCGGAGCAGTTTCCACGGGAAGCTGGTACAACAAGTAGCGAAAGCATGTAAAAAGATAATTATGGATCCTTGTTTGAATTAGCACACACGTAACAAAAGGGATTTCGCACGCCAAATAAAATATCACCTGCCACTCCTGCCAGTAGCAATTCAAATAACATCGCTCCAAGAGCTCGAAAACTTGACAGTTATCGACGGAGTAATAAAATAATAATCACAGGATACGGTATTACGGAAGCTAAGCATAAAACAATCGTACATTAAAATCCCTCGTGGAATTACAACAGGATTGTCGCTGTCTTTTGAATAAAACGCAATTAGGAAACCAAAGTACAATCGGCCAAGAAGGCAGACTACCAGTTCTGACAAACCCTGTGTGAGATGTAATAAGGCTAGGGATAACTTTTCAAATGGAGAGCTTGTTTCGAGGAAAACGGGTTCATATTAGAATATGGGGATCTACCGGACTTGATACTTATTACTTCAGTTGTATCTAACACTCAATTTTTAAAGAAGGCCATAGGCTAGATTCTAGATGTTTTACTTGGATGCGCGGAGTTCCCATGGGACGCATGTGAATACGCTGGCGGACGCTAGTTTAAAGATATGATCTACTGGTCTGCTATGCAACTTACTTGGTCGGCAGTACCTACATCTTATTGACGTAAAAACCCACTTTTGTGTAGCGCTAATCATTAAGCTTTTATAACGTTCAGAAAACCTTGACCTTTACAAAATCTTTCGTCAATAAACCATTATCAATGGCTAGCCAAATATTACATAAAGCTTCTTCTAATAAAAGATTCAATTCATGTACCGTCGAAGAAAACTTTGAATGCGTGAGTCATGGCTACGTGATAATTTGACTGGTATTTATTTACCTCTCCATGGAAGAACACTCTATTCCTCTACGTCTATACAAAGTCTTTCAGTCAGCGACCTTTGTAAGTTAGGATATCTCACGTCATAGGGTTTGACGTCATCAAAGGCGTCTAGGAGACTAGCCGTTGTTAGAGAATTGACGTGTATCATTTGCGTCATGAGATGAAATCTAGATTCATATTATTATTTCATATTCATGATACTTGGCAGTTTTTGTGAGATAAGTAGGTAATATTTTTTATAGTTTATCAAACGTGTCTCTAAAATTAGGTTTTGTTTTACAACGTTATCATTTCGGCAACGGTATCGAACGCAATTTTGGTCCAAAAACGAGCACGTTCAAAATTATCTTTAATCTTAAAAACGTAGGCTATAAAGCGTACTATTTTAATGGAGAAAAATAAATAAGAAAATAACAGGATTTTTCCCGTAATTGATAAAATATAAAACTAATACGTGTCGCCCTTATTCTATAAACTTCATATCTATAGTGCGTAGTCATCAATGGATGTATTTACGCTACAGCAGTCTTTATTTTAATGAGTAATGCGACGAACGTCAACTAGTGCATCAAATTAAAATCGACATAATTAAAATAATTTTCTAGTAGGTAAGCCTATGCTGTATAACCGCTGGGCACAGGCCTCCCCCACACTTTAACATCCTTCTTAGTCAGAAGCATGCTGTGACCAGTCAATTAAAATGTCTAGCGCTTTCTTGATCTACCAATAGTCTCACCTTCCATTCTCTGTGATTCATAATGTCAAAATTACATAAAATACAAAACATATACCTACTTGGCCTATGCCGAAATATGTATACTGTAACACATTATCTAAGTAAATTAATCTTTCAAAATATCCTCAGATATCTTGACAGTCCATCTGAGCGACCACTAATTTGATTATCAATATGCCATATTTTTTTTCTAAAATGATCAGTTTTTGTCCCAAGACGTGCGTGGCAAAATCATGTATCACTAGCTCAATTATTCTGACATGAAACTGCAATGATATTCATAAGCAAATGTATGCAAGTTTTTCTCCCGAGGTGAACAAAAAGAAAGTGCGTCTGTGGTCACGCTTCAGTGTTTCTACGTGATATATACCTACGTAATGCGATTTTCTATGTAGCTTCTGTTATTGTGGAATGGCTGACATGATTCTGTTATTGGTACTTTCTTTGGTTGGTGGTTTTGTTGGTTCAATGAAAAGCGTGATGGGAAAATGTTATGTTATAAGTAAGAATACAGTGTAGTTTGAAACTGATTGTGGTAAAATTTGTTTGACATTTATCTGGCTATGTAGCGTCTTGCTGAAACTTGAATAGAGAAAAAAATATTTCAATATTTAATTATTCATTTGATTAGAGCGTGCTATTATTTCGTAGTCTGAATATACTATTTAAATCACGCAAGGATCGCTATCGCTGTAACAAACCAGACTAATAAGATCAACCCTCAGATCGAGGAATGAAACGGCTGCAGCTCCTCAAATTTAAGACACCGTCCGTTAAAAATACTTAAGTAGATAATTTAATTTAAAAACAAGCTCATTTAGTTCGCAACAGCATCTGAGGACCCCACAATGATGACCGGTCTTTCGGCATACCTGTCATCGTCCAATCAGACCACTTTTTGCGTCCATCACCGTATCCGGTTAAACACACAAACTCGTATTAAATGCAGTAAAAGTAAGCGTGTAAAAATAATACAAAATATACACGGCGTGTTACTCGAGCGTGTCCAACCAGCGTATTACAAAAAGCGAAAAAAGCGAAATTATTTTTATTTCATCATAATAAACTTCCACGTCTTATTATTAGGTACGTTTATATTATCTATCTCATTAACGCATCCTGACTTGTTTAATTTGCGTGTTAAAGAAAATTATAGGGTTACTTTCTAATTAAAGATCACGCTTCTCAAAATAGGGAGAGCGACAAAAGCGGTGTTTAAATAACAATGAGAAGAATACAATGTTTTAAAACGGAATCAGACAAGAATAGACGCGTTGAGAAAATTCTCATGATAAGCAAATGTTTTAATATCACCACCTATCTTATCAACGTGCTTATGTTTATTGCAGGATCTTTGACGTCCTTGCAAACATAAGTAAGACTCGATGACTGATAACTAAAATTACAATTAAAATTAAGACAGTATGTCATGATTATGCTGTCCATAATAACATCTGTAAACCGACTTCATTTTCAGTTTGCTGTTTGATGACCAAGCAAGACATATTTAAGAAACAATAAATTTACAATTCCTTTTCTAATTCGTTCAACAACTGAGTCTTTAGCCCGTTGCTTGCATTAGATTTTTAGGTTACAAAGAAATCACTTATTTTTATGTGCTTTGTGGGTTTACAATTTTTTTTTTCTAACATCCCGTGCCTAGGAGGACACGGAAAGCCGTCCCCAAATGTTGGGTAATTAGTAGCAATCGATGTTACAATTCCATGTCAGCGGCCGTCAGGCGGATTTGAGAAAACTCTAGCTAGAAACTGTTGCTAGGTGATTAAACCTGCAGCTCACTAGATAAGAAGAAGCCTTTAAATTAGAATATTGCAATCTAGATACATATACCGTATAGGTTCAAAAGCCTGATTGAATCAACCTCGCTCTATTTAACGTTCAGGCTCTCTTTGCCGGTTCACCGGCCTCGTACCATTCACGTACTTTCTCCGTTAATGATTTTAATAAGGTATTGTGTTTATACTTTCCGAAGAAACTGTTTGTGGTTCATTTTGTTTCGTTTTGTTGCGATTTCGCATTGCATATTGTAGATGGGATACCTAGAGGTACATACCTACATACATCAGTAACAAATATTCTTGGGTAACTTCTCAAACCAGAAGTAGTGTTTCCTACAAAGGTTGCTCAACCATCCATCTCTTAGCAAGTAGGTAATGGTGTATTTTCTTAGAATACTTCATAATATCCCAGAGACATTTCACTCGTACTATGTCGAAAGGCCTGTCACACCTTGTCTGTCACCTTATTGCTTATTACATCAAAGTAATAAACTAAACAAACAGCATGACATTAGAATTCAATTTTACGATCCATTTCATAATATCCAATACTCTTTAGCTCTAAGTTTGACTCAAGCAATCGATAGGCATTATAATAGACATCAAATCTTCACTGCTAAGATTGGCAAAAGTGTTGTCATCTCTATTGCCTGTTTAATATAAAAGTAATAAAACATCCAAGTGTTTCTTGTAAATAATGATTTTATTAAAGACTCCAAAACTACATTAAATCCGCCTTACATAAGTCCTGAGCAGTCAGCTTGGTACCAGGCCAGCAGAGATAAAAGCTGGCTAGATACTAGATAAGTGCAGTCCGCCCTACATTGGCTGGAGACGACCAGTCGAGACACACGGCGCCCGTGACGTCACAGAGTCTATAATAAATAAATACTGAAGGCTGAAGGCAGACTTGAATTGAATGAGGAATAATTGATGAAGTTCCCAAGTTTGTGGGTGTTGGAGATTATTTTGCCTATGTCACGTAGGATCACGCTATACTCTCAGGGCCAATGTCACCTACTCAGTTACAAAAACCAAATGTAATAAATTTTTCGAAAAAATAAGCAAACAGCAACTAAATTGAAAACTTCTTCTTTTTTGGGAATTCGGTAGATGAAGTCGTTATATTTCTATAACGACTTGTTCAAGAGATTATAAGCTTCAAGGATGTTAATGTAAATAAGTTGTGATAGATTTTTGCTATTTCCAAGACTTCGCATTACCCCGTTTCCATTCTGTTCGCATTGCACGTGGGAATTGAAAAGTGTCCACTTAATGGGGTAGGCACTGTCCCATCAACACACGAGCATGCAACTGTACGTTGATAACATCACTTCTAAGAAAATCTAATTTCTCGCCGTCTCGTACAAAACTAGAAGCTCAGCTCAAATGTAGAAAGATTGCAGATTGAGATATCTGTAGGCAAGCAAATATTAACTAAACTGGTTGTAATAAACGCCCAGTTTGTACACAGATCGTGTTTTATTTCAATCTGCAAAAGGATCTGAAAACCATGACCATCCTTTATTTGAAAGTCCCAATTAATACTGAAGACACAATCTCTAAGATGGCCGGAAAACATCCTTGTTACTTGAAAGCCCATTTATAAAGCAATTTATTGAAATAAAATGCTTTGAGTTTTGAATGCGAAATGTTCGCAATTACTCCGACAGACAGACAGTATCGTAAACTGATCTTGCTCATAAAACAGTAATGACGGAAACAAAATTAAGGTTTACTTTGATGTACTTATTGATTCCAAGTTCGTTGAGGATATTGGCTTCAATTGTGATGGAATATTTGCCTTAAATCAAGTACATTATCAAAACATACGAGATATGGATTATGCAGGGTATGAAAATGATATGTGAGAACTGGGGGAACTTCTATGGCTGGTATACGTACTGACGACATGAGATGGTGAAATAGAAATTGGCAAAAATAATAAATCGACAGTAAAAGCCTGAAACTTTAAAACAAATCTGTACGAAGATGTTAATCATGAGACGTCTTCAAAATGATAGACAACGTATAGCATTTAAATCAATATTTATCATGCTATTATGCGGTTGGCATCATAGTCATGTCATTGAACTTATAAATGTCTAATATCAATTTACCAAAACTGAAGAAGCCACGTCAGAGACGAGCGTGCAAGCTAAATCAATAAGTCTGATTTCATAGTGTCATAACTTAGCAGATTAGAATTTGGGACTAATTAACATCTTCAATATTAGAACTTGTTTTATATCTAAATTCATATGATAAAGTTGAAGAGTGCGTCTGATTGGACTATATTGGACATGTTAGATAGATGATCGAAGAAAGATACAAGCTACATTTTATCTAGATGGGCGATGTAGTTCCCTCAGAACGGGGGTGAAACCACTAGCGGAAGCCATATTTAATTAAAACTAAACTCACGCTAAAAAATAAAACAGCCCAAAAAACGAGATTTTAACAAAAATGTTAACATTTTCCATTACTTAATGGTGAGTCAAACATGCAGGGTACATTTTAAACACACATTCTGAAGCTCAGAATTTAAATAGTATTCATTATGTAAATAGGTTAACTGGGTATTATCATTTAAACTATTTTCAGATACTTTTGTACTACAACCTTGGTGAAAAATATCTTTTGGTTCCCAACAATTGAGGATAGGTATTCGTCTGCTTACATTTAACGATAACTTCTTCCGTATTATGATCGACTGTGAGACAGTACAGTTTCTTCAGGTAAGTATATAATTTTTAGAACCTCAAGTATGCATGTATTTTTTTATTTCACCAGAAGCGTAAGTCCCACGTCCCGTCTGTCCGGCCATTTGTCTTCTTCTTCTTTCTTGTCGATGACATGTCAAAGAATTCACAACTTTGGCCATTTGTCTTAAATCATCCAGATAGGGAAGTACCTAGTTCCCCTAATACATATTTAATGCACAAACAATAGGCCACCAGGTTTCCGTAAGTAAGTATTTCAAAAAGGCCTGTCCCCTATTGGGCACTGTTCCAATTCAGGGCTGTAAGTTAGCGTGTTTTCAACAGGAAACGTACAAGTTTTCCGCATTAATACAAACAATAATGATAGTTCCATATGTTGTGCCAACAAAGATCGTAAAAGATAACAAAGGAAAAGTTTATGATTCATGCGTGATGAGTAATTTTATCAGTACTTTAATATAATAGAAATAATTAAGTAAAAGGTACCTACATATAGTATGACGTGTCAGAGAAGTATAGTCATGATTTTTTACTATTTCCTCCTAGCCGCAAATTGGTTTCATGAAGCAGCATTAAAAAATGCAGTAATTAGTCACTTTGTTCTTCATTCACACATTAGTCTAACAGAAAATTGTTTTTTAGTGGCGACGGGTAACGTAAAATTGAGCTCGCTCGTTGACATATTAGCCAATCGGGAAGAGAAAGGCTCAATCGAATGTCCCCAAGATCATTTTATGGGTTTTGTGATGCCGTAAGCACTTTGCAAATGCCTTCCCAAATAGTCACGAGAAAATTTTTTATTGTTGTAGGTACAACAGCAAGAATATGACCTCACTAAATCCTGATTCAACCTCAAACAAAAGCCAACAATACTATAAAATTCCAGACCACATTACCCGCAGAACTGGTGCACTGCAGGCGAAATCGGGAGCGAGCATTGTATCGCACGGGCCTTGAACCTGTGACCGCTAGAATGTTTACCTCACTGACTCATGACTCCTACGCATGCTAAGATTTTCAAACGTACATGATGCATATAAAATCAGGTTGTTGATAGACGAGTTAGGTAGGAGATTTTTTGCAGTCTGCAAATGAACATTTTATCGGATCAATAAAATTTGGAGGATCATCAATATCAGGTATTATAGTTGGTGCTAATATTTGTCGATTAAGACTGTTTGCAAACACTCTTCTCTTCTCTATTGATAAAAGTTCTAAGAGAATACAACTCATACATTAGCAAAGCAAGAATTTTCGGAAAACAAGTCATTAAGTAGTGAAAAGGTAACTCAATAAAATATCTCACACAAACAAATGTTCTTTTCAAAACATCTGCCGAATTAATTCACAGATGTTTGCCCACCGGTGCAAATTAATTGACAATAAAGAAATAAACACTTTTAGTTATTATAAGTGGATTATTTAAACGTTATGTTTTCTAGGAAACCCGGAATCCAGATTTTTATTTGAGGGTCTATCTTTTACTTCATCAGCTGAACGCGTGGATGCAGAAGACTATGATGACTGACTTGGGGAGTTTTACCTTCAGAAAGTCTTCATGACTGTCCTTTTAAGCATTACCCTACATTTTTCCACTAACAATCTTTGTCAGAAACCTCGCTACAATCCTTATAAGTATTACAAGCAAACTTACACTGAACATACTAAGCCCAAGCATATTAGATTACAAAATTTTCGAAGCTTAAACTGAAACCACAAAAGCTACCGCGATCGCTAGCGCAGGCATATTGATTTTAACTACAGATAGTCTGCTTAGTGACTGGGACAACACGCCTTAGTATTTTATTGATTCGAAGCCAAAAATACGGGGCTGGCTTCACTGAACTGTCTGGATTAAAAGGTTATGTCTGCATAGACTAAGTTATTTAGAAGTCTAAAGTTAGGGAATCCTCGTCAACCGTGCAAAAAGTGGAATCTCTTTTGTAACTGGTCTGAAATGTAAAATGCTGATAAAGTGAGGAGGAATCTCGAATGTTCCAGACACCAAAGAGTAAAACGAAAGAATTGGTTGGTAAACCTTTGTACTCATCCCTTTCGGTAATTGAAAAAAGGGGAGCCGAAGTCTAAAAGAAAGCTACTAGACAACGTTGCCAAAAATACGTTTTATGTATCTGAAATATAAATCGCTTAACAAGAAGTATTGTAAAAACATTTTCATATTTATTATGGAACAAACCGTCCCGTTATGTAAACATCCAGACATGTAGATGGAACTGTATGTATTTGAATTTCAAACTTCCATATATTCATGTGGCTATTGAATTGCTAAATTTATTTTATGTATTCTTTGTCGCGACAGCTAATGTAGTGTCCAAAACTTTATTGAAGGTAAACAATTTTTGTATTTGCTGAAAAAGTTCTGGAATCTATAATGTTCGATATTTTTTTCTTTATAAAGTTTTTTTGTTCCGTGATTTAAGAGGCAAAATTGTCATTGAACTTCTACCAAATTCAATGGTTTAGTGTAAGTGTCAAGTGTATAGGTATTTTCCGAGCTACAGAAGGATCCTACATGTCTCTAAAATAAAGCTGAAAAATGTACACAGTCTCATTCCTAAATTACATTTGTCGACAAAACTCAATTCTCTACTGCCACTACAATCGATTTCAGCAACCTACTACAAGTTTAATGTAACTTTAACTGCCAGTTTATTTGACCTCTACTCAAAGGGTAAGTTAACGTCTGCGTCCCCCATTTCTCCTTTCAGTTCAAATAACAAGTTATTCAGCTTCAGTCTCCGTGAAATAAAAGAAAACATCTGCACTGGATGTTTTCATTTATTGAGCTCTGAATAGGGTTGTGTTTTATGGTCCATCTTTTTCACACTCTGTGACTTTCTGACTATATTTTTGCAATTATAAAAATACTTTCAAATACACCAATGGTTTGACCTCCATTTATAAACGAAACACAAAAAACGGGTCTCATCACTTTTGAATGCTTCACGTCTATTCTAATAGTGCGTATAGAACTCGAAAATGAATTTTATAGTTCAAACCCTACTTGTACATAATGAAAATTACATTATTCTAAGCAATTATAATATTTTAGCCAACCCTGGTCCTTCAGACGCAACCAAGACGGCAGTACAAGAGTACAATGGGTTTACAGGAAATTCCCAGCACATGAGTCAGGTGCAAACACCTGAACAAAGGCAGCTGAGTTTACATATTTATTTAACACTACAGTCTTAAGATGATGAATAGCGCAAACTTGTGAGGAAAGTAATGAAAGATCATTTGAAGGTGTTTGCTTTCTTGCTAAGTATGGAGCGGATGAGGATTGTGTGGGAACAATGGATCTTTAATTATTTAAAATGAAGGCTGATTTGAAAGACTTAAAGAATTCTAAAAGGCAGGTCTTCTTAGGACGGACGCCATGAAGCTGAATACAACACGTTTGAGCTAAGAAATGGAAATGATAAACTTTGTTGATGCTATCGCAAATCGGTATCCTCAAGGCGTGAATCCCTTTTTAAGACTTACAGGTAAGTATCAGATTCGCAACTCAAGAGACACTTACAAAGCAGAATAAGAATAATATGAGTCAACGGAAAAATAGAAAGTTCTAGAGCATCTACTAAACAAAGGGCTTCATGACTAGCTCAGTTTTGCTAAGCTTCAATACTTACGCACGGTATCGATTCAATTGCTTTTCAAGAGGTTTTGCGTCATTGCAATAAGTAGCAATTTACTTCATCGTTTTCAAGTGGCTTACATAAAAAAATATTATAAACATACTTCATTCGTTCTACAGTAAGTTCTTAGACTTTGAGCTTTAAAAGAGGCTTTACGAGTGAAGCTTCTTAAGTCAAATCACGTGCAAAAATCTACAAACGCTCAGATTTCAATGAAGATTTTCTCCTTAGCATGTATTCATTGAAATTATTTCGCATTGAGTATAAAAACTCATCTAGATTTCATAAATGCAACACATGCCAAGAAATTGTATGCCTGAAGTAAATAGGGCTTATGAAGAGTCCCATAAGAAGCCACTGACTATTCAAACTTTCACCTACAACTGTATTACTTTTACATAACAAAACCACTGAAAGGAGAAAACAGCATGTATTATACCTGCCCTACATAAAAAACAATGGCCAAAAACACAAGAAAAGTACAAATGTACGTACATGCAAATTGAAACCCAAGTTGAAAGTATTCCATCTGCATAGGCCGGTAGAATGTTAAGAAGTTCATTGTCCTCCAAAATTGGTACCATTAGTGGCATCCTCTTTATTCTGGTTGTAAAACCTGCGTAAATAAGAGACATGTCACCGTTGTTTTACGGAGTTCGGTTAATTTATTGGTCGGGCTGAAGTTGTGGGTGGTGCGAGACGCGTCAATGCGAACGGTACTCGTCAATGTGGTGCTGAATTTTTCATTTGGATGTACGTTGGATGTAGGTGGGGATGGTGGGTTTTCTCGGCATGGAACTACGAATTGCAAGCCTTGCAATATTTTGTTTTAAATATAACTGAATTCCCTCTCTCCCTCTTCGGTCGACCAACTAGAGCATTATTAACATTTGAAGACTGTTCGCAACTTTTTTCTTTTGTAGGTCTCTTCGCTTGAGGATTCATTTTACCTGTCTTAATACTTCCTTAATCCTCTCATAACAATTCACCAAAACATAAAAAGACCCTTGAGTACGTTTACAACTTACATAAAAACATAAACAACTAATATCATAACACTCATCCATCGACAAAGAAAACAGAGATAACCCGCGCACTACATCAAAGGAGGTTGTAATCTATTATAACCTACTTAATTATTTATGGTCGCCCTTAGATGTACTCTGTGGATAGCGCCAAGACGCCATGATTGATCTATCCGACCAGTAATTGATAAAATTAATTAATTATTCTAATGCCATCACAATCTAGCAAAGTTAGCAATTAACTCGGAGTTTGTGTTCATATTGACCTGTCAAAGATTACTCTTTCCACCAGTCATTTTGGTTATAAATTAATCATCATAAGCATTTGATGCTTTAACTACTTAAGTGAACAGCTTTAAAGCGCTTTTGTATCATATCGTAAAGTTAAATCTGGACCAACTTAAAGCAATTGATGCTCGATACTCGATTATGGCAATAAGGTTGGTACCTTCTTGGTTAATAATGACGTTTGAAGTTTGGATCAATCGATTCAGCTTATCGATAAACCATCACTTTTATCTCAATGATACCGATGTAATCGGCAGTAAGAATCGAAATGTTAAACCGATTGTACTTAGTTAAAACGTCGAAATTGATTAATTTAAGTTACCAAGTTAACCGTTAACCGGTGGTTTGTCTCCTGAATACGTTATCTTAATATCGCTGATGTTAATCAGAGACTTATTGCTCCAAAGAAACGAGCGATTGAAATCTGCATGAATGGCGGACTTTAAAAAGTATTCAGGTGGACATGATTGATCGATACTAGATATACTTACTAAAGGTTATGGCACATTATAGCGGCACCGCAACAGCACGGCTCCACAACAGCATTTAAGTTGTCATTCAATTAAGAGCATTAAATCGTGTATATTATAATATATTTCGTAATGTCAATATGAAAAAGCCAACGGCGAGCAGTCAGCGTGCTTGCCGCTACCACACAACTCGACTCGCCGCCCGCGTGCTGCAAGCGAGCGGTCCTCATGCGTACAGCGCGCCGACGGCGTGCTAATTGCGCGCCGACTCCGAGCCGGCAGCGAAACAACGTCATTACGTCGTGTTCAATCATAACATCAATTATAATCGTCTTAAAATAATATTGAGTTTGCGGTGACAGCAAGCTTACACCTCGCGGCCGGCGCGCGGCCGGGCGCGCCGACAGCGAGCGGACGGCGCGCCGACGGCGAGCGGACAGCGCGTGGTTGGCGCGCTGGCAGCTAGCCGTTGTCTTAATTCGAGGCGACGCCGTGCTGCTGCCGTGCTGTTGCCGTGCTGCTATAATGTGCCACAAGCTTTAAGCGGAGTGCATAACCAACCATTACCCATAATATTATATTTATTATGGGTAATGGTTGGTTATGCACTCACTCATGCCACCAAACACGGTATGTGTGCGCAATTTCCCCCCAGCTTTTAGCAACTTGGAGGATGTCTTTTCCCAGCAGTGGACTTTTTCAGGCTGTAACGACGACTGGTCTTCTCTTTCTCTCTCTTGCCTGCTACGTATCCCACATGATGGTGGGGTCAGCTTTCCTAATTTCTTCTCCACATCGCTCTATCTATTGTGACATCGCATTCGGACGTCTGGTCTTCTAAAGTATGATATACTAGCTTTTGCCCGCGGCTTCGCTCGCGTTAAGAAGTATTATTATTAATTCGTTCCATTACGTACTGATAGGTTCAAACTAATACATTTTACATCCTTCATCATCCCTTATTTTATCACCCGTGGGGGTTGAATGGGGGTTGAATTAATCAAAATCGTATTTAAGCGAACGTCATCATAAAATTCTGATTCGTCATCCGGACTTCTTCATAAAATCTAAGATGTATACAAACTTTCATCCCCTATTTTATCCCCTTAGGGATGGAATTTATCAAAATCCTTTCTTAAGGGTTGCCTACGCCATAGTAGCTTTATGCATGCTAAGTCTCAGTCCGATCGGTTTAAAATTGACAAAGTTTCATACAAACTTTCATCCCCTATTTTATCCCCTTGGGGGTAGAATTGATCAAAATCCTTTCTTAGCGGATGCCTACGTCATAACATCTACCTGCATGCCAAATTTCAGCCCGATCCGTCCAGTGGTTTCAGCTGTGCGTTGATAGATCACTATGTCAGTCAGTCAGTCAGTCAGTCACCTTTGAGTTTTATATATTTAGATATGAAACGTTATTTGCAAAAGAACTAACCCACATTACACTGGCGTGCAAACATATTTGCCGTCTCACGGTCGCTAGGGAAATCGGCAGCTCCAGGCTCCGTGTGATTAATTTGAACTGCATTGCATATGCCTACAGTGTAATGTAAATTATTTGACCTGGTTAAGTTTATCCTGTCTTTATCGTCTTCATTTTCCAACTATTTTTTCTAAGAATTGTATCCTTAAAATAATAAATCAATGTGCTTATTATTTCAAATTGTTTATTCCAAAAGGTTTTTTATGTAAGTAATCCAGAAGATAAATCTTGTATTTGCCTTAGGATATGGCAGAGTTCAGTACTCTAGCGAGGATTTTTGCTAACCCCTTAACTTAACAGAAGCAATGGTCTACTACAGCGACCTAGGTTGTATTTCATAACGTTATTTGCCTGACGAGCAAATAAATAAAAAACCGGCCAAGTGCGAGTCGGACTCGTGCACGAAGGGTTCCGTAAATTACAGTTAAATCAACCTATCTCAAAAACTATAAGAGATACTTTGATCAAACCAAAAATCGTTGAAAGAGTTAATTAGCATGCATCACCTCTATTTTTTTTAGAATTTTATACCCCGTAGTTATAAAAATAGAGGGGGGGGGACATACTTTTTACGACTTTGAGAGCTGATATCTCAAAAACCGTTCACTTTAAGAAAAATGTTTTTTAGAAAACTTTATATCATTTTAAAAGACCTTTCCATTGATACCCCACACGGGTATGTACATCGAAAAAAAAAATTTCATCCCTCAGTTACATGTATGGGGGGCCCCACCCCCAATTCTTTTTTTTACTATTTAGTGTCATATTTTTGTAGCGGTTCATACAACACATATTCCCATCAAATTTCATCACTGTAGTACTTATAGTTTCCGAGTAAATCGGCTGTGACAGACGGACAGACGGACAGACGGACATGACGAAACTATAAGGGTTCCGTTTTTGCCATTTTGGCTACGGAACCCTAAAAACGCTAACTTTACAGGCAACCTAATCAACATTCTAAAACCTGCTAATTGCTTTGCAAAATTGAATATTCAAAAGTTGGCTGACATTCATTATAAAGTGACTGATAAATATTGACATCACGCAATCAATTATAAAATTAGCCATTACACAATCTTCGATCAGACGGTTTTTTTGTCCTCGAGTGTAATTTAAGAATAAATTAACGGTACCATCTAAGTATTCATAAAAAGTGATCGATCATTTTGAAGGCTTGTCGCGGTTTTGCAGTAATTGGAACTTGACAAAGAAATAACTGAGTACTCTAACTATTTTGCAAGAAACTATTGTCATGAAATAAATTAGTGAGTATTAGAATAGAAACTGGAATCATTAACCAACAGAACTTGGGTCCATGATTATGACTTGCAGGTAGTCCAATCAGTGAAAAATATTTTTTTGCATAAATTACAAAAAATACTTACTAACGATATCTTTTGCAAATATTAATGAAATATTATTCGTTCATTGACTTAACTAATTAAAAAAAAACATCTAATTTATCTGCACAAACATCGAAATAGTTCAACGCACCTTTTTGTGCAAAACAACCAGTTTTGTGTGTAAATTAATTAATTTGGTAAATTACGACAGTTCTGTGCAACCGGTTAAAAAACCTGTATGTGCTCTACTATTTAAATTAGACGACTTTCTCACGTAAGTCTAGGAAGTTAGAATTAATTGTCGCTTAGTAGTATTATTTAATTTTACGATGAACTCATTAGATAAACCAACGAGTTTGCAAAGGATTTTATTACAAGCTGGATATAATGTTTAAACGCCTTATATTTTATGGGTGCTTAAAATATTATGAAAAATTATTGTATTATCTTTAGTTCCTTTCTATTCATATTATGTTGTCGCTTCGTAATAAATTGGAATTTTAATATTTTTTAACACTTCTCGTACATAATGTAAAATGGCGGATTTACCGGACTCTGCCAGTCTACATCTCAAACTCTATTATCTATATCTATATCTATTAAATAAATAATAATCGTATGTTCAATATTATTCGTACGAACGCTGCCATATTTCATTTCTAAAATCACACAGCGCATTCCAAGAACATATTTCTACCAAATTCCCATTACAGTACCAATCTAGCAATATTTCATTTTGCTTCCAGTGTCTGCATTCTTCGGAAAAATATATTTCAGTGCAATCCCAGAGATAGAATTTATTTCAGCTGTGAAGAGCAGCGAAGTGGGCTTATTACGTGAACTCGGATTCATTCAGGTCGTTTTTAATTGGCATCTGTGAAATTCAGGCTGAATTTTGTTACGCCCGTTGGTCAAATGTTCCATTCAAAAACTTAAAAAAAAATGACTTCAACTATAAACTAAGCCGAACGTGGGTAATCGCGCATAAACATACATACGGGTCAAACTGAGAACCTTCTGTTTTTTGAAGTCGTTTAGAAAAAGTATGAATGGTTTGTATGCTACGAGCTCCCTACTGCTTGCGACCTTATAAGGGGTAGATAAGCAAACATTTAACACTAATAAGCCATTATCTTATTAGCTGCGTAATCGTTGACACTTTAATCGAGTAACTTCAATGGCAATCGATATCTCGACTGAGATAACTCTAATGGAACTAATACTCCATTATAAAGACTCAACAACAGTTATAACGCCGTGAATTTGTTAAATGTAATGTAGTATCGATTTGATAAATCGATTTAGCGAATCTAATCGAGTCACGATTAAGCTAAGCTGCTCGGAGATGGTACTTTTGTAAAAGCAATGAAATAACAGAGGTGGAATCTTAAACACCAGTAGCGTGGAAATCGAAAGTATTTCGGCATGGAGCGTATCAAAAATAACGGCTACCGTGTTGCAAACAGAAAAAACAACAAGATTCATGAATAATTTCCGTAATAAAAGTTACTGTAATCCGCTTAAGTAATATCCGATGAAAGTCTCTAAGTACTTCCGAAAGTAGGTTTATTTAGCCAATAGCTCTTTGCGAACCAACCTCTCTCTTTCTTTCATAATTTCATAAACGTTTATTATATTTTATAGGCGAATAAAACCGATTAATGATTGCATCGGTCTTCATAATTAAAAGTAAATAAAAACGCTTCGTACAAGAAAAACTAAAACCAAAGCGATCGGAATAAGATCTTCAGATGGACAAACTGGCTATTACTTATTGGACCTTGATGGAACCGATTGTCAACAACTTAATGAAATATCGACTACAATGGAGAAAGCCGGATATCGGCTTTAAAAATAAAAACATAAGTTCAAATTACTGCAACACCCAAGTAACCTCTCGAATTAAACATCGATTGTTTTTTTATCGAGTCGGTAATCGATTCAAATTCGATTTGGGGTCTTAGATAAACAAAAGTTAGGAAACGCTTTAGCACCTTTTTGTTTTGTGTTAGTTTTCGACGAACTAAAACAAAAGCGAGTTTCGGGCGTTTAGTGAAGATAATTTTGTTTTAAATGCGACCGAAGGCCGTTTACGTTATCAGTAAAGGTGTTAAGTATGATTTAGTTTAATTACGGAACTCTTTTTGAAAGGAGCTGTTTTAGCGATCTATTAATTTACCAAATAGGTATTTTTCTTGTGAGTGAAGATAGTGTCTTCTATACTTCTTGTGCTCAAGGATAGGTTTTAGATCAAATTAGTTTCACTGATCTTCAGTGAAACTAATTTGTCCCATTTTACGAAACGACGACCAACTGTCTGGCATCAGCCAACTGACACAAAACAAACTAAAACCTCTTTATTTAGTAACCTTTGCGACTAATTTCGGAAATTTAAATATAGAACTATGTTCACGCCGGCAAAAAATGTCAGTTGTTCGCGAGAAAGGGAAAGAAAGTCTAAGTTTTAATGGGCAAAATGAAACAGTATAACCAGGTATGCGGAAAAGGGAACAGGGGAACTTATAGGGCTCAGTTATTATTCTTCTATCGCGAACAAACACCTGCCTGCAATGCTGTTAAGTAACGGTTTAATAGTCGCTTCGTTCATATTGATAACGTGGCTATGCAATAAATTTCGTGCTGGTATTAAGGAGCTGGCTGACAGGAACACGCCGGATGCCATCGTTAATTAAGCAGCTGATGAGATAGGATACGTGTGCTGAAGCTAGAGTAGGACCTCCTTAATAGTTTGATTGAATATGAAGGCGATTAGGCAGGTAATAGGTAGCTGACTGCCCGGCCCACTATGCTATGGTGAATTTGCAGGGTTTTAAACCTAATTTTGCACGTGTAAATACGCTGATGTCACGCTACCAGCCTTTTGACGATTAGGTACATGTAAAATGTGAAGATTGATCTATTTTTTTAATGAAATTCGAATAGGTAGGATACCATGGACGGGTGCTAAACTGCATCAGGATTCTATCAAGACTAAGGAGTTTTGGAACTTTTATATGTATTTAGTACACGACGTAATTTTGGTCAGTTTCATTCTTAGCAACGGAAACAAAAGTAGTTGTTACTGGCCAAGTAAAAAAAAAGCTAGTCAGTGTCACAGTGGCTGCTCAATGGTGCGTTGGTACAAAAGCATCGTCACTCGAAGAGTTTCTTTTGATCTAGACAAGATACAATGAAAAACACCACATGTTAATTTAGGTAGGTACTTTGTTAGCGTAAGTATAGAATAAACTCTTTGTTTTAAATTTTAAACAGTAATACGATTGTCTTTTGTTTACGTAGGGTAAATATGCCAAATGTCGGCCTCCCCCCAAACTTCGGCCGTCTGTACATTTTCAGCTTGCATTCATTCAAAAGGTAATTAAGTGTTAGTTTTGCTCCTCGAATTGCAACCTTGGTCTATACTCTATACGTACAAATCGTTACTCTCCGATTCTGTCACTTACTCTTCTCATACTGAGCGTCAGTAGCGATTGCGCCGTTGAAACATCAAATTCGCACGTAAAGTAGCTTACTCGAAGTGAATACTCACATTTTGGGGATTGATATTAGAACGATAAAACATTTATTTATTTTTGTTTTAAGCTTGATTATCACTAATGGGTTATTTTTACTATATTTTAAGATAGTTTTTTCAGCGTTTTGCGTATATTTTTCAAGGAAAAATAGGAGGCCGCCATTAGGACAACAGTTTTGACTTAAAACCGGAGTCTCGGCCGTGGCCGACTTAAAGCAAATGCAGTCTATTTTATAAATTCCTATTGTACTAATTCCGTTGGCTTAACAAGAGAATTTGCAAAGCTTATAGGAAAATAGATCTATTTTACGTTTAATAGCCAAATAACGGCCGGGGTGATATTAGTTGAATCTCGAGAAATAAGGTACAAGAAATAGGGGCCGACATTAGAATCGTAAATAATCGTAATGTCGACCAGCCTCGAACTCAAGCGCCACTATACAGGCTGATGAAAAAATACTTTTATATTTTTTCATTTTCTCAAAATGAAATAATTTATTTATTATAATTCATTATATCGTAAAGGAGTTAAGTTTAAATGTAGGAGTTGACAGTTTTGTAGGCATGTTTATGGTAGCTTTATAGTTTGGGACTTGCTATCTATTAAACCGTTCTTATTAGCTTAAAATATAAATGGTTGGTCGTGAAAACGACTTTTTTTAGGGGAAACAAAAAAATATTTTACTATAAATTAAACAAATACAATTACAAATGTATACTTAGTATTACATTATAATTCTGCTAAAATAAATCATCTTAATAATATTTGTCACTGCCTTAATTTAAAACAGCCTATACTCGGCCGACATTTGGAAAAAACGCGACCGACCTTGGGCCGTGAATGGCCGACTTTAGGGTTTTTCTGTTCTCGACGCATCTAAGCCTTATTACTTTTTTCTTTTCGTAGAACTATCAATCTTATGCCTATAAACATGACATAGATTAATCAAACTATCCAAAACCGCATCAGAAACTATCTTTCGTTGGAAACTGACGGTGCTATAGCGAACCGCAATCAGAAAATCGCTAAGGGGGCCGACATTTGGCGTATTTACCCTACCTAGGTACCTACTTTTGTATATCATAATTTTTCAGATGGAGTTAGGTAGTAGGTAAGACAGTGTTGGATTATATAAAGCAAAAACTAATACCCCTAACTTTCGATAACATTGTTCTTTGTTCTATCTGAACAATCTACTGTTTATTTAACTCTACACACACTGCGTCACGGGATCTTGTTAGACGGACGTATTGCTTCCAAGTATCATTTAAAGTATAGAATAAATATTTCAATATCAAATTAGTATATTATTTCTTTTAATCCCATACCTCCTATAGGTTATGGGCCCAGTGCGAAAAAGGACATTTAGTAGTGAGAACATTCAGTAGTGCGTAGTGACAGTAAAGTGCATAGTTGTAAATAAAAATAAAGTTGTGACAATGGAAAAAGTGAAAAGAAACATTAAGCCTTTTAATGGAGAAAAGTACAGTGTATGGAAATTTAGAATTCGTACACTGCTTTCAGAGTTAAACTTGCTCAGTGTTATTGACGAAGAAATTCCTGGAACGCGATCCGCTGAGTGGGAAAAGAATAATAAGGCAGCCAAAAGTATTATAGTCGAATATTTGGCGGACTCATATCTTAATTATATTAATGAAAATGGGACTGCTCAAGCAGTTTTTAAACATTTTGACGCGATCTATGAAAGGAAAAGTGTAGCAACTCAATTAGCGCTGAGAAAACAATTATTGGGATTAAAATTAAAAGCCGATATACCCTTGATCAAACACTTCTCAACATTTGACGATCTGCTGACAGAATTATCAGCTGCTGGAGCTAAATTAGAGGAAACGGACAAAGTAGCTCATTTATTACTTACTCTCCCGAATACATATGATGGCGTTATCACTGCAATTGAGACACTATCTGAAGAAAATATCACTCTCGGTTTTGTAAAAACTAGACTATTAGATCACGAAGTAAAATTAAAAAACGAGAGTCGTGATACCAGTTTAAAGATACTCCATGTTGAAGAAAAATATAATAAAAACAGATACAATCGCACAAAACAAAACTATTTGAAGAATACAACATTCAAGAAAACAAACAAACAAAAATTTGTGAAATGTCATTACTGTGGACGCAAAGGACACAAGAAACAGGATTGTTTCTATTTCAAAAGACAGACAAATATACAAAACAATGCCCCAGAAAGGACAAGACAAGTCCAAACTATTGCCCTGCAAGAGGGAACGACCTCGAATTCTTCTTTTTCAGGATTTGCGTTCATGACAAGCGCATACCATTATGAAAAAGACCACTCGACAATTAAATTCCTATTAGATTCAGGAGCGTCTGATCACATCACAAATAGAGATGATCTCTTCACATCGTTTGAATGTTTAAATCCTCCTTTAAAAATTTCAGTAGCTAAAAACAATACATTTATTTCAGCAACTAAAAGGGGAAACATAAATCTTATCAGTCAAACAGGAGTGCAAGGAATACTTACAAATGTATTGTTCTGTGCCGAAGTACCATATAATTTAATATCGGTATCAAAGATGCAGCAAGCAGGATTCACCATAATATTTGATGACAAAGGCACACAAATTACAAAGGAAGGTAAAATCATCATGAAAGGTAAGACATTGAATAATCTTATAGTTCTAGAGTTTAAAATACCAGTAATAAAAGGGGAATCCGCTTCCCAAGCATGTTATGTTAATGAAAATAAATATGAATTATGGCATCAACGCCTAGGACATATAAGTAAAACTAAATTCCTGCAGTTAAAATGTCATAATATGATTGATGACTTAGATGAAATAAATACCGTAACTCCAAATGATAAGTTGTGTGAAGCATGCATAAATGGGAAGCAGACTCGCCTGCCTTTTAATAAAGTTAAAGACAAAAGTTACATTAAACGCCCTCTGTTTATTGTGCATTCAGATGTTTGTGGTCCTATAACACCTCCAACAATAGATAACAGAAATTATTTTGTTTTATTTGTTGATGAATACACACATTATTGTGTGGTGTATATGTTAACTTACAAATCAGAAGTGTTTACAGCTTTTAAAGACTATGTCGCTAAAAGTGAGGCTAAATTCAATTTCAAAGTAGTAAATCTTTATAGTGATAACGGTGGTGAATACTTATCCACCGAAATGAAAAACTACTGTAGAGAAAGAGGCATAAGCTATCATTTAACAGTTCCTAGGACCCCACAGTTAAATGGTGTTGCAGAACGTATGGTTCGCACAATAACAGAAAAAGCTCGTGCTATGTTAAATGGCACTAAAGCATCAAAACGTTTTTGGGGAAATGCAGTTTTAACTGCAGTTTATTTAATAAATATTACGCCTACGAAAGCTTTAAGTCAATCAAAGACACCATACGAGATGTGGCATGATAGGAAACCAAGCGTTAAAAATCTCAGAGTTTTCGGTTCAACTGTATATGTTCATAATAAAACCAGTAAAAACAAATTTGACAATAGGTCGTGGAAAGGAATACTGGTAGGTTATGAACCCAATGGTTATAAAGTTTGGAATACAGAATTCGAAAAATATGAAACTGTAAGGGACGTTGTAATTGATGAGACTAATTTTATCGAATCTAGGCCTTCATTACGACCTGAACGGAATAATAATACATATTCCCAAGACGAAACTGATAATGACTCCGTAACAAAATCAGTGTCTTATAAGTCTCATAGTTCTGGCCCTAAATCAGATAGCTCTCAATCTGATGAATGCAGTACAAGTAAAATTCGAAAAATCGGTAGTCATGAAATACCGAATGAACCTGAAAATGAATCTGAGAGTAGTTTGAAACACAAAAATCAGGATAAACCTGATGAATTTTTAAATTTACGAAGAAGTGAAAGACTGAAAACATGTTCGCGTAAATCATATAATGAAAATGACTATGATGTCTATAGTGCGTTATCCATCACAAGTAATATACCAAAATCATTAAATGAAATTAAATCTCTGAACGATAGGAATCAGTGGGAAAAAGCAGTCAGAGAAGAACTCAATTCTCTTAAGAAAAATAATACATGGACATTAGTACCAAAACCATTAAATAAAAATATTGTAGACTGTAAATGGATATTCACTATTAAAAATGACGTTTCAGGTCAACCTTCAAGATATAAGGCACGTCTTGTCGCTAGAGGTTTCAGTCAAGAATATCTTAGTGATTATAATGAAACATTTGCACCAGTTGCTAGAATAGCAAGCTTTAGATTCTTAATTAGCTACGCAAATCAATATAATTTACTGATTCATCATATGGATGTAAAAACAGCATTTCTAAATGGTACACTAAAGGAAGAAATCTACATGAAAGTTCCTGAAGGTGTAAAATGTAAAGATAATTACGTATGCAAATTAAACAAAGCTCTTTATGGCTTAAAACAATCAGCTAGATGTTGGTACGAAACATTTGAACAATGTCTCAAAGAAATAGGTTTTCAGAACTCCCCAGTAGATAGGTGTATATATATGAAAGGTAAAGGAGACATTTCTAAAAATATTTACGTAATCTTGTACGTCGATGATTTAGTTATAGCATGTGCAGATTTGCAAACAATGAATAATTTCAAAGCATATTTAATGACTAAATTCGAAATGACCGACTTACACGATATCAAATTATTTTTGGGCATTAAAATAGAGAGACACCATGATAAAATTACTTTAGACCAAAGTGCTTACATTAAAACCGTTTTGAATAAATTTAATATGAGTGATTGCAATCCTATAAACACACCGATGGAGCTTAAATTAAACTATGAAGCTCTTAACGCTGATAAGAAGTGTGACGCACCATGCCGTCACCTGATCGGTTGTTTAATGTACATTATGCTTTGTACGCGTCCGGACTTAAGTACATGCGTAAATATTTTAAGTCGGTACACAAATAAGAACAATAAAGAATTGTGGTTATGCTTAAAGCGAGTTTTAAGATATATCAAAGGCACAATTGATTTGAAGTTAACATATACAAGAAATAATTACAATAACATCCTAAGTGGATATGTCGACTCAGATTGGGGTGGCCACGATTGTAATGATAGGAAAAGCACTACTGGATATGTGTTTAAATTATTTGATCAAAATACAATTACATGGTGTACAAAGAGACAAACATCAGTAGCGGTCTCGTCTACTGAATCCGAATATATGGCTTTATATGAAGCTGTTAAAGAAGCATTATGGCTTAAGTCTCTGGCAGAAAGCATAAACTTAAAAATTAATAAGCCCATTATTTTATATGAAGATAATAACGGATGTATTAGCATAGCTAATAATCCAACAAGTCATAAAAGGTCCAAACACATAGATATAAAATATCATTTCTCTAGAGAACAAGTTGAGAAAAATGTAATAAAATTAAATTATATTTCCACAGGTAACCAGTTGGCAGACTTGTTGACAAAACCTTTACCAGTCGTGTCTTTTATAAGACTGAGAAAAGGATTGGGTATAGAATAAGTTTTAATTTAAGTACAATTTCATTATGAAATGGTCTGATCAGGTTTTTCTGGGTTTTCCCTGATCCTGTGCAGCAAATGTTGGACCATTATTGTACAGTTGTCCCAGACCTTACTTGGAAGTATAATATGTTACGTCGTATTTATAAGTTGGTATTCACTTTGTAATGTTGAATTGTAGACTAGATACTGTATAGTAAACTAACGAATGACTAAAAGTTAGGGATTAATTTTTGAGGGGGCGTGTTGGATTATATAAAGCAAAAACTAATACCCCTAACTTTCGATAACATTGTTCTTTGTTCTATCTGAACAATCTACTGTTTATTTAACTCTACACACACTGCGTCACGGGATCTTGTTAGACGGACGTATTGCTTCCAAGTATCATTTAAAGTATAGAATAAATATTTCAATATCAAATTAGTATATTATTTCTTTTAATCCCATACCTCCTATAGACAGATCGTGACAATGAGGAATATAAGTTGAAAATGTAAGTAGGTAGGCAGGTACCTGAATTAAAGCCATAATAAATTAGTAGAGGACTACAAGTACATGCGTCCGTAAATAATTTTGAAGTACCTACCTAGGTAGGTAGTATTAAGTTAATCAGGTAAGTGGTCCTAATAATCAGGTTTTTATCAACTTTACCTACAGTACAATAAGTACTAGGTACGTACTACTAAGTACATTTTTAAGTACTTGACGTAGTTGAGTATCTATAACATACCTACGTAGCGTATAGGATAAGAATGAATAGACCTACTAGACTTCAGGACTTCCCAGGCGTGTTTTAAGTGGGGACTGCACGAACAGTCTTTCAAAGAGGTTGAATTCAATTGTGACAAAATATCATGCTGTGTGAACTAGGCATTATAAGACCGACACGATCCCGCGCTAGACTATACCTATCGGTTAGTGTCCCCTTTCTATTTCCTGGTGTGACACAGATGCGTCAAACATACCTATGTAAATAAATGATAAAGTGCCAAAAGATAGCCACTATCGAAAGTACCTATGTATTTATAACAAAGTACCCACGTTGACAAAAGAAAAAAAAACATGGGAATCTTTGCATGTCGGTGGCAGAATAAAAATAATACCATAACTTTATGAAGTAGGTACCGCCATGGGAAAGTCGCATGAAAGGGGATTCTCCGATGTACGTAGCTATACATTTAACGCTAGGCAAAAACCGGTGCGATAACGTTGTTTGTACAATGAAAAACAAAATACTAACACTAAAAACATACAACATTCAGACGAAAGTGAAAACCTAGGTATGCGAGGCCGTTCAGAGTCGTGATCACGCGAAAAAAAAACTAAGTTAAAGCTAGGCGATCTGAAACATTGACGCGAAAGTAAACAGATAATGTAATAAGAGGTAACTCCACATTTTATCGAGTTCACACTGCAAACATTAATCTTAGCTGTCGTTATTATCGCTTTCGACGATAACGTGACCCGATTATGCGTAAAATAATGATTAAAAACGCATTAATTAGCACCGGAATGTATGTCCCGTATGTTATCCCGAGAAGGGGGAGGTGACCAACCTGCTATCCTTAGAACTGCACGGTCGGCCGGGTCCAACTGCAGAATGGACAAAGGTTTGTCCTTCGCCCATTCCTTCAAGCTGAAATCGTTCTCAAATTCCATTTTTCTGTCATCCAAAACACAAAGCCTCGCGCGAACTCTCGCACATACTTGAATCGATCACAATTCACAACACTATCGTCGAATTATGCACATAACGAACATGATATACACTTTAATACGAGCAAATAACAAGTAAACAAAACGTTACGTTCATTGTAAAATGAAAATCGATAAACGCTAGCAAGGATACGGCAGCAAGTGCGTATCCGTCGGCCGAAAGATACACTGGTATTATTCACTGTTATGCGACACTTAAACAATAATAACTAAGCAGTTACTAAAACAAATGCAAAATCGATTATAAAGGAACTCCGGTTCTGAGGACGGAGTAACAACAAACTGTTTAGAGGTTATCAAAGCCGCCAAAGCATCATACACCGAACCGGCGGGCAGACATGATGCGACTGCCTAGTTCTTTCAACCGCCGCTTCAAGGCGTTGTTATCGCTCAGCTGTTTTCACGCATGCTCACACTGTATATAACGCGACCAAATTAAATACACTCTCTATCTCCGCTACTTCTGCATCACTTGGGACTTTTGCATTTAATCGTATTCACATTGTTTACGATATTATCACTGCCATCTATTCATGTCACTTGAAACTGCGGTTTGGAATAGTGTCCAATAGATGGCTGAAAACGTTATCTTTTCTGCTTTTCAGTGTTTCTCCAATATACTGATGTTGCCAATAAATTAATTTTATCAACAGTGGGTATAATTTAAACTAAAGCCGCGCAGCCATAATTTATAAATAATACGATTTAGAAAAATACAATAATAAACTGAGATTTTAAACATAGTACTTCTTATGACAATATAATGAAAGAATATAACGTATACTACGTAGATGCTTAATTATTTATTTTACTAATACTACTACTTACGAACAGGAAATTATATCGTAATAAAATGAGTTTTCTTAGAGCCGTGCAAGAAAAAGTTGCTATTTCAAACAGTTTCAAAACACGACTACGGTTTTCACACTTCTAATCTTGTAGGAAACAAAAGTTCAAGAAAAAGCGTACTCGTTTTCAAAAGCAATGCACTTGCTACTCAACTTCGGTGGTGCTGAGAGGAGTGCTGAATTAATTGGTGCTGATAATTGCTTGGCGTCAGGCAATCTGTCTACTACGTTTCAAAAGCACATTGCCATGCTTTATAAGAAATATTTACTCTAGAGAGATACATGACTATGTGAAAAGGCGTAAATATCTATTGAATATAATTAAACAAGGAAGCTGACTGTTACCTACTGAATATGATTTATTTTCATGTCTCTTCCAAATAAATAATGAACTCAAACTTAAATAGGAATAATTGGACTTCAGATTTATGTACTGTATGTTAACTTAACTGTGTTGATTGTCTTCACCTGTAGTCTGTTACTGTATTTATAAAATAAATAAGTTGACTACGGTTAAGTGAAAAACATTCATAACAACGGGCTTGTAAATTGTAATATGGCTAAAAACTTTTTAAATAGTTTTTTATTAATAGGAGTTTGTTATTCTTAAGTAAACATTGTAAGAAAGAAGCTTAAAAAAGGGAAATACAAAGGAAGAAAATAAAACAGCTTACAAATAACCTACTTTATACATTGTGGAATGCAAATAAATAATATGAATTTGAATAACCGTGTGCTAGTACACTTTTTAATTTTAGGCTGGTAACACTTGCTATCTCCATGACGACAAACTGTCAAACTGGCGCGGTGTTTACGTTTTTGAATTAAAAGCAAATCTACTTTATTCTATTCAGATTTAAAGAATTTAAACTATAAAAAGATAATTAGCATTGTCAAGGAATATATTGAATGCGCAACTAAGATCTAACAAATCCTTGTCGCAATAATGCCTCGTGAAAGATCGGAGGAAGTTTGCGAAAAAGTTGTGCAAAGTTTTATCAATAAATGGAAGAAAATTGCTCAATTTTGTCCAGAATTTTATTGAATTGCTCCAGTGACCTACTTATGAACCTTCCCTTTGTTTCATAATCATTCTGTGTAAATGTTATTTATTATTGTACAGAGGTTTAACCTAGGCTGAAGCATCTTTCCTTCGTCTTTTTATATTTTTGTAAAAAAGGAGTGAAAATGGCTAAGATGCAAGACTGTCTCGTGAAAAGTTGACGATGGATGAGGATATAGCTAAGGTAAAGAAGGCAAATATATTGATTTATTTATATTTATCAGGAAGCTAAACAATATCCTTTTATGTTCTTAATATGACTGTTATTTATGTACACTGTTATATTATTTATGTACCTACAATGTAATTATAATAAATAAAATCTATTATCAACTTTAATCATACATAATCTTACAGTAATTTGCTTAATTCTGAATAAGTGCTGTTATATAATTTGTAGTAAGTAGGTAGTAATTTTAATTATGAACTCCCGATTAAAGTTGCAAAAAAATTGCACCCTTAACAAATCAAATATTTTTTACAGCCCACAAACTATGGGAGGGTATCCAAGAAGTACGCTGGTACCTTATCACCTAAAAAGCTAACATTCTCCGGAAACTTCACAGAGAAACATAAAGTGTTTGACATATCAGCACCGCTGCGGAGAGCAAGCATGCGTCAGGATATATTGGACCTTGTTGCTAGGAAGACAGAGTCAAGAATTGAGGAAGCTAAAGGATTGTCGGATGATAATCCAATGTATGAGGATCCTAGAGATGTGATTGGTATGGGTTTATTTATCTACCTTGTCGGTATGTTTTATTTTTGCTTAGTACACTAAGTTTTCACACTAATATAAAGGCGGTAACTATCTTTGTGTGTCTATATTATTTGTTTACTTCTTCATGCGCAACAGATTTTGATTAAATTTGGCAGTAATATAGTTTACAGTTACAGTAATAGTTTATTATACTAATATAGTAGTAGTATACATCAAAGTGTGTAACAGTGTTTTTTTTATCCAGGTGCAATAAGAAGCTTCTGACATGATCATCGATGCTCATATTATACCTGATTTAGCTTTACCTCTATTTTGTTTTGTAACAGTGTAATATAGGCTGAAAATTTCATAAATGCTTCATAATAAAATATATCCTCTGCAAAATTCCAGGCGAGAAGCCAGCTAAGCCACCCAGAAAGAGGACCATCCAAGGCATAGCGGTAGCCTCGCCCAGGTCCACTAAGGAAGGCAGGTCACTCCTCAAAGAACAGAAGAGAAAGCTCACTAAGAAATATGAACAGCTCATCTCTTCATTGATGGAGAGGTGTGAAGAGAATGTGGTGCAGGTAATTTTGGGCATCATTTTTGCACCAAAAACCGATACAATGTAACTGTGCGAATTATCCTTGAAAAATAATGTGACAGTCAAATATTCATTTTACATTTTTCAAATGTGAAATATATTCACATAGTAAACACTCTGTAACTGGCAAAGCTATGTCTTGTTGTTGTTGTGTTCTTCACTATTTTTACTGTGACTTATAAAAATGTACATGTTCATGTTCTTATTCTGTAATTTTGAAAATGTACACATTCAGTTATAACAAATAGTTTCTAGGAACACACAAATCTCAGTGTTAGATAGCCCATGTAAAAATGTAGAAATGCTATTTTTAGATACTTCTATCTTCTCTAAGATGTTTATGAATTTATAAATATTGTGAGCGTTTAAGGACAATGTATTATCTATCATAATACTTAAAGTACAAACTTAATTTACAGCTATCAGAAAAAGACTCTCAAATTGCCAAATTGAAAGAGAAACTGAAGTCCGTGCTAGAATACAACAAACTCTTTGCCGAAGAGAATGATCAGTTACGCACTCAGTATGACACTCTGGTCAAATATGCAGAAGAGTGTAAGAAGGTCATTAAAGAAGAGAGGGAGAGAAACAGAGTTTTGGATACAAGAGCAAAAGAGTTGCAGGAGAAAGTTAAGAAGTTTGAATTGCCTGATAGAGGTAAATACATTTCTTATAATATTGAAACTATATCTATTAGCATTATTTCATATTCAGCCTTTTTGGTGTCCCGCTGCAGGGCACAGGCCTCTACCCTTTCAGAGAAGGAATGAGTTCACCAGTCTTGCTCGGGGCGAATTGTTGATTTTAGACTTTTTAGTTCAGGTTTCCTCAAGAGTTTTTATCCACCTTTAGCCAGTCAATGGTGTGAAAGATATACTTAGAAAGTACCTATCATTTGGAAAATCTACATGAGTACATGTACATAGATACATGAAAAGCATTACTTGGTTTAAATAGCTTGGCTGTTTGATTCTGTAAACTTATGGCACTGTTGACATAAACAACCATTTACAAGAAAAGTCCTCCTTGTACCTAAAATAATAAAAAACGATCAGATCAATAAATTGATCATTATAATTAATTAAAAATATTCACACCTATTAATGAATTTCAACAATTCTTGCAGATCATGAACCCTCAACAGCGATTCCTCTAGTAGAAGTATGTATGAGCTGCAGCAGTCGTCAGATCATACTGAACCAGGCGAGGGAACACAATACCAGGTTGCAGAAAGACATGCAGGCGCTTAAAGATGTTTTGTACAGGTAATTTGTTCATGATCTGCTTGTTTTTTTTACTACAGATGGATCGGACCACCAGGTGCCACCTCCAACCAGTAACTTCATGTTGTGGTCGGTTTCTTCTATAAACTGATAGAACTGAGTACCAGTATTTTACTTGGAGCGACTGCCTATCTGACCTCCTCAACTGCCGCCAGAGTTGATTAACCTTATCAAGATGTCTACCTGTGCGGAATTCATTTAGCTATGAGTTGCTCTCCTCGGGTAATAATTAGAATGCCTATGGAAGTTGGTGCCTTACGGCTCAGATAGAAGAAGAAACACAGGTATTATAGAGTAGGGATACCAGTGCCTTGTGGCCAACCTCCTATGAATCCAGCAAGATGACATTGGATCTAGTTTTCAGATTCATAAGATTGGGCATTGTCATAAAAAAAAACTATATTTTTTTTTGTAATTAAAACTAATATATTACTATAAAATTACAGATTAAACGTACAACTGTCCCGTTACCAAGAGCGCTTACGTAGCAACATACAGAAGATGGCTGAAGAGAAGCCCGACACTGCGTTCAAGCCGGGAGACAGATATGATGCGTTAGATTCGTTGCTCACTGCCAGTTTGGGGTATAAAGGTATGTTCAATATTATATGATGGCAAGAAAGTTAACCGACTTAAAAAAAAGGAGTTCCCCAGTTTGACCTGTATGTATGTTTATGCGTGATGATCTCGCGTTTGGCTGAACCGATTTTGATGCGGTAGAGCGTAGTATTTGTCAGACCTAGGAGAAGGTTTTAGGTACATTAAATCATGTTTGTTTCCTTGAAAATGATAATATACTTAGTTCTCTTTGAGTGGCTTCTTGACCGATGTTAACTGTTAGTGAAAGAGTCAAAATGTATGAATAAAATAAAACTGAGTACTGAACATATGCAAGGCATCAAAAGGCTGCCTCATAAGGAGGAGAATTATTAAAGGATCTGTAGTTTTTTTCGTACATTTTGATGACTGAAGTAATTCAAGAACTCTTGCTATCAATTTCTTCAAGATTAAAGATATATAGGTACTCATTGTATTTTTAACTTTACATAAAGAATTTTATATTTTCTTTTACGTTACTGTTTTCAGAAACATTAAACACAGATGAGGGGCAGTCCAGAGTGGGCGCAGAAGAAACTCCTTACACTGGCAGAACTGTAGACCTGTCTGGTCTTCTGAGTGCACAAGCTTTAGGTAAATATTGACAAATTTTATATGGAATATGTCACCAACTGCAACAGACTTGAAACTAGTGTTTTCATTTTTTAATAAAAAAAAAACTAGTGTTATCAAAAACACCTCATTTTGTAGAATATTTCATCTTATGGTAACGGACTCCAAATATATGGGGCTTGAGCTCTATAAGTCATTTTAATGTCTTTCATTTTATATTAGTAAGAGTTAGGTATGTCAATGCTGATTAATATTTTTTGATAGAGAGAAGATACCTCAAGAGAGGTGCCTTTTAAGTTTCGTCAAGATAAGTTGGTTCTGTCCAATTAAAGAAAATATGAATCGGCTTACCTGACTACGAGTCTTTTTAAGTTTCTTGTCTTGCCAAGTCGTGGAAAAAATCCGATTAAATTTTATTAAAGTGACTTCTTTCTATACATCCACAGCTCCCCTTTTCGATGCATATCAAGAAAACTTACAAGAAAAGGACACCCTAATACTAGACTATGAAAAACAATTCGAAGCCATCAACAAAAAGTCTAAAGCCATAGTTTCTGAGAACAAAACTTTGACAGACAAACTGAAAAGTTTAGAGACAGAGTTGGGGGGAATGAGACAGGGATATAAGAAGTTGGTAGTAGAGAAAGAGACGGCAGATATTGAGAAAGCTACGCTTGTTGAGAGAGCAGAGAGGGCGGAGTCTAAATTGAAGGAGGTTTATGAATTGTATGAAGATAAAAGTAAGTGGGATTATATTTTTACTATAGCAACTGAAATATACAGGACAGGTGGCCTAGTTGGTAAAGAACCAACCTTTCAAGTATGAGTTGTAGTTTTGATTCTAAATCAGGCGAGTACCAATGCAACTCTTCTAAGTTTGTAAGTATGTGCTTTTTATACTTAGAAAGTAAACTAAGACACGAGTACATACAATCTTGGACACCAATGATTGTGTATCGGAGAGCACATTGAGCTATAGGTCCTGTGTGTCATAAAAACATCTTTGGCAGTCACTACGTATCAGTTTGGCAGGGTAACTGGGTTGAGGAGGTAAGATAGGCAGTTGCTCCATGTAAAACTTTGGTTATCAGCTGCATCCAATTTGACTAGAAGCCGAACCCAACATAGTTGGGAAAAGCCTTCGGGAGATGATAACGAAAGTTTAATGTTTTATATTTTTCTCAAATGGTATTTGTTACATTTCTTCTTTCTTTCGTGAAATAAATCTCACATTGATGAAGATGATGATTTCTTAATTTGTGTATTTTTCCCCTATTTGTGTTTGGCTTATGTTATACCAATAATTATTATGCTTTCTCCATCCCAGTGTCAGCAATGATGCGTGACTACGAGACAGTTCACCGCGAGTACTTCGCCGTGAAGAATTCCCTAGAGATGGCGGAGAATAAGCTCGCACAGCTAGACGTACTGCGATCAAGAACTGTGCCCGCTGACATGCATGAACGGAGGCTTGAACATTGTAAGAGGTGAGGACATAGATGTTTTGAATCATCATTTTTATAGCAATTTTTAATTACTTACATAACTTTTATGTCTTGCTAGCTGATCCCGCGAACTTCGTATCGTTTAAACCTTCCCTGGACCTCTACAAACATTTTAAAACCAAAAGCTAAATCGGTCCAGATATTCTCGGGTTTTAGTCAGAATAATTCATTTTTATATAAGATAATCTTTTTTGTCTTATGGTGAAAAAAAATAATGTAATTTTGTCCATATGATTCATCGTTTATATTGTTTTTTTCTAAACATTGCCAATTTATTGATTTTTGAATATTTTAATCCATTTTTTTCACAATAACTTAATTAGAATTCAGTTGTAAGTATATCACGTTTTGGTAACCACATGCTCAAAACAAAAAAAAACCTCGGTACCTGCAAACTGTACGTTATCTATATGCTTCTTAATCTTCTCTAAACAGTTAGTAGATTAACTGCTGTTCATGATCAATATTTATAATTTTAGTTAAGTTCAAAAATGTTATTGTAACGGAGTTGTCTCATGGCTCGATAGATGGCGTTGTCGCATTTAAATGCGCGCTATGGTTTCGTTACCAGCAGATGCATAAGACACCAATTTTTTTTGTAATAAAAAAACCAGCTTAGAACAGATCACAGATGTGGTTTCATTTATATTCAACCCTTCTAGTGCATCTCAATTAGGTCAGCAGATCAACTAGTAGTTTAGCTAGAAAACATTGGTCCATCGACCCTGGATATCAGACCCAGATTAGTCTGAAGTTTTTGTTAGATAGCGGTGTCAGCTTAGGCCCGCCCCCCATAGTACTCGCAGTGGATCGCTGCGGCAAAGGTACTGGGATTCCCGCACAGGCAGCAACAGTGCTGTGGGAATTTAGTTCAACGTGACGCTAAAGAGGGCGCCACTAGTACATCGAGTTCACCGAGGGACACTTCGACGTTTCGAGCTTCACGTCGACTCAGGGGCAGCGTGACGTCACAGAGGACGTTACGCGCAGTTCCATCAGTGGCCACTGAGGGCGCCACTAGTACGAGACTTAGTGCAGCCTACGGGTTTGTGTGAGTGAAGTGAAATCGTGAGTACAATTTAATCAATTCAATCAATTAAACATCAGCACAATTTAATTAATTATACATCAGCAGTGACGATTAATAAAATTGCGACGCAAATCTTGCCAAGCCATATTGAACTTTTTTACAAAGAAGATTTTAACTTTAAGTTTTACTTTATATTGTTGTCAAAGTGTGCATGTTAAGTTAAGGACTTAGAATAATTTTATAAAAAACGAGGGAACGGGGAATCCATGCCCGATTTCCGTCAGAGTGTATTAGTTTTAAAACACTTGTAAAATTTTACGCGCATATTTGGACTTAGAAAAATATTTTAAGTTTACAAAATTTGCAGTACACATTTTTTTGTTTATTTTATTTGCCTGTGTGTTTGTTTATAATTTGGTTGTTTATTTACACATTCATAGAGTTCACTTAATATATTTTTAATTTTAATAGTACATATTCTAAATTTATTTACCTTATTATTTCGATATCAATTTACTTATTTACTTTATTAATTTGATATCAATTTACACTTTTTTTTGCATTTTTTTATTTCATTAAATTTGCATTTGTTTGATAGTTAAGATGGAGGGCAAAATGAATATATTAAAAGACCTTCAGAATGTTATACAAAAGACTTATACTAATTTCAAAAAGTGTCCAAAGGATAGACTTACTATAGAATACATACAAGCTAGACTTGAATTATTAGAAACCGATTGGTCTACATTTAAAAATACAAAATTACAACTCTATGGTCAATTTAAATTGGAAGACATAATTGAAAAAATTGATGATATATACGATACGACAGAAGATACTTACATAGCATGCAAATGTTTGATGAAATCTAAGCTTAATAAAATTGATGTTAAAGAATCGCAATCATCGCAATCGCAATCCAATAATAATTCATTGAAGTCATCTAGTTCCATTGCAAAGTTGCCAAAGATAACTATACCAACTTTCTCTGGAAAGTACAATGAATGGACAACTTTTCACGATTTGTTCATTTCTTTGGTACATAATAACACATCTTTGGATAATGTACAAAAACTGCATTATCTTAAAGGCCACCTTACTGGTGAAGCCGAGCAGTTGATTAGGCATACTCCGATAACAGATGCCAATTATAGCGAATGTTGGTCTCTTTTAGAGAAGCGCTATGCCAATAAAAAGTATTTAACCAATTGTATATTGAAAAGGTTGTTCGGCCAAAAACGCTTAAATATAGAATCAGCTTCTTCATTAAAGGAGTTATTAGATACCACAAATGATTGTTTAAATGCGTTAAAAAATTTGAATATTGACGTGAGTACGTGGGACGTTATCATTATTCATATAGTGACGTTTAAATTAGATACTGAAACTCGCAAACAGTGGGAGTTAAGTATTTCCAACGACTCCAGCAACGAGTTGCCCACCTTTGAACAGTTCAAGCTATTTATTGAAAGTCGGTTTCGCGCTTTAGAGTGTATAGAACCAAAGAAGGCTGTGACTCACCAGGGCAATAACAGTTCACACGCATTTCATAGTTCAAAGGCAATGCTAGTCACAAAGTCTTCCAATATACGCTGCGAATATTGCACAGAACCGCATAAGCTATGCTTCTGTAAACAATTTGCAAAACAACCTTTAGAGAATAGGCGCGAGTTTGTAGCAAAAAACAAAATTTGTTTTAATTGTTTAGGCGGAAACCATACAGTATATGACTGTAAGAAGCAGACCTGCTGCAGAGTTTGCAAAAAGCGCCACCACTCTTTGTTGCATCTGAACAGAGAACCAAACTCAGAAGCTGATGGCCAAAATGCTCCAACAAAGGCGGCTATCGATATCGCTAGTTCTTCGACCAGTGATAATATTGTGGCCTGCTTTTCTACCGGCAGAATTCCTAAAGTCAGACAAGTTTTATTAGCCACTGCGTTAGTAAAGGCTGAGTCCAGTATAGGCGAAGTACAAATAGTTCGAGCCTTGCTAGATCAGGGCTCTCAGGCTTGTTTCATAACTGAAGCCACTGTACAACTGCTTCGATTAAAGAAAATTCCGGTCCATGGCGTTGTGTCTGGTTTGGGAAATGACAGATCAACCATTTCTAAACATATGGTAAATCTAACGATTAAATCCACGGTAGATCACGAGTTTCAACTTACGGTAAAGGCATATGTTTTAAGCAAGATTACTTCGTATTTACCTGAGCGAAGTATTAATCCCAGTTCATTGGAATGGATTAATATCAAAGGTATATCTCTCGCTGATCCGTATTGTAACACGCCTAATAGAATTGACGTTCTGTTAGGTGCGGACGCTTACTGCGATATTGTAAAGAAAGGCATAGTAAAGGGTCCTTCAGGTAGTTTGATAGTGCAGAACACCTCTTTAGGATGGGTCGTTTCTGGTGTAGTCAGTTTAGATAGTGATTATTCAGAACACCATTCTAAAAACATAAGCGTGCATTGTGCTCAGTTTAATGAAGAAAATTTATTGAAACAGTTTTGGGAAATAGAAGAAATGATTAGTACAAAGAAAATCCTTACTCCAGAAGAACAGAAATGTGAAGATTTATATATTAAAACTACAAAGAGAGATGATACAGGAAGATACATTGTACGATTACCATTTCGAGACCAAGATCCAGCATGTAAGGGCGGAAATTCACGGGACATCGCTGAAATAAGATTTAAATCCTTGGAGAAGAGACTGAATAAGAACACAGAATTAAAAGAACAATATACACAAGTAATCAATGAATATTTACAGTTAGGACATATGAGAGCTGTAAAAGAAGGAGATAGTAATAAAAAAAACGCGGTGTATTTACCCCACCACGCAGTAATTAGGGAGGATAAGACCACAACAAAGGTTCGTGTTGTTTTCAACGCCTCTGAGAAAAACAAAAACGGAATTTCACTCAACGATACTCTTATGGTGGGACCAACCTTGCAAGCCGATTTGAGACATACGGTGATGAAATGGCGAGTACACAGGATTGGTATTGTAGCGGACATAATCAAGATGTATCGCCAGGTCAGAATAGCTGACGAAGACGCCATTTTTCAGAGAATACTCTGGCGCGACAGTCCTGAAAAACCTATTAGAGATTATGAGCTGATTACAGTAACTTTCGGTACGGCTTCGGCGCCATACCAAGCAGTCAGATCACTACACCAGGTTGCCTACGACGAAGGAGACAAATATCCTCTTGCAACTGAAAGAGTATTACATTGTTTTTATATGGATGATTTAATGGTAGGATGTAATAGCCTCGAAGAGGGTGTAGAAGTATGTAAACAGTTAAATGAATTGTTAGGAAAAGGTGGATTTCGATTACAAAAATGGAATAGCAACGATCAAGAATTATTAGATAAAATAAGTTCAATAAATATAAATAAAGTAGTACACGAAATAGGTCAAACAAACATAGAAACTGAGGAAAATAAGGGTAGAAAGGAAAGGTTAGAAAGTAAATTAGAAAGTAAGGATATAGAAATTAAGTTAGATAGTACTATAAAAATTTTAGGTCTTACCTGGAACCGCCGTGAAGATTGTTTTCAATACTCGGTAACCCTTTCTCCGCTGTCAAGTTCACCTGTAACAAAAAGATCTATCATATCAGACATAGCTCGTTTATTCGACCCACTAGGATGGTTAGCTCCTAGTGTGGTATTGGCAAAGATATTTATACAGGAACTATGGCTCACCGGTGTGAATTGGGATGAGCAATTGAATGATAGCTTAGTAACCAAGTGGCGTACTTACCGCGAAGAGTTGTCACTACTCAAAACGGTTCAGGTACCTCGTTGGATCCGTACAACTGGGGATGATAATATCGAGTTACACGGCTTTAGTGACGCCTCGAAAGCAGCATACGCAGCCGTAGTTTACCTGAGAACTATTAATTTAGCGGGAGAAATTTACGTCTCATTGTTGGTGGCTAAAACAAGAGTAGCGCCCATCAAGCAGGTCAGCATTCCTAGATTGGAGCTTTGTGGCGCAGTACTTTTGTCAAAACTTCTGACAGAAGCAACAGAGGTTTTAAATATTTCAAAGGACAAGGTCTTTGCATGGACGGACTCTACAGTAGTGCTATCGTGGCTAAGCAGTCACCCTAGCAGATGGAAGACGTTTGTTGCGAACAGGACCTCGGAGATATTGGGCAATATTAGTTCAACTCAATGGTTTCATGTGTCAACCAAAGAGAATCCAGCCGACTGCGCTTCCAGGGGGCTAAACCCCAGTTCGTTAGTAGAAAGCAAATTATGGTTTTCTGGTCCGCCATTCCTGAAAAACAATTTAGTTGAATACAAAAGGCCAAAGGAATTAAAAACGGAGTTAGAACAAATAAAAGTACATACCGCTGTAGTTACTGATAAGTTAGATTTAGATAAATATTCTAGTTTAAGTAAATTAGTTAGAGTAGTCGCCTATTGCAGAAGATTTTTAAAAAAGGACAAGCACGGTACAAAGTATTTAACAGTTCACGAAATAGAAGCAGCATTACAAACTTGTATAAAAAAAGTTCAAATAGAAACATTCTCAACTGAGTATACACAATTAAAAGAGAAAGGTTATTTAACGATAAAATCAAGTAAATTAAAATCACTTTGCCCTTTTCTTGATAAAATGGGTATCATTAGAATTCGAGGACGAGTCGAAAAGTCAGAGCTAGCGGAGCAAGTAAAACACCCTATAGTTCTACCACATTCTCATCATCTGACTCATCTTATAGTTGCAGATGCTCACGAAAAGACTCTGCATGGTGGTCCTCAATTAATGGCAAACTTTTTAAGGTCCGCTTATTGGATAATAGGTGCTAGATCTCTGATTCAACAATACGTGCGTAAATGCGTTACTTGTGCAAAACAGAGGGCTAACGTTAAAAATCAACTAATGGGAGATCTACCGTCGGTTCGTTGTATTCCAGCCAGACCATTCTTGCATAGTGGCGTGGACTATGCGGGGCCCATTAGCATCAGAACAAGTAAGGGGCGTGGGCATCGGGCCTATAAGGGCTACATTTGCCTATTTGTTTGCATGACCACGCGAGCTATTCACTTAGAGGTAGTCAGTGACATGACCACGCAGGCATTTTTGGCGGCATTTAGACGATTCGTGTCTCGTAGAGGTCACTGTGCTAAATTATGGAGCGATAACGGCACCAATTTTGTAGGTGCTTCTAGAGAGTTACAGCAGTTAGCTTCAATTCAGCCAGCAATAGCAGAACATTTGGAAGCAAATAATACAGAGTGGCATTTTATCCCGCCTCATGCTCCCAATTTCGGTGGTCTTTGGGAAGCGGGTGTAAAATCTACTAAGTTCCACCTTAAAAGGGTTATCGGTGAGTCCACTCTCACATACGAGGAAATGTCTACGTTCCTCAACCAAGTTGAAGCTTGCCTCAACTCACGGCCAATAAGCGTACTCAACTTTAGCGACCCTGGTGAACCACTACCTTTAACTCCTGGTCATTTTCTCATAGGAGAACCACTAGTTAACGTTCCAGATAAAAATTATGAAAGTTCAAACGTAAACTATTTAACGCGTTGGCAATACGTTCAAAGGATGTTGCAATCGTTTTGGAGAAGATGGTCACATGAGTATTTATCGAATCTCATGAATAGATACAAGTGGTCGTTACAGGTTCCGGAACCTAAGTTGGGAGACATTGTTTTAATTAAAGAGGACGATTTACCTCCAAGCCGTTGGTTACTGGGCAGAGTAGTACAGAAACACCCTGGTAATGATAACCTCACCCGCGTAGTCACGTTACGTACAAATACAACAACCATAAAAAGGCCAACCAACAAGCTATGTATTTTACCGATAGTAGACTAATTAATTAAATTGAATAAGTAGTCATGCTGTTAATTTTAAGATATATACACAGTTTTTTTTATATACACATGCATGAACTTGCTGTTAATTTTAAGCTATATACACTGTTTTCTTTTTATATACACATGGATGAACTGTTTAAGATTATACACATTGTTTTTTTACTTTACATTGTTAGCACTTAGTTATTAAGATAAAATTTTCCGTATTGTTTTTTTTTAATGAATTTAAGTTTCAACCTTTACATGTGATTTAGATCAAATAAAATCAAAGAACTTGTTTAATGAAATTATGTTACTCTTAAGCTTAGATATAAGTTGTTAGCAATAAGTTCAAATTGTAAAGGACATTCCGGCACTAAATGTCCTTGGTGGGCGGTATGTTCATGATCAATATTTATAATTTTAGTTAAGTTCAAAAATGTTATTGTAACGGAGTTGTCTCATGGCTCGATAGATGGCGTTGTCGCATTTAAATGCGCGCTATGGTTTCGTTACCAGCAGATGCATAAGACACCAATTTTTTTTGTAATAAAAAAACCAGCTTAGAACAGATCACAGATGTGGTTTCATTTATATTCAACCCTTCTAGTGCATCTCAATTAGGTCAGCAGATCAACTAGTAGTTTAGCTAGAAAACAACTGCATAGAATTTGCTTCCAAAATTATGAAATATAATTGAAGTTGAAGGCTACGAGTAAATAAGACCTACTACATCAAAATAAGAATCCATTATATTTCTAACCACCTCCAGATTACTAGAAGAACTAAAACACCAGTACGGCATGGAGTCAGAACGCAAGACGGACCAGCTGACTAAAACGCAGGAACAAATGAAGATAGTCGAAGACAAGTGCTCTAAACTGACGCAGGAGAATGAGAACTTGAAGGAGGAACTGGAAAAAGCGTTGAAGAATGTCAGGTATGTAGGTTGATGGCAAAGTTTATGTCGGTTTGGAACATCGCGGGAGTGGCTTCGTAGAAACCATTTAGGGTTTTGTTTCTAGAGTGTAAAATGGCAGGCTAGCTTCATTGTCCGTCTGTCAGTCTGTCAACAGACTGTATCTTATGTAACATGCTAGTCAGTTGAAATTTTCATAATATATGGTGTATTTCTGTAAGTAAACTATAGTAAAGTATTTTAGGGGATTCTCACACAATAAACGTTACGGATCCCTTCGTGCTCGACTCCTGTAGCTTCCACCCGCAATTTTCATCAGTGTCCTGAAGAAACTACTTTTCGCGTCGCATCAAGACAGAATGTTGCTTTTAGGTAATTTTGAAGTACCTACAAGCTACATTAATGTTCATACTCAATTTCACAAATTTTCGTCTTTGTGGTATAAATCAATTTTAAAATGTTACCTCCTTAAACCTTTTACTTCTCTAGGTTATACCGCAAAGCAGCAGTAATATTCCGTCAGCGCTTAAAGTCAGCATCAGCCCGCGTCACTCGCGCCCGCACTAGTGCAAGGAGAAATAAGAATAATTCTGAACCACTGCGACAGGCTATGACTGCGCTCGATAGAATTAAACATGAGATTAAGGTAATTGTCGTAAACCTAGTAACATTAGATACTAAATAGTTTAAAAAATAATCTGCGTACATTCATTGAAGCAACAAAACAATATCCGTATGTAAGGCAGAACTTACACACTTACACTTTTACACAGTCTATCTACTTCTCTTTATTCTAAATCTCCTACTACGGGTCTGCTGGAAGAGATTTCGATTTAGAAATAAACAGTACCTTTGTACTATTTTATGCTATGCATACTTCTTTTATATATTTCACTGTGTACATAAATTGTTAAATAAATAAACTTATCTTTCATCCTCCATTTTCCTAACTATGTTGGGGTCGGCTTCCAGTCTAACCGGATGCAGCTGAGTACCAGTGCTTTACAACCTCCTCAACCCAGTTACCCGGGCAACCCAATATTCCTTGGTTAGATTGGCGTCAGACTTACTGGCTTCTACCCGTAACGACTACCCGTAACGACTGCCAAAGATATTCAATGACAGCCGAATACACTTTCATTTTACCATATAAACATGAATACATAGGTAAAATAAATTATACATATTTCCATACTTCCAGGCAGTAAAATCCCGAGCGTACACGTCTCTAGAGGAGCTAGAACGTCGCATAGTAGAACAGGAGCGTCGTGCTGCGCTCGCAGCTGCAGAGTACCGGCGGGAACTGGACCGAGCCGAGCTAGCTCTGCAGCACAAGGAGGCCATTATACGCAGTCTTATTGATAAAGTCGCTGATGTTGAAGAAGTTAGGTATGTATTCAAAAAATTACTTCAAATACTTTTCCCTTATACAGTTTTTTCAGCGTAAACTTTTCATCTCCGGTCAAATGAAGAATAATAAAAATATGTCAAATCGCCATATTTGTCAGATACATGTTATAAGGCAACTAGCTTCTGCCAGCGGTTTCACCCGCATCCCGTGGGAACTACTTCTCGTACGGGATAAAATCCTCGATAAATGGGCTATTGACTATTATGGGGCACTGAAAGAAATTTTCAAATCGGACCAGTAGTTCCTGAGATTAGCGCGTTCAAACAAACAAACAAACAAACTCTTCAGCTTTATAATATTAGTATAGATTGAAAAATCGAGCCTAAGTAAAAAAAATATAGTAGCAATTTACCAAAAGTGCTCAACGTTACAAATTGTCACGCTGAAAAATATGCGTAAAAAATATCCTAACATAGTTTCTTCTACAATTATGACATTGCAACATACCCAAAACAACAAGAACTAAGAACCAATCGCAGTTAAATGACACCTTCTTACTTTTTTTGACAACATACATTTTTTTCTCTACAGGCTAAGCCAAACCAACACCCATCGTCTTCAAGGCATAGTATCGGACTCCTCACCAGAGAGGTCCCCTGAACCTTCCACTAAGAAGGAGACCAAACCCTCAGTCAAGCTGGTGCCGGGTCACGGAGGGTACTTCCAGGAGAAAGAAGCCAAAAGAAAGGGGAAATGAACTTCTAGAATGTTCTAAATAATACGCTAGTTTCTAATCAGTCAAATTCTTTTATTGAACTGTCAAAAACGATTTCTCTCTATGTGTGAAAACGCGAGCTATGACATCATACTGTACTTATTCAACTTATAATATTAAAAAAATAAATTATTATTCCATGAATGTTAGTGACATTACTTTAAAATACTTCATAAATTCAATAGGACAACGTAATTTATTTTTGTCCTAGTCAACTAACCAATTGTAGAACTATATTGAACAATTCTTCATAAATCAATCTTGAACAAATCTTATGAACGATCTAGTCAAAATATAAGTTCCTTCAGTATTAACATATTGCGAAGAATTAAAATGTATATGAAAATATTTATGAGGATATTATTATATGAGGCACGTTTTAGTGTAGACCAGATATTTGTACACATTTATAAATTCATATTATAACGGCAAAGATATCTTTGTATGTATACTAGCTTCCGTCAGCGGTTTCACCCGGGTCCTGTGGGGACAACTTCGCACTACCGGAAAAAAAACCTGTAGCAATTCGGTCCAGTAGTTCCTGAGATTAGTGCGCTAAAAAAAGCGATATACAAACTCTTTAGCTTTATATTATTAGTATAGATATTACGCTTTTACGGTAAATCGTAAAACTGGCGTACTTATTTTCATGAATGATATTCAGTACGCATAAATAGAATGCGGCATTTTAAAATATAATTAGCTCTTAAACTGCCTATAGATTTTTATTATATATTGTAAATAAGTTTTCTATTATAATATTTTTTAATACCCAAAAAGTATTGGATATTGTCATTTTATAACGATTATAAAGTACCTACTTTCTTTATCGATCTTTAGTAAATTAATGTAGACTGCAGTTTCATTTCACTAAAAACAAAAGTAATTATGAAAAAACATTGTCTAAAACTGCGGTTATATTACAAAGTAATAATATAGTAATTTATGACACATTAATAGTTTACGATAGTTTACTGTTACCCACGTGTATTACTCAAATCTTAAACATTGTAAGAGACCAAAATGTATTCACGAAATATAGTTTCCACCAGCGGTTTCACCCGCGTCCCATGAGAACTACTCCGCTCACCCCGATTAAGAAGTAACACTCCTTCATTTCCAGCCAGTCTAACCAAGGGGTATCGGGTTGCCCGGGTAACTGGGTTGAGGAGGTCAGATAGGCAGTCGCTTCTTGTAAAACACTGGTACTCAGCTGAATCCGGTTAGACTGGAAGCCGACCCCAACATAGTTGAGAAAAGGCTCGGGAGATGATAATTACTCTTTCCTCCTCCTCCTGGTGTATTTGGGGTATCTAACGCTCAAATAATTTTTCAAGTTCCTGAGTTTTACACGTTTAAACTCTTCAGCTTTATAATACTAGTATGCATAGATGTAGAATGGAATATGATCAATGATTAATGTAGAAAATGTCCAGTATTCTTATTCCTGTGCAAAAGGAAAAATGAGATATGTACTTTATTATTAAAATTGATATTATTGTGTTAATTTACTGTAATATAATGTTGTTAGTAGTGTAGAGAATTATGTTTATAATAATTTAATAATTATTGAGAAATAAACGTGTTCAATACTTTAAATATTTGTTTTGTTTAACTTCTAACCTAAAATCTAATATGCTATGGGATTGTTCGCTCGAGTTACCGCGGCCACGGCCATAAAGGGCTGAAGGAACATGGTGGGTTTTAGTCAGTAAGAGTCTGACACTCCCTCACGCTGCACCTACAGCGGGATCATTTGATGATTTCCCAAATAAAAAAGTGACCTAAAAAGCTTACGTATGTTAATCTGTCGAGTCGAACAAAATATTTACACATATTTTGAACATCTGTTAAAACACAGACATCACAGGTGTATTTCTTTATAGGTACCTATCCAAAAAGTCAAAAATGATTATTATCATTGTCTGTAGGTACCTAAGTTATACTAGGATAAAGTAAATTATTGATTAGCTTATGTTTTAGGTGTTAACAACTGATAAACTACATAGGTACAGGTTATTTCCATACAAATGTTGGCCATACCGGGAATAGAAAGAATCGGGTGAGAAACTTTATAGACAAGTCTACCTATTTCCGCGTTAACTAATGCATCGATTTTCCTATTTCCTTAACTATAAACTTGAAAGTCACCAGGAAATGCCTTCAGTCTACCTGAAAATGTAGGCAAAACTTCACAAGGTCCCATAAATAATTTGGTCAAGGGGAATCCAAAATCTTTGGAAAACACACGACGCGCGATGTGCGCACGCACATTCATTTGTTTTTACTCTTATCATCAAGGTTTTAGATATGTGGAGTACCTACTGAATTAATTGAGCCGAGATGAGAATCCTTGCTAGTATGATAATTGCGAAAGTGTTTGTATGTTTGTCTGTCAGACTGTCACGTTAAATGGAACAACCCAAATGGGTACAGCAATAGATTTATAGAAGTCATAAATACTTACCTATTAATTTTGTATTTAGTAAGTGTACAAATGGTTTGTGACATAAAATGTGTATGGTTTAAAATTATTTTTACCTATTTAAAATAGAGTTAAAAACTATTCTACTGAAAAAAAACTAAAACTAAAAAGCATAAAAAAATTCATCCCCAACGTTGTCGACTGGGAGCTTGCCCAAGAGGCTGGCAGTAAGACCTCGTTGGATCGCCATGCTGGATCCTAGTACGAATGAAAATCGTTCGTGTGTGTTGTGTACCTATATGGTAAGGAAATATGAATATAAATAAAATAACGATGGACGATGAGCAACGCATTGTTAGGTATATTGTTTTAGCTAGCTTAAGCAATGATGTAGAGATTGTAGCTGATGCAGTTTCTATCGTAAGTAAGTAGGTATTTAAACCATTCTACCTGAAAATGGAGAAGGCCGAAGGCATTGTGCCGATTTATGAGGCTTTTTACGAGAATGGAGGCCTCGTAAATTGGATTGAAAAACCCAGGACTGGCTAATTAGCCCGTAACTCTTAAATTAGATAATGCATTAAAATTTTAATTAAAAACCAACATAAACCTACATAATCTTCATAACAAACATACAAAAATATGCCTGCATTATTTGAATAGTTGTATAAATATATCGTTATCACCTGAAACCTTCAGGCCGGATCGTGTCTCCTTATCAACGTTTACTGCCCATTTACATATGTGCATCAGTAGGGACAGATTCATTTAAAACTATATCTTACTTTAGACGTAAACAAACGTCTCTGAAAAAGATCTGAAAAACGAAAATTTTGTGACTGAAAAAAATATTTTAGAAAAAGGAAAATTAATATGAATTGCGTCTGTTAGTGAAATGTGATTTATGAAATTAGAATTAAATAATTTATTTACTTAATTTATTGATTACTTTAATATACTTTAAGACTATAATTATGTATTCTGAATTTACAGCAGGTATGTATTTTTAATAATTGTTTTTACGAACGCATTTTTGAAAAAAAAATAGGGTTCTCAAACAGTCAAGCAAGCCTTCGAAAAAAAGCTAAGATTATAACAAAATGAATGGTCTATGACGTCTATTTGTCTGCTCATGATAAACTCAGAAATTGTACCAACTTTAAATTTTTTCAATATCTGTATAAGATAAGTATCTGGTTTGAAGAGTTATCATTTGTCAGTATTTGTGGTCGTAATTATTGCATAGTTTTCAACGTCGATGGCTTTTCTCTTATTACGAGTAACGACTGGATACTGTAGGAAACGATTCGAGTAATTTTAAGTATTACTACGAAACGTAGTAGAGGTCTACGAGTACAAAAATGAAAAACGCTACGACACGACACGTAGCAGATTTGCTACGGACTACGCAAAAATATCGTAGTCTTTTCCATCTATTTCCAGTAGAAGTTGAAAACAAATCTCCTGTTTTTTTATTATCAATTGTAAATTTTTATTATCAATTGATTGAGAACTATTTTTGAATTAATTAAGTACTGTTCTTGTAAGATATAAGATTTCCTTTTCATAATCCGTTTGTAAGATCCTTTTCAAAACTGTTATCAACCAAAACTGTTTACGTTTATATCACTATACAATCTGTAGGACATAGTAGTTCTGACCATTTATTTCATCATGAGTGTGCCAAAAACAAAAATAAAATATGACTTAATACTAATAAACACCTGATATGAAGTCAACTGTTTCAGTTTGCTATCGGGCATTTTCCTCAATTATAACGAAATAAGACTACGAATGTTCGCCGGCTTTGCGTACATTGATATTGTATTGATAACTATTTATAGAGTAGGTATTATTTATAGTACCTATTTATACAAATATTTGGGACCCTAATTCTTCTTCTATAATATAACAAACCGAACCCGAAAATAATACTTTTTTGTTAATATTTTAAACCACTCAGATAATAGACCTAAATGAGCATTTCATTGCAAGTAAGCAAATAATCCCACGACCAAGAAACATTAAAATCTTTGTATGATCCCTTTATATAATATAAGGTATTAAGTCCAGATATTCTAGAATATATTAAATAACTAGACGGCTAATAAAATAGTTCAAAACCTTTGTTTTAGCCCGCATACTAGACAATATTAATAACTAATTTCGGGACAAACAAATAGATTACAATATTAATAATTCGCTGAGATAGGGCCATCATTAAGGTCAAGATAATAGATCAACTGATTAGATAAGGTATACAGGTGGTTTCATAATATACAATACACACCTGCCTTTTCGGTGGCAGTCGGGTAATGCCTGGTTCCTATTTCCTATAGGAGCACTTAGCGTGGGAACTACTGCCTTTACCGGGATAAAATATATAGTCTATGATACTCGAGAGTTTAGCTTCTCACCTATAAAATATTTTTTAAAATCGGTTCAGTAGTTCCGAAGTCTTAAGGTTACAAATAATAAAATTAACAAAATAATGACTTATCCGTATTATATTAGTAAAGATAAAAATCCTCTAGAATAACGGTAAGTAGCATAATTTAACTATAACGATGTCCGGACAATTTTCAGCTGTCAAATCGCCGATTTAACCAATGGGCGGCAAGAATATGGTTTGGTTCACCGGGCTTAACCGATGGAATGCTTTTATGAAGGAATCATTGACCTTTCAAATAAAACAGTACGTCTTTTTTCATGAAAACATTTGCTATTTCGTAGAAAATACTACCAAGTTACTGTATTTTGTTAATATTTTTGATAGCGTCATACGTATGTGTTTGTGGAGTATTTCCACAGGTGTTCGTATGTTACGGAAAACACAAAAATCAATTCGATTCGAGTCGAAAATTGGTATTTTGGTAATCGATATAAATGAGGAAAATCGCTTATTTACTTCAGGAAGGCTATTTGTAGGGTTTAAATATGGATCTAAATGTAAATAGGTAAGCAAAGGTAAGTAGTTGTTATTATCTTATATAAAGTTAATTATATTCATTTAATTATTAAAACATTTTATATGATCCTGGCACGAGTCCACTATTTTGCACCTCTATCTACTTTAGATAGATCCTGGAAAATTAAGATATTTAGCCAATAGTCGCCCCTAATTGGCTCAGTCATTCCAGAGTTAAAATGTAAATGGAAAGCCTACTTTTTCAGATCAGATGTTCAATAATTAATTTGTAAGCCATTTATACCACGCTGTATAAAAAATCCTATAAAAACGAAATGCCTAATCAAAGTTATCAATAGAATAACATTATTTATCAAAAGCGATTATCTTTCTATCTGCTATAACTAGCAACTAGAAGCAAGCCGACATTATAGTTCCCGATCTTTGGTTACAGACAAACACTCGGATAAATAGGTAGGTAAGAGGATTGTTTTTCAGTTTTATCTCTTTAAAATTCTTCGATAATAATCTGCTATTAACAATGTATAGGTGAGTTTGAGCATCGGTTTTCCCAATAAGTTTTCACACAGCCGTTTGTGAGTACCAAAATTTGTTTCAAGAGGAGGTAGTCTTATTGGTAATAGTCTTTATTGGTAATACAGTTTTTGTCCTATCATTCTTTTGTATACCTATCTATAACCTATGCATGGCTGAGGTTTACCATACAGGAAGTTGATTTCTTGCTCTAAATGGGGAAGGCAGAAGCTGTCTTTATGTATCTAAATTTTTCGCATCCACTGCTGTATATATAGATGTTTTTTTTTCAAATACCGCTGAATTTCCCTGTCTTAAGTATCTTAGCACTCGGAAACAATATGATCTTAAAATACTTAGATAAATACGCATCTGTGCGACCGTTCATGACTTCTCATGAGCGTAAGACGCACAAACCAGCATGAACGCAAGCAAATAACATGTATTATTTCTATATATACGAGACAATATTATAATGACAATTTGTTCAGTTGTTGTACATTACAATTAATATGCTAATTCTGGAATAATAATGATATTAATAAGAGAAAAGCCACGGTAATGTAAGTCGTGAGTTGTGAGACATTGAATTAGTTGGACACTACCGGGGGCTAAAATAGGCAGTGCCATGATATTAGGTCTGTATACATTATTTTGATATTGTTTATTTGGTCCTTTATTCATTAATAATGCACCATCATTAAGGATAATATTATTTCTGAAGATTTTTTGAGAACACTCGGCCTTTTCAGACAGTATAATTTTTACAGAGTTTAGTGGTAAACATAGTAACAAAATTACCTGTAATTATCGATTTAGGAATTGTTCAGCAGCTTTCAAAATACTAGGCTGTGGTTGCTACTGAAGAACTGTACCATGAAATTATATGATACACTTTATAAAGTGTAGATATTGGAGTGTTAAAGATGACGTGAAAGAGTATAATTGAGTGTGAGATATCTTTTTTTCTTTCAGTGATGAATTTCAAATTCGTTTTATTGCTATGGTTAGTGAACTACTCATCGGCTCAAGATGCGAATTGTGACTTCTATCAACAAGTAAGTGTGCTTAACTTTATTACATATTTAAAAACAAGGCTCTATGCGCTCTAAAAGCGCTTTCATACCTACTAGCGGATTTTCCGTGTGTTTTCCAAGTGGATCGTAAGGGCGGTGAAATCAATTGACAACTGAAAATCGGATGGTGTGAAAGCGCCGCTACGGTTCTCTTGTGCTTATCTCTTTAAAACAGATAACATAAAAAACTTTCCTATTTTACCAATATAAAGTCAAGCCTAATTTATTGATAATTCATCATTAACTACATCAATATTTTGATGGTTTCAATTTTACAAAGTCTTGCTTCAAGTATACCCCGATTGAATAAGATTTTGTTTTCAGGTAAATGTGGGTACAGTCTACTATGTGAACAGTCCCAACTACCCAGGGTCCTACACTCCTGGCCAGCAATGTAGGTGGATAGCCACCTGTCCTCAAGGGTACAACTGTAGGCTCGAGTGTCCGGCAATTGAATTACCTCAGGTAACATATTAATTAGATTCTTTTTCGCCGCTTATTTCCGTTTTGGTGTTTTTGTAAGTATATATTCTGTAGGTATACGATTGCTATTCTTCTATTCCTTTCAAACTTTTTTGTCATCTATATTTTATACCTTTGAATTTTATACCTAGGTTTCACTTACGAGTACCTTTTTTTTAAAGTCCGTCAATCTTCATCGTCGTCTTTTATCAGTCTTTAGCCGACCACAGCTGAAAATAGAGCCCCCAGTGAGTGCCAACAGATCCCATGGCGATTTCAAGCGACTTTCCCACACATCGTTGAGGTTTACCACGAAAATTCTTTGCCAAACAGTATTCCACACCGTTTTGTCTTCTATCAATCTATATAATTGGGGTGTTAACTTTCAGTCACCATCATGCTCGGTGGATCGTCTGCTAGTATCACGGTCGGGAGACCCTCAGCTCAACGCAGCCGATACCTACTGCGGCAGAGGGTCACTGACCGCCATTTCTACTGGACAAACGATCAGTATTGGTAAGTTTATAAAAAAAAGAAAACTTTATTCTCAGGTATTAATGGTCCATAGATAAATACCTTACAAAGTAACATATATGTATATGTTATGTACAAAATCTGTTAGTAAATAAAAACTTAAATCTATGTTATAACACTTTATTAGGTATGCACTATGCCATGTTTTAATACCATTTTATAAGGCCCAAGTAACGTAAGAAGTAGTATACGTCAACTTTACTTTAAACAATTGTTTACTTTAAGTTTGAGCACGAGAATTCATATTAAACAGTGGTTTTAAGGAAACTGACGTTTTTGCTGTCGGTCTTGGGTCTAAATTATTTTTAATCACCTTGGACGTAAGGTAAGTATTGCAATTGAACGAGGCACGGCAATACTGCCAGCCTCTTGGGCACGTTCCTAATCCAGAGCCATGGGGAGGAAAATTTTGTTGATTTTAACTAAAGTTTTTAACTTGGCTGTACATTTGGAACTCAAACTCAAATTCAAAGTATTTATTGCAGGTTAAGGTTGTACAGTTCTTAGATACAGATTTAGATTCAGCTTCACCTTAATAGACATACTTAAGTCATTGTTCCAACCTGCGAATAATTTTGGCATAGTTTAAAATAATTTTGGCGACCTCATAAATGGACTTTGACCGTTGCATTTTTTTACATAGCCTGTTTGAAAATCTGATTTACTTTACCATTCATCACGGATTCCTAAATTTCCACAATGTTCCAGGTCTGATTACAAACCGATCCAGTTCAGGAGGTAGATTCAGATGCCAGCTGACTGCACAAGCAGCAGGTCCCCCGAATACTTGCAGCTGCGGCGTGCGGAGACAGGTGACTATCTTATAGTGCACAGGGTGTTAAGGCTTTATATGGGATTAATCTAGTCTATATTTTGATGGTTAAATATGCACATATTTAATGAATGCTTGGTTGAAAGTTTCAGTGAACGTCAAAACGTGTGGAGTAAAGTACGGTCAGCAATAATAGTCCGTTACACTATCAAAATAACGAAATACTTGAACACGTTACACTATCAAAATATCGAAATACTTGAACACAAGAATCTCAAATACTAAAGTTTTATTTAGCAATTTTTGCGAGTGTCCAGGTTATTTTGTTTCATGTACATAGGATCAATAGCGGATTTGTATCCTTGTAGTACTTAAAACCTAACCTCTCATCGCGTCGTGCGGAAGATCGGTCGGAAAGGCGACGTAAAGTCGTATAAAATTGTTTACATAGTGACATTTTAGTTTTCAATTTTGATTGTGTTCATGGACTTTTGTTACTGACTGAACATTAACCTCTTTGCTTAAGGGTAATATAGCGCTTGTGAAAGTATCTAGGTATTTAATATGGTAATCATCCTGCAGAGGCATCGCTTTTGGCGCTTTTCACCCTTCGCACACGCTTTAGCTAGCACAGACAATGGGACGCTTGAATTCTCGCCTTCAGAAATAGCAAAACAAGAAAAAAAATTGATGATCAACGAACTAGAGAAAGCAAGAAAACATAAAGTGAGCAACACGCTATTTTACTTATTTATTTTTTTGTACATACATACATTAATATCATTTAAAAAAGAACATACATGATATTTAGGTACCTACATAAAGTACATTTCTGCTTATGTATGCCTATTCTAAGCATTCACATTGTGTATTAGAAAACCATGAGGATACTCATGTATTGTTTGTTATATAAAATTACTTCCTTACTAATTTTAATACTTTAAATGCAGAACCACAAAATCGATTATAGAAATATGCTTTATTCTTATTTCTGGCTTCTGATTGGCTTCGCTTGCACTATAAAAAGATATCATCATCAGTTTTGTTATTGTCCACTGCAAGGTTCAGGATAACAGGACACTTCTCATACAGATTAATGGCGCTAATCAGCATTCTTAAGTCCGAATATAGAGGCTGCAAAGTCCACGTCTTCTCAAAGATCAACATTCATCATTCCTTCACCTGTTACTCATTCTTTCATGTTCTATATGTACCTACTTAGAAAAAAAACTTTGGATTTACTTTGTTCCTTGCTGGAGAGAAACCCTCACACTCATACTTGAGAGGCTGGTGCTTCGAACGACTAGGTTAACCACGACTTCATTTGTTTTTTAATCCGACCTAGGATATGTATTTAACAATTTATTTTCCTATATCCAGCTACGTATAGTAGGAGGTAATGAAACAGGCGTGAACGAGTACCCAATGATGGTTGCTATCGCTGACGTGAGGATCTCGGAGATCAAATGCGGCGGAGTCATCATATCTGATAGATATGTCCTTTCTGCTGCACATTGCATCAACGGCCAGTTGGTTTCCAACTTCGCTTTAGTCGTGGGAGAGCATGATGTCACAATAGGTAAGTACGGTAAACTGCACATCAGTGGTAACTGTCATGCACTTTAACTCAATAGTAATAAGTACAATTTTTCTATAAAACTGTTACCACTGACCTGAAGTTGACTGTACCAAATACATTTTATTGTTTTTATGTGTTTTCCTTGTGTTGTATCAATAGATGCTTTTTCCTTCATTGTTAGTAGGTTAATTCAGAATTGTAAAGAAACAAATATAAATTATTTGGCTCAATTTTTCCGACCGCAGAGTTAAGTATTTGAGACGCAGGAGCATTGTGTCAATTTAATTTTTCGGGGCTATATCTCGTTCAAAATTAGTTCTTCTTCCACCTTTCTTACCGATTTTAACACAATTACAGTTTTCTTGAAATCTAACCAAACAAATTGATTACAGGCGACTCTCCAGCCACCAGAGCATATCGTATAGAGCAGTTCCTCATACATCCTCAGTTTACGGAGTAAGTCATTATCCTCCCAGCCTTTCTCCCAACTATGTTGGGGTCGGCTTCCAGTCTAACCGGATTCAGCTGGGTACCAGTGCTTTACAAGAAGCGACTGCCTATCTGACCTCCTCAACCCAGTTACCCGGGCAACCCAATACCCATTGGTTAGACTGGTGTCAGACTTTCTGGCTTCTGACTACCCGTAATGAATGCCAAGGACCTACGGAGTAAGTCTTAGAACAAATCTTATAGCGTTGTCGGCAGATGTGACAATACCTACCTACTCTTTGTAGAGGACTTTAAACACAAAAAAACCCAGCCGTTAAAAAACTATATCAGATTAATAAAGATATCAATCTCTATCCAATTTAAGACCTAGTAAAACGAATTTAAACACATTATCAGCCATCTACATAATATATTTCATAATGTTTTTCAATTATTCTTATCTTACGTATTTTTCTATTACTTGTTCTAGATTATTAATAACAAGATTGTTGGGATTACCTAACGAACGTTCCCAATAAAAATCTATCTAGCTGTGGTTTTGCTTGATAGAGATAGGAATTAGACTTAAGCTCCTGACAAGTACATTATGTAATGTCACAGCGGGATTGTTCGAAAGTGTTACTGCGGCCCTGGTACATAAAAGGCCTACGACGGAACACTACGGTTTCTAGTCAGTAAGAGTCTGATACTTCCTCACCGCTGCTAACCCACAGTGGGAAGGGTCATTGGATGTTTTTTTGACGTCGTTAAAAAAGCCCTTTACGAGTAATGCCATATTGATATCTCTAGTAAGTAAATCGAAGAATAAATAGGATACTGGGAACGGCAATAAATCACGATTAATATTTTATCTTCTACAGGTCTAACTACGATTATGACATCGCCATATTGAGATCAGCGACTAGGATCGAGTTCAGTGAATACGTTGGACCAGCGTGCCTACCCTTCAAGTTTAACACTGACTTCGCTGGACGAAGAGTCACTATTCTGGGTAATTCATATTTGAAACAGTTTGTTTTTGTATATTCTGAAAAATATCCACTTTATTACGCAGAGAATATTATTTTATATGATATACAAGCTGTTGATTTGCATCCGTGCCATATTCAAGGAGGTAAAGATTCTCGACCCAAATCAATAAAAAAATTGGTACGTAATTTTTTTTCGGAATTCCGTAAATATCATCTAGCCTTATTTAAACTTGGTGCGTATGTTACTGGCGTTAAAACCGTGCTGCACCCTCACACAAACGCAAACACAAAGCATACGCAACGATCACTCATAAAGAACAATGTCAGACGTCCATAGTAACTTAGGCTCAATAAAAATATTTCATGGACAGTGAAAATTCTTACAGTTTTTTATGTAGTTTAATGTCAGAAGCATTTCTATGTTTTCCACTTTTGCACTGAACTTCTCAAAACCAAATTATTCCAAATTATTAAAACGAAAAACCTGAACTCGATAAACAAAATAATTACTTATTATAAAATGATTATTTTTTTTGAAAAGTTCTAGATAACAATTAAACATTTTATAAGAAGTTAGTATTTTATATTTAAATTGTTGTAGTAAAGAACTTTGTGTCCGTGAGAATTTAGTTTTAAAAGTTGATTGGGTGGGCCAAAACATGACATTGTTCTTTCATTCATAAAATTGGATTACCTTGGAAATACCACGACATTACAATGACAAAAAAGCAGTGCATATTAGTTATTTCCCATCTACTGTAATTCCAATCGGCAATCGATTATTTACGTATTGTATGTCCTCCTCCTGAACTATGGCACAAATGCAAATCAACACCTTGTATATCTGTTACTTGATTTTGAAAAGCCCATCTTATTCTGGCGTATTCTTTTTGCCTGATCTGGTCTGAATACTGGAATGACAATAGAAAATATGTGTAATACCATCCCGATGTCCTTTTTATTGTACTAAAACTAGTAAAGCACCCTTAGCTCTATGTAATTACTCCCAGCACCAGTGCGTATGTAGTACAGAACTACAATATTCTTTGCACATTCCAGGTTGGGGCACGAAATTCTTCGGTGGACCAAAGTCCAACGTGTTGCTGAAGGCAGACGTAGACGTCATTAGCCAGAGCGCCTGCAGGAGTCAGATCCAAGTGACAGACAGACAGATGTGCACGTACACACCCGGCAAAGACGCGTGCCAGGTAAGGAAATATTCAACAAGCTTAGGACATGTCGAATTTATCATTGTTTGTTTAAATTTTAAGCTGTTTACGTGAAAATGGTTAAGTTACTATCAAAAAAGGATTTGCAGAAAAAGATGATACTGGAAATCGATGACGTCATCCTATCAAAGCTCACCAGCTCGATATTTAGAGGCACAAATCATGAATGACTTTTAGAAGCGGATTCAATAGCTTTCCGAAAGATCTATTTTGCCAAGCCAGATAAATTACTACCCTATATGGTATTTTGATGTGTATGCTATATTGTGGACAAGTTTCATCAAAAGCTTAACCTTTTGCGCGTAAAGAAGCGACAAACATACATACTCAGGAATCGTCCTTATAATACCTACCAGTGTGATTAATTAACGTGCCGTTATTGTAAATCCCTCAGGATGACTCCGGTGGTCCCGTCCTCTACACAGACCCGGCCACTGGTTTACTCTTCAACGTGGGCATCATCAGTTTCGGCAGTTCCTGTGCATCAGGTCCAGGAGTCAACACCAGGGTCACAGCACTACTCAACTGGATCTTATCCAATACACCTGAGGTCTCTTACTGTAGGAAATGATTGACGGAACAACTGTTATGAGGCTACTAAAACTTATAAAAGAACATGCCACTTTTTTTATATGTAATTTATCATACTTTTGGGCAAATTGTATAATGAGGGTTTTCTGAAATGGCAATCCACGAGGTGGCAGCACCGAGCGTCAGGTCCAGATAACTGTCAAAGTGCTTATCTTTACTATGAATAGTGAACGATTTTAGTGTTTTTTTTTATTTTATAATTAAAGCACTGCATTATTGTTTTACTATTGCTGTTGAGTAAATAAAAAAAACTAAATCATATTGTGTTAACAAATTTTTCAACAAGCTTTTCCTTAGTACCAGTGACTTTTGCACCCTCTCTCTTAGCTCAAGTTTTAGTTCGGAAACCTTATTCTGACCGTAGTCCATAATAAAATCAATAACACTTCCAATATAACAGAATTTCAATAAACAATAAGTTCGGCACCTACAATTCCATACTATTTGACAGCTGTTTGGACCAGACGCATACGTGGCGCCACCCGGTGGCAGAAAAAATTTCAAAAACCCTCATTGTGTAATTTTCAAGTTTGCCCAAGTTTTGCTTTAAAGCAGCATACGTTGTATGCTGACCCAATTTTGATTTAAAATGAAATAAAAAAATCATTTGCAGGACCAATGTTTGTCTAGAGACAAACAAGACAGTTAATACGTAACTATATATGTAAATACAAAAGTCCCAGCCTTTGAATTGGTATTAACTAGTGTGACTGATCTTAGTCTAACTAGGACAGACCTTTTCCTTACGTAAATAATTGTGCCAAAGTTATAAGTACAAAGTACAAACAAAAATTGTCAGTTATCCAAATGTTGTTATTTATTAAAGAGTGGTGTATTTTCAATGTTTTTCTGTGTATTTATTTTTACCCATGTCATAACACCAGAGATCCTTCTTGAGTCCTTAACATTTATATTCCACGGAAACCCTTTCGGAACATCAGTACATTTAAATGGTTATCAGTAGCAGTGTTAAAACAAAATATGATCCTAATTTCACCTTTGCTTGAACCCTGCCCAGAGTTTTATCCATGCAAGAATTCCTTCTTTAAAAATATTTCAATTTCAAATCTATCTCATCAAAATGAAACTCCTACAACTATTCGAAGAACTAAGCATCCCAAACAAATGTTAACAAAAACATTACCTAAAACTCGGCCAACAGATGGCAGCACCATCATTGCAGCGTGCGCGGACCTCGCAAGCCGAAGTCGGCCGCGCCAATATTGATTAATTTACAGTCGCCGATCTCCTGACAACTTCACTCCACACCACTATTATTCTTCACCCAATCTCCGCTGCTAACTCACATAAACCGTATTTATTTACTTAAAACATGTAAATTCTTTGCCATAAACAACAAAAACATGATAAAAACAACAGTAACGCGTAACAAAATGATTTGACAGTGTTTTTTTTTAAGTAATATCACAAATTCGTAGCAATGGAAGTGAATATTGGTACGGAATTTAATATAAAGAGGTAGTGGTTTTGATTGTTAGTTTAAAATGCCGAAAAGGATTCCGTTTCATGTGGTTTATGCTACAAGTAAGTAATTTGTTCCTATTTTAATTTACCAGTGCTAAGTACGTTAATTGATCGGAATTTAACAATCAAACTTATATTAGTATTCTGTTACCTGTTTCTAGAAGATACTTAGTGCAAATCTCTCTGTGTGTTAGTTAATCTTTATTTTAAACAAGAAAGGTCCACGAACACAATATTTTCATTGGTACTTACGTTAAGGTCAATCTGTCTGTCCTTAAAGGCCGGCAATCTCGTACGATTCTCGCCTTTAGATTTAAATCAACCAATCAAGGTGCAGATCTACATAATTCACAACGAAACGTCATTTGCTATCCATCTTTTTTGTCATTTATTTATCTTACAACATATTATTTATATTTTTAAATATTCGATTATAATATCCATCTCTTTATTAATGCATTTCCAAATGAGCTTTTTTTTAACGTCGTCAAAAATCATCAAATGATGGGCTCAAAGGAGACCCTCCCGGTATGGGCTCAAATGAGCTGTCACCGGCACTCTTAAAACAACTTCGGAAGATAAATTGCTAGAAGTGTCCAAATGTCTTTACAAGAAGGACAAATTGGTGATTTCATTTTGACGGTGATACCTATAGCTGGTATAGATGCATGTCTATGATGCTTAATCTATCGAGTGTAGGATAATTAGAATATTCAAAGTTACATGTGAGATATTACGAAAAAAACCTAAATTGTGACATTCTTCCCCGGTCTCTTCTATCTTCTTTCTATTCTCTCCTTCTCTTTGGAAAATTGAAATTTGTTTCTATACGCTTTTGACCTAGATATTTCAAGGACTTAGCTCAGCATTGATTCTTTGTCCCTGGATCTAGGTATAATTTTAGATCTGAAACTCTGAATATTCTAGTTTTGCGTGGGTTTTGTGAAAGATTGAAGGTCGAAGGGGCTTCAGGACAAATTGATCTTGTCTGTGACTTTAAATAGAGACTATTAGTTAAAATGTAGTCGTCAATTATCACTGTATTACAGAAGCTTTAACTTGGGATTACTTGATTTTGACTAAGTTCGAAAAAAAGTAAGTTTCGTTAAGATGACTAAATGACCGCAGAACCTAAAACTCTAATACGAAAAAGAAATAGCTCAAACTTTAACTTTGAACAAAACACAACTATTATACCAGATGACAGAATTTCAACAACTAGTATCGCTGCCTAATTAGACTTATCATAAGGATTCTCAAATATGTCTCATTTCATATGAAACTGAAACAGCAAACAGCAAAGTCAAAAAAATTACAGCAACCGAACTACAAACCAAACAAAGGACCTATCAAACAAAAATCAACTTTAACCCAACGAAATAAAGTACAAAGTTCTCTTTTAGTAACAGATACAGCAATTAGCGAAGTATATCATTTATTCAGGGGCTAAGTACGGCTTGTCACTGGCCAGTGGCTATTACACTAATGGAAGTTGTTTCCTATCAATTACTGAGCTCTGTTTGATGGGGAAAGTGGAAAACTATTGCTATGTCCACATGTGGTGTTTGCTAGAATAATGGTTTACACCTGTGATGGTTTTGGTTAATAGACTGCGTTTTATAATCATACATAATATTCAATACCTAGAAGTGTTTATAACACTTATAGCTGTAACTAACTGTCCTTGCGCTTTTACCCGCGTCCTGGGAGAACAATTTTCCGCAACCTTGTAAATGCACACTACTATCAGCCTGATAGTAGTGTAGCCTAATAGTATCAGGCTATGGATCAAACGTTAAAATCGGTTGAGTTTTTTGGCGTAAAAGCTTCACAGACAGAGAGAGAGAGAGGTACTTTCGCATTGATAACATTCATAAAGATGAGATGCGACCAATTGACATTTCGAGACCCCTTCGTAGTATGAAGAGCCCTTTCCAGTGCTTAACAATTCTGTGTCGATTGTTGACGCTTTTGCATCCTGATGGTACTACATTTCCCGTTTAGAATGTGGCACGAGTGCCACGTAGGTAGGTTTTTATCATATCTGCGGCCAATTTATAAGTAGGCCACTCATTACTATGCGCTGAGAATAAGACAATACACCCTATGGTTTTCCTTAGGCGTAGTTAAGAAATGTTCACTTAAATGTAAAATAGCAAAATTTCCTTCAGAATAAAATGAAAAAACAGCCAGACATTCTGACTGCCAATGCTCTCCTCGAACGCAATTTGCGTAAAATATAAGTGGTTTAAGGCGATTATCACACACATCACTTACCACAGCTATGCTCAGTCCTCTGTACTAATCGGCTAAACTGAATTATGATGGCATTTAAAGCCAGTTGATACCTTCCCCATCCATCACTATCTCCCGAGCCTCTTCCCAACTATGTTGTAGTCGGCTTCCAGTCTAACCGCATGCAGCTGAGTACCAGTGTTTTACAAAGAGCGACTGCCCTATCTGACCTCCTCAACCCAGTTACCCAGGCAACCCAGCATCCCTTGGTTTAGACTGGTGTCAGACTTACTGGCTTCTGACTACCCGTAATGAATGCCAAGGATTTTCAATGACAAAGAGCTACTGCCAATTGATACCATCGTGTTTCGATACTTCGATGAGTGAGTAACGCTATTAAATATGTAAAGCTTAAGCTAGGATCGATATAATGTTTCTATAGTTTTGTTTCCATTGTTCGCGCAGTTCGATACTATAGATTTATTTATTTGGAACATGTATAGGGATCGGATGCTTTTACTTACATGATTCAGCACTTGAGTGTGACATGGATTGAAATATCTTTAGAGACGTATCTAAGGGACATGAAGCTAACTCGGAAATGATAATAAGTAAACGCATATGCAAATAGGTGATGATAACGGACGTACGTAAAATGTATTCAAGGTTCCACCAGCGTTTTCACCCGCGTATTCGAATCGAGAGTAAACCCGATCACCGAAAGATTATTTGATAAAGATTTCCTGAGATAAGCACTTTCAAACAAAGTAAAACCCTTCAGCATTACAATATTAACATTATACCAATCTATCATGCTAAGGTTTATAATAATTTGTTGGTATGCAGTACTAGCTACAATGAAATATTGCATTAACGTTTTTCCTTGTAAACGTAGCTGCACACAGTTATTTAATTGGAACTACATTCCAGGAATGCTATGCTCGACATTCTCGTTTTAATTAAAATGTTTCAAGTACTACGAAGCTTATTGCTTAGTACGCTACATGCATAGCATCATGCCTTTTATTCGTCAGGTCTCCTAATATTTAAGTAAATAAGTTAATCGCTATTAGTCATTTTGTAGGTAATACCCTACAATATTGTCAGTTCTGAGGGTAGTCAGAAGTTGTCAAGTAAAGTTCGGTGTGGTGTTGAGTGTGTCAGATTATCGCAGTATGTATGGTATGGTATTCGCTCCGTGCAGAACGCTGGTTATTCTCGAAGCAAACCCTGTAATCTGTACCCAAGGGGTAAAACGGGCCCCTGTGACTAAGACTTTACAGTCCTATCCCGTCTGTCCACCCGTCCGTTTGTCACTAGGCACCTGAACTGTAATAGACGATTGAATATCTATTGCCGCTAAAACATTAAGTACCGTAAAAATATAATAAGTAAGATAAATTTATTTGGGGGCTACTACACAACAAAGTTGTTGTTTTGCACGTTATACAGACATTGGTTCGGAACCCCATCGTGCTCGAGTCCAACCCGCAAATTTTTGTTTGTTTAAAATATAAAAATGAGTTCTTGTTTACATATTGCTTATCATTTTGTCCCCAGGCGAGGACAGCTCGTACCCAGCATGCGAGCTGAACGCGCAGGGCCCGGCGGCGCGCGGCTGGCGCAGCGAGGGCGGGCCCCCGCACGAGCTGCTGCTGCGGCTGGCGAGGGTCACCTCCGTTCACAAGCTGCAGCTGCTGGCTCATCATCAGCTCATACGTATGTACTAGTGATATTATATGATGCTACATACACCAAGGGCTTTGATGTTACATAACGTGCCTTGGAACGTGACGTGAATATGGTTTATGGTTTATGTCCTCGAGTCTCATCAATATTTGTATCTATATAGCTAGTACCATCTCGTTGAACTAAAATTAATTCAGAAAAAATAAGAGACAAGAAGTACTAGTATTTTAGACTTTGTATGAACATCTAGGTACTACATAAGCGGACATAAAAAAAGGCTGATGACGACGACAAACGAACATCTACCGCGTACTTTATCGAGGCTTCTAGAACCACTTTGAGTCACTGGTGTTCAGCCATAATACTGCCTGTTTAGTGTAATTAATGCCCTACTTAGAGAATGAACTACTGAAGCATGCTCCGTGGCCTCATTTGCGAACACTAAACTCAACATTCTCCTATGCTACATAAAACATATTTCCCCCCAACAGCGGCATGCGTGGAAGTGCTAGTCTCAGGCGGGCTGGTCTCCGAAGGCGCGGCCACTCCTTGCGGCGCTACCTACACCAGTGTCGGCAGGGTCACGCTCGCCCGACCAGCGCAGCAGGCCAGGACTAGAGAACTTAGGTGAGGAGGATATTGAACTTTGTTCTGAGCTCATAGAGTTGATTTTCTTTTGTGGATCATTAGATTTGTGCTAGACATCACCTAAGAACGTACTATTTTTTCTTAAAAATCAGGATGATGAAGATAGCTTCAATTAAGAACATCTTAGCAATCAAACACGTATCTGTATAATTCTAAGCTAATATGTTGTGTCTTCCACTTGCAGATCCGCAGCACTGCCAGAGCCAACAATAGCCCGATTCGTTAAGCTCAAACTGTCTGGACCACACCCACCAGCCAAAGAAGATGACCAGGTTTGTTATATTACTACACCGTAATACTAAGATCCCGAAAACATAAGCAGTTCCATACATTTGCTCAGTCATCATCTGGCTAGCCTCCCAAATATATTAGGGTCGGCTTCTAGTAAAACCAGAACCAAACCAGCAGCTGAGTACCAGTGTTTTATATAAAATCAAATCGTTTATTCGCGTTCATGACGCACAAACAAAAACGAATATACACATAAAAGCACACTAAAAAACAAAAACAAAACAAGAATGAAATAGAAAAACAGAAGAATATGGTGAAAGGAAAATAATCATATAATCACGCGAAATGGCCCTCGCTCAGCATATGCAGCGACCCTATGAGTGACAGAGTCGCGGCGCTGGTTTTCAGCGATGGCCAACACATATATGAGTCTGGTACTCGCGTACTCTGGTACTCTGGCATATAATAAATTCATGACCGAAGTTCCAAATTCATTCTGAAAGCTAATAAAACCTTGAGTCATCCTTAATCCATTTCCAACTCCAGGTAGCACTAATGGCAGTGAATGTCCTGGGCGAAGAAGTGGAAGAAACAGAGAGTTCTCCAGTACAGCCTGTCAGCAAGGAGCCAGCCTACTCGCCGTATGATGACCTGGCCTTCATCATGTATGTGGACAACGATATAGCTGACCTCGTGAGGAGCTTGGATGAGAAGAAGAAGGCTGCTGTTGGAGGTGGGTTAACATTTTTGAAGCACAGGGCCTTAAGGTAGCATCAAGAAAGGCAGATATGCAATTTCAGCTACGTAATGTCATCATACGATGTAGAGTTTACGATTGAAAACAACATAATCTATAAAAATAATCTAGAACCTTCCTAGAATCTTTTCAGATCTAAGACTAAAATAAACGAAATTATAAAATCTCGCAATCTCGATCAAGATTCAACTCCTAATATGTAATTATCTGATAGTATAGTTTATAGACACGGTTCTGCAAAATTGGTTAAAGATGTTTTTCTTCGGTGGAATTTTTAAATACTTGATAGTATACTTTTTAAAAAGAATTATCTTTATTAACAGAGGAACGCTTCGAATACGCCCGTCGCTTGAAGTCAGCGGGCGCTGCGCTCGCGTCCGCCGGTATCCGCATCGGTCGCTGGCGACTGCGCAAACGCACGGCGGCCGCGAGAGACGACTTCGAGCTGGCGAGGAGGATGAGGGACAGGATCGCTGATGCGCTGTGCGGAGTGAAGGAGGATCCTCAGCTGTGTCGGTTATTTGAGGAAGATGGGGTGAGGGATAGGAAATGTTACCTAGCAATTTAAAATTAAGGGATAAGGGTGATTTAGTAAGGCGAAGAAAACAAATAAACAACAGATTGTTGTGCGATTGCTCGGTGATAGGCCTCTCAAATGTTAACTTATCCGTAATGTTCTGCCATGCCCACCTACTTAACTAAACTTTTTCTATATCAGACAAAATCTATAAATCTATAAAATCTATTGAATATATATAGATATTTGCCTATTGATTGAAACGCTTAGCTCAAATGATTTATCAATAGCTCCAAAAAGCCAATCGTCAGTTCACAAAACAATGATATCTATTTCCAGCCGGACCGCCGCAATGACTCCTCAATGCCTCAGGAGTACGACTTCTCCCATCACCTCTCACCATCTGTAGCAGCCGGGTCTCTCAGCCTGGACATACCCTCGCCTGTGCCTCCCATAGAACCGGAGCCTGAGCTGCAGGACCCGGAGTATGTTAATGGAGAGGAGGAAGATGTACAGGATATGCAGCCGGTGAGAATTCAGATCTGAAGCTAATTTTGTTAATACATGGCTGTAGGTAAGGAGATGATTTAATTATTATTATTCTTTCTGACCTCGGGACTACAGAGTCCCGGATTTTTGGGAGGCGAACGTGGGGCCGAAGCCAACACGCTGAAGCCCTTTTGAGACAACTTTAATGAAATGGTGACACAAAACCGACGATTATCCCTGTTCACACTATAGAAATGTACCCAAGGACAATCCCCGGTTCTGTGCTAAACTATTGCTAACTATGGATGAAAACTACTTGGGCTATTGTGATGGGATGCTAATGGACTAGGAATGGGGAAACTACGGGAACTATGGCACCTGCCGATGACAATGTATTAAATACATGTTAAAATGGCAGGTGGAGACTCGCCAACTCACTTACTGGGCCCCCGGGAATCAGTCACTGAAAAGCAACAAGAGGGCAACAGGGACATGAGCGGCTGAGAAGGGTGAGGATACCTCGGCGGACTTTAAACGCAGATCACGCGCTCCCTGTGGGTCCAGCATCACCGGCCCACTCGCCACTTACCACGAGGCACCCACCCTCCGAGCAGGACTAACCTTGCTCTAGCGACTCCACTCTGACCGGCCGATGAAGGCAAGCCAAGAGGCGGGAGACCTATCCCCCGTCATGCTTCACTCCGGCAAGCCGGAGATGGGGGACAGTATACTCTCCCTGGAGCACTCGGATATATAGCCCCGCGGGGTCGCTACTCCCCGTCATCCGTCTCAGATGCCCTGCGGGGCTTATTATTATTATTACTCATTTATTTGCAGACCGAGGTCCATAGTGTTAGTAAATACATTAAAACTTATTAAACTATTGTTAGTAGGTACACATACAGAAACAAAAACAACTACACATAAATATTTTTAAATACACGCTCATCCAACTCCGACCCGTGTGTGCAGTCTCACCCATCGGCCTAACATAGGACAGTCCCACCGATCGCTCAATGCTCTGAGTATGCTGTGGGAGCTGCCGCGTATTCTATGCCTTAGAGAGGCGCAACGCTTACGCATAATTGCGTAGAAATCATCGACTCTCGCATCGGCAAACATACATTTTACTGATTACACATTAATGATTTCCTGAATTTATTTTTGATACATGAATACACATTAATGATTTCCTGAATTTATTTTTGATACATGAATACACATTAATGATTTCCTGAATTTATTTTTGAAATATACTAAGAATGGTATCAGATTATCTCAACTTTTCCCGTTGGTTTCATTGATTCTTTAAAATTACTGAGAAATATATTATTTTCGATCTAAGGTCCACTCGACTTCCTTGACCTCTAGCATCTGGGGCGCAAATAGTGAAGAGCAGCGGAGACCATTTATGACTAGCAAACGAGAAATACTTTTTGTGATTTTTCTTATTGATCGAGATGCATGTATGTATCAATTAGTCATACAAATGGCGTCGAAGAGACAGCATACGGGACTGCTTAATTCTGAAAATAATCTGCGAGAATGCTTACAGTTAACGAAATTTTGATTTCAGTCACCAGAACCGACTTTACAAGAAGACGTTCCACCTACACTCCCCGAGCCAGTACAACCACAACCCGTCCAATTGATTCAAGAGGAGAAAGAAGTGCAGAAGAAGATAGAAGAAGATGAACTTAGGAAAGAGACTGACAGTCCTAGAAGGAGTATCACACCCAATGCTGCTAACGGTATGTATTTTGGTAAAATAATGCTGAAATCATTTGAAAAAATAAAAAAATATACCTGACAAAGGAATTAATCCAATAACAGCTGCCATAACTAAGAGTAATATTGAATGATTTTTTTAAGGTTCATTGGTACGGCGCAGAAATAAGAGCGCTGGTCCAAGGTCGACTTTTGAAGCGTATGAAGAGAGATTATTACCAGCGCTGAGGCAGTAAGTTAAATACACTTTTATACATCCTTAGTGGAAGAAATCATCATCCTCCGAGCCTTTTTCCCAAAGGAATATTCTTCCAAAATTAAGAAAGGTGCAGCTATGCTATTACTGGCGACAACACCTTTTTTTAACGACATCAAAAATCATCAAATGACCCCTCTTCCGCTGAGGTTTAGCACCGGTGACTCTTACTGACTAAAAACCATCGTGTTCCGTCGTAGGCCTTTTATGTACCAGAGCCGCGGTAACTCTTTCGAACAACCCGCAGCTGGCGACACCACCTTGTTTAAACCCAATTGGGTTCTATCCAAAATGGCCTACTGAAGGTCTCCTCAGTTTAATCTGTGCGATTACCTAATTCAGAGATACATGTTCAACGAACCCTCTTTTCCTATGAAACTTTGCCGTTGTATTATTTTCCAAGATCGAGGACAATTTCTATCAAAACGAACCCTCTCCAAATTCCAGTTCCCACACAAACGAGTACCTGCGCGAGAGTCGCGAGGAGGAGTGCAGCGGCGGAAGCGCGGCCACGTCGCACTCGCGCTCCACTCAGCCACACAAGCTCAACGAGAGGGAGAGGAAGCATGCTGCGCTGCCTATACTGATCTTTGGGTATCCGCTGGTAAGGAGTTGAAGATTTGATTTCTATATTATAGCAGTATATCAACAATACACATCAATATTGTGGTTCGTAAAGCTTAATAGGTGGTGATTTTTGGTAGGCAGCCTTACCCATTACTAGGCTTTGGCTGACAGGTCTTTGTGAGGCCTTAAGCTCTTCGTGAGGAAGTATACTTCAGCCATATCAGCATGGCAGCAAAATTCCATCGTACACAGTAGACAGAAAGGAATTTTACGATACCTTCCGTCTTACCACAAAAACTTTTAAACGTCAGTTTATGCCTTGTCTAAAAAAATGACAAATTATGACGTTGACATATGGTTCATTTTGCAGCCAAAATTTTATTAGACAAGTGTAAAACAGGGTTTAAAGTTTTTGTAGTAAGCCCCCTTTTGTCCACCTGTCATTGGTAGAGTGAGTTCAAACATAACAAGATAGAGTTGAGATGGAGTCAGTCCTGGCTTCAATAGGCATTAGCATTCAGGCCAGTTTTTAGGCTAGTTAATCCAAATTCGAAAAATTACTGCACTACATTCTTTGTCGTAAAAACTTAAAGACCACGTCTTTTTGCAGGTCGAAAAATTCTACTCCAAAAACTACTTAGACAAAGAAGAAGGCCTCTCCCGTCTCCGAGCAGAACTGACGTCACCATCGAACGGTAGTACGAAGACGTCTCCCAACAAGACAGCCAGGGCCGCCGCCATCTTGCTGCAGAGAGCTCTGAGGGACAAGGTCTTCTCTGTGTATAGTCAAGCCAATGAGGTCGTGAAGGTGCTGTTCAAGGAGTTCGTGCCGGACAGGTGATTTTGAATTTGGAATTTATTTTGGGTGGTTTATAACGGTGAACTTCAATGTTGAAAGAGAACTAAATATGTTTCGAAAAGTATGCAGTGAGTACGATTATCAATATCGTAGCGCTGAAAGTATATTTTTGTTTCTATATCCATCTTGAGATAAAAAACTCACGAGTATAATGCAAAAAATAATAGTTTAAAAAAACTAAAAAACACGCTTTTTATAGAAAAACGAACTAAAAAATAGGAAATAAATTTTAATGAATTTAAATTAAGAAAACAGTGTTAAAAATTTCAATGAATATAAATTAATAATAGTGTGAATACAAAAAAAAAATATTAAAAAAAAAGCGTGGGGTGCATGGTGTCAATAGTTAAAATATTTTATTGACAGATATGAGTACAGTGATTTTCATTTCGATAATATCTTAAAAAGCACCCCACGCTTTTTTTAAATATTTTTTTTTTTTGTATTCACACTATTATTAATTTATATTCATTGAAATTTTTAACACTGTTTTCTTAATTTAAATTCATTAAAATTTATTTCCTATTTTTTAGTTCGTTTTTCTATAAAAAGCGTGTTTTTTAGTTTTTTTAAACTATTATTTATTTTCTACTTTTTAGTTTGTTTTCAAACTATTATTTGTTTTGTAGAATTAAAATTCTCTTTAGTATACAAAAATTTGTCAATATTAGAGAAAACGGCTAAAGATAATTATTGGAAATAAAAATTAACATCGAGTCCTGCCTTATCGACTGTAGAGAAAAATTCTAGAAAATTTTAATTAATTTTCTTACCTTATCGACTATAGATGAAAATTATATAAATTAACAAAGATCATATTTTGCAAATTGAAAAGCCTAGAAGTCGGTGTCTAATGGATGTTACTAAGTTAATTTTGCCACCGACTTCTAGGCCGATGCACCTAAAATTAGTTTTTTTTTTGCTTTTTAGTGTTTTGGGAACTCGGTTTAATTTTTTTGTAAAGAGGTTATTTATTTAAAGCTTTTCAGTGATACGAATAGTTGTCACTATCCATACACACTTCTATACAAGTGGGAAGTTCTCATCAATACAAAGAATATAAGTCCAAACGAGGTATTTTACATATTCAGTTGTCGAGTTCCCTTGACTTTCTCTGGTCTCCATCATCAGGTCAGCTCCAAACCTTCACTGTTGCAAAGGTCTCGTCAATACAAATAATTTAAGCCCAAACACGAGGTAGTTTACATATTCAGTTGTCGAGTTCCCTCGACCCTCTCTGGTCTCCATCATCAGGTCAGCTCCAAATCTTCACAGTTGAATAGTGCTTTTAGGCGTACACCTAAGTGTCAAGTTTTTACCCTATGTATGCCTACAAGTTTTGAAGGTTGCCCTCGATTTCTCAGGGTTTCCACCATCAGATCCTGACCTGATGAATATGGGACCAACTGGCAGCTATTCCAAGTCGAACAAAAAAAGAATCACGTAAATCGGTCTATAAACCTCGGAGTAATCGATGTGTATGTGTAACCTCCTCCTTTTTGGGAAGTCGGTTAAAATGGAATAGTTTTATCAAATTAGTGTATTGTCATCGGTCCTCAATAAATCTACAAAGTTTGAACGAAATCTGGCCGTTTAAAGTGGGTCAAAATCGCGCCCAAAGAAGTCGGTTACAAACAAACATACAAACATACAAACCTACAAACATACAAACATACAGGTGAAGCTAATAAAAAGCGTGTAAAAATATTTTCTTATCTAGAAAAGCTTCGAGTGAAAAAACACACAAAAACTTCGAGACAAAAAGTCGACCAACAGTACCAACTCTTGAATGGAATATCAAAATTCTAAAGTGAAAAATTCTAATCTACTCTTAAATAAGGGAGTATTTAAGAGTAGATTATGTTGTTATGTTTAAGTAATTACATTATGTACATACATATATAATTTCCGGTAGAATGGATGTCAAACATAAAAAAAATCATAGTTATATAATTTTTTGTAAAATTCTATTCAGGGAAACCAGCAAAGCTTCAAATTCCAGGGTGTGTGCGGCCGAGGTGGGTCGGTGCCTGGAGAAGTTGCTGCCGGAACTACTCCGTGCCTGCGGGGACCCGGCGCCCAGGGTCCACTCTACAGCGCAGCATACTGTGCTCACTGTTGCTGATTGTCCTCAAGTCAGGTAAGAAAACTTATATGTCTGTTACTTCTTCACCTAGTGTGTGAGGAAGAAGCACGATGAGCTTTACCACCGTATCTTTTCCGTAGAATCACAATTTCTCAGGTTCAATTTCATTCTATGAATATTCAACTACTTAGTGCTTTCTGAGGCGAGTTCTTCGCGTATAGGATATATTTTCCTTTTTTTGGTCTGAAGCTGTTGTCAGATTTATTTATTAGCGGTAAAGTATTACAGTTTTTGATCTTTAATATCTACATGTCTCATCGTTACTCAATAATATAGAGGTACCTTCCTATTTACAGCCTTGACTTGAGACTGAAGGGAAGACATAATCAGATTCATTTAAAGCAAAGACTCTATTCCAAACTATCTTGTAAAACCATTAAAAGTAACGGTATTAAATAAACATTCCAGAGCCCTCCACCTGATCCCGCAGCAGCTGGTGAGGCCGGTGGCAGCGTCCATGCATCCCCGACTGGCGCTATCCCGCCTGCAGATGCTGGAGCAGCTCATACTCAGCCACGGCATCTCCACTGATAAGAACAGGTAACTCAACATTCCAGAGCCCTCCACCTGATCCCGCAGCAGCTGGTGAGGCCGGTGGCAGCGTCCATGCATCCCCGACTGGCGCTATCCCGCCTGCAGATGCTGGAGCAGCTCATACTCAGCCACGGCATCTCCACTGATAAGAACAGGTAACTCAACATTCCAGAGCCCTCCACCTGATCCCGCAGCAGCTGGTGAGGCCGGTGGCAGCGTCCATGCATCCCCGACTGGCGCTATCCCGCCTGCAGATGCTGGAGCAGCTCATACTCAGCCACGGCATCTCCACTGATAAGAACAGGTATTTTAATTGTAAATTAGTTTCCACCAGTTTCAAACGTGTGTCGTGGTAACTTTTCCACGTGCTCGAAGAAAAGGCTTTGTCGATAAATGGGTTGGATTTCCCATTTATCACACATAGTTTTTTTTTCAAATTGGTCCATTCTTCAAGCTAACAAACAAAATATTTAGTCCCTAATCATTGTATCTAAAGGGCTTATTACATTTGACTAAATTCAGTCGTCTAAATAGGTTTGTCTAATTAGGTTTCTAAATGATTTAATGAAACCTACCTTCCTAAATGCGATTACATTTGACTGAATTGAGTGACTGAATCATTTAGAAGACTGAATTTAGTCAAGTGTAATAAGCCCTTTACTCAGGAGTAGCTAATTTATGTAGTGAAAATAAGAAGGAACGAAAATAAGGCCTCTACAGGTGGTTTCCACGCGGTCAAAGCAAACTAAATATAAAAAAATATTATTTAGTTTTAATTATATTTTTGTCATAATTATAATTTTTATAAAGTGAAATCGACGGTGGATAGTGAATGGAAGTTTATTGATTTTCATCAAGATATTTCGTCTATCCAAATTGCTGATGTAAAAATATTGTACTCAGACGTTATACTACAAGGTACATAACTCAAAAAGAATTTTAGGGGACACCCGGACTTGAACCGGGGACCTATCGATCTGCAGTCGATTGCTCTACCACTGAGCTATATCCCCGATGAGAATCTAGCTCAAATTAGGCATTAGATTCCGAAGGAGCCAGTCTTTTGTTTTATTTTCGGTCGAACGCTTTTGGCAGTTGTAGGCGGAACTTAAGAGGGCTATCACAAATTCTCGCGAATTTAAACGTTTTATACGAGTTTTGATGCTTTGGATATAGTCACAATAAAAAAACAAAAATAAGATTCAGAAAGTTTGATCATTTATCTTGAAAGTGTATTAAATAAATATTTTAATTTGTCCACGTACATCAGTAAAATCTTTGTCTCTGCAAAGGATGTTTCATAAAATGTTGCTTTTGGGTATCTTTTGATGCTTCGGTACTCCGAGGATATAGCAATTTAACCATTTATAAAAATGTTCAAGATACAACTATATCTTGTACTTGGAAGTGCTTAAATCAATTTATTACAATTCATACAGTATTACACCAAAAATAATTCTATAAAACTGAGAGTTACTGACAATTTTCCGTACAAAACTATATTTTTTATCTATGAAAGTATAATCCAAATTCAAATAAAAAACATTTAATAATTAAGGTGGTATTGTTATAAAGCTTGAAAAAAAAAATTGGTCTATTTAAAAGTAAAACAATATTTTAAAATAATTTTTGTTTGCAATGCAAAAATCAATATAAATCTTGTGACGCGCGGTGTTCAAGTTTAGTCAGCGCCAGGCGCTTACCGAGGAGGGACGTATCGCTCGCTGTTGCGCCGCGTAAACTCGCCGGAGTTCGAAAAATATAGCGCAACCTACACATCTAACACGTTTTGATACTAGTGAGTTTTATTTTATTTATTAGTTATAATGATCTGATTGAAATGTAATATACATAAGTATTAGGCCATGATATTCTAATTCGAAAATGTTATAGATTGGGTTCTCTTTTTTTGATGTTGGTTATAAAGAAATATGTACGTAAATGTCATCGTCGTTAGTTTCGCTGTTGCATAATAATGTAATTGGACTTCTTTGATTCTTGCAGGATAATGAAAGCATATTTAATTCAGACTCAATTGAATACCAGTACAAATAACATGGTAAGTATTTTTTGTCACCCGCAAAAGGTATACGTGACATATTTGTTTTAATAAACTATCTACATTCCTAGTTTTCATTGTTGCAGGAAAATGAAGATACAATACATGGAAGACGAATTATAGATTTTAGTTTTTTTATAAATCAATTACTTATAATTGATAAACATGGTTGTCGATTAAATAATTTAAAAATTGTAAACGATTACTTGTTTATTGTAACTCAATCGAGCTATTCTAGGTTATAAAATTCATCGGTACAAATAATATTTCATAAACTATAAAAACAATAAATTATTTCGGAAAAAAGTGGCAAAGTCTCAAGTTTGTTTGTGCCGCGTGGCGGTCCGCAGGTGTGCGTTGCGTATTTCACTAGACGCACACATGCGCAAGTGCTGCCGGCTATCGTCTAATTTACCTACAACTGAGCAATTCGATTTTGTAATAGCGCTCTTAAAGGTCAAAGCATGAAGGTTGTATATCCTTATATGAGATGTTTAGAAATGTGTTGAATTATAAATTCGTTTTGTTTTTATTCTCTGCATAGTAACGTCTCCAATATTTTATTATGACACAGCAATAGTAGAGTATGCTTAAAACAATGTTCGTAACTTAAAAAGAATCTACTTGTAAGACCTGATTTGAAAGTAGGCATTTAATTTGGTACTTGAGTGCTCCTAATGTATATAAGGTCTACAAAATATTGCTGCACTACTCTTTTACCTTCCATACCTTCATATAACTTACCTTAATCACACCTACATCTTCAAATACAGCTTACCACTGCAACCGCTTTTATATCTGACCTCATTGTTCTTCCAGTGGCCTCACAGTCCGTCGTCTAGCAGAATGCGGGGCTGCCGGTGCTCAGCACGCAGCAGGCTCCGTCCGTGCTGCAGCAGAACGCATACTCCTGGCTGCGTATGCCAGGTCTCCGAGGGTCGTGCGCGCTCAACTGCCTCCGGATGACGCGGTGACTAGGAGGAACCTGATATATAGGCATCTGTTCCAGCAGTTCGATAGGATTGATATGCAGGTTTGTAGGATATGGGATAGCTTAAGAATAGCCTAGAAGCCTTTTGTCGTTTTAGGTATATAGCCCTTATTATGGTTACGGTTATTGCTATGTAAACTGTGTAAGTATTTTACATATGTATTGATAACTAAAGAAAATAAGTTCAGTAAGAAAGAGAATTCAATGTATATTCAAAATTATGATTACTATGACAGTTTCGCAAAGACAAATTAGAATAATTAATGTGTCTAAATGTTTATATGCTTCTTACTATGTTTCAAATACAGAAAATGCTAAACCAAGCACCAACAGAAGAGCAACTCCTCAACGGCGCAGATCAATCAATGGCAGACTCTACCATGGAAACTGCCAGCGTCACCCAATCCACCAGGAGTGGTACCACCGTCAGTGGCATGACAGCTTCCTTCGGTATGACGTCATCAATCGGAGCCACGTCATCATATAGCCTGAAGTCCATGACATCAAGTGTGAGCGGTGCCACCCTAGCTCCTTCAAGTCTCAGTGGAAGCTATACCACTTCGAAAACAAAGAGTAGTTTGAAGAAGTCACCAACTAAGAGGTATACTCCGAGGAGTGTTACGAAGGACTTCTCAAATTATCCGGGATATAATAAGCTGAGGTTGGACAGTGCTGTCAGTCCAAAGCACTCGCCTAGGTCAGCTGCTTCTAGTGGAAATGAGAAGGTGAGACATTTTCTACCTGTACCTATTAGTGGTTTTGTTCCAATGATGCGTTAGTCTTTTGTTTTCCTGACCTCGAAGACATTTTTCACACATAACAGAAATGCCTAACCTTGATCTTCACTTCCTCCCCAGGTACACTTCCAAGAAGGTCACAGCCAAAGCCAATCCCTGTCCGAGCAAGTTGTCTACCGGCGCACGAACCGAAACACCGAAAACCGTCACTCCATGATCCATTACGACCACGAACCTTCGAAGCCACAACTCAAAGAACGACCCGTCACAGTCTACGAACCCCTGCATTTGGATTACCGAGACTCCCCAACTTTAGGGTCTCCTAAAACCTCTAAAAATGATCTGCGAAGTATGGATTCTTTACCCATGGACTCCCCACAGATGTCCAGAAATGAATTGAGGTGTGATTCGGACTGCAGAAGCCTGGACTCCCCCAAAGTGAAGGCTGATTACTTCAGGGAAGGGGTTTTGGAGTCGCCGAAACTGGTGGCAGGGTTGAGGAATCTTCATCTTGATGAGCATAGCCAGATGGATGAGAGCGGGTATTATAGTCCAGGTACGTTTTATAATTTTTTTGAAGACCTTTTGGGGATGAAGAAGTTTACAATTCCACTTGATATTGTTGTACATATTTTCATATACTCTGTCAGTACAGTAGACTACTTAGATAGTTTTCTAATACATAATAATAATTAAATATGGTTGTGTCTCCAGGCAGAAGACATCAGGTCACGAGCAGCGAACACCACTACGAGCCATATGACGTCGGTAACGCAGATGTAGCTGAAAATATTCCAGATACTATCAGCTTGCAGTAAGTTCTACACAACCCGTTATAAGTATATCTAGTTCTAAAAATAGTCGTTTATTTATTTGGTTAAACTTTACATGTCATAACGTCGCTGTCATAGTTGGTCATATGTTTACCAGGACGGATGACAAAAGATTCAACATTTAGATCAAGTGTTAGGCTTGATTGAATGTGATGCTTACTTCTTGGGAGTCGTGGCAAGAATAGGGAGGGTTCCTTAAATTTGGCTCAAAGCTTAGGTGCGGGGCTCTGAAAGGCGCGTGGTTAATAGCAATTCCTACTCCTGCAATGTAGATAATTGGGCACTTTATTTATTCGCCCCCTGACTGCTGCACTATTATTTCTTCCCCAGCACAACATGTACGTGGTGCGGTCGGCGGGTCCGCGCGGACGCGCTGGAGGCGCACTACTGGCGGCGCTGCGTGCTGCTGGCGCGCTGCCCGCACTGCCGCGTCGCGCTCGAGGCTAGGATGTTGCACGCGCATCTGTTAGGTAGGTACTGCTTCAGCACGACGTGCACGTGGTGCGGTCGGCGGGTCCGCGCGGACGCGCTGGAGGCGCACTACTGGCGGCGCTGCGTGCTGCTGGCGCGCTGCCCGCACTGCCGCGTCGCGCTCGAGGCTAGGATGTTGCACGCGCATCTGTTAGGTAGGTACTGCTTCAGCACGACGTGCACGTGGTGCGGTCGGCGGGTCCGCGCGGACGCGCTGGAGGCGCACTACTGGCGGCGCTGCGTGCTGCTGGCGCGCTGCCCGCACTGCCGCGTCGCGCTCGAGGCTAGGATGTTGCACGCGCATCTGTTAGGTAGGTACTGCTTCAGCACGACGTGCACGTGGTGCGGTCGGCGGGTCCGCGCGGACGCGCTGGAGGCGCACTACTGGCGGCGCTGCGTGCTGCTGGCGCGCTGCCCGCACTGCCGCGTCGCGCTCGAGGCTAGGATGTTGCACGCGCATCTGTTAGGTAGGTACTGCTTCAGCACGACGTGCACGTGGTGCGGTCGGCGGGTCCGCGCGGACGCGCTGGAGGCGCACTACTGGCGGCGCTGCGTGCTGCTGGCGCGGTGCCCGCACTGCCGCGTCGCGCTCGAGGCTAGGATGTTGCACGCGCATCTGTTAGGTAGGTACTGCTTCAGCACGACGTGCACGTGGTGCGGTCGGCGGGTCCGCGCGGACGCGCTGGAGGCGCACTACTGGCGGCGCTGCGTGCTGCTGGCGCGCTGCCCGCACTGCCGCGTCGCGCTCGAGGCTAGGATGTTGCACGCGCATTTGTTAGGTTAGGTCTGAAACCATTTTCCTCCAGCCACCACTTCTTCGTGGCAAATCGATGGCAATCGACTTAAATGGAGGCACACTAAATTGGGCAGCACAGAAGAGCATTATCGATCAAAACTGCAAATCGAATCTTGGATGGCAGTTGGTCAAGTGGTCATTCTTCTGTAAAAAGAAGATGCTTTCATCAGTAAACGGGACAATAAGCGGCGATTGAGACAAAACAACAACGTTGAACAAAAGGAAGATTTTATTTAAGACGATTATTTATTTCTAAAATTGCAGAAGAATGCACTATGAGCGAGGGCAGCTGGAAGGCGTGTCACAAGTGCGGAGCAGCTCTTAGAACTGATGACTCCGATTATCACGCCAATTGCATACGTGAGTATACAAGCATATTTATTTGTTCAAGCAGATATTTTGTCTCATAATAAGGCCAAACAGATGTTTTGACTGAAAATATCAGAAGCCATGGATCTTACGACTGATAACCATATCATATTAGGTTATACTAGAAGTCGACCCCAAAATAGTTGGGAAAAAACTAGACGGAAGGCAGATGATGATCATGTGTCATATAATTTTTTTTCTTTAATCCGGGGTCTTTTGACATATTTGAGTGGCCTACAGCATCCTTCATTCCAATGTCTAACAATCAAATATCTTAGTAAGTTCTTTACTTCCAGCTCTCGGCATGGACGAGTGGAAGTGCCCCTACTGCTTCACCAACGTGCTGGCGCGAGACCTACCCTGGCAGAGGCACCTGATGCAGTGTCCTCGGAACCCCAGGACTACGCAGTCTTCATAGTCAAACCTTTAACGTTCTATTTTGAGTTCTGGTTGGCATTGTGTTCGAGCCAGACTTAATGGCGGCTCGGAACAATGGCTGGTTGGCTGTGCAGAAGTAGGGATTAGCTGGTGGTTGAGATGCGTGCGCTAAGGGTATGATGGCTATAAGGAATTTAGTCACGAGCCGCCAATAAGTTTGGCGTGAATTATTTAGAAGACTGGTTCTTGCTGGTAAGCTCCTGAATGAAGGTTCATTTGTTTCATAAAGAATACATATATACCTATATACCTATATAATATTTATATCAGAGTCAGTTTTGAATGTATAAACTTTAGATTTTGGAGTTCTGCAGTAACTTTTCCACAAGATATTCTTTACCTATCGTGGATTTTTTTATGAATCAATTTGAACTGGTTTAAATATAGTTTTGTTTGTACTGAATATTGCTTGTTACTCTTAAAGAGTTCAAGTTTGTATAGCATTTTAAGAAATTAAGTTTCTGATCTTCTTAACTAATACTTTCGAAGTTATGGAATTAACAAAAAGAAAGTGGTTATATGATAGTAATTATTAATAAGAAAGGTGGCTTTTGGTAAGCCAATCTCGGAGTATACAAAAGTAATGAACGATTTAAACAAATTCAACCCTAGTAAAGCTAAATAATGCATATTTTATAAAACTTTTATTATGAAGCTTGCTAAAAACTAAAAATACCACAAGTATTACAAAAATTATTGGCTGAAACCCGCTCAACAATAACATTTTATTTTTTGATGATTTTAATATGGATGAAATTGGCTCAACTCATTATCTATTAAAATTAACTTTACGCTTGCTGAAAGAAAATAATGTTAAACTAATCATCGTATAAGCACTTTCTTGGATAAATCACATTTTCACAAAATTTTCTCAAGTCATACAACATTTATTCGTATAATAACCATTTATTCGACTATTCGAATAGAAATAACTTTTGAAAATTCTTGTCAAATTCTTATAGGTTTTTTTAGGTTTATAAATATTTCTACTGCTTAGCAGTAACTTTTACATAGATCTCAGACAATTTAGATAAAGTAGTTTATTATTTATTGAAATCATTATTTAGTCTTCTATTGTGTTACCAATGGTAAAATATTTTAATGTATCTTATATTTTTTTGTACTCAAAAGTAAACTAGAGCTACAAAATTATGTATCAGTAGGTAGAATATTTGGTTCAACTATGTACTTCAGTCTATCCGTCAATTCACTTGATCTATCCACTAATGTTAAGACTAAAGCACTGCTTCTTAGTCCATTACTACCGTCCAAAGATATGGATTCCGTCTTAGATTGCTCATTTATTTCACTACGGAACAGTTCCATTCTTTGCCAGCATAACAATTACTTTTAGATTTATTATTCAACACTTCTTTTTAAAATGCTCGTGCACTATAATAAGTCTTGCGCAGCTGACTGATTTCCATATGAGAACAGCCGCCGTGGCCGAAATGGGCCTGGGTCTCCGATCTTTTTGGGAATATTTTCATTATAGCTACTTTTATTGAAAACACCCCTCACAACATGTTTATTGACAGTAATTTCAGTATCCAAAGTTACCAAAATTAATCCAACTTTATCTTTTACGTCTACATGTAAAGAATTGGAACTGTTCCTATCTATATTATGTACACCGTTTTGATGTGAAGTTTCCTCTTTGTTAATGCAATTTGCACCAGATTATGTTAGTCTTGTATAATTAATCGGGTTGGGGCTATTGTCATGGGGAAGTGCAGTATATATCTAGTAACTATAAATAAATATACCTACTTCTCATATTGTGTTTTGCAACACTATGTATAAATCAATATGATATTGGTTTAACCACTCTGAAAATGGCTTTGCTTGTTCGTGAAAACACATTTTGTTAGTAAATTGAGAGCTTTTTTGGATAACTTATTTTATTTCATTAAGTGTCAATATCGCGGTAAATAGATACTAGATCTAGAACCTCATTCATTAAAGAGTATTGCTCTTGACAGTCGTTCGGTGATTAGATCTAGTCCCAAGTGTATCATTTAGTCAAATGGATGAATATAGAAATTACTTTTACCTAATTTCATCAGTAGAATTAAGTTTAATTAAGTAGCGTTAATCGTAGTTAGCGTAGGAGATACCTACATACGTAAGGAATTAGATCATTATTTAAGGATTTCTTCTTGAATGCTCTACTAATTCTTCTTTATCTACGTTCTTCTGTATCTTACTTCTTGATTCTAGAATTATTCTGACATGAACCTATCGCTTCTCTTGAAGTTATTTCAAATCTTCTGATAAAATGAATATGAAATGCATATTATTTTGGAATCCAACCATGAGAGACCTTGTTAATATTGCGTCCTTCAAATCAAATTAAAGTAATAAATAAATTCCTATTAATATTCCTCAACTGAATACTGTCCTATCTATCCTTTATCTACCTTTCTTCCTACTTCAAGTGTAGATGCCAGTAGGTCACTACCTCAATCTGTCTTTCTTCAATCGATATTCAACTTTATCACAATAATGGAAGGTTAATTAACATATCACAACACAATATTTAATTTATTTTAATTAATACAATCAGCATCACCGATAGACGTCATCGCGGTAGCACCGGCTGTCGCTGAAAACCAGCGCTGGTACTCTGTCTCGTTCCGGGTCGCAGCATTATGCTGAGCGAGGGCCGTATTGCTCGCTTTAAGACGCATATTTTCCCCTTCTATTATTATTTCTGTGCCTAATTTTAAGTTTGTGGTATGCGTCTTTGGTTGCGCAATAAAATTTATTTTCTTTCTTCTAATGTTCGATTGGTAAGACAGATTCGGATAGGTTGACCTACTATCATCTGTACTTCTATTTCCTCAGCTAAACCTATTAGCCTATCAATATCTGCGTTCCTATTTCCTACGTTAGAATTAAAACCTAGCTTGTAACTAGCTTTAGCTTCAAACCACATCACCCACTGTGATAAAGGAGCGAGGTATATTGAAATTGGACTAAATAAGTGTGGGTTCCCAGTCGTTGGTATAGATGTAATTTTAATTATAGGAAGCCTTTGGCTGTGTTTTGATCGATATTTATACATTGTTTTTGTGAAGTGTGTCGTGGTTGTTTAATCATTCATTTTATTGTTCCACTGCTGGGCGCAGGCCCCCTCTCACACAGAGAAGGATTGAACGTTAATCACCACGCTTGCTCTATCATTATTTCGGCATTTCAGTGGTTTGTGTCATGTTCCTATTTACTCAATAGTGATTTTCTGTTAATCTCTTTCCAGATACTTAAGTCTATTTAAATATTTCTACGTAGGTATATTAGCGAAATCGCTGGTATACAATATTATTTATCACTTTACGTAAGTAAGCAGTTTGGATGTGTGGTCCTCTCATCCAGTGAGGCTTAAATATGTATGTAACTGAGTGTATCAATGTATGAGTATCGATCAAAGCGTATTACAAGTAATGCGATTAATTTTAAGTATCACCATTCACACGATTATTTGCTGCTATACCATCGTATTTCTAATCTTAATTTTTAAATGCTCTGTTTGATTTTGTAGCAACAACTTTGTCGTCTGATACGACGAACAAAACATTCTCGGTCATGTTAACATTGGTTATAAAGTTCGGTGTACAATTGAATTGTCGAAGTAAAACCTTATGCTTGTAACAATAATGAAATCCAAAAATCAATTAGGTTACCTGACTTTATCCTTTTTCCAGTCTGTCAGTGACTTTATCAAAGTCAAAGTCAAAGCTCTTTATTCTGTGAACATAGATAATGGTTTACTATTTTTTTTTCGTTTTCTGATGATTTTATGCAGTGTAGATAAGCTATTGACATTCTGGTGAAAATAATGCGATCAGAAGAAATTCATTTATCACTTTTTAATAATTAATTTAGATTACTAACTTAGTACCTCTTGTGTGTTGATACCTACTACCTAATTATTTTCACTAGGATGTCTATTAATTAAGTAAGCTAACATTTAGGTGTTTAAAATAACAGTTTATTTACCTAATTTATTTACTTTACCAAAGTATAAACTACAGGGAGAAAAAGTACCTTATTATGTTGTTCCTATCTTTGAAGTTAAATCATGACTTTATATTTCTATAGATCCATTTGACTTATGATACTCTTTGGAAGTCATTTTACTGATACCTACACCAATAACTTATAATATTCATAGACAAGTTACCAATAAATCAATAGTATTTTTAATTTATTTTTCTTTGTTGGTTCTTATATTGCTATTTTTTTTTATTCGGCAGTTCCTTATTCGAATAATAATTATGCGAACTTTTTTTATTCGAAGTTACCTAATACAGCAAAAAGCTTCTAAATAGGTAGGATATTAAATAAATTCTTATGGTAGTAAACAATACTCAATCTTATAACTAAGTAGATGGAATAGTAGGAATTATTGTAAAGGACTAAATAGTTTTATTTTCGTTATTTTGTTTTCGTCCAAAGTGCCATATTTTAGCGAAAATAGTACTGCTTTAAAAATCTTACCTATACTGTAGTAGAAAATACCTAGGTACATGTAATAAATTACTAAAACTACCTACTCATAACGTCCTAGGAAAATGGTTTTTGCACATTTCCAATTATTTAACCATTGATTAACTTTTAACCAGTAATAATTTATTGAAAAACTTTACACATATAGGTAGGTACGGTAGACTGTACATCAGTGGTACCTGTCATGCACCTTAACTCAATAGTAATAAGTACGATTTTCCTATAAAACTGTTACCGCTGATCTGAAGTTGACTGTACCTACTATTTATACAGGCTCCTTGTAATATTTTTCTTTTTTGTTGAGAATGAAGAAACCGAATGTTACTAACTATAAGATGGAAAACGCCCAGTAAAATATTTATATCGCTTAAATAATCAGGCTTTTAAGATTTACGCACATTTTAAAAATTAATGATATCTACTTAACAAAATTATGAACTTTGCCAATGTTCTGAAAAAGGTATTTAAAAATTAAGTATTATTGTAAAACGATTGGACTGATTCTAAAATTGATTGTAATAATGCTTTCTAAATGAAATTCGAAAACGCAAGATATTTTTGTCTGCGATTAAAAGTAGGTCGAAATATATTTCAAAGATTAAAATTAAATGCTCAGCTACACTATTCGAGTGTTAAAAAATTATGTCGCAAAGTTCAATATGTAGGGCTGTCCCCTTTTCTCATTGTAATTTGGAGCCCTGCAGCTTCATAAATCAATTTACATGACTAAATACGTAACAATTGCGACCTGGATAAAACGTTATTTAAACATTAATGAAATTTTAACGAGATTAATAGTTTGTAGGTCTAGCAGGAATGAAAAACTTAACACATGTTAATCGACCACATATAATAAGCATCCGTTTTTCGTTAAACAGCTGTCAATTTTAAAATTGAACGTGAAAATCGATCACAAGATCGATCCTCCTCCTCCTTTTTAGACCATTTTAGACAAAATTTGTCTTAGGTCTTAAATTAATTTTAGGTCTTACATTTAATGTAAGAACTAAAATTAATTTCTTGGAGTATTTTCCAATGTTACCACTAAATTAAGTTGTTCGTGCTAGACCATGTTTAGGAATGGAAGAGTCTATTCGAAAAGAATGTGTAGGCATGAAAGTCTAATCCAGTGGTTCTTAACCCGTGGTCCGCGGACCACTGGTGGTCCGTGGAGGCATTCCAAGTGGTCCGCGAAGCTTTGCCTCTGGACGTTGCTATATAATATACGATATCTAACTTTATTTTTATCGACTTATCTATGCGCGCGGGTTTTCGCAACTTACGTAATTTTGGATTAGGGTCTTAAAAAATAATTAAAATTTCGCGCTCGCTTCGCTCGCGTGTACAGGAACTATATGCCCTTATTTTTCCATTTAACAACAATCAAAAAGTTAAGTACGTTTGGGCTAAATTTTACGTAATATTTGGTTAAAGTCCGATAAAAATTTCGCGCTCGCTTCGCTCGCGCATTAGGAAACTACATAGGCGTGTGTTTGTCTTTCATTGCATTTGCTTACCTACAACTGCCGACATACGTTTTACTTTGAGTAGTACGGAACCAAAAATTCAAAAATTAGTAAAGAGAATGCAGTCACAAAAATATAGATCTCATTAAATTTAAATCTGTAACTTTTAGTTTTTTGCTAAATAATAAAGAAATGAGTGCTAATTATAAAGTATGCTTGTATTCTTTATCAAGGAACTCTCAATTTAGGTCAGGTAAACCGATGAGGTGGTCCCCGGCACGACAAACTTTAGTTAAAGTGGTCCCTCATGTCAAAAAGGTTAAGAACCACTGGTCTAATCAATACTTGTATGTATCATCATAGTCATACAGTCATAATAGAATCATCTATTTGTTCTGTATCTACAAACATAAATTGCAGTAATAACGGGGCACGAATTTGAACCATTTGTATTGCAACAACTCAGAATTTTTATCAGATGAGACATTCTCATGGCATGTTCAATAAATGGTAGCATATAAACCAAAAACCAGTCGAATTGAGAACCTGTTTTTTTTGAAGTCGGTTAAAAATCTAATATGTATCACAAATATTGGATCTCTAAACCACATCCGCGCTTCCATCGCCTCTCCTAGAATTAAGTGTACCTAAGTACCTCTTTTACCATATAAAATTTTCATGAAATAACCGCGTGTTCAGTTTTTCGTATACAGAAAGATCTCAATTTTTTTAGATGTGGCCGACAGTGAAACATTTCATGAAATTTCATGTTTTTATTCGTGGCCTGTTATTACTCTCATATTAAAATTTATTCTATTGTAATATATTAATTTACTCAAATAATTATTAAGTATATTAAATACTCGTGTGCAATAGCGACTCCACAATTTGTTATTCTTTGTTGATTTTGTTAAACGATGGTATGTGAACCCAAGTGTGTCACACAATAGTGGGCTTTAAGCTAAGGTAGGAAGGTTTGTTATCGCGTGTATGCGAATGAAACGGATGCGAAAGAAAGGAATAAAGGGTTTCTAAACATTGTTTGTGTATTTATTTTACTCTACAGTTCAGATTTTTTTTCTTTCAGGTTGAAAATAGTCAAGTCTACCATCATTATCGTAAGCCTGCTGAGACCATCACTTCTAAAACAGGACTTTCGTAAAATCCCTCTTTAAAGAAAGCCTCTTATATCTCTTATATATAAAGCCTCTTCCTCTATAAAGAACCTACCTGCCTTCAAGTTTGTAGGAGTTTATTGTTTCTGGGATTTCGTATTAATCAGTAAGTGGTACATATTACGGTTTTTTATAGGGAGTACATAAGGGGAATACATAAGGTGATAAGGGGAATACATAAAACCCTTACGTACTCCACTTATGCACTTCCCTTATGTACACCACTTATGTACTCCCCTTATATTCTCCCTTATGTACTCCCCTTATTTCATTAATGACAAGACTAACGCAATGCTGACAGCGAATAAAAAAAAAAACAAAAAATAGTCAAAGATAATTTTAATTCCAATATATAAAATATAATACAAATACAATACAACTTAATCTAACAGCCCTATTCACTATGAAGCAGGTTGTTCTGTCATCTGTACGTCGCCGTTAGTGTCGCTACTCGCCGCCGTGGCGCTAGTGGACTGTACATCGGCGCCATTAGTGTCGCTACTCGCCGCTGCGGCGCTAGTGGACTCTGCGCCATTAGTGTCGCTACTCGCCGCTGCGGCGCTAGTGGACTCAGGGTCAGCGACGTCGCCGGAGTCGGCTTCAGTTTCGCCATCGGCTTCCGGAACGTCGGAGGCTTTCTTGAACTTGTTTATGTCTGTGAACGTATTTTTAAAATAAATTTAACGCATTTTTTTAAGAAATGGATAGATTGAGATAATTTTTTGCTAAGATTTTTTGGAGTAATCTTTTTGACATTTATGTCCATTTTCACCAACAAATACCTAAATTAAGTGATCCCCTAAAAGCATTTACGGAACACTTAATAAGAATTTCGTTTTCACCAAAGTTTAGGTATCCCTTATCCATAGTTATTTATGTCAAAATTGGGAGAGCCCTTATTCTAAGTGGCACTTAGATTAAGAGATTGTTGGTGGAAATGGGCATTAGACTTTTAAAAAGTCACTCAATTTGTGTAAAATTCTAATTTCAAATAGCCTCCTTCATAACATCAAGCTAGTTGCAGAATTTTTTCCAAACAAATGCATATCAATAAACTAGATACCCAGTCTTACCAAAGGGTGTTTATTGGGTTTCCCGGGTAACTGGGGTAAGGCATAGGCAGTCGCTCCTTGTAAAAGACTGGCACTCCGCTGCATACGGCTGCATGGAAGTCGATCCAAACTTAGTTAGGTACATACCATATCTACTATAATCAGCGCCGAGCAGTCTGAGATAATGCACGGTGTCGGCAGTCGCGGTGTACGCGCGGAGAGAGTGGACGCCGCGCCAACCTACTAGCGTTAGTTGCAGAGACGAGTCGCCTTGTTCTTTGTATTGTAGGTAAAATACTCAAAATTGTACCTAATAAGGATAATTTCACCCGTATAAAGACACAAAACTCACCATATCTACTATAATCAGCGCCGAGCAGTCTCAGATAGTGCACGGTGTCGGCAGTCGCGGTGTACGCGCGGAGAGAGTGGACGCCGCGCCAACCTACTAGCGTTAGTTGCAGAGACGAGTCGCCTTGTTCCTTGTATTATAGGTAAAAATACAAAATTGTACCTTACAAGGATAATTTCACCCGTATAAAGACAAAACTCACCATATTTAGTATAATAATCAGCGCCCAGCAGTCTCCTAGTATAGTAGGTGAAATTCACAAAATTGTACTAAATAAGGATAATTTTGTGATGCGGTGTCTCAGGCACGGTGGAGTGATGACTTGCGCAAGACGGCTGACAGGAGCTGGATGCGAGAAGCCGAAAATCGATCTCAGTGGCGTGCACTTGGAGAGGCCTATGTCCAGCAGTGGACTGCGATAGGCTGATGATGAAGGATAATTTGACCTGTATAAAGACACAAAACTCACCATATCTACTATAATCAGCGCCGAGCAGTCTGAGATAGTGCACGGTGTCGGCAGTCGCGGTGTACGCGCGGAGAGAGTGGACGCCGCGCCAACCTACTAGCGTTAGTTGCAGAGACGAGTCACCTTCTTCCTTGTATTCTAGTACACAGCTGCCTGTAGCTGTAAAAAAAGATAAAAAGGATATTTTAAAATATGTACTTTTTAGCCAACGACGCAAAAAGAGGGGTGTTATAAGTTTTCCCAGTATATAGACTGTCTGTTTATCTACCTCTGCAGGGTAGCGATACGTTTAGCTTATTAACAGTTCCTTGTATCATTTTTGGCTTAAAGGCTTTTTGTCATGGGGGTTCTAGTTTAATTTTAATCATCTAATTAAATTTTTGGTCGATCCCATAGCAGTATTATCTAACGGCAATGAAGGAACGCACAAATCTTAGGAACTTCTGGACCGATTTGTAAAGACTATGTTAGTGTTACATAGCCCATTTTTCGAGTAAGGCTATTGGCTACGTCAGCTACGTGCAAAGCGAGTAGTGCCGTCAGATAACGACCGCAGCGCACAACACGGCAGAAATTGGAAACAAATGCGGATGTTTCAAACCCGGTTTTTATTATTATTTTAATTTTATAGTAAAATTATTGAATAAATTGCACTTAACAAATGATAATGTTTACATTGTTATTATTTGACAGCTTCCGCAAATGTTGTAAACGCTACCCGTCGCCACCGTCGCGCACATAGCCAATAGGCTACTTTCTGTTCAGGTACGCGAAGTAGATTCCTCCGGACGCGATTAAAACCACTATTATTATAATAAAAATGTAATCTTACCAAACCCTTTAACCAGCTCCTGCGTGGACTCCGAGAACAGTTTAACATCGGGCGGCTTGCTGGGGTTGTCATTTTGCAGCACGAGGATGAGGTCCTCCCTGGTGATGCGCAGGCGACGAGCAGGGCCTATGAACTGCGATATGCTTTGTAGACCTTCTTGCGATAGTCTGGAATGGAAGATGAATGTTTTTTTTTTTTAAATAAATATAATACCAAAATCTTTAATTTGCAAAAACTTTGTAGAAAAAATTTTACGATTGGTTCCAAGCAAGACAAGTCTGTGTTTTGGGCACCAAGAAGCAATTTTATGGTATGAGATAACGTCATATAAAATGATGACAGAACCTACAATATTTGTTGATATTCCGAGCATAGATGATGGTTTAGGTTTGTGAAAAAAAATGGGTATTGTGACACTGTACAAGGTTTTCTGTAGTTGAGACCAGTAGTATCAAATTGAAATGAGCTTTCCTCAACAAGTACTAAGATTTATAAACATTTTACTGTCCAGGGATAACTGCAATATTTTATCGGTTTTAGGCTCATAAAGTGCGACTGTGTAAGATAAGGACTTAGTAAAGAAACAAAAGTATACCTTCTGATCTGTTATATACCATTATCTATTTTAATAAATCTTGAAAGAAATAAAGTTTAGTTACAACTGTACAGTAGAAAGTTACAACTGTACACTTTTAACCTGTGAAAATTTATAAATATACCGAGAAATAGACATAAGTACTCACCTAAACGGACAAACCATATTCTTATTATCGCATCTCACAAAAGTCTTGACGCCTGTATTAATGATCTTGATACTCGATTCATTCTTCGCCACCACGTCCTTCACTATTGGAGAAACTAAGTATATGTTCTTCTTCTTCCCCACGAAGCATCGCGTGAGAAGACAGGTGGCGTCGAAGTCAGAGTTGAGATTGTAGAACTCTTTTATTGAGGGGAATACGTCTTCTTTTTCGCCTGTAATTAAATAAATAATAATAATTTTATTTCGTTGAATCTATACTAATGATGATGATGTCCTCCTAGCCGATTATCGGCTACGGCGGCTGTTCTCATTTAAGGAGATCAGCCAATTGCGCAGGACATATTATAGTGCACAAGCATTTGCGCAGACGCAGGTGCACTCCCTATTCCTTCACTCTCATAATCCGATGGGACGGCAATCCGACACGACCTATACTAATATTATAAAGCTGAAGAGTTTGTTTGAACGCGCTAATCTCAGGAACTACTGGTCCGATTTGAAAATTTATTTCAGAGTTAGATAGCCCATTTATTGAGGAACGCTATAAGCTACTTTTTATCCCGTTACGGGAAGTAGTTCCCACGGGATGCGGGAGAAACCGCTGGCAGAAGCTAGTGAATAATAATATCTTTTTATCTGGCTTTAAAATAATTGCTGACCGCCTACACCAGTTCTATTCGATTTCATACCCACCTTTAGGATAGGAGTAATATTCTTTGATTTTAAAATATATTTTTTTCTTCTAAGAAATTAAATAATTCACAGTATTACTTTCTCGTATAGATTTGAAACTTGTATATAAATGAATGAGCTCAACTAAGAAGCCATTCTTTAAAAAACAATAGAATCAAAAATCGGTTCATCCGTTGAGTTAAAATGCCGCATGAACACACATAGTGGTCTTTATAATAAATAATAACTATAGTACGCGCCAAATAAGCGTGCAATAAAGTTTGTTCACCTCCTTCTACTAATGTATCCCAATATTTCAAAACGATACGAAAAAAATGTATGGGCAGTGTCGCTAACACGATCAATACAAGTGTATCGTGGTAAGAGGCGTCCTTGTCGCAAAGGATTACAAACCTTTGGTCAAAATTATGATCAGTCGTTTTTAGTTCAAATATGGGCAGACAAGCGCATTCCAAATTCGGAATGACGGAAGGACATTGTTACAAAATGGCGGACAGGTGATGCGCCCCTGACGGCAGGGCGGTTGAATGACCTTTATTGCAAGTTTATTTGGCGCGTACTATACTAACATATCATCAACTATCACAATTACCTGAAAAGAACACAAAAGGATCTTCCCTATATCCCCCCATTCTCCTCTTCTTCTTAGGCGGTTCCTTCTTCTCCTCTTCTTTAACTTCTGAAGTCTCTGCGGGCGTGATGTCCTTCTCCCACGGGAGGGGGGCGAGTTTCTCGAAGACAGCTACGAAGAAACCACCTGTGTCTTGGTGGTGGGGGAGGATTCTTACGCTGGGGGGAAAAGCATATGTTTTTTTTATTGAACTCTTGGTGGCCTAAAGTAAAATCAGGTTCAGGTAAAACCCCTTTAAGGCAAAGGCAAGGGAATCTTGAACCTTAAAGAAGGTTCAAGATTCCAGGTCGGGCAAGTATATGAAATTTTTCCAAATTACAATGTAGTGGGATGCTTTTGGGCGGGCGTCTGATTTTCAGCCTATTCAGTTTGATTAAGTAAATGAGTTATAATTTTGACTTACTAAGTGTAGACACCAATAACTGATTACAGGTAAAGGCAACCATCTTAATGAAACATGGACGTTAATGCGTGGTGATAAACGCTCATTTCATCCCTGTATGAAAAGAGGCATGTGCCCTGCAGTGGTAACAAAAAAGAGTGATGATGACTATCACATTCACATATCAATTAAGCATTGACTTACCATCTATGCAAATTATATTTTTCCAAGTCCTCAGGTTTGGGCGGGAACATCTGCGGTCTGACCACGGTCTGCCACTTCTCCGGCACATCTTCGTATTTCTCGTAGAACACCATGTCTTTTGATGCTGGGCGCCAGTATGTCATACCTGGGATTAGAGGAATATAATATTGTAATAAGGTATAGTAATTTTTTTCTTGGTCAATTTTAGGGACGTTGTATTTACGAATTCGACTACAAATATGGAGATTTTCTTGGTAAAGTGATCGCAAATGCGACTATTGCGGTATGAAGTGTTGAAAGTTTATTAAAGCAGCTTCGGATAGATAGGATTTATCTCTGCAGAAAAATTAGATCACATACACAATTTACCTCCAGTTTTCAATGATTACAAAAACCATTTACCACTGCTATATTGCCTAAAGTTTCTCTGTGGATTAATTTCTCAATCTCTAAAGGATCAAAATACCATTTTGAGTAGACCAGAAGACCCTATATGGATGCCTGATGAAGACTCACCCTTGTGGAACTTCAAGCCTGGCAGCATATCAGCGACATTGACCAAGGCTACAGACCCTGCGGTCTCTTGGAGTACTCTGTGGACTACTGCTTCGTTCTCTACACGCTTAAAAGACCATATTGAGTAGACCAGAAGACTCACCCTTGTGGAACTTTAAGCCTGGCAGCATATCAGCGACATTGACCAGGGCTACGGACCCTGCGGTCTCTTGGAGTACTCTGTGGACTACTGCCTTGTTCTCCACAGGGTTTAATGAGCATGTGGAGTAGACCAGAAGGCTACATGGATGGTAGTAGACCTACAGTCTCTCGGGGTAGACCAGGAGACTCTAGAAGGATGCTAGAAGACTCACCCTTATGGAACTTGAGACCTGGCAGCATATCAGCGACATTGACCAGGGCTACGGACCCTGCGGTCTCTTGGAGTACTCTGTGGACTACTGCCTCGTTCTCCACAGGGTTGAACGAGCATGTGGAGTAGACCAAACGTCCCCCTACTTCGAGGAGTTCGCAGCCGCGTTTGAGGACCCGGTATTGGATGCTAGAGAAGAAAATAGGCATGAATTGATATTAATAGAGACCTTCACTGCAATAAGGGATAGAAATGCTTAGTTTCAGATCCTTTGAAAATGTAGGTACGTTTTATAATTTGCCAAAACATTTTAATTTTGCGACATTATGAAATGGCGTTACATATATAAAGTTTTAAATTCTTATGAAAGTGCCGAGACAGCTATACAACCTATGAAGTTGCGAAAATATATATTTTTGTATAAAAATTATACATAAACATTGCAAATATTCTTTAGTACTAATCTATGCTTCTTGAAAATATCTGAACTTCCAAAAATAATTTAGTAATAGTAACAAGCTCTTAAATTGAGTTTTACTTTGAGTATTTTCAAAAATATTTTTTGTGTGTATGTTTTATTTGTTGTATGTTTTGTTTGTTTGTAAGATATAAAGTACATTAAACTTACCCATGAAGATTATTCCCATTGCCAGTAGACCACTTAAGCCATATGTCAGGGTTCTTCCTGAGCGTGGCGTCTCCTGAACACGGCACATCACAGAGAATGCGGTCGAACTTCAGCGGTTTTGTTGCACCGGGATTCTGAACAATCAAAATAAATGCAAAGTCTTTTATTTGCATGAATGGTAAATTAAGCTAGGATTCTCCTCATTTATCAATTCTCTCTGTACACTGTTTCAATAATCATCATCATCCTCCAAGCCCTTTCCCCAACTATGTTGGGGTCGGCTTCCAGTCTACCCGGATGTAGCTGAGTGCAGGCGCTTTACAAGTAGACTGCCCTATCTGACCCCCTCAACTTGAGGGGGTCAAATAGGGCAACCGGGTAACTGGGTTGAGGGCCTCAACCCAGTTACCCGGGCAACAAAATACCCCCTTGGTTAGACTGGTGTCCGACTTACTGGCTTCTAACTACCCATCACAACTGCCAAGAATGTTCAATGACAGCCAGGACATACGTCATTTGTCGACATCGTTAGTCAATGCTAATTAAAATGGCGCTTACCTTATCATCAGTAACAACTAGAGACGGCATGGCAGCGGAGTCGTGGTTTGTGATCAGTATACAGGGGGAGTTCAGTCTCTTAGCCTGATGTACCAGCATGTAGCATCTGTTGTTATCCACATCATTAGCCATCCACCCTCCGAGCCTTTTTCCAACTATGTTGGGGTCGGCTTCCAGTCTAACCGGATGTAGCTGAGTACCAGTGCTTTACAAGGAGCGACTGCCCTATCTGACCCCCTCAACCCGGGTAACCCAATACCCCTTGTTTAGACTGGTGTCAAACTTACTGGCTTCTGACTACCTGTAACGACTGCCAAGAACGTTCAATGACAGCCGGGACCTACAGTTTAACGTGCCTTCCGAAACACAGTCATTTGTCGACATCGTTAGCCGATGCTGGATGCGAGAAGCCGAAAATCGATCTCAGTGGCGTGCACTTGGAGAGGCTTATGTCTAGCAGTGGCTGATGATGATGATGAGCAGATGCTAATTAAAATGGCGCTTACCTTATCATCAGTAACAACTAGAGACGGCATGACCGCAGAGTCGTGGTTCGTGATCAGTATACAGGGGGAGTTCAGTCTCTTAGCCTGGTGGACTAACATGTAGCAACGGTTGTTGTCCACGTCGTTTGCCATTACGAACCCTGGGGAATTGAGGTTCAGAATCAAATATCGTGACGCAAAGTCGGATGTTGTATATTTTTCAAAAAGTATAATAACTAAAGGCAGGCAGGTTGGCTAGCATGCTGAAACATTTACTAGGAACTATGTATCACAAAAAAATGCCTTGATTTTATGGCTTTATTTATAGTATTAAGGCCTACATAGGAAGCTAGAGTACACTAAGGGTCAAGCTAACCTTTTACCACATTCTGGGATGAGCACTGATGAACTTTTAATCAATTTTCAGGGGGTTCAAGCCACTTTTACCAGGGATTATATAAATTAATTCAAGTTTTGAACTTACCAGTAGGCATTTTATCCTCATCGGCGTGTAGGAATTCAATCAATTGTGCTGTTTTAGATCCAGGAGCTGCACACATGTCTAAAACCTGTAAGAAGAAATCGATTTTAAAGATACAATACACAGAAATAGAACATATAAAATATGTCTCTGAGATTGTTTATTACATTTAAACACAACTGAACTAATTTAGATTTTTGACACAGATTGGACCTTCATCTTCTCAAGCAAATTCTTTAACATTTGTTAACATTACCTATGAAAGTACAATAAAGAGGAAACATTCTAGTATTCTTGGCTCCAAAAGTAATGGGCCGATTTTTTTGTTTTATCCCGATACTGGACATAGTTTCTACTGTGAAACTGCGGAAAACAGTTTGTACTATAACCAGTTACCCAACCCAACATAGTAACAAATATCTACCTTATGATGAGGTTGAACATCAAGAACGACAGGCGGTATCATAGACACAGTCTCCTGTCTCGACACTCCTCCTGCAGCCGTCTCAGCGACGAGGAAGTTGTGTAGTTTGTATAAAGCTTCATTACGTCTGATGTCTGTGCGGGATAGACGTAGCTGCCATGCGTAACCTCCGGGGTACCTGGTGAATTAAATGTGATTATAGTGTGTAGCAATCAGCAAAACTCATGCACAGCAGTGAGTATGGACAAATTCCCCAGCTTGGGGAGGCAGCAGTCCAGCAGTGGATGTTGTTATCAGGCTGAGATGACAATGTCAAGTGGAGTGTCTAATAAGTAAATGTTATGTAAGCTTAATTATGACAGAAATTAAATAGGACAGTCCTTAATGATTCTATGTATCCACCATGTGTGTTGATTTTCTGTTATTTGACAGTTTCTCCCAAAGGATTTGAAAGGTTTACTTAGAGGCTTATTTTGCAACAAATTATCTTACCAAGGCAAATTAATAGGCTTAATCTCCTCCCCTTCTCCGTCATCACCCTCAGCGTGCAGCTTCATGTTCAGGATCTCGGAGAAGTACTGGCTCTTCACTAGCTTCATGAGCGCAGCTGCCTCACACTTGGAACCCGTGATGCGGAAGGCAGTCGGTAAGTTCTCTTTCAGAGTCTTCATGAATGTGTCCCATTCTTCTTCTGGGCATACTTTCTGGCCCTGGAAAATAAGTGATAATATTTTTTTTTAAGTATAGGTACAGTTAGTGCATACGGTTGAAGCAATTCAGGCTACAGCTAAAGAAAGAATGCTTTAATATTATATGACAATATTTTTTAATATTTACAGAACAGACAGCCTTTATGTTTTGTATGCATGATAGATATAGGAAAATGGATATTTCAAAGTAAATTAAAATTTTAACAGCCTTACTAATAAACGTGAATTAAAGTAATGCTTTCGGGCTGTTTAAGAAATTTCTTACTAACAAACGTTATTAAGCATGTCTTAACTAACATTTAATCACTACTAAAGACATAAAGTAGTGATTAGTTAAAATGTTGCTTAGAAGGTGATTAGAGATTTTTATAAGTAAGGCTGCAAGTGTATAAAAATGACAAAGCATTTGAATAAATTGGTCAGTAATCTTAGGGGCGGATTATAAATAATATTGTATATTGAGGAAGATTAATCATGAGACTAAATTAATTAAATAGTGGATTGCCAAACACGGTCATAACTGCTGTAAACATGCTAGGACTTTTGATGAAAGGTTCAATTCGAAATTAAATACATTTCTTACCTTATAATACTCTTCAAACGCAGCATTCTCCCTGACAATATCATCGTAATGCGTCCTATTGTCAGCAGCTGGCTTCTCCTGAGGATTCTTCTCCTAAAAACATGAAAACAATCATGTAAATACTTGCTGAAGTTAGACAAAGGTTATAAACTAACACATTTTTGGTTTTTACCTGCTCTTTGCGTTCCCGCTTTCGCTGAGCGAATTTATTATACTGGCGATTTTTTCTACCCATCCTTTTTAAGTAACTACCGAGTGATACAAGTCTTATTTGTAAGAAATTCGATAAAACCATTCAATAAACAGCGGGGCTGTCTGCTTTTTATTGACGTCAAGAAATTGAGGTTATGTTTATGGTGCGTTTGGAAACTTATTTTTGAGACGTTTCAAATGTGCAAAAAAAATCTAAATAATGAACTAGGCATACAGTCTACATACTACGTGATAGGTATTATTCGTTTTATATTATATTTCTTCCAATAGGTAATTAGTGTAGTATACATGCAAATTATATCCGTACAAACAGCATTTCTGGACTTCAATTATATTCTTGCCAATCTAATTTTATTCTTATTCTTCAAGATACAGAGCTCAATTTGCTTTATTTCAGTGAACACAAAATCATCAGCTGTCAATGGTCGTGTTCAAGGCTAAAGTTGTGAAGTAGCTATTTGCTAATTTAAGAGTTAGTTAGAGTAAGACAAGACAACCTGTATTGGTCCTAAATTCATTTGAGTAAAAGAAACAAATATACGCCGATAAGAAAATTGATAACTTTAGTATTGTTGTTTCATTTTCTTTCATTCAATTTCCAGTGCTCACTGCGTGTTGACATGCTGTAAAGTTGAGAAGATTTTACGTAAATTATATCTAATACAGTTTCAAGAGATTTCATATAAGGTAAGTTCAGAAAGCGCAAGAATTTGTTTGTTATTTACTTCGCCAGTAGTAGGTAGGTACCTAGGTCTAATTTTTCAGTTGGCGTTAAAACTGTAGAAACGGCAATAATTTTGCTTGTAGGTACTAATTAATCCTAATTCTAATTGCCAGAATGATAAGACCAGACTAACATTAGCATTTCATCTTTTGATGATCTTCATGAGTACCTATCATCGTGATTTTTTGCAGATCATCATTGTTTATTTAAAAAAAAAAAAACTAGGTAAAGAAACCTTGTCCTTGGAATAGAGATAAAAAATTTGCTAATTTTAGATTTTGATAGGTCCTAATTTAATATTGTGTAATAGAAAATATTCACCTACTTTATTTACCTACTAAAAATGTAGTAAAATTTTATTTTCAGTTCCTAAAATTATTTATATTATATATTTTTCATAATGTAAGTAAAGTTCCCCTATAAGACGACCCACTGCCCAAGTACCTACCTACTTATTCTATTTAAGTACCAAAATGTATAATCTTGTGAATAGAATTATCTTCTATAAGGTCTCTTATTTAGTTAATATTTTTTACATAGTGCAAACATTTAATGACATCTTTACATAGGGAATCATGATGCATCTTCTTCCTTCCTACTTGTCATACTGTCACTCGCTGCCTTCCTATTCATGTCATCTTTCAGGCAATCAATCCATCTTTCCTTAGGTTTTCATCATCCAGGAATCATGATGCATAAGAAATTAAAACAATACGTAACGTCTCCATACAAACTTGTGAAAGAAAAATTCCTTTTTTAAACAAAAAATTAAACTTAATTTCCCTCTTAAAGTCAACCTTATGTAATATTGATTTTCTTGCAAACTAATGTTTGATAACAGACAGACAAACATCTAGCCAAATAGTGCAGTCATTCTTCTCTCTGCATTATTGTATTTTCAACCTTATGTACTTACAATATGGTTAATTTTACAATGTAAAGTTTCTATGTGCAATTACTTATTGAAATTTCAACCTTATACGTTTTCAATATGGTTGATTTTACAATGTAATGAAATACAGATATCTTTAAAACAATATCTATTTCATCTGTTATCTGACAAGTTAATGTCTAGATGAGACAGTTAGTGAACGGTAATGTTCTTTTGTAATAATTTTCCTGTTTTAATTATTTGCTTAAGCCATCTCTACTCTATTAAATTAACCACTTCACTTTTTAGCAGACACAATAGTTAAATAATAGGTATGTATCACATATTACTCATGGGACGGGGAAGTTATTAAGAAAAAAAGACAAAATTGTTTATTACAATTCAACAAATCTGATCTGGTCATTAGCATTCAATAGAGTTTCATTATTTAATTACTTGAGAGGACACCATCTCTTATTTAGAAGTTAAGTTATATTGAGTAGTTAAGTTGAGAGATCTAGTTTAGTGCAATGTACCTAGACAGTTAGCATAACTAAATGAAATAAGTTATTTTTCAAAGTGCATAATAATATCAGAATGGTTATCATATGTAGATAAATCTTTTTTGTATAAAAGAAAATTGATGAAACCAAGCGGTCATGTGAGGTAGACTGTCTTGCTATGACTATCTTTCATTAAAATCTTCCTTTTAAAAGATGATTATGAGTAATAATGGAAAACCTATACTTAGTATTATTATATATATATTTTTTTTCTAGTCGATCACAAACTTACCAATATTAATATTCAATATTACCAATAGGTATAAAATATTGAAGAAAGGAAGATGTAATATTTAGGTTTACATATTTACCTACTTATGTATTAAGAATATGTATGATTGGAAAATCCTATGATACATAACAAAACCTAGTAGGTCCTAGGTAAATTATTGAATTTAATAACTTAACATAGTATAATAGGAGTAGGAAAATTACATATTTCCTCAACATTTAATTTATTTGCATAGGAAACTGTCTTATTATTTTTACTCTAGCATAGGTACCTCAGGGTGACTTTATATGATGATAACTTCCTAGCATTACCAGTCTACAAAAAACAAAATATCCGAATTAGGAACGTAAAATATCTTTTTTTAGGGTTCCGTAGCCAAAATGGCAAAAACGGAACCCTTATAGTTTCGTCATGTCCGTCTGTCCGTCTGTCCGTCTGTCACAGCCGATTTACTCGGAAACTATAAGTACTACAGTGATGAAATTTGATGGGAATATGTGTTGTATGAACCGCTACAAAAATATGACACTAAATAGTAAAAAAAAGAATTGGGGGTGGGGCCCCCCATACATGTAACTGAGGCATGAAATTTTTTTTTTCGATGTACATACCCGTGTGGGGTATCAATGGAAAGGTCTTTTAAAATGATATAAAGTTTTCTAAAAAACATTTTTCTTAAAGTGAACGGTTTTTGAGATATCAGCTCTCAAAGTCGTAAAAAGTATGTCCCCCCCCCTCTATTTTTATAACTACGGGGTATAAAATTCTAAAAAAAATAGAGGTGATGCATGCTAATTAACTCTTTCAACGATTTTTGGTTTGATCAAAGTATCTCTTATAGTTTTTGAGATAGGTTGATTTAACTGTAATTTACGGAACCCTTCGTGCACGAGTCCGACTCGCACTTGGCCGGTTTTTTCTTCTAAAAAATTGATCAACATCATATGGCATTTATGTTCTATTATTGTTTTTCTTAATCATTTGTGTCAATTATTTACCATCTTTTTTTTTCTAAAACACTGATCAACACCATATAGCATTTATTTTTTATTCTTGTTTTCCTAATCATTCGTGTTTTTTTACCAATTATTTACCATCTTATCACCTCTCTTTCCAGCCACCCCCACCATGTCCCCCCCAGGCTTCCAATTCGCCATCGACCGCGGTGGTACCTTCACAGACGTGTATGCTCGCTGTCCTAACGGCAAAGTGAGGGTTATGAAGCTGCTGTCAGTAGACCCGCAGAACTATGATGATGCACCCAGAGAGGCTATTCGAAGGATATTGCAGGAGGTATGTGGTTTTACCAATCGAACTTCAACCTTCCATTATTGTGATAAGGTTGAAAATCTATTTTACGTTATAACGTTTGACAAATCGAGGTAGGTTGACGTCTGAACATAAGGGCTTTTTAGTGTTGAGTTGTTTTTAGTTGTGAAAGCGATATGAGGATGATACACACTAAAAATACAAATATTTGGTTGGTTAAAATGCTGAAGTGCTATTCATTATTTCTAGGCATTACATAGCAAAAAATAAGAAAATATAGATATTGATAAGTTATCACTGTATCTATTGTCAAGTAGAAATTTCATTTAAACAGATAACATCATGCCATGCCTAAACATCTAGGTAAAGAAATAAAAGTCATGTCACTACTGGTTACTTCTTCTTATGTGCCATCACTGCTTAGGAGAAGTAAAATAATTCAGGCTTAACTAACCCAAAAACTCTGGGAGATTTTTACCCTAAGACCCCATGCTCTAAGCACACCCAACAAGATATCGTCTTTACTAATAATATAAAAAGAATATATTTCTATATATAGAAACTACAAAACCGATTCAAAAATTCTTTCTCTCACCTTGAAGGTCCCCCGGGATGCTTGTGAAACCGCAAGAAACACCTACTTCTAAATAAACCAAATTACACCTCATTACAGGAAACCGGCAACGCCTTAGCCGCCGATGGCAAAGTGAACTCTTCACTGATAGAGTCAATCAGGATGGGTACCACCGTCGCCACTAACGCATTGCTTGAGAGGAAGGGAGCTAAAATGGCGCTGGTTATCAATAAGGGATTTAAGGATCTGATGTATATTGGGAACCAGGCTAGGCCGAATATATTTCAATTGGTAAGACATCATTATTATTTTAGTCTTAGGAGGTCCACTACTAAAGAAAGAAAGAAAAAAAGTTTTATTGCACGTGCAAAGACGCATATACACTTTTTTGTATTTATTTATTTATTAAAAGGTACATAATGTCCAACAATGTCTGTTGGATCACATAGATCACTTGAACAAAATAAACATAATAGAAAAAAAACTGAAAGGGAAAACTACTGAACTTAGGCGTCCTATATTGATATCCAAAAGGCCCTGTAAGAAAGCTAATATATTTCAATAGGAAAGTAGAATAAGGGTCTGAAAAGAAAGGTCTATTATCAAGCTACATGAAGTACTACAAAGTAAAAACACAAAAAATTGAGCAAAATACAAGCAAATTCCTTGCTTCATAAAACAAAGGAATCTTATTTCCCTTCTTCATCCCCCCCTCCATTTTGGAGAATCATAAAAAACTACAAGAAGACTTACCATTCCCCCTATCTAAAGTAAAAAAAACTTTCATCTTCCAGGACATAAAACGCCCAGGAGTTCTCTACACTGACGTAGTAGAAGTAGACTGTCGAGTCATCCCAGCCTTAGAAGACAGGTGTCAGATGCACAAGCCTACCACCTGGCAATCCGTCACAGGCACCACTGGAGAGAAGATGCTGGTCATCAAAGACTTGGAAGAAGAGGAAGTCAGAAGGGATCTTCTTGCGTTGAAGAAGAAAGGGATTGAGAGTGTGGCGGTGGTGTTAGCCCATAGTTATACTTATCATGATCATGAGGTCAGGATTGGGAAGATTGCTGAGGAAATAGGTGAGAAAACATATTGTTATGTCAAGTCCAAAAAAGGTACTATTTTATGACTTTCACTTTGAAAATAGTAAATTGAGAGGACACAGGTTGATTTCAAAACAGCATTAGTCAGAATTTCCTACCTTGAGCTACCTATGGAGGGCCCATTCCATAGTGGACCGGAATTATTCCTCTTGTGTTCCTCTTGTAAACTAGGATATTATTTTTAATTTTAAATGCTTAGCAGTGGCTTAAATGGATCATATTAATGTAGATGCGGAATCCTATAACTGTCACGTTTCATATGAAGTCAATATCAAAATTCCATCTCTTATCGCAAATCAAAGAATATAATTGGTAATGGAAACGTACTATTAGTCTCTTTTAAGTTATAATATTATGTAAATTAGATTAGATACTAACTCTTGTCAGGGCCCACTTTTCCAATTTATAATTACGCCTCTAAAGCTCATATCATGTAATTAGAATACAACCTCTTGTTAAAATTCACTATGCCTCTGAAATTCCAGGGTTCAAGCAAGTATCCCTCTCTCACGCCATTACATCCATGGTCCGCATGGTCCCTCGCGGCTTCACGGCATCAGCTGACGCGTACCTCACCCCCCACATTAGGGAGTACGTCAGGGGGTTCGCTGACGGCTTCTCAGGGGGTCTGAAGGGGTCTAACGTGCTGTTCATGCAGTCGGATGGGGGTCTTACTCCTATGAATATGTGAGTATGAAGTTATGGTGTTAAGCTTGAAATTGAGATTGGTTTCAAGGCATCAGTGGACGCGTACCTGACTCCTCACATTAGGGAGTACGTCAGGGGGTTCGCTGACGGCTTCTCAGGGGGTCTTAAGGGGTCTAATGTCTTGTTCATGCAGTCGGATGGGGGTCTTACGCCTATGAATATGTGAGTATGAAATTAGAGTTGTTTAAGCTTGAAATTAAGATGTACAAACAATTTGATAATCTCCATGTCTTTTGTATACTCCTGATTATCAAAATCAAATGGTGTTCCAAAAAGAGTGATTTGGGTGATGTCTTTTGTAATTTTTTCATTCCATGTTTTCATAATTTCTGGGTTCAGGCATGATCTCAAGGAAAAAAAAAATGTTGATTGGTCCTCAGTATATGATTTGACTAATATAAAAAAGGGATTTATCTATTGCCTGTTGTCAGTGCACAGTTAGTTGCTATGTAGTCGTAAACAGAAATCGTTGTACATAATATGAAGAAATGACATGTTCTTATAATTTGTGATCAGGTTCAACGGCTCCCGAGCAATTCTCTCCGGTCCTGCGGGAGGAGTCGTGGGCTATGCTATGACAGCTTACCAGAAGGAAACTGGTCTCCCGGTTATTGGTATGTTCTCTTACTACTTATCTCCTTATTTGTTCATTCGCTGGTTATATATTTTCAACTATCTAATGAAAATAATATAAGTTGTAAAGCACTGGTACTTAGCTACATCCGCTTAGAATGGAAGCCGATCCCAACATAGTTGGGAAAAGGCTCGGAAGAAGAAAAAGATAAGTTGCAAATAAAATTTAGATCTATAATGAGAAAGAAGAAAAAGTGTATCAAAGTTACAAGGTCTTGAAAATGGCAAAACCAAGTTTTGAAAAAAGAACTCCATTATTTCATATAATGCTTTTTTATTTTTTTTCACCAGATTACATTACGTTTTCAATTGTATTGTGTTTTTGATTGTATGATGTATTGTTTGTAGGTTTCGACATGGGAGGCACTTCGACAGACGTGTCTCGCTACGCAGGTTCATTAGAACACGTTCACGAAGCTACAACTGCTGGAGTTACTATACAGGCTCCTCAACTCGGTAAGATTTACCTATATTTATGTAATTAGGGCGATTAGGGGATTTTGAACTTTATGACTATTGTCTTAAGGATGATATTAGATCACTATTGCGCTAAGCCGTTTAGGGATTTACTCAGCGGTATTGTGTCATGGATATCAGACTAGACTGTAAATTCTTCCTGTGTTATTAAAAAGATTTAAACAGACGTTTGACACGTGTTTTAAGATAATTCGCCTACACGTGTCAATGATATGAATTAAATTAATTAATTGTAATAACACCTTTGGTGTTTAGGTTTATTTTGCCTCATTGTTGCTATTCGCCAAAAAAAAATCTCATCTATTTATTTTTACAGAAAGCTTACAGACTACTAACACTATTAAATAATATACGTAAACAGTAAAAATTCCTAATTATGCAAACTCGTGACAGGCACTGAAATCAATATATTCATTATTTTCATTATTTATTCGCAGATATAAACACAGTAGCGGCCGGCGGCGGTTCAATGCTGATGTTCAGATCGGGGCTGCTGGTGGCCGGCCCGGAGTCTGCGGGGGCGGAGCCCGGCCCTGCGTGTTATAGAAAGGGAGGACCTCTTACTGTTACTGATGCTAATTTGCTGTTAGGTGAGTAATGTAAAGATATAAAAGAAAATATTTTCGCAGTTTTGTCAAAGTTATGAATGATGTAGGTAACACCATATCTCATTTTTGCCCTCTTTCCAAGTTTTATGAAGTTGGTGCAATATGTTTTCCATTCCCCTATGTCAGCCGTTATACTAAAATCCTAGGATCTATGGAACCATCCCCAAAATTCTTGCTATAATCCACTCCTTCTTGTTCATGTCATAGATTGTAAGGTAGATACAAAAAAAGACATAGAAAATAAATATGAATAGATCATCTTTCCTTTCTCCGTGAAAGCTGACTTTGATTAGGTATATGTAGATAATTAATATTATCAACATAAAGAAGTTCTAAAAGTACTAAGTAGAGGATATTCTGTATTTAGATACATGAACTTTTCAAATAATTTACATACGTGCATCTTTGACCAGGTCGTTTGTTACCGGAGTACTTCCCGAAGATCTTCGGTCGCAATGAGAACGAGCCGCTAGACAGAGATGCAACTGTTGCCGCCTTCAAGAAGATGACCGATGATATCAACAGCTTTTTGAGGCAGGATGGTGGCAAAGAGGTACGTAGAAGTGTTAAAGATAGTATAAGAAGTTAATAAACATTATTGGTCTTACTACAAAAACTTAAACATGTGTCAAACACTTGTCTAAAAATAGTGTGGTTCCAAAATGGACCTTATTTCAACGTCATAATTTGTCATTTTTTTAGACAAGTGTTAAACTGACGTTTAAAAGTTTTTGTGGTAAGACGGCTTAGGTTTATTTGCATTATTAGGAAGCTTATTCTAACTGACTTTTTTAAAAAGGACGTTATGAATTTGGATATTTTTTTGACATTTAAATTCAGAGGTTCAGCTAGAATCTCTAATGTAAGTAATCGAAACCACATATGTATTTTTAAATGAAACTTTTTTTTATTCGTATTTTTCTTATTTTTTTTTATAGATGACCATGGAAGAAGTGGCGATGGGTTTCATAAATGTTGCCAACGAAGCCATGTGTAGACCGATCAGGTAAAATATGATGTAACTAAAAAACCGCGAAACGTCGACTGAAATCAGATTTTTGACAGCTCGTTTGCAACTAGCTTGACTTTACATAAAAACCTGTATTAGGTCTATTTGAAGTGTGACACTACTCATATATTCCCTCTAAAAACTTAAAGAGAGTTGCTACCTAATTGCTACCTGCTGTCATTAATACCAATTGTTACCCTCGTTTAAAAGATGACAGCGATGCTGATGTCAGAATCGCTGCCATTTTTTCTAGTGCAAGAAAGGTATTTTTTTACCAAAAGTTACCCTAATTTAGCATTTTAATATTTACAGCTATGCTGATGCTATTTGAAATAAAAAAATGTTTTTTCTTTAGGGCACTAACTACAGCTCGTGGTCACGACGCATCGCAACATGCCCTGGCCTGCTTCGGCGGTGCGGGCGGGCAGCATGCCTGCAGTGTGGCCAGGCAGCTGGGCATATCCACTGTACTCATACATAAGTATGCTGGTGAGCGTAAAATTGGATTATAAGTTATTCACTTTGTAAGAATGAAGAAATAGTATAAAAAAATGGATAAGGAATATTGGTATTGTTGGTGTTTGGATGTGGAGGAACTTATTTGTTAAAAAAAATAGAATTTATCGGGGTGTGGGGCGAAGATTTAAAGGGGAAGGTAAACGATATAATAATTCAGACTAATTTGAAAATTCGTAAAATGGAGATGTCCGTGGATGGCCTATCATCATCGACCAAAGGAGAAAAAATAGTAAGGTGTTCTTCTACAGAATAAATTGTGATACAAAATGTATTCGGCTGCCGGTGTAAGGCTAGAACACATACCAGAAGTTTCCTACTTATATTTATCTACAGAGATGATGAGCAGTTTTCCTCATAAATACTATCTTTTCAGGTATTCTATCAGCTTACGGCATGGCCTTAGCCCACATAGTGCAGGAGGAACAGTCCCCCTCCGCCGCCGTGTACTGCCCCGATCACTTCCAACAGCTGGACGATCAGCTCGACTTGCTGGCTGCCCTCGCTAGAGACAAGCTGATCAGACAGGTCAGTAGTACGGCATGGCTCCAGCCCACATAGTGCAGGAGGAACAGTCCCCCTCCGCCGCCGTGTACTGCCCCGATCACTTCCAACAGCTGGACGATCAGCTCGACTTGCTGGCTGCCCTCGCTAGAGACAAGCTGATCAGACAGGTCAGTAGTACGGCATGGCTCCAGCCCACATAGTGCAGGAGGAACAGTCCCCCTCCGCCGCCGTGTACTGCCCCGATCACTTCCAACAGCTGGACGATCAGCTCGACTTGCTGGCTGCCCTCGCTAGAGACAAGCTGATCAGACAGGTCAGTAGTACGGCATGGCTCCAGCCCACATAGTGCAGGAGGAACAGTCCCCCTCCGCCGCCGTGTACTGCCCCGATCACTTCCAACAGCTGGACGATCAGCTCGACTTGCTGGCTGCCCTCGCTAGAGACAAGCTGATCAGACAGGTCAGTAGTACGGCATGGCTCCAGCCCACATAGTGCAGGAGGAACAGTCCCCCTCCGCCGCCGTGTACTGCCCCGATCACTTCCAACAGCTGGACGATCAGCTCGACTTGCTGGCTGCCCTCGCTAGAGACAAGCTGATCAGACAGGTCAGTAGTACGGCATGGCTCCAGCCCACATAGTGCAGGAGGAACAGTCCCCCTCCGCCGCCGTGTACTGCCCCGATCACTTCCAACAGCTGGACGATCAGCTCGACTTGCTGGCTGCCCTCGCTAGAGACAAGCTGATCAGACAGGTCAGTAGTACGGCATGGCTCCAGCCCACATAGTGCAGGAGGAACAGTCCCCCTCCGCCGCCGTGTACTGCCCCGATCACTTCCAACAGCTGGACGATCAGCTCGACTTGCTGGCTGCCCTCGCTAGAGACAAGCTGATCAGACAGGTCAGTAGTACGGCATGGCTCCAGCCCACATAGTGCAGGAGGAACAGTCCCCCTCCGCCGCCGTGTACTGCCCCGATCACTTCCAACAGCTGGACGATCAGCTCGACTTGCTGGCTGCCCTCGCTAGAGACAAGCTGATCAGACAGGTCAGTAGTACGGCATGGCTCCAGCCCACATAGTGCAGGAGGAACAGTCCCCCTCCACAGTGGCCATCGAATAGCTGATGAGGATAAGTTAACCAACTTTAGCTAAGAACGTTCCTTATTAAAAGCCCTTGCATATTGCAAGCTTTTCGTCGGCTGATAGTTCGATTGTGCTCATGAGTCAGTATGGAAATGGATGGTACAACATTCATGATAACCTTCAAAATATACTGTCATCTAACAATTGAGCCAACTATCGGACGCAGTTTAGTTTACAGAGCGAGTTCTAATTCAAGTTTGATTCACAACAAAACATTGTAATTAGTCCATCACTTCGCGAGCACTCATCTAACTTACAACCTTCTTTTTGTCTATGAGGATCAAAACCATGTATTCTTCTCTTAATGCCAAACTTATTGCACTATTCCTTTGAATAAAAACCTTCCATACTTTTCCTATTTAACCGACTTCATAAAAGGAGAAGGTTCTAAATTTATCGGATTATTTTTTTCCAGGGCATACCAGCATCTCAAATAAAGACGGAACCATACCTACACTTGCGTTACGCGGGCACGGACTGTGCTCTGATGGTGTCGCCTGTACCCGGGGACTCCCCCACTGCGTGTAGACATGGCGACTTCTATACTGCTTTTGTTAATAGGTGAGTTATAGTAGTAGAATAAGTGTCACTATCAGACAATTGTTGACCACTGCTGAACCAAGGCGTTCTCCAAAGAACGCCAATCATCGTTGTTATAACTTTATTATTATTAGAGGCTTAATGTTTTGTTTTTTGTATTAGATTTTTTTAGATGTAAATTGTGAAGTTAGTTCTGCTTCTTCTCTCTTCTTTTTGAATGAAAAGGAGTGTCGGACTTTTACTTACTAGCATCAACGAAGGTTAATTCTGTAACTTTAAATGTTTTGGACCGGTTTTGGTCTTTCTAAGAATAGAAACTAGCTGGTAGACAACAGGCCTAGGAGGCCCTGTCAATTCTTATAGGAACAGTTTCTCTTCTTGACAAACATGCATCCCAAACCGCAATTACAAATAATTTTTATAGAGTTCTTATTAATATTGACTTACATTTACTTATGTTTTCTTATATTGTAGATATAAGAGCGAGTTCGGCTTCACGCTGTCAGGGCGTGACGTGATAGTGGATGACGTGCGAGTCCGCGGCGTGGGCATGAGCACGGTGCCCGGGGAGACAGCGCCGCCCAGCGGGAAGGGAACCACTCCTGTACCTGAGAAGGTATGCTGGATACTCCAAACCTTGGTTTATGCTGTCGTTTCCCTCTACTGTCCTTGTTTCTTCCTTGATTTTTTTCGCAGCTTTACATATAGGTAGGATCTATGGACATCCTGTGAAATCTTCTTTTTTGAGTTTATACGACCCTCAGAACTAAAAAGTAATTCACTAAAATAGTTTTTTTGTCCCAAAAGCCTCGGTATTATATATTTACTTGGTTTAATATTCTGCATTAAGAAGATTCTTTACCTTGCAGTGGGGTACTAAAAACACTGATTGTGGAGCTTACAAGTTTTAGGTCCAAAATAGATAAATTATTTTGGGAAATGAGACTTAATAAAATACAAGTCTAGTTCTGATAAGACAGGTAGCTGATTCTTTTAAATATCCACAGACAACAAAAGTATATTTCGAAGGAGGTTACAAAGACACATCGATCTACTTGCTGGAGAAGTTGAAACCGGAACAAGTTGTGTCAGGACCCGCCATCATCATGGACAGTCTGTCTACTATACTTGTTGAACCAGGTATGTTCTATTTGTATTTTATAAATTATATTTATAACAAATAGCCACCGATAGAGTAAGATGGAAGACTATGGGGTAGGCCTTTGCCCAGTAGTGGGACAGCATAAGCTAAATAAAAAAAATGACTTACATACATTTATGTTGATGACATGGTGATAGGCTAACGAAGTACATAATTGATAGAAGTCTGATGAAACTGGCAATTACCATAACAGTATGTATTGTAAAATTAGGCGTTATCATCGCCCTAGTAATGGCCTCTAGCCAAGTAATTTTTCTCCCATAAAATATTCATAATATTATAGTTTGTCGTGACGTCTTGTTCACATGACTAAAATCAAATGCAAGCAGTTTACTCGTTAAATCCGTCTATCACTTTGTAGAAATGGTCCAAAATTATCACACATTTTGACATCTTCCTCATATTGGTCGGTCAAAATATTTACTCAAATCATGTTATGCATTTTTTTTTGTACAGACTGCCGCGCCGAAATAACAGTTCACGGCGATATCCGCATAGTGATCGGCAGCGGCAAGCCGAAGCGCATCACTACTGACTTGGACTCCATACAGCTGAGCATCTTCAGCCATCGCTTCATGTCTATTGCTGAGCAGATGGGCAGGTCAGATATAGTGTAGTATACTATCGACCATATCAGGTTAAGCAACGCTTAGCAAGGTTGGTTAGTGGATGGGTGACCACTTTGTCTTGATGAGTTCCTCCATGACATTGAATATCCTTGACAGTCGTGATGGGTAGTCAGGAGCTGGTAAGTCTGGCACCAGTCTTACCAAGGGGTATAAGTTTACTGGGGTAACTAGGTTGAGGGATCAAGTGGAAATTCCCTCCATACTTAACACTTGTATGTATTCAGTTGCATTCGGTTAGACTGGAAGCCGACCCCACCATAATTGGGAACAGAGAGGCAGATGCTATACGTGCTCTGAAGGCAGCAAAACTACCGAATCGATTTGAAAAATTCTTTCATTGTTGGGAAGCTACTCTATCCCCGAGTAAAATACTAGTAAGCTATATTTTGTCCAGATATGGGAAGAAATTCCTTGAGATGGCAAGGTAAAACAACGTGGAAAACAGTTTCTTATAAAACTGGTCAAATACCTTTTTCCTCCACAGAGTCCTCCAACGCACGTCAATCTCAGTGAACATAAAGGAGCGTCTAGACTTCTCGTGCGCTCTGTTCGGCGCGGACGGCGGGCTCGTGTCCAATGCTCCGCATATACCTGTGCATTTGGGGGCCATGCAAGAGACTGTGCAGTATCAGGTACATTAGAATTATATGGTCTTACTTTTAAAAAGTTAAACAGACGTTCACCACGTGATTAAGGGAAATTCTTCTTACAATTTTTCTTAAACACGTGACGAACGCCTGTCTAACTAATACTAAAATTATTAGTTGCTGTTTTTAACTAGATATGCTCTTCATTATACCACCACCATCTAGACAATTTCATCGCAAGATATTCAGATATATTTTTATCCTGAAAGTGTACCTACAGTTTTCGTACTGTAGTTTTGCCTGCCCGAAATTAGGTACCAGTGACTTTACGATAGTCAAACTTAGCAACGTATACATGCCTCAATCGTTTTTTTTCCAATAAAATTATGATCCATTTTTCTTCAATTTAACGTAGAAAAAAAATATTATGAATAAAAGCATATTTTAGTAGGTATATTATTTTGTTATGTGTAGATGAAAGTACGTGGAGACTCCCTGACGCCAGGAGACGTACTTCTAGCAAATCATCCGAAGGCAGGAGGCTCACATTTACCCGACTTGACTGTCATCACTCCCGTCTTCCATGAGTAAGTATATATTCTCTTTATGTCCAACTAACTGAAAAGAGTGGAGAAGGAAGACAATGAGTGCACAAGAGAAAGTATAGCGTAGTAGGGAGAGAGGGAGATGTGGTACGAATATAGACGAAAATAAAGATTTGCTTCTCCTAAATTCGTACAGATAGTAACAGAATAACATACAGAAAAAGAGTAACAGAATATAATGGGAAGGAAAATTGAGTGTATTTTTCCATTTGTCATATATTTTAAGTTACTTCTTTTCTTTGCTTTGCACGAGGTCTCGGATTCTTTGCGTCGAGCCGAAATCGTTTTAGGAGGTTTAGAAACTGAGAGAGTGCACCTGTGTCTGCGCAAATGCTTGTGCGCTATAATAGGTATGTCCTGCGCAGTTGGATAATCTTATATGAAAACAGTCGCCGTGGCCGATATTCGGCTAGGAGGACATCATTATCATATTTCAAGTATTTCCATGCTAGTTCTCACAAACGTCCGATCTTCTTCGTGGCGTCTCGCGGTCACCACGCGGACATCGGCGGTCTCACGCCCGGCTCCATGCCGCCGCACTCCGTCACGCTGCTGCAGGAGGGAGCTGCCTTCAAGTCTATGCTGTGTCACAGATAGGGACCATGTTAGGATGATACAGGGGTAGAAATAGAGTTAGTTTGCTTAGAAGAGAATGACGGTGCAAAAAGAGGAATAGTATTTTTACGTTCATGACTTAATTATAGGGCAAAAGAAGTCTGAAGACACCGCTTTTGGACTATATATACTTCCATCTGGTGTATGTTTCTTCATCACATTTCCATCCCAGTTCCCACAAACGTCCGATCTTCTTCGTGGCGTCTCGCGGTCACCACGCGGACATCGGCGGACTCACGCCCGGCTCCATGCCGCCGCACTCCGTCACGCTGCTGCAGGAGGGCGCTGCCTTCAAGTCTATGCTGCTGGTCGATGCTGGGAAGTTCAATGAGGAACTGCTTACTCAAGGTAGGTCTTGAAGACTTAAAAAAATATGTTAATTTTGGAAAATTGGTCAAGAAGCTATAATATTAATGAAAGAAATGCGTACACGCATTTTTGCGTGCATTTCTTTACTAGTCCAACTAATGTCTTACTGTTGGCCAAAATCCCCCCACTTCGCTTCCCCACATCCCGATCTTTTGACCGAGTCCACCAGTGTCGACTTCAAGACTTCAAGCATGTTGACTAATGATAATAATAAGTCCTGAAAGTCGTTACTGCTTCTGCTATACGCGGCGTTACCATTCTGCAATCTTGGATTACAACTATGAGTGACTGTAAGTGTGCAATATTTCAGAGGTTTATTCCTATTTCAGAACTAATGAAACCGGGTAAAGAACCAGGGTGTTCTGGTACGAGGAACTTGGCTGACAACCTGTCAGATTTGAAGGCACAAGTCGCTGCTAACCAAAGGGTAAAATACGTATAGTCCATTTGAAAAGGCACTTAACTAAAGATAATCAATCTTAATAATCGTTTGTTTCGTTTGTGTTTCAATTGTACTTCATAAATTGAATCATTTGGTTATTTGTTAAATATTGTAGTAGTAAAATAAATGTACTTGAATAAAAGTATCAAGATTGTTTACGCTTAATTTAAATGCCTATAGGAATCTAGTATACCTACATGTTTTCGTCTAAATTGAGTGATCTTCAATATTAACCTTAATTGAGGTTTACATAAAAGATTTTTTATCCTAAAGGACTAGCCAAAACAGGTAACAGCTACTCTTATAATTGCAGGGCATCCAACTAGTAGGTGAGCTGATCAACGAGTATGGTCTGGACGTGGTGCAGGCGTACATGACGCATATACAAGCCAACGCCGAGCTCGCTGTCAGGGACATGCTCAAGGTAAACTTATACATTCCAAGTCATTAAGAGAATCTTTGATTTTATCAGAGAAATAAAAAAATAATATTCGTAAACGTATACCACCCAAAACAAAAATGTGAAAGGCTGCCAAGTTCGATAATATGGAAATCCTTCGCCTATAAAAGAAGTGAGATCTGAATAAGTACCAAGTTCCATACACACACCTCAGTTAAAATAGTTACTTTTTGATGATGTTACTTGGCAAGTTTTCACACACCTTGTTATAAACCTACTAAACGCAATGAATCAAGTATTTAATTTTCTATTAAAACTTGCCAAGTAACATTATTAAAAAGTAACTATTTTTAACTGAGGTATGTGTATGGAACTTGGTACTTATTCAGATCTCACTTCTTTTATAGGCGAAGGATTTCCATATTATCGAACTTGGCAGCCTTTCACATTTTTGTTTTGGGTGGGATTTCATTTATTTTTGTAAAGTTGTTTATTTTATTTTTTTCTTATGATTAAGTTAGTTACGGAAATGTCTCATATACTAATCTTTCAGATTTTTGAATATGCACTGTGCTTCTTACAAAGAAATGAACTAGATTTACTAAATGGACTAGATTTACCAACTGACTGACATGACATGTTATCATATCTTATGTTCGTGGATCAAAGTTACACATTCGTTATTTTCGAAAGTGACTCACACTTGGCCGTTTTCAGATTTTTACTTTGACTAAATACAAAACTTTGTAACGAATTTCAGATCGGTACGACCATTCGAACATATATTATTTAAATATAGATAAATTCAGTTCGCCTTAGTTCCTTAGAGGTATAAATTTAAACTGAGTATTTTACACCTTCATTATTTTGAAACCGACTCACACTTGGCCATTTTCAGATTTTTCCCTTTACCTTGACATAAAGACCTACCTCCATGCCAAATTTCAAGTCAATACGACCATTGGAAGTGGTCTAGGTTTTTGATGAGTGAGTGAGTCAGTCAGTGAGTGTATAGTAAAAATAGCGATTTTCTGACGTCAATATCTCAAGACCTACAATAGGTATATTAATGAAATTTTGTATTTTAGATAAGTGAGGGGGTCTCAACAGATACTAGAAATTTGATACGCGTAAATAAAATAGATTTTGAGTTATAGGGGGGTCGAATTTGGCCCGAAATGGTTCGTGTAATATAACCCACGGCCGGTGTGTCGCTTTTTTTGCTTGAACTTGGCGGACACACTGCCGTGTGTCTAGATTTATGTAGGTACAGTTATCGAGATATTCAATGGCGGTCTGCTACTAAAAACTTAGTATCTAGATTTTCTTTGGAGGAGATGGGACAGTTAACTATAGTTTTTTTTTTATGTAAAATACCCAATTATATTAAAATGTATTTTTCCTCGTCCCGGGAGAACTATGTACTTTTCTTACCCGGGTAAAAATGCCTATGCTACTGTGGATAGTCTGGCTTCCCAAGGGTGAAAGAACTTTTCAAATCGGTTCATTATTTGATTTAAACGACTTCAAGAGTCACTTACAGAAATCAAAAAAGGCACATTCCTTGCTAGTAGTTTATAGAAGAAAAAATTTCTTCTATGAACTACTGACTACTGTTTATTTCTTTTTTTAGTTTCTTTAAACTTTGTTGTAATTTAACAGGAAATAGCCCGCAACGCTCTCGCTAAGACAGGCTCCACTGTGCTCAAAGCTACGGAGTACATGGACAACGGTACTCCTATAGTCCTCACTGTCACACTAGACAAAGATCTTGGAAGCGCCGTCTGTGATTTTACGTGAGTATTCATATTATCTATACTAATATTATAAAGCTGAAGAGTTTGTTTGTTTGTTTGAACGCGCTAATCTCAGGAACTACTGGTCCGATTTGAAAATTTCTTTCAGTGTTAGATAGCCCATTTATCGAGGAAGGCTATAGGCTACTTTTTATCCGGGTTCGTGCAGAGGTTTCCACGGGATGCGGGTGAAACCGCTGGCTATGTCGCTGAAAAATTTATTTTTGAAAATGATTATAGGGGAAAAAGATAAAGGAGATATGAAAACAATATGAAACACGAGTACTTAAGGGTGTACATAAGGGTGTATATAAGGGAGTATATAAGGGAGTACATAAGGGAGTACATAAAGATGTACATAAGGGAGCTGCTTTACATACCTAAGGTCCACCGCTGACACATCGACGGTGGCGCCGTCATATATGTTAGGGAAGGATTCAGGTTCAGGAACGGTTCATAATATTTTTTGCTTTTTTTCGCATAATAATGTGAAGTATTACAAAACTGTCACGCGTCCTGCGGAATACTTCCCGTATCAAAGTCTATATCACTCGGAGAAATTGCTCTCCAACACTGAAATAATACTTACGACCAACAAAACTACCTGTTTAGAATAAATATTCCTACAAACATTATTTTGAGCCCAGACTAGACTATCGGGCCCAATAGGGCCAAGGCCTGCCGGGGCTGCGGGTTGTTCGAAAGAGATACCGCGGCCCTGGCACATAAAAAGGCCTACGACGGAACACGACGGTTTTTAGTCAGTAAGAGTCTGACACTCCCTCACCGCCGCTAACCCACAGCGGAATCATTTGATGATTTTTGACGTCGTTAAAAAAAAAGACTAGACTATCGGAAGTCGAAATTTAAATTCCTGGTATGCTTTTTAAACCTTTCTTTAACTAAACTACCTTTTTGTCATTTATCATTGCTAAATTTTTCTAGTATTTTTACCAAAATTTGCACAAGTTTAACATAAAAGTGTTACATTTCTAGTGGCACAGGTGTGGAGGTATGGGGCAACCTGAACGCTCCTCGCGCCATCACGCTATCAGCGCTTATATACTGTCTGCGCTGCATGGTGGGACACGATGTGCCATTGAACCAGGTAATATACTCACTTAGTTACATATATAGTTTGCATTACTTTACATAATAAGGGGCTGAATGCCGAAATTGGCTTGTATCAAACAATTTTTGACCAAATCTATACAGTTTTTTTTTTCCTGAAGATCTCGGTTAAACCTCATAATTTGTTTTCCTTAGACCATAGAGTGGGTTGCACAATTTAACTATCCCATATAACCATTATCAAACTATTATAATCAGCCGTGATGGGCAGTAATTTTAAGACTGGTTATTTACAGTTTGGTTATCGTTATAGTTAAATCGTGCCATCCGCGATGTAACTGAGTACCAGTGCTTTACAAAAAGCGACAGCCCTGCCTGACCTCAACCCAGTTACCCGGGCAACCCAATACCCCTTGGTTAGGCTGTTGTCAGACTTATTGGCTTCTGACTACCCGTAACGACTGCCAAGGATGTTTCAAGTCAAAGAGTTAACATTCTTATTATAATTCCAGGGCTGCCTAAACCCGGTGAAAGTGATAATCCCACCACAATCGATCCTGGACCCGTCGGAAAACGCCGCAGTAGTGGGTGGCAACGTACTCACTTCACAGAGAATTGTTGACGTCGTGCTCAAGGCTTTCCAAGTAAGTACATAGTTATAACAATAATGGAGTCCAGGCTGATTTTATCAGCCACAGCGGCTGTTCTGTAAGATCAGCCAGCTGTGCTGGACATGTTGTATTGTATATACATATTTTAATCTAATCACTTACTCTCATAGATCTTTCAGATTCCTGCCGCTTTTTAAAGTTTCCAAATCAAAACATATAAAGCGATTTCCGGAAGGCCCGAGAGTGGACCATATTCAGTATACATAGATTAGCTAACAAAGGATAAATACCGGGATAAAATTCACAAAAAAAAAAACTTAAAAAATCGATAGCAAACTTTGCGCCTGTTTTATCTGGGTCCTGAAATTAAATGTAATTTATTTATATGCTAGAATATAGGTATAATAACAAAATGTTTCCTACCGTTACGAATGAAACATGATTGTAAAGAGTTACTGTAACTAAAATATTGACATAATATTGCAGGTGTGTGCAGCATCGCAGGGCTGTATGAACAACTTGACTTTAGGTGAGGAGGACTGGGGGTACTACGAGACTGTCGCCGGCGGCAGTGGTGCTGTAAGTATACATATGTACCTGTTTATTGAGTAAAGTTCAGATTTCCACGGGTTCATCTAAATCAGACTATCTTACTGCGCAGAATTTAATCTAAAGTCTATTTTTTTCGAAGAGGTTTTCTAATAAGTTTGTTGTGTCTTGCAATTAATGAATTTAGAACACAAGATTTTTTAATGCAAGTTTTAAATTAATTTTAAACCACCTTTACCTAACCGTATACATATGGTCTTACAGCAAGATTTTTCAAAAAATGCGAACATCTACCTACTGTACTAAGGAATTTGATTTTATTACATCAATGTACTAGGTATTTAATAATACCGAACTACTACATTATGCCTATCTTCTACCCTCAGGGTCCAGGTTGGCACGGCTGCGGCGGCGTCCACACACACATGACGAACACCCGCATTACTGACGTGGAGATAGTCGAGAGAAGATACCCCATGCTCGTCACCAAGTTTTCTCTAAGACCAGAGTCTGGTGGCAGAGGTATGTGCTTATCTGTTTAATCTTTTTGGCAATAGCCAAGACGATAGGGTTAAAAAAATACGTGTTCATTATTTTAGTGTTATCTAAACGACGGACTAATAACTTATTTTATTTACCATACCTATTAAGACCCAGTAACATTATTTAACTCTAACGATAACCACAATTTCTTAAAACAACTGTTTACCATTTTATTTTTAACTAAACAGTTGTTTTAAGCATGGCGGCGGCTTATATTGTCGCTGAACTTTAGCCTTGAGCTGAACTTGAGCCCGTGTTGCATTTGGTTATATTTCAAATCCCATCTCAACATAGTTATTAGTAGAATATACCAGTTGATGTAGCTATAACAAAAATGAATTCAGTATTTGTTAAAATAAAAAAATACGTTTCGAATATTTCTGCTAGTCTAAAAGAATTAATAAAAATCACTATTTTATCACCCTATTATGTATATACTTAACAGGTCGTTGGAATGGTGGGGACGGCGTAACTCGTGAACTGGTATTCCGTCGTAGTGTTCAACTGTCGGTCCTCACTGAGCGGAGGTCCTTCCAGCCTTATGGCATGAACGGTATGTTGAAAATATCCGTATCTATATATACTCCATGCGAGTAAGCTCTTACTTAAAGGTAAACAATCTTGATAGTACTTTTTATACAACTGCTTAAAATATAGATTGTAAAGATTTGAAAAGTTTAAGCTGCATTGTATTTTAAAACTAAGTTTTTAACTAAAAAGTAATATCAAAATTGTTTATGATTTAGTAGGTCCTAAGTGCCATTGCCTCTCAAATGGAGTGTAGTTAATACTGATACTGTAATATGGTAAAGGGTAATTTTCATAGCTCTATTTAAAAATGTAGGTATTTTAATTGTAGAAATTATAATATTTTTACAGGTGGTGAATCGGGAGAGCGTGGTTTGAACTTGCTGCAGCGTGTGGACGGACGACTCATCAACTTGGGAGGAAAAGCCTCTATTCAAGCTTTCCCAGGGGTAAGAGCAATATTTTTATTTTATTATGATTATGAGGAAGTATTTGTGTATGTTATTAGTTAAATCAAAATCTACTAGACTGTCTTTCATCAATTTCCCCAATGAAATTATGATTAAAAAAAGAACTTAATAAGTTACAGTTTAAAATTATACATAATAGATGTCACTTTTATGGTTTTAAACTTTTTTCTTATTATTATCTAAACCTTTCTAATTTCCAGGACAAATACATAATGAATTCCCCCGGCGGCGGTGGCTACGGTCCCGCATCAGACGCGCAGACAGACGAGCTCACACACAAACAAACCAGCGCCTTCCTGGAGAGGGGGAGCGTGTTCGAGTATAGGAGTGCGCAGGAGTCTGTGTGATGTAGGGGGGAAAAGTTATTGAAACACAAAAAATCAGCACAAAAAATAACGCAATATGAAAATAGCCATAGTTACAGTTGGAACGGAACAGTTTATTCTGATTTAGAAATAAAGCATGTTATTAATAAGCTTTTAAAAAATTTACCATTTTTAACCGACTTCACTAGAAGCAGGATGTTGTCGATTGGGATGTGTAAAGCCGGGTATCCACTTAGGTTCGCCGTGGTTCGCGAACGCGCCAGCTCCGCAAACCAAACATAATAGATACGTCGTGATCGACTGGAGCACGCTCGGAGCACGGCGGAGCGCTCTCGAAGCGGTTTTTTGCGCGAACTCAAAGGGAAGTTCACTGATGTTGCAGCCTAAGTGTGTACACTGCACACGTTCACGTTCGCGGAGCACACAGTGTTCGCAAACCACGGCGAACCTAAGTGGATACCCGGCTTTAGAATTGTTGTCAGGTTAATGTAATAGATTTTTTAAATACAGTGTGTGATAATGTTGAGCATTTAAGTCAAATGAATATGGCTTATTACAATATTCAATGTTACTTTGTTAAATATTACAAGCATTTATTAAGAAAGGATTAAACTGTTATAAAGGGTCCATATATCAAACCAAATAAGTACAATATTAATTTATAAGAAACATTTTATTATTTTACAACTGTTATTCAAATCAATAATAATTTTATTTGCGTAATAGTAAGCTTTAATGTCAATAAGTACAATAAAACGAAAATCACAATATATAGATATATGATATTTATATTTACATGTTACCAATTGTTATTTTATATACACATTGTTTTTATATTATATATTCCAAGTTAATATAATTATTCTTTCAGAATTCATCTTGTTTTATTGAAAACTTTAGGAACATTCAACATTTTTGTAACAATTCATTTTAATTAATTTATTCAAAATCTCAGAAACAGATTCGCTCAATAACACCACAAAATACATAGGTACAGAAGTCAATCTCATGTATGTACTTCACTTTTCATGCCTAAACTCGGCGGTCGCGCTAGGGTTGTCAACTGTTTTATGCGCATAAAACTAACGTGGTAGTGGTACTCGTATCTAATTATTTGATGTATTGTTGAGAATAAAACAGGAAAAATGAAATATAAACCAATAATAATAAAATATTTAATGTGGCATACAAGAGGTTAATAAACACTTTCACGGAAATTTGTTTGAACGAGATACCGTTTTTCAGAAACCGCAATTTATAATTTTGTTATTCATAATATACCCTACTCTTTACTTGTGAAAAAAATATTTTTGTGTGTAATGGGTTGGTACAGTCCCTGATCTAAGCTTGCTTCTACCTACAGAAAACTTGATGTGCGAGTTTTATTTCGTCTACCTTACAACATAGTCTCGCCATGATCACAAAAATTATCAACTCCTACTAGCAATAATCTTTGAGGGTAGGTAGGTAGGTTCGCCTGGGTCGACACTTTGGGCCAGAGGCCGCCGCCGGGGCGCTTACCTACCCACCTAACTGTACCTACCTACTGCGTTTATTAAACGAACCATCGAAATATGAGAAAATAAGTAGGTACATATTATAGGTAATACGGCAGGCTAAAAAAACGAAAATTCACTGTTTATTGTTGTATAAAACAACCGTCAACTTGTTCAATTATAATACGAATTTTGTTGCTCCATTATTACTTTTTCTTTTGTTATTAAAATTAAAAATATTACAGTCAAATTACAGTTAGGTAGGTATCACAACGCGTGCACATTTATCTACCTTTGTGTGACGCGCTTATCTCAAGAAAGCGGCAGCCGCGCTCGCACTGTTTTGAGTTGTTTTGAGACAGCGCGTCTGTGAACACGCACACATAGACACCTTTGTCTGCGTGACTCGAACGCGCTTTGTATGTAGATTGACTTCTGTACCTATGTATTTTGTGATAACACCCAGTCGCAATTTACTAGAATTTTCACTCCTCAACAGTAGTATTCACACAAAAATAAATTAATAGTTTAACGTCCCCACTCAAAGACATTTAATGATTACTTAAGTCACTCCTTAGTGACGGAATGTCATACAAATCCTTCACTAAGGAATGGCTTAAGTAATCATTAAATGTCTCTGAGTGGGGGAGGTAAGAAAACTTTAGAAAAACACGCTTTTCTAAATGCACGTAAAAATGCCCAAAGATCATTACGAGACTTCTGCCATGCCCCGACACAGCTATGATATCAACACAAATGTCATATCTATCATGAAGTTCCAGTTCATATCTTCCGTCTCCTTCGAATTCCGTCTTAGTTGCTCTTGTAGTAAGAAGTATTCACTCACTGTTGTTCACCCATCCCTATACTATACTATTTCTTCTTCCCAGCAAAAACACATAAGATGCTGTGAAGGGATGGCGTTTTAGGGGCTGTCTTTTGCTTTTGATGTTCGATTAATCAGCCTAGTTTGAATAAAAGTTGGTTTCTATAATTTGTTCTTGTATTGCTGAGGAATTTCTTCGACCATTTCTTCTTCCCAGTAAAAACACATAGAATGTGATGAAAGATCCGCGTTTTTGGGGGCTGTCTTTTGCTTTTGACGTTCGAAAAGCCTTATTTGAATAAACGTTTGTGTCTAACATTTGCTTTTGTAGTAATTATTATACACACAAAAACACACACTATTCTTCAGCCATCCCTGAGCAGGGTCGGTCGTCAGGCATGGTCACCAGCGGCAGCCAGTGCCTCCCTGTTCTCGTAAGCCCAGAAGCCGTGCAGCTCCAGCAGTATGGAGACGGCGGTGTGACCGTGCCCACTCCTCACCAGGTCCGCCAGCGTGATGCGGGACGGCTCTGAAGGTCGGATCATGTCGAAGATCTCATCTTTCACGTCGTCGAAGTTCACTGGTTCCGCGCCGTGGGCTATCATTTGCTCTTGTATTGCCTGGGGAAGGAAAAAGTTGATTAGTAATTTGAAAAAATATATAAGGGATAATCCTTTCTAAGACTAAAGCTTGCAAGTAATCAAAAATGAAATCTGAAATGCTTAGGAAAATTCGTAGAAAGACTCGTTTTTTCTGACATTTCAAAGGGATTTCATTACATTGACCATGATTCGCTTACTCGCTGAGAAGTCAAGATATAATGGAATTTATGGTAAAGCAAGTAATTCATATGAAACTTTTCAAATACGTTACAAAAAATCAGACATTTCCATCACAACATCTTCAAGGACAACGGTTAAAATTGGCGTTCCCCAGGGCTCAATACTGAGTCCTTTCCTATTTCCAAACATAATAATAGTTTAGCCACCATCCAAAAACGGTACTTAATATTTATTATCAAAATCTTTTAAATGCCATACTTATACCCAGCAAGTGGAACTATATAACACAAATTATAAACTTCAACTTACCTTAAAGAAATAGTTAAGCGTGAAAGCATCAAGATACCCCACGCAGTTAATATCTAACACTCTGAAGAGATACGCCAGTGCGGCCGGCTGTTTCCTATTCTCTAACGCTAGTACTAAGTCTAGGTAGGTCTTGTAATCCATCTCGCCGTCGTAGGTAAGACACTGTTGGAAAACGCGTTGGAGAAATGCACGAGTTAATGTGCCTGAGCCGTAGCTGAAAGAAAACAATGAAATAATTTATTTTCTTCAAATCTTTCTTATTTGTTTGACGGTTTTCCGTGGTCTGATATTCAAAATATATGTAAATATGTATTGAAATTACTTAATAGTCGGGATCTGGAATTGTATTTAACACAGTCAGATAAAGAAGGATAAAGAGCGAACGAGAGACAGCTTGCACTATTCTTTAAATTGAATCCATATTTTGGTACATTAGTAGAACTTTTAGAACTTCGTCGAAACATATGTATAATATTACGTGATAGGCTTCCACGAGCGATTGCCATGGTATGGACATGTATTAGGGAGGGATGACATTGTATGGACATGCAATAATGAGTATGTTAATTATGAATGGAGAGGGAGAGAAAAAGAAAAGATGCATGGATTGCCTGAAAGGTGACATGAATATTGGAGTGAATATTAGTATGATGAGTGACAGAGAGGAATGTACGGGGAAAACATATTGCTCCGATCTCAAATACGATTGGGAACAAGGCAGACAGAAGTAGACTTCACGATGAAATAGATAGTTACGTCGTTTCATCATCATCATCTCAGCCATTGGACGTCCACTGCTGAACATAGGCCTCCCCCTTTGATCTCCACAGATACCTGTTACGTCGTTTACTTAATATTATTTATTAACGGTCTCACCTAGCCAACTCATTAATGCTGAGCATGCCATTATGGTCTCGATCCAGATTGAGGTACTGTCCGTACACACGCAGAGCTGACGCGGCGCTGAACCAGTTCTGTTCTTGTAGCTCCATTGGTAGGTCTTCTTCTCTTAGCTGGGGATAATGTCAAATTGATAATGAACGTCTTTGTTTTATTTAAACCCTGGTTCAATGGTTACCGATAAAGTTTCATTTAGTTATTTGATAGTTAATGCTATCTGCCAGACAAAGACTGCTTAAAATTTCTGTCAGATATTGCTATCCAAGACGTATATTAGTACCGATGGAACTGAGTCATATTTTTGTTTAGTAAATTTATCAATCAACAATACACCATTGATAAGCAAAGGAGAGGTAAGTAAAGGTATTTGACTTCAAAACAAGTAGTAAAATTGGTGGTAAAATTCCTAAGTAAAATCCTATAACAGAATTAAATTACCAAATCTCTGAACCTTAGGATTGGTGTGCTACTTTTAGCTTCTTTCGTTAATGTTAATAGAATGTAGAAATTAATAATTCCATATGTACAACCTTTACAACTTTCACTAACACAAAACATACACCTTACCTCTAACAAATCATCAAGGAACGAACAGGACAGCACGTCTCGTATCCTGACCCTCCCCACTCTGAGAGGATCGAGGAAGAACAGGAACTTCCTCGCAGCAGTGCACACGTAGAACGAACTGAATGATGAGTCTAAGCCGTCGAGAGCGGCTAGAGACGGTACTAGCTCGGCTATGTAGCTTTCTAGATCCTGTGAGAAGTAAAAAAGGATTTATTAGCTTTTTTGCACCTTAATGTCATAATCTCCCGAGCCTTTTCACACCTATGTTGGGTTCGGCTTCCAGTCTGACCAGATGCAGCTGATTACAAGTGTTTTGCACCTTAAAGTACCTACTGAGTGAAATTAGATGGTATTGGTAAAGGCTCCTTATGCCTACTATTCATATTATTATGTTTAAGGTTTCTAGGATAGGATGCAAGTGCAATCATACATAAGAAACAGTTAAAAGATCATAGAGTAGTCATAAGTTTCTTAAATTGGGTAATTAGCCGAGTTAAAAATAATATTTTCATCATATTCATTTGGTAAAGCATTTCATTAATAATTTAGCAATAGGTATTGATGATGATTTAGACAAAATATACTAGCTACTGTGACGTCATAGTTTGCATTTCTATACAATTTGCTCAGAAAGTATCAAATTTCGAAAATTCAATAAAACTATTGTATTTGACTAGTTGCCGACAACCGTAAATAATAGAAAAATTAATTTTCATACCTTCACCCAGTAACAACACTAAATTATACCACTCACATGTTCAGTCAAATACCCCTGTCCAGTAACATCATACAGCGACAGTCCGATCCTGGTCTGCTGCAGCCACACTCTCCTCATGACGTAGTTGAACAGTGAGACAGCTCGTACTCGCCCCACTCCACCTTCAGCCGCTTGAAGGCGACCGAATACTTCTGCTGTGAAATATGGCCTAGGGACGGTGGAAAATATACAGATAATATATGTATAGATACCAGGCTAATCAATCTTTCCTAAACACATCTGCCTTGCTTCTTTTGTGTGCTCAGGCAAAGTACTGAAATCTAAAATATGTGTTTATTTTTATTTTATTTTATTTATTTGGCTCAACAATAATACACTTTGTAAACTTGGAAAAAACAGCATTCTTGTTGGGACCTGGTTACCATTGAGTTAGGTACAGTAAATGTTTTAAAATAGCCATGTACCAATTGAAAACTAACTCACAGATTCACTAAAGGACCATGAATTTAAATGACACAAGGATGCATTTCTCATATTGAATGGTACAGTTTAATAGTTTTCCCACAAATGTTCAAGATTCTTCATACTCAGTTTGTAATTTATCCTCAGTTAACTGTACTTTAAAAGAAGCAGGAGCTATATCTCCCTTTGTTACACATTTATCTTTAAAACTTACTTATACTTGGGCCCCGCTTCGTCCCTAATCTTCTTAAACTGAAAATAATCAATAATGAGCTCGTCATTATTCGTCACCGTAGTATTTCCATTACTTTTCTCCAACAAACTCCAAAGATGTTTCAATTCACTGTTATCAAGCAATTCTTTGCTTTTCTTCTGTAAGAACTGAGCTCTCGTCTCTTCTCTTAACTTCTGGGCGAGTGTGTCATCAGGGCGTGGTAGCTTGAAGTAGAATTTTGGTATGTGTTTGTAAGATTGCTTGTTACCGGCTAGTTTGGGCTTGTAAAGCTGCTTGAATGTGTCAACTTCTAGTTTTATGCTTTCTTCTTTTGTTATGCTTGTGCCGGTTTCTGTAAGGTTTTGATGATTGGAAAATACATTAAGAATGCAAGGAGCATTACTGAATATCATTTGAGTAGTTTAGATATTGGAATATCTATAAAACATGTTGCTCTCCTTTAAAATCTTTTTTAGGGCTATGTTTTCTTGATAAGTGGCACTAATTACTAATTGCATGATTCTAAAAGGTGATTTAGGAACACTACAACTACAAAGTTCAACTGTTTAAAATAAAGAAAGAATTTGCTATTTAGTCTAAGAAATACATATTTACATTACAAAATCTGTTTCGAAAATATACTTCATAAAATTAGTATCTACAAAACAATAATGTGGCTTAAACATATGCGCTGATGACAAAATCTATCCCTAAATATCATTTTTTAACACATGAAAACATTCTAAAGATACTTACCATCCAACTTTTTGATATATTTCCTGAGTTTGTCTTTTAGTTTATTATTAAGTTTTATTTGTTTGTCATCCAATTGTTTTTGTTCCGTACTTGTATTATTGTTAGTAGTATCTTCATTTTTAGCGTCTGTTTTAGTTTCTGACATTATTTTAAGTAATAACTCTGTAATGTTATGTCGTAAACTGTATTTTATTTACGTGATTTTTAGCAAGTTTTGTTGTCATGGAGACTCAATGACAGATTTAAATGTTTTTCATTCTACGCTAGCCGATTTGAAAGTTTTCAAATGTTTGATAAAAACCACAAAGTAAAATAAAGCTGTTAAGTATTTGAGCTTACCATTATGTATAGGATAGTAGGGAATATATTGAGTAATTTACATAAAGAGATTAGCATAAAATACTGCTTGAATTGCAGGATACAATTTGGGGAATTTTATTTGCATTACGGAGCGTGTAAAGAAACGTAACACAGCTGTGACTATTCGACACTAGATGGCACTGTAGAAGTTTACGCTATTTGCCGCTAGAGGCGCTGTTTACGAATACAGCTCGTTGATGTCTTTTGTATGAAGCAAACTAAATTCATAGTTCCAAGTCCATTTTCTTGACTTACCCATTTTTCTATCCCACTTCTTGGCAAAGGGACTTTATATGCAGAGCCATCTCTATAAAGGGGTGGATTAATCATCGCCGACTCTACATTTGATCACCACGCGTCTTCTGCTTTGATATAACTCTGTAAATTCAAATAGGTACTCTTATTAAGTCATATTCAATTTTTATGTATTGAGAATAAAATTTTATCATGGTTTTTCCATCAACATACATATTCTTCAGTTGGTAATCAATATTGTCACATCGGCCACAAATTGTGGTTGATTTTCCAATTTGCAGCGCAATATCACACCGTGATGCACTTGTAAGTGAAACCTATATATTGATGGAAACACTGATCTAGCGCTTATGGAACTGATTGAAAAAAGTAAAGCGTTCACTAAATATTCCGTAAATCCAACTGCAGGAAAAATCCTGATAAATCCCGGATATCTTATGCTTATACGAACCATCATCTGCCTAGCCTTTTCCTATCTATGCTTGAGGTCGGCTTCAAGTCTCATCTAACCAGATGCACCAGAGCTCTAGTGGATAACTTCCGCAATGCCGGCAATCCAATTACAATTGGTAAGTCTGGTTGTCAGACACTGACTTTTGACTACCCGTAACGACTGCCAAGGATGTTCAATGACAGCCGGGACCTACAGTTCATTGTGCTCTCCGAAACACAGTCATTACATCAATTCATATTCTAAAATCTCTTCTAGAGTAAGAACTTTATATCGATGTTTTATGAAGGCGTTAGTAAAAGCCAGTGGTTTAATATCGAACACTTTCGTTGGCGCATGCGCGGGTTTCACTTACCAGCGTTACTTACCTCCTTATACTTGATAGAGTATCTTTACAATGCTAATTTAACTCATTTTTCAAACCCAGCCCTCAAAAATTCGTCGTTTGATAGTTGTTCCGATATTTCGTCGTTTTGAAGGCAAGCGAACTTTTAGACACCACTTTTACTATAAAAATGAACGTGAAAATTCACAGTAAAGAGTTTTCTTAAGAAAACTTAAGTTTGTGATGTCGGTCTGGTACCTGATCGCTGTAATGTGCGCTACCATTCGTTTCTACAGTTATTTATGATGCCTGACACAATTAAAAAATTAAATTAGAAATATAAAGACTGTTTTTATGTACTTTACAATTTTTAATATAGAAAAACTGTGTCAAAATAATGACATAATAATCAAGTCTTTTCAAAAATATTTAATAACTCCAGCTTTTACATATAAAACCTGTAACAGAAGCACTAAATAACCAGCTTATTAAGGTATCAACATTACTCACTTTTCACTCAACACAAGCGTAAGCAAACATAATAATGATGACATAACTCACACACTTACTTAGAGTATATAATCAACAGGAACCACCGCGAACACAATTTTTTATGTAAAAAAGTTTGCCAATTCGCTCTCTGCGAGGCAATGCTAAAAATGTTATAAAATAGCTCAATTGTGCATTTTCGATTACATGGTTATGCATATCATCAACTGTCTAACCTTTTCCCAACTATGTTGGAGTCGGCTTCCCGTCTAACTGGATGCAGCAGAAGACTATTGTTTTACATGAAGCGACTGCCTTGGTAAGACTGGTTGTCAGACTTTCTGGCTTCTGACTACCCATAACGACAGCGACTGATACGACAGTCAACACACACCATTTTATCGTGTCTTCCGAAATGGAGGAACGCGTCATGACAAGATTGTCACCCATTGACGGAAAAAACTGCAAAAAGCGTTACTTAATGCGCACATGTCGTATCTGTAATGATAGCTGCGTTTGTGAGAAATAAATAAATGTAGATTAGATACGAGTATGTAAGGCGTATCCAATTGTGTAGATGCTCTAAGCACTTATCACACAGTTCTGGTTTTTCATGAATATTCTTCATAATTTCACGTTATTTAACTAGTTACATATCGCACTGTATATAACGGTTATGTAACGTTGCAGTGTTTTACGTTTTTTTATAATTATAGTGAAGTATTCGTGTGAATAGTGACAGTATGTATCCGAATTTGGAGGATTAGTCCTACCTTTATATCTAGTAATGTTTCTACTAAATAGAAGATTTCTACTAAAATATAAAATGTAGAATTTTGATGAAAATGTGTTAAATGGTGAATATGTGTGGTAAACTAATAATCTATTCACGAATTTTCACGACATGTTCGTTAAAATATGATAGCTTTTTTTTTTACATGTCATGAAGTTACATTCAGATACATACTGTTTCACTAAAGTAGGACTTTAACGTGTAAGCAGCATCTGCCTAAATCTTCGGAATATATTTTCGGAAGTTTTTTTCAGGAGGAGGAGGAAAAAACCAGTCTCCTAAACACCCCAAACCATGGCACCACTACACACACGTTACAGAAATACGTTCAACCCGTGACGAGCCACAGCGCTTTCATTGTATAACAACATTAATGACTAAATAGAAAGCAACGCTCTGCTTTGTTTTTATAAACATTATTAGTTAAACACACATTATAATTATCTGCGAGGTGCTAAACACTTAATTTCGCTTGAACTAAACTTTGTTACAAAATGAAAGAAAGAAAGAATATAGTGCGAAAGTGAATTTGATTGGCTCACGGTTAAATGGTTGAACCAATTTCGTTTCTTGTCTGTTTTAATAACTGAATCCAATATTGTTTGATTATATTTTTTGACTTTCATAAGGGCTTACTTTTACCTTTAATGAAAGGCTTTAAGATAGTTTTAACTTATTTGTGAAATATTACTTTTGCCAGGGTTTTTGAAATAGTTTCTTCAGGAAAGGATATACTAATCTTATTTGATTTTCACAAGGTTTTAAAAGGTGTTACAGTGGCTTACCGCTTATTTATTATTTTATAGTGTACTTACTTAAACGATATTAGACTCAGTAGACGGATGAGTGATCATGTTAATAATATAAGTACTTATAGAGATCTGTTTCATGCGCTAAGGAGCACGTGCTACCGACAAGCCTGATTACACCCGGCTGGTGTCGAATTCCTGACTTGTTTGTGTACTTAATCAGTTTATTAGTATGTAGAGAGAGACATAACAATAAAGACTTGAGGCTATATCTCTGGGGTATGTCCTACGTGCTATGTACGAAGAAAGCCAGGCTCTACTCATAGGAAGAATGACTTCTATATCATTTTTAATTTAAGGGACTTAAGTACGTATATCTAGTCCAATTACCACCTTAACATACGTAATAATACTATATTCTAGACTCAAGTAAGTAAAACGAACTACTATGTATCTAGTATTCCAGTTAAAGTCCTTTTAACTTAGCAGAATAATCGGCCAGTGTTAATTGACTATTAAACAACATAATAAATCCCTTGCTATAAGCAATTATGTCGGACTAATGCCAGTTCTACTATCCCGTCTAAACGACCAAGGACAATAACTGGTGACCCCAAACTGGTGACAACCAGACGAAAAACTTTTACTCATATTAAACGTTCTTATAGAGGGCAATAGTACTAGTTTATGTAAAGAAAATCTAATAGGAGATACAGATTATGGCAAAATATTACTTACATAATTTTATTTATCCGATAGCAATTTATTCATATGACAAAAGGCTAGGTAACGAAACGCAAGCGTAAACCGGACCATCCGCTGGGTGCGCGGCCTGCGCGGGAGCATACTCGCCGAACAAGTTTCCGCTCTCAAGCCACCAGTTATGCGTGAGACGCCGCGGGGTGAGGACGTATCGTCCCTCTAAGTACCACTTAATATCGCCGTGCGTTCGGAAACAGTGTTACACAATTGTGCCCAACGTTTTTTTGGCGTGAATTTGTAAAAAGGTTTTAATTGATAGCGCAGTGCCTCATGTTTCTCGTTGGATAAATGCACGGACCTCGCAGCGCTGATTTTCTAAAGGTAAGCGATTGTTACACGGCCGAGTTGAGAAGGGCTCTATCACTATAAGCTATTTTAGCGGTTCAAGTTCTTTTCGAAAGGGTTAGTCGGGTTTTGCAAGGCGGATCGCATTCTGCGACTAGGGACCATTTGTCAACAATTATTGAGCAATGTGAATTTGAATTTTGATAGAATTGTGACGCTAGTTTTGTAATTCTATTATGTGTAGTTCAGGCAATCTCTCCGGCCTTGGCTTGGAATGCTGGCTTCATTTGTGTGAATGTACTGTAAGTGGAGCTACTTCATCAGTTCAATTGGGTTTTATTTTGTCCGAGACACAGCTTTCTTCGTACTTGTGCAATTCTCGTGAAGTTGCGATTTTTGTTCGTGAATTAATGTAGCTTGATTACTCACACGTCTGCAGCTCACCGATTAAGCGGAACGATTAAGTGAATTGCGATGCTAAGATTGTTAAGTCACTCATTATGTAAAGAGGTTTATTATGCTCGGTTTATAAGTCTGTAGTATTCCGCCTGGATGGTGACAGGACACGATATATTTAGACCAGTTGAAGCAGCTTTAATTTACGTAATGTTGAAGTATTGAAACTTTTAGGTCAATGTTATTCTCAAGATGTTGTGAACAATTAATTGTTGATAATTGCATGCAAAGTAAGTTCGGTCACGGAATTGTTATATCATCAAAACAATTATGAAAATATTATTATTTTGTGATCCTATGTGGCAGTCAATGACTGGTAGAGCTTATTTAACTTTTTTCTAAGCCGAGACTAACGTTATACATTTTATAGAGTTAACTGTGAGTGTTAAGTAGATAGGTAATAAAAGTTTGTAAAGCTGCTAGAAACCCTGAAATGATAGAGGCTGCAAAATGTAGATATAGGTACCTAGATCTCTGAATTGACTCTATGTTAGATGCGGAAAAATGTAGGTATAAATAATATACTGGTAGGTATTATGTTATTATATTTATAGGTAATATAAACTGTGGAATGAGCTTAATGAATACTAGAGTCTAGTACTACTCACAAGAGTATTCTTAAAATTATTTACCAATTAAAAAAATATTTGGCTTAATGCCAACCTTTACTTTTTCATCAAAACTTGCATTGATAAAGTTATTGGGACCACGAAATCACTCTATGTATTGATCTCAAAACGAGGTCTCATTATTCGATAGTTAAATTCACAAACCAGATTATGTTATTTCGACTCCACAAAGATACACAGTTATTAAATTTGATTCTGAATAAACAACTCTATCGCAATAAGAATAAAGTTCAAAATACTGTAACAGTGGACATGAAAATTTCGTTTCATAATACCTATTTGGGATTGTTAAGAAAAATATGCTTTTATAATAACTTCATTTTTGCAAATTGATATTACGTGCTTGACCAGATGTAATGTGGATGAAGTAACAAAAACATGCGTAATGTTTGTAACAGGTGAATTACATTTCTTGGCTTAAGCTCTCTAGCAAATAAAAAATTCTGATTTCTGAAAAAAAAATCTGTTTTCTGATTTCTGGCCTTAAAACAAATGAAAAATTGGTTAAGTGTAAACTGAGCTTAGGCGCTAGGTAAGTACGTCACAGTATCCTACTTACCTAAATAGAAAAGCTATATTATTTGTTACTAGCTGTTTCACCCGTACCCTATGGCAACTACTTCCCATGCCTGTATTTTAAGCCAATGCCACTCGGGGTTAGTGTAGCTCCCCAACAGTTGTTATTGAGTTCCATACTTTCGGAGCTTTCAAACAATATTTTTTCCTCTTAGAATATTACGTAATTTAGATTACAGACAGCACAATATCCCTCTAAGACTTAATACCAACCTTCTGATGGACAGACAGATAAAAACATAGAAATTGCAACCGAGGCTTCCTATAGCATCCCTAAAAAGTGTGAACATATGAATGTATGTATGTATGCACTAACAAATCGTTTCCTAATACACGAACAGCTGGAAGTGAACTCATACACAAATGTATGAAGACAATCATGACTAGCTAAATATTCAGCTATCGAGCACGCTATGTGTAAACGCAGTGCTTGGTTTAGTCGCGTGCATCAAGGACAGACGGACAACCAACACATAGAACACAGAATAAAGAGCTTTGAATTTGACTTTGAGAAACTTAAGTTAGCCATGTTGAATTGGGTGGTGCAAGCCTTTTCCCAACTATGTTGGGGTTGGCTTCCAGTCTTACCGGATGCAGCAGAGTACCAGTGTTTTACAAGAAGCGACTGCCTATCTGTCCTCCTCAACCCAGTTACACGGGCCACCCAATACCCCTTGGTTAGACTGGTTGTCAGGCTTACTGGCTTTTAACCACCCGTAACGATAGCCAAAGATGTTCAAATGTATGATGTGCAAAGGATTCAGGGATTAGATCAACAAAACAAAACTCTACTACAAAACAAAGTTCTTAGACCCGCAAGATGAAAAATATTATGTAAATTCCAGATTCCAGGCAAAAATTTAATGTGCCAAACTATAACCAAGTGATTATGTACATGTTATGAGAGGCCTATGTCCAGGACTTTTATCGAATAGGCTTTCAAACTTCAAGCATAATTTTCGGAGAATTTCGTCTGCAGTCTTTTCGAATCTCTTAAGAGTATAAAATCGTAAGTCTGCCCATTAACCGATTTTCTAATGATAAATGCCTAATTTTGTGCATAACTCAAATTCAGTTACTAGAAATTAGCCGCTCTGCCACTCTTAACGATTGCATTGATTCACGACATAACCAATTCTTGTTATTGGTCAATCAAACAAGATAATTTCGCGTACATATGTATGTAACGTTTAATAATTTCTTAGTAGTAATTAGTCATATAAGACACGCGACCACGCCTAGCATATTTTTAAATTCATTCATTCACAAATACTGCATTTTCTAGGAATTTGGTCGGTAACATTAAATTGCAAATGTACTAGGGCGTCATAAAATTGGAGGATATAGTCGTAACATAATTCAATTTGATTTTCAAGGAATTGATTTTAGTTCCTAGGTATAGGTAACCTAATTTGTTCTGGTTTTTTCTGAGAAGAACTGATTATAGGTAAAATTAGAGTTTGAAAAAATAAAAGACGTTGGGAGGAACAGTGTATTAAGATTTAGGTCTTAAGTTTCGGTCATTAATCAAACTGCATCCTCATTTCTTGGAGCAAAATGAAGTGGTAGATGCATTTTGAAAATACTTTTTAAATATTTCTTAAGATTAGCTAACTATTCCTTTTGTGAAATTTCTGCTCTTTTTTTTGCCTGTAAAATCCTACATGAAAAAAAAAAAGATTTTATTTCTGCTCGTTGAGATTTTTCTCCAATACCTATTTGATAACCGGATACTGAAAGTCAAAATAAAAGGTATCGATGGATTAAGAGCCTCCTCCTTTTTGTGAAGTTGGTTAAAATTACAACATTTATAGTTCATGTACTATTTTGATGATTTATTATAGACCAAATAGACATTATTACAGCTGATTTCAAAGTTCCGCATGTTATTTTTATACTTGTAACACTTTAATGCTGTAATTCGATGACGTCACATTTCTGGTAGCCATTTGCAATATTTTCCCACAGTTAAAGACATTATCTCCACGGTCATTCTTTGAGGAAAATCTACGGAATGACCGACAGTTTGATCATTCCGATTTCGGCTGGTTTGAAAAGTATTTTTGTACGGTTAATAATTTCAATCTTACCTGGAGTGACTTTGACTGAAATTATGTTTCTATCTTTTGGATTATTGAAGAGATTTTTCAATCTGTAAACAGTTTTTTTATTACATACTTAATAGGTACCTGTAAATAATTTTCAAAAACGATCCAAATTAGATATCAACGTGTTTCGATTTTCTACATTAAATAATACATAAATGATGATACCAACCCAAGTTATTATCCATTTATACAAAATAATGACCAAATAAATAACATGTCTAAATATTTCCACCAAATATCTTCATCTAGAACATTACTGACACAATTACACAGAAAAAAATTGTCGTAACTCAACGAGCGACATAATTGTATCAGTCTTACTAAGTCTTCCTTCTAAAAAACGAGCGAAGCATTAAGAAATATCGTGTGAAATAACATTACGTTTTCAATATTGCATGCTTTCCTGTAAGCAGTAAATCAAATGTATTTGAGTACTCGCAGACTGCAAACTTTTAGTCGGCCGATAGTTTGTTTGGGCTCATGAATCAGTATGAAGATGAATGGTGGTACGCACATTATAAAGATCAGGTATTTAGCCGGTATCAAACCGACTGTCATTGAATCTCTTTGGCAGTCGTTACAGGTAAGACTGGCTTTTTAAGTCTGTCAACCAGTCTTGCAAAGGGGTATTGGGTTGCCCGGGTAACTGTGTTGAGGAGCTCAGATAGGCAGTCGCTCCTTTTAAAACACTGGTACCTACTCAGCTGCATCTGGTTAGACTGGAAGTCGACCCCAACATAGTTGGTAAAAGGCTAGGTAGATGAGACCGACGGAAAACTTTGATTGGACTCAGAATTGTACTTAAAAAAAAATTGCTGAACTTTTGGTCAATTGTCGGCCGACTGTGTGTGTGTGTAAGCCAATGTATTAAAGCGACCTCGTTGCATCCTGTTACGTGCAATCGTTTCTAGGTTAGAAACGCCAAGAAATTGTTCGGCGCTTACGACTTTTACAAAACTTTAAAATAATGAAAAAATGGTGTTTATAGTTTTCAAATATTGTTGTTAATTATTAATTTGATTGTTGTATTTTGTATTAGTGTTGTTTGTTTTTTATTTAAGAGGAGGATTGGTGAGATAATTATGGATTAAGAAAGTAATGGACGTGATTAAGAACTGACGTGAATGTTGGTCAAATATGTTACTGCAAAATCATGTTAAACGTAAATAAATATAAAATTAATAAAGTAAACAAAAACAGTCATATGTTGTAACTATGCAAATAAAATTGCCGATAAACTCGAATCTACATAACATTATAACGTAAGCATAAGAAATTATGCAATTCCAGTATTCGTGATATCATTCAAACTAGCTTACATTCAGTTTCGTGCATGTCTGTTTGTTTTGCTGTAAGAAACTGCTGGAGCGTTTGTGATGCAACTTTTGTAATAAAAACGTGTTATGTTCTCTTTGATTGGTTTACTTCAGTGAAGTGCTTTTTTTTTAATGACGTCAAAAATCATCAAACGACCCCTCCCGCTGTGGGTTAGCAGCGGTGAGGGAGTGTCAGACTCTTACTGACTAAAAACCGTCGTGTTCCCTCATAGGCCATTTATGTACCATTGCCGCGGTATCTCATTTCAGTGAAGTGCTAGGGTAAGGAATTTTGTTCGATACGCACGTCTGGCCATTATTGGGGATTCCCAATATGATTTTTGCTGTAGGAAATATGCTTGGTTTTTGGCTATTCACCTTTTGGCGATAAGTTTGACCACCTATTGAAACCGGAGAGCACGTAAAAGTCGGTTCTGCGCCTGATCTCTCTCCGGTCGTGTCGGATTGCCGTCCGATCGGGTTATGAGAGTGAAGGAATAGGGAGTGCACCTGTGTCCAAGCAAATGCTCGTGCACTATAATATGTCCTGTGCAGCTGGCTGATCTCTTTACATGAGAACAGCCGCCGTGGTCGCTAATTCGGCTAGGAGAACATCACCAACATAGAAATAATTTACAAACGCGAGAAAGGTGTGAAAACCAAATAAAATTAAATATCTGTTTGTAACGATTCTAACATCAATAAAGAACTAGTTTTGTCTAAAAATATTAGCCAAATAAAAGATGTTACAATATTATACAACGTCATTTGTTTTATTGACAGCAAAAATCGTGAAATTCCAGTTTTTTTTTCTTCGTATCGAGGTCAGTGAACTCTGCTAGTTGTTATTATGAGCTGTTTAGTTTTGTAATTAGGTAATCTAGTAGATAGTTAAAACATTGTTTGAGTTTAGTAGTTAAGCAGTTATGTTAATTGGTTTAACTAATAGTTTGTTAAGAAGGTCTTGTGTTAAAGTAATGACAACCCATGAATTTGTCGGTGTTTTTTACCTAAGCATGGGTTTTTTACCGTTTGTGACCAAACCTTGTTCAAAAAGGGTCAAGGGTATGTAACGGTGAAATTACCATGAATTTTTAAGGATTTTGGACTTTTTAAAGTGTACCAAAGGATGCTTTTTAAGGTGTGTGCGACCAAAGGTTGTATGTTTTTCTATAAATGTACCTAGTATAGTACTATAGTTACTTTTGTGACCAAACCTAGCTAAAAGGGGGTTCCAAGAAATCCCCTTTATTTTATTACATTATTATTTAAACTATTTATTACTTCTTAGTATAGATAGTTTATCTTTTAGGCACATGTTTTAGGAAGCTATTGGGCCCAAGAGCTTATTAGTTACCTACAGACAGAAGGGCGGTGTTTTTTTTTTGAAAATGGAACTATTGAGTTTCAGAAGTTTCTATGACTGGAAATCATCAAATGACCCCTCCTGCTGTGGGTTAGCAGCGGGAGTGTCAGACTCTTACAGACTAAAATCCACCAAGTTCCTTCTTAAGCCCTTTATGTACCAGGGCCGAACTCTTTCGAACAATCCCGGCTACCTCTAGTTGGCCTTTTAGTAGGCGTTACAGCATTCATAATATAAAACTTAACACTTTAGTCTACCAAGCAAAACCTACTTACTATAACCGAGCATAGAAAACGGTTCTCAAAATTATGTTCTGTCATCAATATTGACGGTAACTGTGTTTCATAGCTTTGAAACTAAGTTTATGACTTCAAGTTGAGAGTTATACTTGGGTTTTATTGCTGTACAAATATGTGGTGGCAGAAGGTTTACTTTGCAGAAATACCTGGATTATAAAATTGCCAGGAATTGGATTAGTTAAAATGAACCATGTAGGTTTGACAATTCCAGGAGAGCCATAGTGTTAAAGTACCCATAAACTGCAGACAAACAGTCAGCCAACAGTTCACTGGATAGTTGGCAATTGTTTTTAAAGAAAATTATATCCCAAAACAAAGACCAGTCCGTCTGATACCGTCTTAATACCTGATCTCTGTAATGCTTACTCCCTATTATTTATTATTTATTTATTTATTGCATATTACGAGCTACATTTTATATTATAAAAAGTATAAAATGTCCAACAAAACTGTATACACAATTTATCTGTTGGATATACACAATTTATCTTCATACTCATTTATGAGCCCAAACAATCAGCCGACTAAAATTTTGCAGTCTGCGAGTAATCTCAGAGCACACATGGAAAGCCACATGGAAAGTCTTCTACTTATGCATATTTCTAGGAGTGTAGAGTTTTGGTTCTACTGTAATCTCTCTATTCTGTACAAAAACACTTAGGCACAATGGAAATAAACGGATTTCCAGTAGAGCCGAGTGTGGCGGAGATCTGTGCCAATGCTGTCTCGAGGTCACTGTAACACTGTATGTTTGTGTGTTTGTCTGTCTGTTTCTAGTGACACGCATCATTGAAACAAATATTCAGAAGAGGGGGGGGGGGGAATAAAGGAAAAATATAGTACTCACTACTATATATAGTAGTATATAGTACACAACTAAATATAGTACTTACACACCAAAAATATGTTACTTTTTTTTTCAGCAGTTTAAACTACTGAAAAAAAACAATGTTGGGAAGCTACATAGGCTATTTATATATTTGTGTATTTATGAAATGATAACCAAGAGAATTAAAATTGTATAGATCTCGATAGAAAGAAGTTATGAGAAATTTCGTAAAATACACAGCAGGAAACTTGTTTTTAGTGTCAATGAATTTAAATTAAAATAAATCGCGTCACCATATCTGTCATCTTTATAGTTTTTCATATTTATTGATATTAAGCCCATCTAATCGTCACGCTAGTAAAAAACAAATCAAAGCATATATAAGCTTATGTAAATTATATTGATGTATTTTCACGGGGATTTACTCGTTCTAATGTAGTTTTCGTTCGATCTCAATTTTCGATTCCATATAAAAATATTAGACTATCATTTGAGTTGTAGTTCTCATGACAAAAACCCATGGGTCAATGTTTCCTCAAACCCGCTTGGCACCATTGAACATGGAATAATATTGCTCTACACAAATATCCACAATCAATATCATCATCTTACATTACAAAGTCTCAATCCAAAAGCATTCTTCAATACATACTTCCAATTATAGGTCCAATACACTGTGTGTCAAAATAAAAGGAACAAAAAAGTAAATAAACAAAGATTGCAAAACGCCGCGTACCTATAAAAGCAATTAAAGAACCCCAACGTTACAATATCAGGGGACTTGATAAATCTATCTTAAACAGCATCCTTGCAGACCTTATTAAATATAAATTATCTCTGTTTTAATATCAAAGAGCCCACGCGAACATTGAGCCAATCTATTGACTTTTTATTGTTGCCAGTTTCAATGTTCCAGCGCTCGGAAATAAAACTACATGTATTTTAATCGTTTGTGCTAACAGATGCGTTTTAATTCGTTTTCTATGCTAATTTTCGAGCTAATATGAAGATGGGATGAGATTGTGTTCGTTGATATAGAAGTGGAGTGAACTTTGAGAGATAAAGTATGATTTTCAATATATTAAAAATACTTTATAAATCATCTCTAATTTCGCATATTTTGTTAAGTAACATAATTAGAAGAATATTACACAATATTTATCAATAATTTTATTTCGATACATTAACATTTCGTAACGAGTCGATATTTTTGAAAGTGAGTGTAACGAATTCCGCGAATTAAATTGACAAATACGTCGCAAGAAGTTACGCTGTGTTATAATTTAATGAAAAACTAGCCGTTTTCCCGCGGTTTCACCCGCGTCCCGTGGGAGCTACTGCCCGCACCGGGATAAAATATAGCCTATGTTACTCGCAGATAATATAGCTTTCTAATGGTGAAAGAATATTTAAAATCGATCCAGTAGTTTTTGAGTTTACCCATTACAACCAAACAAACAAAGTTTTTCCTCTTTATAATATTAGTATAAGTATATAAAACTATTTTGTTATTTTCTATTGAAATAAAGGGGTACCACTGTATATTTTATTTTCTATTGTGTGGGTCTATCGTGTGTCAAAAAAATCATAAATAAGTAAGTGTCATAGTAATGCAAAGACATAAAAGCCTGAAATAAAATCCAGCCAATTTACTAGTAATAAAATCATCAATATTCAATATAATATATTTCATATATAATTTCATATCATATCTCTTATCAGCTACAACCACTGCCAACCCACTAAGTACTAAGACGACATAAAAATCTAAGAGCTATTCTAAACCAGCAAAGTAAATAAGTCCTTAAAGAAAATAAAAACAGAATCTCCTTACACCATCTCCGTTCCCTGCTACCCTAGTACTCTTAATTTATTCGCGACGGTCGCTTGTTTGAGAATGACATTATAATTTCTTTTTCCATTTATCTCATAACGTTTGGTGTTCATGCAAAGAGCTGGATGTTCTTTTGTTTTTTGTTTGCTGAAGATGGCTCTGCGTGTATGCTAAGTTGGCCCTAGGCAGAGTACTATGGAAACTCGATGGAGTATGAAAAATGATAATTGGTAGTGAGTTTATTTTGGTTGCGTTTGAGGGTCACAAAGCAGTAAATAGTTTTATTTTTCTTACGGCCAGTTTCTTCATCAAAAGTTAAAGTTAAAGTAATGTCCAAAGTAAAAGTAACGGTCAAATACGTTTCTTCAAGGCTTAAGTGACAGCAAAACTAATAGAAAAATTGAAATTGACCGTTACTTTTACTTTAGACATTACTTTGACTTTTACTTTGGCTTTAACTTTTGATGAAGAAACTGGCTGTTAGAAGTATAGATAGAGTAAGACTAAACCAATTTTCAGACTTAACACAGGTCAAGTTTACTAAATACAGTCACATCAGGAAGACAATATGTATAAATAAAAAGTAATTATTATGCCTTGTCAAACAAAACATACCATACAATTAATTTTAAAACAAGCATATAAACAGACCTGCTTATAAACCAGCCCAATAATAAAGACAAGCAACCAAGAATACACTACATTTAAAAAACCAACAGCTCACTTTATCTCGATTCTCGATCGTTTGTACCGAAATTATCTCGATTTGCAATCGAGAACTCGTAGTAGGGCAATTTATTTTGCAGTAATTTAAAAAATCGATGTGTGGTTCGAGAGATAATTTTATGAGTACGCAATAAGATAATGTTTCAAAGTATCGGAATATCAGATCAACTTTTAATATCGGTTGATGCTAATAATATTGTAGTTTGTCCGCTGGGGTAATGAGAGTAAAATTGTGGGAATTTGTGCAAGTATCTTAGGGATAGTAATTTGAACTACATAGGTCTTTATGCATTTTGACAAACCATGCACTTTTGCTAATGCTCAATACTTCTCCGTGTGAGAGGAGGCCTGTGCCCAGCAGTGGGACTATAAAAAGGCTGTCACAGTACAGTACATGTACTTTTGACAGTGTACATGAAAAAGTAATATTTTGATAAGTGAAGTCTTATGTATATTTCATTCTTGTTTTCTATTTCTCAATTAATTGAAAATAATGAAAAAAAAAACAATTTATTCTTCTAGCAGGATTTCAAAAGATTTTAGCAGAATTCGAAAGCCTGTCACGGTTCAGCCTTTATTCCGCTCTTTGACACACCCCTACCACCTCTTACATAATTGTCAACATTACCTAGCTATTTACCAATACTCACTAAACAAAACAAATGCAAACAATTGAATACCAAATCCTTAAAAATAAAATTCCGAATATTGCAACCCAAAACAAGACACGATCTCACTTTCGAATACCAATCCTAGTAAAATGCCAAAATTCCTCCCACACTGTCGTCAGTATGGCTGACAATATTTTCGAAACAAAAGACTATCTTTTTCAAAAAAATCCACATACTTACATGCCAATAGAAACAGCACGTCGAACGATTTCATGAGCATATACTTACGTGTCGTCTATTTTTCGAAGGCATCCATTAACGCAAAACGTTACGGCGTGTGTTGTGGTAATGTTAGCTCGCGGCGGTGTCACATTCCGGACCTAGCAGATGTTGTGGACCAATAGGGAACGAGGTGAGAAGGCTCAGAGATCTGGAAAAATGGTGAAGCTACATACGTTTAAAGACTGATAAGACTTAGATCAAAATCTACCACCATACATACGATATGAAGACAAGACACTAGCTGTTCGCTACGTCTTTTTGGGACTACAACTTATCGCATCCAGAAAAAAAGTAGCCTCCCTCGATAATTATCTTTATCTGACAATGACACAGATTTTTTTTAACCAAACCTCCGAAAGCTAAATAAATATTCTGAAGTAGTTACTGAAATTATCATGTTTAAGAATCAAACAAACTCTAAATCTTTATAACATTAGAAGCTTTTTACTGTAAGTTTCTGTTTTTTGATTTTCTTTTGCTCGTATTATTTTCTTCTGTACATTTTCTGTTCGATTTTGTATTTTTCAATTTGTATTTCTATCTTTCATGTAAGATGTAAGAAAAAATTATTTACTTACTGCATTGTAGCCTAGATCTTCTGCAACCTTCGTACACATTGTTCACATGCGCGCGCGCCACTCGTCTCCGATCCAGAGTTTTTGCGCTCTAAACGGATAGCGTTTTGTTTGCTAAGGACCGTGTTTGTGCGATTGTATGGTCGCTATCTGAAGGAGGTTCCAATGGAATCTCAGATATTAAGACCTCTTTATTGCTGGTAGAATGCAATGGGGGATTTATTTGGTCTTGCAGCTTGGCGAGTGTTAAAATGGAATCTATATCGTTTGCACCATATTTAATCTATTTATGGCTACGTATAGTTATGACATATTTAAAATTTCTTCTTCTTTTTGGTAAACGATTTCCCAAAAAAGAGGTTCTCAATATAATTCGACTGCGTATGTATTTTTTTTAATTTGTGAGTTAAGCAACCAATAATTAATTAAGTCTTTAGCATCTAAATCATTATTAATTAGATTTGCTGTTTCATATGTCCATTGGTAGCTGGAGTTTTGTATTTACCTCGATTGTGCAATATTATTGGGTTTTCCACGTGGAAGGTGGAATTATCAGAGTTTTTATTATTTCCTGTTTAGTAGCCATAATTCTTACTTTCTATTAGTTACATGGTTCGTACTGACTGGTCAGATATCTGTACCTTTTTTAGAGATAGGTAGTCATCAAATGATCTGTGATCCCGCTGTGGGTTAGCAGCGGTGAAGGAGTGTCACACTCTTACTGACTAAAACTCACCATGTTCCTTCTTAAGCCCTTTATGTACCTACCGGAGTTGCTGTAATTCTTTCGATCAACCACACAACTACCGCGGCAAGTTGTGACTATTCTTCACAAGTACAATTCTTGTAATCATAATATACTTTCACCTTAAATCTGGACCCTTTATTTTGATTCTCCATAGAATTACACCAACAGTGAGTTGCGTGCTCGCGTGTATAAACTGTATACTTTATTCTGCACGATGGGTATCGCCATCGCTGGCTCGCGCAATGTATCGCATTACGGGTTAATTAGAAGAGCGATTTATTTCATTCAGATTAGCTTAAATAGGGCAGCAGAGTGTTAGTTGATGTTATCTGTGTGGCTTGATGATCGAGCTCCTGATTGGTTTGTTTTATTACTAGCTGTTGCTTGCGGATTAAGCCGTGCCCCAGAGGATCAATTTTCCGGACTTAAAAGGTTGATTTGGCTTTTGATAATGACAAATATCGTTGACTGTTTTATTGTTTAAAAAAAATTTTGACTCCCTCTAATCCCTCTAAAGTCGCAAATTTTATCTCTTTGAAATATTTAATAAACTGCCCTACGTAACGTTTTTTTTTTAAATTCCATAATAAGCGTGTTCAAGCAAGCAAACACAAATTCTTTAGCTATCAAATATTAGTATAGATATCAAATCAGAATCATTTTAATAATCTACACGACAACATTCTAATTCTGTAAAACTAATATTAAAAGTTAATGCAAATGAATCCTCATTAGTAGAGCGACGCGCAAGCGCACAGCGAACAATATGGCGGCCTCAGAGAAAGTGTTTAATATCTAATGAGTGCCATACGCATGGTTACACGTGCTAGAAATGTAACGCTTGTGCGAGTATGAGGGGGTAAGTAGAAATCCAGGTGATTAATAGCTCATGCATCTTCTAACCTTATGATACTCACATGACAAACGCTAAAGTAACTCTCTGTTTATCTGTCTATCTGTCGGGCTTTAAACTGAAACTACTGAACTGATTTCAATGATATTTGGTACCTATATAGATAGTCTAAAGCTTCAGGAAGGCCACTTGTTATCCGGGTGCGGGAAGTTAATAAAGGATTATATACGCTGATAGTTCCCTAGCAGTAGATTCATTCAAATCTACTGCTAGGGAACTATCTAGTCTTATTTAAAAATATCTTATTCCACTTTTCACCGACAACATGAACTGTTTTTCTTAAAACAACAATCTGCTTTGAACACTGAATGTGAAAATACATACTTAACAGTTGTTTTAAGAAAACTGATGAGTTTGTTACTGCTGAACTTGGGCTTTCGTGTCAAATAGCCTACTTGCCAGATTAGCCTTTGCGTTCGAATTATTAGCATAGCGACAAAACCAGCCCCAGAAAATCACATGATGACATCCCATCAATTTCAAATGCACCGGAAATTAAAACTTGTTATTTTAATTTGATAAATCCACATCTGCTTGCATAATGGCTTGAGACATTTCTTTTTTATTACCTCCTGCTTTGTGAAATATTATGAAATTGACTCCATTTGAATGGTTCGGTAATAAACGCGATTTGATTTTGAAAACAGAAGCAAAATGATGTTTCTTAAGTATTGACAAGTTTTTGTAAAAAGGTGAAGAAACGTACTTTCTTGTAGATTATTTGACACATTCGAACGTCTGGAATTAAAGATGACCCAATCCTTAAAACCTTGTTAAAAACATTTTTTTTTATGAATTAACAAATCACAGTTACTAGTCTTATTATCCAAGGATGTACCATTAAATGGACGCAAAAGTTTGAAAAAATTCAGGTTATTTAATTTAAACAAATTCCCTGCTGTTTTTCTATCCACTATCATTTATAATTATCGAGACCAGCGTAGTGTCTAAACACCAGTCTTTAAACGGTAATTAACCAACGTCCTTTCAAAAGGACAAAAAGACGATATAAGCGGATTCCAAAGCTGCCGTAATATGTTATTAAAAATACATCAATTAGACATTAGCCTTCGGTCTGTTCGCGAATTTAAACGCTCGTTTGCTGTAACTGCGGTTAAACGAAGATTAATGAATACACTGAAATATATTCAGATTAGCTAATGTGCTGGAGGTGAATTTGCAATGCTAGAGAATATATACTTATTTAAAAAATTATAGAGCAATATAAAAATGTGTTTGCGGAAAAATAATAGTTTTCTAGCAAAGAGAAAAGTGGATCATACTTCACATAACATTATGATTATAAACGTCAAAGTTTTAATAGGTACTTAAACTTACACATAAGTCCTATATACATAGGCCCTTACTTATAACTACACATAGGTATGTGAAACTTTGTTATTCTTTCACGCGAAAGTTACCAAACGGATTTTGATAAAACTGTAAGCTACTCTATCCGGTTGCAGGAAGTAGGTAGTTCCCTCTGATCGCTAATAAAAGCAACAGCAACTTTAAGCATCAAGTTATATCTAGGAATATTTTATTGAATAAACGACCCACGTGTATCAAAATCATAGACAGCGTAACAGCTTTTAAAAAAAGCCTTTTGTAATATCTATGCATTGTGCTCATTGTATTTTTCTAAGCAATATTGGCACGTGCTGTCTCAAAGCATCTGCCTGGAACAATCAGACAAACCAATTTCAACCTTCCTCCCTTTACATAAAGTTCAATTTAGCCTGTATTACTTTTGCAGATGCGTCGAATCAGCTGTTGAAGATAGCTGTAGTAATTTGAGCTTAATTTTGATTGCAATAAGGGTGGTTTTTGTAATTAATGTGTTGTGATACGGTATGTTACGTCTATTGTGAGCTTTGAACATCTGCGTTGACCTTTAGGCCAGATGGCAATTTTTTTTTCAGGTAATGTTTGAGCACGTGATGTTAATTTATTGAATTTGGGGATATATGATTTTCAATTTAAGTACCTAAGTTATGCTTAGGAACATTGGCCATCTAATGGAACAAGGAAAATAATTTGCATATTTATTTAGCAAGGCTTTTTGGAACAGCCAGGCAGTGGCGGCGTAGCATCGGGTGGCACCCGGGGCGTACTACCTATTGAGCACCCCCCGTCCCTCCCCCCCCCCCCAAAAAAAAAAAAAAAACGACAAAATATAATCACGGGCTAAAATTGTAAATTAAAGTACTTAAAAATCGTGTAGAAATCATTCATGGTGCTTTTTGCTAGGTTTAACATAAAGAAACCGGAGACAGATCACTGCAAACTTATAAAGCCCTAGCGAAGCGATCCCGTGTCATTTGAGTTTTGAGACTTAAAATAACTCAAACATGTTTCTAAAAAACCAGTGTCCAGTGACAAAAGCCGCGAGCGTAGCGAGCGCGAAATTTTTGAATTTTAGAACAGTAAAGTCCCTTAAAGAGTTTAAAAGAAACAGGCGTAAAGTGGAAAAGCCGCGAGCGGAGAGAGCGCGAAATTTTTGAGTTTTAGAACAGTGAAATCCCTTAAAGAGTTTAAAAGAAAGAGGCGTAAAATGGAAAAGTCGCGAGCGAAGCGAGCGCGAAATTTTTGAGTTTTACGACAGTAAAGTCCCTTAAAGAGTTTAAAATAAACAGGCGTAAAGTGGAAAAGCCGCGAGCGTAGCGAGCGCGAGATTTTGGATTTTTGGGACTCAATAATACCTAAAGAAATTAGAAAAACCACCGTAATGTGAAAGGCGCGAGCGGAGCGAGCGCGAAATTTTTTGAGTTTTGGTACACAAAAGTCCTCCACTTCCTAAACAACTTAGAAATCGTCAGCGTAGAGCGTCAGTTGTTTTTGCTAACTTTAACTTTTTGTTAGATTGAGGACTCAAGAAGTAAACGCAGAAGAACTGAGGGTAGTTGCCAAGTAAACAGCCAAATAAAGTTGCTCCACAAATAAAATTTTAATAAAATATAATTACTGAAGATATAGTGTTAATTAATGTACAGAACTACAGCTTAGATCGAGCTACCTGCTGGCAAGTGTTTTCTCTTCTCCATCTCTTTACTTCTCTCACTATTTACATCGCAAGATTTATTTCTACACTTAAGTGACTACACAATACACCACAAGATTATGGATTCCATCACCAACACTCTCACTGGTCTCATGGACAGCTTTAATAAGAGGATGGCAGAGTTTGAAGCTCAGTTGCAGAAGGCACCAGCAGAACCATCCCACCCAAACTTGACTGCAGAATTTCAAGCCTTCAGAGTCTTCATAACTCAGGCTGTCACTAGCTTGCAGCAACAGGTGGAATTGCTTGCAAGAAGCATTGACTCCATGGAGATGCGTAGTCGGAGAGGCATCTTGTTGCTTCACGGTGTCCCAGAGGCGAAGGATGAAGATGCAGCACAGGTGGTGGTGGATGTCGTCAAGGACCGCTTGAAGATGACTGACTTCACACTAGCTGACATCAAGAGGAGTCACCGGATGGGACGGTCATCTACTGCCTCAAGATCACGGCCTATATTATTCAAACTTAGGGATGGTGCTGTCCGTGACAACATTTGGTTCAACAAAACCCAATTAAAAGGTGCCGGTATCACCATTTCGGAATTTCTGACCAAGTCGAGGCATGACCTGTTCATGGCTGCACGAAAGAGCCTTGGGGTGACTAAGTGCTGGACGAGAGACGGGTGCGTTTATGTTCTTGCACCCGATGGGTCGCGGCATCGTATTACGACTGCTGCAGAGTTAAGTGCATTATTGCCGCAAAATGCCACGGAGTCCCCGAAGGAGCCTGCGACCGTCGACGCTCCACGGAAGCCCGTCATCACAAGTAGGCCCAAACGTGCTGCTGCATTCAAAAAGTGAATTGTTCGTCACTAATGTATCAAGTCCGGGTAGTATTACTTTTATTTTATATTTTTCCACAATTGGCACACCCACCTTTCAATTCTGTTAGTCATTTTCTTTCCTTTCTCTAAATTGTAAATAAACAAGTGGGTAGTGGTAGTATGCTAGTCTTGTCAGATTGATTGACAGCAAACAGCTGCTGTCACACTCAGGCGACAGGTATTCTCGTTACTGTCACTGACATATATGTAAAACCTGTCAATTGTATTTTTACTGCTGTTATTCTCGGTGACTTAATACCCGGACTAAGGATTTAAGTATTATAAAAATAAAATAGTGTTGTTTTTTAGTTAGTTTTAAGTTTAAGAAACCATAGTTATTTGCGATTGTAAAAATATACCTGTCTAGCACGGCCGGCAGGTGGACTGTTTATCTGTCCCATTTAAGTTGTTTTTTATTTTTATATATATATATATATATATATTTATTCATATATATTTCTATTTAATACAGTTTTATTTATTTTTAACATTTTATGTCTTCTCATGACAATAGCAGCGAATCAGACACGTTCTTTTCAGCCAGTAGTATCGATGACAGTTTTGCAAGCTGACCTTCACTTTCAGACACGATAACTGCACAGTTTTCTGATGTACCTAGGAATTTTAATGCAGTACACATAAACGCTCAGAGCATTCCGGCACATTTCCCTGATATGCTGGCAAGTTTTGACTGTAAGAATGTTCATGCAATTCTTGTCTCCGAGTCGTGGCTCAAGCCTTGTCTCCCGACAGCGGCTTATTCTCTCCCAGGTTTCCAGCTGGTGAGAAATGACCGCACAGGTGGGGCCGGTGGTGGTGTTGCCATATATCTCCGCTCATACATTTCCTTTAAAATCGTAGATATGTCAGCGCAGCCACCTCCTACCAACGCTGGGGAGCATCTCTTTCTGGAACTAACTATGTGCCACACTAAAGTTCTACTAGGAGTCTATTACTGTCCCTCACTACGCATTAACTTCTTTTCCTCTTTAGAACACATTTTAGAAAATTTTGTACTTTCTTACAGTCATGTTATTATCATGGGTGATTTCAACACCTGTCTTCTTAAAAATGATTCTCGATCTGCATCTCTTAATTCTATCATTAATTCTAACAATCTATCAATACTTCCTCTTAATGCAACACACCATTTCCCTCATTCTACCCCTTCTCTTCTTGATTTAATTTTTGTATCTTCTTTTGATCACGTCGCTAAGCATGGTCAGTGTTCGGCTGATGCATTTTCTTACCATGATCTTATATATATTTCTTATAAAATTCGTCCTCCCAAAGCAAAGGCAAGAATTCTTCTGCAGCGCAATTTTAATGGCATGGATCTTGAAAACCTTCGTGTGGACGCAGCTAACATGGACTGGACGTCTGTTGAGAATTCCGAGTCAGTTGACGAAAAAGTGGAAATATTTACTTCACGTCTAGTAGCTCTCTACGACGTTCACGCTCCCATTCGCGCAGTTAAAGTAAGACACCTGCCATCACCATGGCTCACGACAGAAATAAAGCAGATAATGGCGAGGAAGGTGTCAGCTAAGTCGAGGTACAAGGCTCGTTCTACATCGACAAATTGGGAGAAATTTGTAGAAGCACGAAATCGCTGCAACAAGGTGTGTAGAATTGCACAACGCCAACACTTTCATACGTCAGTTGAAAACGAGGATCCAGCTAAGGTCTGGAGATTTCTACGGTCAATGGGGATTGGAAAATCACGTACTGATAAAATTTCTCAAGATGTAAACATAAATTCATTGAATCAACATTTCTCATCTTCGTCCAACTTTGATGGGACAACCAAATCTAACACTTTAAACTATCTGTCTTGTCTTCCAACCCCTGACTATCCACCTTTTGTCTTTAATCAATTTGCTGCTTGTGATGTTAAGAAGAGCATTGCATCCATCACTTCTGATGCTGTTGGAAGTGACTGTGTCAGCCGTAAAATGATTCTCCCTATCCTGGACGAAATCCTTCCCGTCATCTGTCACATCCTTAACTATTCCATATTTAGTGGCGTCTTTCCTGATGCGTGGAAAGAGGCCCAAATTACCCCCTTACCAAAAAAATCCAATCCCACATCCTTTTCCGAGTATCGCCCTATATCTATATTACCATTCCTATCTAAAGTCCTGGAACGTCTTATTCACAACCAGTTAAGTTCATTCCTTTCCAAGAATAGACTTCTTAATCCTTTCCAATCCGGTTTTCGTCCTGGTCACAGTACAGTAACAGCCTTGGTCAATATTACGGATGACATCAGGCTGGGCATGGAAAATGGGAAGTTAACGGTACTGGCGCTGCTGGACTTCAGCAATGCCTTTAATACCGTTGATTTTGACATTTTGCTTGGTATTCTTCGCTCTCTTAACATATCTCCAACGGCCATTGATTGGTTTCAAAGTTACCTGTACGGGCGCCGGCAACGTATTCGCATTGAAGATAAATACTCTTCATGGTGTGAAACAACAGCTGGTGTGCCGCAGGGTGGCGTTTTATCTCCATTACTGTTCGCAATTTTTATAAATTCCATCTCAAATAAACTGATTTCCAACTACCACCTGTATGCAGATGATCTACAAATATACTCGCAAGCCCAGTTAGGGGGACTGTCCGAGGCAATCGAATTAATAAATAAAGATCTTTCCCAAATAGCTGAGTGGAGCAGGCGCTACGGGCTTCGAATCAACCCTTTAAAAACTCAGCTGATTATCATCGGTAGCTCTCGGATGGTCTCCAAAATTGACTGGTTTAATCTCCCTCAAGTCGTGTATGATGGTGTCCAAATACCCTATAGCAATAAGGTCAAGAACTTGGGCGTATACCTTGATAGCCGAATGTCCTGGGAGCCGCAGATCCAAGAAACCAGTCGAAGGTTATTTGCATCTGCAGGATCCTTAAGACGGCTGCAAAATTTCCTACCCATTGCCACAAAAATTGCGCTTGCACAGTCTCTTCTTCTTCCTATTCTTGACTATGCTGATGCCAGCTATCTTGATCTCAGAGAGGACCAGCTGAATAAACTTGAGCGTCTTCAGAATGTTTGTATAAGATTCATATTTGGTTTACGCAAATATGATCATGTGTCAGAATTTCGTGTTAAGCTCAAGTGGCTTCCAATACGACTTCGCCGGAACGCTCATATACTCTCCTTGCTTTATAGTATCCTTTTTCACCCTACGTCCCCCGCTTATCTCAACAGTCGTTTTGAGTTTGTTTGTGATACGCATTCAAGATCACTCAGGTCATCAGAAAATCTAAAACTGAAGATGCCAGTGCACTTCACGTCATTTTACGACAAATCGTTCGTTGTGCAGGCCACTCGTCTGTGGAATGCACTGCCAGTGGCAATAAGACGGGCGCAGTCGATCGCAGTATTCAAAAAAATGGTGAAGGATCACTATCTGGCTCATTGACTACTGTCGCTGTATTGTTATTCTTTCATCTTAATTTTTTTCTATTATTATTACATGTATTTTATATATTTTATCGTTTATTGACTATTTATTTTCTATATCTTTAGTATTTATCGTATATTTATCAATTATATGTACACCCTAAACTACCCCTTTTTCTAACTATTCTGCAGATAAACTCCATCCAAAGGTTGTCTGGAAGAAATTGCTGATTAGCGATAAGACCGCCATTTGTACTCTTCTTTGTGTATTGTGATGTCCTGTATTGTAAATTTTCTTTTTTCTTGGTGTACAATAAAGCATAATCTATCTAAGAAGTTTTTTTCTAAGTTTGAGGAATTAATTTAAGTAATCAGGAAACAGAACAAAAATAAACAAGAAAGAGAGGGGTGACAGCCGGACTCACCCCTCTCAGTGTTGCCTCGACGTCTCGCGCATGCACTGTTGTGATTTTGTTTGAATATCGTGCATTTAGTGAACCTAGGCTTTGCAGATTAGAATGGCACCCTCAGTGACTTGTCAATTTTGCCCGCGCCATCCTGGTCGTGCAGATATGTGCCGACCGAGATGGCACCCCCTTAGACGTGGCACCCGGGGCGGACCGCCCCCTCCGCCCCCCCCTTACGCCGCTACTGCAGCCAGGTATCTTCATCTTCTTAATTACTAAATCAAATACATATGTTAACCAGTTACCTATATGCTCTGTATTTTGTGTAATTTAAGAAGAGCCCTCAGCAAATAAAATCGCAACTACAGTACCAAAAACTGTTTCTTAAATCTTAAGCCGCCTTCACCTTTCACCCAACAAAAACAGTTTTTTTCTATCTAAAAACAAAACAATTTTGTAAGACAAAGAGGCGGCATAGTAAAAGTAAATAGTAAATGAGCAGTTTTATGTGATACCGTGAACGACGCGTGCGCAGTGTGTGAGTGGCGGCGCTTGTGATCGCTTCATCAAAAGAGGGGGTAGGGTTAGGGGTCTGTGGTGTGATAGGAAAGCTTTTTCTGTGTGTGGTGCGTTGAATATGATTATTTTTGGTTTAAAGATAGGTCTGGTTTGCCAAAATAAATAAGGGTACCACGTAGAGTAATTAATATATGGGTATAATATAGTACAGGGGCAGATCAAAAGATTTCGAGAAAGAAATACATATAAAATAGGTATGTGTCACCCGTTCCCCGAACAGATTGGAAACAAGGCAACAAGAAGTACCTATATTTTTCGACTAAGTCTAAAAACCTAATTGTTATTTTGTCTACTGTAATAGTTAATTTTAGCGGCTCTACATTACCTTGAATATATTACATGACATTTAAATATACGGAACCATGAATTCCTTCAGTAGGTTCAATTTTAAGTATGTTATCGTAAATTCGTGCGAACGTTGTCACGCTCTATTTGAGCCGATCGAAATTTGGATGCGTGCGCGCTTGTGCCACACTCAATATTTGTGTAATATCGAATATTTCATCAATTGCACCTTTACTGTTGATAAAAATATTTGTGGTTATAGGCAGCTGTTCAACAAATAGCTGTAAGTTGTTAGTTTTTGATACAATGTATGATTTTGTGGCAATGTGGTACTTCGTTGTAATAGTGTAGTCTTGAGATTAGAGGAAATTGAATTTCCTTGTACATTTCCACTCTCTTCACATGACGAATAGGTTCATTCAGAATACAAGGAACACAAAAAAAACTTTTAAGTTATTTATTTACATGTTATACAAACATAACTTGCATCACACTAGACTGAGGAGACTCACTTACTTAAGCCGTGTTTCCTCAAATTCAGTATTGTGAATCATTTCGTCATTGTTTCAAAAATAGCGACAAAACGCCTAAAAAGCGGAAAACTATTGGACAATTGTGTCAAAGTCAGAGGTGCCGAATCTTGCGCAACTTCAGGTGTCAAAAACTTTTTTCTGAATGACATTCCCATTGAAAACTATTCATCGAATCGTCACGTGCGTAAATTTTATGGTAAATAGGTGGTACAAATTTATTTTTTGCCGTCAAAGAAACAGCGAACGATTTTTTTGAACCTTAACACTTAAGAAATAGGTGCTTAAATGAGTTCAATTTCGTGTGCCCACCGCAAACGTGTCTTTGGTAAGACGTTGACTTACAAAGTTGTGTTTACCGGTGCTTGGACCTTATGTAGTTGATATAGAGGTGTTTTTCGTTGAGCCTGGAATGGTTAGTGGTAAGTTCAATGAACCGAATCACAGCTAAGTAAATAAATAGGTGGCAGCACGTTTTAGATGCAAGTGTGAAAAAAACGCGATCTGTTTGCGGTACTCGGCTAGAGTTAGATAATTTAACTGTTAAAGGAGGAATGGGACGAAATTGCTGTTACAATGGAAGAGTACAAAGAAACTGTTAGTAAAGAAAATTGGAAATAATAGATCTAGGTTTTTACAAAGATTGTACAAAGAAGGCTTTTATTTACACTGATCTAGATAAAAAAAAATCGAGGAGCCATTGGATTCATTTAAATAATATACAACACTTAAACAATTGAGACATCATGTGACTATTTCTTAAAATACTTATCATAGCTTTACAAGAAGAAAGCTGTATTTTATATATTTACAGACAAAATATCCAAAATTGATTTCGACTGAAACAAAACTTAACGCTACGTTAGTTCCAGTTTAAATAATAATAATCATGTAATAGCTTTCTTAGATTCACCGGTTATCCAGACTTCGAGTGGGGAATCCCATAAGGAAAAACCCAATAATCCTACCAGACCTGTATAAGCTAGTATAAAATACAAATCATCATCGAAGTTTTTTTGTTTAGCTTTGGTAATATCGAATACCTCCTTTAGAGTTTGTGGCTAAGTAGGAACAGGTCTTACTATATGTGATCTATCATAAGGTTAAGCAACGATTGAGACGATCAGTCCTAGCATGGGTGACCATTTATGTGAGGAGTTCCTCTATGTTTCGATAAGCGCGGTTTTGAATATCTTTGGCCTTCGTTGAGCTAGACAGAAGACAGAAAGTCTGACAACCAGTCTTTGGCTTGCCCATGTAACTAGGTTCAGATAGGTAGTAAGTAACTCCATATTAAACACTGGTACAGGGGGATCCGATTAGTCTTCAATCCGATCCCAACATAATTCAGAAAAGACTAGGCAGCTAACCTCTAAGAATACAGTAACATCTTCAAATACAAGAAACCGTTGCAAAATCATTATCTTCGAGTTTCAATAACACACTTCGCACTCTGACTTGGCTTCATAACAAGATATGCTCATGTCTACACTGACCTCTATGGTCGAGCCTGTAACATGATTGCGAGAAATTGCTGTACTTATAGTGTTTTTTTTATTATGTTGTAAGTATGTTCTTTATTGGTGTACGGTTATAATGTTGGCACTTCCTTTCCTTTCTGTTTGAACTTCGAAATTAGAGGTTAGGATAGGTATTGTTTTACGTAATTTTAGTGAGCTTCTTAGATAATTCAATTGTAAGTTTTGATGCGTGGGAAGTACCTTGACCTGTCCTGTATTTGGGGATATCCCATTTTATCCTCAGATTCTCAGAAACTTACTTCATCCGGCCCATTTTAGGTTAGGTACCTATAATTATTATGTGAATGGTTTAGACTTTAGAGAGAGACGAAACATGATGCTTACATCTCAATAACTTAATGTAATAACTTGTATTCACTATGTTATAGAAAATAAAATTATTACCAAGAAAAAAATCTTCTAAAAGGCAGTCAAAATACGGACAGAAAAGTACAGTTTTCATCAAATATCTTTATCACTCTGTCAACCATTTAACGCTTCACGCAAGCGCTGTCGTGTATTCGTCTCTACCTCCAGCAGATCTTCAAAAAGCTAGAATTCTGGGGTCCTGATCACAGTGTATCATATAGTTCAAAAATCCGCAATAGCAGTAGTGCTTGCATGTGAAATGATCCGTGGGAGGCACCTGGCAATAGATTGAGAAGATTGCGAGTTGTGGGTCATCTTAATGCCAATAGTGATTGTAACCGATACGTTATTGTTTTATTTACCTATGTTACTAAAAACATTATTGGTGAAATAATTTTAATTCGCAATTATCTGAACTGGTGGAAGTTGAAACATTTCGTTATTACATAGACCAGTGGTTCTTAACCTTTTTGACATGAGGGACCACTTTGACCAAAGTTGTCTTGCCGGGGACCACCTCATCGGTTTACCTAAATTAGTACTCATTTCTTTATTATTTACAAAAAAATAACTGAATTTTTGGGTCAGTTCTACTCAAAGCTAAACGCATGTCGACAGTTTTGTAGGTAAGCAATGCAATTTTATCGGACTTCAACCAAATATTACGTAAAATTTAGCCCAAACTTACTTAACTTTTTGTTTGTTGACAAATGCAAAAATAAGGGCATACAGTTTCTGAATACGCGAGCGGAGCGAGCGCGACATTTTAATTATTTTTTTAAGACTCAAAACCAAAATTACGTAAAATGTAGCCCAAACATACATTTTCATGAATGGGGGGACTAGGTACGACACACCCGATATACGTCCATACGAAAACTCCCGCTCGCAATTATAAGTCGATAAAAATTAAGTTAGATAAAGTATAGCAACGTCGCGAAGCGAAGCGAAGCTAAGCTTCGCGGACCACTTGGAATGCCTCCAGGGACCACCAGTGGTCCGCGGACCACCGGTTAAGAACCACTGACATAGACGATTTGAAAGACCGTTAATAATATCGGCGCTTATTACAATGGAGATAAACAGGATGTTTGAATAAGAAAATAGCTTTTGTAAACCTTCTCTCTATATATATGTACATAGATTTCATTTCTTGTCGACTATGTATCCCTTACTAACAATATAAACGCTAAAATAGCTGAACCTATTGAAATCCAACATGGCACGCAGATAGGTGTCCCCTGTACAAGAACATAGACTAACTTTTATCCAGGTGTTAGTCGTACATACATAGTTTACTCGGACGAAGTGGCGGACAAAGTCATGAGCAAAATCCGATACGTCAATATTTTCCTTTTGAAATTGATATCTCAACTGTCAATTTTCTGTGTACGCTGGTCATGCGCGCGCGCTCTTTACGAATACCAAGCATGACCTTTGTGACGTCACCAATAAGGTCAATGACACCAAGCATAGTATAAATACATACTTAGTATGTTTTATGTATGATCACCGTAGCATAGCCGGATACTAATAATAACTAATGTCTTGGTTTAGATTGATATCTGTTCTACATATTTTCGAAGAGTATCGCGCAAAAAATATTGTAAATTATCTCTATATTTTGATGAAACTTAAGTCTTAGTACAGCAATCCTCACTTACATAAAAATATTGTAAGAAGGCTCATCATCATCATCATCATCATCTCAGCCATAGGACGTCCACTGCTGAACATAGGCCTCCCCCTTAATCTCCACAGATACCTGTTGGAGGCGACCTGCATCCAGCGTCTTCCGGCGACATTTATAAGGTCGTCTGACCTTGTTGGTGGACGTACATAGGTATATTGTGTAAGTTAAGTGTAAAACTGAGAATGGTAAATGCCTATATCAGTGAATATAATATTTATCTGACTAAATAATTCTTTCCTTCTACAGAATTAAACAATAAAAAAATCTCGCATAAGTAAACCCGAAGAATGCAAGCATGAGCTAAAAACGTAAAGTCATAAAACTCAACAGATTTTATACCTATTACAAAATATTACGGTCAATCCGCGACAATATGGCCACTACACTAAAACGCAGTAAAATACGACACGACCCGATTCTCAGTCGACTGACATTTGTGTCCTATGTTATGCCAGGATGTGACGTCAATGTAGCTGTAATATTTGTAAGTTGGAAGTTCATGATTAGGTTTTAAATTGTGTAGTTGTTGACATACTTTTTTGTAGACTTCATAGCTTGCGAAAGAAGATGTATCCGTCCAGACCGCTTGTAGGCCATACTGGCTAAAGGAAGATCAGTCAGCTGCGCAAGACATGTTATAGTGCACAAGCATTTGCGCAGACACAGGTGCACTCACTATTCCTTCACTCTCATAGCCTGATGGGACGGTAATCCGACCCATTTAAATACGTCCTTTTGATGCATGGGTGTATCAATCTCCACCTCTCAGTTGTCACCAACGGACTGTTTGCCGAAGCTTCGTCCCCACAAAGCTATTTCACTGCGACCCGGTAATTCAATGCTAGGTACTACTAGACAAACGAGGATTCCATTGCATTTAGATAAGCGAGAAATACAAAAATCCTTATCAATCTATTCTCCTGGTCTTTTGGAACTTAAAATAATATTTGTATTGAGGAGAACGTCGTCACATTAATTTTATTTCTATTCATTTTCGCAAAGGTGTACCTGTATTGCACCCACATTTCGCGATTTGCTTATGTTTAAGCCTATAAACCAGGCGCGCCCGCGCCGGCCAATTGATACTATACTCTAGTTTTATCGATTATGTTGAAAATACTATTATTATTTGTTTTATTGACCTATAAACTATCCTACTTGCTTGAAACTGGCACGATAACTCAGCTGTGTTTTGCAATATGAAACAATTTCAGCGGGGTACGCGTGGCATAAGATATGTATGTTTTCATTCATCTTTACATTTATTTGACACTACTCGGTTTCACCCGTGTCTTGCGAGAACTATAGGGATAAACTATAGTTTATGTTACTCGGGAAGAGTATAGCTTTCCAACAGCGAAAGAATTTTTCAAATCTGTTCAGTACTTTCGGAGCCTTCAGGGTACAAATAAACTAACAAAAAAGGTTTCCTTTTTATTATGTTTTTTATTGTTTAATTCTGCTTAGTATGTTAATATGAGGATCAAGATATCGAGCACTTTATTTAGAGTAAACTTGTTTAACCCCAAACTGGTACATCTGAGTCACGATGGAAAAATATTTCAAATTGTTTTTTATTTAAAGCTTTGGTACTGCGCAGTTTTTTCGAGAGAGGAGTTTCGGCTTCGTAATATTGGTAGTGAGTTGCTACTGTTTTGAAGACAATCCGTTATAATAACTTACACTTTTAAAATATGTTGTCTTTTTTGAATGATTTAATCACATAAAAGGTGAAGGAAAACATCTCGAGTTAGCCTGGATAAGAGAATTGGTGATTTAAGTCCTGTGCCCTGCAGTTGGATGATAAAAAAGGCTGATGATGATAAAAGGTACGCCCAGAGTACATTGCTTGTTCATATTATGCCTAATGTTATACATGTAATATGGTGGGTGAAGTATGTATATTATGTGTTTTTTTGCAAAAAACACACAAGAAAGTAATAAACTACAAACAGGGTTACGCAACCGTGATATACTTAGCGTAAACATTAAACACCGCATAACAAGGCATCACTTTCGCGCAGTTGAGCAATACCGTGGTAATCGTGGCAGCATTGTATGAGCTACTGGTATGAGTACGATGCCTAGATCATTGAACCAACAGGAGACGTCGTTACCGTGCCTTTCCTTCTGCCAAAAGTGCAAGAGGAGAGAGATGACAATAAACAATGATACTTGTGTAACAATAAGAAAACCAAGTGTTTTGCTTTGAGATAATCGTACAACTGTCTGCATCCGATACACTCTGCGTAGTACATTTTTAAATTGTTCACAAGTTCACTTATGTGCATAAGTGTTTGTCAATTTTGTCGTGTGCATGAGCAAGGCATTTTTCCACAAATCCACGCATGTTTTTCTACCGTAAAAGTTTACGGTAAATCCACTGGACGTAGGCATGGTGCTAAGTTTTTTATAGTTACGATATAAACGTGCCAAATTAAAAAAAAACGTGTTGTGTTCAAGAGCTCTCACGTTGTGATCGAAAATGTATGAATGAGCTGTAGCTATTGATTGCGTTACCTCTCTTACGTTTTCAGACGTTTTTGCAGAGGGGTTTGTTCTCTTAGCGACTCCGGTTGGTTATATGATCTAAGTTAAGTTACCAGCATTGTTTGAGCATGGTTACCTTTGTTTTAGGTATTTATAAACTCTTTGTTTTTATTTTATGACCTCAATTTAGAGGTGAGGAATTTTTAAGTTAGATTTTTGAGATAGGTATGACACATTTTCGAGGTCAGCTACAAGATCCCCCGAAATACAATTAGATTTTGCAAACTTTGAAAGAGATTTTGATAGAACCTACAGGTTTTTTTGATAATTTGAATTATGAATGGATGCAACTTTATTATTTTCAATCTAATACAAATCGCGGCCTACAGAAACAAGAGCAACGTCGACGTATATATTCCACCATATTCTTCAGTCTTCAACATGAAGTTTCCAAGTTTTGTCTGCAGCTTTGAGATTACTGTAAAAAGTAGCTAGTGTGTCAAAAGCTCTATAATTTTCTTTCACACAGCAAAAACAAAACAAATATGTTAACGGACTTGCGTCAAAAAACTTATGTTCTTACGTCTGCTAAATATTTAGATTGTTGACTTTACCTTTTAACTTCTCGGCGTTATATTTACCGTAGTTATTAACATATACCTACCCTCAAATATTTGCTTTCTTTTATAACCCACTGTGGGTGCAAGTTCACGGATCTCAACACTGCATAGCCTAGAAAATTGGTGTTAATTTATTATGAGTATAATACTGTTACATAATAGAAATACTAACATTACAATACTATTATTGGGAAAGTAAGATTTTTGGGTCATCATCAGCCTTATATTATCGTCCCACTGCTGGGCCTCCTCTCACACGGAGAAGGATTGAGCGTTAATCACCACCCTTGTTCAATGCGGGTTGGTGATTACAGACTATATAGTCCAAGTTTCCTCTAGATATTTTCCTTCACAATCTTGCGTCAGTTACAACAATTTTTTTTCACACGTTGTTGTTGAGGTAGTATAGTTGCATTAAGTAATTCCCTCAGGACAGAGGCCACGCAGCAAAAAGAATATTCCCATAGCACAAACGAACTAGTACCTTTTTCAACTGCTCCAATTAATGACGTAAGACCAGGAAACACATTGATTACGTCAGAAAAACATAATAGGCCTACCCATCCACTCTCGTCTTCATCAGGTGTTAAGCAAAAACTTCTTACAAAGGGGTCGTGAGAGCAAAGAGGTTTACCAGGGCAGTTCTCATGATGCGCAAGAGTCTCTATTATCTATGCTATTTAAATTGGCAGTTTATAATTGGATCGATGGGCGCGTTTGACTTGATTTTTCTCACGATATTTGTAATGTTTGTTAGTTAAGATGCGCGTTTGTTTATTATATTTTTGTATTTAGTGATGATAATGTGGTGTTAGGGAAAGATTGCATCTATACTAATATTACAAAGAGGAAAACTTTGTTTGTTTGTTTGGTTGTAATGAATAGGCTCAAAAACTACTGGACGGATTTTAAATATTCTTTCACCATTAGAAAGCTATATTATCTGCGAGTAACATATATATAACCATGCTTTATCCCGGTGCGGGCAGTAGCTCCCACGGGACGCGGGTGAAACCGCAGGAAAACGGCTAGTCGTGTATAAAATGAATAGTTAAGGTGTATGCCAGTTATTATTCATTAAATTTAAATATAAGCTGTTGCCTGCAGTATTAACCAAGTCCTTAGGGGCCTAATAATACCTTCAAGGGACAGACGATGTTTTCTTAACATAATGTATCCCATTCCCATCAACTCTAAGTAAAGGTGTTTTTAAATCAGACTAGGAATAGGAATACCTAGTATGAGCGTGTTCAGCTTCTTAACACATTTTATTTTAGTTTCCTTTTCATCATGATTGATACATCTTCAGGATAATTTTCCCTGCATTCAAATGAATTGCATGAAGGTACATATTTATATTTTTCTGCCAGCTTTTTATCGTATAACGTAAAAAAAAAACTTGTGATACCGATCTAATTAACAGGCGTATTAACGTTCATTACCACCAGTAATTAGTCTGACAAACAGCCTTACCAAGGAGTATCGAGTTACCTAGTACCCAAGCATTGGAGGTCAGATAGGCAGTCGCTTCATATAGCGGTGATATGCACCTACATACTTAAGACTGGAATTTAGACACCTACCAAAAAGGCTAGACAGATAATGAGATTTTTTGTAAAACTTCTCGTCTGTCTGTTCTTTAAATTTGTGTGATGTTTTTTGCCCATACATTGACCACCAGTGACCTGCATAGCCCAATTACTGGGTAATACCAGCTACCTCAAATTATACAGGTTGTTACAAAAGTCTTCACCTACGCAGCCTAAAATATATAAGAAGGTGAATGTTTTTTTTTTTGTGTGTAATTGTTATTTCAATGAAAACCTAAGTACCAACTTTGTTTTATATGGTGGTAATTTTAAAGTATTGCTATAGGTTGTAAAATGTATCTTAGGTAAAAAGGAGCCCTTGTCAAGCTTTATAATTTTTATTAACTTTTCATTAAAATCGGTTCAGTTGTTTTAATGTGAAAGCTCAATAAACAAAGTTACTTTCGCATTTACAATATTAGTAAGTAGAAATAACTTGTGCCTTGTAATTTATTTTCTTCTTGTTTCATAAATATGAATTGTGTACATAAACTGTTAAATAATAAGAATGTTACTTGTGAGATGACGGCAGATAGAAGAGTATGGTACGAGAAAACATGCTGCGCCGACCCCAAATAAAATTGGGATAAGGGCAGGAGGATGATGACTGTTAAATAAATTAGGATTAAGTATTTTAATGTTTTTATTTTATATCAACCTGTATATATTGTTCTATAAAGACATTTCGTACAAACAGTTATATTGTTATATTGACAGCGGTTCGTGGTATATTTGAAAACAATTGAATACGTATTCAATTGTTTTCATTGACATTATTGCAACATATTCTTGTGTCACGTTTGGTGAAATATTTTGTGGTTAAAATATTTTTTTGTTCTTGTAATATTCTTATGATGTATTTTTTCACGCAGTAAAAGATTTATTAATTAGCTGCCATTTTTTGCGACTTTCTTGTTGGTTGATGGAGGTGTCAATCTTTTTTAGTACTTACCTATAAAAATTTGGTAGGTACTCGCTCATAGAGGTAATTTCAGGTAACTTGAATGCCTTGCTAACCCTTTATATTAAAAATAAAATAATAGTTTAAAAAGGAAAACTAGAGCACCACATCATTTTGTCACATTGATGCAAATTCACTCACAAAACCTATAACGTCACCAATTACTTAATAAATAAAACATTTTGTCTTATTCAGCGTTCAATAACCTATAAAAAAAACAACTGAACATCAAATTATATATTGTTTCGAAAATATCACAATATTATGAGGTCATTTCACTTATAAGGTGTTTTTCACCCTCATAAAATCGTATGAACACATTTTATATGGTTATGTTCCACCAATTGACGTTTTAAAGGTGGTGTTCGTTATAATCACAGAGGAAGGAATATAGCGGATATGCCATAAGGAAGGGTCTGCGTCAGGATCGCTGTCACAACTCACCGATCCTCTCGAAATACATAATATATAGAGAGTTGCTACCTAATTGCTTCCAGCTACCATTAGTTGCTACCCTCGTGGTTTTGACGATATTCAGGATCTAAAGGTGACAGCCATTCTGATATCAGGACCGCTGTCACCTTTGGGAAACGCCTATTTATTTAAAACAAAATCACTACTCAATCACGACTAAACTTTGAAAAATGTCTCAAGGAACCCGAACTCCTTTTAATTTACTAGTCACTGATGGCTGTGGTCACGCTTACCGTCCGTTATTTGACTTACAAGAAGGCTCTTGACCCACCTGCTTCATGGTATCTCCGCTCATCATTCCTTCCTCCGTGTTTATAATTTTGTGTGGGTTGTTTTCGATGCAAGAGAGTGTAATCGTACGTTGTTAAACATGGCGTTTATGTCAGAAACCGCTATGACAATTGATATTGCTATAGAATTATGACATCGTTCGGATTAGAGTAACTATTGACCTATCCTGATAATCGTAGTTATGTTTTTCAAATACATTATTTAAATAAACTCTTTTGCAAAAAAAACGGGCACCTATGCGAAATCTTAGTTTTAAGGACTTTGCGTGTATTTCAAAGGGTTTAAATGATTGTAGTATATTTCTAGCATCAAAAGAGTTAGCCGAGCATGCGTGAGAGTGTATTCTAAATTTGAATTTTGTACAATTGCTAAGAAATTGGTTAAACCTTGTTTTGGACTAATTGCTGGCAGAAAGTTCGTCGGTGTTTCGAAAAGTTTTTGAAGTGATTTTCAGGAAAATGATAATGCAGTTTTAATTAATGATTAATGTACTTTTTTTTTAGATCAAAACATTTTTGAAAAACTATGCGTATTTGATAAAATTTTCACCTGCTCTAAATGGGCTATACTGATGATTGATGGCAATGTTAAGAGTTTCGGTATTTTAGTGTAAAGCGTTCTATTGTTTAGATATTGTACCCACGTGTTTTAAAATATGGCTTTTTCATAAATAAACACTATTTAAAAGAGTATCAGAACCTTTGGCTGCGACAAAACAAAATTAAAGTAAGCAGTGCTGATCACAACCCGTCTCCTATCGGACTTTGACATTTAAAAAATACCAAATTTTGTGATAAATGTTAAAATTAACCACATGAAAAATGATGAGGAGGGTTAAAGCTATCTAAAAAGTCAAATTATTGCCTCGTTGAAGCTCTCGATAACTCCATAGGTATCGGGTTACTAAACAACGATTTAGCTGAAAGGGAGTCAAGAATTCAAAATTATTGGCCAAACGTATGTTTCTTAAGAAATGAGCAGCTAGCCAATTATTGTTATGATTTAAGCAGGAAAGTGCTGCAGATGCCAGAAAATCTCGGTGTAGACAAGTTTATTTAATAAAATATCCGTGGGATGAAAACACGCTATTTGAACGCTCAGACTCATAGATCTTCAGAGGTCTACGGAGTTTCCCAAGAGACGGGGTTGTTTAAAAATCAGTAATTACGAGACCTTAAGACCTCGTGCTCACAGTCTATGCGCTATTTTCTGTATTTTAAAGAATTTCAAGACTTTTAAAAATGTCAAAGTCCTATAGGAGACGAGTTGTGATGGGCACTGCTTACTTTAAATTGGTTTTATCGCAGCCAAAGGTACTAATACTCTTCTAAATAGTGTTTATTTATGAAAAAGCCATATTTTAAAACACGTGGGTACAATATCTAAACAATAGAACGCTTTACACTAAAATACCGAAACTCTTAACATTGCCATCAATCATCAGAATAGCCCATTTAGAGCAGGTGAAAATTTTATCAAATACGCATAGTTTTTCAAAAATGTTTTGATCTTACAAAAAAGTAAATTAATCATTAATTAAAACTGCATTATCATTTTCCTGAAAATCACTTCAAAAACTTTTCAAAACACCGACGAACTTTCTGCCAGCAATTAGTCCAAAACAAGGTTTAACCAATTTCTTAGTAATTGTACAAAATTCAAATTTAGAATACACTCTCACGCATGCTCGGCTAACTCTTTTGATGCTAGAAACATACTACAATCATTAAAACCCTTTGAAATACACGTAAAGTCCTTAAAACTAAGATTTCGCATAGGTGCCCGTTTTTTTTGCAAAAGAGTGTATAAATGAAATTCTGCTTTTTAAGAAATTCAATTTTTCTATACTGATGTAATCATTTTCATGTTTGTTAGTTTGTAACTTAAAGGCAAACTACTGCAGCCATCTGACACTATACCGAGTAGCTTATTCTATATTTTATTTAAATATTGGAAGAAATTTCCATACTCTAACTGAGTACTTATAATTATGGGACTAGCTACTCGGAATTCATCCGAGCCACGAGGGAAATATGTACTTCCCCCACCTGGATAAAAAGTAGTCTGAAGTCTCGTTTATACAGTACCTATGTAGTATGATGTGATTCCACAAATTCGTTTCATCCGATTTTCGAAAATTTTCCTTCTTCCTAAACACATTGTATTTCATCCTTTATTCCTAAAGACAACAGCAATAAGTCTAACTAGAAATAATTCATGGGCACGCCGTATCTGCCCACGTGGTTGTAAAAGTTCAGGGAAATGGGCTAACGGTGATCTAGGCGATCGATTATAGAGAGATCCTGGTCTGGAGGATGGAAACAAACCTGGTGATTTGTGAAGTGAATTTGGATTGGAAGTCGTAGGATTATGGAAGGAATAAGGAGTAACGAATAGTAATTATTGCGATACGTAAAGCTATAACTTATAACTTGGCTATAAATATCGAAGTGTCGTAATTAAATTACGAGTACATTATTAATAGTCTATAGGTACTAACTAGGTTTCTTCTAGATTATTGTCTTTAGAATATTGGATAGAACTTCTTTCTGATATCATCTTCTACTGCATAATATCACAACTTAGTCTTCCAAAATTGACTGCCACTGTTGCTTCCCACCAGTGAATTAATTTTTCCTCTTTTTATTTAGTACGTACAGATTAATCGTAATGAAATACATTTTAAAGTCGTAAAGATCTGGCGAGGAACGCTCATTCCTTCTCCGTGTGAGAGGAGGCCTGTGCCCAGCAGTGGGACGATAAAAAGGCTGTAACGTAATGATCTGAATTATGCGTCATTGAGCTGCAATGTAGTGAAGTTAGCGCCAGTTTCAGGATAATGCCTGACGCTCGCTATGAGAGGAATGCTAGTCTAATGTCTATGACTTTTGTGGTTTCACGGATAAAACAATTTTGTTACTATTTTTAGTGTACCTATATTAAGTAGTTGATGACATATATCAGTTTTAAAAGATTCTTTTCAGATCTTGATTAATGATAAGTTTCGATTTTTTTTCTTATGTTGATTAATGAAACGAACAGAAGTATCGAAGTTTGGAATGATTAGACTGTTGTAAGACTTAAAAGTATAATAACGCAATAAAGATTTCATCTAGATTTAAAAAAAAAGAGTTACTAGAAAGCAACATGTATGCAGAAAAAAAAAAACAGAAATTAATTTGTAGCCCATCTTTCGACTAACATCTGTCACCGAGTCAACTCATTAAAGAAACATTTCAAATTATGCATCTAAACAGTGTTGAAAAGAACAATGGTTTGGCCATTGTGCATTCAACAGCAAACAATAATGATTGCAATTAAACTTGTTTTGTGAATCAGTCCCACATAATCAAAACAAATGGACCCCCTATTCGCTTGGCAACGAGGAAGTCGGGGCGCGTAACCCGATAGGCGTAAAGATCTACAATAATCTTGCATTCACAATCACCCTTAACATAAACAAATAAGGTTCATATTTGCTTACGCGAGCTGCAAATTTATCCTTGTCCAATTGCTTGAGCTAAGATGTAAAAGCGGTTGTGATAGTTCTTATTGTAAGGTGTTAGAGGTGATAATGGTTTGATCTAGTGGTGAAGTTAATGTGGTTGTTAGGGCACGCGCTAAGCCATGATGCGACCTCGGGCACACGCCTGGACCTAGATTGGGATTACGCTGATATTACGAAGTATGGAAGGAAATTCAGAAGGCCTATTAATCTATGCTAATCTTTGCTGATATTATAAAGAGATTAAGTCTGTGAAAAGTCAGTTTGTGATGATGCAGGGGCAATTTTCAAGATTTGCCGAACTGATTTTGAAAATTCTTTAACCAATAGAAACCTCTATTTAGGAGTGTCATAGGCAATTTTTATCCGGTTGCAAAAAAATATAATAGATTCTTCAAGATGAGGACGAAATCTGCCAGATATTGCTTAGAAAACAAAAGTTGTAAATTATCTGTCAGTTAAGTTCCTGAGAGGCTTTCAGAGACTTTATCAATAACCGTTAAAACTGGCAATTGGTATAGAAACATGGGATAAACCCTAAATTATACATAAAGTTACTATGGCATACGATTTTTATAAAAGCAGCTATATCTATGAGCCTTCTGACTACACTATACTCGAGATATTGATATTACAAAACAAGCTTTGCATGTGGGTTCGTACGTCTTTTGTCGTGTGCGTTAAGTGGGTTCACTGTTGACTTGAAACTCGGCTCCGTTGAGGTAACATGCCGGATTTTTGGCATTCTTCAGGTTGCTGACATGAGGTCGGTTTCTAAGAGTGAGTTTTTCAGAAAGATTATGGTGTTGATATTAATGTAAACATCCTATACATATGGAAGGTGATGCCAATTTTAGATAAAGGCTAATTAAATGAATATTATTAGTACCCAATAGTAGACTTTAGGAGCATATTTGTTTATTAAGAGGTGAACGCACGATATTTTCTTGCCAAAATGGATGTACCTATTTCTACTATACTACACTAATATTAAGTGTGAGTTTTTATGTATGGATGTATTAGTATTTTCCTCTTTCTCGCCAAAAAACAAAATGGATTTTGGTGAAAAGCGGTAGTAATAATGCTTGAATAACATAGATATACGCTACTTTTTAACCTGGTGCTGGAAGTTGTCCCCGAGAGAAGCGGTTAAACCCGCTGGCAGAAGCTACTTTGAAATATAACGGTGCACCATGGAGAGATACCTACCGTAATATAATGATGGCATCATCACCGTTGGATTAAGACATCGCCTTGTAATGGATGTGCATGAAAAACATCAGCGTTGCCCAATAGGAAATGAGTATGAAGATATCAACGTTAATCTGCTATTAACATGGTCAACTGCGTGCTCAACAGCTCGTAGTGATGCGGTCATTAGTGTGAAAAAGGTTATATTTTGACTAGTCTCCAACTGTAGTTTAACCGTACCCCAAGACCGTACCCGTACGTAAGACATTTGCGCACTCAAGCATCATCATCCTCCGAGCCTTTTTCCCAATCATGTTGGGGTCGGCTTCCAGGCTAACCGGATTCAGCTGAGTACCAGTGCTTTACAAGAAGCGACTGCCTATCTGACCTCCTCAACCCAGTTACCCGGGCAACCCGATACCCCTCGGTTAGGTAGTCTGGTGTCTTACTGGCTTCTGAATACCCGTAACGACTGCCAAGGATGTTCAATGACAGCCGGGACCTACAGTTTTGCGCACTCAAGCATATAAGCAGTTTTTTTCCAATGCCTAGGTAGTGTGATTCATGGGGAAGATTATAGTATGTATTGTAATCTCCGAGCAAAACTTTGGCTACACGTTAGGACCAAATAAATATAGCTGTTTTTTTGTTGTGTTTTCAATTTGTTAATTTTATAAATATGACAGTACTTTTGACTGCATTCATTTGATATTTTACTCAGTAAAATAGCCTGTGTTTATGTACGAAGACGATAAGCTACACCTAGGTAATCATGACATGATGATTCCCTCCAAAGCTTCTACGACCTATGTTGCCCTGGTACATCCATAAACGTTTAGAATATACTGCGCTGTACGGATCAGAATATTCATATCAAATGAATGAGAAACCAGCACAATAGTTGCCAATGTTATTAATTACCCTATCATACTGATGATTGATAGATAGAACTCGCAATTTATCTTCTAGCCACAATTGTTGATTCAGATTCAATCAATGTTCTTTTGCGTGCATTCGTTTATTTTGGTTCGAGTACCGTTTTGATAGTGAAAAGATGTTTCTTAGACAGTATTTTTAGATTCTTTGATGCGGTTGATTTTAAATTGAGGAGTAAAATAAAGTGTGGATTGACGAGGAAAGTATAAAATGGTAACTACATACCTTGCGCTCGCTATACCTGAATCTTAGCTCGAGAGCACTCATAGACATGTTTGAATAAATAGGCGAGGAAAGTCCTATACTTCTTCAAAAGGCTTTGAAACAACTGAACCAATTTAGAAAATAAAACACTTGGAAAGCTACATATATTATATATAGCTATTCCCGAGTGATATTTATAGCCTATAATTTATCCGTTTAAGAAAGAACTTCCCTCGGGATGTAGTAAAACAGAGGAAAACAGCCAGTTAAAATGGCTGCGGTCATTTGCACACCTGGACAACGAATGCTTATGAAGTTTACAAAGTAAATGAGCCAGATCACTGCTCAAGCTTAACAAATAATCATAGAACATTACAGAAAACCGAAAATCATCTTTTATCGTAACTTCAGTTCCTATTTCACAACTGTCCAATTGTTTAGCCAATAGAACAATAAACAATTATGTGCTCTATCCAGTTCCCATAGAGTTTTAATTGTTTCAACAGCCTTGGGTTGCTTATAACGTTTTTGATAGCAATCTAAAGGTTGCGTACGTATGTCTGTAATGTGTATCTTTGTCAACTTAAGCATTGTTTTTTTTTTTAAGTTTTTACCCACGGTGGTAATGGAATGAATTGAGTTTGGTAAACTCGAGTATTTGGTACTAAGTAATGATTACATAAAGCTTGATTGTAATGTGTGTCGAATTGCTAAAGTTGATGCTTTGGAGTTTTATTGCTGGTAAATTGGGACATGGTTATCAGTAGCTTTAATATTATTTCAGAAATAGCTACTGCATATCGCATACCTCTTCATCATCTTTATGCTGTCCCTAAAGCTATAGCTACCTAAAGCAATATTTAAAAAGAAGAAGTTTTTTTTTTTTTTTTTTTACCACCATTTGTGTTAACCATATCTCGGCGAATAAATATTTTCATTTCATTTCCCCGACTAGGGAGGGCCCATATTGTGTCTACCCTTATAAAATGTAGCAACTGTATAACATAACATTATTATGGAATGTAATAAAGGACTGAGTATTGAAAACATTTGTCCTTACAAATTGTCATGGTTCTGCGTGATTTTCTTATAGGGTCATATGAACTAGAAGCTTATGTATTTTTTCTACAAGGACGTAGGTTAAATAGCACCACACCACCACCACCACAGGTCGACATCCGAATAAAAAATCTAAAACATTTTCTTGCTAAAATATTTTACCACGTCTTGTCACAGTCTACCCACTACGTCATTAACACATGAGTAGAAAATAGCAGTGTGTCAATAGCTCGTCTTCCACGATTCCTTGCCAACTGGCTGAACTTGTTCATCTAGATTCTAGTCTGTGACTTGAAGTCCTATCATCATTTTCCCGCTACTAACACTTTTGCTGTCTTTACTTTTGTGGTTTAATAACTCTTGAGAAATATTTTAAACTGTAATTTTAGAATTATCTAGTTGTTAGTTAGGTTGTTAAATGACTGTCATTTTATGAGACAAAAAGCGGCCGGATACTTGTCATTTGAAAGAGAAGTTCTTTTTTCCCTGACTAGCTTAAAAGTAAGAAAAATAATAAGTAAAGTACTTTACAACCTGTATTCGGGTTTTAATTAGCAAACAAGTTTAATTGCATATTTTACTAAATTCACATTAAACTAACTTAGGTATATGGGAAACCATCAAAATGTGTAGAAGCACAGATGAGTGTATTATCAGTATAAGATTCTAGTCTAAAGTAGCCCTTTGAAGAAAATCTGCCACATTATGTCAAGGCAAAACATTTCCCAATAGCCCTTACGAATTCTCTATCCATTCAATATTAAGCTCTTTCATCATAATTTCAAGCACCAAATTATACCTCGTACATAATAACTTATTTGTTACAATGTCATATTTCACATGAAACTTGGTAAGTATTGTATGTCAGCCCTTTGAGGTCTCGACGTTTTGGTTACTGTGAGTTAGTGGCCTCCTCGACCTTAATGTTATGGTGTGTGCAAGAGAAAAGCGGTAGCGAGAGCGATTTTGTAAAGGGGGTTGAATGAAATGACAATGGTAATGACCATGATGGTAAAGACTATGACTCTTTCTATGAATATGATTCTTTTAAAAATAATTTATTCATACTCATATTAAAAGCTGAATAGTTTGTTAGGTCGTGTTTTTGCACCCGCCATTTTCATGATGCTACTGGACCGTTTCGAATTTTTTTTTCAATGCTAAATAGTCTATTGATCGAGAATGGTTACGCATTGTTTTTCGAATGCGCTTGTGCTAGTGTTATTACTTACATACAAAACAACAAAGTACAACATTGGTAAAGAGCAATTTCATTGCAGAATTTTACTTTTTCCTTGACCACAGCCGAAAAAAAGGCTTACCTAGGTTGCCTCTTATAACTTGTACCATCACCTACAAGCCTGCTGGCCTCAGTTATCCATATACGTATTGATGACACTCGTGCGCAGGCAAGAATCATAATGTTATATTAAGTAGACCACTTGTACTGGCGTGCTAATTTTAATACAAAGATGTTATGTTATACTAGGAAGAATGAATATTTAAACGTTAGCTTGAGAGCCGAAATAAATACACAGTATATGTTTACATAGATTTTATGAATTAAAATTAAAAACTATTCTAGTAAAACTATTCTAAAACCCTGAAAATAAAGCGTCAAAAAATTCGTCCCCGTCGACTGGGTGCGTGCCCAAGAGGCTGGCATCATTACCTCTTTGGATCGCCATGCTGATCCTTTGTCCGAGGTAATAGCCAGCCTTTTGGTCACGAGAAGCGTCAACCGGTAGCCTAGATACATAAATTGATATTATGAATTTATTTCACGACTTTACAGTAGCAGAAATCTGTTGATTTCCTGTTCAAAAGTGTACTTAGTTCAAGGGACAATTTCCCATGGTTTCACACACATTAAGTGGAAACACTTCCCGTGAGATAAAATACAGTCTACATCCCGCAGGGATAATGTAGCTTCCGTCCATCCTCATTATAACATTAATTAGTGTAAATAGTAAAAGTCAATAAACAGGAACATTAAATTAATATTATGGTGCAGTAATTAGAGACTTGGTTGAGGAGGTCAGATAGGCAGTCGCTCCTTGTAAAGCACTGGTACTCAGCTGCATCCGGTGACACTGAAAGCTGACACCAACATAGTTGGGAAAAGGCTAGGCAGATGATGGTCACGTAATTAGAAAAGATAAATCAAATCTAGATATGGAAGACACGCATCATAGTGTCAATCAATTAAAAGTTTACGTTTCTAATTAATATTAATTATTATGTACCAATATTCTGACTTTATATGTGTTTGTTGCAGGTAATTTCAAGGGACCTGTCAATCTGATGATAAAAGGAGATGGTTGAAGGCCGGATCCAGTAAGGTGATGTGATTGTTATGCATATTCATGATAGAATTGACGAGGATTTAAGTCAGGGAAAAGGTAGGTTTGTACTTGGGTGCAGAATTGTGTTACTTGGAGATTCGTTATCTGACAAGCCCTGGCTTCGTGTTATATTAATATTTTTCCACATTGAATGGATTCCAGAATTGTTAGTTAGTCATTGAATGTCGTTGACACTGGGCGATGATACATTTAGGTAGTTTTCATAACTTCGGACGAAGGTTACAAGTCGCTTTACTTTTACATTTTTTAATATCTTGCTACTTTTCAAAAGAAACTTAATTCAGAAGTATTGTAATAATATAATAAGCAAAATTTACTCACCTATAATTCCTGTATCCAAAACTATTTTATCCTTCTTATATGAATCATCGCAACAGCCCAACCTACATAGACAAATTTTTCGAAATTCCAAAATTCTAGATTATTCACACATTTTCCTGGTTCATCTTGTCCACTTACTTTTTATGTCCCACGTGAAGAGACTCAAGTTTTTTGACCAGCTCTTCAAGGTCACTCGTTGTCGCGTCAGTACCGTTAGCGAAACAAGTAGCAATAAAGTTACTACATAGAAAATATTTTTATTGTTCTTCTTTATGGGAGAAACGTGCATTTTTGTAAAATGGGAGTTATGTATGATGTGTAGAGTTGTGATTTTTGCGTAATTTATTAAGAAAAAATCTGTGTTTAATTTATTAATTTAGTGCAAGGATAACTTGTTAATAAAATAAATTAAGCTTAAAATAAAATTAACATACTTAAGTTACTAAACCAAATAAAAAAAAGAAATTAAAATTAAATACGTTTCAAATAATACTGTTAGTTTGTTTACTGACTCTACAAATATAAATGCCTAAAATACGAATGAGGTGACAATATATTTTTCTTGCATACAAATTCCATATCCTTTGAGGATATTCTGAAATTTTTGGTTGTATTGGTTTGGTCATTCTTTGGTATGAGTCACGACGAATAACTAAACAAAAATACGATAGGAAATATGGTAATTAAAAAGCCGTTTATTTTATTGACTATACCATACTAATGACAAATCAATATACTTAAGAAGGTTTTGTTTTTACCACAGAAGTTCCGAAACTCCTGAGTCAATTTGAAAAATTCTTTCACTGTTGGCAAGCCTATCAAGTAATATAGGCTTAAATTTTTTTCCGGGTACGGGCAGTACTTCCCATGGGACATGAGTGAAACCGCGAGTGATAAAGCGAACAGTTCAAGTTCTTTAGTGTTTTGTCTCCATGTAAATAAAGCATTATTCATTTGTCTAAAATATATTAATTATGTTCTCACCTAGATAGAAGAATAACCAAATAATTAATACACGTTATCTTTTAGCTAATTAGCTTTATTTGATTGATGCTTTAATAAATAGTCTTCAACAACTTTGTATGATAGCAAAAAAGGTCGAAATCCAATTTCAGTTCTAAGGTTTGTGTTCAGACGGGTACAAATTAGATCCGCTTCGGGAATTCCTAGAATCTATTTTTAATTTTACATACAGTAAAGGTTATAATTATGTCTTAGATCTAGTACTCAGAATTAAAAATCGGCATACCTATTCGTGAAAAGAAGGCCTTAAAATTGTCAATTTACTTTGGACAGGCATACAAAGACATAGAAGTATTTTTTACATAATAATCATTTACCTAGCCCTTGTATATTGACGCATGTCCCTTAGCATATTGACGCCATCTACCAGTCTTACAGGATGCAGCTGAATCTTTTATATCGAGTGTTAATCTGACCTCCTCAACCCATTTACCAGGGCTGCACGATACTCCATGCTAACACTAGCTGTCAGACTTACTGGATTCTGACTATCCCGTAAAATTTGACAAAGATGTTCAAATGACAACCGGGACCCACCCATTTAATGTGTCTTTCCAAACACAGTACATATTGAATTATCACTTATAATACCACACGAGCTTCAAAATTATCTGGCATTTCCCTCAAGGTTCCCTGCAAACAAATAAAGTCGTCAAGTTTTTCAGGAAAAATCACTCGCGCTTAAATACCCGATAATTTTGAAACTCTTGTGGTATTCGGGGGATTATTTTTCCGTCCCAAATGTCGGCCAATAGAATTGCACCATGAGATGAAATGAACAGTTAACAAATAAGAATTTCATAATGAATAAAACAACATTTAATTAAGATTCAGGTTAGTGCAAAACTGTTTTTTTTGCCTTCTCCGTATTAATGGGAACATTTCCTTTGACTTTTTTATCGATGGTGGACAGAGAACAAACTCCAAATCGACTCATTTTCATGCAAAATCTCCAATTTTCACAATTGAATTCAACCTGTCAGTTTGACGTGTGGTTAATTTGACTGGATCATGTTTTGTTTTTTATATATAGCAACTACCAGAGAAAATATTCAAAAAATTATCAGTATAATACCATGTAGGTTGTACCACGTGACGTCGAATGGTGCAATTCTATTGGTCGATATTTGGGTCGGAAAAATAATCTATAATATCATTTTGTGCTTGACCATGAACGAAACACTCAAAAGGAGTTGATACATTTTTTTCTTGAATATATTATTATATGTATCATGTTATTATGTCAAACTAATTTCAGGGTGTGTATCTTTATAAAAACGTTTATGAATTAAATGATACAAAACTTTGAACCTACAAAAACGATTAAACAAAAAAGTTTCAATGTCAACCGAGGCTCGCTTTGCATTGCTTAATTCATTGAACCTTCCAGTCATTATTTAGATGATGATTAAACTGATGTTAAACAGATGCAGAGATACTTACGATTATTTTATATTTAGTGAAACTTCAACGGTCAATCCTTCTCTGTGTGAGAGGAGGCCTGTGCCCAGCTGTGGGACTATAAAAAGACTGATGATTATGTGTGAAAACTTTCAATATTTTTGTAATCTAGAGCGACACTAATATTATAAAACGTCAACAGTTTGTTTAAACGAGCTTTTATCAGGATTTACTGGACCGATTCAATGCTTCGATGCAGTACATTTAGAGTGAGTACATCATGAAGCCTATGAGTAGAGCGTACTAGCTAACTTGAGAGATGCAAGGTTATTTGAAGAGGACTGTAATTAATGATCTTCTAGTCCTTGTATTCTAATAAGGAAATAATAAGGCTTATAATGATTACGGTGAAATAGAATCGGATTGGCTCACTGTACCTATGTATGCGAATATAACAAAAGATGATCAAGGTTTTGAACTTGACAGCCTACTATTGTACGTCTAGATTTAATTATCTCTCGATAATGGAGGAACATTGCATTTAAATCATCAATTTTGTTTGTATGACGTAAATGTGGAGTGTTAGAATCTGTTGATATCTTGTCTTCTTGGGAACTAGGAGATTTAAATTGTATCTAGCAAAAATATTGAAGCTGGATTTAAATAGGTTGCAAAAGAAAATGTGCGCCATGAAACTAAAATGTTGTTTTAAAGATTTCAGTTTTAGTTACTATTGACATTACTTTTGCAGATTAATTGGTGCTCATACAATCCGTTGGAGTAAGTTATTAAGGTATAGTTAAGATAGGAGGATAAAAATATGATTAAGAACTCATTTATTGCATCGTAATTTAATTCATTATTATTTTTACGTAGACAAAAATACAGTCAAATGCATCCAGCCGGGCTATGTGAACGAACTTGGATTTTACAAAAATAGTATGCCCAAATTGGGAAACTTGGCCTGTTAAGAATTCGCTTGGTTCACGACAAGCCTCGGTCATCAATGGCGTCACGATTTTGATAGGAATTCAAAAATTTATGCCAGCTTTATTTTGGGTAGCACGTGGGTTTTGAATTTGTTGTATTTTGTTTATAAAATTTTACTAAAGTCTCTGTAGGTGGACTTGCTAGCAGACAGAAATTAAATAATGGTTATTAAATCTGTGTATTGTCTACTTACCTCGGCCAGTGGTTTTATCGAAAAAGCGGCAATCTTATTCTGAAAGAATTGTTCCGATCGGACCGGTATTTCTGAGATTAGCGCATTGAAGCAATCTGTTAACATCTCCAGCTTTATGATTTTAATATTAATGAATGCCGAGCCTTAATGATGAACCAAAATCGTGCTTGCTTTGTGACATTCTTTTCCTTCAAAATCATAGTAAACCATCAATTATGGTAATACATCAAACGAAGGAAGTTCACCCCATCTCATCAAACAATACTGACATACATTGAACACGTGGCTTCAAGTCATACAAAACCTCTTTTTACTCCACCGCTTCAAACAAAAAACTTGCTCCAAAAAACCAACCTAAGCGTTTGATTGACATTATAATCCTAATATATAAAAAGCCTATTATACAAATAGGACAATAAGGTCACAGACCTGAAGATTGCGTCATGTGATCATTTATATTCAACAGAAACGTTTGAGTGGCACATATTATGCAGTGGTTATGAAAAGACCTACCACAAACAAAGGAGTGCCACAAGGAATAGTTCTTGGACCCGCATTATTTCGTAGAAAGAAAATATATCAAATGGTTTTACAGCTAGTGAAATAACTAGATCCATTTTATAGATAAAAGGAGAAACTTTGATCTAGAGAAATATATAATAATTATTTACGAAAAATGTTACGGTTCTTATAAAAAAATATTTTTACAACAAAATTATATCAATGAACTAATTGATTTTGTTTTTATTAATGTTAAATAGATCGTGCGTATCATTTCATCGTGGGAATTAGAGAAATATTTATCTTCTCATATGTCGCACTCTTTTATGTTTTCCGTGTACACCTGGTGACTTGTTATGGTTATGTAAATTAGTCTTCATTATTAATTGTTGAACGAGTTTAGAAGTACTCTTATCAAGGCTTTGAATTTAATTTGTTTTGAAAAGAAGTGATGAGTGTTGATTCAGAAAATAACATGTTTTTTATACCTATGTATTTAGTTCCTTGCCTATTGCAATGTTATCCATACAAATATTTATAGAATTGAAGAAGTTTGTCTCTTAATATGGATATGTTGGAAGAACTCAATATTTATGTACCCGTATGTATGTATTCCAATATTTCCCTTTTGCTCTGACTCTCTTCTAATTAACATTTCCTTAGATTTTATCGACATGACTTTCTCATTATTTTCAAAGAATTTTGCATTACACAGTAGTGAAAACCACTCATCCTACAATCCAGTTTTCTCCATATATCTGAGATTTTTATCTACATTCTCCACTTATGATAACGGGGCTGCATCCTGTTTCCACTGAGGAAATTACGAAATTATTCTCTTGTTAATGAATGGGTGAAGTGTGTGTGCTTTAATAGAAAATGTATAGACATGTATATGAGTTAGAAGGTCCATATGTGTTATGGCAGTTTTTAATTCACCAGCTAATACTTTTTGGGATAAGCAAGTTCGTATTTGGTCATTCTGTACATTTTGTATGTCACACTGCAAACTTTAAGTCGGCCGATAATTTGCTTGGGGTCATAAGTCAGTATGAAGCTAGTGATGAATGGTAAAAGTGCTGAAACGTTATTATTTCTTAGACTATTGTATTGCTGATTTTAGTACTGAAAATGTCATACTCAAATATTTCAATTTGTTCAATTTCCTCCACCAAGGAAGCTTTTAAATGCCTCACTAAACAATATAATAGTAACTACTCTATGGTAAGTTTAGAACATAAAACTAATGAACGAACGATTATTTCTCTATTCCATCCATTGTCTGAAGTGAATCTTCTGTAAAAGCAATTTGCTTGGCTGTCAGAAATTTTACGAGTTTCCGCGGTCCGAGTAATATTTAAAATGATTTTTCATTAACATCCTTGGTTGCTCCTGCAATTTCTGGTTTCCTGGTACACAGCGTGGATAATTTGCTTTCATATAAGGCGAAATTATTATTTCATATGTCTTTTACGAGTTTTGTGTGTATGGAAAGAATTGTCAACGATTATTGTTTCATGAGGAAGTTTTATAACTATTGGTTTTACTAGCATTTCTCCCTGTGGGAAATTTTTCTCGCGCCCGGATAAAAAATGCCTATCGTCTTTCTCAAGCTCAAGATGCAGTTAGACGCAGTTATTTTCACATTTATAATATAAACAAGGATTGATAAACGACTGACCATTTTCGCTATTTCTATTTGAACACTAATTCAGAAGCAGCTGAGATTTTTTCTCAAACAATACTCGAGCTTAAAAAACATGATGACCAAGCTAATACAAAAATACTGTACGTATATTTAATTCAAGATCAGCTTCGAAATAATTCTCACACAAAAAATTTCACGGCCAATAATAAAGACACTGTGAGTCAGAATATAAACTCATGCGCACCAAGGTGTGTTACAAACAGTAGCCATTTTATTCATGAAACTATAGCCGTCCTTTTCTAACCTATAGTTAAAGTGTACTTTAAAAAGGGACGGAGAGATTATGCACACCTATTTCGCGTTGTAATTAACATTTTTATTTAATGGAGTCACTTTAAAATGTCAATGAGTTGTCGGAAAAATGGGCTGGTATGTTTTCCGTGGAAGGCATTAAATTGTCATTCTTTGATGGACAATGGCTTTAAGTACATGACATCACGCCTGTTTAGAATCAAGAGTTTGGTAGTTTTAAAGAAGAGGTTAATTTTGCAAACCTTACAGACTAAAGAGTTAAGCAGAAAACTCTTAAATCTATGAATTAAACAGTCATATTCCGAAAAAATTATGTATCCTCCTGGGAAATGCAAACATTTTTGCTTGTTTGTTTATTTAATATTTGTGATCAAGAAATCGGTTTTTTTCGACCAATGTACATTGTTTTGTTCCTTTAATTTATCCCACGTGAAAATTCCATAGCGATAACCAGATCGTATAGCTGTACATACTCTTAAATCCGTATTAGATAACGCTAGAATTATCTGATCGTAAATTAATTACTTTTGAACAATACAAAAAACTATTGTTACATCAACGTTTAAGCAAAAAAAATTGGAGCAAACCACTACCAAAAAAAACTTCGATGGAAAATCGACAAAGTTATTAATGCAGTCAAAAAACTTGAATGGGTACTTAAGAATTCATTATTTGAAAGGGCATTGCGGCTTAAGTCGTATTGAAATTGATTTTGACAGCTGTATTTATAAATTGGTCATGTTTGTAAGTCGGGTCGATGTACCGGTGTTATGCAAACGATATTGAACCTTATGCCTTGATGATAAGATTCATATTCATATGCAGTGACCTAGTAATTTATAATATGAACAGGTGGTTTAGTTGTTCATCGAATTTTGATTAGTGAGGGGACATCGACTTATTTTTTTACCCAATCTTTATATCGATGTTTTTGATTGAGATGTGGACTGTAGTTTTTATAACTATAATAGTAGGTGTTTATGTAACTTTTGATATATAATTAAGAATTATAGCTGCAACCTTGGACTTGAAATTAAAATGTAGTAAGCTTCAAAAAAAGTTATTGGATCAGAGTCGAAATAATCATAAAACTTGTGTCATTTTATAGCGATCCATAATAAGATCCGTATAGGTAAGAGATCCGTAAATCTCTCACAAAAAAACGCTTTTATAAAAAATAGAAAATCACCATACTGTAATTTTAAAATCAGCTTTTTAGGTAGGTTTCTAACTAAAATATAAATGACTGAAGATAGTTAGTTGTAGAAAGATCAGTAAAAAACCTCTTGTATGTCGCGAATTATTAAACGTCGCGTTCGCGCTCTATCATACAAAAGTAGATATATATTAAAAAGAATGACAAAAGTATGACATATGACACGGGGTAATCTTATATTCAATGCCATAAATCAAATCAAATCAAAACATTTATTCGCGAATAAAAATACGATAGACAAACGATGAAATAAAATTAGACAGAAATTCCGCTAATACATCTACAGAGCTACCGTAAACTCAGTTAAACGATAAATACCCACATTAAAACCGTTATCTTATACCAAATAGCTTTGCCATAAAACGTTGAAGACACCACATTTCTGACGCAATCGGTAAAAGTCGAGTAAACCCACGGTATAACGAGTTATAGCAGTAATTAGTACCAGATTACTAGACTTATAAAAGTTAAGTAAGACTAATGTAAGGTAAATGCTTCCCATCGTTAAGGTAATTTATTAGTTAGGCGTGTTTATTTATGTTTGTAAGGACTGATAGTGTTAGGAATTATTGTTAGGTACTTTAATACTAGCTGTTTTATGTGGAAGGTAATATCCGCGTACATAGGAAATATTATTACTAGTCTACAAATCTGTCAAATTCTATCGATATTTGTGTAAAATCATTTTCCCGTGCCTAAATTCCCTTCCCTATTTCAATATTTTTTTAAATAATTTTTAGTAGTATGTACTTAACATATTTTTCATGTAGGTAAATATTATATTTTTCTAATGTTTTTGGGAATATTTAAAAATAGTTTCCCTTATAAAGTAAATTACTAGATATCTCAATTAATAGCTCCACTTAATAAAACTGCAAAAAATCTCCACGAATTTGATCATAACTGCACTCTTAAGCAATCAACACTTACGTTAACTAATTACTGATACACGTCTACAGTTAGCGGCTTATCCCAGTTAACGCGATGATTAACTGCTACCCGTCAAATATTGTCAGTTAACTCGGCTGTTAGTTTAATATTATTTACTATTACTGCGCTAAACTACGTGGGAACAAGCATGTAACTATCATGTATTGCAAGCCGCAATCTTAGTGATGAATTTGTTGAAAATTAACAACCGACGGATGCAAATGGGTATGGAGTAGGGCATGCAATACCGGTTAACCGGTTTCGTTTTTACCGGTAAATCGCCCATTTTTGCGAGTTTTAAATTACCGGTAAAAATAATATGAAACCGGTAATTTACCGGTTTTTACGTTTTTCTGATAAAATATAGCAATTGTTCATTTAACGTCAAATCTTTGTTATGTAGCCTGAATATAATGTAATGTTGCATACATTACGTATTGTAAGAGTGTTAAAGTTGCTGTTTTTTTGGAAAATAAACTTGTGTGTCCTTAACTATCTCTAGGTTAGATACAAATCTTCTTTCTCATCTTAATTTATAAAATCTAAACAAATTGTATTCATTCGGTTATTCTGTTTTTCCTCATAGCTGTCAGCTCATACTAGGTACAAATGTAGCTAATGCTTATTTTACCTACTCTATAACCTTACTGAGCAAGGGCTTTTATTTCATCACCACGCGGACAGCTCTGAGGACACGGTGGAGCACACAGTCCAGGTGTGCACTGCCTGGGAAGGGTATCGCCGTGTTGTCGTCGAGGCAATAGGCAGCGGCGACCTTTCGCGTCCTTCCCTGGTTCAAGCCATGGTCCGGAGCTAGAGGGAATGGGAAGCCGTCGCCTCCTTCTGCGAAGCAGTCATGCTCGAGAAGGAGACGGCGGAGCGACTGCGAGTAGCACCTCTCATCCTAGCCGCTGTAGTGGTACCAGGAAGACACCACGGGCGACAAGGGTCGAGAGACGACTCCCGGCCGCCATAGGCGTCGGTCTGTGGGCGGTGAGTACGGGTGGCTCATCGTTCCACCGTCTGCATAGACAACAGACCCGTGTCAGCGGCGCGCGTTGTTCCACGGGCTCCTTAGGGAGATGTCAGCAAATCCAGTGGGGCCCAGCAGGGCCAAGGCCTGCCGGGGCCGCGGGAATGTTCGAAAGAGTTACCGTGACCCTGGTCCATAAAACGCCTACTAAAAAACATGGGTTTTAGACAGAAAGAGTCTGTCATTTGATGATTTACCATAAAAAAGGGCTTTCACTTCAATGAAAAATATATTTTTTTACGGTGATTCTTAGCGTTTATCCCGTCTTGTGACGGGGTCGGCTTTCCGTATCTTCCTTCTTCCACTTCGCTCTATCCTCTTGAATAGACATCTTCCTCTTCGAGTTCGCAGATTTTCATGTCATTCATTGCGACACTCAACCACCACGGTTTCGGCCTGCCTTTGCGCCTTTGACCGGGTACATTGAGATTGAGTATCACATTCACACTGCCGATGTCCTCAGGTGTCACTCCTTTTTACATGTCCGTACCATCGCAGCCGTTTCTCTTGCATTTTGTCGGTGACATCGCGTACGGATGGTACTGACATGTTTTTGTTACGGCCCACGTCACAAAAAACGTTTACCACCTTATACTTTGCATATTTATTTAGTTTTTGCTTTAAGACTACCCATTCTTTTTGTTATAATATCACATTTAAAAAAAATTACAAAAATTACCGTTTTACCGGTTTACCGGTAAAAATATTTTTATTACCGAATTTTTACCGGTAATTTTTGTTTTACCGGAATTGCATGCCCTAGTATGGAGGTATAGATTAAAATGTAGAAGCACCTAGAGAAGGAGTAGAGAGAATTTCATCCATCATCCTCCGAGCCTTTTTCCCAATTATGTTGGGGTCGGCTTCTAGTTTAACCGGATTCAGCTGAGTACCAGTGCTTGACAAGAAGCGACTGCCTATCTGACCTCCTCGTCGGAGTAGAGAGAATTTGTGATTGCAAAAAGTCTAAGTTAATTCCACTTTAGGAGATTCTCTTCCAGATTTCAGGAGTGATGCGAGTGGGTTAGAATTATGAAAGCAAAGTGTAGAAGGAAGATTGAAGAAATGGGGTAGATAGAAGAGATAAAGATAAAGATCAAAAATCAAGGGCCAGACGAATTTGAGAAAACACTAGGACTCGTTAATAATAACAATCAATTTCTATAGGTATAGGTAATGGCTATCAAAATAAACCGATTTATTTATAGGGCTTGATTCAATAAATAATGTGAATCATGGATCTCGTCACGAAAATCAAGGCCATCATTTTTTTTTAATATTAATGGCTGAATATATTTTTTATATGTATGTTCCAAACTACCTATTGTTCCGTATAAGACTTACGATATTGCACCCAGTCCTTAACTGAAGTACGGTACGGTAGAAAAAACCACCGTGAGACTCGGTCGGACGTACGGTGTGTTTGTATACCATTGTTTGAATTCTATCGGCCAATCACTTTAGTGTAAATCAATTGTTTTGCAACCAACAATATTATGTTTTGCTGTGCTTGAAAATTTTTGTATTTCTGTGGTGAAGTTGTGGTGGCGAAAAATGGGACAGTAATTTTTGAGTGTTTTTTTTTTGTAAATTAGTTAAAAATGAATGTCGTTAGTAAGTTTGTTTTTGTGTACAACCAAGGTCTTGGAAATGAGTAAGTGATGATATTTTAATATAAAAAATTCTACGGTAGAAAAATAAATTACTTATGAGGTATATTTGAAAAGTATCGTATTAAAAAAATGTATAGGTACATACTTACGCTCAAAATCTACAACTGCTTTGCATGATTTTCCAGTAAGATGTGTCGTATCGTGAATCGCAAAAAAGTAAACCTAAAACACACACGATAAAAAATAATTACACACATATTTCATTAGTAGCTAAAAAAGTAAAAAATAAACCTACTAATGCGTGTGTGAACATCCATACAAATGACTTTTATCTAATAAACAAATTGTCGCTATAAAATTGTCCTCAACATCGCATGCGTGAAGATTTAAAGAAATAAATGTTCGGAACTTATCGTCAAGGAATCTGTGCGTACGTATTTATGCAAGATGGTGTAATAAATCTATGTGAGGATGGGTTCAGATTGTCGCGTAATGTCGCGTTTAACGTTGCATACGTTTAACGTTGCATACACACTTTGAAAAAAATTACTATAATGTTCACATTTATTTACTTTGTGATATATTTGCTACATTTTAACATATTGAATACAAAAAATATTATTATGAACAGAACTATTACACCTTTTAAACAACGTATGATCTAGTCGTGAACCTTGAAACTACAGCTTCGCTGATTTTCGGGCATTCTTACCATCTAAGATTATTTTTTTCATCAGCCTATGCCCACTGCTTTGCAGAGGCCTCTTCGTAGCCTTCCATCTATCCCTATCGTTTGTTTTTAGAAGCCAGTCCGATAGAGGGACGAAGGCAATCGCTTGGCTAGCCACCTCGTGGACTGGCCAAAAAAAATTACACATGAATTTACCAATAGAATATTATATAAAAAAAAAATATTTTTGTTTACAGCATCCTACCTATACTTCGTCACCAAACACCATTAACAACCTATCAACAACAGCAAAGATACGTTTGTCAAGCTCTGTCTTCAAGTATTATCAGTGTGTGAACATCATGTTATACAATTCTACCCTGTAATGCAACGCCTAGTTAGGCCAGTGGGAACTGCCACTTGTATGGAGATTTGCTAAGAAAATTGTTAGTTTACGGTCCAACGGCGGATATTTTGCAATCATTAAATGTGTGAGGAAAATTGTGTGGTTGGAAAAACTATGGGATGGTAACTAAGGAAGATGGTGTTTTGTTTTTTTTTTGTTTTTGTTGGGGAAATGAGAAAAAATAATAAAGTAGGTTCGGAGGTTAAGGATTTTGAATTTAAGAGCTAGAAGAAAAGTAGAGAATATATCTAAACTGTGATAATAGTGTGAGATTACATGCATACATACGTACGTAGGCATATACCTAATGAAGATTTACGAAAGGAAAATATTACTGGATGCTAAGTTTTTTTCGTATTGTGGTTATACTGAGTGCTCGAATAAGCTGAAATTTTAAGCGGAGCCGTGGGTAAATATGATAGGTGCGCGTCATTTCAGCTTATACATAAGTATTCTTACTTGTTTGTAATAGGCCTTTTCAATCAAAACATTAACTGCCTATAAAATTGAGACATGAGAACTGTAAGGATACACCTCTGCCTAACCTCTTAGAAAACAGTCGTGATGTAATCCCAATTAATCATTAAATAAAACATTGCATTAACCAAATCAATAAACATACATACGTAACTATTTCGATATTTTCAAATTAGTTCTCTTAGTTGACTTAATGACCATATAACCAGCCACAGATGATGTAAAACTTGTAACTCGGCTTAACATGGTCGATTCATTAATATTTATGTTTTGAATGCCTCGTTAGTAGTATGTTGGGTTATAGGTCCATGTAAAACTGACGTTAGTTCAATAGTTGAAGTAATCTTTGGTTGAGAAGTATTAATTACGCTTCTTGAAGGAGTTTTTAGCCATATATTGTAAAGGACCATTGACAGATACCGACTTACTTAGCAGGGTATAATAGCTCAGACATTTGAGCATTTTACTTCTTGAACTTGTAGGTACATTTCTTGGTCTCGACATGCTTGCGTTCCCCTCATAAGCCTCAAGAGATGTCATGTGTCCTTCTTGAAATATGTAACCAATTAAGAATATCCCAAAATGTTGAAAAGAAACTGTACTGAATATCATGAGGACCCTTTAAACTAATGAGCGTCTCCCTTGTTCCAGGTGGCGGGAGCATCATCAATGGCCTGACACCATGTTCAGAACGGCGTCAGTCGAGGGCTCCGGGCCGAGGACGCCGCCGGCCTACGCCCCCCACCCCCCGTACGTCCCACCCCGCTTCTTTCCCCCTCGGATCCGGCCTCCACCGCCCCAATACTGCTTCGACGCAGCGCGCTTCGCCTGTGATGCTTCAAAACCAAGATACTTAGACGTAGAACGAGAAAGGCTAGTCACAAGATGGTTAGCCGAAGCCAACGAGGCTTTGGTCAGGAGGGACCGGCCTCCTCGGTACAAGCCACGGAGCAGCGAGCGGAGACCAGACTTCTTGGAAAGGAGACCCAACGCTCCAGAGTGGGCGGACAATTTTTTGCTAGGTCGCCGCAACGGGTCTGTGGAACCCGAAGACGATACAAGTGAAGTGATGACTTTGAAGGAATTTGTGGATAAGTTCTCGTTGCCTCGTGTGGTGAAGTTTGAGGGGGAGGATAGGCCAGTGCTGTTGTATAGAGTGTTGGAAGCTCATAGGCGAGTGGAGGCGGTCCCGTTGTCCGGGAAAAAGGGCAAACTCGTTGGAAAGCCTTTGTATATTCCGGACTCTTATGATGGTGAGTTTTTTTCTAACATTACCTTTCTTTTTAATGCAGGTGTTATGCTATGTTTCATAATATTTAATTAAGTAATAATCGTTAAGAAATTGATAACAATCTTAATCGGAATGCATATAGAAGACTCATTTCACACGATTAGTTGGAAACCAGTTTTTTCCGCTATTTTGTAATCTGTGAAATTCCTAAAGATATTCGGTATTTATAAAAATCCTGATTAGTATCTATCAATTTCAGAGTGGCAAACGTATTTGGCGAGATCTGTTCTTAGGTGATTGAGTGACTCTTAAGTTTATTAGGTACGAGGAAATATGCTGCTCTAATAATTTCCTTATAGATATAAAAACTGAAATCGGTACTTATAACTTTAAACGCATCACAACTACAATATTAATTAAATTAAATACCATTTTATACCCATACAATTTTAATTGAAAACTAAGATTACGCGGAAATAATAACAATAATATATCATGGAAGTATTTCAATTTGAAAAACATAGGTTATTAGAGTATAGAGGTCTAATATGTAGTTATGATCCATTTCATTTTAATTGTAAATCAATATTATGATAGACGTTTGTTTTTTTATGCCTGAATTAATTGAAACATGTATATAATCCTACGTATTTTAGTTACGACTTAATTATGGACATTTAGCAGTAATTATCTAAGTTTTTATTTGATTAACGTCTATTACAACAAGTTAGTTATTAATACAGTATTTATTTGCGCTTACATAATTTACCATGATTGCGAAATTGAATCTAAATTGAATTTGTGTCAAGTAGGCACAGTCACTAATATCCCAACTTTATAGTGGGCGAAATTTTAATATGATACATTTTTTATAACTTGTTATCAAGCTAGCAAAATTGTATACTTTAACTTCGTAAAATTTCTTCTTTACCTCTTCAACTTTGACATGACAGCCCAAAACAAAGTTCATACATTACGAACTTAACCCTGCGGCTGCCGCGTATAGGCAATGACTACGGGAGCAACGGCCCATTAGCGTGAGCATGCGACAGGTCGCGCCCTAACCCGATATGTGCATGCTGGCCATGTTACCTGCTGTCTGGATGTCTCATTGTGTAGGTATATTGTTTGGTAGAGTCTTCATTGCAAAAATAAGACGTAATGAAAAAACATTTCATACATTTTGTGACTTTAGGTGTCAGTAAAAATACTGCATCCATCCTCCCTTTTTGAATTCGGTCACAGTAACAGCAATGTATCTTTTTTATGGGAAATCGTCAGATGACCCTTCCTGCAGTGGCCAGTGGGTTAGCAGCGTGAGGGAGTGTCAGGCTCTTATCGACTAAAACGCATCATGTTCCTTCTTAAGGCTTTTATGTACCAGGGCCGCGGTAATTCTTTCAAACAATCTCGCAGCCCTAACGAGCAATGTGTGTGATAATAAAGTTTAATTTATTAGCATCTAGTCAGTCGTCAAGCAAATGAACAAAGCATTCAGAATGATATCTTTAATCGTCTCAACGCAATTCATGGCCCCACAAATTCTCTAAGTAATAACTATAAAATTAATCATTATAAACAGACTTCAATTAAAATGCTCACATCAAACAATACAACATGAATCAAGCTACCCACTTATTTTTAATTTATCGCTACCCACAGTTTAAGCGAGCCGCTCCGAGATCCGTGCATCTTAAGGCCATAACCTTGTCCATATGGTGCCATATAAGGCCTACGGTTAATAGGCCTGGTCTCCCACGCGCCCGGAAGGTTGGCCCAAGGCCTGATTCAATAGGCCTCCAGAATACAGTAGCAATTAAGGCCATTTAGGATGCAATGCATGCGGAATGCTTGAGGATAAGTCGTAATTATTGAGCGACTGTATTTTAGGGTTAAGTGGGTAAGCTGTTTGCAATTTGCGTTGTGTATGCAGATTTGCATTGCTTACTGTATTTGTTTTGTAATTAGGTAAATACGGTAGATATTTATCTTAATTACTGCCGACATCTTGTGGCTTAGCACATTCTTTCATTAATAGAGTATTTTGAACAAGGGGAACTTCTGCCAGAACACCGCCTCCCGAAAACTATAAAAACATTGCTAAACTTGGCTGTTTAGCAGTCTCAATGTTCTTTATCTCAATAATATACTTTCACAAGAAATTCCGATAATAATCAGGTTTTCCTTTAACCACAAATTCACATAATCAAAAACAATATCCCATCCCATAATCCGCAATCTTTCAAATCAAATAGCAATTTACATATTAAGATAACTATCTAAATGACTTTACTTCACTATTATTCATTTTGTACGCTATTACTGGACATTGAATTTTAACTGCACAACCTGGGGCCCGATTCTCTTAATTTTACTTAAGCGACATACGATTCACGTTCGACTCGATTCGACTGAGATCCAATCCCGACTCGATTACGATTGAAGCGTCTGTGGCATTCCGCTATTTTTTCTTTGAAATAAACGTTTTTATCCTTTTTTGTCATTCAATAATGAATCATTTTGTCTGCAAATGATTTACGATTGCGAAATGATTGTACAGCAAACTACCGTAAAGACCAAAATCACCAAAATAGCAGACCAATCGCACACCAATCAAATGTCAATCGAATACGATTGGTCTTTTATTAGTAGCAGAATGCCCGATATGGTTAAAACTGCTATTGCGATCATATTGCGAGTCGATTTCTATTCGATTTTGACATTATTAACTTAGGAGAATCGGGCCCCTGGGAATTGAACCTGCGACCCCTGTATCGGTAACCGACCGTTAGGTACGTTGTACTATGGTAATATCAGTATTTCGGTACATTGTTGATATTTTAGGTTTTATCGATACAGGTTATCGAGTTTCGATCGATTGTTTTATAATGCTGTAATGTTATATAACATTGTTCAGTATTTTAGGTGGTTGGTATTTAAATGGTTTGTTTGGGAATGTGGAGAATAATATTTAAAATATTTCACTTGTAAGCTTCGTGGTTCAGAGGTATAACAAGAATTTAAGTGCGTAATAATGATTCACCTTAGCTTTATTTTTTATACATATCTATGCTTATGTTATAAAGAGGAAAAACTGCTTTTTTTGTTCGTTTGTAATGGATAAACTCGAAAACTACTGAATCGATTAAAAAAATTCGGTCACTGTTGGAAAGACTGTAGCTTTCTACACTCTTCTTGAGAATCGTAGGCTATATTTTATACTGCTTGCCCGGTACTTGCCTGGTATGGGCAGTAGATCCCACGGGATGCAGATCTGGATGAAACCGCGGGAAAAGGGCTAGTATTACATGGAAAAATCCTAATGTCAGAATTCAATCTTTGATCTGAAAACAACGGATAGATTACTTAAAGAAATCCACCGTTACCCAACAGCAACTAATCTCTTTGTCTTACCGCCTATCTATCTAGTCATACAATCGCTATGATTAACCGTCGAGTAGTTAAAGTTAAAACTATTCCGCGCATGCGCAGTAGGCGGCGATTGTTTCTCAAACAATTCGTATGCATGCGAAACTGTGTAGTGGAGGTATGCGAAATCGGATGTTTGAAGAAATAACTATAGATTTTGAGATGAATTTAAAATGAGCCTGGGTGACTCTAATGTTTAAGGAGAATTTGGTGATTGGTCAGTGTTTTTTTTATTTATTAGGGTATAGTTAGTATTTTTGAGTTCACAAATTCGTTATCTCTTGTTAAAATGGCAGATTAGAGTGATAGAAATTGAATGAAGAATTCTAGTTACCTGAATATGCTGTTAACAAAAGCTCTGAAAACATTGCGTTTAGAAATAACGAGTTATGCCCGATTCGTCATTTTAGTGATTTGGCATCCATAAAAAACGTGTCCCGATTTGTCATTAAATAAAATATTTTATTTTACTTAGTCCCAATCGGTCATCTGTACTTTATTTTGTAAAAAGTACTGTCAACAAGATAAGCTTTACAATATTGTAATATGTTTTTTTTTATTTATGTTGGTTATGTTTTTTCCGATTATGGCAAGACGCTATTAATAAAATCGCGATTTCAACGGCGTCACACACCGCACGGCCAAAACCAAAATACCAGGATTGCATAAATCAGATGAGTAATATACCAATCAACGAGTGTCCATGGAACTGCCCACCGTGTACTAGGACCGCATAACTTACAGGAGTATAGCAGTCAAGAGTGTCAGGATTTTACGTTTTTTTCCTAATTGTAGATAAACATACCAATTTACACCATCATTCATCATTTTTATGTATACAATCTCTTTGCTAGTTATGGGCCCCTGGTACTTTTGTTACCGGTACAAAAAGTATCGAGTCACATTTTCGGGTTTATAAAATGCCCATGTTGTCTTCACCTGTGTTTTAATGTCAATTTTATTATATTTATATGAGAGCTATATATACCTTTACCTACATCGAAGTTTTTCATTTAAAATTTCTTCTAACACTTTTTTATTTCTGACGGTACTCTGATACGTGAAATTTTATGCGGGTGACGAATCGGAACTCAAAATTTAAATATTAAATTATTTATTCTGCTCGAATGACCAATCGGGATTTGGTGTATGGAAAAAATAGTTGGTGACCAATCGGTACTAATGACAAATTGGGAATAACTCGAAATAACGAGCCATTTTCAAGCGGCTTCACTCGCGTCCCGTATGAACTACTCCAACGGAAGAAAACATGCCAGATGTTACTCGGAAAGAGTGTAGCTTCCCCAAGACTTTAGGGTACAAACAAAAAACAATCCTCTTTATTATATTAGTACACAAAACAGTCAGTCTTTCATTAAATATCAGACATTAATAAACAAGCCTTAATTCACATTTATACCGTAGATTAAACTATTCTACTATACTATAATGCATTGTATCATTGTCTCAACTTAGACTGTGATGTGAATCGATACAAAGCCGGTCTTTTTATTGTGCGTTTATATAAAAAACTGAACTCGCATACTAACTACCACATTATGTTAAATGCGATACTTATTATTAACTTGTTTAAGTTATTTAAGTTACTTTGATGTCGCCCTACGATAATGCATCAAAGGTTTTATAGGTTTATAGGGAAAAAGGCTATGTGGCTTATGTGGCTTGCTTATGTGCCTTGTTTTTCTTTATTTACATTTAACAATCGTCAAATCGTTGATTGGTGCAGTCATTACACAACGCTTGCATTTCCTCGCGAGTGCACTCTCAACGACTATCAACAAATGGTTTTAGCATTCTAGTAAAATCGTTATTTTTCTTTTTACCTAAGTATGTTTTTCTTCAGATTTCAATCTAAATTTATATCTTTAGAAAATTGGTGCAGTTCATTGTTTTTCTTTGGTCTAAATTATAAGAGTCATTGATTTAAACTCAATAGAAATAAAGAACAGAAAGTAGGTCCTGGTTTTGATTGCTTCTACACAAATTGCAATGGACTGTCCTTCAACACCAACATGTTATCGTTAACAGCATAACATAGGTATACCTACTCCACAGATCCACAACAATGAATATTTACAAACGCCTTTTTATAAAGAAAAGCGATATCTCAATCAAAAGGCTGAGCACATTTCTTCGTCACTTCCAAGAGTTGACGGCAGATCAAACGCCGGCAATCAGCGTGGTGGCATCCGTCTCTTCTCATTAACTGGTGGGTGCACGTGACTGGGAGACTAATGGTTGATGCAACCTTCTTGGAACAGGGCTGGTGGCATCAGGTTGACAAACGTTTATGTGACAAATGGTTCAATTGTTCAATTTCGAATTATGGAATTCGAATTTAAGATGAACTTATTACTACATTCGAAAATAGAATGCGTAGAATCTATGTCATGTGTTTGTTTTGCTAAGGAATTGTTTGTATTAAAACGCAGAATTAAACAACTCATTCGCAGAAAAAGGGTTGAAAGTTCAGGTCTTAGAACAGGGCTGGTTGTACCAGGTTGACGAACGTTTAAGTAACTGATGACTACATGATGACGTTGCGTTTCGAGTGTCGTTTATTTTGAATTTTAGCGTCTACATTTTTCTTTCCTTGACTACTTATATCTAGAAGGCAAGAAGCCTTTTTGGAAACTTCCGTGCAGTTTCTAAATATTTGTGATTGTTAAGTTTTCTATAGTTGATAATAGTAAAATGAGGAAAAAGGTTATTAACTAGCACAAAAATATTTATTTAAAAATCATAAAGGTTAAAACAATAATGAATGATCTTATCTGCCCTTATTAAAACGAAAGTTTTTAAGTGCATTATGAAACTACATAACTAATATAATCTTGTCAGTCAAATGTTAAAATGGTTATCTAACCGTACTTAAGTTATATTGTCATCAATAGATCATAGTGTACATGCTGTGAATTGTCCTAATTTTGGAAATAGAAGTAACTATACTTACGCATATATTTGATTTAAATAATTTTAATAGATGATACGAATTATGTAGCTAAGTAGTATTTTGACCACATGGTGGTTCAGCGGTTTAGACGTGAAAATGTAAAAAACCGCCAATAAACTTCTTTCTACTTTATTATTTTAATCCCGCCTCTAAAATGTGCAAACAAAACACTACTGGGCTTACACAAGGCTTCAAACATCTGACTAGAGAGGATCATTTGACAAGAACTGTCAACACAGTTATTCTAAGAACACCAATAACTCACCATAATATTAATTCGATGTTTCACAAGAACTCGACACTTCGACTGCCCTAAGAACAATGACATTCCCTCGCCTATCGCTAGACGATCTCAATCACGTGTGTATGAACGCCCTTACAAACAACATTCCCAATACACCTTAGCCGAACCAATTTCAACCTTAACTCTTTAAACATAAACACTAAATCATTCGCAAAAATAAAGTTGCCGATATCTCAGTCTGCAAAGTTGACGGTGCAGATAGGTCAAGCTATTATAGACTTTAACCTATTGATATAAGGTGTATGTGTGGGTATTGAAGTGCTAATTAAGTTTGCAGACGTGGAGTTGTCACGTAAAGGCGTCATAGCGATCTAGGGGTGTGCGCCTGAGTTGATAAAAAAGTGAAGCTTAGTTCGTGTTATGTGGTTCCGTTAGTGTGTATTGAAGTTTTTTGAAGGAATAGTAATTGAGGTTAGCTGAATTAGTTAACAACAAAGCTATAGCTAACCCTACTAGTATTTTAACTGTGTGGGTACGGTATATATTGGAGTTTCTTGCCGGCTCTTCTCCATGAGACCAACTTTTTGGAACCGTGCACCTAATGTGACGTTTCATAAGTGCCTGCAAAGGCCTATGTGAAATAAAAAGATTTTGATTTTGATAGTTGACGCTTGAATTCTGATGATTCTAACTTGGTCCTTGTGAGTGCTTAAAATAATCGAACATTGAAAGATGGTCTCGTGATCACCGTTGTAAAATCATCATTTCATAGTTGTTAACACACCAGCCTGTCAAGTATGTGAGGTCACAGAAGAACCAATGTTCAAACAATCTTTTGTAAGATATAGGTAAGTCCATTCTATGTATATCTTGGATCATTCTATGTATAGCTGAGTGAAGGTGAAGAAAAACATCTTGAGGAAATCTAGACTTTAAAATCTGATATCGCCAAAACGACTTGAGAAAATTACTTATTAATTATATTATCTGTATAACAAGAAGCCTGTGCCCAGCTTGAGATAATTAAAGGGTTGATAATAATGACAACTAGACAAAACAATTACTCACTCAACTTTATAAACCGACAAAAAACCGTAGCATAGCTGTATCTATTTTATTTTATTTAGCATACACTATCAATATCAATGATGTTTATCATTTTCCCAGCCAATTGCATATAACGGTATACCCAGTGCTCATTAACAATAAAACCGATGAGATAATGAAATAAATAAATAAACAAAGAAATTATTGCAACAGGTGGATAGCGGGGCCATGTGGCTTATACAGGACGAGTTCTATTGTATAGTTACAGGGTGTTTTATAAAGTTTATAGTGTTTTGTTTTGTAATTGGTTTAGTTTGGTGTGGAAATGTGATACCTACCAGGAAGACACGAGGATTTTTTTACAAGTGCTTGTATCTAGGAAAATGTGTAGAAATTCAGAATTATTTTAGAAATATACTGTATGTATAAGCCTGTCGAAATTTTTACAATTATTCTAGGACTTTAGAATACTAATACTTTTCTGCCGTGGCCTCCGTTCATTATAGCTTTCAAGAGCGAATATCCAACCAAACACACTGCATAGAAACTAAAAAAAGAATGCGAATTTAAATTTTAAAACTATCGAGCAAAGCCAGAGATGTTCTGCTGTCTATCACAATCTCACTGTATAATCTGTAACCACAGAAAAAATACTTTAAAGGCATCTTACCGCCAAGAATGGAATCTTGAACATTTCAAAAATAGAACACGTTTTTTCTTAAAATTCTATTTTTATCCAGAATCGAAGAGATAGGTATCACTCTTAAAGTGAAACATGATATCTATACCATTGAAAATCGAAAACAAGTGTTTTATTGGAAAATTAATTAGTGAACAAAACAACAAAAAATAAATAAGCAGAATAAATAGAATTGGCTTTTATTACGCTTATAAGAATATTTTGACATCAGCGTTCCCACTAAAATCTCTACGCTGTTACCAGGAGTTCAGAAGTTGAAAGAAAGTTGAAACCTTTTTCAGAGGACAAACTATGTTAACTTCAATTTCAAGTACGTGTCAACGTGTACGTTTTTTTTCCTAGTGAGATCAATTTTGACCAATTATTTCAGCCAACTATTTAATGTAAAAAAAAATACCTACATCAGTGTCGGTTGGTTCAGCTGTCAAAAGGATATGCGCTTATTAATGCTAAGGCTGTTAGAATGTAAACAATAATCGTCTGAATGAAGCCGTGCTTCCTAGACTAACAGACGTTTCCAGTGTTGCCACACTTCCGACACCGGTAGTGCTGAACGGCTAGTAAAGAGGTTTTATTTGTATTTTTTGTTATACAATAGCAGTTATAATAGGTAAACATTTGAGCGTCGTCTTAACTGATGTTGTTGAAGAATTAAGAAACAAGAAAAATACGAAAATCCTTTAAATTTTTTCAGTATAGCTATGTGAAAACAAGAATTATACGTAAAATATGACATTGGTAGTCATAGGATAAATACTCTAAATAAAACGATCGCTTTTAGAGACGTATAGAAAAAAACGATATCCAGAAAAATCTTTGACTTAAAATTGTTCTCGTTTTTTCCTGATATTTATGCAGGGAGCCATATGACTCTTCTTCTTTTCTTTCGCTCGGTCTTCACTAAACGAAAACTATATATTTTTTCGATCCAAAATTCCCTAAAAAACTTTATCAAAACGGGTCAGCCTTAACCATATAACATGCATAACAGACAGACGGACATACAGAATTACGTCCACCCAAACTGAACGGAGATCAAATGTACCAGGGCGACATAAACGTTAAGGAGTATGCACCGTAAATCGCAATTACGTCACGACTCATCTCAGGGTTGTCCGTGGTCTGGTCAGTAATAAGTAATGGTATAGTGTGTGACAGAGCAAATAACCATGGCTGCTTACAGTTATAGATGGCCACGAAGGCAGCGGGGAAATACGCATTAAGAGATTTCTTATTTCAAATGTAAACAATGGTACGATTTGAGCTTTTTCATGATAAAAAAAGAACTCTACAATTATATAAATCTTGGTAAATACTGGTACTCGGCTGTAACCAGTTAGACTGGAAGCCAACCCCAACATAGTTGGGAAAAGGCTCAGGAGATGATGATAAATCTTGGTGCTTCTTTTTGACTGAATACACCAAGAATTAATATTTTTTACTGCGTCATTAAAATTCAATTAACACTTATTGTAGTGAACATATAACAACAAAGATTTTAGTTTTTAGATTACGTAAATTGTACCACAAAACTTTCCTCACTTTCAATTCGCCGTTTTCGTAGCCACACAAAGCTTGTGCACATTAATGATTGTTATATTACTCGGTATAGAACCCGCCTAATAATAATGACGTAAGCTACGTAATGTACTATTCGTGAACTTTTCATTTTAAACGATTCACTAAGAGCAAAAACACACTTCAGACTAAACAGTCGGCCGATGGTAACAAAAAATTAAAAGAAAATCTTGATTCCAATCAAAGTTTTCAGTCGATCTGATACCGGCTAAATACCTGATCTTTGTAATGTGCGTACTACCTCATCTTAATACTGATTACTATGAGCCCTAATAACACACTACTACTACTACTATGGCCTAATAACATCTACAAAAGATGATTAAAGCTGCATCCCATAACACACGTGCGCAAAAATTCGGTGTGAAATATCTTTTCGGATGTTGGTTCAGTAACTTTTTATTTCTTGAAAATTAGAGTATGTCAAATGCATTTTTTAAATATTCATAAAAGAAAAATAGTTCAAAAAGGAAGTTAACGTGCATCGCCTATAAAGTCAAACAAACTATCGGCCGACTAAAAGTTTGCAGTGTGCGTAGTACTGTACTCTTAAACGATTCACTAAAAGAAAGTTATTATTAAACATTTTCTATGAATCATTATGGTTATATCATTTGGCATTTAAGGGTATTTAGGGTATGAGAGCATGACAAACATTATATTATGTAAGTAGGTAAATATATCGTGGGTAGATGAGTGTAAGTAAATGATGAAGTTAAGCTACTTGTCGCGGTCAAATCACAGCTGGGTTACATTCTTGTGCGTTGTATGACAAATATTTTGACAGGAGTGTATGGCAAGCATAATAATTCAATACAATTTTAATGGGTATCGTCACAAAAAAATCTGTAAGTAGATATTGTATAACCTATGTACGATATATAAGTAGTTAAGTAGGCAGTGCAATCGAATGATGGAGGTCATTTTGGGTCACCTTTTCGGTAGTAGATAAACAATACACTACAACCGATTGTCTTATTGATAAGTTCTTCTTTGTGATATAGTACATTCAAGTATTTTTATACAGCTCTAGTAAAATGGCCTCGCAGCTATTATGTCAACTTCAGGCTAACAAGTAAGTAACTGAATTCAGAAAGGAAAAAATACTTGAAGAGCTGCTGTGTATGTGATTTTCATTTCAGAAAGGGCTCAAAAATATTCTTTCATAACTCTTCATCTTACCTCCAAGTAACAAATAAAACTGTCAACAAGCGTTTCCCCTACATAACCCGAAAAATATTAAAGTACCATTACCCCACAAAAATAATAATGAAAACTGATAACAATTACCATTGAAGACCATAAGATTACCATGGTTTATGTAATAAGGACATTACCATACACAAATTATCATCCACCATTGTTGTGTGGCGTAACACGGGCGCTTGTCCCATAGACTAGCATTGTCTGTGGTTTCGCAACCTTGCTGCCACTAGATAATTAACTTGCTGGGTTTTTGGGGTTCCGTGGAAAATGGCCCTTTGAATTTTATTGTTGTGGTTAACTTGAAAAATCTTTTAACTTTCTAACTTTTTAATATTTTTTACACACATAGGGTTTTTGTTTGGTGTAGGTATGCATATCGAAAGTCGCTTGATTTATAACTTAATGGGAAAGGATGGCAAAGGCCTGAATTATTTTGAAATAACATGCAAACCTTCAAGGTAGTTGCCAAGTTTCAGTACGGAACACACAGTTCATGGATTGCTACTGCTGAGAGCTTCAAGACAACCTAGGGTTTTCTTGTTTGTGTCAACTGTAAAACCAAATAGGTACATTGAAAGTTTTGAATTCACACTATTTTTTTAACATTACGATGATGCACAGAAAATCATAAGGCATGCACCAGCTCTTTAACTAATATCAGTTTGTGTCTCGACTCGACACATCATAAACTACTCAACTAATAGACGTTGAAAATGTACTTTGACAGTACTCACATCTCAGACCCAGTTGCACATTTAAACTATAACGATAACCAGCCGTATCCCGGGTATACTGGCAGGTCAAATCAGAGATTTGAAAACTAAAAATGGTTCGGTTATCGTTATAGTGCATCGGAGACCACGTTAATGTCGGTCCTGCGCCTGATCTCTCTTCGGTCGTGTCAGATTGCCGTCCCATCGGGCTATGAGAGTAAAGGAATAGGGAGTGCACCTTGTCTGCGCAAATGCTTGTGCACTATATATGTCCTGCGCAGCTGGCTGATCTCCTTATATGAGAACAGACGCCGTGGTCGGTATCGGCCGTGGACGCCATTATAGTCAAATGTTAGAACTTACTAGAAACTATAATCTATCGAGCTTCATTTGTTTACATACCCAATTTCCAAATAAACAAAAGTTTAACTCTAAGATAGAACATCACATTAATTAGTGCAGATAACGATCCGACTAGGCCAAGTGAAATCGTGGCTAGAGGTCGTCGTCACGGACACTTGAACACGGTTTACACGTTAATACGCTAATGTGGTGTACAACCTTCGGTTACTTGGAAACCTTCTTGGTTTGTAGAGAAAATTGGTTGGAAGAACGTAAGATGGAATAAAAGGATAAGGTTTGATTTGAACGTGCCGAGCTGTTTAGAAGACCAAAACCTTAAAAAAGTCCCTAAGTAATATTATTATTTTATTACTAGCCTATGATGTTTCACTGCTGGGCAAAGGCCTCCCTATCTCGCTTCCACACATCCCGATCTTTTGAACGAGTCCACCAGTCACGGCTGTAGGCGTCTAGTTCGTCATGCCATCTCTTTCGGGGCCTACCCAACCCGCCTGCGGTGTTCGTCCTGGGGTGTCCACTGGGTGACAATAGTGGCCCATCTTTCCGGATATAATTACCTACGTATATAATTTAAAAACTGCACCATTGATGAAAATGGTTGGCATATGAATTATAAATCCTTACTAATAGAATAAATGTGAAAGAAGCTCTGTCTTGTCTTGTCAAAAATCAAAATCAAAATTCGTTTATTCAAACTTGGTTGCAAAACAGCACTTTTCGAACGTCAGAGCTTGAATTTGCCTTGAGCCAAAACTACGGAATCTATTTAGGGTTTAGGGTTCTCCTAGGACGTTGTTGAAACTTCTTGAAACATCTAGTTAATTTATATTTACACAGAGTGTCTGAAGTACTTGCCGCTGTTTGAGTAGTAAGTGCATATAAGTTGATGATAATTAACGAGGTTGCTACAGTAACTTGATGAGCCCTTCCCTTAATTAAACAGTAATGACTTCCTAACAATCATAAACGAAGTAGGCACTAAATTATAACATTAATTAGACCCCATTTGCACTAAGAGAATTGCAAATTAGAATGGACGGTCAACCAATTAGATATGGAAAAGCTAAATATCAGAAGAAAGAAAGAAAATTTATTTACACAAATCACTATCTTTACCTTTAAAATAATGATATGAATTGATAAATTCTACACTTACACTTAACTTATTTTACAATGCTAAAGAGTTTTTTAGATCTAATCTTAAGAATTAAAAGCCCGCCTAAGAAACAATCTTTCAATCTTACATAGCCCTTTCATCGAGTGAGGATATACGATTCGAAATATCTGGGTGTGGGGAGAGAAGCCCGCGGGATGCTAAAACTGCTGTTGACAGATAAATTTCAAAATGGTGCTTTAACTCTTGGCATACACCTGTAAAAGATCGTGAATTGACGCTACAAGAATATAAAGACATACCCAGTTTTCTAAAGCCCATTATAAACAACACTTTTGTTACCAGTATCTACAGATGATAATTATCATGATTACTTTCCATTTCTGCGTGCGCGCAGCCGAGCGTGAACTCTGCGCGTTCTAACCACTGATAATGGTGTGCCATGGTCTTTAACTGCTAGATATTTTATTAATTGAATGTTTTTTTAATGAGATTTCATCAATTGACCCCTTCTGCTGTGGGTGCAGCGTGTGTGTCGGACTTTTGATGACTAAAGCCCGTCATGTTCTTTCTTAGGTCTTTTATGTACTAGGGCCGCGGTAGCTCGCGCGAGCAATCCCGGAGCTTTAGAAGGAATGAAGTCTTAATTATTACTGGCTCATTGTTACTCCTTTTACAATGAACTGAAATAAAAACTATTTAGGCCCAATTTCACCCACAAGTAACTTTATTATTATACATACATTTTCAGAGTAAACCGTCGTTTTAGGAACATATAATATGCTGAAAACCGCTACAAAATCGGTACGGATAACGCTCGAACATCGTTTCTTTTTTTGAGGTCGGTTAAATACGGACGCTACGATGACGATTGACGATTTAATCACAATAGTAGTATTATATAGTATTGGTGATTAATTATAATCATTTGATAATAACTTAATTTGATTCAAAAGGGAAACGCTAATTTGCTAGAAATCTGTAGGTGTGCGAATTAATTTGATAGCCAGATAAGGTTTGATTTTTTGCATAAATTATTGGTTTTGCTCACTATAAATCATTGTAATGGGCTATTATTTTGTTAATCGAAATAATTATGAGTTTCTTCTTTGTACTGTTTTCAACTAGATATATAGGTAATAAATAAGTCAGTTAAACATTCAATGCCGATGGCATATATGTAAATTGATTTTTATACTAAAAACATTGGTTTTACTCCTTTTTTTGGCGAATTAAAAATACTGTTTTCCAAAAAATACGGTCATTATCCTAATAGACAATGTTTTGGTAAATAAAATACTTAAAAATCCCAATAATCGCGCATGAAAAGTACCAGGCACCCATAAATTGAAGGCGTTGAAACCAATATGGGCATTTCCGAAGCAATCGTCACGGTCCATTACCACGTGTCACCTCATTCAACACACAACGCTTCAACGTAACACTACCAAAAAAAATTGGCAACGCACTACTTTCGCAAACTGGTCTTTTGGACCGAAATATATACAGGATTTTATTTCAAGCACTACATAAAAAAATGTCATCGTCTCTTGAGCCTTTTTCCCAACTATGTTGGGGTCGGCTTCCAGTCTAAACGGATGGAGCTAAGTACCAGTGTTTTGCAAAGAGTGACTGTCTATATGACCTGCTCAACCCAGTTACCCAGGCAATCCAATACCCCTTGGTAAGACTGGTTGTCAGATTTACTTTATCAATTTTAGGAAAAACATATTTCGTTATCAATAACTTTTTTGTACTAAAACATTAAAGTAAAAGTATACGTATCTATAAAACTTGTTTAACCATTTGTCAAACTTTGCGCAGTGGTTAAAAATGTACCAGTATATACCCGATGTCCCAACAATTACAAAGAGTTACAGGTTAAATCCGATGGCCCAACAGGTCCGTAGGTCAAGCAAAGGGTTTTGTCACGTTTGCGAAAGATAAAATGATTTGTAATTGTGGCTTAAAGGCTGTGCTCTGCTTTTGTAAAGCGCTTTTCATTTGTTTTGTTCTGTTTTGTGTTTGAGATGCTTCTTGCTTTACTATGGCCCTGGTAGCTTAGCAATGTGTGTGCAGTTTTAAGTAGTGTCAGAGTGAGTATTTAATTAAAATAATCTACAGATATAAAAATCAATGAGGTAGGAAAAAAGGCTATTTTTTTTATTGCTAGGGCCCGCTTTCGGGTTGCGGCAGATTTCTGTTCTCGCATGCCATAAGATCACATGCTGTAATCATTTTCGCTAGTAAAGAAGGTATATAGGGATGGAATCCACAATATGCACATAGCCGGATATTATATCCCTTTGTAGACAGAAGATAAATAAACTTATCAGACCCGCCCCATGCATACTTTACACTAACAAAACACTCAATTCATTAGTTGCTAAGTCGCCTGCGAGGACTTTCTGCATACTATATAACGAATGAGACAACAATCCATAATTTTGGTCCGTGACTTTTCCAAAAAAAATGCTTTATTCCAACGATTTACCTATATATTTCAAGCTACTTTCCATCTAAAGCAACAATTTTCGAAGTACCAAACTAAAATTCGCACTGATCGAAAACTTTCTTCGTACACAAACGCCTGGTTGGCAGTACAAATATGCCTGCCGTGAATTTATTGCGGCCTACCATGGTAGCCCAGTTTGTTATCACTCGGTGTTAGTTAACCGAACGGACCGTTACTCGAAACTCGAGGAACTGGGACGTAGTGAAGTGAGAAGGGAGTTGGATGAGGTAAGGTGATTTTCAGGGTCGAAAAGTAATGGACTAAGTATTTGTGGTAAGGGCTATGAAGGAAAATATAACTCCAGTGTTAATTTACTTATAGTAATAGATAGTTCTTATAGTTATATAATTCAGTAAACGAGAAAGTAAATGATTTAAAGTTACAATAAGGTGGAAAATTAAAACTGAAAATGTTCACAAGAACATAATTATTAGATCAAAATAATGAAGTGTGCAAAAGCTCATTTGAAATAAATCGATTCACTTTGACTTTGAAAAATTCACCTTCGATTAATTTCATTTACCAAAACACAAAACTACCTCATCCACCGACGACTCTACTCTTCCCACCTCCCCGTCCTTTTCACATCGAGCACAGATAGTAAACAGGTTCCATTCCGATGAGACTTTATTATTTGATTTTACCAGCATTACGCAATGGTGGAAACTACTTGATATCGACTTACATCGACATAAGCTTGTGTTGCTTCTAATAGAAACAGCTTAGAAGACCCTTAACCTAAGGCGTGGTATACTTAGAACACGCACATACTGGCGACTAAAAAGTCGGCCGACTGATAGTATGATTTTCAAAAAGTTTTTTTTTTCATTTAATAAAAAATCGTGAATTCAAAGTTTTTAATCGGTCTGATATCGGTAAAATACGGGGCTGCGGGATTGTTCGAAAGAGGTACCGCGGCCCTGGTACATAAAAGGCCTACGAAGGAACATGATGGGTTTTAGTCAGTAAGAGTCTGACTCTCTCACGCTGCTAACCCACAGAGGGAGGAGTCATTTGATGATTTTCCATCAAAAAAATCGGATGAACACCTGATCGTTGTTACGTGTGTATATTCATATTCATACTAATTTACGAGCCCAAACCTATTATCGGCCGACTGAAAGTTTATAGTATGCGCGTACTCTACTCTTACTGTAAAATTAAAATTGCAGCGGCATTTTAGCGCTCGCATTTCACACTGTGGTGTCGTTGCAGCATTTTAGACGCGCCCAGTTTTGTGATGGGGACATTTTAGTGGTCTTGTGTTGATGGTAAAATGGACTTGCAAATCTATCTTCTACTATAATAAATATAATAAAGAGGAAACTTTTTTTGGTTGTAAGGCTCTGAAACTACTGAACCGATTTGAAAAAGTCTTTCAATGTTGAAAAGCTACACTCTACACGAATATTATAGTCTATATTTTATTCCGGTGAGGGCAGAAGCAGTTGAAATATATGGAGAGAATGGCTGATCAATTGCAGATGATTCCTTAGATTGCATTTTCAGAGAAAAAAATCTAATGATAATAATTGACTTTCTGGTTTTGGAAGGCTTTTCAGTTTTCTTGTTACTATCCTGCCTATAAAGAATTTTTAACTCTAAAGAGCAATAATGATGCCCTTATAAGATTCCAACCAACATTATCACACCAAAGACAAACACATAACAATCAATTCAATATATCAATCAAAAGAAAACCTCAAAAGCTCTTCAAACTATAGAGGTATGACCAACTAACTAACAAACCAAGATCATTCCTAAGAAAACGTCTACAAACCAGCTTTTATAATAGAGATATTTCAAAGTACCTGTCGGCTGGCTTAGTTAGGCGTTCAGCACAAAGGCTAGCCATTTCATTGTTCAGTTCTAACATTTAGTTACAATAGCGACCCCCCAGATTTCGTCCCCATTTATATGACAAGCCCTTACATGATGATTTAATATCTGAGACCCGTGACCTTGTCAAAAGTACTAGGATAGCATGAGTCTTGGGTGGTGTGTAGTATGAAGTTTGTACCTGTAGCGCTGATAGGTGTAAGATAAATCAAACTCCACAGTCGAGGTAAGAATGAATATATTTTACTAAAATGCCTGCCTATTTAAATGCTATACAATGATTTCGTAGTATAGGGCGCGAATCAATCGCGATCCGCGCTGGCCAATGAGAGCGCTCGAACGAAACGTTATAAATATGGGTAGCTTGGCGCGCGAGACTTCAGTGGGGCGCCCGCTGTTGCGGCGCGCGCATGTATGTATTGCAGCTACATACCTATTGTATTATGTGTAGTGTCTGACAGATATAACATAAGTTGTAACTATTAATAAGTCGAAAATGGCTGAGTTTGGTTGGATTTATTTATATCTCAGGATATTATTATAACACATATCCTATGACAAGCATTTTACATGATGATTTAATACTTGGGACCCGTGACCCTGTCAAAAGTACTAGGCTAGCATAAGTCTTGGCTGGTGTGTGGTATGGAATATTGTTCCTTTATAAGGCGAATCTGATATAATATTAAGTTGTACCTTATAGCTCGGTGTTGCGTGAACTGATTTTTATGTACTTTGCTTAGTTGGATTTATTTATATCCTGAACACATATCCTATGACAAGCTTTTTACATGATAATTTAATACTTGGGACCCGTGACCCTATCAAAAGTACTAGGCTAGCATAAGTCTTGGGTGGTGTGTGGTATGGAATATTGTTCGTTTGTAATGCGAATCTGACATATTAAGTTGTACCTCTCATAGCTAAGCAGATACCTGATATGAACCGATTTATACATATGTTTTTGTTTTCGTTGGATTTATTTATATCCTGAACACATTACCTATGACAAGCCCTTACATGATGATTTAATATCTGAGACCCGTGACCTTGTCAAAAGTACTAGGCTAGCATAAGTCTTGGGTGGTGTGTGGTATGGAATATGGTTCGTTTGTAAGGCGAATCTGACATATTAAGTTGTACCTCTCATAGCTAGGGGGATACCTTATATGAACCGATTGATATGTTTTTGGTTTCGGTGGATTTATATAAATCCTGAACACATGTCCTATGACAAGCTTTTTACATGATGATTTAATACTCGGGACCCGTGACAAAATGTATTAAATTTGCTTTGCCTTTTTTTTTTTTTTTTTTTTTTTTATCGACGTAAAATCATCAAATGACCCCTCCCGCTGTGGGTTAGCAGCGGTGAGGGAGTGTCAGACTTTTACTGACTAAAATCGTCGTGTTCCGTCATAGGCCTTTTATGTACCAGGGCCGCGGTATCTCTTTCGAACAACCCGCAGCCCCGGCAGGCCTTGGCCCTGCTGGGCCCCGCTGGGGTTGCTGACGTCTCTTTGAGGAGCGCGTGGAACAACGCGCGCCGTCGACACGGGTCTGTCGTCTAGGAAGACAGAGGGACGATGAGCCACCCGAACTCACCGCCCACAGACCCACGCCTACGGTGGCCGGGAGTCATCTCGCGACACCCGGCGCCCATGGTGTCTACCTGGTCCAGCGCGGCGGCCGGGATGAGAGGTGCGAACTCTCTGGCGTTCCGCCTCCTCCTTCTCGAGCATGACCGCTTCGCAGAAGGAGGCGACGGCATCCCATTCCCTCTCGCCCCGGACCATGGCCTGAACCAGGGCCGGACGCGAGAGGTCGCCGCCGCCCAAAGCCTCGACGAGGACCCGGCGGTGCCCTTCCCATGCGGGGCACACCTGGACTGTGTGGTCCACCGTGTCCTCGGGGCTGTCCGCACAATGGTGACACCCGGGCGCCTCCTCACGACCGATGCGGTGCAGGTACCTCCCGAAACAACCGTGTCCGGTGAGGACCTGCGTCATGCGGTACGTGAGGGCGCCGTGACTCCTCCCGAGCCACTCCTCAAAGAGGGGACTTACCGCCACGATGGTGGCGTGCCCTGCACTGGGTTGCGATAGTCGCTCCCTCCAGGCCACCATGAGATCGCGCCGGAGCTCCGCCCGCTGCGCGACAACTTGCCGCGGCAACGGGGTTTCTCCCCGGCGCTGAGCCTCCTCGCGCCAGTCGTACAGGCGCAAGAAGACCCTCGCCTCCAGATCCCACGGTGGCAGTCCAGCGAGTAGGCCAGCTGCTTCGCGGGAGATCGTGCGGTACCCCCGGATTAGCCTAATGGCTATCACCCTTTGGGGCACGTTCAGGTAGTGCACAGCCCGCGGCCGTGCCGAACGTGCCCATACCGGGGCCCCGTAAAGGGCCATGGACCGCATGACCCCCGCGTAGAGTTTACGGCAGGGGGCGTTTGGGCCTCCCAGGTTGGGCAGGAGCCGCTTGAATGCAGCACCTGCCTTCTCCAGTTTGGGGCCCAAACGTCGGAAGTGCTCGACGAAGCTCCACCGGCCGTCGAGGACGAGTCCCAGGTACTTCATCGCCCTCTCGACGCCGATGGTAGCCCCCCCCACCGTGACTTGGGAGCCTGAAGGTGGCGCGTTCCGAAGCCCATGAAAGCACATGGCCTCGGATTTGTGCAAGGCCACCTCCAGTCCCAGCAGCTGGATCCTCTCGATGACTATCGCAACCCCGCGCGTCATTATGTCGGCCGCCTCCTGGTGCGACCTCCCTTGTGCCAGAACCAGCGTGTCGTCAGCGTAGCAGACCACGCTGACGCCGCTAGGGAGGTCGGCGCGCAGCACCCAGTCGTAGCCGATGTTCCACAAGAGCGGCCCCAGTACCGACCCCTGCGGAACACCGCACGACATCTCTCGCCGGTTCCATTCCCCGTTGTGACCAGGGTAAATGATGGACCTATCCGACAGATAGGCCTCGACCACGCGACGAAGGTAGGTCGGCACCCGGTGATACCGGAGTGCCTCCCTGATGCAACTCCAGGGAAGGGTGTTGAAGGCGTTGGCGATGTCAAGAGACACCGCCAAGACGACCCCCCCCCCGGGACACAGCATCCCCCGTCGTGAGAGCTCTCACGCGCATGATGGCGTCCACCGTTGAGCGCCCCTTGCGGAAACCGAACTGGTGGTCCGCAAGGTCCGGCCCTATCCCCCCAAGGTGCGCGACGAGGCGGTGTGCGACAACTCGCTCAAAGAGCTTGCCCACCTCGTCGAGCAACACGATAGGCCGGTATGCGGACGGAGAGTCCGCAGGGCGCCCCGGCTTCCGTATGAGGACCAGTTTCCCTGTCTTCCAACGAAGTGGGAACTGGCCCCTCTCCAAACATGCGCTGAGAAGCCCCCTAAGTCGAGGCCCGAGAGCCTCAAGGGCCAGGACCCAGGCCTTGCCAGGCAGGCCATCAGGCCCTGGGGCGGTGTTTTTGGCTTTCAGCCTAGCCACCGCCACTCTCAGGTCCACCCCAGTCACCTCGGGGACATCGTCGTCGTCGGAAGTGTGGTCCGTACTTGACACCGCGGGTTGCAGAGACATGGGCGGGGGAGAGTGTTCCCCGCGCGAAGGGAACAGAGCGCTCACCACCTCCTCCACCAGCTGAGGCCGAAGACTCTGGGTCAGCGGGGGGGCCCATGGGCGGAGCTTGCCCCGCACCATTTTGTACGGGCGCCCCCACGGGTCCCTGTCCAGAGACCCCAGCAGCTCCGCGTTGGCCACCTCCTTGGCCTGGACGATGGCCAATTGGAGGGCGGTCTTCGCAGCTCTGTAACCCTCGTACAGCTCTGCTTCCCTGGCTTCTGCATCCGGAGGGCGGATGCGCAGCCTGCGGTGTCTGGTGTACAGGTGCCTCGCAGCGACGCACGCCTCTCGAAGGGCGGCGATCTCGCGAGACCACCAGTACACCTGGCGTCGGGCGCGTCCTGGCGGGACTCGGGGCATGGCCACGTCACAAATCTCGGACATGGTCTCCCGGAACCACTCCGCCTCGTCGTTGATGTCGGCGGGCCTGTCCGGTGATGACACCCAGGCCTGCACGACTGAGGCTTCCAGGAGAAGCTCCCGGTCGAGGTGCCTCAGCGCCCAACGTGGACCACTCGGGGTCTGCAGGACCGGCGCGCTAGGGTTCTGGGCGGAGACGTCAAACCGGATGTACCGGTGATCGGAGTAGGTCTCCACCCCCTCCTCCACGCGCCAGTCAAAGACACGCGGTAGCAGAGCGGGGCTGGCGAACGAGATATCCACCACTGACTCGCCCCGCATCCGTACACACGTGGGGACAGAACCCCGATTGAGGACGACCAGGCCTGCTTCCAGCGCCCAGTCCTCCACCATCCTACCCCGTGCATCTGTGCGTCGGGAACCCCAGGCCAAGTTCTTGGCGTTGAAGTCCCCTAACACTATCACGGGGAGGGAATAACTTCCGACGACGACGGACAACTCCAGGAGGGAGTTGTGGAACTCGGCGAGAGTTCGGCTCGGGGAGAAGTACACCCCCACGACGACTATCTCCCCGAACCGTGCTGCGACGCAACCCCTTCCACTCTTCACCCCTTCGAGGGAAGGAGTACCAGCGGCGGCCGACGATATGATGGTCACTGAGCCGCTAAGGTCCTTAACCCAGTCATCCCTGGGAAGGACAAAGTACGGCTCAGCGACCACGGCGATGTTGATCGACCACTGCGCCATGCTTTGGAGCAACAGATCCTGGGCACGGGCGCAGTGGTTGATGTTCGCCTGGAGGAAGCGTAGTGGAGCCAGGCTAGCACTCCATCACGTCTTCCTCCTCTTGAGGCCCAAGGACGGGCGCTGCGGCAGCAGCAGTGGCGACGGCGACAGCGGCGGCAGCGTTGGGGGCGGCGGCGGCCGCAGGAGCTGCGGTGGTGGCCACTGCGGAGGTGGTAGCGGTGGCGGCGACGGACGGCCCGCCCTTGCCCCTACCCTTGGACTTGGCGGGTGGGGCACAGGACTTGCTCCCTGCCCGGTGTTCGGCCGGCTTGCCAGCAGCCGCGCATGCAGTGCAGTGCGGCGCGGCACTACAAGCCACGGCCTTGTGACCGGGCTGACCGCAGCGGAAGCAGAGGGCGCTGCGGTCGACCTCCGAGGTGCAACGGACACCCACATGATGCCCGACGTGGCATCGGAAGCACCTCAGCGGTCGGGGGTCAAGCAGCTTGACCTGCGCCGACACCCAGCCAACCAGCAATCTTCGGCCGTCTACGATGCGCTTGGCCGCCGTCACGGGGCAGCTCACCGTGATGGTGCACGTGCCCCTGAAGTCGGGACGTATGGTGCCCGCCTTGACTTCGTCGGCGGAGCACCCACCCGTCCTAGCGACGGCGGCCACCACCTCCTCCGCAGTAACTGAGTCGTCCAGGCCCATGATGCGCAGATCCGCGCACTTTTGGGGCCTGGAGACTCGGGCGTCGTCCGCACTTATGGACGCCCTAAGCCTCTCGGCTAGAGCGTCTGCGGCGGGCCCACTGGCCGCTCCTGGGACCTCCAGCATTCGGGCGCCCGTTGCGGTCACCCTGAGCCGGAGGCCGGAGGCGATACCCAGCTCCTGCAGGTTCACCGCCTCCTTTGCTTGGGCGAGCACGTCGCGGTACGACACGCCCCTTTTGACCGCGTCCGGCTGTAGTGTGACTACTACAGCCGCGGTTTTGGGGGCGCGGAGTTGCGCCGCGGCGGCTCGCTCCCTGCGCCGCCGTTTCTGGGCCTTCTTTTTGGCCGCTTTGGCCGCCCTCCGTTTCTTTTTCTTTTCCCCCACCACCTGCCACTCAGACTCAGTGGCAGAAGAGGTAGGGGCCGCAGACGGTGTCGGCTTTGGAGGGCGTTTCGCCACTGGTGCCGACGACGGGGCCGGTGCTGACGGTGGCACCGGGGGCCTCTGCGCCTGGACCGCCCTTGCGGTCTTGGGCTTTGGCTGAGCGGGCGCCCTCCTGGTCGGTCCGTTCGGCGCCGCGACAGGGGGCTTGCTCGGCGGTCCCCTTCTGGGTGGGGGTGCCGCTGCAACCGCGGCCGCATAGGAGGCCCTTTGGGCCGCTGGGGGCTTCGACGCCGCGAGGGGGGGGCGCAGGACCCTGCCCTCCAGGACTGAGAAGCGAGCCTGGAAGGCCGCCATCTCCTGACGGACTAGGGCCAGGATCTGGCTCTCAGCCGGCGCAGTCTGCGCCTGTTGCCTGGCCCCACCGCGCTCCGCCCCCTGCTCGCGCATCCTAGCGAGCTCCGCCCGGAGACTCCTGTTCTCCTCCACAAGAGACTCCAGGGCGGCCGTCAGACGACCCACCTCCTGCTGCAGTTTGGCCAGCTCGCTAACGGGAGCCCGGCCAAAGTTGCTCACCGCTGCGGCGGTGATGGAGGCGGTGGCGGCCTCAATGGCGCCGTCTTTGCTGGCCTTTTTTCTCTTTAAGGCCACCTGCCTGATGGCGGACTCCACCGTCTTCTCAAAGTCCGCCCTGCGCTCCCGGTCGGAGCCGATGGCCGACTCCTCCTCGGAGGAGGAGCTCCGATGAGCCGCTCCTCCGCCACCCCCAGAAGCCCTAGCGGACCCTTCGCTGACGGGCCTCCTGGCGACCTTTTTGGCCGAGGCCCCGCGACCACCAGAGGAGGACCCGGGGTCTTCCCTCCTCCTCTTGAGGAAGGCGTCGGCCCGGTGGTCCTTCTTGTTGCGGGGGAGCTTAAGACCCCCCGCATCCCCCTCGCTGGACACGGACTCGGAGTCCGAGTCCTCATCCCACTCCCTTAGTTCGTCGTTGTTGTTGTTTTGTTTTTTGTTTGTGTTGGTATCCATACAGTTCCCACGATTATGAGAGCAATTGTTCGTCCACCCCGGCAGTGGCCTCATACCGGGGCAAGCCTACATACTGTTGGGGGCGGCTGGCCCCAACAGGGGGGAGCGCTAACGACCGTGTCCCCCACGGCCATTCATCCCCTCGCCGCGCTCCCGAAACTTAGGATTGGGTGGTTTTTTATCAAGAGGTGTCCTTCCTCTGGGCCGGGCGATTAAGCCAAGCCCTCGGCGGCGGCATTATACATGCCTCCGTCTGCTGTCCGGCCAACCCGGCTCAGCAAACCCGCCGAAAGGTTTGCTCTTCGTTGTACGAAGAGCAAACGACCACCGCTTTAGTGCGCCTGCACCTCCGCGGGTATGGCCGCATCCTTGCCATGTCCACTAGCGTGGACTGGTCAGGAGCGGCCCCTCCCTGGGTCCCTCTTTGTCTGGCCTCTCCCCTGAACCTTTCCGGCATGAGTATCTCTACCGGCAGAGCTTCAGGATCATTGAGGCACACAAGCCCCACCACGACGACAACGTGGGGACCCCCTCGGTGGGGAAATTTGCTTTGCCTAATGTAAAAAATCTCGGTCCCGGTGTAATTTTGAATAATGAGGAACTTGAAACGGTACATGCTACGACTTTTCTAGGGATAACAGTAGACTCCAAAATTCAATGGGGTGAGCATATAACTGGCATCACGGGTAAATTAAGCTCTGCTGCGTACGCTGTCAGGAAAGTAAGAGCTCTCACCGATGTAGCCACGGCGCGTCTAGTGTACTTTAGCTATTTTCACTGCATCATGTCCTACGGAATTCTTATGTGGGGCAATGCTGCCGATATCGAGAATGTTTTCGTACTACAGAAGCGCGCTGTCCGTGCTATATACAAACTTGGTGCTAGAGTCTCCCTTAGGGAAAGGTTTAAGGACATTGGTATTCTGACTGTGGCGTCTCAATACATTTATGCCAATATAATATACGTAAGGCAAAACCTAGATTCATATAGTAAAAACAGCGACGTACATCATTTTAATACTAGAAATAAACATAAGTTAACCGCACCTAATTATCGTCTACATAAGGTGCACGGTTCATTTGTGGGGCTTTGTGTACGCATTTATAACAGGATTCCGGTTCATCTCTTGGAATTAACGGACAGTTCTTTTAAAAACAAAATCAAAGAAATTCTTGTTAAAAAGGCATATTATAATGTTAATGATTATTTCACAGATAAACGCAGATGGCAGCTCTGAAGTGGAACAAAAGTGCTTTATTTTTTGTATTTTTCGGTGTTTTAAATTAATAATTGATAAAATAGAATTGTATAATTGTAAAATAAATTAATAATAATTAAATTGTAATAGACAGCTGTGTTGCTGGGAAGTTTGTTCTTCACCACTTCTTCTTTCCAGCCATAACACTAGGAAGTGGTGAAAGGGGGGCGTTTTGGGGGTGCTGTCATTGTAAAATTTTGACGTTAAAAAGTGCTAATCGTATTAGCCTATTTTAATAAATGATTTTGACTTTGACTTTGACTTTGACCCTGTCAAAAGTACTAGGCTAGCATAAGTCTTGGGTGATGTGTGGTATTATATTAAGTTGCAAGCTATGGCAGGTCCACACGATACAGACTTTAAGTTTATAGAAATATGTGTACCTACAACATAAAGTCTGAGTAAAAATCTGAAGTCTGAGTGAAAATCTGAAGTCTGAGTGAAAATATGATGACAAGAAGTTTGTGCAGACTTATCATTGGTTCAGATTTTTGTGTACAGCGATTATTTGCGCAGACAAAATTCTATGAGTCTGTGTGAAGTTGAAATATTTTACTTATAGAACCAGTAGCTTCCAAGATTAGAGCGTTCAAACAAACATACAAAGAACCTTTTTCAGCTTTATAATACCAATAGATAAGTGCAAACGTAGGGTTTGATAGTTTTAATCGCTTCAAGAGTTGATCACAGATTTTTTTTGGACCCTCAAATATTTTATGACCGTAGTATGACAACTAGTCTCCAAATAAACCTACACACACACGCACACATTCACATTATCTCTGCATCCACATGTAAAAGAAAATCGCATGCGCACACAACCTTGGATTAGTTACAGCGAATTTACGTGTCATGGCACTTACATGGTGTTTTGTAGCTAACCAGTTACAGCCCAAGTTCACCGACAAACCGACAAACACCGATAAACATTAGTTTAGTAAAACAACTGTTTTACTATGAATTTTTCGAGAGTGTCAGACTCTTACTGATTAAAACCGGGCCGCGGTCACTCACTTGACCAAAAGGCTGGCTACCCTGGACAAAGGATAAGCATTGGCATCCAGTGTAGCAATGCTGCCAGTAGACAGCGATGGGGAGGATTTTTTTGACGCGTTTTAGTTTAGTGTAAATACCTCTTTTATATTTTTTTTAACTTTTAAATAATAACACAAATAAATATTTTTGCTGTAAAACAAACTACGAAAATCGCCCCATTTTCAAAGTAAACAGTGGTTAAGAGAAACTGACGTTTACATTGTCGGTGAACTTGAGCCTTTGATTGGTTTTAGACGTTTCGTTTCATGGATTTATTATTTATTTAACCCGGAACTTGGTGATTATAGTCTGCATAGTTAGAGGTCGTGTACCTATTGAGATGTGTGTAATTTTGATATGGTGTTGGTTAAATTAATAGAAAAGACTGTGAATTTGTGATAGACTCAAATATTTGATTTAATTTATTTCCACAAATTACATAAGATCAAGACAATACATGGCGTGTTTAAGTTTGAAAAATCGTAGCTTCATTACCTACCTACTTATTGAAGTCGGTTTTAGTTTTTGTAATACAGTAGCATAAACCTGCCCTCAATAAATGGGCTATTAGAAAATATGTTTTTTTTTCAGTTTAGGAGATAAATGCCCTCAATGAAACTAAAAAATAAACTTCAGCTTTTTACGAACTCAAGTCAACTCAACCTATAGATCTAAATAACACGCAGAAAAATTATAATCCCGTTGCATGGAGTACTTCCTTCAGGACACAAGGAACAGTTAAGTTCATCAAAATACCCACATTCCAGCTCCCCAATTAAGTACGTAGGTACATTAAGCAATAGAAACCGTCTGACATGCGCCCGCATTGAATTATGAAACACTACGAATGTTCTTATAGAAAGCAGTCGCTATTCTATGCTAATAGTTAATTGTGGACTTGTCAACTGACTTATTAGTCGTATATTTGTCTTGTTGCCACCTGAAGACTATGTTTGAATGGGTAAAGTTATGCTGTTTGGGATTTCGGGTTTGGTTGCTTGGTTCGTGTGGTTGACGAAAATTGGGAGTCGTCGTGGTGAATGTTTTGTCCAACTCGAAAGTAAATAAGTACTTGTATTTTTAATAAAAGTGAACCTTTAATTATAATGTGCGTTTTGGAAAAAAGTCAGGATATTATGTCTGAAAAACAATCCACAGAATCGCTGTGCTTAATGAACTTGCCTCCCTAAAATCTTCTCCTAAGTCTGACAAACCAATTTTTATGCTGAAAACCGCATCAAAATCGGTTGAACTGACCTTTAGATGGTCGCGCATAAATTAAAGTCGATTAAAAATAAAAATAGTTTCTACGGGATGCATGTGAAACCACTGGCGGAAGATGGTCAATACCTTATGGCATATGCAATTATATAAAACTAGATTCTAAAACTTAATAATAATTAATCCTTTTGTTTCAGGTACGTAACAGAAACGTAAATAACTTAAAGCGAATCCTTCAAACAGTAAGTTAATAATCGTATGAATATTTTAACCTGAATAACCAGTGACCACATCTTCTACTATATTAGACGTTATATTTGGCAAGTTTACACACTATTTTAATAAGAGTTCCGTATATAAAAATATTGCCGTCCCATCGGGCTATGAGAGTGAAGGAATAGTGAGTGCAGCTGTGTCTGCGCAAATGCTCGTGCATTATAATATGTCCTGCGCAGTTGGCTTATTTCCTTACATGAGAACAGCCGCCGTAGCTGATAATCGGCTAGGAAGACATCCTAAAAATATTATATACTTACCTTAACTGAGATGATAGAAGAGTATGGAAGGAGAAATCATGCTGCGCCGAACCCAAATAAAATGGGATAAGGGCAGGAGGATTATGATGATGACTTACCTTAACTGAAATCATCCATGATTAATTAAGTAACTATAACGATTAACAAATCATAACCAGCCGTTTACTTGCCACCCATTTGTTAAATCGGCGATTTGACAACTGAAAATGCTCCGGACATCGTTTTAGTAAAATATTTATAAACCTATCTAATTTAAATTGGACGGAAAATAATTTTCACTGTTAGTTCTTCCGTTTCTTGTAATTTTACGAAGCAATAAATTAACAATAAACTAAGTCGTAAATCAATAGTTTATTATAACCACATGTAAGAAATATGTACCTATACAATTAATGAATGTACTTATGCCCAAGAATAATGATAAAAACGTCAGTTTTCTATAAAAGAACTGCTTACTATGAATTTTCACGTCCAATTTTCAAAGATAACTATTGTTTTAAAAAACTTGTCGTTAAACTTGACACTTAGTATAGCCAAGATGTTTTAAAGTATATAAAAATTGTACAAGGAACCCTAAAAACGTTTTCCACGATTTGGAAATCAGGAAATTGAGGAGGTTCATATAGCATTATTATCTACACATCTGTTTCCTTCATTTATATCTAACTCACAAACCTTTAATGCAGTTGCTACTGCTTCTTGATATACGAAATACAACTTTAACACAATAGCAATAAGGGCTACAAGATACAAAAAAATCTATTCTGCAACTGAATCATTTACGCTGTCTTAATTTAGTTACGCTATTAGAAATCTTAGTACAGTTTCGCCCACATTATAACGATTGTTACACACGCAATTTAGATTTTAATCACAAGGTATTACAGTCTAAAATTGATTGATAGACTCACACATGATGTGTTACGTCCGTAGGTATGAAGTGATCGATTAATTTCTTTACAATTTATGATTGCCTGGTAGCTGCTCGCGTAATTTTGCCTACTATGTAAAAGGGTAGTTTGTTACATATGTATTGTCATGTAAAAACAGTAACAAATCAGTGTTAAACAGCTGCATTAATTAATAACAGGTTTAATGAATCAAGTTACGTAAATAGTGGCTTACTTTTATTTATTTCCGAGAAAAAAACGTGATAAATGCGACTCTGCCTGACTCGTCAATGGTTCCATACTATGTGTACAAAATACTCCTCTGCCGCAAAGATAAGGGACAGAATCGATATGTAAATGGTACTTAGGTACTTACTTTATAATAAACTAGACGGAACTTCCTCTCCCTCACCCGGATAAAATATACTCTATGTCACCCGGGGTTAGTGTAGCTTCCTAATAGTATTTTGATAGAATTTTTGGTTTGTAGTGTGAAAAAAAATGTTTCCTTTGTAATATATTAGTATAGATTAGAGCCATAACACACATTCCAATCACTCGCAAATTCCAACCGTCACACTGACCACTAATCGCCAAAAAATCGATTCAAAAACCCGCGATAATCGAATAAGATTCCTACCATTGGGCGTAAAATGACACCCATTAAGCTCGTCATTGTGTCGATAGGGTATTTTTCAAGCTGTGACGTCATGCAGTCAAGCCGTGACGGTTTCGCTCTGGTTGCTGCGACTTTGAGACTGTAGTGTCACTGTCTTGGTGGTTTGTAGCTGTTTTTACGGTAATGTAGGTATGTGTTTATGTGTTAAGAAGGAATTGAAAAAAGATGTTACATTTTTGGGGAAATTCTTTCATTTGTGGCGAATAACTTTTTTTACGGGTGAAAACTGCATGAAAATACCTGTATTAGCTTTTTGCAAAACATCCTAGATATAACGTAAGACTTATTTGAATTTTTTTATTATGTATGATGAAAATGGGTTCTGTTAGTTATCCTTTAGCATGCTATTTTTGCTATTTTTTTTGTCAATTTCTTCAATGTACAAAAAATGCTTTTCTACAGATTTATTATATGTTATGTATAGATTTGATATCTAGAGATAATTATATTAAAACGTATAAATCTAAAATTGATGTATTTGATGACGCCTGTGACGTAAATCTTATTTTTATAAAACAGAATCGCAGACAGAAATAGCCATTAAAAAGATTATGCCCAGCAACACATAGAGTTCCAAAAATAAACTCAATCAAATTAATTTATTCAACATAATTTACCATCGGTCAAGGCAAAAACCTAATTGGATCAGAAACTTGCGTATGTTAGCAAAAAATAAGTGTAAAACAATACGTTTGTCACTTTGTCCGTCATGCAATCTGCAAACTATACATAGACCTAACGGGCCCAAAATCTTAACAAGAACTTTAATGTACATACAAAAAAATAATCGCCAACAAAATCTGTAGAATCTACAATTAAAGTTACAAAGAAAACACTCAGAAAAAAACCCCAGGTCAGATAAGTTGCAACGACTGGGCATCGAACCCGCGTCCGCTACATCTCCAACGAGATAAGGAACAATTGAATCAAAAGCTACATAGAGATTTTTATCTTGTAGATACAGAGTGTATGGAAGTGCTCTGTGAATTTATGACGCCCTGGTACCAGCAGATGTTTTTGATACAGTTTGACGACCCTGGTTTTGTTTGTGTGAGTTTGTTTGTTACTTGCACAAGGAGGATATGAACTTTTTCCTTGATGCGAAAATGTAAAGGAAATAATAATTTCAGTAATTCTTTTATTAAAAACTGAGGAACCCAAAAAGCTGTGGTGAGCAATGTACTGAGTAAGGAACAGATGGAATGACTAAGTGGTGGGTAAGGGTGACAGGGCAGTGGTAGAAGGAAGAATTCATTTATCATTTTAGTAATTATTTATTGGATACTTGGAAATTAGATTGCGATTTATTGTCTCAAAGATTTCCATCACACAGATAGGTTGCAGTGTGGTTGTAGCCAAATAAAGGGCCGAGAAAGCCGATCTTCGACAAACTGTGACTAAAACGAACATTGGACAAAAATCGCTGTCTCATCTTGCAGCATTTTAAGCAAGCACGATCGCCGAAGCATCGACCCCGATATTGATTATTACTCCCGATAGTTTCTGTCGCAACATGTTGAGACAATAATGTTTAGTTAACGGGCCACCTAAATAACCGTATGCCCTTAGTTCTACCGGTCTAACTAGTACTACGGATGACAGAGCGATTTCTTTTAGTAAACCGTTAAAACTGACGGGTACCCACGGAAACACACCGGTCTTGCCAGTGTTTTATATTTCCATGCGATCTGGGAAGTAGGAACATGTTTATGGAACTGTAAATGCCGTCATAGTTGAAATATTTTGTTGGAAGCTCCGGTTAATTCCAGGAATACTTTCGTCGAGTGATGATAGGATCAGCAGAAAGGCAACATGACATGTGCTGAATTTTTTGCAGACTTCTTAAAAAATAATGGAAAAACAGCAAGCTACGGTTGCACCCTTTTTCAAAAGTGTCATACGAGCAAATAACAAAGCATAATTGTTTTTTTTATTAGGTAGCGCACTAAAAAAGCTAGACCAAATCCATTCCAAAGTACTAGGCTCGCATAAAAACAGCGGACTAGTTAGATAAAACACTATCTACGGCATCCGGGTGTTTTCACCCGACGGGGAACTGCGGCAACAATTGCCTATCACGTGTGAACGTCCCACTGTTATGCTTTCCTGGTAATACGCGAACACTTTCTATGGTGGGTGTTGACTTTCCCTGGTGGATAACTTGGTAATGTGATGTCATAGATCAAATCAGCTGCTAATTAATTAACTGAAAACTTAAAAACCATGGAAAAAATGATATACTATATTATAGCGGCTATAAGCATGGGTACAGTATTTATCTTGTCAGTTTCACTGCAAATGTTACCAAAATCCAACTACTGAATTCGTATTCGGTTAACCTACCACAAAAGTAATTGAATGTCAATCAAAATAGTCAAAAATATAATAACTATTGCCACAGTAGCACATGCAGGTTGACGTGCCGTTTAAAATAATTCTTTAGTATGAGATTGATGGCCAAAGAAATGAATGTGATCTCAATGGTCATATCATATGTTGTGTATTCTATTTTATTTCACACTTGTCATAGATTACTTATATTAATAGTTATTGAGAACTCAGTATTCTAACGGTGAGATACGCCATTTGACTATAACGATAAACGAACCATTTTCAGTACCTACACGGCTGATTATGGTTTGGTCATCGTTATAGTTAAATGGTGCGGCTGACCCTTAAAAACGTAATTCTAAGAGCGAAAGGACCATTATTACAAAAATGTCTAAAAGACCAATTAATAAGTCAATTCGTAAAGAAAACTCTAGTGAAAGTTTGTACAAAATACGTAAAAGTTAATGTTACGAAATGTATCCTACACAAGTACACATATGACGAACTGGGTTAAAAGCAAAACAATGACTTATATGGCAGGGTAACTTTTGTGGCCAATTGTTTTGTGACATACAAATAAATGTAGGTCTTTTAGGCCGGAACTGACGCATCATATATCATTTACAAAAAGGGAACGGGATCTTATTTTTCTTTTATGTTAAAATTCGGGTAGTATTTAAACGCAAATCAAAAAATATCCTTTTTCTATGCAATAAGATTCCGAATTCACATCAAAATTACTGATTGCACAGCAAAATATTCAACTCAAAATATCACTAAACACACTACAATTTATTTTCGCAGCGTACAGCGATTTTTCCTAAAGCAAAAGCTTTTTCATCAATGCACAGCTAACAATCTTAATGCACATTATACATGTTAACTCTTTTTCTTTCAAATATAGCTTCTATTTTTATATTATTTACAGCAGTTTTTCTGAATAAAACAGCATTTTATTAGTCAGAGTCATCTTATTATTTATTAATTACCACATAATGAGATCAGCAAAAAAATATTGTGATTTATTGAATTATTTATAAGCGTTCACGCTTCCTTTTTTGCCCAATAGGCACATTTTTAGCTTCTGCCGGTGGCGCCACGTACTTAAGTCGGATCGCAAGTCCGATGATATGCTTGCACATATAGTTCAAATGGGGCAGGTGCATTTTTAGTAATTGTCAGTACTTCCTTTTGGCATACATTTCATATTAGTAGTCATTAAAAGGCAGAACTATCATATTTCAGAATGTTTATAGTCAGAATCATCTTTTGGCATAGTTTTGGAATTTTTATTTTCCTGTAAGAAGCATGCAAACAAGCCTGAAGCATGCAAGCAGGCATGCAGCATGTAAGCAGGCATGCAATATGGAAGTAAGCATGCAACATGCAGCAAGCATGGCTTCTGTCACGGCTCCGGCGGTCCCATGCGAGCTTATCGTCGCAAATGGTTTTCACGCTCACCACTACTAGTTAAAACTACCTGCGCCTCAGCTCGCAGGCCGCCTCGCCCCTCCGCGCCTACGCGGTTTTGAATTGCACTCTAGGGGTAGGGCAAACAAGACTACGAAGAGTCGGTTTTGCAGCGATTCGTTTTCGTTACTAGCTTCAATTTTTCAGTTAATTTGTTCTGCTTTTAGAAATAATGCAATGTGACAGGATTTTTTTGTTATAATAATCATTAAATTTGCCGAGCATGGCTTCTTGAAAATTAAGACAAATATGATGAACAGGTTTTGTTGTACTTACTGAGTAATATGCGACTGGGATAGTTATTTTGCTATGAAATATGGAAAATTTGCTGTGCAGTCAGTATTTAATGCTTGTATGTAGTATTTTTGTACAAGAATAAATTTAACTGTATTGCATTATAAGGAAAAAAGTAATGTCATATTGATGTATAATTTCGAATTATCTGCAGTTTGAGTTTTGTTAAACATTTAGTTTATTTGTAGTGAAGTAAGTTATTTGATGTAAAAAAGAATATAAATGATGAGTATTTATTGATAGGCGATTATTTATTTGATATGCAATTTATAATATCCCTTAAAATTCTATCCAGTGCCTGCAGTCTCGACAAAGATAGCGATCGCTTAACGACAAAATTCGGTCGATAAGTCCTAACGATCCGATCGTAACGATTTTTGGTAGTCTCTACTGCCAAAACTATCGAGTGTCATCGCAAAGTTACCGAATATTTTCGGTAAGATAACGATTTATCGTTATGTCATAGAATTTCCTTGCGACAGTTTTTGACAGCCCGCTAAGTGATAGCTACTATCGATATCGTTCCTATATTTGTTTATTTTACGTCAGAAAATATTAAATAAATAGTAATTTAATAAATAATGGCTTCTGAATATTTAGCATGGGACTTAGTTGTGCTCGAGCACAGACGCGATGTGCTTATGGGTCGACAAATAGCACGAAACAAGCGAAACGATGAAAATCCCTTGGATTTGGAGGATGGCCAATTTCTTCAAATGTATAGAATTTCAAAGGAAATGTTTCACAGGCTACTAAGTGAACTGCGTCCATCTCTCCAAAGACGACGGCCTTACGGACTTTCTGTGGAGTCCCAAGTAAGTGTCTTTGCGACCTACCGTGCATAAATAATATTTCTATAATATATTTTTTCTTATAACTAAGGTTGAACTTTTTTTAAATTTTCTTCTTATTAGATACTGACGGCACTCCGATTTTACGCATGTGGGTGCTACCAACAACCTGTTGGCTTGCAGTGGGGTTGTAGCATGAGCCAAAAATCTGTTAGCCGAGTCATCCGGGCTGTAACTTCGGCAATAAATGAAAAACTTTTAAGAAAATATATTAAATTTCCAATGACTCAAGGAGAACGCCATGCGGCAAAACAGAAATTTAGAAATGCCCCACAGCCATTCCCAGGGGTAATTGGAGCCATTGATTGCACCCATATAAAAATTTTAGCTCCTAAGACCAATGAGGAGTCTTATGTGAGTGGTCACCATGAGGGCCATTCATTAAATGTGCAAGCTGTAAGTTGACCTTCAGTTCTATAATATCTAAAAATATTGTTTGAAAAATATGTACTTACATATTTAATATATTACAGGTGTGTGACCCTGATCTTATTATTTTAAATATTAATGCTCGATGGCCAGGAGCGAGACATGATGCTCACATATGGGCAAATTCACCGGTGCGCTCAACAATGAAGCGACATTTTGAAAATGGGGACCGCCGTGCTTGGCTGCTTGGTAAATAAATGAACATTATAAATCTGCCTCGAAGAGGTTGCCCATTCGACTTCTGAAATTACTTTGTATTTTTAATCTTTTAGGTGATGATGGATATCCTCTGGAACCGTGGTTAATGACTCCCATAAAACATCAACAGCCTGGCACACCGGAATATAAATATACCGAAGCACACTGCTCAGCTAGGAACATCATAGAAAGATGCTTCGGTGTGCTAAAATCTGTGTTTAGATGTCTATCACACCAACGCCAGTTAATGTACGAACCCTATATGGCTGGCCTAATAATTAACGCATGTGCAGTGCTCCACAATATGCGGATAACATATAAATTACCGGAACCAGAGTCCACCACATCCATGCAGCTGGTGGATAATAGTAGATTCCATGATGATATGTTAGAAGTTACAGGTAACTTATGAACTGATTTTTTATTTTACTATGTATGTATACCTAACACCAATACATTTTATTTTTGTTATGCAGGTTCTGGGCGAGCTGTTGCAGAGCGCATAAGAAGAAGGCTAATTAACACTAGTTTCACATAATTATTATACTTTTTTTCATTTATGTACTGTTTCAAATAAAAAACATTTTATATCATTTATTATTTTTATTTATGTAATTATTTATTGCGTCAGCTATTTTGTTTCCGACTTTTACCAATTGCAGCGTCGCCTCGGCTTGTACCTTGGCTGCCTCAGCCTGCATCTTGGCAGCATCTGCTTGCGCTTGAGCAGCAGTTGCCAGCATCTAAAAAACGTTGGATTTACTGAATGTGTCTTAATGTTCTCTAGCATGCTAGTGTGTATAATAATTAAGAGGAAATTTACACTATAACACACCTTCATTGTAGCAGCATTTGCTTCTGCAACTGCTAGAAATTCTCGTCGAGCTGCACTATATTGCTCAGAAACACTTTGGCGAGGATTCAGATCTGAAAATACCCAAAATTATTGGTATTGTAGGAATTATTGGCTGACCCACCTGCAGAACTAATGTTTTTATTATAAATAAAATTTAAGCTTACTCCTCTTTCTTCTGGGTCTCTGTCGCAGTGGTGGTGTTGATGATGCAACAGTTTCTGTCCTTCTGCCACGTACTGCTGGAATTATCAATTATAACACATTAAATAAAAATCAATGAAAATAAACATAGGTGAGCAAAATAACTGCAACTTACTCATTTGTAGTACTGGCGACTGAGGGGCATCTTGCACTTGTTCTTGGATGGGTGGTGGTGAAGAACCAGCCGTTGCTCTGCTGTCATTGATTGCTAAAATATTTTGTTAATTAATATTTTGGTAACATTAGTGTACAGATGTATACACATAATAAAATATATTATAGCAGTAACCAACTAGTTACTAAAAACTCCAACTTACTTGTTTCAGTCGGTAACAATTCCACAAAATCTCTAGCTGTAATAAAATAAATAGTAACATTAAAATTAAAATAATTATATTTTGAATTGAGTACCTATTAATTTAAAAACTTACCCTGAGAATGAGGTAAGGTGAGAACCTCAGAGATTACCACCCCAGCCTCCATCTCATGTTGTAATAACTGTAAATAACAATAAAAGTATTTTTAGTGTTATCAACATTCAAAGATTGAGAATATTAAATTGTATTGAATACAATAATCACAACTTACATCTTCCTCTGGCATAGCGTCCGGGCAGTCTGTCCCAAAGGAATAATCTGCCCCAACTATTGAAATTATCCGGCTCTCGGCCTCGGTCAGGGGAGCAGTGCTGACGCCTCGGTTGCCGGTACGTTTTTGTTCTTTTTTTAATTTTGCCGCCTTACTGCAAGCGCGGCTTTTTAAGTCTCTCCAAACCTACAATTAGAATAATTAACTCAAGTAAATAATAAAAAAAAACTGACGTGGCATGTACATGCTTATAATTAAAACCAATTCAATCTTTGAAAAAGACTTACCGTCATCCACTGCTCTGGTGTCTTTCTAGACCCGTTAGGGAGATTATTGAGCTCCTCGGCAACCTCCCTCCAGCCCGTTTCGAAATTTTCCCGGCCCTGCAAGCCGGTAAATTTCCGCGTGTGCAAATATGGACGCGCTTCTAATATTGATAGTAGTGCATCAATTTGAGCGGGTGTAACACGAGGGCTACGCAGACGCTTACGCCTGAAACATTAAAGTAGTCATTATGTAAACACAGAATACTTCGGATGTATACAAAGTATTCAATTTAGTAAGTACCAAGAATAGGAATAAAAAATTCTCGTTGTAGATGTACTTACCTGACGCTCAAGCTGCTGGCACCCGGCAGGCCTGCGCCTGTTTCAATGACTTCACCGTCCATGAATAGTAATGAATACACCGTTCTCCTTTATTATTATTATAAATCAAACCAATGTTCAAGTGCACAAACAAACTTGACATTGACAGTTTGTTTATGTTCTATGTCTGTATTGCAAGTACGCAAACTATTAAGATCTTTAATATGTGTTTTCTTAAAAAACGGTATGTTTTACTTACACGGTTCGATGCAAAAAGTTTTAATATGATAAGGTTCATCTATTTTCTTTATAATTGTCAAAGGAAACAAAATTGGTTGTGCAAATCTTGTCTACCATTTCTCCCTATAATACAAGGATTTTTTTTACATGCAACATTTTAATACAAATTCACCGCACTATGAATACGGTTTTCGCTATCGTACCGACACGAATATGTCATGATAATTAGCGATGTTGCCCGCTATCTCGGCTGTCGAGACTTGCGTTTATCGTTACTGTCGTTATGGCAAGCGAATATTTTCGTTAATATTTAGCGACTGTCAGTTTGCGATCGAATCGCTATCTTATGTCGAGACTGCAGGCCCAGAATCTTTATTTAATGTGGGTTATGTTTCAGTCATACCTTAGCATTTATATTCCCTTAGATATATATACATATGTATACTTGATTAGGTACACTAATTTTACATTAAAGTAGGTAGGTAATAAATAATGGGCGGTCTTATCGCTAAGAGCGATCATTTCCAGATTTTGAAAACTCTTTTTTGTATTGTCAGTGATAAGTCTTCAATTTCGCTGTGTGTGAAAATGGTTCCTCTAACTAAAGCAATTCGTGTTTCTTATTTGTTGTTACTATTTCGAATAATCCCGAAGCAAATAATCCAAATCCTGAATATCCTTTTTTACAAAATATTATTTGTCTGGGCTGCCTTTTAAACGCGATCCCTTTTAATACATATTAAGAAGGTTCAAACTTAAAATCCACTTAATTTTTAACCATAAAATTCACCCAACCTTTAACAATCTGACCATATATTACCTATATACTTCGTCGAAGTACCAGGCAATCATGTCTATATAGAATGTCGCGTGGTCACTCCTAACACGGTGCATTGGTCATCCGGTGCGGTCGTGCAGCTGACGATGTGGTTACGGTCAAGGGGCTTATTTTTAACTTTTTAGCACGTTATTTTTGATGAATGGGAGTTGTTATGGAGTACGATATTGTGCAATGGATACAGAAATACTGTGGAAATGAGTTTTCTCTGCTTTTCTCACCATAGCTTCCATTTGAAACTTTTATTGGTTTCCTGATATAGAAACTATCTAATGTAAAGGTCTATCTCAAGCCATAAGAAGGTTTTTGTTAGTTTGTTTGTGTCCGAAACTTCTGAAAGATTTGAAAGTTAAACACTGTTGGTAAGCTGCACTCTTCCCGAGTGATAAGGGCTATATTTTGTCCCGATACAGGCAGTAGTTTCCACGGGACGCGGGAAAATGACTAGTTGTAAATAAGGCATAACCATGTGTAGGAAATATGTCAACTGTACCAATACTAACCAAAATAACGTGGAAAAAAGAACAAAAGTATACAATACAAAAATGCGATAACGACAATACATACTTATTATTTTTTTAAAAGACATACTGTTCCATTCATATTCAACATAGTTCTGTCTGTATGAAAACTATGACATAAACATAAACAACCAGACTTAAATACCGACACAGATCCATTTAGAAAGTACCTACACATTTTGTAACATCAAACTATATGGTACTCTAGCATATAAATATATCACTTTAATTATAAAACTCAGCACACTAGTTGGGAAAGAATTAACGATCAATCATTGAGAATAATCTGTATTAAGTATAGTCTGAGAGCCTGGGGTGATCATCGTTGCGTTATGTATGTTTGACGATTAATCGATTTTGTTGCTTTTGCAAAATGTTGATATATTTTTTTGATGTAGATATGAACTTGATACATAATAGTCATCTATTTTGCCATTGCATAAACCATATTTATAGCTTTGTCAGATAGATTTTTATTTGGATGGATTTCTTCTGTTTGCGTTGAAATACATTCAGGCCCAAGTTCGTCGATAATTTTAACATGTGTTTTCTGAAAACTACTAATATTTCCTAGAATTTATTACTTAAGTTCAATTTTCAAAGTTAACCATTGTTTTAAGGAAAAAACGAACGCTTATGCTGTCTTAAACTTCTATTGCTAAAATCCTTTAAAAATATTATTTAAAAAGTATTTTATTAAGTAAAGAGAGGAAAACAAAACACTTCTTTCACCGTCCACCGAGTATCTAACCTGAGACATTTAATTCACTTTTACTTGCCTCATTAGTATGCACCCCACACGTCTTGCAGATCAGTTTTATCTCAAGCCAACTGGCTTCGTGTCACTATCTCTTAGCGTACCCGCATACTGCAGGCTAAACAGTCGGCCGACAGTTGACCCGCAGGCTGGTAATTTTTTTTTAAGAAAATTTCAGTTGGTCTGATACCGGCTAAATACATTTTTTTTTTATGGGAAATCATCAAATGACCCCTCCTGCTGTGGGTGCAGCGTGAGGGAGTGTCAGACTGTTACTGAGTAAAACCCATCATGTTCCTTCTTAAGCCCTTTGTATACCAGGGCCGCGTTAACTCTTTCGAACAATCCCGCAGCCCCGGGAGGGCCGGCTAAATACCTGATCTTTGTAATGTGCGTACTACCATTCCTCTTCATACTGATTTATGAGCGCAAACAAACTATCGGCCAACTAAAAGTTTGTAGTGTGGAGCTCTTAGACTATAATGCCCAGGCATAAGATATTCAAAACACATAGTGAAAGGCGCACAAAACAGTTCAAGGTAGATAAGTCAAGTTTGAACAGACAAACATACATAACTGTTAGAATGTTCAGTGAAATATCCGCGAGAATTCTTCCGACTTTGAGTTACGAGTAATTTCTGATTGGTTTTGTTGTCTGTAAAAAATGGTTCCTAAATTGTTATTTAATAGGTAGTCGAAAATATGAAACTGAAAATATGAAAAGGTTGCGTTGACCTTTTAACGACGCCAAAAATCATTAAATGACCCCTCCCGCTGTGGGTTCGCAGCGGTGAGGGAGTGTCAGACTCTTACTGACTTAAAACCGTCGTGTTCCATCGTGAAATAAAATAGGGATAAGAGTAAAAAGATTTTGATAATAATGTCTCCTTAGGAAATTGAAGGAAGTGCTGTTGAAATAAGAATGTTGAGTCTATCAAGTTTTTTGAAGGAAGTGCAAAATTATATTCCCATGCACCTAACGGTACCGTGATAAATAAATAATTGATGAACTAGCAATAGATTTTTAATTATCTAACTGATGTAATTTAATTCAGTGCGAATGAAGATCTTACACAATATATTACGTTATTAGTAGATAATAAATATAAGTAATTCCCGTTAGTAAAGATATAAACAGTTTACTAAAAGCTTTAACGACTTAGCTGTCTAACATTTTATATTGACGGACTATTCTGCAGAAAACGGCACTTATTTCTATTGGTTATGAGCAATTTTCTAAAGTCATGCTTGTGGAAAACGAATGAAGAAGAAAATTTGAATTGGTAGTAAAACTGCAAAATGATGAAGTTTTGAATTTTATATTACGTGTAGATGCAACCACAGTTCATAATATTCAAATGTAATTGGGCATACAAAGTATGTTATTGTTCTATACGGTAAATATAAGATACGTTAAAAGGTAAATCTCGAAAACCATGAAAAAAATTCGGGATCATAATCTTTAAATATCGGGTTTTTGAACCCCTCAAAAACAGCAACTTACCTTTCCCAACAAAAAAAAAACATCAAAAACTTACGCGCACATGTAACATAAGTACCAGGCTCCCATAAGCACTTAGGATTGTCGAGAGTTACACCATTTAGCAATTAGCTTTGAGAGTGTCTCAAGAGCTGGGAGCCTGGTAACCTCGCGTTAATTACTAGGCTAGCAGAGGTCACTAAGAATGTGTGTTATGAGCAGAAATTTTGCTTTGTCTTAAATTACTTTCCTTGAATTACGAGAAGTTCAATAAAACTTCTCGATGAAGAAAAAATGTTTTATAAATACCATTCTCTATTGACAATTTTTTTCCCTTAATGGTAGATCAGCCCCAAATCCTAGATTCGCAGCAGAAAACATGATCAATCGCCCTGTACTATTGTTTAATGCTATCAACCAACACCAGTGGGAAATCCAATTATTAAGTACCAAAAATAACAGTATTCTATTTACACATACATTGTTCACCTCTCAATGCTTACCATCACTTTCACACGATTACCGCTCATATTTTCCGTAAGATATCGATCGCAGTCAAACAATGGTTTCGACGCGTGGGCGTGGCTTTGCAACACGTTATAATAATTTTAGTGTTATGTAACCAGGATGTACTTGCTGTGGACTTATGAGCGCCTAGTACTTGATTCTTGATTGAGATAGTTTTGGTTAGATATTTTTTGACATATGGAGGTTAAGATTACCTTGTGAAAGATTGTAAAACATGTGTTTGCCTATGTTAACATTTATATCTACATTTATTTATTTGTACAAATGCCTAGTCATGTAGACTGTTCTGTTCCACACGACTTAACCTATAACTTACTTGTACTTACTGTTTAAAAAAAACAATAGGTCTTAAGATCTAAAGGCTGATTTGAAATTATACCTATTGATTTTTTAATTGAAAACACTTTTTCGTGCGATATAAATCTGCAAACAAAACATCTAAAATGTCACCTATCACCACACAAACATATTTATTTGAAGACCCTTACCATCTTCATGAGACTATTTACTATAAGACAATCATATCACTAAGTAAAGTTGCTTATATGTCTATCGTATGCAAAACCGAAAGTATTCACCATACGCCAAGTTTACCCGCAGGCAAACATAAAGCTTATGTCACACCAACAACATATTAACATGTATTATAGCTGTCGAATAACTTAAATTATACACGCCAATATATCTTGCCTAAATTATGTCACATACTTAAACGTTTTGTAACGATCTTGTTGACCGTACCTAAAATATTTTACATGTCTTATTATGATTGTTACAACATGCTGGCATTATTAATTTAAGATAAGTGCACACTATGTAGTGATTTTATATGATACTATATACACTGTACTATGCAGAAAATATGTAACTTTATTGGGTCTCAGTCATTTGGAATTTTTCGACAGTCGTTACGGCTAGTCAGACGTCAAAAAGTCTGACAACCAGTCTTCCAGGAACTGTCGATCGGGTTGCCCGGTTAAATGGGTCGAGTTCGGGCAGGCATTCGCTCCTTGTAAAACCCTGATAGTACTCAGATTATGTTGGGGTCGGCTTCCACTCTACCCGGATGCAGCTAAGTGTCAGTGTTTATCTGACCTCCCCAACCCAGATACCCGGGCAGCCCAATATCCCTCAGTAAGACTGGTTGTCACACTTACTGGCTTATATCCGTGATGACTGCCAAAAATGTTCAATGACAACCGGGACCTGCAGTTTAACGTGTTCTCCCAAACACGGTCATTGTGTATATTCAAATTTTAATACATAAACCACAAATTCAATACAAAACACAACATTCCCGATCACACCACAATCCAAGAGCAGTGAACATTACAAGTTACAATCGCTGCTCACGCGCAGCTCAATATTTCGCAATCCTGCGCACGCGTCCCATCGAGCGATTCGACGCGCCCATACCGACTGACAGATACATTTTATTGTTTAGATATGGCTTTGGGTGTGTGTGTGTGTGTTTATTGTTGGTTTGCGTTTTTTAATGAGGAATGAATATGTGATAATTATGGTTGAGTGACGGCTAAAGATGTATGTAGTGAAGAAGGATTGGCATAGATTGTAAGTTAGTTTAGTATGTAGGTAGGGCTGCCATCTCGAATTTCGCCAAACCCGGACAAACATTATAAAAACCCGGACATTTGGCTTAAATCGCATTTTTTCCCCGAACGAGTACGATTTTTTTTAAACAAAATAATACCTAATTTGTAATCCATTTACTATTAATATATACTTAAATTCAATGAGGTGCTTCCTTACATGAAAAGTGTCCGGGTTTTCCCCGGACACTTCTTGAAACCCCGCCCGGACGGCCCCCGGACGGCCTCCAAACGAGGACAAATCCGGGGAAACCCGGACGGATGGCAGCCCTATATGTAGGTATGTTCAGATACACAGAAAAGATTTAACAGATAGTGAAAACATTTCTGAAGTTAAGTTAGCCATTTCACGTTAATTTCTGGCGTGCACAATAGTGTTTTGTTGATACATTTTACGACTGTAGGTACATAGTGAAGTCCATAGTTGGACAAGCAAAGGTTTTCGACAATTTGTGAAGATACGATATGAACAACCTAAACTACACATAGAAAACATGCATAAGTAGGTATACCTTATCCTCAACTATTGATGTTAGATATCAAGTTAAAATAAGCTGTGAAGTTACTTCTCGTAAAAAAATAAAATAAATAAATGATTGACAGGATACATCGTACAACTTTATTATTTGCATATACATCTTATCTTCGAGGTGTAAAAAAGTTACTTAATATTGACACAGGCCTGTTTACCAGTGATCAACGACTTATCATTGATAGATAGTAGGTAAATGTAAACACTAGTCATATAAATAATAATTGTTATGAGAGATGGCCTTTCAATATGAATTGATAGACCATCCGTAGTATTTGTCCATTTCCACCCTATTCCCAATCGTGCCCCGATAGACCTATTTCTCGCACGCGGTTAAAAATTAGCCTTTTCGTTTTCCTAGGCTCTAAACACAGGCCTATAGTATCCACCAACTGTCCACAAGAAGGACAAAACTGCATCAACTATGAAGAAAAGCACTCGGACCAATCTAGTGTCTACCGACTGCCCGGAATTGGGACAAACTACGATAACTGTGTACAAAAGACGACATAAAAGGCACCGAACATTGACTAATACTAAAAGATCATTAGTAAGACAATAAACGCGAACACAAAAACCAGTAGATCGTTGAAACAATGCGCAATGACATGAACATTATTTGTATTATAATGTTACATCAGTACAGATCATTTATCAAGAACTATTGATCCATAAGAACGTATTTGTGGACATAGATTAAGTATGTTGTGTAGAGTGGGCATTTTTTGGCGTGTTTTCTGCCTAATGATTAATTGTCTTTTTGTGTGTTAAATTATTTTGGTTGTGAAAATTTTGGGACTAATAAAATGAATAGTTTGAACAGTCAGTAAGTTTGTTTCAGTATAATTTACTCACATTAAATTCCCATTAACTCAATTTCTGCCTAAAACAGTGTACCCCAAACAGAACTGTATTCATTCCGTCGTAAAGAGACATTTCTTAAATACATTTATTATAAACCGTCCTTACATTAATTGAAAAAGTTGAGTGTCATAAAACTAACACTTTCCAAACTCTCGATCAGTGAAAACCTCACTCGTTAGTTTAATTATACAACATCCTAAGCATGTTCGATGTTTATTTACTACCTTTATATCACAACCTCCATCCTGAGTCAAGAAGGCCAATCATATTTAATGTGACAATATAGAGCGGTACTCTTAATTGTAATTTACTGCACACTAAACTGTCGGCCAACAGTTGATAAGATGGTTGGCAAAAATCTTGATTCCAATCAAAGTTTTCAGTCGGTCTGATACCAGCCGAATACGTGATTTTTGATATGTGCGTACCATTTATTTTCAAACTGATTTATAATCCCGAACTATAACTGCCGGCCGACTATAAGTTTGCTGTGTGTAGGTACTCTTAATATGACGATTAACTTGATAGCAATAACACATTGAAACTGATCAGTTTCACATTACAGCATCTTATACCAACATACCTATCTGCATTTTATAGTCTTTGGCGTAAAACCAACGGAGCGTGATCCAAGCTATTGTTTACATCTTACAACGTGCGTAACACAGATGGGCAGGGCTTACATCAGTCATAATCTGTGCTTACATGCATTTGTCTTGTCTCATCATCTTTCTTTAGTCTTTGACGTTTTTATGCGGACTTGCGTGTGTGTAGATCTGAAGCTACTTGATTGCTTTTTGTTTTTGATAAGGCCATCTGTCTATCACTATACAATGGATGACTAGATTATAATCAGTTTATGTGATAAAATAACAACCTGCGAGAGTTCGGATTTAGGCGTAGCCGTTTACTTCTGACATTATTAGTCCCCAAATACAAGAGATCCTTATTTTTAGATGTTACAAACTGGCACCCTTTGCTTTCTTAAGACTGAAAATTCAGGCAAAAAACGGGACATGACATAGAGTTTTGGAAGTTCATAAGTTTAGAATATAAGTATTTTGAAAGCCTCAGTTACAATTTTCCTCCTAGCAAACTCAAATGATTGCCTTAAACTCGGAAGGACCAGCATTACTAAAGCTCTCTTATATGTCTCGTTTCAACCGGGCACTCTGTTTCTTCTGATTAGCCGATCATACATGGTCTTCCCGCCGACTTCGACTAAAAGAGCGCCTTTCATGTAACTGGTAGGCACGTTTTCTGATAGATACTTAAGTTTAAAGTCGCCTTTAGACCCTCAAGTCCGGCCCTGCGCTTATAGTACAATCTTACAACTGACCAGCCAAGCGTGAACGTGCCCTATTGTATACACAACGTGATTAGATGAACATTACCATAAATGGGTGCGTCTCATATTACTCATTAATTTATATGTCTAAGCTTGATTGGGCTGTGTTTACTTTTTAACCAACTTCTGAAAAAGGAAGGTTCTCAATTTGTATGTTTTGTTGACATTAGTTTAAGATAGAAACTGAAAATGGGCAGCTGACATAGACAAGCAGTCTTCAAAAATTCTTTTCAGAGACTTGAAAACAAAACCAATCTTCTCTTTTATAATGTTATGTATGCTAAGCTACATCCTATAAAAACCTAAGAAACATATACTATTTTACCTACTTCTTTTTATAACTATCGTAGATCTCTCTACCCAAGTACTCTTAAGAAAAGATTTAATATACCTAGACTCTGATCTCCATATAATGCCAGCTGAATGCCAAAGTTCGTTGTCTGCGCTTTCCCGCCAAAAGGATTAGTATGCTGTACCCGTCCATGGCAGACAGATTTACCATCCACGTTCACTTTCCAAGAAAATAGGAACAAAGTAAGTTTTATACTTTTACGAGTCAAAGAAAGGATTTTTAAAACGATGTTTTTTAAGTTAAAAATAAGAGAAACACGATTTAAATATGGCAATTGACAGCTGTCAAGTTATTTCAATATGGCGGACGAAATGAAAATTTAAGCTATATCTTTCACGAATTATGATGAGTACTTGATTGTTTTTTCTATTTATTCAAATTTATTTATTTCCATGAGTTTGTAGGTAGATGTTAATAATTAGGTGCTATGCCTATAACCACAAGACGCCACAAAGCCAAATACTTAAAGGTGTGAGCGATTCTTATGAAAGATAATATATAGTGTTACATTCATTAAAAAAAAACTATTGACGAACTGCCAACAACAGTAATTTACTTGTCACAAACAAATGAAGCAATGAACGTAAATGCACGGAAGCCTATAATTAGTTCAATCAACCAATTAGAGTACATGCAACGTCATGAAGTACTTTTGACTATTCAAATGACAGTTTTGCAACTGTCATGCAATCGGTGTAGATTGCAAATGGCGTGATTAGATCGGGATCGAAACGAATCGGTAATGAGAATGATTTTTCTCCAAATTGATATTTTGTAGATTATTAGGTGGTAATAATGGAATGTAGGTCGTTGCTATGAATTTGTAATATTAGCAATAGCACCCGTTTACGTAAATCGAAGCTGGATTTATGCCTTAACTTTTTAAATTAAGATATATATCCATCATGTTTTTATCATCACCTGCCTAGCCTTCATCCCAACTGTGTTGGGGTCGGCTTCCAGTCTAACCGGATAAAGCTGGGTACCAGTGTTTTATAAGGAGCGACCCAGTTACCCGGGCAACCCAATACCCCTAGGTAAAACTGGTTGTCAGACTTATTGGCTTCTGACTTGCTGCAACGACTGATTAAGATGTAAGTAAATGACAACCGGGACCTACAATTCATCGTGCTTTACGAAACACGGTCATATGTGACAAAAATATACTTAGACGTAAATAATATTTTCTTCAAATTCACGAACTTACTTTTCTCTTTATCATTGGTAAGCTGTATAAAGAAATAATTTCCCTCTATACTGAGCCCATGTTTGCCAAACGATCAGATCTAGAATGTTCGATATCGAACTACGTTATCAACAGGCTGATTTGAATGAAAACTAGGCTAATAAGACCTTTATTTTCTGTAATTAGGTTTCGATTCTGATATAAATTCGCATCTGATATTGATAAGGTAGTAACAATTTAATGACCCTATAATTTCAGCTTAGTATTTGAACTTTATGGCGTAAGTAATAAGGTTCAAAATTAGACTGCGTTTTTTGTGGTTTGGATTCGAGTAAAGATTTTAAGTTTTTAGATTTCTCTTATTTAAAATATCATGAAGATTGCAGTGCAGAGATTCGTTAAATGTGTGATTTGAAATGGTCCATTCAAACTTGAATTTTGGGGATTCTTCTTCAAACCTGTTTTTCTGAAATATGTTATTGTTTTCAATAAAACCCCGAGCATGCATGAAATCAATTGTCAATATAATTAGGTATTGTACCAAAAACAGACCACTCAAAAACATTATATCATCGAACCAGGCCGAAGCGCCTTATCTACCTAGGCCGATATTTAGGCGTTCTGCCTGCAACAGGCTGCATTTCATTCCATTTTCTAAGAAATATACGTTCAAATATTCTTGACAGTTCCAAGGAAATTCGAATGCTAGATCCTTAAAAATAAGGTTGAGTTTTGTTTGGCGAGTGTAGAGAAAGCTCTGATGTACGTTTGTTCTATTGATAACCATGCTTCCCGGTTGCCGAGATGCAAATTATTATCACTACGGTGACCCGGCTTCGTCCGTGGGCGTTCCGTTGTGTAATACTTTATTTATTGTCGTCATATTTGTGTCGGGAACATGAAATTGTAGCTGTTAGGTGCGGACGAATGTTGGCTTGTACGTGCCTTTGGTTCAGTTCTGGTTTGTAAGCTCTTGACAGATCTGGCGCCCTGGTACTTTTTCTGGATTGGAGATGGAAGAAAATTCATGAAAATTGGTTTTAAGATTATTTTTTATAACTTCTTATGAAGTTATATATTCTCGTTTTCTGATTTTCCAAAGATGAATAATTTCAAAACAACACTTCATTTCTTTTTCAAAATTAGTACAACAATGGTCAGTTTCTTCGGTTACAGATAAAGTCCAAATAACAATATCAGGCAGAAGTTACAAGCAGCCTTTATCTGGCAGATAGCATTAACTAATTGTCACTTTATTGGAAACCAGAAAAAACCGGGCCTGAATTGACCATCTTTAGACTATGTGAACTCCAATGCTTCTTAAATATCTTTGAAACCGGTAGCATTCAATTAAACAATACAATGTACAATGTACATAGTGTACATTCTTTTGTCAACAATCGACGGATCAATGTACACAAAACTTCAGTAAATATTACACAGAAATCTATCTGGGTACGATTTCACAATTGACCAGTATCGCATCGATTCTATTTCGAATCGATATATAGCTTTAGTATCGATATAAAATTAAAAGAGAATATTTATCTAAAAAGCTTACCTGCACAATGTAGGTAATTCTTCTTTTTCTTCCGAATAATAACACATAGGAAGTAGTGAAGGGTGGGTGATTTTGGGGCTGTCTCATGTAATTCTGACGGTCGAAAACCGCTGATTTTTAGCTTCTTTGAATAAACACTTTTTGATTTAGAATTAAGAATATGGACGCCATCGAGTCTAGTATTACTAACTTACAACTACCGAGTACCTAAAACATGTCTTGTTAAAGTAGGTATACATAAGTATTTATACTAAACATTTTGCAAAGTAACATAAGCACATAACAGTCATATTTTTATATCGATACTTCTAAACATATCGATAACATTTATCCGATACGAGAACTTATGAAGCATGATCTGTGTTAAATATTTAGACAATATAAGTCATTTTTCCAGCAAACTGCGAGTGCACTCAAGTGTTTAAGCTGTGTGCATGTGCATACGATCTGTCTCTTAATACAAACCTTCTATAATTTCTTCATACATACTCGTACATGTTTGTGTGAAAATATACGTGGGACCGATCTGCGCGCGACCGCAGCGCAGTTTTTGGCTTGTGATGATTTTTTTTGTGCTTGCTTTTGGTTATAGACTTACTGCAGTTTTCGCTAGTTTTTTATCTAAATTTTAGGTTTATTGTTTTGCTGATTAAGTTAGATTTGAAAAGTGTAGGCTCTATTTGGTCTACTCTGCTGTACACTTTGTAGTACCGACTTATTACAAGGCAAATTCTAATGCATTAGCATGAAATCATTCAACCAGGATTGTTATTGTTGTAAGAGTATAAAAATGTCTTAGTGTATTAAAATTTATTTTACTAAATGATAGCTAAAAAAGTCTTTAAGAAATCTAAGGGCTTACATCAGAATATGCAGATATACCACATTTGCGCTACATCAGTACTAAAACGATAAAGATCTAAGGATCTATCGTGCAGAATAAAGTTCTTAACAGATACCACCATTTAAATGTTCTCAATAGTTCAAGTATATTACGAAGCATAGCGTACTGAACGTTTTATAACCCACATTGCTTAGATCTGAGCTCTAATGACTCCCAATAAATGCTGGAACGGAGTCGAATGGACACATTAAGTCTTTATGACTCATGCGAGTTCATCGTTAAATAGTTTAGATTATCTTATCTGTGTAGTTCATTACAGAACATTACTGAGCCTTGATCTTAAAGAACAGTTGATATTTAAATATTTTTTTTTAGTTTTTTTTTAAACAATACCTGTATTTTTCTATGAACGATGATGAGGGAAAAAATTAAGTTTCGCGAAAAATCAAATGGAATTTCTACAATTTAAAATCATTCTGAATACACAAATTATACTACAAAACAAAAATATAAATAAAGGACAACATCTCCCATAAAAAAAAAACGCAGCGTACCCAACCACTAAACGTCCCCGTATGTTTTCAATAATCTTAAGTAAACATCGCGCCGATGTTACTCAATTCCCATGTTTGTTGGCAGAAGCATTTTATGTTGGACATAGTGTGGGCGACCGGACTCATCACATCTCTTCTTATGTTATGCAATCCTGGTACCCGTTGTGACGCCGTAACCAAGTTTTTTATTTCCAAAATGGAGAGAAGTGAAAAGGAAAGAAAGGATTTTGTTGGACTTGATTTTTCACTATTTCTTCATAGGATTTTTTGGATTTTGATTTTCGTCGTAGGAGTAGGTAGTCAGAAGCTAGAAAGTCCGACACCCAGGCTTACCAAGGGGTCGCCCGGCTAGTTAACCATAATAACAATAAGTACTTTTATGACTTCTTTTCTTTTCACCTACTTTAAACTTAACTTCATTTTAAATGCTTGTTATACCGACTAAAAGTCCTCTACGTTAATAACTAGCGATTTTTATTTAAAAGCAACCTCTTTGTTGGACAAGCAAAAAACAAAAAATAAGGTCTATTGAACCAACATTGGTTAGTCCGTTTTAAATATCAATTCATTATGGAGTTATGGATGCCCAAAATTGTCTAACGTGTCTTATGCCATAGAAGGATAAATAGATATTGTTTTATCTAAACTTGTTCAGCTATTATAGACATAGGCTGTTATATAAATGTTAACAAATTATTTTGTAACAAACTCTTTTTGAGTACCTATGTAGTTTATCCTGATAATACATGATCAAAATACTACTAACTTCGGAGCAGCAAACTTATTTGAAACTGTAATAGTTTTAGAAACTGATATTCTGATCACATTAATTTATCCAACCTCGCAAAACATATCCAAACTATACAAAATAAACCCAACGAAATCAAAGCTAAACTTATCTACTTAGTGGATCAACAGAATTCCTCTGGCCGTCATGTCGCCTAGATCCACTCGGCCGACGATAAGCGCGCGCGCACTATCCGCGCCGATCTTTTGTACGAAAGCAGGGCGTTCAACCCAGAACCGGATATCGATGGAATTTCGACACTGATAAGGGTTTCAAGCTATTTATTTTAGTTGTATTGTTTTATTAATGTACACTGCAAACTTTTAGTCGGCTGATAGTTTGTTTGGGCTCATAAATTAGGGCTCAATTCTGCTAATGTAATCACGTGTTAATTGGATAGATAAAAGTTGAGTCTCAAGAGCAGTTTTTATTCTGCTACTGTATAAGACCAATCGTTTTCCTATCACATACTATTGGTTTGCCATTGGACTATATAGGGTAGTCTAATCTACAATTTAAAAAAAACATTTGCAGACAATATGATTCATTATTGAATCACAGTAAAGGATAAAAAAATTGCAGAATGCCACATACATATACCTACCTATATCATAATATTCCCCTCAATCGTAATTGAATCACGGATGAATATTCATCTTATGTCGCTTAAGTAAAATTGACAAAATTAAGGCCCAGGTATTTAGCCGGTATCAGAATGACTGGTAGTCGTGGTGGCCTAGTGGGTAAAGGACCAACCTCTCAAGTATGAGGGCGCGGGTTCGATCCCAGGTCGGGCATGTACCAATGCAGCTTTTCTAAGTTTGTATGTACTTTCTAAGTATATCTTAGACACCATTGACTGTGTTTCGGATGGCACGTTAAACTGTAGGTCCCGGCTGTCATTGAACATCCTTGGCAGTCGTTACGGGTAGTCAGAAGCCAGTAAGTCTGACACCAGTCTAACTAAGGGGTATCGGGTTGCCCGGGTAACTGGGTTGAGGAGGTCAGATAGGCAGTCGCTTCTTGTAAAGCACTGGTACTCAGCTGAATCCGGTTAGACTGGAAGCCGACCCCAACATGATTGGGAAAAGGCTCGGACGATGATGATGATGAGAATGACTGAAAATACTGGAATTGGAATAAACTGGAAGCAAGATTTAAAAAAAAATACAATTGACAACCATCGGACAACTATCGGCTAACTAAAAGTCTGCAGTGTACGGGTACACTTACTGTTACTATTGCAGTTTAATTAAGGCCGATTTGAGACAAAGATATCAGTTTAGGAAGTGTCCAAATGGTTAAGGAATCTATGATAAGGATACAGGAATTTTACTGTGAATACCGGTTTATATAAAAGGCTCTTTATCATAAAGTGACTACACTTTTTTAATAGTCTAGGTTTGCTATGATGTCATCTTGTCCTAGAGGTTAAAGAGCTCATTTTTAAAGTACGTGTAAGTTTTTTCATTGGAAACCTGCTTAATATGTACATGTTTGTGACGTGCTGTCATGCTGTCATGTTTTATGCATTTTGACTTCGTTTTGTTTGATCGCGCTAATCTCAGGAACTACTGGACCGATTTAGCTCATTTATCGAGGCAAAAGTAGTCATAGACTTCTTTTGGCTACATTTATTTTATCCAGGTGCGTGGAGTAGTTCCTACGTTACATTCGTAAATCGCTGTTGAAAACTAGCCTTGGGACACTGACTAACTGTGAAGGAAAACCTACACCCCCACTCCAAAATTCTTTTGGTCTACTGTCTACTACGGATTTCTATAACATATACGCGATTAGAGATTGAAAATAACATAAGCTCCACACAAACAATCTCTAATGGAAATACAATAGATAGATAAGTTATACAAATCCACAGCTAGTCATGTAAAGATATCAATATGAAATTGCTCAGCATGCGTTGCATAAAATGTTACCACTCATCAAAGTATGGAGCAATTGCTCTCAGTATCAAGTGAATGCCAGATCACTAGTTTATTACTATAACTGTTGCAAAGATTTATTTCTATCTAATAGAATTGCGGATTAAAACTGTTGGTCATGCTTTGGATTACCATAATTTTTATATTACATGTTATGTTCAGTCATGTTCTTAAACTATGTAACGTCCACTGTCTTGACAATATGCAGCCCTAGTACATTCTTTCGGATTTGATTAAGGTACAGACCTACCTAATTATATGGACTTAAGATTTCATTAAACTAAAAAAATAATTGTTATTTAATGAGGCTTTCAATAAATCAAAAATATTTACTTTATAGCTCCCGAAATAAATATAAAACACTCTACAACAAACGCAATAAAAACCTTAACCCTTCGTACGCCAACGAACGTAAAACACACACAAACAAAACGCCCTCACGATCTCACGCACACAAACAAACGGACTTTCTATCCGTGTAAGACAATACATTTCACAATTTCTTGACACCACCTTTAAGTTGGTTCGAAGTAGTCGACCTTGGTTAAGGACGGCGCAACGCCCTATACTTTTTTCCCCATAAAAATTGCTCATAAAACGGTGACCAATCCTTGCAGACCAATGAAAGTTTAGAGGCGCCCTATCCATAAATTTTTATGCACTGTAAATTATGTTGTAAAATATGGGGGCAATGATTTTAAGGTTTATTCGAATTATTTCGTAATGAAACCTCGTGTTTATGATTATGGGGTTTTTATTGAGTTCTGCTCGTAATTTGATCTGTTAACGAACTGTTTTACACTCGCAATGACTTACATATTTGTTTTGTTCTTCATCTTTTAGCAATCATCATTTATCAAGGCATTTATTATGTCATCTATTAAGTATGACAAGACGCGTAGAACAATAAAATAGTCCTGTTAATTCAAATGGGTGTTTCAAGGCTATCTTTTGTACATTTTTGACGAGCAAAAGACGTAAAAAAGTGCTGTTTCTCAGCAAAGTTTCAAAAAAATATTTTTAATTTGAATAAAAGTGTTACTATGCTTAAAAATGATTAGAAACAAACAGCATTATGTACTTTTAAAATTCCGTCTAAATTCCGAAATACTTACTACATATTTTTTCACATGTTCCCTTAAAGATAGCTCTATACTTATATAAGTCTACACAAGTGAGAGTGGTTCTCATGTCAGGGCGTTTTTGTATCGTCGCGGCAAACAACCGCATTATGTGCGCCCGCGCTTATCGCGAGCGCCCGTCGAGGGGAGGGCCTGTTGAAACACGGGACTGTTGGTACACCAGGGATAATAATAGTCGATATTAATATTATTGTTTGTAATGGATAAATTCAAAAACTACTGGACCGATTAAAAAAAAACGATTTTAAAGCTACATGATCTGCGAGTAACAAAGGCTATATTTTATCTCGGTACGGTCAGTAGTTCCCACAGGACACAGGTGAAACCGAGGGAAAACTTCTAGTATTGTATAATTTTATTTTTTAATTGACATTTAGGCACCTCTACGAAATTACAAGTTGTTATAAATGCAACATTCCCTGTTAGTTAAACTTTCACAAACCATAATATTTAATTTTAAACTTTTAACCCTAACAATTAGATGTACTCAAAAAAAGTTCTATAATAACCTTCTATATAAAACAGTTCTACAAAAACCGGAGCATATAAAGGGTTATAACGCGACCTTTAATTACATCAGAGCATTACCAGGGTTACGTGGTAATGACTTCGCGTGACATTTCACTATTTTTACTTTTTCTTCGCTCGGTTTAATGGCAGAGGCGTCATGGCCTGTATTGGTAGAATAGGGCTGTCTACGTTATATATGTAAGTGGGAAATATTAATGTTAATTACCGATTTCCGAGGTGATAAATTACTTGTAAAGTATTTTAATGAAGTTTAATTTTATTAAGTGTAGTTTTTGTGATTTACTTATGTCAATTTAATTTACAAAATTAAGATGTGTACAGGTAGGCTTAATTGTCATATTTTTATACAAATTCGTATCACGTTACGTAAGAATTTAACTTTTCTAATAGCATTACACTTTTACTTACCAATCATCTGATTGGATTTGGGATCTCTTACAAAATAAACGAAGATTTAACTGACACTTATCAAATGATTAGGCCAAAGAACCCAATCTAAATCAATAAAAAATTTAACCCGTATTGCAGGGTGGAAATTTGCAACATAAAAAGTTTGGTATCAACCCTACCACAGACTATAAGGTCGTAAAACTGTTTTACTTTTTCTTCATACGCGTCTGCACATAAAAGAATGTATAGAGCAAAGTCTTACATCTGCCTTCGTTTTGCGTAATTTGTTAAAGGTAATTACTCTTCAACGTCCATCGCTCCTTTTATATAAATAAAAAGAGTTTCCAATAGACTGTCTATCAATAGGTTAACGCCATGGACCATTGTGTTAACGTACTGGCCGATATTAGCCATTTGTTATGTTGCGAAGAAAAATATATTTAGTTTTTCTTAGAGATATTAGGTATCATCTGTCTAGACCTTTTCCCAAACTGTGTTAGGGTAGCCTTCCAGTCTAATCGGAAGCAGCTGAGTACAAGTGTTTTACAAGGAGCGATTGCTAACTGACCTCACCAACCCAGTTAGCCTTGCAACCCAATAGCAGTAGCTAGATTATTGGCTTTTGACTACCCGCAACGACTCTTTTCTTTGAGATAATAACGGGTGTGAAGGAATTAAAAGTTTTTAAGAGACGTAAAATTGCAAAATAGCTTTGTTGCTTTGTTTATGGTCAAGTAACTTCAACGGCAACTTTAATCAAATTAAAAAACACAAGTGTTCTCAATGATCCAACATCTCTTTACAATAACATACGTATGTCAAAAATCTCTTGCCAGTATGTGGAAACGGCTAGGCAGGGCCACATGGATGGAGTTTTCTAAAATCTATGAGTGTGATCCCAAACTGCCATTATAGGAGCTATTTTCTCTTTTAATAAGTGGATTAGAATCCTTGTTTACTTACTACTTACTTATTGTAGTCAATTTCATCATATAAAAGTAGATTAAGTACTGCCAATTTCCAACATCAACGTAAACTACACTTTGTATGTAACTAAGTAGCCCATTTCTATTTACAGGTTGGTTCTCAGCATGCGGCTGTCGGGGCGGAGCGCTAGCGGCGCCGCGGGGCTCCATCGCGGCCCTGCTGCGGGCGCGGGCCTTCGCCCTCGTGTCTCCGCGCGCCATCTCGGCGTACCGGGCGAGGCCGGCCTCCGGTCAGTTACCAGTAACTGTTTAAGCTTTGATCTATTGAGTCTGTCGCTGTTTTGATGTTTGTTGTTTGTGTAGAGTCCTTTTAGAGGTGGTAAACAAGCCGACCTATCTCCTACCTCTATAACAAACTCGATGACTACTTCTCACTGTAATTATTACATTGTTTTAACACATTTTATATATCTACCTATGAGCATCGACAAATGTTTGGCTTGTTATAGCCTAGCCAAAAGTAAGTATGTACTATCTTTGAACCCCAAGTTTACCTAATATTCTCATTATAATATAACCAGCGGTTTCACCCGCATCCCGTGGAAACCTCTGCACGAACCCGGATAAAAAGCCTATAGCCTTCCTCGATAAATGGGCTATCTAACACTGAAAGAATTTTTCAAATCGGACCAGTAGTTCCTGAGATTAGCGCGTTCAAACAAACAAACTCTTCAGCTTTATAATATTAGGGGTTAAAGTATGAAATTGCCGTTTTATTCTAGTAGGTTTTTGAATTGCCATAGAGTCTTCATGGTTTGAGGTTTTCGAATGGAACTTTTTTCACGTGGTTTCTGTGATGTTTTTCTTTTAAAAAATGTGAAACATTTGATTATCGATGTTCAATTGTTTTTGTTATTCAACTTAAACAAGAAAGATGGATACTGCGAAAATTTGAGTAATTTTTGAATATGAGTTCCGACCCGGGATTGAACGGCAGAAACAGCCCGCAATATCAATGCTGCATTTGAAGAGGTGTCTGCTGAAGAACGCGCCGTGCGATTTTGGATTAAACGCTTTCGTGGTGGAAACTTCGACTTGAAGAACGAGCCATGAGAAAGACCGCCTGACAGGTGATTAACGAGAAATTAAGAGAGACGGTGAACGCCGATCCTAGTCAAACTACCCAGATACCCAGCCGAACACCGAATAATGTTGAAAAAATTAGCAGTAAAACAGCCACGACTCATGAATCGACCTTCACCGCTATTGCTCCATGACAACGCGAGGCCTCATACAGCAAAATAAACCGTTTTAACTCTTCAGGAACTGCAGTTGGAAACTATTCGTCTTCCTCCATATTCGCCAGACCTTGCTCTAACGGACGACCATTTTTTTTTGTGATTTGGACAATTATCTACGTCACAAGAAGTTTCTTCCCAGGAGGCAGAACAAAATTCTTTCACACTGTTTGTGCAGTCTAGATCCTCAGAGTTCTATCGTAAAGGCATAAATGACCTTCTTATTAGATGACCGCAATGTATAGATAATAATGGCAACTATTTTGATTAAATAAGTTTGTTAAAAATTAAAAAAAAATACAATTTAGGTTTTCAGTACAAATCGGCAATTTCATACTTTAACCCCTATTATTAGTATAGATTCAGTATATGTATAGTATCCCCAAAAGTGGTAAATAATGAGCAATTATGAAATTGAGGTTCTAATCTAATCAATTAGGAAATTCTAAGTAGGTACGCAGATCCCAACTACTTAATTCACGCTTTAAACTCACCGGATACTACAGCACATAAACCCCTGGTCCCACAGAGAGCGGGCGCGTAGGAGCGCAGTACGAGCGGGCGGCGGCGCGGCCCGGCACGCCTCTGAGGCTGGCTGGCGTGTTCGCCGACGGCAGCAAGGCGAAAGCACCGAAATACGCACAATTAATCGATCCGCAGGGGAACGTGAGTAGTTTGTTGTTTTAGTTAAACTGTAGAACCTAGCCCTATGTATCTGTTTTAGTACTTATGTTATGAAAATTCGTTTTCAATCAGGTCGCCCAAATACTCCGTTCAAGAAAGTATATATTTTAGAGAAAGGGAATTATCCGCAATGAAATTAGGGCCTTCAAAAACGTAACTTAACCCTTTTTGAAACCACTAACTCTTTTCCCTTTATCCTGATGGTTGAGAATGCCATTCTGTTGATGGCATGATGGTTTGGCATTAAGTCTACCAATGTACCATTTTTCTACATGAAATTTAAAAAAATATAAAAATTTACCTACTTGGGTAGGCCTTTAAACGTCCTGGAATAAATATTTCACTGTGCCCCATCCTTGCAAGACTTGCAGTAGTTTAATTCTTTCAAGCCACATTTCGATTCAAGACCTGCCGGAGCCCATCACGTCCGCCACGACCTTTACTCCTGATATTTATGCTGTCCTGGTACTTTGAGTCCTAAGGTTCAGACTAGAAAGCGAAAAAAATAGTTTCAGGTTGTTGTTTATTTATTATTTTCAAACAAAATTTTTTTGGGAATTTCTTCTAAAATCTTTATTGACTTAGAAAAAAAGGATTATATTTTGTTTATTTAAATGATTTCAACTTTAACTTCCGTTGATTTTTTTAGTATGTACTACATACAACAGGCAGTTAAATCTTGTATAGTTGGGGGGAATCTAGGTACTAAAAGTCGATATTAGGGATTACAACCAAACCGCAGAATCCATTTCCAATAATTAGAACATTAATACTCAAAACAACCCAAATCTTTACCATTATCGTAAATTATCCAACTCATTACCTGATTCCTCAAATGATCCAGTACAATAAAGATTATTAACCCTAATGCCATCTAGCGACATAAAAGATAAACAATTGAACATTAATTCGATAAAATTTAAATCACAAGACATTACGACCACAGAGTCCCATATTTATGAAGATTTATGCACCAATTGAATTTGTGACAAAATATAATTAACACACAATAGAGTAATAGGTAACTGAGGCTTTAAAGCTGTCTTCTTAAAACGAACAGACGGACGGGAGCTCCATCGATTTTATAGTCCAGCGACGTAATGAATCTTGTGGAGCGAGTGACGAGCGGGGAGCGATTTATACCGATGAGATTCAAAGCGCTCTGTAAGTCGCTGGCACTGCGCTAGAAAACAACCCTATGATTTTAAATGAAGATAAAAAAAATACACATATTTAAGCTTTCAAATGCCTTTCCTGCAGACAATGTAGACTTATCGTAAAGCTAAAATCTTTAGCTGATTCTTTAGCTTTTTTATAGGACAAGTACAAGGTACAAGTCTTCAATTTGTGACGGAAGGCTTTAAATAACAAACATTAAAAGTTCCCACAAATAACTTCGGCCCTCTGAAGCCAGCCAAATTTCACACCTTACTTATGCGTAATTTTTTTTTTTACAATCTTGACCATCCTAAAGTCACTACATACTAACTTCGGGGCGTATTGACGAGCACTACACAAAATGCCGAAACTCCTATAACTTAAACCGCACTTACCACGCGTTCTCCATAACAACATACTAGGACTTTATAAGTGTACTAATATCTATTAATCAAGCCTATCAGGTATGTTCGATAAAAAGAAAGCCTGGACTGTCGCCGAAGCAAAAAGGGCATATCACAGAGTAGGGAGTAAATATGAGCAGAGATACCATAACGAAGGTGGGTCAGGCGCCTTCTTGTAGGTCAAATACCTATGTATGGTGGGCATGACCAAAACGTTCAGTTACGATTGTACTAACGAGGCGTTCGGGTTCTTTGAGACATCTACCAACGATATTTGGTATGTATCAAAAAATAATCGGGTCCAAAAAAGGCGTGTAAGGGCGAAGACAGTAATGTTCCTCGTCCCCCGCACACCCGCATTTTGGCGCGCTACTTTCTTAGGAGATTTTCCGTTATGGCACCTCCGCTAGTCATTTTGTTCTCCATGGGGCGTATCTACATTCAAATTAAACAGCACATACGTCCTTTTTATTCTGATGGCGATCTAAGGGCCCTCGACAAGCTTACGATTAATAGTTCAATGCAGATTGATGGGATATATTGTCGTTTGTAATTATGTTCGCGATTATTTTTCTGTGATGGACTTAAGGAATAATGTACTGGACTTGAAATGGCTTAGATGTTTAAGATTAATTTACAGTTTAAAGACTATTATTTGACTTTGATTAGACAACTATGAGCTGTGTTTAATGTAATTTTAGTCAACTTCAAAAAATATAGTTTTTCGTCATTAGGATGTGTCTATTTTGTGAGCTATAAGTTTTTTTCGATAATCTTCGTTTCGATAATAACTGAGTTGGTTTTCAGAAACCCATAGTGCGCACAGACTTGCCTTTGCTTAAAAATGATTTAGGCCCAAATTCAACGAAAACATAGGTAACCGTCAGTTTTCTTAAAACAAATGTACTTAGTACGAATTTTAACGCTTTTAGGTTACAGTTATTTTAAGCAAAACATTATTTTATAATTTTAACATTAATTTTGCAATATAATTGCTGGCCTTAATCACTGACCCGTCTCAAGCTCAACTTTTAATCGAAAACCAAGAAAAGTTTTTCTCAAGCCGGAAACAGTTACGTATGTATAAAAATAAATCAAATTCAAAAACATGGACGCGCCACCATGACGCTTTATTAATATTTAATTCATTTATTTATTATTCTAGTCGCCAAGTAAGCTTTGACAGCCGGCCTGAACATTCATATATTCTATAGTTACAAGTTTTTCAGCTACACACACGTTTGAGAGGAAATATAGGCAGTGGTCGATGCATTATGGTTTTTATTTTATACGTGATTTCTTATATCATACATGTATGTTGTTCAGTTTCCTCCAGCGGTAAAATTTGTTCATATCGAAATACCTCTATTAGCAGTATCACCGTCGATGTATCAGAATGTAGAAAATATTTTAGTTCTGAAACTATTTATTTATTTATTTATTTATTTGAGGTTAACCAACAACTGTTTACACCTTAACATTAACAGCACAAGATGTATGTTATCCTACACTTGTGTAACAATTAATTATAGGTTAACACCGCTTGTACAAATATTGTGGTAAATATAATATGTACAATATTAAAAACTGATTACATGATAATTACAATGGATTAAAAAAAAAAAAATACAATAATAATAATTAGAATTACAAGTTACAAAAGATTACAAAAGATACATTAATAAATTAACTGGTATATTAATATATGTGCTTTATTTCTATGTAACAAGAGCGGGAGGCTCGTAAACTTTAAAAAAATGCAAGAGACATTACGTCTTTCTTATCAAAAATACAGATTTTCATTTGAATAAAGAATTATATAACAACCTTTTAATATGTATTTAAAATAGGAAAGTTTGTAGACGGCAGTTGTAATTCTTTCAAGCAAAAACTTCTTATCGTATTAAGAGCTCACAGATAGACTGTGTTTCAAACTACATACATAAGAAACATTTACATAAAATAAACATCTTTAACAATTCGATTCAATTATGAGAAATCCATAATGACATATTTCTATCACCGTCACAGATGTTGACAGCTTCATAAAATGATTTTACCCTGTCTGCACCTGCTATCCCCATAGTGTAGCCTATCCCGCCCACTCGAACACTACACTTGACGATACAACAGGCCAATAAGGCCTCACCATTATAAGGCCTAGGCCATTTAGCCGCCATTTCAATTCCTTATTGAAGGGAATGAAACGAACCTACATGTAACGCTGTAATGTTAATGGACGGTATCCTTGTTACAACTCGTCCGTGGCCCAACTCGTCCGTGGTACAACTCGCCCGTGTTAAAACTGACCCGTTAATGAGTATGACTGTTCTTTATGTTGGGGCTTTTAGTTCGTCGTGAAGTACAGCTATGATTAACCATTTATGTACTATGGTTAATCGTAACTTGATATGTTTTATCTCTTCGTGAACTGTACCTATTACCAGTAAAAAAGTCTTGCTACAATTTGTCTTGTCTCTATAGTAATGATCAGACAAGATAAAAGAAAAATAAAATAAAACAAGAAAGCATACTCTACATAATTGGCAATTCAGAATAAAGTACCAGGTGCTCAGAAACAGCAAGAGCTTTTAAGGTAAAAGCACCTACTTATTACAGTTAAAAATTACTAATCCCCCTGATTGTATTCAAGCTGAAATTATATTCCAATCGCGAACACTACGATTATACACGAAAAAATAAGAAAAAGAATAGAAAAGCCTTCTTTACACTCGAAAGAACATTAAATTCTTTGTCTATTTTTGTTCGACAACCCATAGTAACACGCCACAGGATCTTGACAGTAAAGATCTGACATTAACCTGTTCAAAACAGGCAAAAACCAACCTTAACATACAACAAATAGAGTTGAGAATATCCCTTATATTACTAAATGGAATGCATAGATCCCACAAAGTTATTTAAAGACTTTTATTGAACGAAATTGGTGCTTATGCGGTTGTGTTAAGGTGGTAGTTGCACGCAAAGTTACGTTGGTTCGTTTTAGCGTCTTAGGGCAGTGTCCTCCGTGAACCATGTTGCTAGGACGTTGGTATAGGGCTGTCACGATTTCGAAATGAAAATCTTTTGTTTTGTTTAGTTTTTATAGCGAAGTTAAATTATTGTTTGCCGTCCACTACAGGACTCGCTTTTGATATTATTTGAAATATTGGCTTTTATGATGACTAAATAAGTTTTGAATTTTATTTGAAAAGGGATTTATTATAGGCGATCGGTTTCGCGTGTGTGTGCATTATTTATTGCATATTTTATAGTGTTATTGCTATTATAGCTTTTGTAGTTTTATTTTTGATAATGTATAGTAAAGCTATTTCATTTGTTTATGCTTTCAAAATCAGTTTCAAACCTATCTCATTTTTTTTTTGTAATTTACACTTATATTATTTTTTTCTTAACAAACAATTTTTTTTCTCTATTTGTTTTTTTTTAAGTATGATCAATTTGATTTAATACGTCCAAACATAATATATTTTAAGCGCCAGTAATTCTTATTAATTATTAAACAGACATCAATTAACTAAACCAAAATAATTGTCCATCCATTCTAAAATCTAATGCCAACCCTATTAGAATATGGCGAAAAATGACGCAGCCGCAAGTTTTGTTTATGTGTATAATGAGAAACTTAATTACGTGCTGGACGAGCTACACAACGACGGACGGACGGACGGACAGACGGACAACGTGTCCGGGATAATACAGGCACAGGTGGATAATAGATTGCTAACGCTTTGAAGAAAATTGTGAAGAGTTTGTGTTTTGAATTATTTTTAAAGAGGTGCTTGGGACACCTCATTTTGTTAGGACTTAGGTTTTTTGTATCTTGTTGAGTTCAACATTTTCAAGCTTTTATGTTCTTGCCGGGTTTTCCCATGTTACTTTACATGGATTTTTCTCAATTATTCCTTCTATAGAAACAAACTTTTTCCCAAAAATTTAAATCATTTATTTTTATTTTCATGACATAAATAATGTCTCACATGTCTAACATAAATAATAATGACATAATAATTTAAGATGTTATCGTTTCGAAGGCTTAGCTTGAGGACTTAATTAACCTATTTTCAATATTTACAATTACGTCTATTTAACATTATTATAATACATATTATGTACCTACACTTACTATAAATTAATAATAAAATTTTAAAAAATACTATTATTTAATAAATGTATCTTTTGGTCATCAAATATTTTCAACTATTTACTTTAACAGTGTTCATAGCTATATAACAATATGTACTTAATATTCATCAGATCTCCGCCTAGATGTTCACAAATACCTAACATTTTAAGCACTTAATGTAGCGAAGTTTCTCAGTATGATAATGATCAGCAAATAACGGGTACCTACTATATCTTCACTTGAAAGCTATGTGTTACGTAAATTAGGTGTTTTTGATACTAGTGTTATACGCGGGTTCGGATGTGTAGACACGCGTCTTTAAAACAATACGAGTATTTAATATTTTTGTTAGGTATTAAAAAAGATACTGGTAAAAAAAAATCGAACTTAAAATGGCTGCTAGAGTTTCCAGTAACATTGATAACGGCATCGCAAATACCCTGAATGACAGCGAATAGTTTTTATACCGTCATCTCCCGAGCCTTTTCTCAACTGTGTTAGGGTCGGCTTCCAGTCTAACCGAATGCAGCTGATTACCAATATTTTACAAGGAGCGACTGCCTATCTGAAGTCCTCAACCCAGTTACCCGGGCAACCCATACCTCTAGATAAGACCTATGTCAGACTTACTGGCTTACGACTACCTATAACGACTGCCAAAGATGTTCAGCGATTGTTTTTAACCCCCGACGCAAAAACGACGGGGTGTTATAAGTTTGACGTGTCTGTGTGTGTGTGTGTGTGTGTGTATGTGGCATCGTAGCTCCCAAACGGATGATCCGATTGTAATGCGGTTTTTTTTGTTTAAAAGGTATGTCAGTCGGGAGTGTTCTTAGCTATGTTTGGTGGAAATCGGTTCAGGTCTTCAAGGTCATCAGCTCGTTTGCTAGATGTGATAGGAATGTTACACGCTCAGTTTACTTGCAAGTATATGTGGGATCTGAAATTTGAAACACTAATGTCTTTTGGAACCACTGAGCTGGTCTGCTGTTAGGGCACGAAGGTAGGAGACGTAACCCTGAACTGCCTTTTAGTAAACCCATCGAGTTTGGGCTCGTTGAATTTGTCTTGACGAGTTCTCTTCATGTTCCTGATTGACGAGAACCTGATGCTGGAAATGGGATGTGGCGGATGAAACCCTGGAATGCCGGAATGAAACGGATAAACCGATTTATATTTTTGCTGAAAATCTAGAATGTCCAAAGGTTAATCTTTATTGTTTCTCAATCTGTGCAATTCTCCCAGAGCCAGTTTGTCATGAGGATTGTTAAACAGCTTCCTTTGGCTGAGATCGCATATAGCGACCCCATCTTAAGATAAAATAAATTAAATGAAAGAAGGAAAAATTAAGGAGCTCCTTTAAAAAGCATGAAATAAAATTAAATTATAAATTAAAAAAAACCCCCGACCCAAAAAAAGTACGCAATAATTATGACAAAAGGTTAAAAACGCTAAACCCTATAAAAAGCAAAAAATAACTTTTAACACTACTTAAACTAAATTTTGACGTGTCGGGGGACCGCTTTTTACCTTCATAAATCCAAACTAATATTATAAATGCGAAAGTAACTCTGTCTGTCTGTCTGTCTGTCTGTCTGTCTGTCTGTCTGTCTGTCTGTCTGTCTTTTCTTCACGCCTAAACTACTGAACCGATTTGTGTGAAATTTGGTACAGACATAGTTTGAAACTTGAGAAAGGACATAGGATAGTTTTTATTACAAAAAAAAAAAATAAAAAAAAAATTATTCCGGACATATAGCGCCATCTATTGGTCAAATCAAAAATCTGCTGGTAGTCACTATTCCACGCGAACGAAGTTGCGGGCAAAAGCTAGTACTTACATAAATCAAATGATACCTACCTAATTACAACATTCGTTTAAAAAAAAACACATATCTAAAGTAATGAATTAGAGCGGTCCCCCGACACGACAAAATTTAGTTTAAGTAGTGTTAAAAGTTATTTTTTGCTTTTTATAGGGTTTAGCGTTTTTAACCTTTTGTCATAATTATTGCGTACTTTTTTTGGGTCGGGGGTTTTTTTAAATTTATAATTTAATTTTTAATACACATCAAAAAGCATATAATTTAACGAGTCCATGATGAATTTATGAGCAAATCAACCTTCTAATAAATAACACTAATATCACACAATTTGCAATTAACAATATCTAGAACAAACGGTTTCAATCTAAACATTTAGACACGTTTGAAAAATAGTTCTATCTTCAGGAAACTGATGTTCGCTAAGAGACCCCTTGCGGTGCAAGATTGATGACTCGTATACGCACTTAATAGGACAGTTTTAATTATTGCGGGAAATAAATTAAGTACCTTACCTATATCTATAGAAGAGTTCATGTTTTATTTTGCTGTAAAAGCCATTTATTTTAAAGTCTACGCTATTTAGAATGATCGATCGTAAATCGCCGATTGATTTAATGTCCACCTTGTCGTTTAGACTTGATTTTTATGCTACATCCTTTAACTAATTTATTTAATAGATTCCCACTTAAATTCAATTAAAACACCAGTGAAAAAAAACATAACAAAGGCCAAGTAACAGTAAAACTAAATTTAGTATCGCTTCTCACCGCTAGATGGCGTTAAACAGTACCCCATTACTATCAACAGATGGCGCTGTACTAAGTTGACATAAAGACTAGAATTTAAACAACGAAGCAATTACCATGAAAATTTATAGTTATTCCCATGAGAACACTATAATAAGTTACTAGGAACGTTAGGGGAATTAACATTTGTGTTTCTCGCATGCAAAGTGTGGATGTGCGGACAAATGGCCGCTTCTAATGGGTACTGTACCTTAATAATGTAGGTGGAAGTGTGTGTTAACTTTATAGCAAAAGTGAGATATTATTGGTGAGAATTTTTAAGCGGGATTTGTTATTTAGTGGACTTTTTGTTTGTGTATGTGTTTAGTATGCAGTTGTATATTTCTGCGCCACTAATAACAGCGTTTTCGCACCAGTTGATTTTTGGCTATGAACCGAGCGTTGTTGCTCGAAAAAGCCGACCGGAAAATCAGCTAATGTGAAAGCCCGTTACCATGTGACGTAAAGGTACTTTTTGAATACTAGCTGCAATGCAGTCGCTGCAAGTGCTAATTGTAGATAGCTTTTAAAATGCACCTTTACGTCGTCACAAAGTAGTAAAAGAAGATACTAGAAAATACACCACGAAGGCCAAAATCACCAGTTTTCATTCATCTTCACCTGACCTCATAATAACGTCCTACTTAAATAAACCTCAACAAACAACAAAATACTATAATTTACGCCTTTCCCATACTTATGGCACAATCAAACTAACTTTCGTTGGAAATCACGATTTTTCTCACCAAATAATATGTTTGCAATGATTGTTTTGTTTATAATATTTCTCTGCTGTATCAAGGTTTCTCTGTTTATCTTGGAAGCGTACTTATTTTATTATATACTCTTGTTTTTATGTTCTCATTTGATTTGTAGCTACCATGTAAAATCAGATCAGCATAGAATCAGACTTTGATTGTTTTCTTAAGCAAAATACTTAAACCACATCCTACTATAAATTATAAACCTATTATTAGGTTTGCAGGTATGTGTGTTTGTACTTCTTTCAAGCTAGAACTACTGGATGGACTTTGGTAAAACTTTGCAGCATAATAGTATAGCTAATATAGATAGCCATATATCAGAATAATATGTAGCCTACTTTTTATCCATACATGGGAAATTGTGAGCGAAAGCTAGTTAAGAATAAAACTTAAATAAAAACAAGACTTAAAAAAACAGAAATAACTTGATTACTTTTAATAACACACAGGAGACTTCAATATTACTGTTTGAAAGATGGAACAAAATGTTTTGGATCATAATCATCACCTGTCTATTAGGATTCGTCAAGAAAATTTCAACATTACGCGAACACAATAGAGTACAATTTCCATTGAAAAAAATACTTAATTCATTTGTATTCCATCACAGTTTTTATAGTCACGTTTTGATTACAACTCGACTACTCTGACTGGCATAGTTTATTTTGTATTCCCTATGCATTGAACGAACTAACTCTACAAACTTAAATCTGCATCCATCAAACTAAACTACATTCCAATTTCAATTTTAATCCATTGCAATAAGAACTAGACACAAATCATAGCACCGCACAAGAACGTGCAAATTTGAATCCTGTTCGACATAATTAATATTGCGCTCTGCAAAATAAATTTCGAATGAATTAGGACTCAATGCCAAGGGAATACGGGTTGTTTATAAGTTTCTCCGGTGCATGTTTAAATAGGTTTCGATTCAATGCTATTGTGTCGCTCAACTTTGAACCATAAAAGGAAGGCAGACACATACATAAAACCTGTGTCACTTGACCGTTATAATGGAAACTAAAATTTACTTGTTCCGTGCTATATGCAATAATAAACCTTACCGTCTTAACAATTAAACTGATTTCAGGTTGAAAGTATCCCATTTTTTAACTATCAAACAAGTCTAGTCTAGCTGGAATTTGATTACTAACCTAATTCACGTTAGTTATGATAACGTAAATTAAGGGTCTCATTGTTGATAACAATTAGGCAAGATAATAGATTCAAAAATCCTATTTTACGACTTCATTACAAACCTATTTGCAACTTTCTTAATGGCAAACAACCTCTTTGATATAAAAAAAAAAAACAATCCACAATATGACAGTTGATATCTGTCATAATAACACTAAAACTAAAAGTTACTGTATTATCTCCTTAATTATTCCACAAAAAATGGATAAGAATAGGGAAAAGAAAACCAAACAAGAGCCAAGTATCTATTTCACACCTTTCAACTGGTTAAAAGACGCGAAAATTTACAACCACAAGTACGAGAGAGTCCCAAGCGCTTGGATGACAGACAACGTTGATTGTATCATCCTATATTTCTCCATGCGAAATGTCGACAGGCCTGATGATATCATGTACCAATTCTACGAGTGGTATGAAAACGCCAGATATATAAACTTACCTATTGAGGTCATCAACATCCCCATGGATGAGACCAAGGAAAACATGTGTCATGGATACGACGAACAAGCCAACTGGTTCACTCTCATGTACAATGACCCTCTTATCCTCACTCTTCAGTACATCTACGCAATATGCTCCGTACCTCACCTCGTAATCATCAGAACTGACTGCTCTGTCGTCTCCCAACACGGGATTCTAGACCTTGATAAGTACGGCATAAATGCTTTTATTACTTGGATGTCGACCTCAGCTGCTGCGTGCACCCCTAAGAGATTAAGCAAGGAATTAAAAATGTATGGTCCTAAGTGGAAGTATTTGACCGCTGGCGTCGGAAAGACTGATAAACCTGATTATACAAGAAAGTTCAGTATAATGCAAAAGCCCGATGAGACGACGTCCATTGGAATGTCGATCAGAACTTCGGATCTTAGTGACAAGTTGCCTCTGAATCAACCTTAGTTCTTTTGTTTTCTGTGCTCCTAGTACTCTCAGAAAGTCTTTTGAGTCTTGGCTCCTAATGATGTATTCATTCTCTTCATGAATTATTCTTGTCTTCTTAATTTTTATACCATTGTATATTTAATTCGTTATTAAAATAATCATTCCAAAAACTTCATTTTTATTTCATTGCCATCTTTCACACTCGGCATTCTACGGTCCGGTCCGAATGTGTGAAAAGTACATAGATACCTATATAGGTACGGAGGTAGAATTTTCAAAAACACGTGTTAGATGGCAAATAGACAACACGCACAATTCACTTCTTCAGCAAACCTACACAACCCATCATGTATGCACGTATGCATTTACCACTGCACTTAATGAAGGCATGCTCGTGATGTCTCAGGGTCTAAAGCATCCATGATATGCAACACAAGGCACCTGTTGCTAATTACATTGCTATTCTCAAAGCATACAGCAACATGATTGGAATAACCTATGAGTACGCTACCGGAGATCAATATTAATTGCGTTATTGTCACCTTTGTCGCTTCATGCTTTCCTGGTAGGTTGGGAGCTGTTTTGTTTTCTTTTTGCCGTTTATATCATCCGGCTAGCCTTTTTCCTCTATGTATGCTGATTGCAATTTCATTAGGTAATTAATTAGTTTTTAACTTTATATACTTATGTGCGATAATAATTACACCAAAAAATTTATAAAGACTGAGGATGCATTAGCTGACGTACAGCTTGCTATAGAGGTCCTAAAATTATTGGGTTATTTTTATTTGCCAAATAAGGCTTAGTAAAAACCGAATCTATTCCTAAACAAAGTCCAGTCCTATAAAAAGTATGTCATTTTCTGTTAAAATAAGGTTGCCTTTCTAAAAAATGTTGGTCAAGTTGTGCCTTAACCAATTTGTGTGTTTCCATCCTTGTCAAGGGGAGTGCTAACCGTCTCTCCTTTCAATAGACACAACATTTGAAACACCAATTTTAACACCTTCACTAAACTCTTCGTAAATATTGCTTGTGCGATGTAGCATTTTTAATAATACTGAAGAAACTTTAATGCATACAAGGAACAAACATTCACAAAGCTATGTATTATTTTACACTAAATAATAACTAGATAATATTATCCAAAGTTAATTTAAATAACACTAGAAATCAGTATATCAACACATTTTAAATCATACAAAGCAAAACAGCGCCATCTATCGACAGATTCGAGAAACAATTCAATCACAAAATCAATTGAGCGTCTTTTATTTGTAACTAGCTTTGAAAACAAGTTAGTTATCTCAGTCAAAACAAGTGACAGCTAAGCGTAAAAAGCGACCACTGATTAGCATAAATATTGTAACACTTTTTGTTAGATTATGATACAAAACTTGTTTTAGGTTCGAGTTCTGTGTCGGCCGAAGATATTCTATATTGACAAGTCATTACTTCATTGTGAAGTCATTAATATTATTTATTGTTGGTACGTTGAATTAAGTTTCGAGTTATTAGATAACTTTTTTGTTCGTCTATGGGTATATTGATGGACCTTTGAGAGTTGAATGTTTTGTTACCAACATTAATCGTAGTTTTAACAAAATTAAAAAAGGGTTGTTGGTACAGTAAGTGCCTATATTTAACTGAATTCTGTAACGCCGAAATAGAAGAATGATGGCGTTGTTAAAAAAAAACATCGAATTGAGAACCTCTATTTTGGAAAGTCGGTTGAATAAATGGAAATAAATCTAAAGTCCTAAATAAATCTAAAGTCCTAAATAAGACTAATTAAATTTAAATTAAAAGATATGGGTAGACAGCAATAAAAACACTTGCGTTCTAAATTCAAAACGGAACAGACAGAACCATAAAGACAACACCTTACTTTTTTTACCACACAATAGGCACTGACACCTAACATTCAGCCAACGATTAAGTAATAAACCTGTATTTAAAATCTAGATAGACTTAAAATTGCACCATTGTGTGAATGAAGCCTGCTTTTAATTTTGGCTTTATAATCTGACTTGCAATATAAGTCTTGAGACATCGTTTATCACAATGGGTAAAACAGGTACCTAGGTACGTAATACATCTGGCTATTGAGTTAGACAAGAAAAAGTAATTAGTTAAGTATCTAAGTGTTACTCAACTTGGTTAAGTATGTTAAAATGCTGATTGCGATCGTCATTATCAGCATATTGTGATATATGTTCATTGTTAGACGTAAGCATTTTATAATTAATTAAGAATACGTCAATATCGTCTGTTGTTCGTCCTGAAAGCAATGCGAATTTTACGGAGTAAATTTTGATGGTAACGCCATCTGTTGTCGAGTAGCAGAAAATGCATTTTATGGATTATTTTACATTGTTATTTAGTCCTGTGTTAAGACATACCTAATAACTCCTCGTAAATTCATAGCGTGAATATTATAATTTTGTTCAGGTAATAGAAAATAGATAGATAGATCATTCTTTATTGTACACCAAGAAAATTAACAACACAGGACATCACAACACACTAAGAACAGTAGGTACAATTGGCTGTCTTATCGCTAATAGCGATTTCTTCCAGGCAACCTTTGACAAATATTTTCTATCGAAAACCCAGAATATATCATGTTCTGTTCCATACCTTTTGCCATGTAATATTTCATACTATTGTTGAAAAGGTGTTTGAAAGTTTTTACATGATTCAGCACCCATTCAAGTTAGTTCAGTTCCTAGAATACACTATTTGCAATTTAAAGGAATCATCAAGTTTCAATGAAAAATTATCCCATTTACCGTAATCTATTGCAAATTAAAAAAAAAACGAAACCTCTAAAACACATTGGACTCTAAAGTAAATTAATTTAAAAGCCAAAAACCTAATAATCATGTTTCTAAACTCTTAAACCAGATTTACAAGCAAACAAAAATTTAAAAACGCCACCAAGCAAGCGAGTGTCATGTTCCGCCATATTGGAATGTGCAAAAGCATAAACAATAACGCTTGCCGTGACAGAGAATACATTAAAATAAATGGACACGAATAAAATACGCAGACAATACGCTGGTTGCTTTACAAGGAACGATATTGCCAGACTCAATAATACTGGAATGTTCGCTGTCGTTATTTTTTTAGTTTATGGTCTTGCTTCGAAATGGCTGCGAGTTGAATAGGTTTGCACTTTCGTTAGCACGTAATATTTATAGATTTTGCAGTGAAATCATTTAATTACTTCATCAAAGTGTGTGCGGTACTTTCACAGTTATTTCTAACCCTGACCAATCCATCACCAAATATTCAACAAAACCTAATTTATTGATGCGTGTCCGTATATTATACTACTCCTCCATCGTTTACCTATACAATTATGTAGTATTTTCCCTTCTTCCTTTCTCTCGTAATCTTCAATTTTGACTTACCAGGCGCCCATACTTTTACAGGAGCTCTTCGTGCCTATCAACACTAAAGGGGAACTGTACGAGGTATGCCCGGAGGAGCTGTCGCCGGCGGAGTGGGAGCCCGCGGGGGAGGGGCGAGGGGGCGTGGCTCCCGACGTGGCCGCGCGGGCGCACCGCCTGCCGCACTTGCTCAGCATATGGCGGCTGCCGACCAGGGTGCGCCTGCTGGCAGGGACCGTGCCGATCGAAATGGCACATGATGTTGGAGGTAAGACTGAACATAATTAAAATATACGACATCCAATCTATGGCTAAAGACATTGAAGTACATGGATCCCTTTTCATAATTTCAGATGACCTTCTACTGCGGGCGGCAGTAACAGAACCAGTTCTCGTGATGTGCACCCTCCCCGAGTACGGGTCAATGCCCTCGAGCCCGAGCAAGCAGGTGGACCCTCGCTACCACGCCAAGGAGACGCTACAGCTGCTCCCTCTCAACAGCGCCATCAAAGTGAGACGCACTCAGCTCGGCTTCGAGAACGAGAAGCGCATGTTCCTCTCCGCACGCCTACAAAAAGCTCTAACCTTCTGTCAACTCAATGTTGACAACTGGATCAGGCAGATTTCCTACGCCAACTCAACCGTGGTCGGCAAAGCGAAAACCGCTGAAGACCTTATAAAGGAAGACCACGAACCTGTCAAGTTTGAAAAGGAAAGAAAGTTCACCTTACAAGGTCTTAAGATTGACACATCTAGGTTATTTGGTAAAAGCGAAAAGGTATTGAAAGATATTCCGGACGAGACCGAGGGCTCTATTATATTTTTAAGTAAAAACGAACTCGAGCACATGAACTACGACGTTTACAGCGACGACGAGGGTAAAGATGACAAACCGGAGGAGAAGATCGAACAGGAACAGTTTTCGAGCGACAAAATGCAAGTATTTAGGGAAGATTCAGGCCATAAAAAGAACAAATGGTTCAAAAATTTGAAGCTCTTAAAAAGTACAGAGAAACTTACAGAAGAAAAGATAACAGCTATTGAGAATAGTGAGAAATCACGAGATGTTAAAGACCCCTTCGATCCACTTGGCGAAAAGCATAGCTCCATAGAACGGTACCAAGATATGGCCAAACTTATTGAAGACAGATTTGGCTGCACGAGGAAAAATGATGGTACGGCTGAAAAGAGTCATTCCTATAAGAGTCTGACAACATCTTCATCAGACATGGGAACGAGTCAGTGCAGCTCTAACCACAAAAAGCCAATATTAACGAAGTCAGTGTCCGTACAAACAGGCATGCCAGACAATTCATATACGGAGGATGACAGCAGTATCAACATGAAACATGGTCGCAAAAACCTTAGCGTTGACCAAATAAACTACTGCGGTTCTATGGAGAGCGATGCCAGTTCAGGAAGAAAACTCAAGAGTTTAGACGAAAATATGCTCAAGAAATCATCAGCTACAAAATCATCTACTAACCTTGAAAGGAGGCAGAGGATACAGCCAGACCTGATACCAGAAAAAGCCATGGTGAAGTCCGAATCTTACAACCAAATACAAAGTTGCGAAGAAATAAACATGTTTGGAGTCGGATCTCTGTATAATGACAGCGATTTCGAAATCAACTACAAACAACACTCTTTCATAACTGAAAAACTATGTTCAGAATTTCACGTTAAAACTAAGAGAGTGCTAAGCAAATCCACATCGAATCTTCTTCATCCTAAAAAGTCTACTGATAAGAAAGAAGGCAGCAACAGTAATAGCATGCCAACTAAAACAGAGCGGTCTGCAGATAATGAGAAAATAGTTAACTTTAGAAAGAAAATTGATAAGCCAAGAGCCCCTACCCCTAAGTCTGAAATAGAAGAAGATTTCACAACTGTGGACATTTCCGAAGAGGAGCCGCAAACTCAAGTAAAAATCCGTAGATCTATATCATCTATACAGAAGAGAAAGCTGCCAGTCATTGAGGATCTACCATACGGGCAAGTAGCAGATGCCGTTCACGTTGAAGAAGAAAAAGTTGAATCAGACGCCAGCTCTGACAATATCTACGCAGAGATTTGTACCCCCAACGGTCACAAAACTAGCGATGAAGAAAATTACGATAACAACATCGACATTCTTGCTACTGACCCAGTCATCTGCAACGTCAAGAAAGAAGTGATTATTAGAAACGATGAGCGAGCGCGGCAGATGATAGAAAATCAAGAAAATCCATTCAGACATATAGAAGTTGTTGTTATTGAAAAGACGACGGACTTTGATTTGGATAATTCCAGTGTTACGTCAAGTGATATTGACGATATGGGAAGTAAGAATGACGTATCTATCGTAGACTCCTGGGAACGCGATAAAGATAAAACGGAGAACAAAATGCACGCAATCAGATTAGAAATAACGAGCAACATTGACGATTATCCAAATGAAAACGACAATAATATAGAAAAAACTGAAATCTGTTTAAGTAAAGATAATTCTTTAAGTTTTAGTAACAGCATACATTTGAATGGTACATATCCCAACGAAGCCATCTATGATACTTTAAAATAGTTTTAAGTTTAGCGTAGTTACACTGGCGGCCACAAATAGTGTCTTGTAGTCATATTTTTGATGTACCAATAAAAATATAATCTGCAGTTCCCGCTTAGAAAAGTCACGTAGATGTGATGTTTTTTTTTAGTTTAGCTTTTTCAGTGTATAAATGCTTTATATTATCCGTACTTAAGTCATTATAATATATCAATATTAAGTATGTGATTATTACAACCAGTGAAGATGTGGCATATGATAGATATAATATTTTTGGCCTCATATCACCATTAATATAGTCAAGTAAAATGTATTCTGATTAATTCTTGTGCGTTGAAAACCTGATCGGATGCCATTTGCAAACTTTACCAGAAATGTGCCAGAAATTTTAAAACTAAGTTGGATTGTCAATTAGTAGTTATTTCCCGCAAAAATCGTGGCTGTTTTGCTGAATCAGGTCTTGTGCAATAATTACAAAACATTTTGAAGTGGTTATCAAAAAGCTAAAACTAAAAAAGTATTTTTAAAATAATCGAAAACGCTGTAATTTTTTTTGTACCACGAGTAAAAATTATTGGGGTGATAAAAATGTAAAAAATCTATTTATAATTTATCTTTTAAAAAGTGTATACTTATTATTGACACGAAGTGTACCACTTAATGTAAAAATGCACTATTTAGTTACGTGATTTCTTATTTTTTGGCACCTACTAATTTGTCACTGTATTTTATGGTAAAAGGCAATAATTTGTAACATTTTGAGCGATATGAGTTTTTGATTGCCTTTATAAATTAATCACACTAATGTGATTGTCCTTTAATTGTGCATCTGCAATATTATTGATAGTACCCCTACTCGCCGCTAACAACGTCGTGGCGCTAGTGTGCTATCGAAAACTCGTATCGTGAAAACTGAAAAATCACATAAAATAGACTGTACTACTTAGGTGATCTTCACACTGCCCCGCATCACGCTGCATCTTGCGTGTCGACGCACCTACGCGCGTTCTTGCGGGAGTGCAGATCTGCATCATCGTGCGGGTTTTTCACGCACAAACGCGCGTAGGTGCGTTTTGTAAATTCACGCACAGCGGCTCTCATCGAGTTCCATTTTCAAATATACACGTCACGCCCATTCAAAATCACGCGCGTCAGTGTGCCATACCTTGCGTCTCGCCCCGCACCTACGCGCGGGGGTGCGTGTTTCTCCGCATGTATGTGCGTGATCCGCATGAACGCGCGTAGATGCATTTTCAGTGTGTTGGACTATGCGTGTTTTCCATACAAACGGAGATATTTCCATACAACAGAAAAAAACGCATCCACGCACTACGCTGCATCATGCGGGGCAGTGTGATAATCGCCTTACTACACAAAAAATCATCACAATCGGTGCTATAGGGTGCTCAATGTAGTCAGATAGATTTCACCACTACCAGAAAGTAACGATCTAAAAATAGAAAACAGCAGTCTACGGATTCTTTTTACGCAATTATTTTAATTTGCTCCTATTTGATTTAAAAGCATAGTGCATGATTATTTTGATCTATAATATTGTATTACACATTAAACTTTAGTTCCGCTATTCGCCGCTGGCAGCGTGTGGCGCTAGTGGTAGTGGTGTTATCGATCTAAATAAGATTTAGTAGGTACCACGACATGACATACCTAGGTAATTGTAAAAAGCGTTTGTATTATATAGTTTTAACATTGTATTATAATATCGAAATGTGCTCTCGACGAAAATGTAAAATTGAAAAATGTTTTGCGAAATTATACAAATTATTGAAATAAATCTGTTGTTTTTTTCACGAATTCTAAGGCGTTTATTGACGTCAATATCGTACTTGAGAAAATGTTTGCTGATAAGCTGCCTACGGGGCTAACCCACGTGGAACTATTTAATGCTTAATCTATACCCACGTGGTATCGTGTAATGATATACGATAACATAGGTTAACTTGAGATATGTTACGTAGATAGACTGAATCTGATGTGACAAGTGTCAAAGCTGAATATTTCAGAGCTGGTTCTATGTGTAACTAGCTTCTGTCAGCGTTTCACCCGCATCCCGTAGGAACCACGGCACGAACCCGGGTTCGGATCCGGATAAAAAGTCTGTAGCCTTCCTCGATAAATGGACTATCTAACACTGGAAGAATTTTTCAAATCGGCCCAGTAGTTCTTGAGATTAGCGCGTTCAAACAAACAAACTCTTCAGTTTTTAATATATTAGTATAGATTAAAGTAGACAATTATTCGCCATATAGTTAGTAGAGCGGTAGGTATCTCAAATACAAAATTAAATAGCAGATAAGAAGATATTATAAATATTGTCGTAGTAATATGTTTGTTCTCACTTATGAACCCTAATTATTTCAGTAGGCATCCGTGTGTGTGTATTTCCGGTACTTGAGAACTGTCCCCCATGTCGTACAGCGCCACGATGCTAAGTAAAGCCATCTAGGCATAGAAATGGAAATCTATACTAATATTATAAACAGGAAAACTTTATTTGTTTGTTTAGTTGTAATGGATAAACTCACAAACTACTGGACCGATTTTAAATATTCTTTCACCATTAGAAAGCTATATTATCTGCGAGTATAAATATAGCCTATGTTGGCTATATTTTATCCTGGTGCGGGCAGTAGCTCCCACGGTTTCACCCACGTCCCGAGATGACTTTTTCCCGTAGTCGGTGACAAAAACTAACCTATGTCCTTCTCCCGGGTCTAAACTACCTCCCCTGCTCCCCTCCAATTTTTGGCTTCAACAGTTCAGCCAATCTTGAGTTACAAAATGTGTAACTAACATGATGACTTTCTTTTATTTGAAATGGTAAAATAAAAATTATTTCGGAAGATGACTTACCTACAATAGTCATAAGCGAACTATGGAACTTTAGGTATAACCTTAAGGTAATCCTTATAAATAATTTCAATTAAACAACAGTTAATATGACAAATATACTGTTTTTAATCAAATAAATTACATTTAAAATTAAAAATAGTACCGACAAATAATTTCGTTAGCGTGGCGCGGATATAAAATAATTTCATTCATATTTTTACAATAAAAATTCAACTAAAATCGAATACAAAAAAATTAAAAACCGCGATTCATTTGCGCTAAATCGCGTGTTGTGCGTCTACACTTATTGGTCTCAAATAAAACTTAAAGGAATGAATTTCAACAACATTTATCTAAATGCTCTCGATTTTTATCTTCACCTTAACATTAATTCATTTTTTACAATATACAAGAATATAGTACGTACAATTATGTTTTTTTTTCTTGAGATTATATTGTTTTTAAAACCTGCGCTTATGAATAACTAAAGATAAAGTAATGCAACTTTGAAAGCTACATAGATAGTTGCGCAGTCATTGTACACAGTGGGAGCAGGACTCCTAATGTGGACAATATTTATAAAATTTATTGTAATTTACTACTGGATTTCGTGGCTTGAAAAGTTTCATATAAACATGATCTTGCAAGAAGGACGAAAATACACACATTCATTGATTATTTTCTACTATTATTGGTATTATACTATACTAAATAATAAAATCAAATTAGCATGTTTTAACTAGGCTGTTACTTAGCAAAGTTTTTCAAGATATTTTAAATCCATCCGTTCAAAAAAGTACTAGGCTAGCAGAAGTGAGTAGGAAACAGTTCAAGCCACAATGGTAAGGTATTCAGTCAAGGGTGGGAATCACAAGAGAGGGGACCTAGGCAAGTCTTATGGATTGGATTATTTGGAACACTGCTGAACCGCAAACTACGAAGATGAAGAGAGCCAGCAACCAAGGCGCGACGGGGTATTGGTCGTCCTTTTCCTGAAAGAAAGTGAACAATATAAATATTTTTTAGAATGAAATTGATGTCTGTGGATGCCCTGATTCTATATCGCTTTGAAACAGTCAGGTAAAATTTATATTGCTTGGCTGCTTTTGTATCAAGTTCTATCTACCTGTAAACTGTTGACAATAAATACATAAATGTTCCACCACTAAGTAGCTTCTACAGTAAACTACAAAAATGTAACCAACTTCATCGTCTGCCTAGCTTTTTCCTACTACTAAGTTGGGGTCGGCTTCTAGTCTAACCAGATGCCGTAGAGTAAAAGTGTTGTACATGAAGCGACTGCCCTATCTGACCTCCTCATCGCAGTTAATAGACTATCCCTTGACTAAAATCTAACAGACTTCGTCACTATGAAAAGATCTTAAATAAGCCTTGTAAGTACTTAAAGAATTTTTTTTTTTCTAAATAATCTTATTAAGCCAATTTTATCAGCGGCCACGGTGAAACAGTTTCAAAATCACCATGAAAAATAATTACTTAGCTAAGATTAAAATATTTAACATGAACGCAGTGCGACTAATCAATTCCATGCATTTTTGTATAGTGTCGCATTGTAGGCATGTTTGCACATGCTATATGCGCAATTTATGGTTGTTATTTAAACTATTTTCAAGTTATTAAAGGCATACTGTATTAATATTATTGAAAATAAAGTAGTATTGACTACAAAGAGAAAACTTTATTTTATTTACCCTAAATATTATACTGAAAAGATTAAACAAAAATCACATTTAGAAAAAAGCTAGTTCATAATAAAACTTCACTGGTACTCAGCTGCATCCAGTAAGAATGGAAGGTTTGTTCCACGAAAATAACATTTGATCAAGTAAAAGTGTTACTAAGTAATTCAATTTTGTTAACTTTCACTAAAACTTGAGTAGTATTGGTCACTTTTCCTTTCTATTAATTACTCAAGCATGAAGCCTCGTTAGATAATCACTTTTAATGTTAAAAGGTTATCTATATAAAATTAGTCATTAGTAAATTGTAAATACTGTAATATGCAGCTTAACTAGCCCTCGGTCAGCAAATAAACACACAACACACACACATGACAAATATTCAGAGTAAGAAAGCAACACTTGAAAATCAATCAGAGAAGATAGTGATCTCTTTGAAGTTATGATATCCTGGTAGCTGAATGGCAAGATATAATTGAGTAGTATTGGGAAAAACGCTTGTTAATTCGTTCATTTTAAACATTAGACAAATAATGGATATTTCAAGATTAAAAAAAAAGGATTTTTGTATCAAGTTTTCAGAATATACCATCCATTTCATTTAAGTATGATGATATAGATAATTTATTCTGAAATTACGTAACTCATTCATTACAATAAAATCTTATTGAAAGGTCAAAATTTACATATTCATTTTATAAGTAAATGACTTTAGTTAATTTTATTTGAACAAAAAAGTTGTAACTCTGCATTCAATTTTTAAACAATAAACTGTTCCTCAGATAAGTAAAAATCAAATTACATAATTGTTCTACAAAATAAGCAAAATCTTTTTAAAACTGACTTCAGTATAAAATAAAATTGTCAAACGTAAGATAATCGCGCACAAACATACATACAAATTTAGAACCTCATTTTTTAAGGTAGTTAAAATTCTAAATAATCGTCATTTGTCTAATATTTTGAATGAATTATAAAAAAGTTTGTTAGTAGAATGTTAAGAACTTACGTGCTAAGGAAAAAAAGAAAAAAAACTCAAATTGGTAATACGTACTACCTTGGTAGACTTTGGCACATTGCCTCTCATGGTAATGTTTTTGCTGGCAATTTCGTTGGCGATACGCATCCTCTGTTTCGGTGCCATTTTCAATGATTAGCAGGTATATTTGTCCTGGAAATGTGTTAAGGTAGATGGTTAATAATGGTGTTTAGATTTATTGGTTATGGCGGTTATTCTCTGTAAGAGATCAGCCAGCTTCGCAGGATATATGACAGTGCACAAGCTAGTGCACAGACACAGGTGGATTCTCTATTCCGTCACTCTCATAGTCTAGTGGCATGGCAATCTGACACAACAAATAACTCAATTTTCTCAATTTTAGAATGCAATAAGTAGCAATGTGTTTCATGTTTCTGTTGGCATTGCAATAAGTGATATATTTGATGTACAAGTTAGGTAGTGAAAAGTTTAGGTGTTAAAGAATCCCATAAAACACATAATTTTATTTTATAATGCAGATTCTTATACTGGCATTTTCTAAATAACAAAATAACATAAAATATATTTTATTGTCCTAACATATTTTCTTAGGTTTGTTTCGTTAATTATGTTGATCTTCGTTCTCAACAAAGCTTTGAATATAGAGCTGATGCTCAAAATGCATTTAAAATATCCAAGTTAGAACATAGAGCTTGAATTTACACAATATGGAGATAACAAAAGTGATTGGTTTGTTTACAGAAGTAAAATGCTAAGTGAAGTGCATTTTCTACATTCTTGCAAACTTTATCAGAATAATTGATATGCAGAAATACAATGGCGTACTGTGTTTAGTATTGATTTATGAATAAAAAAACTTAATTTATTTAACAAAATGATGATACAGGCCTTATTCTTTGTTAACATATGGATTGTTTCATTTCTTTTACACATGTCTCTGTTCAAAAATACACAAATTTAAAAATAAGGAAAACTAAAACACATTCTACCTTTTACTAGAAGACTGTTGGTATTGCAAGTAGTTCACGTGTAATATGTGTCAACACACCTAACTGTTATTTCACTATTAAAGTGGCACACTTTGTACGTCTAACTGTAGTTCTACAAATCAAAATACGTCTGAACGAAAACCCGCGCGACACGTTACTGGAATAACCAGAAATATTTACGTACCACGTTGAATACGTGTCCATTGAAATATACTCATTATCTACCAATAACAATGTCTAATCACCAGCTTAATGATAATACTCAATTAAAACTGCAAAACGAAGGCCAGCACGGTAATCAGCATTAATCTATAAAGTTTCACCTTTTATTTACGTCTTAAGAATCTCAATTTTCCTCGAAACAGACGGTTTTATGACGAAAAACACAAATTACTGTTGGCACAGCTGGACGGAAAGTTAAGTGCTCGCGTACCGTTTTGGAGACAAAATACTGCCAACAAATGCGTAGTTTATAAAGTAATGAGCTTTGGACGCGGTTTTAACTCGAATTACACACTAAATCAAGCGTTGTTATCGAGAAAAATGTTATTACATACACGTAATGAAACTGAAGTGTAAACAGGCCGACTCTACTTACGAGTTAAATGGGAGTTTTTATATGAAAAATTACACACAAATCACCCGCAACAGTCACAGAACTATATTAGATGAGAATAAGAACAAAAATATAATTCTACTCACAATTATTTCCTAAAATTAAGGGCCGCTAAAGCCAAACGCGCAAGTTCGCTTGACACGTATGTAAAAAGTGAAATGACAGAAGTGTCAAACGCGTCATTTGAAAGCAAGTTTGTATTGCGCATGTACCAGACACGCGTCAATTAATGTTACACTAACAAAAAAACAATAACTTTCTGTTAAAGGAATAAAATAATTTCTCAATAGTAATTTTTTAATATGTAAAAATATGACTAAAAGCTAGTTTTATAAATAAAATGTATTTACTTTCCGGAAATGTTTTACACAGGCTGTTGTATAAAGGTCTTATGAGACTGTACGCGACACCTAGCGGTGAGTAGCAGTACTATGTACATCCTATTCAGTGTTGCTACTTTCAGTACTAGATGGCGCTGTTATTTTTCTTTCTATTACCAGCAGATGTCGCTTTCATATTGGTACCTATCGTAGCCGCTAGAGGGCCAGAGAGCAATTTTTATCTCGTAGCACAACCGTAGCATGTAGCAATTTGGAAACAATGCATGTAATTTCATTTTCTTGATTCTGTGCAATAATTTTGTTTTGGGTATACACATTTGTGCGTTTAGTAAACTTATATTTATAATGTTTTAGGCTTACCTAGTATATTTTACATCGAATTATTGAGAAATAGCAAGTTCCTAATAAAACGTACTTTATTAGATAACAGTTTTTTTATATAAATTTAATTCAAATCCATGCCAAATATATATAGAAGCTATAATAAAATAGTCCGCTCGTTCGTTTCGTACAACAAAACAAGGTCATAGGCTCAACAATGATGACTATAAAGAGAAAGAGAAAACCAACAAAGGATCGTCAGGACATCACTATCAGGTGTCAACTAATCGACCAATCACGTTACAGCAGTATCCTTGGAGGGTGATCCTGACGCTCTGATTGGTCGCTTTAGACAACGCCTCGAAGCTACGCCTACGGATAGATAGAATCCATTTGAATTTGAATGTCGAAGGGAGAACGTCAATAAATTGTAGGCGAAACGTTCCATCCTTTGTTTGTTCCTTTTTTGAAAAGTTTAAAATGTTCGGCTGCTGCCAAATTATTTTTTCTTTTGATATTTTTAACATGATCTGATTACGTTTTAAGGTTTAGTTTAATTATCTAAACGAAATAAAATATAATACCTACTTATATGTGATGCTGTTATCTCTGAAACTAGGTACCTACTTACCTTTTTTAGTGCCCATTGGATCAAGTTATTTTTTACGCTAGAACGCTACACTATTTGTAAAGTAGGTGTTCTTTAGTAGACTCTGGATTTACCTAGATAGGTATTTATGTAGGTACCTAGGTACTTAAATACGTCATACCTAAGTCTCTTTTCACTTTCATTTAAATTAGTTCAGTGTTGGCAGAAACGAGTTATTCCCAATTTGTCATTAGTACCGATTGGTCACCAACTATTTTTTCCATACACCAAATCCCAATTGGTCATTCGAGCAAAATAAATAATTTAATATTTAAATTTTGAGTACCGATTCGTCACCCGCATAAAATTTCACGTATCAGAGTACCGTCAGAAATAAAAGTGTTAGAAGAAATTTTAAATGAAAAGCTTCGATGTAGGTAAAGGTATAGCTCTCATATAAATATAATAAAACTTACATTAAAACACAGGTGAAGACAACATGGGCATTTTATAAACCCGAAAATGTGACTCGATACTTTTTGTGCCGGTAACAAAAGTACCAGGGGCCCATAACTAGCAAAGAGATTGTATACATAAAAATGATGAATGATGGTGTAAATTGGTATATTTATCTACAATTACGAAAAAAACGTAAACTCCTGACACTCTTGACTGCTATACTCCTGTAAGTTATGCGGTCCTAGTACACGGTGGGCAGTTCCATGGACACTCGTTGATTGGTATATTACTCATCTGATTTATGCGATCCTGGTATTTTGGTTTTGGCCGTGCGATGTGTGACGCCGTTGAAATCGCGATTTTATTAATAGCGTCTTGCAATATTCGGAAAAAAACATAACCAAAATAAATAAAAAAAAAACATATTACAATATTGTAAAGCTTATCTTGTTGACAGTCATCATCATCATCATCATCAGCCTATCGCAGTCCACTGCTGGACATAGGCCTCTCCAAGTGCACGCCACTGAGATCGATTTTCGGCTTCTCGCATTGTTGACAGTACTTTTTACAAAATAAAGTACGGATGACCAATTGGGACTAAGCAAAATAAAATATTTTATTGAATGACCAACTGGGACACGTTTTTTATGGATGCCAAATCACTAAAATGACGAATCGGGCATAACTCGCAGAAACCTTGGCGAACAGAATGTATTTTGCATACTTAGATACCTTTAGGTAGGTAGGTAATATGGAAAGGTAAGGATTACCAACCCAACCTGGCAAATCCTGGCCAAGGCCTGGTAATCTTTGGATAATTTACCTACTTCGAGGTTCTCTCGCTGAATAAAATAAACAAAATACTTACGTAAGTACATTAACTCAACTTATCATTGTAAAACGATACAGAAGCAATAAATAAATGGCTTATTTATTTATTTTTATATCTATATTTATTTAAGAATTGCCATAAGTACCAAAACCATAATTTTCAGCTAATAAAAGCCACTCCCTCAAGCCCGACAGTTACGTAAGATAGGTAGGTAACTACACGCATATCATTACGCCTAATTAAGTGGGTAAGCAGCAGTAATTAATTAATATTATCACGACGCAGTGTCAGGTGACTGCAGGTGAATGGTGATTAGGTGATTAGTGAACTTGTAGGCTGGTGATGTAGGGACGCCTAGGGCATCTTCTAATGATGGTGATTAGCTGATAAGGGAACTTGTACCTACTTAAATGTAGGCTAGGCAATACTTACCTATACCTAAGTAGGTAATATAGGATCACCTATGTTACCTCAATAGTGAATGGACCTTAATATTTTTTTATGTTTTTAGACTTGGTAGAAAATTGTCATTGGGTCAGGATAGTCACGGGCACAGACTTACTTATTTGCCAACTTGGAAAAGACCTGGAGTTTTTTTAAGAGAATAGGTAAGTTTGCGTAAGTAGGTATCCTGAAAAATATGACTGGTTTTCATCCTGTAACTGTACACCCACCTACTTACTTAACTGCGTTAGTGGTTTCAGCTAGAATTCATGAAAATCTCTTGCTAGGCGTAGGTATTGATCTAATAGGTGCATTTTATACTTACAACTTAGCGTAATCGCCACTCATTTTCTATTTAAAAAATCACAGACTGTTAAATAGTGACTTATCGCAAACATCTAAAAATAATTTAATTTCAAACTCTCCACCATGTTATCTTAGGATGCGAAAGAAAAAAAATATTTGCAGTGTGGCGCCGCCCTTAATCCGCGTGCAGTCGGACAAAAAACAATGCAGCTTCATTTACTAGCTCACTAAGCAATAGGATACTTAGTTGATTACCTAAATATAAATAAGAAGGTACTTATAATGTTTTATAAAAATAAAATGCTTTTATTTCTTTAACTAAACATGAAAAGGTTGCGTGAGTGAGGAACAATGTAGGTACTTAGGTACACCTACTAACTTGCCTACCTAAGTACCTACTTATAATTTTTATCTCGAAACCTGAATTTAAAAAAATGTTAGTGAATTCATACTGAGTAGGTTATATTTTCATAATTCTATGTAATTCTTTTTCATGGTTTAGGTATATATGTAAGTAGGTACCTATGTTATAATCATATTTACCTGGTGGTATGATAGATCATTTTCACGGCATTTCGCAGTCTTTCGACTGAAACTGTGGAAATTACCTATGGATTACTTTCCATTCAAAAAGATGCTACACCAGAGTAAACTAAGAGTCAAAGTAAATACCACAATCAACTGAAATACCTAATCTTAAATTATGTTTTCCCCACAAACTTACATCTAAGTAATCTACTCTTTATTTACTTATCTTCCTACCAATTTTTTATCGCATCTGTCTTATCCGACGGCATCTCAAAGCGGCGATATGAAACTCGGTCCACTTTTAAACCAATTTCGCGCATCTCTGCTGATACCCTAATACACAACAAACATTATGGGGATGACAATGGGACAGTTTTCGCTTTTATCCATCCCCTATCCTAGGGGATGAAAGAAATGAAGACAATAGATTGTCACTAGATTTTTATCTCAATATTTTCACAATACTTTCTTATTACTACGTGGCTCATTACTGTCTCGGTATTGTTACTTTTTTATCTTTATGTTTTACTTTATCGTCTATTATAATATTAGTAAGGATTTATTTATTTCTAATAACTTTGGTATTTACGTACCTGTAATGTAAAAAATACTCCATCCAAAGGCTGTTTGACCGAAACTGCTTAATATTTAGCGATAAGACCACCATTTGTATCTTTGAGATTGTTGACACCTAAAAGTTAAACTCGAGATATTTCCTAAACGAATTACTTGATGCTTTTATCACACCATAAAAAAAAATTAAAAAGCACGCCACACAAAGCTTTAAGAAAGAAATAAGGAAAGAAAGAATAGATAATAAATTGTATTGCGCAATAATAGACGCATACACACACTTAAAATTAGACATATACAGAAATAATAAAAAAAGGGGAAAATATGCGTCTTAAAGCGCGCGTTACGGCCCTCGCTCAGCATAATACTGCTACCCGGAACGAGACAGAGTCCCAGCGCTGGTTTTCAGCGACAGCCGGTGTTACCTTATCCACATATTTCAACAAGGTGTTCTCAAGTACCTACCTACCTCTTAAATAAATAAATTGATAACACCTTTACATCCCAAAAAAAAACAAACCCACCTAATAGATTAGAACACCCACAAACATCAGTGTTGCCATCTAAATTGCGCAAACAAACTACCAAGAACTTTCAATAACTTCACACACACATGACTTGATAACAATGAACCACCATAAAATTGGATTTTGGTTAATATAATATAATAACCCGGGTCTGTGTGGTCGCTGTGTTGCCAGCTCCTTGCATTACGTCAAACCTCATCAGGGAACCGATCAGCCGGAATGCACGTTGCCGTGGTCGATTAAAAAATAAAATTAAAAAGTTGGGTGTTTTTTTTTTTTGCGCTGGCAATTTTATGTTTTCATTGAAAGTTTTTATTAAGTTGGGGGTCATTTTATTTCAGAATTTCCGATAGAGAAGGGAAGGGAAGATAGGTCTAGGTAGGTTTGCTTTTCCCAAATTTCCCGGTAAAAAATCATTTATAGGTAGGTACTCATGTTATAAAGTTGCAGTTTGTTTTGTTGAATGTCCTTATCCTGGAACCTACCATAAATGATACCTACAATTTTAACAAATATATTATATTTTAGGTCTTTTATAGGAAAAACATTTTTAGCCAGGTGCGCGGATTAGTTTCCTAATGATTCCGGCACAGCACAGGCAACCACTCTTACTTTTGAATAAGTCTAAAATTCTAACTATGGAATACTTACCTACCTACATAATTATGATAGACCGAAATTAATATTCATAAGGGGTATCGTAATTTAATTAACATAATACGCCTAATTGTAGTTTTGTTAGATAATTCAGTAATTAAGGTATGCGCGCCTAATTAATGATAATAAAGCGTTTATCGTAGAATATAATTAAACATGTTCATACATACATCAAATTGGTCTTGATTTAAATATAGGTAGGTAAGTACCTCGTAGCTAATACCTACATATTATTATCAAGTACAGTCAACGAAAAAGAACAACCAAGTATCTACCTAGCTGAAATTAATTTCAAATGAAAAAAAAATGAATGAAAATGAAAAATTGGTCATCAGTTCATTCTGACTACAGAAATACCTACTTTATCTAAGTTTAAACATATCATAGTCATCATATACCCAGTTAAAAATTTCTAAGATTAAAGGACTACTTAAGTACCTCTAGATTCGTATTTTCGCTATTAGAAGCAGTACTTAGTGAAGATGTGTGAAAACAAAAATTGTAAGTTGGTATGATAAAAGGACTTTAGCTGACCCAATTTCAAACAGATCTTAAAAAACGCGGATAGGTACCTAATCAGTTTAGACTTATTATTTTCGTCAGAATACTACCAATATTACACTACGTTCATAGCCAATTACCAATCAGACCTAAAAAAAAAAGGTTTACACTCTCTAACTATCTCACGATACCATAAACAAATACTAAGCCAGAATTAAAAAAAATTTTTGCACATTTTGGCGCCATTTCCCTCGGCGTCCTTGCACACGAGTAGACAAGGAGATTATAGTAAAAGTATTTATGTTATTATTTAACCGAAAGTATTAACTTGAGTAGTTATTGTTATTGCTCGAATATGTTTTACGGTTATTTTGTTATTATTTGTGACAGGTTTGCGATAAACATTCGCCCGACGGCGCCATGTTGAAATTGTTTTTGGGAAGCGGGAAATTGCTTTTTTTTGGTTTTATGGTAGGTATTGCGTAGTGGTCGCAATTATTTTGAGAGATTATCTTAGTACTTACTACTTGCCTATTTGACTATTTTTATAGAAGGTACCGAATTTAATAGGGAATGTGTGCGCATTAAGGTGCTAAAGTAGAGCTTATTAAGTAGCATCTTTACCTATGTATTTCTTGCATCTTACGCCACGCTATCTCATAATTTAGGCCAATATTGTAAGTTATTCAAGAGTCGTTTTTCATCCTCTTTCTCCATCATATAACGCAGATAGTCAAATCAAACTATCGATCATGGTATATATCTCTTATAGCCTTTTCAAAATTTATAGATCCAACCTACCAACCGTAATACAAAAGCCACAGTTCCTGCTCACTACACAGCATCCCGCATTTCATCCGCGTTTCAAAATGATCTAAACCGTCAGACAACCAGGAGAGCAAGGGCAGTAGGAGTAACTCGATAGCCACCTCCCCTCCCCCCGCGCCGCTCGCTCCCCGCGCACCCCCGACGCGCAACGTATGTCGCTCGATACTCGATAGATAGCGGATGGTGCTATGTGAGATGGTAAAAGTTTCTTTTGAAATTCGTTCTTATCCATTCTGTAGGAAAATCTAGTATGAAATATTAGATAGTGCTGTGTTTTTCGGATATCACTATTCATTAAAAATGTTTTCAGTATCAATGAAAAAATGCTAAGCTTTCGGAGCACTTATGAACAGACGACGGGCTTTAGGGATATTTTTGTATAATGCAGATGGCCATTTTCATCACTTCCCGTACCAGCTATCTGCCAAATAATTTTCATTTTTTTACAATTTAATCGGGATAAGTCTGAAGTTCATAGTAAGTACAATACAACTTTGTCATAATACAAACAATAGAATAAATTCGAATAAAAATCACACGGTAAAACTAAAAACCGATATACATATACATCCTTCACAATACAGAATTCAAAAAAAGAACATCCGAAAAACAAAATGGCGCATGTTACGCACCGTTCCTTCTAACATAACCCTCACGCAACAAGGTGCAGATCCCGAGCCCTAACAATCACTTACGCAATTGTTTAAACAATGCGCACTAATAAAATATCGTATTACAAGAGAATTTGTAGTCAAACTGCAAACTTTTAGTTGGCCGATAGTTTGTTTTGGCTCGTAAAGCTGTATGAAGATGATGTAGTGCGCACATTACAAAGATCAGGTATTTAGCCGGTATTGGAAAGTCTGAAAACTTTAATTGGAATTAAGACTTTTTTTGCAAGCCATCGGGTTAGGTCAAATACAATTTTATTTCATTTCGGCCTTTACAAGCACTTATGAACGTCAACAATACAAATAAGTTTCATTCTAGTTGCCCATTCCAAAAGCAGCTTCCTATCGAGAACAACGGACAAGAAACTCCATTGTTGGCCGACTGTCGCCCAACTATTTAGTATGCAGTGTGCTCTAAATGTGAGCAAGTCGAGCAATATGCCTGAATTATAATATAGGGGTAGATTGTACCCCGCGCTGCGTTTTTTGATGCGCATTTCCAGTAATGACATTAGGGGGGTTGGAGTCAATTATTTTCGAAAGGAGGGCGTTTTAATGTTTTTATTTTGGCTGATCTCGTTTCGTGGTCTTATGAGATCAGTCTCGTGGGATGATCAAATTAAGTGGGTGTTATGTGGAAGATTATATTTCGCGTTACGGTAATTTTTGTCGATATAGTCTGAATCATTAAGGGAATTTACAAAATTGCGGTAGCTTCTATACGCGTCTTCGTGCGCACGTAAGTAAAACACCTAGAAATAAATTTCATTGCTTAGTCTTTGTCTGAGCGATACAACATTCATGATTCATTAGATAGGAATATTTAAACACTACAATTTTGGTTTATTTGACAAATAAAAATCGTTGTGCATAGGTAAGTGTAATTTATAAACGACAATTCAGTGCTTTATCAACTAAACGATTTAGCTGCTAGAGGTACCTAGCTATATTTGATATAAGTAAGTTCAACACAAAATAATGATGGCAAGTAACCACATAGGTACATAAATAAAAAGAATAGTTATTTCTAGCAGAAATGTCAAGTAATTTATGAATGAAAACAGTCGTAAGATGATTTACGGCAGCCTAAAACTGAATCTTCTTCACCATATCTTGTCCCTAACTAACAAACCATATTAAGACTTCATAGTTAAAGTTGTCTATAATCAAATAGAACCCACACAGCTTCCAATAAAGTTAATTTATAGCAATCAGCCGTACCGTGCTTCACATATCCGATATCGTATGGTAAACTATCGACTATCGAAAATTATATCGATAAACTTATGATCGTCCCCGATTGTTGCTACCTTACAGGCAAGAAGATTTGATGACAATTATAAATAGTTGTTGCAATTGTGTAATTTTAATTTATAAGTGTAAGTTTAACTTAACATAAAGCTAGTGGAAGTCATCGGTAAAGCTTTTGCGTCGTTGTTGGAATTCAAAGACATTAAATATATACCTAGGTACTATCTCTTTGTTTCAATTCCACGTAGATTTGAGAAAACTCAGACAATAGAGCTAGTTGGGTTTGTTAGATGAAAGTTTTGAAGAAAAATAGTTTTAAGAAAAATTAAAAAAAAATCACTTTTAAGAAAAATTGACAGTGGCTATTAGCCATTTTGGCTCAGCCTATTGGTATGATTTCTAAATGTGTTCCAAACTTCATGTATGCAGTCTGTTTTTACGTGAAAAATCTGGGTTGGCCTGATTCTCTTCTGAATCTTACTGAAATTCAGTTGATTGTAAGCTTAGGCGCTTACTATTTATGTTCTTTATGGACTGGGCAAACAATGCTATTATACTAGGCTTTTGGACAGTGTAGTCATAACAATCAGTAAAAAGATTTGCACAAAAAAGGTTCTCAGTGCAAATCTACTTCAAACTTTGTCAACCTTATAATTTGCATTCAAGAACAAACAAATAGGTCTTAATCTGTATTCCAAATTCAAAAAGTGAAACACAAATGAAATCGAAAAGGACATTTTACGAATGTAATGTAGCAGAAATTTGAAAAAAGAACATTATTGTAAGCAGACAAGCGCAAGTGACGCAAGGATTTGGCGCCAACGACAATAGACGGCCATATTGGAATGCGTTTAGTTGGTGCAATTATTGTGTATCGCGGCCGAGTGATTCCTTGTGCTCCTGTCTTGTATCAGGTGTCGTACGAAAGTGCTTGAGTTACACTTTCTTCTTCAAGAACTGGATAAAAGGGAGTATTGTTAGAATTAAGTGATACGAGTGCACCATCTATTCTTCTTTTCCTTTAGATTGGTGACGTAGATTAGATTATATAAGCAAACCATTCATTGAAGTAAGCATTTCGTGATCCGAGTAAGCAAAAGTGGAGTTATATTAAATTATTTGATATAGCATTACGAAAACACTAATTTGTTTTACTGGACAGTTGTTCTGCTTGATTGTGTTTTATTGAATTGCGGAACTATTGTGAAGGCATTATCATAAACAGATGCAATCTATTATTGTCATAAAACATTGCCTGTTGCTGGATCTTCTAATAATCTTAGCTACTGTTTATAATTCACCTTTAATTCATGCTTACACCGTGTTCAATGTTTAGACTAATTGTTTTCGTTTGGCGCCAACAATTCGGCGCCATGTTGGAATGCGTTTAGTTGCTGCAATTATTGTTTATTTGCGGGCGAGTGCACCTTTGTGTCCGTGTATCGGGTGACACTTGGGTACCAATTGAGAGTCCTTGAATTACACTTTTCTCTGAAGAAGTGACTTTGGAAGCTGTAATTGTGTGTTTAAGTGGGTACCTACTTTTATTTAATGGGACTGAATTACCCGATGTAAACCTTAGAAAAAGGAGAGAAAAAATAGACTCTCTAAACATACAAAATTATCGCTACATTTCTCTAACTTTTATTATCCAACAACTTCCCAACTTTCCACGAACAGAACTGAACAGAAAAAAGCCTTACAAAAAAAAAGTTCGACTGAAATTCAAACCTCCACGGAAAACAGAAATAAAAAAGAATAAAAATTACACCATTGTTTACTAAAATAAAGGGCGAACCACACTTGGTCGGCTTCCCAACCCTTCCGCCGGGGTGGGCAGGGGAAAAGTTAAAAACAAACGGAAAATGTACACCGACACGGAAACCTTTTAGGAAGCACCTCCCCTATTTTTGTGGAGCAAATAAAAAGCTTAAAATAATTTTTTGTCTTTTGTTTTTTTTGTTTGATATAAAGTTTTTTTGCTCTTGTATATGCTTCTTTTTTTTAAAGTATGCTACTTATTTGGAATGATAGGTAAACATGTTGAAACTGTGAAAGATAGGTAGTTTAAAAGCTAGAATGCCAAAAAAGACTAGTAGGTAAATTCTATTTTCAAAGGATTCTAATGATTATTTTTCCGACCCAAATATCGACCAATAGAATTGCACCATTCGACGTCACGTGGTACAACCTACATGGTATTATACTGATAATTTTTTGAATATTTTCTCTGGTCGTTGCTATGTCAAACTGACAGGTTGTGGCCGACATTTGGGACGGAAAAATAATCCCCCGAATACCACACGAGCTTCAAAATTCTCTGGCATTTCCCTCAAGGTTCCCTGCAAACAAATAAACAACGAAGCTATCGGGAAATACCCGATAATTTTGAAGCTCTTGTGGTATTATAAGTGAATATTCAAAGCATATTTTTAATTTACTACAAGGAAAGGGATTTTGTTTATTTGTTACGCAATCTAGGTTAAACTGTTGCACCAATTGAGCTGAGATTTGGCATGACTATGTATGTATGTTACTTTAGATCCGCAGATATGCTAGATAGTTCTCTCGTAACGTGAACGTAGTTCTTAACTAAATCTTATCTCTCTTTTGCATTATAATACCATAATAAATACCTACCAGGAACACATAAGTACTGAACAAGTCAACAGTACCTATAATGTTATGTGCACGGTTCACTACCACTTGAGACAACAATGCGTTTGACAAACATCATGAGTTTGGACGCAGCCGACAAACAAAACATACACTACATGCACTTCAGATGAATATTGGGCTTTTTTTGGGGGTAGCTAAAATGCTGCTGACGGAATTGCAAAGGCAAAAAAGAATTATTATTAAAAAAACAAAATACCCGACTGCACACTAAAAAAAGAGTAAAACAAGCCCCACAATAATATTGATCAATACAACTTTACTGAATATAATTTATAAATATTGATGGAAAGCATCGCAGGCGGGGACCAACAGAGGCTTATTTATAGTCATTTCGGTTGTGCACCATTTAGCAGAATTTTCGTTGGTGGCGGTCAAGGTGGTCCCCGCCTGCGATGCTTTCCATCAATATTTATAAATTATATTCAGTAAAGTTGTATTGATCAATATTATTGTGGGGCTTGTTTTACTCTTTTTTTAGTGTGCAGTCGGGTATTTTGTTTTTTTAATAATAATTCTTTTATTTATAACTTTTTAGCTGTTTTTATTTAACGAAAATGTTGTAGATGTAGAAGACTATGTATATGTAAGTACCATTTTAAATTATTTCGACGACATTTGGCTTTAGATTACGAGTGATGTTACTCCGCAACATAAATTTACCGCCAATGCGACGTTCAAGACGATCAAGACGACGTTCATGCATTTGATCAAGACGACGTGATTGTATCGCCAAAAGAATCGCTTTTTGCTTGCTAACGCATGAGTTGCTTTGCGTTGACGCAGAATTAACATGTTCCCGTGGGAATTTTGAGAAAAAACGTATCCTATATTAATTACTCCCGTGATTGAAATGAATCTAATGATACCGCATACATATTTTTTTAAAGGGAAATTTAGAAAAAATATCCCGTGGGACTTTTAGGATAAAATGTATCCTATGACACTCCCGTAATCAAGACAAATCTAACGATACCTCATACTTCAAAATCCATCAAGCCGTTTAGGCTACAGGAGGTCACAAAGGAACAGACATACATACATACTTACATACACTCGAAAAACATTACCCTCCTTCTTTGGCAGTCGGGTAAAAATGGAATATTATACTGGTACGAGAAAGTCAATAAGATAAATCATTTTTATTAGTTTTAGGTTTTTTTTTTAAATAATGTACAAATTACTTCCATAATAAAAAAATAAATATTGCAAAAAAGATATTAGATAAATTAAAGTTTAAATATAATATGATCTCATTTGAGGAGCGGCGTTACTGATAGATTTCAATTTGAACCAAAATTCTCCAAAAATGGAATAACTACTTACTTATTTATCACATTTCAGTAATATGGTAGCTTATGATGATGAGTCTACTACAGTAATTTTCATAATAGTGAATAAGTATAAACAATAGAAGAACAAGTTATGTATATGCGCGGGGTACCAAATGGCTCTCTTCGATTTGACGAGCACATTCTTGCAGACAGCGAAACCTCTTGTCTTATAGATCTACAAAAGTCTTAATAAACCACTTTAACAAAAGCGCCATATTAAGTGCCCAAAAACCGGTAACACTCGTAATGAAAGACACAAAGCTAAGTCGATCGCGTTTATATTGACCGACCCGGGCTCGAACGGCGACCGCAAACACCCGAACAAACAGATTAACGTTAGAACAATGCCGTCGAACAGTTTGCCTGAAGATTATAATAATATTGGATTTTGGAACTACCTCGACGCTCATGTGTGCCTGGTACTTGTTTTAGATTTGTTGATTAGCTGTTTTAGAAAAAGTGTGATTGATGATGGAGAATTTCCTTTATTTAGCCGACTTCCCAAAAATCAGGTTTTCAATTCAGATGCTTTTATTTAAGTCTTCAAAATCATCATCCTTCTTCTGTCCTTATCCCAATTTTATTCAGGGTCGGCGCAGCATTTTTCTTCTATTCTCTTCTCCTATCTTCAAAATCAACAATTTTATGTCTTCAAAATCAAACTGTCTGTCTATTCAAATAAAATGATTCTAGAATTGATGGTGATGATAGCACTATAAATATGTAGGTATGTCAGTCGTTACATTTCCAAAAGTGCCTTCTTACCTAATGCCTGAATTTTACATGTTATTATTCACTGTCTTTATAACAAAATCGGAGAACTTCTTCTTCTTCTTCTTCTTAGCGCTTATCCCGTCTTGTGACGGGGTCCGCTTTCCGTATCTTCTTCTTCCACTTCGCTCTATCCCGGACATCTTACTCTTTGAGTTCGCAGATTTCCATGTCTTTCTTTACGACACTCAACCACCGCAGTTTTGGCCTGCCTCTGCGCCTTTGACCGGGTATCTCGAGATTGAGTGTCGCATTGTCGATGTACTCAGGTGGTCTCCTTTTAACATGTTTGTGGAGTACTTCTAGATCGCAAAACTTAATTTCAGAGTAAAAATCAACTAGATCTAGATAAAACAGAAGCCCCAACTTCATCTCACCTAGTATTGTTGCTCACGATTCACGATGCAAAACACATAATCTATCAAGTTACAGTTCGTAACTGATACCTCTCGGTACTTACTACCAACTACGTGACGTTATCATTCACGTTTATGTAGTTTTTTCTTGTATTCTACTGTCAATAGTTAACATGACAGCTGTTTACGTGATCAAAGGTTTTTTTAGTCTTAGAATTTGTTTATTTGTCATAAGCAAAATAAAATCGTCCAACGCACAAATCGGTACCTTTTTCTTTTACGTGAAACCAAACCTCATTTATTTATAGGTACCTACATAATGGAATTTTGTGTATGCTGTAAATAGGAGTTCCATCGTCTGCAGATAATTTTGTTTTGACCAACCATAAAAACGCATGGCTTAAACTGAACTTAATCAATTTCAGATAAGCAAACCTAACTAACTTTGGTAGTTGAAGATAATACAATGCGATAGGCAGCCGTGAACCCTCTTAGCAATTCCTGAACTCCTTGTACCAACTCCTTTGTCATTACCCAACTCGTCAAATATTGGCCGCTGGCAAGTATTGGCGGCAAATATTTGCCCATCCACCGGGCAATTGGCGGTGGCAAGCGCTAATTATACCTAAGGATTTATTTAAGACCTGTCCTACTGTCAATATTTGGGCTTCGAAGAAAATGGCGACGTGATTTTTAAAGCTTAACCTACCTCTACTGCAAAAGAAGATTTTTAGTTAAAGGTACGTTACCTATATTGTCTCCCCTCGATATCATAATCCTTATTACACTAACGACATAATTTTTGCCATGAATAATAAACTTTTGCCATAATAATGGATTTAGTCACGTGCCTCTCGACACATCTCCATTGTTGCCCCCAAACAATACACACCCATTTTCACATTACCCTTCTACGGATTTACTGAACTGCGAAAATCAACCTTCCGCGCTATCAATAAGGCTTTAAATTGAGTTAGCAAATGCAGATAGTGTATAATTTTTAGACGTCATGCAGTCAGGAAGCCTAATCACCTGTCAAGGATTTAATGAGAAGGTCACGCGACCGCTCCTGTAGGAAGCACGGAGAACTCTTTCGAACTTATGTCGCCCTAGTACTTTCGGGTTGGATATTCAAATGTACTAGTTGGTTTCGATGTCTTCGATCGTCCCGTATGCATTTTTGGCATTAATATATGGAAAAAAAGAAATTAATGAAATAAAGCAAAAGCAACGCATCAACAGAACTCTAGGTACTAATGGCACCTCTATGCATCTTCCATAAAAGTGCACCTACGTTGTTAACATTGTAGCACCGAATGACAACTCCATCTCACGTGGGTGCCAAACTGGCGACATGGCATAAACTTTACGATTATTTCAACAACAATGTCACAGTTTATGACCAGGGCTGCAGAATTGACGAGAGTGTTATGTGGAAAGACGTTAAATTCAACTGGAATGACTTTAATGTGCAGGATAATTACGAAGGGTTAAGATCAGTCCTTTTTTATTTACCTACACGTGGATACACGCGAAACGATTAAGTCGGAGTTAATATATTTTTCAGACTGAAAAAAAAGAAGAGAGATGAATTAGTAATTTTCGTGACGGTAAAATCATTATTGACGTTTAGATCGCTGAAAAAAAAAAACAATAGAAGGTAAAGTAAATGTTACCAGGGCACAAGTACATTGGTACGTACCAAACAATAACAAAAAGCATCTACCAGGCTTTCATATACTCGAAGAAGTGTTCCAAACTTAAAATACAATTTCCTTTATAATCGTGCTTTTTCGCCAGACAGCCAGATGTACGGTAACTTGATATACAGCGTGTTGTTTTTTTGACGGCACAAGCTTTCCGCTCCCGGCCGGGGATGAAAGAGGCTTTGAACTGTTGGTACGTTTTTTTTCTGTTTTCTCAAGACAAGCAATCACGTCTTAGTTATTTTTGTTTTAATAGACAAGAGTCCTTTTATGTTAAAAGTTTTTTTTTGTTAAATGCGTGTATTGTTTTTAGGGGCTGTCAATCAATTACAGATAGATATGGGAAGCGTAAATGTCTTGGAGAAATTGTTAAGCCAAGTTTTATAACGGTCTAGTTTGAATATCTATAGATTTTCTTGATCGCTATCGTGGTAGTAACAATAAAGAGCAAGCTTTTGGCGTATTTAGGTATGCATTTAATTGTTCATATTTATAGTTTTAATCATTTAGTCAGTTATAAGAACAGAAACTGACACGTTGTTTTGTCAGTTTTATTCATATCTCTCTGAATATCCACTTATTTTCAGTCACAACGTACGTCTATGTTTTCTATAATTTTCCAGCACAGTTCTGCTATTCGTCTTGTTGGTGCTTAATAAAACGTAGGTATACCTATGTATCTATCTGTATATCTTATGCATTTACTTATATCTAAATAAGTAGATATATACCTTCCACATTATATACTCACACGGATGTCAACCGGGTGTGGTCAGACAGGCCGCGAGCCACGTCCCGTGACCGTCCGTTATAGTCCGACTGTCATGCTCTACCTACCGTGGGGTGAGCACAGAAAAATATATTACGCACAACTATGTACTGTCTCTGTAGTCAAGCTTAATTCATTTTATTGATAGGGTTGACCCTGTATGGTATATAGACAGTTTATGTACCTATCCATTCTGTTTAATCACTCTAAAATTTTTGTTCGATCTTCCTCAGGAATTAGCTTGTAAACATTGTGTTTACCTGGTCTCAAAATGGCGACGATCGATTTCTTTTGTAGGGATATGTCTTTAATGACTGATTTTGGAGCCCCTTTATTAGTTGTTTATCTATTAATTTTCCCTTAAAAATTACTACCTACATACTTAAACCTCCAAAATGAGGGTGCTCAAAAATCAGTCATAAGTCGCTCAGTAAACAATTTAACCCACAGTCAGCTGTTTCAGAAAAGCGTCTGTCACATACGATGAAGCTCACAAATCCTTCTCTTATTAATGAATCACTTTTTATCATCAACAAATAAAAAAAAAAACAGTGTATCTATCCAACACACGCCTGTGCACCCTACGCAGTGAGCGTGTGACGGAGCGCTGCGGTGACCGCGACAACGCCTTGCGGTCGCCGGACCGCGTGAAACTTAGAACTCACTCACCGTTGTATACAATGTAGTGTATCTACTAGGTATACATAGGTACTGGGGAGTATCTATGTAGATGAATATGTTTAGGTTTTAAGCGACTTCAAAAAAGGGGCGCTTAATTTAGCCCATATGTATGTAATGTAAGGTAAAAGATAAACCCCCTTACTTATAAACGTGAATTAAATATAAGTAATACTTAATGGCTGTTTAAGAAAATTCTTACTTATAAACATTGCTTAAGCATGTCTTAACTAACATTTAATCACAAACAACAAATTAACATTTTAACTAATCACTACTTAAGACTTTAAGTTAAAATGTTACTTAGAAGATGATTAGAGATTTTATAAGTAAGGGGGTAAGTTTGTTGCTGAAAGCATGAAACTAAATCTAGAAGATTTAGAGTATGAAAAGTATGAATGAATTTTTTTATTTTACGGATAAGTATGTGCTCTTAAAGGGATATTTGAAAATTCAAGGGCACTGGAGAAGCAGCTGGTCTTGTATAAAATCTGTGATTAGCAAGAATAAGCAATATGAGACAAAGGCGCCATTATCATGTTTCACAACGTGGTTTAACGTTGTCCTTTAATTTTATTTTTTTATTCAGTATTTTTAGCAAATTAAATGTCAGTTTGTCCTCTTCTAGATGACATTATTTACAAATTTGTCACTCCAATATGATTTACCTACATAAAATAAGGGTTTTTTAATCATCAGTTTATTTGTATCTAAGGAAAAAATATAAAGTTTGACATATATTTTTATTAAGTTTGCTGGTGATTGAAAAATTTGGTCCTAAGGTAATATAATCTATCAAATAACTTTATTTACGTATGTTTGTCCGAAGTGAAACCAAAACTTTTCTACTGAGACATTTCACGCATGCCTACTTAATAGGAATAAGGTATTCCCAATAGTAAAAATTTTAACCAGCTTTCAGAATCTGCCCTAACTCCAAACGCGTATCATTAATACTCGAAGCGTGCCACTAATACGTCTAACAATTACCGCCATCTAGCGCCACGCGCCGGCAAATGGAATTAATTATCCCAATCCCGAACCCCCTGTATTGTTAACAGCATAATTTGACGTCCTGATGTTTCTGGGCGCCTGGTAATCTTTTGTTCTTTCTTTCTTTCTTTCTTTCTCCTGCCCTGTTCCCAAATATTACTTGGGGTCGGCGCAATATGTCATTTTCTTCCATTTTCCCCTGTCACTCGTCATTCCCCTTGTTGTGAGCTGATATTTTTTAATTGGATGGAGGAAAAATAATTGTTTTTACTGTACCTAAAGAAAGTTATTTAATTTGATAGAGATTGAAAATATAGGAAAGGTCTGTTAATCATATTTATTTGGCCACATTTTGATGGCAAGCTATTCCATAATTTCTAAGGTGAATTAAATGGCCTTTCTGCTAGCGTCATTAGAATTTTCCCATACTGGCAGTCTGGCAAAATCTAATCTCTATTCTCTCCGACTAGAAAGGTTTACACAGTACATACTTCTAAATTACTTATTTTCTTCACATTAATTTAACTTCAATACCGAGTGATATTAAAAGCGGTCACCCCACTACGCGTAGCTCACATTCAACCCTCGAGTAGTGTCCAAACAGAGGGAATCTCGGAAATTTATTTGTTTCCATTGCCCCTTTTAATAGAACAAACATTTTAATGGTCTCGCCGACCGCGTTTTAGCGTTGATCGATACGCCGAAATTATTGGCCAAATATACATAACTAATGAATCATTTGTGTCATACAAAACTACATACAGTCTGAAAATAATATATACGGGTACTACAAGAAGTCCGACTTAAATAAATAGGTATGTAGGTATACAATTTTACCAAAATGTTTTTGGTACTCTCACGTTTTAAATAACTCATATTTTTCTCGTTCTTGATGAGATAATTTACTAAGTATGGAAAGAAACGAGGGAAACACATATTTTGTAGTTCATTTGAATTGCAGTATTGAAAACTATGTTCAAAAACCTTATGAACCTCAATTTATACATATATCTAGGTACTCGTCGTTTCTCAACAATTTTTTTGCAACGTATGTTTGCCCTCATCCCCTAAAGTACTAGGGCGGCATGGCCGGCGGAGTGGTGAGCAAACATCGGGCGCCGCCGCGTCGCCCAACCACCTGCCTGCTTTGTGTACTTATCTGAGAGACTTCTTGCTGTATTGTATTTAAATACTATACTATTCACTAGGTATATTCTATTCGAAACGTCTTTCTTTCGTGGAGTATTTTTTGGTTCTGAAACACATCAGAAAACACGGAAAAGATAAGCTTACGACTGTGAAAGCACGTGGTAAGTTTTTTCTGAATATGAAGCAAATTAATCGTTCTGAATTATTTATTTATGAAAATATATTTTCAGCAGGTTTCTTTCAGTTATGATATGTATAAAGCATCTTGCGGACCAAGAAAGGAGTGTTTTTTGGCGATCTTCTCAGCATAATATACTTATTTAAAACTTAAAAATACCGACTACAGTTTCTTTCGTTTTATAGATTCCAATATAAAGAGTCTAAAGTCCAAAAAAATATTTCTTATAACTTAATTTCAGAAAAGAAGGATTTTCAGAGAAAATTGTAATAACTTTTTTTTATATATTCAAAACAATCAAAACTAGTAGTTTACCTGTCAGTTATGTTCCTGATAGGCTATCTGGGACTTTACCAATAACCAGTGAAACTGGTCAATAGATAACTAAATTATTTCCCTTTCTTTTCAAAGATATAAAAAAGATTTTGCACAGTAAGATGCTTGCTGCAAGAAAAGAAATAATAAACAATTTGCAAACGTCTTGCAAAATACCAGGAGCGCATATCATCCAAGCGGGTGTTTACTAAACACTCCGCTGTGTATGCACAGTCTCGCGCTTCTGTATCCTATGGTGGTCCAAGTGCCATAGATTCATGGGTACAGATGGAAGTACATAATATATATTAAAAATATTTATATAATATACAGGATATATAAGAAATCTGGGATGTGAAACTTATGTATGATGCAAGTTACGTAACTATTTTTATAAATGTTTTCTAAGAGTTAACCTTTCAAAACTACAGAGGTACAAATTGCAAGTAATAATTTGCCCCAATTCCAAAACTCATGCGAATTTTTTTTTTGGTTGATTCCAGAATTCATCTTTTTTTTGAACATTATAACTTATAACCCTTTATGCTTTTAAGACATTTCTGAGGGTCACATTTTTTGCAATCATGACCTTTGCTTTTTAATTTGTGAACTTTGACATTTTGAGAAAAAAATCTTAGAAATGGGGTCAACAATTTGAGCTCGTTAGCAGTTTTTATATAATGCAGGTAAAAAGTTAAGGTCACAATTAATGTTATTAAGATTGAAAGCAATAGAATTTAAAAAAAAAAATAGAAAAGAGTTTTTTATTGAGTTTCTATTGATCTTAAATTATTTATTGAAGTAACCCTTTTAATCCTTTCGTTTCTGAATAAAAAGCTATTTCCTTAGGGAAAGTAATAGTTAACATTTTTATGTCACCCAAAAATAATATATTTTACCAGATTTATGGTACGTCTTAAAAACTACAATATATATTACAGCACATATGCCTAGTTTTGGAACAATCGTTGCAATTTTTAAATCATATTTTTACCTCTGTTTTGTTTTCATACAGTTTCAGTACGAGTCTGAGTACCTACATTATTAATCTAGTCAGACTAAACTTTTGTCTGTTACAAAATAATTGAAAACAGCCTTGATCTGACTATATAATTATAATAGTTACTTCTTACTCGAACTTCATCATAAACCTTCGATGATTGAAGTCATAACCTAAAGAAATATTATACATAGGTAAGTACACGATACTTGAATTTTATGAAAACCAAACGATATTCGTGAGACTGTGCGCGTGCGGTGTGCCGCGACCGCGTAGTTAGGTACAGTAAAAATATGATTTTATAGGCCCAGCCCGCGTTGACTTGCGGTCAACGATAAATTATACCCAATTGATACTCGACCGTTTTGATGATTTACGCGCCATTTTAAATGACAGTGACAGACGTCAGTGATTGAACGTCAAATTGGACGTGATTTGTATTTAGAACTGCATTCTTAGAGGTTGTTAAAATAACGATGAGTTAATTGAACTATTTTTAGATGCTCTCGTTAACACAGTTTGACAAATACAGAATAATTTTAACCCGTTGACAGTCACCTCTCAACATTTTCCTTGACATCACAATTAACAAGTTACACTAAACACCAAATAATAACATTCATCGCATTCTTAAAACATTTTAAAACTGACGGACAGACAGGAAAGCATTTTTCAGTATTAAAAAAACACGACAAATCCCAGTACATTACATTTAGCAGTACCAGGAGTGCATATGAAGGCGGGACATCGTTGACAGGTGATTGACATCTCACTCGCGTTTGGCCCGCCATGTTTATCTCATTGCTTTCGACAACGTTACACGATACCTTCACAAAAAACCGTCACACCTCTATTGTTAAGCCATTAAGGGTGATTTTATAATGAGTATACTAAATTCTGGTGGCAAAATAAAGGTTGTAAAACCTCACTAATGTAATGAATGACTAACAAGACGAAACTAAACTAAATAGTGGCTAGAAGCGGGCCAGCTGTGTCCGGTGACGGATTGCTTTAGTTTTAATTCTAAATGGGTACTAATTGAAAACTGTCCACAAGCGTGAGTAAGGTGTTGTTCAATTAAGATTAAAAAAATACAGGACGCCGTTTAAAAAAAAGTTTACAAAGATAGAGGTTGATTGTATCATAGTAACGAGTCGAGGAATAGAAAATTCCAGAACGCTTTCAAAATCTACTAGAATTTCATATATTAATAATAATTTCATTGCAATAATAAAAAAATATACACAAGAATACTTATTTACGGAAACGTAGCAATAATGTTCTTCAAAAGTATCGATTGCTCAATCACTCAAGCAATTGTTAAATTAAAAAGGGTTTGGTACTTATAGAAATAAAAATACAGAAGTAGGTATTATTTTCTTTAGAATTCCTTTTTTTATACAAGTAAGCACCTAATTGCAAGCAAAAGGTCAAATTGACAATCAATAAAAAAACGACTTTTCAAAATAATTCCCAAGGGGTCAATCATTGAAAGGGTTAACAAAAGGGTTTAATTTTACAACAATTCCCGAAAAAAGTTGACCCTTTCTACAATCGATTGTCCATATTTCAAGTGAAAAGGTGGCAGGTAATAAAAAATAATATTTTTTGTCCATCCGTACGTAACTTAAAACCACAATGCACATGCGAGGATGATTTGTAAGAAAAATAAAAAAAGCAATATTTTTTTTAACAATATTCCCTTATTTCGTGCGAAAATATCGAGTTTCGTCTATTTCGGGGATTCGTTGTTCGATTTTCGGAGTTTTCGGTCGCTGAATTCAATTTCGGACATGTGTTAGTGATGTAGGTATGTTTGACCGAATTATTTTGGGAAAACAAAAGGAAACGTCAATCTTTGTTTATTTTTGAACCGTGTAACGGATATTTTTTGAAAGTTTTTTGTCTATCAGATGTTCCGTGACGACATTTTGTGACGCTATCTATACGCTATGCATTTTGCTTCAGGAGGAATGTTGTTTCAAAGCGTATTTGCGAGTTTAGCTCTATGTTTTCAGATCATCCAAACGGTTTTTGGATACAAAGGATTTTGACGTGATAGATAACGTCCTATATTTCGATACCGCCCGGAGTCATTCACGAAAATTCTATGACGTCGGAATCTCGGGAAGTCTCGTGTGTGCGCAGCATTCGAAGCCGAAGCACGCTTGACATGAGACTTGTCAGAAAATATTCTGATAAGAAAAATACGTTATCACGTACAAACTCCGTTCATATACTGATTTTGACTTCGCACTAACGTTCAACGGGTAGGTACTGGACAGGGGGCAAATAAAATAAAATCTGTTCATTGTGAACATAAATAACATTGAAGCTAGTATGTAGGTACATAACATGATTTCAGACCTGCCTATTACACATATCATCATCCTCTGAGCCTTTTCCCAACTATATTGGGGTCGGCTTCCAGTCTAAACGGATTCAGCTGAGTACCAGTGCTTTACAAGAAGTGACTGCCTATCGACGAACCCGCGCCCTCACACTAGAGAGGTTGGTTCTTTGCCCACTAGGCCACCACGACATTTTTTTATTTTTTATTACCAATTTAATAATTAAATTGCAAATTAAAATCATTTTTTTAAAAAATGTCATCGGTTCCTGTTACCGTAAAAACTGAGGCACAATAATTTAGTTACAAGTTAAAACTAAGTTATTCTCAACATTGTTTATCTTGACGTTGGGTGTTATGTTCCAAAATATTGTTAATGTCACTTAAAGGGTTAGTTCTGACTGACAGAAGGATAAACACTAACGAGCTACTACGTATGGTCTTCGAAGAAATGTCAGGTTAAAATGTTAATTGCTTTGCGGTAGCATTTTTGGTACTGAATAAGAAAAGCATCTTTATACAAGATCTATCTACAAAGGTGTGTACCTACACGCACAAGACGCACGTAGTAATTGATCGTTAGATAATAAGGATACGTATATTGTGGCTATGCATGACATGCAGTGGTCTTAACGTATATAAAGTTCATGTAAAAATGTCTGAAGTTAATTAGCGCACTTATATGCGTCATGTGTAATTAGTAAAATAATGATACCGCTCTCAAAAACATGGCATTATTCAGTCTCAGGATTCAAATTGGCTCATACATGTCAATATAACTTTCCTTAACATTTATAAAAAAGCTACTTTATGAACAATTGAAAGAAGGTAGCGATATGTGCGTAAAAAATCAGTTTTAGACGTAGACAAAGCAAAAGAATTTTCTCAACCCAACCCTAACTAACTTATCACCTAACAAAGCTACTCCAGCCTCCATTCATAAACTAGTCTGCCTTCCCTATTCCATACAGTAGGCTATTTATCAAACATACAGGCGTTATCTTCGCATCACATACGTCCGTCACCGAGCAGATCACACACGATACAATAAGTGCCTCCGGAGAAACAAAAGTTTAACTTGATCGGGGGTTGTGGAGAAGTGGGTAGCTGAGTTTTTGTAGCATACATGTATGTGCTATTTAAAGCAAAATAAGTATGTTAAATAAGGGATACATAGCTGGAAAGAGAGAGAAGTATGCAACTTGATTTGATAATTTGGTGACGTAGTTTCGCACAAATTTCATAGAGCAACCGTTTTTGACAATTAAATAGAAGTATTGAATTGCTCTTTTCAGTGTTTTTATTGCGTTTTCAGTAAATCTGAAATACGTGTCAGTATTTTTTTGGGAAACCTGTGAAAATCAGTGTTGTAACTTTGATCATTAACAAAAAGCATCTTTGCGTAAGCATTTTGCTTTTTTTATTTACCTTTTACAGTCCTTTTGAATCTGGTTTTTATTCTTTATTTAAAGACGCTTAGTTTGTATATCATGACATGAATGCAAGTTACCTGCCATTGCAGCATCACCGCTCCGACTCTCTAGATAAAATAAAAAAAGAAGAATTAAAAAGTAAACTTAAGGTCGCGCCATACTGTCTGCTATCCGGTTTCCCCGATATTAAGTTACGTTAGCTCGAACGATGGGCTTTATAAAAAATATATAATTTTCTTTATTGAAATATCTTGTTAGTGGCCACAGTTAATGGTTTGTTTTATTATAAAAATAATATTTCATATTTACGATATTTTTTTTGGGGAATTCGTGTAATCGGTGGGCTTTTTGACAGAAATCTGAAGTTATGTTTAATTGGTGAGGAGAAGAGATGTAGAAATTACAGTTGTTGCATATTGATTACAATAAAGTTCACAGTTCATGAACCAATTAGGCATATCAGTGCCAAAAGAAATTAATAACCAATTTTATTAAATTCTTTCTCCGCAGTTGATAAAAAAGTAAGAGCACGCAAAAAACAATTCTAAAAAGTACCAGGCGCCTATAAGTTAGTAGTAATGTTTCCGCTAATTTGACTCAGCGTTGTAGTTGTGTCGATGCCAGCGGCGCCTGCCCGCCCCGCCGCGGTCTCAGCAGTATCAGCTAACGCCCTTTGTATTTATGCCACCCTAGTACATTATTATTCGGTTGTATTATTTAATAATTATTCGGGTTATCCTGGTACTGCGAATTGTTTATTTATTGAGTTAACCGACAATCAAGATGAAGTTTATTGTAGGTCTGCTTTATTAGTCAGATAATACGACTATTATTAATAGTTATGAGATTAGTATGACTCCTAACTGTGAGTCAGTGCCTCTTGAAGTTGCTCTAGACTCAGATCCAGGAAGTGATTTCTGCTTTGGTCCATATCAAAGTACATACCTAAATCAATTGTATGACGTTCTTAATTATATTTTAAACGTTTTATTATAATCAGTAATTTCTACAAAATATGTCGTCAAACTAATATGTATGACTTCGCAAAAAAATAAGGAACAATGCGTTCTTCATGAATTATTATGCAAAAAAAGTAAAATATGCAAAAAACTGTTTATCATTCCATACGAACTGAAATACAATACTTAGTAGTATTCCTAGAATAGAATTGTTTATCATATTTTCAAAGACTTAGGGCCGACTGTAACCCAGTTTTGCAATAGTTTACATACAAATATCGTGTTTTTAAAATGTTAACCTTGACAATGGTGGTTCGATGACGCGGGTGACACATAGAGTAAGGAAAAACAGAATCGACTGTAACTCTAATGATACGGCCATTAACGAGAAGGTTTGAGAAGAGTCTGACTTTTCCTATATGAAACTGTGTGTGTACTCTAAGAATAAAGGAAGATTATGTAGGTAATTATACACAAGGTAAATAATGAAAATATTCTTTAGATATTCAGTGTAGGTACTTAATCTCTGACCGACTCAAAAAAATCTATCATATTGGCAACTTGAGCCTAAAAGCAAAAGAAATAAAATCTATGTAAGTACTTATTTTAAGCAATAGTAGTGTTCTATTTCCTAGCGTTTCGTACAGATTTGTGCATATTAATATTGTTTACATGAAAAATCGTACAATCTAGGTAATTAGGTACATACAATAAACAATATTATACCTATTCACACCACTATACTTCCATAATCTTTGTCCCAAGACCTGCGCATTGCTTCCGCAGCGATAATCGCGTAGAGTCAGCATTTACCGTGGGAACGAGTCGACGCTGTCACGCCTTCCTTGTAACTAGGCGTTTTATTTACATATACATAACACATATTTACAATAAAAAATGCAAAATGTTAGGTATATAGGAAGCCAGGAAATTACACCTTTTAACCTAATTCCAAACTCTGTAGAATCCTTGCTAATAAATACGCAAAAGTATAACTCTGGTGACGCCATAAGTACCAAACCGATTCAAATGAAAAGTACTGTGTACTTTTCATTTGAATCGGTTTGGTAAAATCTAGCTAGAGTCTGACAAAGGGCATAGCAGTGGCGGATTTACAAATTTGCCGCTAGTAGGCCATTCAATTTTTGCCGCCTCTAATGATTGTGAACTTAATAACTTTTCTGTCAGTTACTAGATTATTTTTGCAACCCACTATGTACCGAAGAGTTTAATGTTGACCTAACAAGTTTACAAGACAGCCAGTGCCGGCTTTAACTCTACTAGCGCCCTGGGCGAGATTTCTACGGCGCCCCCAACTGCAATTCAAACCCATACGAAAAACCCAGACATATGCAGTTACCGATTGCGCGAGTGAAGCGAGCGCGAATTTTTTTTTTATTGTTAACAAGTTAAAGCAAAAATTACCTTAAATGTAGCCCAATTGTACATAAGTTATTGCTGGTTGAATGCAAAAACACGGGAACACAGGTTCTGATTGCGCGAGTTATATTTTAGAACTCAAAACAAAAATGACTTAAAAATGTAGCCCAAACGTAGATAACTCTTTGTTGGTGTTGGCGCCTATGAATTAAAATTTTGGGACTTAAAGTAGTACCATAAATAGAAAGTAGAAGTTACTTTCTTATTAATAAAAGGACTTAAAACGACGCTACCTTTTTGCTAGGGTAGACAAAAAAATGTTGAAAAATAAAAACAACTATAAAGTGAAGCAAGCCCGAAAAAGCTTATAATAAAAGGCGACTGTGAAGTGAAGAAGCCGCGAGCGAAGGGAGCGCGAATTTTTTTGAGTATTGGGACATTAAATTAAAAGTAGCTATATGTGGAAAAAAATGTAAGTGTAAAGTAAAGAAACCGCGAGCGAAGCGAGCGCGAAAATTTTTGAGTTTTGGGACATAAAAGTAGTATATCTAACGCGCCCAGCATTGTATGACAATACATTAATTTAATTGAAATTTCTTGGTCCAGGAGCGTACCGCGGCGCCCCTGAGCCCGCGGCGCCCGGGTTATTCGCACAACCTGCACCATAGGTTAAGGCGGCCCTGATGCTATGCATACATTTGGATACCGTTCTTGTAAGCTGCGATCTTTGATGAAATTTAAAACAAAAATAGGAGTAAAATTCTGACCAAGGTTTGGTTGGGGGCGCCTGCGGCGCCCCTTATGCCCGGCGCCCTGGGCCGTCGCCCAACCGCGCCCTACCCTAAAGCCGCTACTGTTGACAGCGACTTTAAAGCGTATAACCTCTGTAACTTTTAAACGGCTCAATCGATTTTCATCAAACATGTCTAAGAACACTCGCCCGTAAAACACCTGTAATACAAAAAAGAAAACTAAATTGAAATCGGTTAGAAACCAGAGTCAGATCACTGCAAACTTATAAAGCGCTAGCTAGTTTTATAAAAACCAGCGCTGCAAGCGCGAAATTTTCGAGTTTTTGAACAGTGAAGTACCATAACGAGTAAAAAAAACCGCCGTAAAGTGAAAAAGTCGCGAGCGAAGCGAGCGCGAAATATTTTAGTTTTGGAACACAAAAGTATCCAAACAAGTGTGAAAAAACCACTGTAAAGAGAAGAAGCCGCGAGCGTAGCGAGCGCGAAATTTGTGAATTTTGGGACGCAATGATACCTAAAGACATTAGGAAAAAGTCACTGTCAAAATGTGCGAAATTTTTGAGTCTTGGAACACTAAAGTCCTCCACCTCCTAAACAGCTTAGAAATCGTTAGCGTAGAGCGTCAGTTTTTTTTGCTACTTTGGTGCTTTAACTTTTTATTAGATTGAGGACTCATAGAGCGCAGAATAAACCAGAAATGATGAAAAAACTGCGAGCGAAGCGAGCGGATTTTTTTTTATTTTTATTAAAACGCTATTGGAATATTTTAAAATTCATGATTACATAAGCTTAAGTATATATTACAGTGCGCTTATTAATCGTTTATTTATATATGGATTGTGTACTCGCATAATTATAAAAAAAAAAACTGTAAAAGAAAATAGCTAAATTTGCCGCCCCTCTAAATCTGCCGCTCTAGGCACTGGCCTACTTGGCCTATTGGTAAATCCGCCACTGGGGCATAGGCTGTTGTTTATCCGGGTGTAGGGAGTAATTTCGACGGGACGTGGAGGCTAACAAAAACTAGTATCAATTTTAACACAATATAAAAGTAACTCACACTCAAATAACGAGAGACACCTTTTAATCAACTACAGGAAGTAGTTCCCTCGCTTAAAACAACGGGTAACAGCCAATATAAAACCCTCAATAACATTGAACGCCGATCCTTAATCCACCACAGGTTCAATGAGCAGTATCCTGACAGAGCCTGTCAGGTTGCATCTCACCGCAATGGATCACTCTGAGACTTTCTATGGTATCACTAAACAGGATAGCTATGGGCTCCTAGCTTGTATGTGTGGGTCTCTAGTGGTGAAGATGATCGATATAATGTAAAAAAATGTTTTAATAGCTTCCACCCGCGGTTTTGCTCTTTTCCCGAGGCAATTTCACACAGATGGATAAAAATTTTCTGGGGAGAATTTGTGAGTATCTCATGTGTGTGTATGTTTGATTCTTCTTTAGCGCAAAACGGTTGAACTTATCAAACGTATCAGAAATATAGCTTATACTGCAGAATAAATAACATACCTATAAGGTACTTATTATAGGGAAGTAAATATAAGGAAGCGAGTGAAGCCACTGGCCGAATCTAGCACCAAATAAAGAATTAATTAATCATTTGTTCGTCTGAACATGTGTTAAAAAAAGACCATTATAAAATCTCATTCATATTGGAATTACCAACTGATATGTGGTGATGAGTAATATTAAAAGCCAATAGCTCATTACAGTTATCAGAGAGCCATGTGTTCATGACGTCAGTTATCACAATCATGATGACATATTTGAAACAACAGCATCAACATGTATCGTGTTACAGGCAATGTGATTTATGAAAAAATACCTATGTTTTTGTTCTGTTAACCCATTTTTATCTGCCCTAGCGTTTTCGCAACTACGTATGTTGGTAGGTGTAGGTCGACTTCCAGTCTCATCGGATGCAGATAAATACCAGTGATTTGCAAGGAGTGACTGCCTCTCTGACTTTTCAACCCAGTTACTCGGTCAATACTGCCGTTCTGTAAGATTGGTTATCAAAACTGGCTTTTGAATAACTATAACGACTACCAAAGATGTTCAAATGAATGCCGGGTCCTAACAACTTTATCATGCCTTGTGCAATAAGGAGAAATTCGTCATTTCATAGATTGTCACTCATTCAGGGACCGACCGAATTAAACGTTTTTAATCTTTTTTTTAACGACGTCATAAATCATCAAATGACCCCTCCCGCTGTGGGTTAGCATCGGTGAGGGAGTGTCAGACTCTTACTGACTAAAAACCGTCGTGTTCCGTCGTAGGCCTTTTATGTACCAGGGCCGCGGTAATTCTTTCGAACAATCCTGCAGGCCCGGATAATCGTTTGACCTGTGTGGCTGTTACTTACTCCGCCACGAGCCTAAATCGCTGTGAAATTGTAACCATGATCATACCTCTTCACTGAAATTCCCTCGTATGACGTCATTACAAGCCGAAAATCTCCTGAGTCCAGACCACCCTCAATACCACATTACAAGTTTATCACACACTAGATGCGTATCTCGTACAGCAATATAAATACTGGCGCCACCTCCAGCGAGGCGATAAAACTCGAAGCGATATAATTTATTCACGTGGTCCACGGTGTGAGGTTACAAGCGCTTCAAATTGATATTAATGTGTATGTTGTGGTGGAATGTAGTACGGACTTTTTTGGTCTTTAAATTGTAGGTTTTTCCTTAATGGTTAAGGCCTGAAAACATACAGAATTGTAAAAAACATCTCGAGGAAACCTGGACTATGTAGTCTGAAATCACCAACCCGCATTGAGCAAGCGTGGTGATTAATGCTCAATCCTTCTCCGTGTGAGAGGAGGCCTGACCCCAGCAGTGGGACGATATAAATTCTGTAACAGTATACAGAATTGAAATCATCATTCGTCACACCCTTACAAAAGTAAATGGTGAATGTTTGTCACTCTTTCAAATAAATAGGTACCTGCGTGTTATTGAAGTAATTTTGTTAACTTTGGTATTGAATTGTGGTTTTAATTTTTGTGAATGCCTAATTGGTTATTAATTACGAATCATAATGCTTAATTCATTCGTAGATTTTTGTATAATTCTACGCTTAAATCCATTTGTGTATTTATTTGTTTCATGCTAATGCAGTTGTATACAAATTATCTAATTTTTTTCCTCAGAATTTCAGATGGTCTGTGTAAGAATTATTATTATAACAACCATTAGCGATTCCTTCCAGAATAAAAACAGTCAAAAATCTAACTTAGGTACGCATAAGTTTAAGTTACTTTTATGTGCTGTGTAAATACATATATGTATGTGCATTTGATTAATAAAAATACGTTTATACTTATGTACCGATTTTTACTATTCACTTATTTTAAGTGAGCAATTTTTTTTCTAACATATCACGCCGTTTTAAAATTGATAGTACCAGGAGATCATAAAGCTGGTGGCGATTTAATTTATTCCCACATGAACGGTGTCGGTTTACACGATGTGTAAAACTGATTAGCGCTGACAAATCCGCCGGTGTGAACCGTCCCTTGGGTAGCGGGGGTAAAGTACCTAGTTATAAGATTATGGATGTAAATTTGTTTTAGACAATTGCAATCCTAATATGTTAAGGAAAGTTGGTTTGTTTGTTTATATGGAAAACAGATTATAAATAAATGTTGTTTGGAGAGAGTCATAGGCTTCATCTCTAGTTTCTGACTACTCGTAACTACTGCCAAAGATGTTCAAATGACAGCCGGAACCCACCAGTTTATCGTGCCTCACGAAACACGGCAGAACTCGTTATATCAAGATGCTCACCCATCCACGGACCGGCCTGGCTGAGCGTTGCTTAACCTTATGATCTTCCAACTTAAAAACTTTGATGTTTACAAAATTAGTCCTCAAGTGTTAATTTTTTTTATTAGACATGAATTTTTATTAGATATATTCCAACCCTCGGCCCAATCTTTCATCACCCCAGTCTCAAGCGACCGATAGCATCGGCGGAGGGTGATAAAGTGCCTTGATATGCTCATCATCACCTAACGTGTCCTTATCGCTTGTAGAACTAATTGGCCAATTGTGTGGGTAATGCTTAGAGCGTTTAACTAACTGGAGACGCCATTGGCGAGTCTTACACTATGCGAAAGGTATGAGAGCGTCCGCGCCGGTCTTGCTCGTTGGTGTTTTCCATGAGTGCATCAAGTTTATCAATTTAATGTTTATCGGTTTATAAACCCTATTTACAATGACGGATTTTTCGCTCAATTTTCCGGGGTTATTCATGTCATTTTTGTACAAACTCTTTGCTGATGTCAATTGTTTACACCGTGCCTTCGAAACTGGCGATGTGGCTCGATTGAAAATGTATGTGAAAAGGCTGTAAGCCATTTGATCGAAAATACATAAGTAAGCTGCCTCCATTTGTAGTAGGCTCGCCTCCCGGTTAATTGGCAAGACTTTTTCTCACAGAGATTTACGCTCCGGATCCAGCAGGTTAGGTGCTCTAAGCTGTAATGTCATCATCACACCCCCATTTTGTCATAACGCCATGTCGCCATATGGTGATTATGAACAATACGTTGCAGAAATAATGACTAATGATTTTAATGCACTTGTCCGCAAAGATTATGGGATTAATGGTTTGGTATGGGCTCTGATTTAATTTATATAATATGTGTTATATTACTAGTGAGATGACGGCAGACATAAGAGTATGGAAGGAGAAAACATGCTGCGCCAATCTCAAAAATATAGATAATGGTAGGAGAATGACGATGATGGTCTTATATTGTGTATGAAATACGAATTCCTAAAATTGATTTTTAAGTTTTAAGGTTACGCCGAACTGTGAAAGAGAGTTGGTACCCTATTGGTGGCACAACTTACAAGAAAATGATTATATAATGGCGTCCACGGCCGATTTCGGCCACGGCGGCTGTTCTCATATAAGGAGATCAACCAGCTGCGCAGGACATATTATAGTGCACGAGCATTTGCGCAGACACAAGTGCACTCACTATTCCTTCACTCTCATAGCCCGATGGGACGGCAATCCGACACGACCGGAGAGAGATCAGGCGCAGGACCGACATTAACGTGCTCTTCGATACACGGGAAGACCAAACGAGGGAGAAGATGGATTATATAATAGACCAAAAACACGACATAGTTTATGAAGACAAGCATTTTTATTCTTTGTTTTACATTATTTTTGATATATTTAGGCATAGATCTACTTATTATAAAAACAAATTAAGATTCGAAGATTTTCCTACATGATGATGATGATGATGATGATGTCCTCCTAGCCGATTATCGGCTACGGCGGCTGTTCTCATGTAAGGAGATCAGCCAGCTGCGCAGGACATATTATAGTGCACAAGCATATGCGCAGACACAGGTGCACTCACTATTCCTTCACTCTCATAGCCCGATGGGACGGTAATCCGACACGACCGGAAAGAGATCAGGCGCAGGACCGACATTTACGTGCTCTCCGATGCACGGGTGTATCAATCACCAGCTTCCAGGCTCCGGGCTGCTTTGTGAAAGTCTTCTAAAACCCACAAAGCGATTTCGGCCCGACTCGGGAATCGAACCCGAGACCTCGTGCTCAGCAGCCGCACTTGCGACAGCTAGACCAACGAGGCAGTCCTACATACATATATAGTTACAAGTGAAGCTAATATAGGTAAGCGTGTTAAAAAGTGAAATTCAACCAATTATTGTTCTTTTATTTGAGTATATTGCTTTCTTCGTCTGAATGACTTATTTTCCCCTGAAAACAAAATAATCGATCAAGTAATCTTTTAAAGCTTTTCTTTTTGAGAATTGTAAAAAAATGTCTAGAAACGAGTTCTTGGAAAGTGTCTTTTTTAGGCGTCTTAACTGATCACACGTCATAGTCACAGATCAAGTTCAAAATTGACCTACTTCTGTTCTCCTTTTATTTATTCAACTACATATGTATTATCATTTTTCAAATTTTCGATAACATGTCCGTTTCGTTGTGCAACTACATGACGTTTGGGAAATGAATGAAAATAAAAAATCCATCATAGTGTTTTGGAGATATTTTTCCAAAGATCATATTAACAAAATTTCTCACCGTAGGACTCACCTTTATGATATAGAAAATATCATTGTATATCATAATCATAATAATTATAATCATCATAATCATAGTTATTTGTGTTTCTGTTTTTGAAATAGATATAGCGGTATATGGCATATCGACTCGGCGAAAAATATAATGCCCCTGGAAAAGGATACGTGAAATAAATAAACCGGCCAAGTGCGAGTCGGAATCACGCACGAAGGGTTCCTTACCATTGTTTAGAAAATGAGTTTGTTGTATTTATTCTAGTTTTCAGTTGTTGTTATAGCGGCAACAGAAATACATCATCTGTAAAAATTTCAACTCACTAACTATTACGGTTCATGAGATACAGCCTGGTGACAGACGGACGGACGGACAAAGGAGCGACAAAAATGGGGTCCCGTTTTACCCTCTGGGTACGGAACCCTAAAAATTTTCTCACTGCTGGGCTTACTACTACAAAACTTACCAGTTGCGAGGTCAGACACACAGAAAATCACCAAAAAAATATATAAAAACTTCATGATTGCAATCACGACTGCCTGTATTGCTAATAAAATGAGGTGTGACTTAAATTAAATTATTATCCGTGTAGTTTATTACCCGTGTTATTAGGTATATTATTTGGAACAATTTATCCTTGCATTGTTTTTGGGTCACATCACGCCACAATTTTCAATAATAGACATTATGTAGGTAGGTACCAAAATATTTTTTTGAATTCAGCAGTTTCCTCTATATCATGTAGTGTTTTGTCCAAATAAGATCAGCAGACAAGTTTGAGTGCCTATTCCGAGTTTTGTTAACGTTCTCGATATTAATATTAACATACAACTTAATTACGTAGATAACATTTACTTTTAGAACTGTTTATTTGATCTTGGTCGTATTATAAACTCGGTCACAGGTGAAATAGTAAGTGTTATTAACTAATAGGTACGAATGAAAGGATTCAAACCATGTGACGTTATATACGAGTCTTTATTTCATAGACAAACATCCTCCTTTTTTGGGGAAGTCGGTTAAAAACTCGAACACGGTACTCTGAAACTTTCCAACGACGAAAACCTACAAGTATGAATTGGTACCTATATGGAAATCAATCGATTATTTCCACGAATATCTTTCATAAACGCTACTCCTACCTCTTTATCAAGTCTGACAGCCTTGTCGAAGTTCCAATGAAAGTAATAAACTTGACTGGAGGTACTTTATACCTCGATTCCGTATAATTTGATAGACAAGTGTATCTCCCCCCGGCCCCCAGGGGGTGGTTCTCGTAACATAACGTTACCGTAACATAGGGTGACTTGCTATCGGATTAAGAATACACATACTGCCGACTAAACAGTAGGCCAATAGTTGGGACATTTTTTTTTGTAATAAAATCTTGATTCCAATCAAATCAGTCGGTGTGATACCGGCTAAATACCAGATATTTGTAATGTGCGCACCACCATTCATCTTCATACTGATTTAAGACCCCAAACAAACTATCGGTCGACTAAAAGTTTGCAGTGTAGGTAGGTATGTACTCTAAAGTGAGATGAATTCATAATTTTTTGGGAATTTATTTTGATGTTGTAGCAGATAAAGAAGTTATTATATTTTCATAACGCGAATTTTATTATAATGTTAAAAGATACCAGGACTTAATAGGTATGAAGTGGTAGGTACTAGGATAGCATATGCAAGCAGAAGGTGAAGTAAAGTCCGTTGTCAAAGCTTCGCCATCGTCATCGAGTCATCGTTTGCCTGATAGGTAGAAACTTTTTCATGAAATTCATCAATTTAATGTAGATGTTACAGCCAAAGTAATAAGTCCACATATTATACTTATTGTCTAGCTAATATTTATAATATCTACTCAATTTGGATAAAGTGATAATTGACACAGAATTAATCACATTAACTAGCAATTTTATATAATATCTCCATAGACTTAGATAATGTAATAAAACAAGAAGGTAAAGATTATTATTTCATGTTAACTAACTAAAGTGCCTGGTAGCTGACCTTAATATAATTCGAAAAAGGCTAGTTAGCACAGTGCACCCCATAATAGTAGCGAAAAGTCCCCTCTTTGAAGTGTGGCTCGGGCCACTGTACCGACGGCCCGGAGTGTGCCCTGCCCGGGAAGGGCACCGCCGTGTCCTCGTCGAGGCAGTCGGCAGCGGCGACCTCTCGTACCCGGCCCTGGTTCAAGCCAAGGTCCGGGGCAAAGGGCATGCCATCGTCTCCTTCTGTGTGGTCGAGAGACGACTCCCAGCCACCGTAGACGTGAGAATGTGTGATGAGTTCGGGTGCCTTATCGGCCTTCCGTCTCCTGGGAGACACGGACCCGTCTGACCTCACGCTGCACGCTCACGCTCACGCTCTCTGAGTCCCTCACGCTGCTCTCCCACAGTGGGAGGAATCATTTGATGATTTATCATAAAAAGAGTCGATAATAACTTGAGCCGTTTCTAAGAATTAGTAAGTAGTCAGACGATTATACCATAGGTATTTATTACTTTGGCTAACTTTGATCAGCTATTATGAATTAGATCCAGATAAAGTGATTAATCTATCACACTGTCTATTCAATTTGGGTATTATATACAATGACCAGTCATTATGTATAATATATATTTAATCACTTTGGCTGTAACATAGATATGAATCCTTTATTGCGCACATATATTTATTTTCGTAGTTTCAAGTACTTATCAATAAAGATTGATGATTTTGTCAAATTCCTTAAAATAAATGCTAATCCTTAAAAAAAAAACTGTAATGAAAGTGTTATAATACAAGTAAACTTTCATGTACCAAAAAACAGTTTAAATTAGAAAATAAACACTGTCTAGGGCTGTCACTTATCTAAACATAAAACGAGTTATTATTAAAGTTGACTTTACCGAGCAAATTGGCGGAGGAAGTGGAAATAGGATTAATTTTATGCTACCCGCCTTCCGATAGTCAGAGCAGTGTAGGAGTCAGACATCGTTTTGTTAGATCACGTCTGTGTCAAATAGGACAGGAAGATGACTCGATTTTAAAAGGAAATTCTGTATTTGGAGTCAAAGCAAGTAAAAAAGCATTGAAAAGTAATGTAAAAAACTAAGGAATACCGAAACTTTTTTTTATTAAAATGTTTAAAAAAATATCTGGTTCACTTTACGGACTGAAATCTGAAGCACACATTTTCGCAATACATAGAGACATTTACGTAATTATTTCTCGCTCAACTTTCCGAATAAAAAATCTGTACAATCACTCACAAAATGATATATTAAAAATAAAACTAATCCACGAATATGATTCAAACATTCTAAATTCGAATGTCCGCTACGAATGACAGCTGTCAAAGCGGTGTCATGGCGGCGCAAGATGGCGTCCGGTTACCGTCGATCTGGCGCGCAAACCGTGACCGCTCCGGACACACACAAAATGACTATTAAATCATTTCCGATCTTTAAAATAGCAAATAGAATGTGTCATCTAGTTTCTGTATGAATTATGATTTAAAAAGCAGACGAAGCTCAAATGGATCGCTGCCACCATCAGAAGTAATTTATCATTTTGGCAGTTTAATTCTAATTAGCCAAAGTGGATGTTTTTTTGATATGAAAAAAGCTGTCACAACAGATGTACACACCAGATGAAAAATATAAAGAAATAATTTTAAAGACAGGGAAACACTCATTCTTTCTTAGGGCTAAAATTGAAATTAATTAGAACATAATAATATCCCCAAAAGAGCCAATGGGATGACCTGGATAGCCACTAACTGTGATTAGTGGGTAGAACACTCGAAGGATCGAAAGGCATGGAGACGAAATGGGGAGGCCTTTGCCAAACACTGGGACGTTTCAGGCTAGAAAAAAAACCAAAGCCTAATTTAAAACTAGTAACTAATTCCTAACCTATCCCTGATAAAACAGGAGCAAACTAAAACCTCTACTTTTCTAAAAATAAAAAAAGCTATTACGGAATACCATTCACCATTATACAGAAACAAAGCCTAATACGGTAGTTTCCAACGAGTCAAATTCATTACTTTTATTTAACTGTCAAAAACTGTCACTTTCTTTGCAATATGTATGAAAGCGCAACTTATGACGTCACAGATTTTTCACATCAAACTGGATTCTTATTTAGCTTATATTATCAATATAAAAATTTAATCAATTATTCCATCAAAACGATAAATGGAAGTGACATTATTTTTAGATGCTTCACTAAATGAATATGACAACGTAATTTATTTTTGACCTAGTCATCCACCCAATTGTTGCGAAAGCCGAGTAACTTAATACATTGAAGTTTTAGAAACTTGCCAGACATAATCAAAGGATTCCAACCATGACGGTAATGGATACCAGGGCGACATAACTATTGTGACGGCTTGTCTGTGACTAAAGAGGTTTTTAATTTGAGTTTTAATATTTGTGGGTCTTTGAAGAAGTTTGGTCTGTGGTTCTGATGGGGATTGTAAAGTAAATTAATATTTATATTGTAATTAAATTAAATAACTTCATTAACCAAGTGATAGTAAAATCTTAAGATAAGATAAGATATGTTTATTTGCTTATGAAATGACAATAAATGTCTGCCTATCTATGAAATTGACTTTTGCTCGAAGACCAATAATTTTGCATTTACGTAAAAGTACTGCATTTTAAACTACTAGACTAGCGGCTTACATTATAATTAAAGATCCAAAAATGAACTCCTAAACATTGCACTAATTTACACCATATTAATACCAAGAAAAAGCAAAAACAACAAAAAAATCTTACTCTAACAACATGCCAATGCTTTGATTAAGAATGCGTGCCTAAAAATTATATAGCGTTTACAAACATACGCATTTAGCTACCTTAGGCTTCCGTTTATAACTTGCTCGACTGCAAAAAGAGAAGTGCTGTGTTGTGCTCGCAGTTAATTTGTTGATTTAACGAGTAATTGGCCGACAATGTTAATTAGGGTTGCCAGTACTTGTGAAGTTCTGTGTTAATTTATTTTGATGTTTGTTTCAGAATAGATGGGACTTGTACGAGTAGGTACATTATGTTTGAATGTAAATATGGATAAATACATATTTGAGAATATGTACATAAGGATGAATGGCTATCTCGAAAATGGAACGTCTCATGTATTATTATTGGCTACAAATAAAGCTGAATACATGATGTACTTTAAACAAGAAAAAATATACAGTGTCCGACGACAAGACTATTTAGGAATTGGGCTAGAGAATATCAGGAACAGGCAAAAATGACCTTCATTTCATGTAAAGCTTTGTCTTTAAAAACGCATATTATGCATACGGAGAGTTTGCATCCAATTCTGAATATATACTCTTACTTATCAAGTAGGTACTGTTTTCAGATTTCGTTTATAATAAACATTTAAGTATGTTTTTTCGCATTAAGATTGGAGTAAAAGGAGATGGCCAAAAAAACACCCAGAGTCGACAGGAACTTCATATGTATGATTGGATTCAGTATAATTTGTGGATTTTAAAAAGTATTTCAAATCATCTAAAAACCATGGGGTTCTCTTTTTATAACGTTTTTTCGATCAAGATTTTAGTTCACAAAAAAGTTTACTTTTACTGTTTGATGTTCGTTAGAAGTTGAATGCAGACTCGTGATTGGACCGTTTTGCATTGCTAAGTCATTTGTTATATTTGACAATGTCACATGGCGCGATTTTCAAAGACAATTTCTCCAAAAACATATCATAGCCAGTTGTGAAGGTTGCATGTAACTGTGAAACCTCTCCAAGTTGGTAAGGTCGGTGCTTAATCGCATCTGGAGTGGTTAAATACAAGACCTTTTAATCACCAGGCCAACTCAGAAACTATGGGGATATTACTAGTGGCTTGTATAATGTTAGTTTACTTTGCTTTTTTATGTCCTTTGATGTTAATAATCTTTAAAATCAACATATATTCAACATAACCTATTTTTGCGATAATATGAAATAGCTCCAAAACCCCATGGATTTCAGTCTGGATTTTTTGGCACCATCAAAGGTCTATCATAAAGAACCTATTGGTAACCATTTCATTGCTGTCGATTCTGGGTTTTTTTCTATGAAAATTTGGCCATCTCCTTTAGTAATAGGTGTATCTTCTATATCCGTTATACATAATTTTTATACTGTATTTTATTTATATCTCAATAGTTATATTTTTTTGGTTACCGCCAACCCTGACGTGCACTAAATGTTATGTGTTAATACCGATATTTTTAGTAGTTAGACACAATAAGCCGGTCGGTGCATACGCCTACTGTTCAAGTATTCTTTATTGGTTTAATTAGCTGGCTTGTTAACACTTCTCATTACTATCAATAGTACGTTTATTAAAAGCCGCAGTACAAAGTCCTTTGCTATAAAAACTTTGAATCCATCGACAAAATAGACGTAGTTTTCTTAAAGCTAAGAAAATTCATTGATAAGGGTTGTTTTAAGAAAACTGACGTTTATGTTGCCTTATAAGGTTTTTGACGCTTTTTCAAAAATTAAGATATGATCCAAGTAACGAACATACGATTAGAACAACATTTTTAGAGTTGTTTTTTGGAAATAAACATTGATTGTGTGAAAGTAGCTATGCTAAGAAAGAATGTTAGTTGTGAGATGACGGCAGGAGGATGATGATGACTTTGGCAATAAACACAGTTTTCCGTAACGATCTCCTGAAAAATATAAGTTTTATAATGGGATACCGATATCAGCTGCATTTGAGGTACAATCTTGATTAAAAAGAATCGAAATAGGTAAACGGTTTCTTTAATATTATTTAATCAATGTTGACGAGCTCAAAACGAATTTAATTATGTCGAAATCAGATAAAATAAAATATTTGTATTAAGCGGTCTTTTCTAATTGACCTTGTAAGCTGATTGTAAACAATTCAATTGTTTTGTTTATTTATGACACAGAGTTCAACCATCGGCTCATTCAAATGATTTTGAACCATGGACCTATTTTAGTAAGACGTCTCGTTCTTTCTTAAAAAGTTGCTTGGGCAGAGGGATGGAAATACGACCAGTGTGTCTTTGGTACAATTCTTGAATATAGAATTTCGACCATCTTATTTCATAAATCAAAGAATGGTTGCGGTTCAGAGTTATTAGGGAGACAGAAGAGTATAGAAGAAGAAAACATGGTGCACCGACATCATATCAATTAGAAGGACATAATGACGATGATGGTGTTTGCTAAAAAAGTCCATGAGGAATTGGAGATAACTTTTTGGGTATTGGTACAATCTACCAGGGCAACATAGAATATGCAGATCTAGCTACAATGCGATGACAGCATCAGCGCTGCGTTTAATATCAATTAGTGCTGCAATAACGCGTCGCGATGCACCGCTGCGCCACCAAATTAATTTATTAAGCGACAATTTATGACAGGCGCGCGCGCACCGCGTGCTCTGTCTGATCCGATCGTTTGCATGTCATTGTGACACTAGGGAAAAAATTGTCAAAAATAAACTGGAGTTGGTTTGGTGGGAAACTGATAGGATCGCTAGAAAATTGTATCGTTGACATTGAAATAAAATAAAATTAGTTTTTCTCTTTTTTTTTTTATCTAGCAAGGTTTCTGAACATAGTTTTTGGTTCATTACTGAAAAAAAGGGATCGATCGGAACCTAATGACGCAATAGAGTAGGATCACGCTGCATTCTCATGACCAGAGGACCAGAATGACGAAAGCAATGAATATCTAATAAATCTTTAGGTCCAGATCTAGCTCATAGTCGAGTCTCATCATCTGATGAGCTCACGCCAATATTCGTCATCACCAAATGAAGAACCATTATTAAGTATCGTATGTAGATATATCTGCACTACCAGGAGAACAGAACGCAAGAGGAAGCGTAAATAGGTGTGAGACTCAGACCATCCGGCCCGTCGCGCTAATGGCTGGCGTATGCCTCAAGTTATATGAAGACGAAGGTAATTGATTTATTGGTCTAACTTCTAAGTACTTGATGGGTCATAAGTGGAAATACTGTGACTAATAGATGGAGATTCATCAGCAAATTGGCGCTATTTGGCTTAGAACTGGTATTATTCCATGTCATCCATTTTTCTGTCCGTTGAATTCGCTAATAGACTTTCTTTTTATTGCCGTAACATTTCAGAGATTCCTGTCCTTAAAAGACATAATTATGATTGGTAATGAATAATTTAACGAAAAAACTCATCCACAGACCTATCTAAGATGAAAATTTTCCTAAGGATTCAAACCATTACGACTCCTTGCTTTTCAAATCGCTACCTCTTATGCGTCAGACTACAATTTTGCCCAAATTAATCGCTCAGTCCAGCTTGATGAGGCGACTAGACGCTGTAACAGACGATCACGTGCGATGCAAATGGAAACGGCCTTTACCGTTTTAATTTAAACTAATGTTTAGCTAGTTTAGTAGAATTTACAGAGCGCGCTAGCGTTGGATGCGTTTATAAAACTGCGTTGTATATGCAATTGTTTGTTGAGCGTATGGATGATCAATTGTTTTGCTATCTCGAGGAGGCCTGATGCTTGATTAGGTATCTAATAAATTATATGGAGGTTGCCTTAACACAGTACTTGTACGCATCTTGAGCAAAATCTAAACTGTCATGACATTTAAATTAGTTGGATGGCCATACAAACACGAGATCTACTGGAAAACAAATGAAAAACTTTTCTTCTTCAATGGACTAGTATTAAAAAGTTTGTAACGTATGCGCGCTCAGACTTTGCTTTAGAATTAAATTGCTGTTACAATTTATTTGTACTGAATTTGAAAATTCACAACATCAAATGCTGTGTGTGAAACTGTGTTTTGCTACTTTTTACCCTTTCACAATTTTCCCAAAAAGCAAGTAAAACAGTAAATACTTTTTACCAAACTACCAGGCAAACACGAATCAGCGGGAGATCGATAGAACACCTGTGCGTTGCCATAGCTACGCCGAGGGCGCCACCCGATACCGGCGCGTAATTTGAAATCCGAAACTCGGCGATAATGTCTGGGTTGCGCGCGTGCCACTATTTCGGACCAAATTACTCGTAATTTCGGATGGGGATGGGTGTCTTCTCGTATAATTAAGGGTGTATCCTGTCTGTTTTAGAAGATGGTGGTAAAAGTAGACAGAATGATATAAAACATGTTGCTGATCATTTTTCATTGGGTACGAAAACATCTCGTTAAAATTACTGTTACAATCTCGCGCACATTTCTATTTTCCCTCTACTTCGTTGTTTATGAACCTTCCAAGCTTTTCTGCGATCCTGGTATGAAGCTCTAGGTTAAACAAGTTGTGATTAGGTTTTGTTCACGCTGAATTGAGGCCATTACAATAAAGTATCCTTCATTACTGGTATCTATGACAGTTTTGAAATTTCATGCAGTAACATCAGCCAAACGTTATGTATCAAATTCAACTAAACTGGCAGGCGCACTAATAATATAAAGTAAACCCTAAACCGCAAGCATTGAAACCTAGGAATAGCCCAATACATACTAGGTACGTTACGAGAAGATGAAGACAAAAGAAACTCTTCACATTCATTTAGTCCTAGTATTTTAGGCCTTAGATATTCACCTGTAGTAGGTGCTGTGCGGGTGAAAAGACCTAGGACCAATGTTGCACTAGTTAGTGTTAAATAAAAAGATGTGACCGTTTTTTGAAATTCATCCATGCCCTCCACTTCTTTTTCTTTAGAATTTTGGTTACACTTACTGCATTATTTTGTGCAAGTGGGTAATTATTGGGTAAAGAGATACCGCGGCCCTGGTACATAAAAGGCCTATGTTTTTAGTCAGTAAGAGTCTGACACTCCCTCACCGCTGCTAACCCACAGCGGGAGGGGTCATTTGATGATTTTTGACGTCGTTAAAAAAAAAGTGGGTAAATTAGTACAACGGATCAGTTTCTAATCTGGTCCGTGATAACTTTATTGAATTTGATTTCTGCTTAACTCTTGTCTATCAATTAGAAAATATTAGTAAAGTAAACTTAAATTCATAATTGAGGTAAAATAGCTGCACAATTCAGTTCTCAGTTAAAATCAGTTGACAATTTACAACCAACATTGTAAACGAAACATCTTGATAATTTTAACAATGTAAAACTTAATTTCTGCATACCCCAGGCGTGAAACAGTCTGCCAATTTAATAGCCAGACAGAGGCATGTTAATAAAAATTAGCCCACTCATTTTGCAGGCCCGTTAATTGATGCATTGGTGCATGGAAGCTGGCATTAATTCTTCACTCTATGATATATGACACGTAAAAATAGACATCTGTTAATTTGTCGAATGTGAGCTCTAGCTCTGACATGAATTTATGACTGGTAGGTGCGATATGCAAATACGGTTGTGGTTGTGATGAGCGCTTTTGTTTTATGGGAGCCTAGTACTTTTGGAGATGTAGTGGCTAGGTCAGGAACAAATTCTTTCAAAGATTTGTTATATTAGAACTTAAGAACTCTTAAAAAAAACTCTTCATGGAAAATAGTAGTTTCGGCTAAAACAGAAGATTCTGTGCATTTTGTATAACAACACTGAATGACAGCAAATTGTGTCAATATGTCAATGACTTTATCACATGTCAAAGTTCAACACTTAGATTAAAACATTCAAGTGCAGATGAGACATATTACTAGAGACATTACTAGTATTGATGGCAGACAATTTAATCTTCTGCCTAGCCTTTGCCTAACTATGTTAGTCAAAGTCATTTATTATTTGCAAACATGGGTACAGGTACAGGTGTTAGGTTTTTAAAAGTTCTCCATATTCTATGTTGACGTCGGCTTCGAGTCTACTGCCTTTCTGACCTGACCTCCACAACCCAGTTGTCCGCACAACCTAATACAATACCCCTTGGTTAGTCTGCTTATCAGATTTTCTGGCTTCCAGCAACCCGCAACGACTGCAAAAGATATTCAAGAGACAGCCGGGGATCCACAGTTTGTCTTGCCTTCCGAAACACGGGCGAACTCGCCAGGACAATATGGTAACCCATCCACGGACTGAGCGCCCAAAGCGTTGCTTAACCTCATGATCAATTAATCCGCGCCGCTTTGACTTAGCCACGAGCTCACTTCAGATAAAACGGAGTGAAAAATTATTTGTATTAATATGCTCGTAACTAAAACGATATAAAATGGGTTAATTATAATTCCGTTATCGTAATTGTACTATAAACATGATGAAGATAATCTATCAGTGCTTATCTGTTGCGGCTAGGCATATGGTCATACCAAAGAATGCGATAAAAACATTGATTAGAGTTGGTAATTTATTTTAAACAGATGGGTCATTAAATTTGATTTGACAATAACTTCTAAATACTTTTGCTATTAATACGAAAATAAAATGTTTAATTGAAAAGAAAACTATACTAAATTAAATAAAGAACTAGCTATTTTTCCTGTCCTGGGAGAACTTCTGCAAGTACCGCTAAATATACTTAGCCTATGTTACTCGAAATAATGAAGTTTTCCAACAATGAATGAATTTTTAAAATCGAATCAGTTTCGTAGCTTTCAGGGTGCGAACAAACAAAAAAATACCTCTTTAGTAAGTATGTTATGTATAGAAGATGTACATGATACACAAAAACAATTGTTATTGCCTATTCATTTACAGTAAAATTTGTTAAGTATTCGTTTTGTAAAAAGCAAAAAAAAAACAAGATTTCCCACCAAGACAATAGGCAACCAAAAAAACAAACGAACATATCTTCTGCGTATTTAAATAAATATAATAATCTTTGGCCAACCGTCAACCGATTAATACCAAACATATTTTATAACTCTTATACGGAGATATGCGAGTATCGTACAAATTAATATATACTTAGGTATTAATATAGATATAGTAACAATATATTTATCAGTGTCCGTAGCAGATATCAGCTACCATGGTTTCTGTGCAGTTTTAATTCAGAACCGAATAAACAATAATGTGTGAACTGGACTGAAAATAGTGAATTGTTATCGAACTTGGAATTTACAGGTAAACTTGATTATAATTATATTATCTTAATAAAGTACAGCTAAATTTATATTTCACTTTGATTCCTTCCAAGTTATGCTTGGCGCGTGTTGGGGAAACCTATGTTCAGCAGTGGATGCTTGGCTACTAAGTATAATGAAGTTCCATTTAAGAAGGATTGAACTCTGTGAACAGCTGCTTTCCTGGTAGCAGTGATTACAATTCTAGATGGCTTGGAAGCCAGAAGTCAGACTTTCTGACTTCTGACCCTACTACTACTACTACACCCTATATGGGACAAGAAAAAGTGGTGAACTGGGGAAGGTCAGGCTAGACCACTAAACTGCTTGCTACTATTAAGCTAGTAGCTGGTTAAGAGCAAATATAAACAAGTTATTTACCATGAATTGCTATACGCAATAAAAACGCATAGTTTATTTTTATTGACCCTGGTCATAAATGATTGAAATATTATCATAATTCCTCTCTTCAAGTAGTAATGTAAAACTATTTATTCACTAATTAACTAATTACTCCATACTTATATACATTATTTTTAGTTTTATGTACATTTGTGTATGCTCAAAGTAATTCTTCTCTTTAATTAGAATATTTAAAACCGCTAACAATGCGAAATAAATTACCAGTTTGTTTATAAATAATTGACTTCCGTGTAGGCCTAGCCAAACAAGTAAATAAACATTATAACATTATTTATGTATTCATTGTATGGCATTTTCAGTCATAGGCAGTCGTTTTTACATTTAATTTTATTGTTCTCAGCAATAATTAGTCAAAATGTTCGAGTATAAATATTTGACGAAGGAACATCTGAAGGGGTTCAATAAATATAAGGTAAGATAGCAATTTACTTATATAAAAACAGGTATAGCATTTTTTATTACTTGTTATTTTTTATGTCGTGATATTATTTGTTAGCCTAATAGAATAACGTTATAACTACGAGTACGAGAATACGTATTTCATATTGGGACGAAATATTTATTTATACGTACTACTCCCCGTTAGTCTCTAGACAGACGGACTGCATTTCAACTGCAATCCAACTGCAAATTTGCAGTTCAACGGCAGTTTGTGTGCAGTTGACACGACTACAATATAACTGCAAATCAAACGTGCAATCCGATTGCAGTTCAATTGCAGTCGGCGTGCAGTCGTGTTCTGAAGTTGATTTGCAGTTCTATTGCAGTCGTATCAACTGCATTCGAACTGCCGTTGAACTGCAAATTTGCAGTTGAAATGCAGTCCGTCTGTTTAGAGCCTAATATAATAAAACATTCAAAAATATTGTAGCTTTCTAATGGTTTGTATTTTTTTCAGTACAGTGCCATAGACACCAGTCCCCTCAGTAAATATGTGATGCATCCAACATGGAACACCATAGTCAAAGTAAGTTGAATTCGAAGTGCTTATCATTACACCAAGTTTCATATTTCCATAGGTATGTACATATATAATGGCATTTAAGCTGATTGTCGGCCAAGGAAGCTGTTCTCATTTAAGGAGATCAGCCAGGTGCGCAGACACAGGTGCACTCACTATTTCTTCACTCGCATAGCCCAATTTGACGGTTATCCGACTCCATTGGAGAGAAATCAGGCGCAGGACCGACATATACGTGCGTTCGATGAACGGAAGCAAAGGTAGGTATGTATCAAAAAGTCTACTCCGTAAAACATTCATACATGGACTGCAGAACTTTACCAAATTCATTTATCAAAGGAATCACAAAATAAGGAAACTTTTTTTATCAGTCACATTTTTTAAATATTTTCTATCTATTTCCAGGTGATACCAAAATCAATAGCACCAAATTTAATAACTTTCGCCGGTTTCCTATGCATGGTTGTAGCAGTATTGACCCTGACTGCGTATGATTATGACTTCTATGCAGCTGGAGGGAGACCAGGACTCATGGGGTACCCGTGCGAGATCCCCAAATGGGTGTTCACCTTTTGTGGGGTCCTGATCTTCATGGCTTATCATTTAGGTAGGTCATTTGTAAGTTAACTATCTAGGTTGAGATGTGGATGGGTATAAGGGGACGACCAAAGAAACGATGGATGGATTGTGTGAAAGTCAACATGGTTAGAAAGAACGTTACTTGTGAGATGACGGCAGACAAAAGAGTATGGAAGAAGAAAATGCGCTGCTCTGACTACATTAAGAAAAAATGGGATTATGGCATGAGGATGATAACTGTCCAGGTTGAGAATGATATGAGTATTTGTGTTACTATGCTGATCTTATCAAAGTGACTAATCATAATCGGATAGTTGATAGTCATTGTCGTTTGTCATATTGCTAAAATTTTGTTTACGACGAGAAAAAAAAAGCCATTTTCTCTCCTTACATTGAAATAATTTAATAAGACATGTACGCTAAAACAGTATTCTTTTCCTAGAAAGTTATTTTAGAAAATAATGCTTTTGTTTCAAGGAAAAGTTTTTTCGTTTATTCCTTATTCACTAATACCTAAGTACTAGGCCTTCATAATTTGCAGACGGTATTGATGGAAAGCAAGCGCGTCGGATCGGCGTGTCTGGACCTCTGGGCGAGCTGTTCGACCATGGACTTGATTCCTTCATCGTCTTTCTGATCCCCTATTCCTTAATATCTGTTTATGGACGGGATCCGGTGTTCTCCGTTAGTTGTTTCAGGTAATTTTGCAAGAAAAGGAAATGCATTATAAGTATTTTTATCTAAATGCAGCCTAAGAGTGTCTCGTCCAAAAATACATAACGATTTCAAAATTGTCTCCCTATTAATCAAATTCTTTACCTATTTATCAAACAGATATACGCATGACAGTGATTGTGCATCTTCAAAAATAACTGAATTATTAATATCATCGATAGGTATTTTGAGACAAAAAGACAGTGTAAATCTTTGCTTAGTCTTGATGACTAAACTAATTGTGAACTAGAACTACTACTAATTTGCGAGAGTATGGTTTTTGTTAATTTAAAAATTGTGTTGACGATTATTTTCTAAAGTACCTAGTTTTCATTCAAAGTCATAGTGCTAAGGAGAATGTATAGCCCTTTTACGTCGATAAGTACATATTATTATATATACATATATTATATTCTTTAATAGCCGATTGAATTTTCAGAGGTTTCCTGATCGTTCTAAGCGTAGTAATGAATTTCTACGTGAGTCACTGCGAGAAGTACAATACGGGAACTCTGTATTTACCCTGGAGCTACGATCTGAGCATGTGGGTTAGTATATTGTCAAAATGTCTTTGTTATTTGTACACCAAGTAAATATGAGATTTTTTTTCAGACTAGCAACTCGTTCCTAACAAATTGAAAATATAGCTAAAATATTATGCAAATGTGCATAGGAGCGGTAGGTAGCCCGTAACTTTAAAAGAGCAAAACCGGTCCAAGCAGCAAAAAAGTCATATTTGCCACTAGGCAATTCTGTTCTTTTCTGGTTTTCTGGAAAAAATATGCTATTGGAAAGTGGTTTAATTGATGCTGCTCATTGTTTTGACCAAACAATTTTCAGGTTGCACATATTACGTTACACGTTGTATGAGACATCGTGGTTCTAGCTATAATTCTCGTCAAACTTAATGGCATCTCACAAGTACTTTCTAGATCAGGTACACGCATATGACACCTCCCAACCCTCTGCCCAAATGGTTTTCTTATGAATTACAAGTAAGTGTAAGCTGGAAAAAAAACATGAAACAATCAATCAATCAATTTCTCTTCCAGGTGAGTTCATCCCTGTTCCTAATAGAAGGGCTATACGGCCCCGGCTTCTACAAGTACTACATGTTCCGTGATGTCACGTTCGTGCAGGCTCTAGAGGTGTTGATCCATGTCATGGGGATGATCACCACATATCCGGTCGCTGTTTATAATGTTTATTTGTGAGTATTTATTCCTAGACTAGGAACTTAGGTATATTACGATGATCTAGGATTTTATGTAACTATGATAATGATGTCCGTCTAGGCGTTTCCATCGAAGGCGAGACCGGCAGTTTGGTTTCGTTCATGGCTCGCACAAGACTCTCGAAATCGAATTTTGTTTTGAATTCGTGGCCACAAATTGTTTTTCTTACTATCGCAATAAATATCATAATTTTGTATTAAAACTGATGGGTGTGCTATCGGCTGACATACGTTTGTTACTAGATAAAGACTGCCGTGGGGTGTAACTTAGTCAACTTAACAGTTAACATATCACCGGGAAGGTCACCGGGAAGTCGTAGCATACGGTATTGATAATTCGTTAAATGACCTAACAAACTTACTTTCTGGTACAGTACCTATTTATCTTGTAGAAAATGAACTTCTTAATAGGCAAAGGGTTAAGGTTATGTTTAACCTATTTACCTAAAAAAAATATGGGCTAATCAATTGGATGCCTATTTATTCCAGGTCATACAAAAACCGCACAGGCCACAGATACACGATACTAGAAGCGGCCCGACCTATCTGGTCCATGCTGGTCATGACGCTACTCGTCACAATGTGGGCTCTGAAGTCTGATAACAACGTGATCGAGCAGTATCCGAGGTCTTTCATACTCATGTATGGAGCGCTGTTTAGTAATATTGCGGTAAGTTTTCTTTACCTTTTCCAATATATATATTTCATCATCTTTTTTAATGTCTGAACAGCCGTTTTCCCGAGTTTAATCCGAGTTCCGTAGGAACTGCTGTCCGTACCGGGATAAAAAATAGCCTATGTTACTTAAAAGTGTAGCTTTCCAACAGTGAAAAATTTTTCAAATCGGTTCCGTATTTTCGGAGCCTTTCGGGTGCAAGCAAATAAAAAATGTTTCCTCTTTATTATAGTAGTAAAGACTACATGTACAAACTTTTTGTCATAACGAAAGAAACTTTGTGTTTCTGAAGGCACGATAAATTGTGGGTCCCAATCGTCATATTTACATCCTTAGCATACGTTACCGATAGTTTTAAATGCGGATAAGTTGGGCAACACTTTAACATGTTTTTTTTTATGAAATATGCTACTAATATTACGAACAGTACTTTTACATCCAAAATATTGTGAAAAAGAGGCTAATGTTAAATTCTCTATAACGTGTTACAAATATAGTCGACTCTGTTACTGAAACATGATCTCCTCTGAAAGTGCCAATGTCACACAACTATTATTTGGCCGTGTTACAAAAATGAGATATAAAACAATACAAGTCTCGTTTTCTTATATTTTTGCCGACTTGAAATAACGTGATCTGTTTACAATAGATGTTCATCTTGTTACGAAAGTGATTTTTGAAAATATAAAAGCAAACTTGCGTAAAATCTGTGTATGGCTCAAAATATAATTTAAGGCCTAATGCACGAACCTGTAGCATCCACTACTATTATACTTAGTTCTCTCCAAATCTTTTGTCGTCGGAGTTTTGCTTATAATTTAGTAGCGAAACGACATTGAGTTTTGCGAAACCAAGCAACGTACAGCTTTCGTAAAATAACTTTTCACTCTAAAGTTAGATAAAAGTGACTGCACAACAATCAGAACTTATCAACCAAACATTTTTTCGCATCAAATGGCTGGCTTCAGACCATGGATTTTTTGACAATAGCTGTCAAATTACAAAACCCAAAAACACATAACCAGTCTAGAAAGTGCATCCTAAACACAACCGTTATTACTCCCGCAGTGTCGTCTTATCATAGCAGAGATGACCCACAGACGTTGCGAGCTCCTCTCCTGGATGACGTGGCCACTTCTAGCAGGAGTGGTTACATCATTGTATCTGCCACAATTGGAAGCAGTGGTGGTTCATACGCTGTTGATCCTGTTCTTATTGTCGCATGTACATTATGGTGTTTGTGTGGTAAGTTTGATAGACAAGACATATTTGTAACTGGGCATATTTCGCCCGTAATTTCGTTGGCTTATGGCCGTTCTTAATATTCTATCTACATATAGGTACGTTGTAAAAAAGTCGTGGTGGCCTAGTGGGTAAAGGACCAACCTCAAGTACGAGGGCGCGGGTTCGATCCCAGGTCAGGCAAGTACCAATGCAACTTTTCTAAGTTTGTATGTACTTTCTAAGTATATCTTAGACACCATTGGCTGTGTTTCGGATGGCACGTTAAACTGTAGGTCCCGGCTGTCATTAAACATCCTTGGCAGTCGTTACGGGTAGTCAGAAGCCAGTAAGTCTGACACCAGTCTAACCAAGGGGTATCGGGTTACCCGGGTAACTGGGTTGAGGAGGTCAGATAGGCAGTCGCTTCTTGTAAAGCACTGGTACTCAGCTGAATCCGGTTAGACTGGAAGCCGACCCCAACATGATTGGGAAAAGGCTCGGAGGATGATATAGGTACGTTATTTTTCTTTCGAGATATAGGAATTTGAATAATTTATATCGGGCTATGTCAAATTGATAGAATAACGGGAAGGGAAGCTAGTCAGGGAATTACCTTTGTCCCGCACCTAGATAATAAGAAGCCTAGCTCTACGGTAACCAAGTACTCAAGTCTCCAAGATATCTGTCACCGTAACTTTTATCTCAATCGGTTCTTCCGTTATAGAGTGAAAGCATATAAATAAATGGAATAATATTAGCTTTCTGCTAGTGGTTTCATAGGAACCACACTGCGTCCCCGGATAAAAAGGAAGATAACGTGCTGTAACGTCACTAGTAGGTATTGAAAAAATAAAATAACGATCTCTTATGTTAATTATAAAATTTATATTAAAAAGCTTTTGGTAGCACAACTAAAATGATGGAAAATTAGATCTAAGTTAATTTGCTGTTAAGCTTTTAGCGATAGCTTACGATGAAGATAAAAAATATAAATAAATATAAAAGTTAGCGTGATGGCAGTAATTAACTTAAATTATGCAGTACCTATTTAACAGCTAATTAGGTAATTGTAATTTTTGTATTTATTTCAGGTAAAGCAAATCTGCAATCATTTAAAAATAAGCTGTTTCACCGTCCCAAAGGAGAAGAGAAAATAGACAATAAGTTAAAGTATGCCAAACTAGTATAAGTATGTACAAAAATGTATTTTTTCAATTACATTTAATTCTAAGAATAAAGTTTAATTTGTTAAAAATAATGATTTAAAGATATGAAAGATTATACCAACCTGCTTCCCGATCCATCTTAAAGTACCAGGTAGGTTGAAAATATGACACCTCGACACAATCTAATTCACAAAATAATACGTAATTCTACACTGGATAGCAAAAAAAATGAGCAATCCAACTTCTCTGTGCGAAAAGCTGCGCAACCACCTCCGTACGTGGGAAAGAGATAGCGATACACAGTCGATCGTTCACGCAACTCCGTCTTTAAATTATACGTTCTCATAGCCTTGTAGCGTGTTCAGAGAGTGCGCAAACGACGGATAGTGGCCAACCTGCTGATGGAATTTCGACTTTATGTGAAAGAAAGGTGGGTGTATTTTGACTTGGTGAGAGTTTTCAGTTGTGACGTTTTAAATTCGATACGAAATTTAGTAATGGGGGGTGCGCGACATGGACACCGAAGTCAGGGTTTAGAATTTCAGTACAGCTTCGGATAGCCGCGAAGCGCTGCTTTGTTAGATCTCCAATTGTTTACAGATCCGATTTTTTTTAATATCCCCCGCGACTATTATCGCTTATATGAAATATACGAACCGGATTTATTAAAGAAACCAGATTCTTAGTTAGAAACTTTTACAAAAGCGCACTAAACGACGCAACAGTATTGTATTACAGAGTAAAAAATAAAAAAAAGTAGTGACTTGTGAACTTTTTAGTGTTTTGAGTGAGTGTTATAAATTAAAAATTAAATATAACTGTGAAATGAACGAAGATATTTAAAAATAATATTAGGTAAGTGTTGTGTTTGGTAAAGCGAAATTAACAGAATATAATTAAATCTTGTGGTGGTGTGGTAAATTGGCATGATATTTTTTTAATAAAAATAAAACAAATACGCATGCTGGATGATGTTTTGAGTACAGGACATAGATTTTGAACAAAACCGAATGTTTTTAACGCAGGAGACATGTTGCAAATTGACGAGGTAAATATTTTGTGAAAACTTTATGCAAAGTCTTAATTTTTCTGTGCGTAGTTACCTGTTCTATTTGATTTTAGTCCACAGGTTATTAATAAAAATTATAAAAATGATATTTGTTAGGTAAACATTACTTATTTTAGTGATTGTAACAAAATTAATTGTTTGGGTGTATTTTTGACGACGGTGCCACATTTTTTTGAAAGCTAGTTTAAAAGTTAACCGCATATTTACTCAAATCAGATAAATACATATCTCTCTGTGTCTTTATTTTAAGTAATCAGTGTTCAACATAATTAAAAACGCAGTATTTTATAAACAAAAATATTATTCACATAATTAGATGAAATGACTGATTTCAAACATACCTCAAGTGAAACAGATATAAAAATTAAATTATGTTAAGATATTTTAACTCCAGATTCTCGTCACAAAAAATGAAAAATAAATGCGCCGACGCATCTTGAATAAATATAAAAATGTGACCAAAACCAGATAGGTATGAAGATAGCGGGTATTATAAAATCCAGTTTTAGATTAGATCTCAATAGATAATTAAAATTAGTAATATTTAGCGTCATTTGGATTGAGGAGCAATTAATTTTAATGCATCTGCTATGAATGGAATTGTTTCAATAGATTTATTATTTTTTAATTCAGTAAATTAACAAAAAACAATATTGAGTAATCATCATTGATCATTTTTTGAAGATTAAACTTTTGTGAGAGTATTTTTTATATTTCTAATAAGAATTTGTATTAATGGAAGTTTAAAAAATATATTACGGCGGAATAATACCCAATAACAAGTGAAATTAATTATTTCAAATTTTTTGTGAGATAAAACAGTATCTATACAAACTGTATTATTGGTTAGTGATTAGGTATAAACTTATATTTTTTTATCAACTTTTGAAGGGTTAATCCTTACTTCCAGTCTCTATCTAAAATTTGGTAGTTTAATAAGGCCTAGGGATAGTCAAGCTTGATAAAAGACATTCCACGGAAGGCAGGTGGAACCGCAACGGAACAGCCAGTTTTATATAATTCTTACTTTGTACCATAACCTAGGTCCACTTCTACCATCTTACATTATCAGCTCTATAAATCCTTAATGGCCAGTACTCTTTCAGTTCATAATAAAAACTTTTTAGCTCCGACTGCAGTTATGACTTTCCCAAGGCTCGTAGTTATTAAACCTTTAGGGAGGGCGCAAACGTGGATACTTTTGTCTCGTGTGGCTACAAATTAATATTTGGATTCTATGGAACCAGTATAAAATCATCTACTCTCAGCTCAAACATTTTATTTGTCCAGTTCCTTCTGCTTAAGCTTAATAGGTATGAAGGTACTTTTTGTCGATTGAAATGTTAACCGTGTTGGTAATTGGAATCTAAGTCTAAATCGTGAGTTGAAGACAACTTTAACAAAATTAACTTTAAATTGTTAAGAAAGAAAGAAATACATGCGATATTATGACGCATCGACAATACAAAATTAAAATAAAAATAAGCATAAACAATAGAAAGACTGGGCAAAATAAAATAAACACCAGGCAAATGTCAAAAGAGAAGAAATAAGGGGAAAAATACATTGCAACAGCAACTACGGTTCCCTGCAATGGCTGTACCTAATGCTGACCCGTGTCGTCCACAAAAAGTGTCGAAGTTTGCGCAGCACCTTAGATTCCCTTTTATTCGTATCAGGACGGACATCGTAGTATTATCAGAAGGAATGATCTCAAAACGATGACAGTTTCAAGCAAAAATATTGTTATTCGAATTAAAATCATTAAAACCAATTATAGGCAGTTCTTTTTCTTGTTATTTGTCATTTTTCTTGCGTACCTAATTGGTTAATATTGGTTCTGTAGTTGTGATAATATAAACTTAGTGGTTAAATTTAGTTCAATAACTTCAAAGGAATAAGTTAAGTTGACATTCAGCAAATTAAATCAACACTAAGTATTTGAGAGCTAAAACTCCGCCCCTCAAACTAAAACCACTTAGATTTAAGTCTTACAAGAATTTTGCTATGTAGATGACATCTCGTGAGATCTCACTGTATAGTGTACCTAAACTAATACATTTTGTCATTTGAAAAACAATCTTTACACAATATTACAATTGCAAAAGTACTCCATAACAGCAGTATTTCAAGCAGTTATCACGGATAGGTACAGCCTGGTGACAGACAGCCAGCGAAGTAATAGGTAATAGAGTCCCGTTTTACCCTTTGATATACAAAACCCTTAAGATGCAAGTTAAATTAGACAGACCTAACACCAAAAACACCAACATAAATAAAAAAACCAAACCAATGAAAACACAAATAAATTCAATCGTCAAAATGATCGTGTAGGTAACGATTGTACCGTCGGATCTTTATTGCTCATTTCCTTTGACGAATGATTTGTGTTCTGATTAATCTTTAGGACTGTTGTAAACAAATTAGTGTTTTTATTGTCATTTGTGTTGGTTAATTTGTTATTCTGTATCAACCGAGTTACAAAAAAGGAGGAGGTTATCATACTGACCCTATTTACTTCAATTTTTGCTAGCCGATTTTTGAAGACGCCTAGACCGACTCGGTTTTTCAAAAACAACTTGTAATTATACAAATTGTCTAACCTGCAAGCGTGGTGATTGACGCTCAATCCTTCTCTGTGTGATAGAAGGCCTGTGCCCAGCAATGGAATGATGAAAAGACTGATGATGACGATTACTTCGTACCAGAAATTCTAAATTATTTCTTTCAAACCGAGGTTTCTGGCATCATAGCTTAGAAAAACTTGAAAACCCACTAGATTGAAGTGCTGCAAAAACCATCATTGGAAGAGCTACCGTCTACTTATCAAATATTCATCCTTAACAGATGTCTGATCTATTGATTCCTCATAAAGTATGTATCTTCCTACCAGGAAAACATAAGTCTTGAGATCTTACCGGGAATATAACGGTATATCTTGTATGATAAAGTCTATTGACTACAACTTTTGCAGAGTCGTAATTAATTAACTATGATAGATGTAAACGCTAGCGTGTAACTGTATTATTATCTAGTAATGCATACAATAAGCAGGATACTCCTTTCGATAAATACGAAATAAAATCTACTACTTACAATCTTTCTATCACATCTTGAGATTCCTAAAAATTGCCTATTTTCAAAGTCTAATGATTTCAAGTATAGGTGCACCTTTCCAAAAAGTTAGTCTCATGTAGAAGAACTGGCAAGAACTTCCATGGTACATCCATACTCTTTCATTTGTCTTATTTACTTCAAAAGTGATAATGCAGGATCGAGTAGGCTAGCAATATACACATACTATGCAATATGTACATTTGTCAAGTAATAAAAGACAAGCTGCAAAATTAGGTAAAGCCTAAAATCATTGTCGAAAGAGAGAAATTGTTAATAGCTTAGAGAGAAGATGAAGATCCTAAAAATCCTAAAAATGACAAATTATATTGGTAAAATACCAAATCCTAGAAATACACCGACAATTAAAACTACTACTACAATAATGGACATAGCAAAAAATAATCTCTTAAATATTGTCACGGTATATGTTTATGAAATACCAACGCATGTATTTTGGAAACGGCCCGTAGTTAGTGTAAAAACTAAAGCAATCACGATTGATAAACACGACTTCGTACAGTTTACGTTCAAGCCATTGGGAATTAATTAGTCCACTAACATTTGTGAGAATCGTCATTTACAATATTATGAAGAAGTAGGATCGTGAATTAATATTGACGCTTCAAATGTGGGGTCAGATTCAGAGAACTTTGTTATCCCGTATACGTTGGTTCATAACTTCTTATTTTTGTTTGTAAAGTTTGTAAAGTATTTTAGCTTTTCCATGAGTAGATAACTAGAAAAAGTAATAAGCCCTCAATGATATCAACGTTTTGTAACTTTCATACTAAAAATATGAGTTAGCAGAAGCCGATGCATATGTAGATAAAGCGAACACAGTAATTTTACAAGCTAATCATATTTAAGCTGATTTGGAAAGAACACAGAAAGCTACGAGATTTTTAAAAGATAGTATCCCTTGTAGTATAAGGCTTATAGATACAGTATATAAACCTACATTACTTACAGGCAACGCCAAAAACTAAAGTATGTAATGCAAATAAAGCAGTTGTTGGTTCCGTGAGGCTAGGTGCAACTGAGGGATTATTTCAGGTAAAGTGAAGTAGATAACATCATAGATAGCGATCACTAAAGACAAAAGATAAGCAGCAGATGTGTTCAAAATAATAGAAAAATAGAATTCGTAGTTTGACTGAACGTAATAAAAATTAATAAAGAGCAGACGAAAAGTACCATGTCTTAACAATCTTTATTTGCGGTTGGGCATTTGATTAATTAAATAACTGTAGTACTCGTATGTGATATGGCAAAACTCAAAAGCGAATAGGTAGAATCATCAGCCTATGTTAGCTCATTTACTTCTGCAAAAGCAACCTCTTGAACTATCCTGTTATCCCTACCTATCCGTCTGTTGCCGCCGCCGCTAACATCGCTCCACAAAGCTACAATTTAATATGTATTTAATGCTATCAAATTATATGCTGTCAGTACTTCTAATCTACATTTTTCATTCCTAACACCTATTAGATAATTCAATTAAGTTGCTCAAATACTATACTAGAAAAGAATACGTAAGAAAATGTAACCAAGTATGATCAATGATCAAGTAGAAAATTGCTTCTGTCAATCTCTTTAATTTTTGATGCAACCAAAGAGTGCTTCATTATCTTTTTGTTCAAGCGTGTGGCATAATAGCCGTAAATTCAGTGATTTTAATACAATTAATATTAAAATATTAAACAAAGGGTTGCTAAGTGGTCCGGCGATGCGTGCCGGTGGCTGTGGTTCTGCGAATCTTATAGCTTTGCCTCGCAAAGTCGGGATTATTTAGCTTAGTCAAGCGTGCTGTAGGGATGGCCAGTTAATATATCGATACTTTGAAAACACATATCCGAAACTACCTACATATATACCTATAAATTATATGCAAATGCTGTCGAAGGAAGAGTAGTTTCATTTGTGTGTAGTGTATGTCATCATTAAATCGAAATTGGAAAGGATAATACGTCTATATTTCTTGCTTTAGTTCTAATAAGATTAGAAATTGCAAAATTGACAGTCACTGAATCTCCTTCGATGTTAATTTTTGGAATTTCTCATTCATACAGATAATGTTTTTAAAATTTTCAAGGAAAAGGCTGTCTTGCCTATTGTTCAAATATATTAGCCATTAAATTGTCAACTGCAAGGCAAATAATAATAAAATATAACAATTCATTTCGGCGGGCCTTTATAGTGATTTTTTTATACCAGTCTGGCCTCAGAAATATTGCTATGACATTATGTATTTTTAATATAGGTAGGTATCTAAATATTTATATACTGCTCAGACAAACTTTATAGGCAGACAAATAAATCAACATTTAATGACAGACATCTTATCAAATAAAATAATAATGTATACGATATTAGTAAGGGTTACAGTTAAAAATACGTATTAATTTCTTTACATTTTAACGACTACCGGACGACATCAAAACTGTTAACTAAAAGATTTAATAACCATTTCACATTTGCTGTCATTTGCCAAGCAAACAATTTTATTGCTGTACTAAAATGTTATTTTTGAGACAATTTTTTCCGAATCCCAAATTATCGACAACGTGCCTTTATCGATAAGTGTGTGCACTGTGCACGTCCCATCACTAATGTCTCGTGCCATAAAAAGAGGACAGTGCACACTTCATTAATAAAAGGTTAAATAATGTGGAGGACGTCGTTTTGGCGTGCACATCGCCTCGGCTTGGCGATGGTGTCTGGTTACATGATGGGGAGGTTCGCCACTCTTGCTTAAGAGGACAGCTGAGGAGGTAATGCACGACAATTGCTGGAACACTTGCAGACCTGAGAAGCTACGAAGGGCTGTTCAAAGATAGGGCAAAAATATTTTTACGCTTTTCTTTGTAGAGTGTGACTGCAATATAAAGTTCCAAGTGTCAAGGTTAGAATTCATCTATAAGTTCCAATGTTCAGTCAGTCGGGAGTACTACTGTTACTTTTTAACTAATAGATGAGTCTTTGTTCAAACAGTTCTCTACTACAACTACATATACTGGATTTTAAATAATTTTGTCGACTATAAGACTCCTTTACATATGGAAGCAGTGGCAAAAACTTTTTTGCATAGACATACGGCGTCTTTGTGATCTTCCCAAAACTTTAGCTAATAGAATCATCATGACCCTAACACAATAAGAAATAATCAACAAGCCACTATCCAAACATTAGAAATTAAACCGAAAAGCGGTTTAGCAAACGCTCGGCCGCGTTCGTTCCAACGCTTTTTTTTTTTCAATTCGGAATTCGTGCTCACAACACCCGCATTGTATGCCCGTGCGGCCCTGGCACTTCCAAGAATGATTTCGTTGGGAGAAAGAGACACAAATACAAAAACAACACCACCAAGAAAGGGACAGGATATATTAATTTTATTTTTCTTTTGGTTAATCTCCGGGCCACATGTGGCGATTGTTCTTGGACCTTATGGTCATTCTTTCTGATGGCCCGTCTCTTTTATTTTGTCGTACGTTAAAGGATATGGTTACTTAACTTTCTGGGGTGTTATTTTAATTAATATGTTGTACCTCACTTGTTTATGTTAAGGTTAGATGTGATTTGTCTCCCAATATTCTGATGGTGAAGATATGGGATGGTTTATGGGTGACTTTTATGGTTTTTATCCAACGCCAAGTATGGCAGGTGAAGCTATTAGCCAGAACCGAGATGTCACATTCATTGGAAATATTAATACGGAGTTAGCGCCTTTAGACGTGGTTGGGGATTGCGTGGCTAGTTTTGAAGTCATAAGCTCTATTAATTTTATCTCATCTAGCTGCCTTGCAACAAGTTCTATTTTCATATCTGTCAACAATAACCCGCTTTATGTTCTTGATGATCAACGTTAGAAACTGCACTGAACTCGACAGAGTTATGTATGTTTACTTGAATCACTACTGGTGTATAATGAACTTGTAAATTCTTAATTGGAATGAATGGCATGCACACCAAAAAGGAAATACGATGTTAATCAGCCATTATTTTTACTGCTAGTACACCCATTTCAGTCCACAATTTCATATAAGGAGTCTGTGTTTCTTTGTGAACAAATTCTTTAGCAGATTTTATTTTCATTTCGTCAATCCCAACGAATTAGTTGTACCTAGGTTAAATCAACAATTTGTGGCATCTTATATTGACCTTCAAAATTTTCACCATTTTTGAACATGGAGGTGGTCTGAGAAGAAATTTTGAATTAGAAATCAATATATTACCCACATCAAAGTTAGTTCAAGCCAAATCAAATATTTTAACTACTAACACGAACATACTGTTGTCACTAACTGACCGTTACCGCATAACTGTTTAACTATGAATTATTACTCGTTTAAAATGGACGGATGTTGTTACTCTTCGGCATTTTACTTGACAACATCAGGCTTATTTTGTGATTAATCATTATTAAAACGTTTTTTATTAATTACTACGTTCCGGTCAGGGGACTTGGATTTTGAGATGTAGGGGTCCTAAAATTGTGCCTTGTGGTATTCCCTGTTTCAAAAACCATTTCTGTGGTATCTTTATCATGTTAAATAATTCTGGTAAGCAAAATACAATATCAGAAGACAAGACTATTTAATATACTACTATATATTGTTAGAGAGCGTAAGGATTAGGTCCATGATGTTAATATCGAAATCATCAAAGCTTGTTGTATCTTTCCCTTCTTATCAATCACGTTTTAAAACAAAACAGGTTACTATTAGATGTTCTTAACATTACAAAACAAGCTATATTTATGATCCTTTCAAATTGCTACACAAAAACCATGTTTCTTTTTTTCTACCACCCATTTGTCCCATACGTTCAACTATACAAATTATAAATTCATACAATGTACTAGGCTCCCAAAAATGTGTAAGAGGTCGAGTCTTCACCAGTGATAAAGATCAGGGTCCCTTTCAACATGGCTAGTTATCGTCGCATCTGATTCATAGCGTAGAAACTTTTTTGTAGACATGCCTTTTATATCTTGATCTATTTCATAAGCAAGTTCGGATTAGAATAGGATTAGTGTAAAATTAGCTACATGTATTCAAACTATTTTAGTAATATCGGTTTATTTGATGACAGTTTTATCGTTAGTTTTAACACAGCCTTTGTAGTGACTTCAAATGCTCAATCGTTTGAGTACACAACAAAGATTTAAATTGACTTGATTTAACGCAATCACAAATCACACAATAGAGTTTCACGTGGGAGGTTGAAAATCATGCAATAGCTATGATTCAGAATAATTCAAGAATTAAGTGATTGTTCTAATCCTGTGCTAATATTATTCAGGAACGATATTACTTCATATTGCGTGGGGTATTCAAACCCCTGCAGATAGACCCATATATCTCTTTGCTTCTTTCGGATCTGTAAATTATTACGAGTCCAAGTTCCTCTTAAAATTAAAACAATAGTCACGTAGACCTATATATCAGTGTAGGTATGTAACACTACCCAAAACATGTACAAGGGGATCACGTATCATAGAGAGCCGCCCATAACTTTGTGAGTCAAACCCCACAAATCGTACTAGGTATTTACTTCGTTGCAAAATAGTGACATCATCACGATCGGCGTTTCGCGACCACCAGGCGAGCATAAGTTGTAAGCGTTAGGTGTCTTGCTTGATATGGGCTCGGTAATGTAAACATTTCGTGCAACGCCTAGCAGGTTGTGATTGCCTAGTACGTTGTTCCAGAGGTTATACATTTCGTGCAACGAGTAAGCAAAAAATTATGAACGAAGAAAATAATCTTCAAACTGATCACAGCATTTTGATAAATGTCACTTCTCACGTTTTAAGCATACCCATATGCTGTAAAAATCTTCGATCCATTTTTGAGGCCCTTGCAAAAGCGTGCTTATCGACCAGGGACAAATCCAGTCTTCTTCTTCCTCCTCCTGCCCTGTTCCCAATTTTACTTGGGGTCGGCGCAATATGTCATTCTTTTCCATTTTCCCCTGTCACTCGTCATACAGACACTCACTCCCTTCCTATTCATGTCATCTTTCAGGCAATCCATCCATCTTTTCTTAGGTTTTCCTCTTCCTTTCCATCCATCTACATTCATACTTCGCACACACTTTGTTGCATGGCCAAATCCAGTCTTCTTATATTATAAACCTTAAAACTAAAAAAGAATCAAAGTATAAAAACACCTAAATTAATCGTGCCCAGATTTTTAACCTCACTTGGCTCAACATTGATTAATCCTGCGCAGAGAGAGAAAATATCTAGCGTGCAAAAGCCCTAGAGTGAGTAAATACATAAGCGCAGAAACCAGTTGTCGACATAAACAAATAGATTCTAGTCTTATTCCAACATACAGCAATAACTTTAACCATTTCGCATAATCTAAGTGTTCCCACTAAAGTTATAGTGAAGCAACTTAGTTAAGTTGCAAATCTGTATTTCAATTGAAAGCAGACTTTAGATTGAGGCGCAGATAACGACATTGTAGGCTAGAAATATGTACGAAAACGCCATTATATTGAGCTGAATTTTAAAATAAAACATAGGTAAGTATGTTTATTTTAAGTTGTCGTGAATTTGTAATCAAATCTCGGACTCTGAAGCTAAAATAAACGTTTGTTACAATTCAACAGGCACCCTGAGCGAATTAAGCCATGCGCGCACTAAGAATGATCCTAGATAAAATACTGTAAATTCTTGCGTTAGCTTTCCTGGGAAATGGGAAATATTATATCAATCGATATTTTAATAAAGACCAAAATCGTCTAAAATTTTGGAGAACTGGTCTGATATCCTTAGGTAGTTTGGCTCGACTTGGTTAACCGTCGCAATTTTTTGGGTTATGAACTTTTACATCATTTTGTTGCCCATTTATCTTAGAAAATAATGCTTGAATTATGGATTAAGTTGTATAGGTGTTAAAAACGGTAGAAAATTCTTAGCCGTTTTGTTTTTATGATAGATTTTGCTCCTTATAACATATCATCATCGTCAAAATTCTACATCCTACGATATAAAAGATTTACTAAGGTATGAACAAAACATGTTTCTTGGTTGTCTAGTGGTCTTCTTATTGAACATTTCAACTTAGCTTGATTTAATCCATCTTTTCATCTGCTCTATTTTTATCAACTTCAATCCTACAAAACTCCCTATTTCATAACTTTATTACTACTGCAAATTGTGTGCATAATATGAATTTTTAACCCATTGATATACTCCGTAGCTCAATCCTTCGGGAAAAGCGATCGACACATTATTTCATATCATTGATTGTGACACTGAACGCCTACATTCCACAGTAATATTAATCCTCTACCAACCTATGACGCCCTAGTCCATTTCGGGAGACAACAGTCTAGGACAGGCAAACTCGAATGGCTTTCCTACACGATTACTGAGCAAATCGATACAGAATATCAATATCGATAAATCAATCGAGCCTTATAAGATTTAGTTCTATTGTTACGGTTTTGAATGTCAGAAATAATAATGGAAATGGAACATTGCTGGCGCCGCCATGATTGTTTTGTGTTGGCTTGCAAATTCTGATCTCTGGGTTCATGTTTATTTAATTTTAGATTGATCGTGTACTTGGTTTAGTTGAGAATGCGTCAGAAATCATTATAAAAATTGGAATCGCCGTAACTACATACATATGTATAAGCAGTAAAGTTACCAACCAACATTGGTTTGACAGGAGTGGTATTGAGTAGAAACTAAGTATTCAATAGCCAAAAACTTTCGACCGAACGTTATCCAAATTGCAGTTCTTTCGAGTCCAAGAAAATAACATTCATACTATTTGTGACTATCCTTATCCTAACAGGTCATTTAAAACTTAAAAGGTTGTGTCATCATGATCTCCTACACGTACGATTTTAGTTGAATTAACGATTGTCACACATTTCTAGTCTTATTAATAGCAAGCACAATTATTCCGCTTTCATTTCGAGCCACAACACGCAAGTCGTTATCATCGTCAAATCAGTCCACTGCTGAACGTAGGCTTTTCACAATGAGCGCCAACAATTCCGGTCTTGGAAAATGCATCCATCCACCGGTCTTCTTCGGGCTATTTTATGTGCAAGCAATAATAGATTTTTATTCTAAGCTTAGTCTTGTCTCCACATTTCTCGATCTTTCGAGAGTTCTCACCAATCAGGGTTGTAGGCGTCCAGGTCATCCCGCTATCTCTTCCAAGGCCTACCGCGTATTAAAAGATTGCAAATCTAAAAATAATGTACTAGACCAGTTTCATTTAACAGCTTGCAATTATTTTACATACAGACAAAAAATAGAGCAAAAAAACATCCGGATATCATCCCAAACAACAAATATGCACAGGATAAAAAGGTACACCCTCCATTCTGTACCATCCAAAGGTCCCTTCTACCCAATTCCATTGTTCCATTACCAGATATTCCATTCTGGTACGGAAGGGGCGTGTCCGGGGGGCGGGGCGATCGACCGAGACAGAAAGATGAACCAGCTGTCAAATTGTTAGGGAATATTAACGGATCCACCGAGATAGAATGGGAAAGAGATATCGTTGGCATTTCGTTGGGAAAAGAATTTTCGTGTACGTTGCCAATGTATGCTGTATTTTTATTACTTTTTGTTAAGGTATTTTTAATGTAAAGATTTTATGTAGAGTTTTTCAATGATGAGTATTTTTATCATTGAAGATTGAAGGGTTTTTCAAGTCAACAATTCACTCGAATAAAAGGTATTCGGCTGAGAACGCAATTTTACCTAAATTAAAATTCGGTAGAAATTGAATTTTAAAAGATACGATAGGAAACATACTAATACGCCTTACATTATGTTTGCTATCCTTGCATAATATTAGAAAAAACACAATTAAAACGTGTCTTAATTGCTCAACATGAAGCACATGAGCATTAAATAAAAATTTATCTAAATGATTATTATTTTACACGTACTTATTGAATTAACTACTAGGGCGACATAAACACGCAGAGCTTTAATATTCCCAGCAATAATAAAGAGGTTGTTACAACATTTTCGAGATACACATCGCCTCATAAAAAAAGGAAATACATAGGAACCTACCATAAGCTATTCCCGTACTTTGCCGAAGCCATAAAAAAGCAATAAAAATATAATTTTAACTTTACTTTTATTATATCTATAGAAAATAATTTATTTTAAGATATTATTTTATCCGTTTATTGAAGTGTAAATAATAAATGAGTTGAAATAATGCCTATGATGACATGTTATGAAATAAAATGTTTTTTTTTCTGTCAGAAAAAGCCTATTTGGGTAAATAGTAGACATTTTTTATATCAGTTTATATTAATATCAGTTATCATCAATAGGGAGTATTATATTGCTTTTATTAATGTTATTTTTTTAATAATCGGGTTATTTTGTATTATTCATACTTTCAGTACAATTTAGTGCCAAGAAGAGAACTCTTTTTTAATATATTTGGGTATTATTTTTACATGTAATAACCGCCTTAAGAGTAGCTATGTAAAAACAGGTACTTACCTACTAATGTTTATTTTAATCCAGTATGACTTTTATGAGCTAGGTGTAAAATCTTGTAGGTACCTATGTGGTTAGAATATGACCGTTCTTGACAGTCTTGAAACTTATGTAAAAAGCACCTATTATGGGTATACCATTTTTGACACACCGGTATTATCATTGGTTGAATAATTAAGTATATCCCGATCAAAGTATTTAGACTCTAACTATGAATTTCCACGGAAAACTCCACTCTTTTAAAAATAGTAAAGGGGTTATGAAAAACTTATACGAATACGTACTTACATAAGTTTTATACAACAAAAAAAATGTGCTTTACAAGTAAACACAACGTACGTCATTACGACCAAATTCATTCAACAAATTAAATGTATTTATCGCTGACACAGCGAATAAAAAACCTCTTCGTTGTCATGTGACCTTGGTACTTGACTTTGACATCCAAGTATCAGTAGCCAATCACTGATCAATTCAATCGGAAAATTGACCACAAAATGACGATTATCTGTCAATCTTCCCATGCATGTCTATTTTGACCAAAATCTGACCGCAATATGAATGTTTAATTAGGGTTCCGTACTCAAAGGGTAAAACGGGACCCTATTGTTTTCGCTCCTCTGTCCGTCCGTCTGTCTGTCACCAGGCTGTATTTCATGAACCGAGATAGTTAGAGAGTTGAAATTTTCACAGATGATGTATTTTTGTTGAAGCTATAACAACAACTACAATCAAATAAATATTTTGTAGGGCGATAGGTACAACAAACGTGATTTTTATGCTCATTTTTGCTCTGGTACGGAACCCTTCGTGCGCGAGTCCGACTCGCACTTGGCCAGTTTTTATTCACACGCTATATAAGGCAGCCATATTGGATGCAAAAAGGCTAGATTATTCGCACGCTGATTTTAATAATCATAAAGTTAGATAGATACATTCGATTAATTAATCAGAATCTGGTTGAAAAAATATCCGTGGGATTGACCTCGGTTTATTTAGTTATTTAGGCTGTAAAATGTAAATAGAGTTTAAACTTGATAAAAATAATGTCTAAGGATAGAATATTAAACCGTGAGAATATTTTAAAAAATTTACATAATGTGGAAGTTACTTAAAATGCAGACTTTTAAATGAATCAGTTGAACTATTGAGTTTTAAAACCGCATATATTTTATCCGCAACAAGGAAGTTACGGTGCTTCTTACAATTGATAACTGAAATGCATCACTTCTTAGACTATATCCAAAATAAGAAAAAATGATATTTTTACAGTCTAGCTTACTCCCGAAATTTCGCCAATGCCCCTTAAGAATACATACGAAAGATACCTAACGGGCTATCTGAAACTGTCCTTTTTTGAGTTATCTCGACATTAAAGCTTTTAATTTTTCTAATATGATACTTGTAGGTTTTTTTCTACTTATTTCCAAATACGCAACTATTCACAGTTTATTAAAAAAAACAGTTTGTGACGCACACATTGTTATGGCCATCGTTTGTCTAAATGCACCGTTGCATATTTATTTTTATTTATTTATTTGACATACGTACATCCACCTGACCCAGCAAGCGATTACGTAGGAAATCTCTGACAAAGACATGGTAGTAGGTAGGTACTGTAGACTGCACATCAGTGGTAACTGTCATGCACCTTAAATCATTAGTAATAAGTACGATTTTCCTATAAAACTGTTACCACTGACCTGAAGTTGACTGTACTAAGATTTACCTATAAAGAATGCTTAAGTATCTCACGTACCTACGTACGTAACTTATTGTTTTGATTTTAAATCGTGATAAGAAATACTTAACTACGTACCTAAATGCTTGTGGCTGGAATAATTTTGAGCTCAAATCAATTACCTAAATAATAACCAAATAATTCTGTAAAATATTTCATTATTTACCTTTAAGACCTTTAATTATTACAATATGCATCGCATTCCTACCTTTCACTTACAATTTGTAATCAACTTCAAAATGACAATCTCAGTTTGACCCGGCACCAAAGACAAACATAACACATACAAATTATGGTTATCAGTACAAAAAACTCCTGTTTATTGAAATAAAAAATAACGAGCCGTATCGTTATTGCATTCAATTGGTGATTTCAGCTCCAAAATTATAATATGGAAATGAAGTTTGTCAACTGGATGGAACGGGCAGGATAACCAAAAATCATATTGTTTGGTAAATAATGATCATTGGCAACACTGATTAAATGAGAGTGGAAGTCGAGTTGATCTTTTTAATTATTATTTTTTTCAAAAATATTACAAATAAGTACCTACAGAGGATAATATGGTAACTTAATCCATTTTTAAACATTATAATCCTAATTTGAACGTGATGCTTAGGTAACTTAAATATATTTTTTCATAGACCATTATGACTTGCTAAGGGGGTGCTATAGGCCTCAAAGAACCTAGTGTGACCATTATTATCATGAAGTATTTTAATTGTCCACCTGCAGGGCAAAGGCTTCTTCTCATTCTGGAACTCAAAAGATTTCTAAGTATAAAGGAAGAAAATTCATTCAATACTTTACATAATAATTTAGGTTATTTTTTTTAATATCCTAGTAAACAATAACATTTAAAATCAAGAAATTACCTACTTCTCAAATAACAAAGAACGTCAATTAATGTACTGAAACAGCTAATTTTCTTCAGTCAATTAATTTTAAACAACGTCATTACTATAAAAATTACACAAATACGTAGGAACATGACTTTTATATGACGTACATATGTACAATCGCACTTAATACTAGCCGTTTTCCCGCGGTTTCACCAGCATCCCCGGGGAACTACTGCCCGTAGCAGGATAAAATATAGCCTATTTTAATCAGGAATAGTGTAGCTTTCCAGCAATGAAATAGTTTTTCAAATTGGTTGAATAGTTTCGGAGCCTTTAGGGTTCAAAAAAATCTCTTTATTATATTTGTATAGAAGTATTGATTAGCTATAATTTCGCGGTCGGAATTCTCAGACATTATTCCAAATTACTAAAAATCCCTTTGCCTCAACGTAGTCGATTATAATCGATTAATTTATGCCTAATATTCGAGCTGTCGATGTTATCGAGTCGGACCGGTTGGGCCGATCTTTAGGGCTTGGTACTTGTCATATAGAAACATGTAGTATGCTTGTTATATTTATGTTTACATGTTAAGAACAACAATAATGTGTGTTTTTGTATAAAAATGTCGTTTTTAAAGATAGCAGAATGGTTTGTTTGTGGCGTGCTTATTTACTTTATTTAATTTAATATTTCTTAATTCCATAAATATTAATTGTAGCCCTAATTCGTTAATTTGAAACTGGATTAAAAGTTTTATTATCAACAACGACTTCAAGGCACTTAATTGTAGTTTTTGAAATACCTTATCTTATATGCATTTTGGACCCTCGTTGATTTGGAATTTATATATTCACTTATACTGGTTTCACAGGAATATTTCCATACAAAACCAGCACATAAACTAACAAACAATAATTCAACTTCCATTGTTCAAAATATTCAAATAATCAACCGATTCTCGATTAGAGCAAATCGATACTAATCTCACTAAATCTGCCTAAACGGGACTTCATTCCTTGGTTGCGATACAAGCAATTGATTTTAATTCGACCGTAAACAGCTTCACATAATCGATACGAGTGCTCGATCTGACAGAGCACGACCGTCAGTGTGTTCTTGCCAGTTTTATTCGATACATGAATATTCATAAAGTTTTTTATAGTTGTATCGATTTGAATATTCGAATCGAATAGACAGTGTTTTGTTGATCAGTTGACGTGACTGTTGATGAATTGTTATTCCTAATTTGAACTTGGCAACACGTTACGTTCTTAATTTGAAGATGTAGCATTTTTGTTTGAAATTCGAACCGTATGCTTATTCATAGATTTGAAGAGAGATGAAAGCTCGAAGTATATTGTCTCTGGAATGTTAATAACCTCTTTGATTAGATCATCTTTCTCGTGCGTAGGTACATTTACAATGCATATTTTTTTTTTTCATTTCTATATCCTGTAAGAGTGTCATTTGTCTAGATTCAAGCAAGGTTCTTCGCCGTGAAATAAAAAATAAATATTCAGGGGAATTTGAATTGTTGTTCCTGGCAAAAGTTTTTTAATCGGTAGATACCTATGTTATAATTTATATACCCCGCTACCGTTCCCTACCCCATACAGATTATAGCGCGAAGGAATTGTCTATGCTTCCAATTAAATTCTCCTTGGGTCATTGTCAATAATAAAAACTATTTTAATCGCCAATAAAAATATTCTCTTCCATATTTAAATCTTTATAATTGATGGATTCCATTTCTATTTGCTGCTGTGAAACCGATTCTCATTTCAAATTCAACTCTAACTCCTTGCAATAAGGATCACGGCTCATTTTTCCGAATGTCACAGTTTAAAATTGTCACAAAGTTAGTAAAAGCTTGTCATCAATCCAATTTGAACTCTATTCTGTAGTGATAAAGACTAGATAAGACGCAGAATATAACATTGTAAGTAATGGAAAAGCAGTTTGACGTTTCCGTGGAAGCGTTAACCCCCCGTCGCGAAGAGGCAAAGGCCACTTGTGGGCAGGCCATGGTGTCCATTAAATTTAGGACATTACGACTATTTAGGCTGTTAGAACGTATTTAATAATCAATTAAATCAATAACATAAATATTGGAATAGAAATACACGGGGATCGGCTGTCAACGATGGTGGGTAATGATAAGTATGACACATGATAGATAGAAAAACACAGTTTTTTTTTTTAAGTCAAGACATGGTTAGAACTGCTTGTAATATTTTGATAGCAATGGTTTCAACACCGATATACCTTCTTACACTCATGGTTTTATCACAAGCCCCCATATTTTTCATATTTCTTGAGTTTCAGACCAACCCTTTAATTGCAGAAGAAAATAAGGGCCACTTGAAATTACAAAAGAAAAATACTCCCTCATTAAAACCTCAACCTATGCTTACTTCTTACATACATTGTAAGAGCTACCAAAACAAAAACAGAAGCAATTTGAATTCAAATGAGGAATTTCGAAGGACCTTCCTTCTATATTTTATGATGACGTTGGCCACCCTGGCGTTTCGTTTCACGCAGTGAGGTTACGCTACTGTTCAGCCCCCTGGTGATAGGAACACACTTGACTCGTAATATTTTATTTTTACGCTAATGACCGCCCGCGACTTTGCTTGAGATTAAAATTTTATGTGGGTAATGTTTTTATGTGGTTTTGATGAAAATTAGGGTTTAACTGTATCTGTAAGTGCTTTTATGTAATTATGTCGGAATGAGGAAGCTATTTAGTCATTAACCTGATAGAACTAGTGGTATCTAATAGAAAAAATTATAGGTATTATTTTTTACTTTATCAGAAAGGAATGAGAATGAGACTCGACCTAATCTGCAAAAAACTAATAATATGACAGTAAAAATGACGTCAGTTACCAAGATTCGAAAAGTACAGGGGTTCTCTTTTAATCTTTATTACATTGTCATCTAAAATAGGCTACAGACTGATGACCCAATTAAAGATCGATTGGGGCTGATCTGTTGACAGCAGTGATTGATTACCGATTTCGTACTATATTTGATGTTATAATATTTTCATTAATTTACCTCCTAAATAGCGCTTGCTATAAGTGGAGAAGCGCATAAATAAAAGGAGAGTTACCCTAACTCGTAACAGTCTCCATCAAGCAATGATAAATTATTATTTAACCCAATTTTGCTATAGGTACCTGATAGGCATGCAGTAAAAGTTATGTTTAGACATTCTTAACGAATACTAAATACCTGTTGATACAAAAACTATTGGTAGGTATTCTAAAGTATCTATTCACATGCCCAGAAGCCACAGATTATCAACATACAGATGAGGTTCTACAAAAAAGGCTCGTTCACAATTATGTCAAACTCAATTTGACAACTTGATGAACATGGCCGTTCAGCGTTTGACATTACCTCGTGGGTGGTCCGTCCGGCATGCGTGTAATTTTTTTTATTTTTGTTTTTCAATATATTTTTATTTCGACCACCATAGGGCGATGACTAAGTGGCTTTCGATAACTAGCTACCGACGAAGCGTTATAATTGGTTATGACTTTTTGGCGTGTGGCCTTCACATGACGGGGACTACCTAACGTTTTTGTATTGTTTGGGAAACATCACACACAACTTAAATAACAAGATTTTGTACAAAATGATTTGAAATTCAAGTAGAATATGTTTCTAGAGATTTACTATGATTTTCTTCCCTAGGTTATCCAAGCTATGGATTGTGAAAAACTAATCAAAATCAAACAGCCTACCAAAGACAAAGTGTACCATTCAAAAACAGAACCGTAAGCGCAAAATGACAGCACAAAAACTTTTTACCGCCAAAAGAACTGTCAAAGTGACATTGTGTGTGACATTACCGCGAGGGTAAATAATGGTGACCCTGATGCCGTGTAGCTACCTCGGAGGGGGTGCCTCCCCACGCTGCAGCTTGGACCACGCAGAGCCAAAGGTCAGATGCATTCTGATAACCAAACGTACGACCTGTGAGGATTTCCATTTCCGCATAATAGTTGCCGCCATTTTGACCTGAGATCCTGATAACCAAAGAGTTTGGTTACAAACTCCAACAGAAAAAAAAACAATAATTGTAAATAATTTTTGGAAATCCTCACTGTAAATAGAAACTTCAGTAGAAAATTTAGTTCTTTAAAGTTCGTACGATTTGAAAAATATTGTATAATTATCACGAAATGCACTCTGTATAAACGCACAACAATGCACTGCACAATATATTAGTTTGTTTTTATTTAGTTTTAGCTTGCTAACTCAGTATGTTTGCACGGAATGGCTCTTAATATGACGCTTGCATGATAACCTTTTGCCTTGAAAACTTCAAACTGAAACTTGTTCTGCTTACAAAAGAAGACCAAATATTAGGAGCACCAATTCTTTCAGTCCATCACCTACAAATGACTGCATCTTGGTAATTTACCAGTCGAAGTAAATCAATTAGAACTGGCCACACATCAGCTATAACAACTGTCGCGTTTGACATTTCAAAGTCTTCAAAGATCGATCTCACAAGATATGTGAAAACAGATTTACCTTTTCCCAATCTATGTCACAACATGAGATTAAAACAATCCAAGTGACACGACGAACTTTATGGCACAAGCCGCCATGATGGATATACTCGCCGCGTTATCTGTCCAGCGTAACTAAAACCAAATTTTATTGTGCTCATTGTACAAAACTGTTTATGTTTTCCAAGTGGTATAGCATGGTGAGGCGTCAGATCTCATGTTACCCATTCATGGGGACCATTAAAAAGTCGTAACGTACCTACGGGACAGAGGATCGTTAGCCACCTGATACCAGGCTCTCATAACTTGGAGGCGGTATTGGCTTACATGATGGTTGATCGTTTAATTTTGGTATGCGATGAAGATTAGCGCGTAACAATGCCTTATTGCTTGATGATTAGGCTACGGACGAGCGGAATGATTTCGCGGTACTGTCTGGGAAGTTTTAATAAGTCTATTAAAGACTCGTGTAACCAGTAGATACTGCGTTTTGTTGCTTTGGAGCTAGCTGGGCGGTATTTCTCGAAAGTCATTCGAATGGCTGTGTTCGAAATTCAAATTTGTAAAACGTCAAGTTTCGAATAGAGAACACTTATAGCAAACGACGGTTGTTCTTAAAACAAATCGATGGCTGTTCGAAACAAAAATGAATCGACTACAAAATAATAGAGATATTATTAATTCAATGGGCATTTTTTTAACCTATAACACGTTCACATAAAATACTATAACAAAGAAACAAATAGAAGGCAAAGGCAAGGAAAACTAAAGCCACCCAGAGATAACAGCAATAAAAACAAATTTGTCCGAGTTGATAGCCGAACATGGCGCGATTTATCGACCAAGATGTCTTTCTCGATACAACTTGTAAGTTCCCGCGCTTTATATCGATTGGGCTTAACTCCATTTTGTTTATTTAATCGAATTCGGACTTACTTTGAGATGTGAGATATTCGTGGAATTTTTGGGAATGAGGAAGATCTGCGTTTTTACTTGAATCGCTGAATTAAATTGTTACGAAATTAGTTTGGGTTGGTATCAACTTTTGACTCGCTTTCCATAAGCATATAAAATTCCACAAATATCTCACATCTCAAAGTAAGTCCGAATTCGATTAAATAATGTATGTATATTGTAATTTATTCGTAACACATACCTAGTTTTTTACATAGTGTAAAGCACCAAGCGGGTGAGTTAAGACTGTGGGTGAGGTGAAACTAAGCTATTCATTTATCCGTTAACACTTTAATTAAATTAAAGAAATTAACAATCTCTAAGTTAAAATTCATAAGAATTATTTTAAAAAATCCAAGTCAATAGAGAACATAGAACAGCCGAATTATTGATTCGTGATTTACCTAAAGATAGAAATGGCTATAATATGTAACTTGCACACATTGGGATCCCCACAACATTTGACATACAATTGCAATAAATAAAAATACAAAATTACTGATAGGGACAATAAAGAAATATTAATCATCACATCGTTCCCTATTCAATGCTCAAACATTAAACATAAAACAAATGACGATAACCAAACAATAAACAATGCGGGAACTTAAAAAATAAATCACTATTAAAAATTGACAGTTCACGCGACAACTGGAAAAAAAAACCGGCCAAGTGCGAGTCAGACCCGCACACGAAAGTTCCGTCCATTTATAAAACCGCATCTACCTGTTGCCGTTATCGATATCGAACAAAAATGGGCAAAAAAATCAATCGTTTGTTGTATGGGAGCCCCCCAAAATATTTATTTTATTCTAGTTTTCAGTATTTGTTATAGGGGCAACAAAAATGCATCATCTGTGAAAATTTTTAGCCCTCTAACTATCACGGCTCATGAGATACAGCCTGGTTACAGACTGACGGACGGAGCGAAAGCAATAGGGACCCGTTCTACCCTTTGGGTACGAAACCCTAAAAATCATCGTCATCTTATTAATAATCGGCAATATCGGTTGTTATCGGAGATAAAACGTAAAATTGGTTGGCCGATAAATTTTATAATTTATATGTTACGGTGCGGGAGCGAGGCGAGTCGTGGCCGCTCGTAAATATGCGCTCAGATAAAACAATAAACGAATTACGTTTTAAATAAAGAAGCGTTTTGTCCTGATCCTTGTTTAGGATACAGCATGTTGTTTTCTTGTAAACGTGTGTTATTCGGGACGTGTCATTTGGGGATTTTGACACGCCAAAATTAAAGTCCTAAGATATTTAGAAGCATTACTTGTATTAGGTTATGATGGGGTTGGCTTAGTTTTATAGTGATTAAAAGCCCCTAAAATTACAGATTCAAATACCTACTTTTTAAATACATAAAAAACAAATATAAAATTATATTTAACTTTAGTTTTCTGCTTCATATAGCTTCTACACATGGGTATATAAGTTGATAGTCACAAGGTATTTTATAGAGTACATAGGTTAAGTCATAAATAAGAATTACCATAAATAATGTTAATGTTTCGCACTATCACGAACACGATCTTATAGTTATCGTACTTACTGATTTGATTGATGACATTTTATATTATTAGCCGCGCCTTTAAATACTGCTTATTTACTAGAATACTAATTAAAATAATAGGTGCATTTTTAACGTCGCTTTGTTAACACGAGCTACATTATTACATAAGAAGTTGTTAAATTCTTCCATATTCCATCATGAAAAATTCATTCAACGTAGTTACAATTCCAAAATGGCCTTCCAAAAAAATACAAACATTTTTTTAACATTGATATCCTCCTTTTGTGAAGTCGGTAAAAAAATCTCATTTCCTGAAAACAATCTATCAAACTATATTACACACAAAAACGATCAATTCACACAACTTACACGAAATTAACACACAAAAATAAATTCTAAATCCAAACTGACTCAGCCTGTACCAGACCATCGGTTCAGGCACGTTGTCGCCGCGTAAAACGTATAAATTAGCCCGAGTTATCGGGAGATCGGGCGGCCTCACACCTCGAGAGGAATGCGCCCGCTGATTTACGCCCTTTCTCACACGATACCTCCTTCGCAGCGCTGTGGTCCTGGTAGCTTGAGGGATTGCCCAGTCATTAGGTTTTGTAGGAAGTTTAATTATTTGGAAGTAGTTTTCAAAAAAATATTTCCAACTCAGATCTCTACACATATTTAAAGTATTTTGTAAAAGTTCATGATTTAACGGCCATTCCTACCTAATATTCTATCTATCTATCTTTTGCTTGTATTAGAGATAAAAAGGAATTTAACATTACTAGGGCTAATGTTTAAGTTCTATCTCTAGTAAGCAAAATAAGATCAGTGTCCTTAATTTGACAATTATCAGTACGTTAAACTCGCTGCATGAAAATTTTCTGCAGCCATTAATAGAAAATCACGATTACGGAAAGGTTTTCCTTTCCTGTTTTTCTTAAGCAGTTATCAAAAGTTTCTATTCCATTTAAGATTTTTCTCAAAATCTTAGTCTAACTTCAAATAATAAAAGACACGAGGACAAAACAAAATAACAGTAAAGAATGTGTACTTGTTTAATGAGACAATTAATTAAAATTAAGTACCCAAGGAGTACGTTTTGTACTAAAACTACCAGGCGATCATGAGGCTATAAGAGATACGTGAAGGCACTTTTGTCACCATCTATTAGTGTAGGACAAAAAACCGTATATCATTTAGACAATATGGCGCCGAGTCTCGAGTAGGGTGAAACATACGATTATCTTCCAAGATTATTACATCCCATCCTGCTTATGTTACTAACTTAACCGGTTTGCACCGTTATTGTTAAATCTTAGAAATTAATTTTATGACAATTTATGTAAGCAGCTTGTTAGGAAATTATTGCAAAATGGTGAACAAAGCTATCAAGATTTCTTAATTACAAAAATTTGAGGCAACTGAAATCAATTTCCAAGTTTAAAAACTGCGAATTTACTAAGTTAATAATAAATCAAATAACTTAAGAAAAAATATGGAAACCGGCGTCACAATGCGAAAATCCATGAAAAAAATGTTAGGATTAGGAAAAATGTGTAGCGTTAATTCCGCGAGACAATAAATCGAGCCGTGAATGCAGAATGCTATTTTACTCTCATGCATATGCACAGGCGGCAAATATAATCATGTATATGCACAGGGAGCAAAGGTAATCATGCATATGCACAAAAGAGGCAGTTTTGCCATGCAACATGCAATTATAATTTTTTTTACGTATAATTTAAATAAATAAGTCTTAAATAACTATGTAAGCAAGTATTTTGTAAAACAGGCTTCCCAAGATAATTGCTGCTGTCACCCGAAAATTCGGTTCAGTTTTTATTAATGTTGTTAACTTAATCTTGATCTAACGAGGCGACATTTAAGAGGTTTATTATTTATAACTTGAGGTTTATCTCGAATCTCGGTTAGTTAAAGTTATTCACCGTTAGTTTAACCATTACATCGGTTGTTAGGCGGGTTACGGATAGTTACTGATTTTCAGATATTTTTTGGATTTTGGAATTAATGTCACCGAAGACAATTTGACATTACACATGTACAGTCAACTTCAGGTCAGTGGTAACAGTTTAATAGGAAAATCGTACTTATTACTATTGAATTAAGGTGCATGACCGTTACCACTGATGTGCAGTCTACTGTACGACATGGTAATTATGTCATAAATACAATTAATTATTAAAAATATTATGTTTTTCAACATAAACGGTACCTATGCTTGATTTATTAGAACTCAAGATAACGGTTTTTACCTAAATCGTTTCCAAAATAAACCGTTTAAAAATAGGCCTATAGGAACAGGTTTAAAAATATGTATATATGTATATGAGTTCGATAGATAAGATCTCTTCGCGTATCTGGTGCAATATTTGATTAGGAAATGATCGCTCAGAATTTTTCGCTATCCACTCTTTCAAAATTCGCCAATCATTGCAATCTTGCGTAGTTTGTAGAATGGTTTGAAAAGGCATAGGTTAGACTAGACTCCTAGCTCCAGGCTAATTTGTAGTTTATATTTTGAGTCCCATATTGTAAAACGAAGCCGAACTTTATCCATAATGGAGTGATACATGGAACATAGTCTGGCTGATGTTGAAAAAATACGTTTCATACTCTTTGTCCTACCGGGACTTCGAGTATTTCTAAAATAGTAAACCAGGATTGAAAACACAAGTACGACATGGTAATTAATTACTAATTATACAGTTTGCGTCACATAATGTCGTTCTGAAGTTAGCCACCAGTAGATTTACTTTAATTACTCAAAATGCACCTACTAATAGAAGGTATAGAGGGGTTATGTCAACTATGTATTTGATGCCTCGTAGTTGCGTGTTTCCTTCAAACATTTTGACTGTTTCGCTGGTTGCCAACTTAAGCACGGCAAAATACATCAAATCGTGAGAAAAGTATAAAAGTATTGCATGGCTAAGTCTAGCCCGAGGCTGGACACAGATTTTACTAAGTTACAAAATCACATGATTGAGCGTTTAATAATTAAATGCTTTTATAGTATTATCAAATCATCATATTAGATCTTATCAATACAAATGTCAATGACAGATTTTGAAGATAAGACTAGGAATGCATAAAAGTAGCGGCGGCTGGCAGTAGGTCAATCAGGTTGTAGTAGCATAAATTATAGATCACTCACTGCATCGACGGAAAAGTTTTTTTTTCTATTGTAATATTGAAAAAGAATTCTGTTGTTCAAAATGATGTAAAATCACTCCAATAGACGTAAGGAAATGATTATAGTAAATAGTTTCCAAAAGCCAGTTGTTTATATTTTTGATTTATTTATATTTTTTATCCTTGGTCTTTCTCTAATGGACTATTAATTAAAAATTACAATAATAAATTATTTTCTTCCGTTATACTAGTGAATATTTAGCTTTTTAATTTACCCATTGACGTAGTTTTAATAAATTATTATAAATTGTAGAAATACTTGTGTGATTATGTCTAATTTGTTGCTTTAAATTATAGATACGAGACTGACTGACTTCAAGATCTTTATCTGTTATTTTAAATCTATATTCTTCCTTATTTTTTTACTTATATAAAAAATTATAAAAAGTTGTCTCTGGTTTTGTAGCGGTATTCGACATACGTCATTTCAAATCAAATTGATTATTTATTAATTTCGAAGCTACCTGTTTTTTGATTAGCATCGAAGATTTGGAAATTATTTCTAAATGAATACTAGGTCAAAAAATGTAGCAAATCTATTCTATCAATTCTGTTACTGAACCCAAGACAAATTCCAAATTAAATATTTCGTTCCATCCAAATTCAAAATATTCCCTCCAGATTTTCTGTCAGCTGTCAAAATGACACTTAAGTTTTTTACACTCAGCATTTTTGTATATAGCCTGAATATGTATGTGTGTTTCAAGTCAGTATCTCAGATTGTGTATTTTTTAAGTATAAAAACCTATTTGCCCCGATTATTTGAACATCCGCTTTTCTTAAAACAACTGTTTACTTTCAAAATGGCCTGTAATGTAATGGCCTTTCAAATTCCTGCAGCCTGTAAACACAGGTCTCACCTAGCTCAAGACCTGGCCTTCCAATATAATTGTACATTATTTTTATGCCAATAAAACATTTATCATATGCGCGTAAAAATTCATAGTAAATGGTCGTTTTAAGGAAACTGATACATATTTATGTTATCGGAGAACTTGGGCCCCACTGCAACGTACAAAATTAATATTGTATTAGTAAATTAATATTGTACTACAGTCTAAATGTAAATAAAAGACATTAAAGGCGGTCTAAATAGGTACAACATCCCCGTGGCACACATACATCAACACTGGCCATTCTTCATTGGTTTACACACAACGTAGTTCCGAGAAGGGCGAGAGATGTTTGTGAAAAATGTCGCAGTAAATACTATTGTCAAGTGAATTAAATTCTATTAATGGGCAGCTTAAGAACCTTTGGAGATTAAGGCAATGGAATGTGGTGAAGTATTTTGGCGATCTTAGAATATTTACGTCGTCATTATCATCAGTCTTGCCAAGTTGCAAGGGTAACTGGGTTGAGGAGGTCAGATAGTCGCTCCTTGTAAAACACTGGTACTCAGCTGAATCCGGTTAGACTGGAGGCCGACCCCAACATAGTTGAGAAAAGGCTCAGGAGATGATGATAATTATCATCAGACTATTGTTCCGCGTTTCGTAATACACGATAAACTGTAGGTCCCGGCTGTCATTTGAACACCTTTGGCTGTCGTTACGACTAGTCAGAAGCCAGTAAGTCTGACAACCAGTCGCACCCTGGGTTGAAGAGGCCGACCCAAACATATTTGGGAAAAGGCTAGGCAGATGATTGCTATTCGAGACCTGTAACACCAAAAGGTTTAGTTTATCTGCCAGATATATTCTCCTAATACTGACACCTAAAGCCTGATAGGCTAATAGGACCTACAACCATAAGAAAAAGGTAGCTCAGAGTAAAATATATTGATCCAGATCTAATATCAAATCTAATAAATTGACTGGTCCTAAAGATAATATCGCTAAAAACTATATTTGCGTATTATCGTGACTTAAATCTATGATTTTGTCATTGATAAAATTAATTTGAGAGTTTATGGCAATTCTGTCAAAGGTTTGCTCGAAATAGCAAATCAGATAAGAAATGTTTCTAAAAATAAATAAGTTTAAATCTTCGTGGTTATAGTTTTGAATGATTCATTCAAAGTTAAAATTGATTAATAGTAGACACATGCAATATATTAATTTTTTGTTTGAATATAACCTGATGGTGGTTTTCTTCCGAGAAAAGCCGTAAGATATTTCTACTACATCATATTTTAATCAAATAACATTGATTAGAATAAAAGAATACCGCATTTACAGTTGAAAATGGCTCTGCCGTTACTGTAATTTAGATTGAATTTTTTAATTATAATTTTATTTGTAGCTTTCGCTAAGCTTAAAACAAAATTCCGTGCGACCTCTATTTAAAAACTAAAATTTTAAAGCCTAGAGATCCTAAGCACATTATATTCAATTTCTTCACCCTTCTCGCTTCTCACACTGCTAAGCACTTCTAGTATCCTGCATGACAATCGCGCTTAACACTCTGGATGGAACATTCTAGATGCTGACGATATTTTTGTATTGTTCCAGGCAAAAAGACCAAGACCTGACACAGGCACCGATGTATCGGATCGGTAAGTAAATACATACATTATTTATTTTTACCTTCATACGGAAGTTTGTTCCTATCTCAGGTCAAAAAAAAATACTATGATGGATAAATATTAAAAGGATGGATTTTTATGTAACTTGGCTTACCTACATATTAAAATAACATTAAGTATAGGCTACTATTAACTGAGTGTGGGAGTTATTTTCCTCTGGGAGCGGCAGACACCGCGTGCAGAATCTGGTGTGATATAAAAATTAAGCCAAAGCGGACTTCGGTATTAGCATTTTCGACAAATGATCGACTTCAGAGGGGCAAAGACTTTTTGGAATTGGAATTTTATTTTATTTTGCTATGTTTTGTGACCCCCTCGGTATTAGAATTGATATGATCGGTTAATTAAATGGTCTCCGCCTCTAAATAGTTTGTGAGTAAACAGGGGTGGTTTCACTTTCAAAAGTCTCGTTAGCCTTTTCAATTTTCGGAGTAGCATTCATCTAAGTTGTTGGCAATGACTATCCAAATATCTTTATAGAATCTGGCTTTTTCCAAGCAGCTGTATAAAAAATTGTCTATCTGTTCTTTGTCCTCGGACGAGATATTCATTAGGTATAGCTTACCTACTATAAGCATTTGACCAATTAACAATCACCTTCCTCTATTATTGTCACTTAACTTAAATACATTATGTAATGCAACTATATGCTCGAAAATCTCCGTTTAATCAAACATATCCGAACACCCGAAACATCAAGAGGTGCTCGATTCCACTCATCTATTCGCAAATTAAAGTTTACACCCAAATACTGCACACCCGTCGGTCCTTCAAAAACACAATAGCAAGGGTCCTTGATCCCTCTATAATCCCTATATTGTGAGTACACAATTGCCGTGAAAAGAGCTACTTAATAAAAGTAGTGTACACGCCCCTAGTCCGCATTATCACGCGATGATCAAAGGAAATGATGAACACAATAAGGTTTTATGTTACGTGACGATTTGGGACCTTTTTGGAGGCTTGCAATCTCTATGGTGATCTACTTTTTTTTTCGAGTGCATGTTTGGATGGTGTTCTAGTTTTAAATTTAAATGGAATGAGAATGTGCTCTGGTAGATTCAGTTTTGAATGATGAAATTATATCACTTTACGGAAATCTATAACATTAAGCGTTAGGAAAATCTCGCGAAATGAACACTAAAATATTTTTCCTAGCATTTAATTTAGATTCATTTTTGTTTTTTCCATTAAACAAAATAATTTCTCCAACTTTTACTGGTTTTTAAAATCATCTTTGTTAGATGACATGTTTCCTGTTTTCACAATGTTTTCCTAAAGTTATTAGATGTAATCTTCCAAAGAATTAGCGTTGCATGTTTATTTAGATAACGCCTACATATTTTCCATTCACAAAACAATATTAATCATTCCAAAACACGAAATACCATAAATACCTCAGCTTCGCGAACAAAATAAAAAATTACAACCATGTTTGGCATCTAACGAACGCATTCCGTTTTAGGCATCATATTAGTTAGGTTAATTAGTAGTTAACATGACATTCCTGACTTTTTAAACGTTGTTCGACATTTTTCGTTCAAAATAATGAATGGGCGAAACTTTAAAAATGTTTTGAGCGATATAAATCAATTTTTTGACGCGATTCCGTTCCGTTATACGGTATATTTTTTACTTGCGTCAAGCAGGATCTGAAGTATCGTATGTCCGTTGATGTTTTGTTGTTATTTTTTTATTTATATCCTCTTGTACTTGGCGTAGGTTAAATATGAATGGAACTCATTCTATGTCTTCAGAAGGCAAGTGGATTTTTTCATGTGTATTTTTTTGTTTTGTATTGATCACCTTTTACGTTTTCTTCATTGCTTAGAGGAAGTTATTGTGTAATGCAGGCATCACTTTTCTTATATGGCAATAATATATAGGCATTGCAGGTACTCCGGCAGGTACATTCGAAATGCATTCTAAAATGAGTAGAGAGAGTAGAGAATGAGTATCTATCAAATACATATTTCCAAAGCAAAGATTTGCAATGCAATTAATTTTTTTAAGCAAATTATAATATCAATCTTCCCTATCTAAAACATCGTAAGTACAAACTAAACACAAGTACTAAATCTACTGAAACCTGATTTCAACCAACATAATAAATTATAAGTTTATTTTTAACCCTTACATTACTCATTCGTACTGCCATCTGTTAATTTTTTACGACCACAGAAAGGACATTGTTCAATTTTGGCCTAAGAACCGATGTGAATATAAATTATACTATAATTTTTATTTATTTTTATATTGTTTAAAACATATTTTAGTATTCCACGGACACTTCAAATAAATAAATTCCAAATAAAAAGTAGGGTCACAATTATTGATGCCTTATAAAATGTTTCCGTCAGCCAGTGCTGCCAGTTTCGGAAGATTTCGCAATTTCGGTAAATACGGATCGAATTGAGAACCTCCTTTCCGAAATCGGTTATTAAAATTAGTTGGTAACACTTTATTCATTTAAATACCTAAACTGACTAGCTAGAAAAATACTAGTATTCTATATTTTTTTAAGCGAAATCGCGAATTTCTAGCTTGGCATTCGAGTATTAAGCCCCCAGCACACATTGGCCTGTGTTGGGCCAACCTTTGCGATGCACAAATGTAGTGCCACGATCAAATAGTGTTAACACATTGGAGCATGGCTCATTGCTGCCTGGCAAACCACTTGCGATGGACGTCGAAGTAATTAAGGCTGCGGCTATTTATCTGTACACTATCTACTATATGTATATATTTATATTATACTACACTACTATCATCATCATCCTCCTGCCCTTATCCCAATTTTATTTGGGGTCGGCGCAGCATGTTTTCTTCTTCCATACACTTCTATCTTTAATACGCAATCTAATCGTATTATACTACACTACTATATTTACTACTATATTCATTTTTACACGCAACACAAAAGTGTACTATTCTCAGCGGTCGGTGACGAACTAAACATTGGCCGAATGTGTAAACACCACACGCCAAGCTGGGCCACGATTCCTTTGATGTGTGCCCAAAAAACCTCGCCGAATGCGCGCCAACCTTGACAAATGTCCACCAACATGCACCAATACCCCGAGTACACATTGGTGATGGCGTGTATTGGCCACGCTTGGGCCAATGTGTACTGGGGGCTTTATACTTTCGTAATTGGCAACACTGGTGTACTTCAGTCAGTTTGCTAGTAGTCAGTTTGATTAGAATATAATTATGTCAATGGTTTGATTGCTTTGCAACTATCGTTTCTTTTGTGATTTTCTATGCGTTTCATGGTTTTATTCTAACAACTTTGGCTTGATTACGGACTCCGATTAGATTGCGTACTTGGTAGACTCGGCTGTGTGTAAAGGAAAAGGATTTTCCTGGCATTTTCGGATATTGCTCTGTCTGTGATCGAATTTAGTTGTATTATAATTACAACAATGGATGCAGAATATAGTTTATATTGTGTGAATTGTGGATCTGCTGGAGGTTCTTTGGTATTAGAAAACGAAGAAATACTTCGTTGCATACAACAATGGATAAGCTGGGCGAGATACCAAAATTCAATTGAACCCCCTGCACAGTTCTTAGATAATATATTATTGAGAAATATTGATGATTAAAAACCTTTAATTGAATATAAATATTGTTTTTATTACACATCTTCGAAAACCTCTTTCATTGTTATTGGTAAACCTTACTTTAACTGTTAAATTATTTTGTGTGGTAATGACATTTTTAGTATGGTCTGTCTGTGCCTTCTTGGTTCCGGACCTTCAGTGCCTTCAGTGCCTTCTTGGACCGCGGGTTATATTAAGAAACGTAACGTTGAAAGCAAAAGCGTTTAGGTAGTTGATTTTCATAAAAATTCTAAGCATTTATGAAAACTAGCCACACGCCCCGTCTTCGCACGGTGGCAATGTAAAACCTTAGTGTACAAACCTTCCTCTTGACCTACTCTATCTATTAAAAAAAATCGCACCCAAATCTAAGCATTCATAGGGACAGACAGAAAATGCAACTTTGTAAAATGATAATTGTCAAAGAATTATCTTAAACTTGACTAGGTAGTATCTCTTTTCCTAGTATCTAATAGAGTAGTCTTTTCCTAGATCTAGAAGAGAACATATAGAGCTGTACATAGTATTGTTGATATTTTGTATAGTGTAGTTTGATAGTACTACTCTGATATTTCACGCAAGCTTGGTTATTTTTTATTTATAACCTCAAAATATTAACTTTTTTCGTAATTATTTTAGTTTCCTGAAGTGTCCGTTCGTGAAAACTTATTTCATAGGATTCCATATAATTTTAAGAGTTTATAGAAGTCACTTTAAATTCGAACGGTTCTTAGGCAGAACATGTCGCACCCTTAGAATGAAAGTGACCGAATCCAAAAAATGCAATTTGTGGGAAATGAGCAAAATCCTCATCAAAAAATTATATTACTGAATAGATCTTAATATATCTCTTCCGTTTTTAATGGCTTACTATTGATTTTTACCAGATTTGTGGATTAGCCTTTTGAAATCACAATGGTAATGCAAATTTATGTTTATAGTATTATTTTATATATATTTTGACATAAAATATAAAGTAGTTTCAAATTAAGTCACTTTATTTCAAAATTATGTTTGCCATTCTATGTTTTTTTAAGAATTAAGTCTGTTTATGACACATATTGGAAATAATTCCGTAGACACAATAAATAATAAGACACTGTCATACTGAAAGTTATTTGGACATAGGGTATTAAATTAAAATGCAATGTTATAAAAATCTGAATATATTTATTTATTTCAGTCTTAATAACATTTATTCAAGTAACTGATTCGTTATCAGTAATTGAGAAAACAAAATCTACGGGACCTTTGCTTGTGTTTGTGAATAAAATAACAGAATGTATCCAAATGAGCAGGCAATGTCTATTAACCTCCTGCTTCTATTGTGGTGCCTTAATGTGGATATAAGTAGAACAGAGGATCAAATTCCTACTTAAGTCTGCACAAAATAACAAATCACTTCTGCAATGAAACCTTTAGTGGCAGAAAAGTGATATGTATCTTTTAAACAGTTCCGTTAAAAAGTCAACAATTAGAGTCTTTATGCAGTTCTAACTCGTACATCAGCGGCAATAGAAACTTTTTAGCAGCTTTAACCTTTAAGGCTCGAGCAGACCGGATGCGTATGCGTAACCACGCGCGTAGTCACGCGCGTGGTTACGGCGTAACCATGAGTTGTAATGTATGGAAATGTATGAGACAGGTCACACCGCTTGCGTAACGTAGACACGCGCGTCGTTACGCAAGTGGTGTGGCCTGTCTCATACATTTCCATACATTACAACTCATGGTTACGCCGTAACTACGCGCGTGACTACGCGCGTGGTTACGCATACGCATCCGGTCTGCTCGAGCCTTTAACATAATTGTTTGAACTCTCTTTTAAAGATGTAGGCTGCAAATGGGTTGTAGAATGATCTCTTGTAAAACCCAGAGTGACATTTGGTTCAGTTTCTGCTGCCTTTAGTGATATTTACAGCTATGAGCAGCCACGGAAGCAATAGTAGAACTTAAAGATACTTTCGGAACCCCTAAAGCACTACTGTACAGCTAACAGTTGCCAAATAGGCTGCTATTTCCACTAGTGTGCTAGTTGGGATGGTTCTACTAGTTGGTTAGACCACTGCGTAGTGACAGACGCAGCGTGGAACACTGTTAGAGACGCTAGTGTGCTCTATGACGTGTCTTGGTCGGACCATTTACCTCTAATTATAAAGTGTGATCTTAAGTTATTAAGGGCAAAAGTTGCACCTGCACTTCCTAAATGTAACAAAGTAACATGGGGTGACAGAGCTTTGCAGCAGACTAAGTTATATAGCAATTATTGTAATGATCTCTTGAAAAATGTAGACTTTCCCTTAGAATTTACTGAATGCAATAAAACTAGATGTAGAATTAAGGAACATGAAACTATTTTAGACAATATTTATGCGGAAATTGTGCATATACTCTGTGAAGGTGCAATCGCAAGTAACTGTAGGAACGGATTACAGCGCAAAAAGAGTTACATAACGGGCTGGAATAAGCACGTGAAGGACGCACACAGACAGACTCGGATTTTCAAACCTGGACGTTGTTTGGTAGACCGAAAAATGGTGATTTATATGAAAAAATGGTGGAAAGTAGAAAGGTTTTTAAAAGTAAATTGAAATGGTGCCAAAATAATAAGGACCAAATAAAAATGGACATCATTGCAAGTCATCATGACGCAAAGAATTTTGGTAGTTTTTGGAAAGCCACGAACAGGTTGAATCAAAGGTCGGGTCTGCCTGTGAGTATTGATGGCCTTAGTGATCCTGGTGATATCGCCAACCTATTTAGTAGAACCTTTAGGGTTGGGTCTCCCCTGGGTACGTCGTCTGGTGGGCCGGAGGTGGTGGGGGGGTCTGAAGACATGCCTATTAGGTTAACGGCCAGGGAGGTAGCTACTGTCATACGCAACTTAAAGAGAGGCAAGTCGCCGGGTCATGACAGCCTAAGTATAGAGCATTTGCTGCATGCTGGTAAACACTTACCGCGAGTGCTAGCAATGTTTTTTAGCTTGTGTCTGTCACTCGTATCTTCCAGCGGATTTACTTAAAACTATTGTTGTGCCTATTGTTAAGAATAAAACTGGAGATGCGAGTGAAAAGAGCAACTACAGGCCTATATACCTGGCTACCATCATTGCAAAGGTGTTGGACAGTCTGACTGATCTTGAGTCTGACTGATCTGACAGGTCTTGACCAGCAGCTGGATAAGTACTTAATACTTAACGATGCCCAGTTTGGTTTTAAGCCAACCTTACCCACGGAAACAGCTATACTATGCCTCAAACAGACTGTTCAATACTATACAAGTAGGAAAACACCTGTATATGCATGTTTTCTGGACCTCTCCAAGGCTTTCGACCTCGTATCTTACGACTGCCTATGGAGAAAATTGTGGTGAAAATGGAGAAAATATCAAGAACTTCCCAAGCGATATCATTAGGATGCTAAAGTATTGGTATAAAAACCAATACAATTATGTTAAGTGGGCGGGTGTCCTGTCGGATGCATACGGGTTGGAGTGCGGTAAAACGGTGTAGGAAAAAAGCCACATCAGGTTAATAAAATCTTATCATAACGTGTTGGAAATTAAGGTGAGAATCGATCAATAAATTGTAGAAATTCACAGATCTGAATACACTGATGTGTGGCTCTGTGTACCTAAATATCTTAACATACCACACAAATTTAATATTATAGAGGCATATTCCAAAAAAGTTACAACTTAAACTTTTTAATTTTAGTAATAAACAGGTTCAATATTAAGAATAACAAAATAATGAATATGCCTTTAGTCATAGACAGACCTATTATTATAAGTGTCGTTTGTCTTTTATAATTATTTTCAACTAAATAGACCTAATCCTTAAAAGGTCACTGAATACTACCTACATATTTTGTTCTATAAAGACGTATTAATCAAAATGTCACTTTATGACAAAAAATATTGTGTAACTTACCGTGGCAGTATTCGCAATAAACGGACACTTTTTGAGATTCGCCGATGTTTTACATGTTCACTCGCAAGCGCATCTGACGTAATACTAGTTCTGGCTCTTTCACACAATATGCGTAAACGAATAGCGGAACGAGTGAAAGAGACCGAAATAAGCGTAGTCTCTGTTATAGTTAGAAATAGGTCTCTTTTCATTTACAGGGTTATAGATTATGCTTTTTAAGGTCAGTTTATTGTAAAAACGAGAATTACAGGAATTTTGAATTAAGTCACTTTCATTCTAAGGGTGCGATGTATGGAGCCGGAACAATGTCCTTTTGGCAGTTGACAAAAAATGCAATTAATAGATTTTTAACGCTAAGCTGACACGTGGCCGCCAAATGGGGAGAGCCACCGATTTCGGGATGCTTATTATTTTTGTTGATTTGTTTTCTTTCGATTAATACAGTATAGTTAAGTGTTCTAAGTGGAAATAAAAAAAGTGATGAACACTGGCGAACTACGAAAGATTAATGAAAAAGACTAATGTGAAAAAAGAGTTTGGTTTCCGAAGTTATTTTGTCACTTAACTCTTTCACTGACTTTAGTTTCAAGGTTTCAGTCTCTAGGCTGAGGGAAATCGCTTACGTGTTACGTAAGTTTCAGATCGCGTACCTTAAAACCTAGGCTAGGGCTTACCTGAATTATAAGTACAACTGATTTCATTAGGCATTTCTAAGAGGCTATTCAAAAAAATACTTCCGTTCACGACGTTCTAGTCAAGATCTCTTATATCAAGCATTACTTATTTGCATCTTCTAAACTGCACTTACACATCCAAAACAGCTGATTACATCACTCTAAACTAATTTATTTCACTACCGATTGACATAACTAATAACTTAACAGCCAAATCCCTTAACCAAAGCCCTAATAAAGAGGTCCTTCATGATTGCCTCGTATATCCCGCTTGTCAAAGTGCTCTGAAGGTTTATTGTTCTGTTTAACTTTAACTTGACTGTACGATCACTTGTTACCGTAAATAAGCACGTGCCTTGATAATGTATTGAAGTGTAAGGAGTATTTATTTAAGAGCACACTGCAATTTTTTAGTGGGCCGATAGTTTGTTTGGGCTCATAAATTAGTATGAAGATGAATGGTAGTACGCACATAACCAAGGTAATTAGCCGGCATCAGACCGAAAACTATCATTGGAATCCAGATTTTCTTTTAAAAAAATTGCCGACTATCGGCCGAATGTTGAGTCTGCAATGTGCGGGTCTCTAACTCTAAGGTTTTTTGATGGTGATTGAGGTTTTAAGTATGCATTTTTATATGTAGGTACCTTCATATATTGAAAGAATGGGTTTCTTTGAAGAACCTCTGTCTCTCTACTACCGAAACCTCTTCACTGCTCCTTCAAAATCATCATCATTCTTCTGCCTTTATTCTAACTTTCATTGGGGTCGGTAAACCATTTTTTCTTCTTCCATACTCCTTCACTACTTCCTCCATTTGTCCTACTGCAAAATGACAACATAAATAAAAAATATCATTACAACTTCCAAAATCAGCATAGAAACCATAAACATAATTAACTAAAGACCTCTCCGAGCATATTTCAGACGCCAATTCACCCGGAACATAAAACTAAAAATGTGACAACTATCTTCGCGCCATATGGAATGTCAAACATGGCGGACTATTAAACTGTTTGAAGTCTTTTGTTAGACGAAATTAACGACATCTTATACGACGACTACCGCGAGTAAAAAGTCAAAAGGAATCCATTGAAAAAAAGCCGAAAACATTAAAAAAAGCTTTCAATTAAAAAGATAGTGACAATGCTAGCATTAACTGTAAAATTCCGGCGTTTGATATATGATAGTGTTGTTCCAATGGCCGGAGTGAAGCAAAGTGACACTTGAAAAAGGCGCGAACTAATATAAACATCGGCCATTTTTTAGACAAAGGCATCGGTGTTCAGCCTCTTGATTTTATATTATTGTATTATTTACGTTTGCTGTTAATTATTGCTGGGCGCGTTTTATTTATGTTATAGAAATAAATCAGTCGGAAAAAACTTTGATGTAACCGGAGTCTCGTTTTGAAGTGTATTCGATGAAAGTTTTGTGTAATCTAAAACGTTGAATACAAAAGTAGTAAAAGTATCATTAGCAAAAATAGCACAAAAAAGTTTAATTAATAAGTATTAACATGAAAGCACGAACACTAACAGCTAACGTATAAAATAATAAACTAAGCGCTCATTAAAAGTAAAATTGTTCCCGTACTTACATAAAAGTTTAATTACTGTTCAGGAGCCATTAAAACGATATCTAATTGTGTGTATATTGCTATAAACACTGCTAGGAGTCTAGCGAACACGCGTGGTAATCATACCAATTAAAAAGCTATTTTTTTAATGAAAGCAAAAGGCACGAGTCCTTTAGGACTCCTTTCTTTGACATTGAGCGTCATATTGCCATTAAGAAAAAACTTGACTTTGCCAAATTAATATTACAAATTAATGAATCATAGATATAATTTGTGTTAGATATGCAAAAACTTATTCATGTAGAAATTAAACAGGTGTTATGCTAAAATGTGCTATTAACATAGATTTGACTTTAATTATGTATTTTATTGCGCAAAATAATATAATAATGTGCTGGGTGGGGTTTTAGTACTGTGACTCGCTGTTTCTTTTTTTGATTTATTAACTTTTAATATCAGGGCTGGGCTAATGATTTTCCAGTTTGCAGAAAACTAGCTACTTCGATTTTACTAATTATTTTATTTCCTCTAGGTAGGTAAGCTTATTTCTAGCCATATCAACATTCACACAATCCATCCATCGTTTCTTTGGTCTTCCTCTTCCACTATATCCATCCACGTCACACGCCACACTATCATGCCCAAAGCCTTCCTCACAAAAATTAGCATCAGTAAGCAACGTAAACATCGGTTGTAAATTGCACACTCTTAAATTACACAGTAAATAATGAAAACAGACTAACATTAGCATCATAACTAAAAGGATAGTAGATGTTAATAATTTTATTCTGTTCAGTAGGTAACAGTGGCCGTGCCTTTTACTACAACATCTTTTTTGTTCAAAAGATTTATGATAAACTTAAAAAATATTGAAATTAGCCAATTATAATAACTTTAATTAATCGTCTTTATAATAGTCGAAACATAAAATAAACAAGCTTTTATGACAATCAGAAACAATATCATTTTATTAATAAATATTTATTAGCACATTTTTCTTGTTTTATTCAAATCGCGACGTCTAGTTCGGCGCGAAAAATATGTATAAAAAAAATCAAAATGTCATTGACGTCACGGCTGTCACGTTGACAGCGCGGGAATTGATTAAATAATGGCGGACGGAAGGGCTGCGTTCACGAACGTTGATAAGGGGCTTAATTAATCGAAACACGTGTAAACATTTTGTTTGATAAATCCCTCGTCCCTGGAGATAGGGGCCTGTGGCATCTGTTATACGATTCTGGTGATTTGTTTTAATGATACTAATTTAGTATAAACAGCGTGTGATTTCGTTTGTTTAACGCGCTCTTAATTGGGGCAATATGTTCTGTGTTGATGTGTAATGTTATGATTATTTTGTATGCTGTCATGCTGTGATATCAACACTAACTATGTCATTTTACTTTTATTTTTAAATGTTAAACTGTTCTATCGTATTCTAAAAACTCTTATCTGCAAAAGCTCATATCGTGAGCTTAATTGTTCCGAATTAAATACATAATAGATCTAAGACACAGACGACTACCCAGAAGCTTGACCACAAGAAAGACTTAAAAGAAACCTCTTAACTGCCCAATTTCTACGAGAGATGTGCATTTCAAAAGATCGATATAGTTCCTAATTTAAATCCGAGAGTAATTTAAGGATTTTTATGAAAACAAAATAAGAACCTATTTGAATTCGGAACATGTTTTTATTTTTAAAAGTGTTCTAGTGTCATCGTAAAGTCTACAATTATACATGGAGGTTTTATAGGAAGCATAAAATCATAGCTTTTAAATTGATTGTTTCTTTATCGTCCTTAAATTAAGACATCACCGATGTTTACAAAGGGCCAAGAGGAAGGAGTTTTTACGGTTTTTTCAAACCTCTGTTTAGATAACCGGCGGCTGTTTTGTTAGAGCCGTTTAAAAAGCTGTTACTTTGTAAACAAGAGCGTTTTTATCTGTCAGTCTTTTACTGCTTGATTGCTAAACAAACTTAAGGGACCGTTGAGATTTTCGCATTTTTAGATCCTTTATTTTTAAAGTTAGGGGGGGTCTACTTCCAAACTTTGAACGGAAAGTACTTTCATGCGCCAATTGAACGATGAAGAATTTGGGAAGGATGACTTTGTACCTTAGATCTGCTTAGTGTACGATAGTTTTGTTGATACATCCAGTCAACCTGAAAGAGTAAAAATATACTCATGTATTGACGTCATCTTTTTCTATTCCAGACTATCAGGCGAAGTTAACACAAGCCCCTGCGAATCAGAATCAACATCGAACTCCCCGCCATCACTCCTGCAGGATGCGACGTTGCCAGCTCTCCTAGTCTCCGGATCATCCACACTGTTCCAGAACACGACAACGACTACCAACACAGCGCTCAGTCTGTCAGCTGTTGACAGCTTATGCTTGCCTGGTACTTCAGAAGTGGAGAGCTGTAGTTTAGCGAACGGATGCGCTACGAGCTCGTCGCTGGGACTGGCTTTGCCGTTGACGTCGACTGGGGGACTTTGTTCGACCTCCTCGTCGGCTGCGGTAGCCTGGTTGATGAATGAGGATAGTGCGGGTAGGTATTATTCGGGACGAGTTTAGTTTTTAATATTTTTACCCCACACTCAATCTAACTTGTAAAGTAAAAGTTAGAATTCTAACAGAAAATTGAACAGAAGATTTTTAGCGAAATTGTCATTATGGCTTATCTGATAATCTTATTACGGAAAGTGCCAGTTAGTGCCTCCTTCAGTGCCCAACCTAAACTTAGACAAATTCTTAAAAAAGTTGAAATAATGTTACCGTAATATATTTGACCCATTCTCCTTCCTTGATTCCCGTTCGTTCACATCTCCTTACCTACTTTTCGCTCTAGCTTCGTGAACGTCAAGACCCTCTCCAATTCTCACATCTCTCTTCGAGTATAACTCCATAGAACCATAGTTTTAATTTTGGATCTATTTTTGACCAGGTGGTGTAAATAGTATTTATTTTTATGTCTACCTTCCACCAGGTGGTGTAAAGAGTGAGGTCCGCAGCCCGGGCCTGTGCGAAGCCGACGTGGCGCTGTACGGTGAAACGCTGCCGTACGACCAGTCTGCCCTGCCCTACCAGTATTATAATAGGTAATATACTTTATATACTACACTGGTTAAGACTAGAATAAAGTCGGGCTGGATGGGACACCGTTAAACTTGTTCCAGGGATCTAGATTATCTTGAAATCAGAGACAGAATGTTTTAGGTACATATAAGGCGTAGGTACCTACGTTTTTCAGTGACATCTTCGCACAGAGGGTTTGGTAAGGGTCTGTTGACGAGGAAGAGTGTTAGTGACTTATGACGACAGCTACCAGCTCAGCTATGTTGGACAGCTGGACTCAGCTTATAGGGAACATCATGTTATTGAATAGAGAGCATTCCCGATCCTCATACACAAGCTCTAGTGTCAAAGTTTCCCTAAAGCCGCCGGACGATCTCTAATATGGAATTGTAACAACGACTGTTACAGAGCAGTATTCGGAGACGCTGGCTTTATGTTCCTAGGTTTTTGCTTAATCGTGTTTAGGGCATCCCAACATTCTCAAAATTTAAAAATCGTCAACATAAAATGCTTCAAAATTCAGTAGTATTCGTGATTAGTCCAGAATAGAGCTTTTACACCGCCTGCTTAGGTAATCGGCTCGGTCAAACTGACTAAAAATCCGAAGGCGCGAAATTGCTGCAAGTTCTCATGTGCACTGGCACGTGTAAAATGGTGGTCACACCATCTACCTTATATCCCATAACATAGGTCTACGAACTCTAAGGATTTTATGAAACCTCGCAAGTGACTGAAATTCATAATGTTCTTGCGTAAGCGTCTAAGCGGCCGTTGACGTGCCCCCGCGCGTAAATCTACGTATAATCTTATTTTATTAATCAACTTGTACAAAGCAATAATAGATTATGCTTTAATGGACTTTTACGCTGTGTAAGTATTTTATTGGGCAGGTGTTCGTAATTAGATACGACATTTTGTAAGGAATACTTTCTTAAGAGTTCTGGGCTCCAATTTAATTACGTTTGAATCCTGAAAACGCAGACACTTTTTGTTTCCAAACCTAGACTGAATCTCATAAAAACAACTTGTTAAAATTCAAAGTACCTACTGTAAGTTACTCCGGAAAAAGCTCTCCATGAATTGACTCTCCCTGCCAAAACCAACTCATTCTTAAAAAGTTCAACACAAAACTGCCCCAAAATCGAAAGATGCGCTTAGCACTGACATCTTTTGGTCAGTAGTGAAACTAAAAACACATGTTTCTACGGACACTGACCGCCCTTTGAGAATTAATTCTGCTATGAACTAATAGATGGCGCTGTTCATACGATTGTCCGCCAACCACCAACAGATGGCTCCATAATTTTTTGTGAACTTATTCCTTAATAGTATTTACTTTTTTTTACATATATTGATATGAATGTTTTGTTCGCAGTATGCAGCAATATGGTAGCGGCAGTGCAGCTTCGTCGTACGTCAGCTCATCGCTGTACAACCAGCCGTACGGTGCATACCCACCACAGCATAACACTACGAATCGGTAAGTTATTGCGAATAATATACTGGTAATAACTACCAAGAAGTATAAACAGCAGAAAGTTATAGTTTTTGAAGTTAAAGGTAGAATCAGGCTATTTTGGAGGCCCTGATATTAAAAAAAAAAAAAAAAAGTAACTTTACATTGTGCTAACTAACACAACCGTTGGGCCACAAATTAATCATAGCCTGTGGCTCTTATAAATAAATGGGCACTGGCACACTCGAAATTAAAGTAGATATGCCTATATTACAAAAATATACTTAATCACCATGACTTTTCCTCCACCCAGGTCGTCATGCAAAGCGACGCCGACGTACCTCAGCGCTTACGGAGTGAGTGGAGTAAGCGGCGTGCCCAGCACGGGCTTCGGTACCCAGCCCTCGCCTTACGCCTACTCTTCGTACAACGGAGGACTGGCGCAGTCGTTTCCTACTGCACAACAGGTAAGACTTACTTAGATATACGAGATAGCCAGTACTAGAAGTAGTAATACCTAGTAACAAAGTAAACCTCTAATGAAACCTGTCAATAAAATTAAATAACTTTATTGATATGCCTAAAACCTTTTCCTAGTTCTGACAAAAATAAATACTTTACTGAAAACCGCATCAAAATCGGTTACGCCAAACTTGAGATAATTGCGCAGAAACGTACATATATTCATATAGGTCAAACTGAGGACTATGTTTGAAGTCATTTAAAAAGTACCCAGTGAAATCATGACAAAAAATAATTATTTATAAATTCAGCAAAATAATCAGTCATGGTTACTTTTTACTGTTTTTTTTCTCCTATATTAATTAACTATTTAAATATCCAGGACTACAGCAGCTATGCGGCCGGCTACGCGGACCACAACGTGGCTCAGTACAGCGGGTACTACGCCGCGCCCAGTTACTCGCCCTACGTCAGCTCGCCAAGTAGCAGCGGCAGCGCGGGACACACTTCATATCATTTAGGAGGTGCATTATCAGGTAATGAAAACCCATTCTAGAGAATGTTTAAAAACAAACGTGGACGTTTAAAAATAAACTGATATCTAATGCTACCACACATGAGCACACAGTCCCTGAATATAAGGGTCAGCTTTCAGTAAAAGTCATTTACTGCCGAAAGGCTGCAGCATTTTATGAACCCAAATGTAAAAGTAGAAAGTATATAATGTTATTGGTTTACGGAATCACGAACAATGTAAATAAAATGTAAAATATAAAAACTCACACTTTTATTCAACGAAAATCAAGTTTTTTTTAACTGCTGAAAAGCCCCGAGTCCAGGAATATTTTAAGTTACAAAGTTTGCAACCCTGCTTTGCAACGTCAAATTAAGTTTGACTTTGACATCTTCCATCATGTTAAACACTAACGTCAAAATCTCATGAATAAATATTACGATTACGATACTTGTTGCGTTTATAATGTTTACAAAGTAGTATTTTAAAACAAATGCCTTAAATTATAACAAAGTAGAATAAACAATCTCATGTGTTCACATTAATCCGTCGATTACAAAGACTGAAGTACCATTCCGTAAAGAGTTATAAGTTTTTATAGTGTTCTTACAATGAATAAAGAAAACGAGAATTATCATCAGAATAAGCGATTAAAATTAGACGAAGAAGCTTCGGAAACTCGATATGATGACTCTGATTACTGGCCAGACACGGACAGTGAAAATGGTAGGAGATTTTGTACTTTTAAACTTCGAAATAGTGCAAAACCAAAAAGTTTTTGAACCAAGTCCACCGATAGGCTCATTAAAGTGCTTCCTTCGCCGTGACATTGAGTATAATTTAGAACATTAAGGTCAAACCGTGATGGATTGGTTGTGGCTTGTGTATTAGTCATGATCAGTTTGAATCTGCTGTATTGTTTGAATGTTGTGTGTTATCTTGTCTCACCGCTAATTTAATTAGTATAATATGATAAAAACATGAACATTCCTTCTTGAAAGAAGTATGACTTAATATTTGTTCAGAGTAATGACTGGCAGAGATTTGTAGATGCATATTGGTAAAGTATTGAATTGTTTACAGTATCAAAAAATCTATAAAACTCTGATTGGGTATGTTCATTTAAAAGGTAGCCATACAGATATGGTTGAACTTCGTTTTTTAGCTATTTTGCTAGAAGTTAAAGAAAGGCTTAAGATAGTTTTTTGACAGAGTAAATATATTTTTCCTTCAAAAATACACACCACATCTTAGAGGCTGTGCAAAGTATTTCTTATTTTAATATTTATTAATTGCAGAATCTCCATCATCTATGCTGCCGTCAATAAATGACACAAGTCCACTCTCCCCCATCAAAACAGAAGTACATGCAGCTAGTCGGAGATGTCGAGAGAACTCAGGGTAAGGAGTATTATTATAATCATATAATATCACTCTAAACAAGCATTGTCTTACAGACATAATTTAAGAAAAGAATTAGTAAATGTTTCTCCTAGTCTACTTGCTCTAGAAAACAGTAAAAAAGTGTGTGCAAACAGTTCTAAAATATCCCACAAAATTGCAATATTTTAGTGGTACCTGATCATAGTCCAATCAGACTCAGCGGCTGAGTCTATTGACTGTCTCTTAAATCATTAAATTGAAACTTCATATCTCGAATGACTCCTCATCAGCTTAATGATATAGAGATCTTCAATATTACCATAATTAATAACATTTCCTATCAATTTCTTCAGAGAAAGCACAGCATCACGATCACGGGGCCGCGGCCGTCGCAACACGTCGTCGTCTCCCGCACAACACGTGCCCGAGCCGGCTACAGACAGAGTGTTCATCTGGGACCTGGACGAGACCATCATCATCTTCCACTCGCTGCTCACTGGGACTTACGCTACTAAGTACAATAAGGTAGGTTGATAAACATTTAAATGTATAGGAAGCTCAGTTGTGGTGGCCTGCTCAAGTGTGCGGGTTTCATTCAAAGTCAGCCAAGTACCAATGTTACTTTTTTAAGGTACTTGTACTTACCAATTACTTAGTAAAGATCTTGTGAAAACCTGGGCATTACTTCTGTGTATTAAAAGAGGCCTGTGCACTGCAGGGGAACAATAAAAAGGCTGATAATGAAAGTAACTATTTTCACAGTCTTTTGGATATTTTAGATTGTCTGCACAAAATGTTCACAAATAGAATCTTGATACCAAAATGCTTTTGTTAAAATACTCTTGTATCATGGTAGTTGTATAACCATAATAATTTGCTATGTTTGTTTTGCAGGACACACAGCAAATAGTTCAATTGGGTTTTAGAATGGAAGAGATGATATTCAGCTTAGCCGACACGCACTTCTTCTTCAATGATGTTGAGGTAAATAATTTCTTTTTCTCATTTATAGGGGTAATGGTTGGTTCAATATACTCTTCTTCTTGCCAGTAAAAGCACATAGGAAGTGGGTGAAGAGTGGAAGTCTTGAGGGCTGTCTTCTTGTAATTTTTGCTATTCAAAAAGTGCTGTTTTATAGCCAAGTAGAATAAATGATTTTGAGTTCGCGTAAATGTCTTGATCACTCTTATGTTGTGTATTGTAATAGTTGATTTCAGGCCATATTACTACTTTTTTTTACTACTGTTGAGCTCATATTTACTACACTAATTCATTTAAATAAAATCATCCAAAAAAAGTTTATGGTAAACTAACAAAAAATCTCTTCACCCCACAGGATTGTGACCAGGAGCACATAGACGCAGTAGCGGCCGACGACAACGGACAAGACCTATCCGCCTACAACTTCACCGCAGACGGGTTCCATGCGGGAGCCGCACCTAACACCGGCTTATGTGCGCCTGGTGTCAGAGGCGGAGTTGACTGGATGAGAAAACTAGCTTTCAGATACAGGAAGATCAAGGATACGTACAATAATTATAGGAATAGGTGAGTTTTCATCTCAAAAAAACAGGTCAAAGTCAATTTTTTTATTTCAAATAGGCCTTTGCAGGCTCCTATGAATCGTCACAGGCTACGCAGTATTACCGTCTAGCGTAAAGTTATCTTTGCGCATCCTTAATAAACTTGTGTTAATTGAAAGTACCTTCTTATGCACCTTCTACCGGAAAGTAAGAGCTATTTATAGTGTGAAAGAGGCGGTCCTATTGCTCTTCTATAGGTCCTACTCATAATGAAACTCTCACGTTTCTAATAAATAACCTTTGTGGGTTTTTAAGAACCTTCTCAAAGCTACCCCGAGTCTAAAAGTTAGTGATGATTTACCCGTGAATCTGAGAGCACGTTAATTTGGTCGCCAGCCAGATATATTCTATCTCATGAAATAAATCGTCTATAAACATCTAGTAACCTAATAATTTTATTTTCAGTGTCGGAGGTCTCCTAGGCCCAGCTAAGAGAGAACAGTGGCTGCAACTGAGAGCTGAACTAGAACAGGCGACGGACAACTGGCTCACGCTAGCCTGCAAGTGTCTCAATATGATCAACTCTAGGTATGTAATTTTTAGAACTATATTTTTAAAAAATGTGCGCTGAATGAATTGGAAGTAGTTAATTTGTGATTTTTCTGTACTACTAGTTGTTATCAAAATGTAATGACCTGACACTGGTCCGATTTGAAAACTGCCGCCAACGGCTTCACCCGCGCCGGAAAATCTCTGCACTCCTGGATGGATAAAAGGAGATTATAGTCTTCCTTGATAAATGGCAATCTAACACTGTTTTTATTTTTTTTTCAAATCGGACCATGACTTAGATTAGCGCGTTCAAATATATTTCTTCATATATCTTAGGGTTAGGTACATGTAGTATACATATACCCACCATAAGTATACTTAGATAGTCAGACACATAGCAGTACAGTCAACTTCAGGTCAGTGGTAACATTTATAGGAAAATCGTACTTAAAGGTGCATGACAGTTACCAAAGATGTGCAGTCTACCGTACTAAAACATACCCCAAAAGACTGCCAGAAAAGGTCCTTTCATTATATTTTCACAAATAAAACATTTCTTATTGTATATTTACAGAGAGAACTGTGTGAACGTGTTGGTGACGACAACGCAGCTGGTGCCCGCTTTAGCTAAAGTGCTGCTGTTCGGGCTCGGAGGCGTCTTCCCTATCGAGAACATATACTCCGCTACTAAGACCGGTATGTGTTAATTTATATCTTTATAATTAAAGGAATAAATAAATAATAAATAAATAAATAAAATATATCATTATACCTGTGCAACGGTAAATTAGAGTATCCAGTGTAGGGAATTTTTCCCAACATTTAACTTCTCTAACTAATATTATAATGCGAAAGTTACTCTGTCCAAAATTATTGAATCAATTGAAATGGTTCATACAAAGGTAGTCTAGACTCACCAAAAAGGACGTATAGCTTTTATCCGTGCCTAAATAGCTACAAGTAGTTTCGGGACAAGGAACCGTAGAACCGCGGGGGACAACTAGTAAAATATACCTTTTGAAAATAAAGGTGTCCCCTTTGGGAACCTAATGTTTCTTCATTAATCTATTACAAGATAGCCCGTCAATATTTTTGACAAAAACGCATTGAATTTAGACGGTAGAACTCAGCAATATTGCAGGTTATCTTACTGTCTCTTAGAAAAACAAATCGGACTTCTATTCTAATGAATTGAAAAATTAATAAGATTACCATGCTAATTTAATCCTAATTTTCACAGGTAAAGAAACATGCTTCGAGAAAATAAAGCAGCGCTTCGGCGAGCGATGTACATACGTCGTCATAGGCGACGGACAAGACGAAGAAGCGGCGGCCAAAGCGAAAAACTATCCTTTCTGGAGAATATCCAGCCATTCGGACATCGCCGCTCTTTACAACGCACTGGATATGGGCTTCTTATGATCTACTGGTACCCTGGTACTTGAATGCACGAGATATTGTTTTAAATTCAATTTTAATAGAAAGGATTATCGTTTACTGGAAATGATATGCTATCGAGTCTCCTATGATCTACTGGTACCTTAGTACTTTATAATCACGCGGGGATTTAAAGCATTTGATGAAATATCTTGATTTTTTGGGTACCCTAGTACTTGTGGACCACATGAGAAATTACAGCGTTTCAAATTGGAAAGTTAACTACTGAAAATTGTCAGAGCAGTCGTTCTAAGTTCTAAGAGCTTCTGATGTCCTGGTTTTGTGGAAGGAAGATGAATATTAAAAAATCGTCTTTCGCTATTGTCGAAAGGATAAAGACAAAAATCTACTGTTTTCTAAGACCAAAAAAAACATGGTAAAATCTTTGATACTTCCTCAGAGAGGTTTCATTAAAATGAATATCTAAAATACCTATTTGATGGCCAATGACATACACTCGATCACTACTTCGTCTGATTTCAGAGCTTCCTATAACCAAAGCCAAAATTTTTGATACTTTTACGAAACGACATTATGTGAAAACTATTTTCACAAACACTTATTGAGACAATGCCTTGAAGCGGCCAAAAAAAATTCGAAAAATCTTCTAGAACATTTTTCTAAAGATTTAAGATGACTTTAAGAGGTATCTTGATCATAAAATACAGTAGTTAGAAGAATTAACATAGCTTATGAAACAAACTATTTTTTATTTATTATACAGGTTGATAATTTTATTTTTTTAGCTCGCTACAGTTGTAGATAAATATATGAATGGATTCGAGTTCAGTATGTTGGTAAAACTGCCTGTGGTTCATGCCTGAATGAATGCAGAATCTGATATGAAGATTTTCTCATTTATACGCAAATGTGCAAAAAAATGTTCATGCTAAAGTAAAAAACTTTCTAAAAACACTGAAATAAACTGAACACCCATTAATTCTAATATTTTCAATGGAATTCATTGTAAGTGTGAAATACTGTTCTATTTGAATAAGAATTTGTGCACCATATATACAAACTTACCTCCCCACTCAGAGACATTTAATGATTACTTAAGTCACTCCTTAGGGACGAAATGTCATACAAATCCTTCACTAAAGAATGGCTTAAGTAATCATTAAATGTCTCTGAGTGGGGAGGTTAAACTACTTTACTGAATAAAAAATAATACAGGAATACTTCGACGCCTAACCAATGTTCTTTTATAAGTATGTATTCAGATATTTTTACTTTTTTACATAAATATAGTTTGGATCCAGGCTACACTCTCATATTGTTTTCGAATCCATGTACTAGGCTAACATACTGTCGCGGAAGTACGAATGTTTTAAAATATCGAAGAAATAAGACTTTAGAACTCGCGACAACTATCTTAGCCCATATTACCTTCTCGGCTCCATAAAAGTACATTTTTTTCATAAAAACATTAGTTTCGGGGCCTCAGCTATTTAAATATATTAATTATTTTAGTTTATAAAAGCTCAAAGTCAGCTCAAAATCTACGAAACTAAAATGGATAAATGATATGATTTTTTGTAAATATTTATTGAAAATAGTAGCGACGTAGTGTTTTGTAAGTCCATTCCTACAATAAGTTTTATATAATCTTTACTGTAATTATTAGGACAATGTATAGCAAATAAATGAGTCTTATAGTTTTTCTATTTGTTTTCGGGATGGTCTTAAAGTATCGATATTTATTGGGGTACAGCCTACTAAAATAAAGATTAAATGATGTCATTATTAGACTGTACCCAAATAAAAATTCACACGAGTTTGGCATATGTAATTGTAATATTATACCTATGTAAAACAAAAAAATTGTTCCTGTTACTCTAAGCACAAGCGTTTTTGATATCTTCCATTATGGACACGAAATAATTCTTTGTATATCTTTCAGAAACTGTACAACTACTCAAGACTTTTCATTTCACGAAACGTAGCAATATTTTTAAATGTTATTAAAAATAGAAAAAAAAATTGTAAATAAAAATCTAAATTTTAGATTAGATATAGCTTATTAATCTAGTTCGAAAGTTATTATTATTCGATTTGTAAATAAAATTATATTATTTGACAATTTATTTTGTTGTTTTACTTATATTAAATTACATAACGACCTGTAACAATCTGTACCAGGATTATTTAATGTATTACCCAAATGAAACACATGATCAAATAAAAACACAATAAATCTACAAATTGTGTAAAGGCTAGATTCCACCGATGCTTCTGGTGTACTCGCTCTAGGAAATAATAATAAATTGTGTGCGAATATTTCAAAAATGTCCGCGAACTTAGCTAGCTGTGTGTAACTCACGACGATGCATACTCATTTTTTGTTTGTGAACTGTACGAATTGGTGAAATCTCGCTATGATAATCAGTCACTGATAGGCATACTCCTCCTCCCAGGAATCCATGAAGACTACTAGGAAAAAGAATTTATGTAAAACAGTACCAAAATAACAAAAATTTGGAATGAAATTTTAAATTAACATCGGCAACCCTACCAAGCCGTCATTCCGTCGCTAAGCAACGATTAACAAACGTAAACAAAACAAAACGAGCTAGTCACCAAAAATAAAGTTATCAAACAAAATGAAGGCAGTAGATACGATATTATTCGACGTGTCCAAGAATGAGCTGTTTAAGATCAACGAGAATTACAAGATGCTGCATCGGAAGCTCAAGACTACGTGGAAAGTCATGATGTGGGTTTGTTTCTAGCATTATTTTACTGCAAACAGTCTTTACATACATGCTTCCTGCTCCGATCTAAACAGTTCAATCTGTCTACTAGCTTATTCCAGGGTGCACTTTCGTCCCGTCGAAACTATTTAGAGCATTCGTATAAAAAGTAGCTTTCCTCTATAAATAGACTGTCTCATCATCCTCCGAGCCTTTTCCCAACTATGTTGGGGTCGGCTTCCAGTCTAACCGGATTCAGCTGAGTACTAGTGCTTTACAAGGAGCGACTGCCTATCTGACCTCCTCAACCCAGTTACCCAGGCAACCCAATACCTCTTGGTTAGAGTGGTGTTATAAATAGACTGTCTAATACTGAAATATTACTTCAAATCGGTGCATTATTTCTAAGATTAGCGCATTCAAGCAAACAAGCTTTAGATTCACACAAAGTCTGTAATGTTTTACGTAGAGGACAGTGGAAGCCAGTAAATCGTTGTAATTGTTAGATACCTACAACGTACCTACAACTTGAGCTTAAGTTTTTGTTTCTGCATATCCTAAAGCTACTCTCTCCCTACAGAAACCGCGAGGAAATATCGTCGAACGTTCTAGAAGACGTAAAGATCCTCATAGTGGCTGGGCCTCAGAACGCATTCACGGATGACGAGCTCGCGTCTCTCAAGCTTATGGTGGAACGAGGGGATTCAGTCCTGGTCGCCATGTCTGATGGTGGCGAGGAGAGGACGAATACTAATATCAACTTCTTTTTAGAAGAGTTTGGGATCGTTGTGAATAATGGTGAGGAATGTGACTGGTATCTTTGGTTTATCATTTGAATGTAACGGTTTTCCCGGTCTAGGTAATATAATTACTGTGGCACAGTTTGTCCTGTCAAAATAGGAATATGACGCAATTTAGTAAAATACGGCATCATTTTAACCGATCTGAAAAAGAGGAGGTTCTTAGTTTGACCTGTATGATTAATGACAAACTTAGGAAAGGCTTTCAGGTATATTATTGACCACGGATTATTGACGTAGAATGTATTTTCTGGAATCTAACTTAAGTGTCTACTGGTGTACCATTTCTCTCTAAGTTTTGAACAGTAATAAGAGTAGAGTAATTTATGATGGTTAGTTATCTGATCGTCTTTTCCACAGACTGCGTAGTCCGCGCTAACTACCACAAGTTCTACCATCCGAAAGAATGCCACGTGTCGAACGGGATCCTGAACCGAGCCATCACCAAGTACCTGATGAAGATGCCCAACTACTCCAGCGAGTCTGATGATTTTCTGTAAGTTGCTATGCGTTAATTAAGTGTAGGATTTTAGACATTTCAAAACTATACATCTCTCTATTACTCCACATTAAGAATTTTCCTATCCAATGTCTGACTTAGAACCAATGATCGATCAAATTTGTAAAAAACATCTCGAGGAATCCTAGGCTCCTATAAAGTCTGAAACCACCAACCCGCATTAAGCAAGAATGGTAATTAACGCTCAATCCTTCTCTGTATCAGAGAAGGCCTATGCCCAGCAGTGGGGCAATAAAAAGGCTGATGATAAATTGAGTTTGACTTTGACATATCAAGATATCTCCAGTCTATATTTTTTTCTATTTCTCACTTTTAGTGAAGACCCAGCGACTCCAAACTTCGTATACCCATACGGAGCCACACTGACAGTCAAGAAGCCGGCGGCTGCTATTCTGTCCAGCAGTGATGTTTGCTACCCTGTCAAGAGACCTGTTGCAGCTCTGTATACTTCAGAGAAGAGTGGAGGTACAGTGGCTCTTCTCTTTTATGATGTCCTGGTATCAGTTCTACTGAATGAGGCGGTCAAGTGAGTGGGATTGCAATATTGAGATTTTGAGTTGTAAACGACAATAGAAATGGACATACATGAAAGTTATGTATAAAGCTAATGGTGTCTTGTGACATTTCCATTGATTAAAAAGTTGGCCATGTAATTGAAGCCTTAGCCTTTGAGCTGCATCGACGCATGTAATCATTTGGTCCTAATTTTTTAGCCAAACATTGCATACCCCTTTTAGTTTAGTGTAAAACTATCTTAATAACTTCATTAAAAGGGTTGTGAAAATATGTAGTTTCTTAAAATAGGGCTTGTGTTTAAACACCACCCAAAAAAGTACCTATTTTACTACCAAAAAAATTCTAAACGGTTACCAAAATGGATAAATGGTCACCAAATAACGTTTCCAAAAATATTATTAGAAAAAACCATTTTTTCGTATTATTGACTACTAAAAAAATATATGGACGCCTTTAAAATACACTTTAGACCAAATATTATATATTGTCACTACTTAGATGTTACCAATTATGTAATACCATGACTCCTAATTTGGTAATTTTTGTTAGACTAAAAAAGCTAACGATCGCTAGAATATTTCCCAAATACCAATTAATATACTAGGGTTCCCAAACGTACGTCGCTTATTTATTTTTATATGAATTTGTGTGTAACTCAGTGCGTTTAAAATGTAAGCACGCAACATGCAGCAAGCGTGGCTTCTGTCACGGCTCCGGCGCTGCAGGGCTCCGGCGGTCCCGCCTCGCCCCTCCGCGCCTACGCGGAATTGAATTGCACTCTAGGGGTAGGGCAGACAAGACTACGTGGAGTCGGTTTTGCAGCGATTCATTTTCGTCACTAACTTTGATTTTTGGTAGTAATATTAATCTTTTAGTTGGATAGAATTTGGTGACCATTAATCCATTTTGGGAACCAAAAATAATATTTGTACGAGATTTGCGATTTTTCTGATGTTATTTAATTTTTTTTGGATCATAACATTATATACTTTAGTGCCCTTTTAATAAAGTCAATTTATTTTTTTTGGAGTTGTTTATTTTATTTGGTGCCTCAGCTTAGAGTCTTAAAAATATTTTTGGTGACCGCCTAAATTATACCCTTAAAATAGAACCCCAGTTTATAAAGCATTATAATACTTTCCTGATCATCTTATGTGCTTTTCGTCTCCAGGTAAACTATTCGTCATAGGCTCTGGTCACTTCTTCGCGGACCAGTACTTGGAGAGCGAGTGCAATGACCTCATTAGAGAGATGGTGTTCAATTACCTCGGCGGCCTCACCGACCTGCATCTCAATCCCGTCGATGTTGAGGATCCTGATGTAATATCTTTGTTTATTTATCTCCATATTCCTTGCATTTCTAAATTTGAAATTTTAAGTAAAAAATAGGTGGCCACTGATATCGGGGACAGGGTCCGAGGTACCGGTGGTTAAAGCTCCAGAGACATTTTTCCTTGTCCAAAATTCCACCAACCTTAGTGAACCCATAAATTATTTATACAAGCAATAGAATTTCGTTGTTCAAACACGTGTTTGTATCTTGTTCAAATATCCCTAAGTTGAGAAATGTATTGCACTTTGGTAAACTCTCAAAAGTCTACCAAACTGCAACTTGGGACTTGTCACTTATCCCACGCCAAGTAACAAAGTCCTTGAAATATCAGCTGATTTTAACAAATCTCATAAATTACCTCTATAACATAATCATAATCATGTTCCCCAGCGGCGGCCCTAGCCATTGCGAGGCTACGTGCGGCAGGTCTATGCGAGGCCCTTTGTCCTACGTGAAAAGTATGTGTTGCGAGAGTAAGCTGGTGTTTTGATTTAGCTAAACGTCATGTTTGAGGAGAAATGCTTAAGTTAAACAAATTAATAAAAGTTAATTTTTACTACAGTTTATATATCTTGTGTCATCGAATTCCTTAAACATGTTTTAATAATTTTAAATCACGAAAAACTGCTTTTTCGATATTATTATTTTATTATTCGAATTCTCAAGACTATTTCGGCGCGATGTAAGAAGAGTGTAGCAATAGTTAATAAGCACGAGCGAAGCGAGCGCGAAATTTTTATAGTTTATGGTCTGAAAAGTTAATTGGAACCAAAGGCGTCGTCTTGTGCAATCATTACCCTAGTGGCCCCTGTGTATTGAAAGATTGTGATTATTAGGTACCAACATATGAATGTCAAAGTACTTAGAACAGTTTATTAATTAACCCAAACTAAAGAACTTAAATACCTATAATAATGTTATCATTCAGTAAAAGATGTTGATAGCGACAATTTTTTGGTGGGTTTCACGAAAAAATTACCATACAAGACACATGTCATATGTAAGGAAGCGCGAGCGAAGCGAGCGCGAAAATTTTTGTAGTCTAAGGACACAAAATAACTAAAAACCAATGTAAATTAACAAAGCAACGTCAAAAAGTAAGAAATGCACAGAAAGAAACGAAGTTGAAGAGAGCGCGATTCTTTCCTTAGTGTTTTTATGAAGTAAACATATCATGAAAAGCCGAAATGAGCAAAAAGCCATGAAAAATATTTTTTTCGGAATTGAATGCCTCAACAATTAAACAAAGATTAATTGTGACCTCTGACACATGGAGCCGCGAGCGCAGCGAGCGCGAATTTTTTTGGGGATGCAAAGGGTGAAGCCGCTAGAATTGACAGGACACGACCATGGCTTTTTCTAAAATTTTATTGCTTATCTACTAAATATTTTTATTTCATAATTCAGTTTTAGTCATGGTTTCATTTTGCCGCCCCCTAAATCCCGGCCGGGGCTTTTGCCCTTGATCTTAAATAGTTTAAATGTTGAAAATGATCTTTCAACAGATGCAACTGAAACCGGCAGTGTAAGTAATTTCTTAGCGCTATTGCTGTGTTCGGTAATATTGAAATCAAATCATTGGTAAAAAGATATTGTATTTTTTAAATATAACGTGATAAGTCGCTCGATTTGCCGCCCCCTAGGACGTGCCGCCCGCGTGCGGTGCACGCCATGCACGCTTACGGCGGGCCTGCGCCCGGGTGCAATCATGACCCAAGCGCCTCCTATATATTGAAAGATTGTGACTTGAGTAGTTCGAATGTTGTAAATAAGAAAGTTCATACGGAAACTATGAGTTATTTTCTTGTTAATAAAAGGACTTAAAAGCGGCACTACCTTCTAGGTTTGGCTAAAAAAGCATGAAAAAATCGGTAAAAAAACTTTTAAGTTAAACGGTTTTATCTTATGTGTACTGAAAACTAGAAAATAAAAAAATAGTTACTTACCTGTCAACCTACGTAGGTGGTCCCGGTCATATTAAACTAAAATAAAAACGTGGGGCCCCTGTGAAATCCTACCTATGGCAAAGCATATCGTTATACTTTGGTAGATCATGAGCTCGGCGTTCGCTGGTGAAGCCGCTACGGCTGATTATTGATTGTCAAAATCTCCAGTTACGATTATAGTAAGTCGATGCAATCCACACCTATTATACCTCTAGAAGAAAGTACTACAGCAATAGTTAATGGGCCCCACGTTTTTATTTTAGTTTAATATGACCGGGACCACCTACGTAGGTTGACAGGTAAGTAACTGTTTTTTTATTTTCTAGTTTTCAGTACACATAAGATAAAACCGTTTAACTTAAAAGTTTTTTTACCGATTTTTTATTTTCTAGTTTTTAGTATTTAATGAAAATGCCTACCGAATATTCCTCATTCTATCTAATTCATTTAGTGCATCATTATTACACGGTCTCTTACCTGACAATTTATTACAATCTAATTCCTCAATACATAGCCCTTCCAGAATTTTTTTTTTGTAACAACCCCAAAAATCATCACATGACCTCTCCTGCTGTGGGTCAGCAGCGGTGAGGGAGTGCCAGACTCTTGACTAAAAACCGTTTTGTTCCGTCGTAGGCCTTTTATGTACCAGGGCCGCGGTAACTCTTCCGAAGGCCTTGGCCCTGTTGGGCCCCGCTGGAGTTACTGACAGTTTTCTACTTGTGAAGCCCTTTCATTTGATACCCATATTGGTGGGATTGATAAAACCTACGTTATCCGCCATTTTGTAGCGGCTGCCATCTTGGATTTCAATTTTTTATAGTGTATTGTATTCTGCTTGTTGAGCCCTTTCATTTGATACCCATATTGATGGGATTGATAAAACCTGCGCTATCCGCCATCTTAGATTTCAATTTTGCATAGTAAATTGTATTCTACTTGTTGAGACCTTTCATTTGATACTCATGTTGATGGGATTTACAAAACCTAAGTTATCCGCCATTTTGTAGAGGCCGCCATCTTGGATTTTAATTTTATATTGTACATTGTATTCTACTGGTTGAGAACTTTCATTTGATACCCATATTGATGGGATTGATAAAATCTTAGTTATCCGCCATTTTGTAGAGGCCGCCATCTTGGATTTTAATTTTATATAGTACATTGTATTCTACTGGTTGAGAACTTTCATTTGATACCCATATTGATGGGATTGATAAAACCTAAGTTATCCGCCATTTTGTAGCGGCCGCCATCTTGGATTTCATTTTTTATAGTATATTGTATTCTGCTTGTTGAGCCCTTTCATTTGATACCCATATTGATGGGATTGATAAAATCTTAGTTATCCGCCATTTTGTAGAGGCCGCCATCTTGGATTTTAATTTTATATAGTACATTGTATTCTACTGGTTGAGAACTTTCATTTGATACCCATATTGATGGGATTGATAAAACCTAAGTTATCCGCCATTTTGTAGCGGCCGCCATCTTGGATTTCAATTTTTTATAGTATATTGTATTCTGCTTGTTGAGCCCTTTCATTTGATACCCATATTGATGGGATTGATAAAATCTACGTTATCCGCCATTTTGTGCCGGCGGCCATATTGGATTTACAATGTTATTGATATTACTATATTGTATTGTCATCGGAGTTAAAGGTGTATACAAAATTTCAGATTAATCGGTGGACAGGAAGAGGGTGAAATTTGAATTACTAAATTTGACCCAAGAAAGAATGAATAAATAATAAAACAAACGGGGTGAGCTAAATAAAACCGTTTAAAAAAATAAAACAAGCGGAAAGTAAAGCACCCGCGAGCGTTGCGAGCGCAAAAATTTTTGAGTTTTGGGTCACTAAAGCACCTAAACTTGTATAAGTGGAAGGTAAATTCGCGAGCGTAGCGAGCGCGAATTTTTTTAAATTGTTTGTTTAAGGACTCTCAAATTAAACTCGCGTAGCGCGAGGCCCCCCCAAGCGCGAGGCCCTGTGCGATGGCACAGTTCGCACACCCCTAGGGCCGCCACTGATGTTCCCTCCAGATAAACGAGTACCGCACACTAGGCGACATGCTGTGGCTGAGCAGCCTCCCCCTCCCCGAGCCTGCTACAGCCCCACCCCCGCGCCTCACGCCGCTACATCCCCACGCTTTGTTCACTTGGAGACTGTTCTCCTTGAACCTGGCGCAGTGTGAGTATTCCTGCTTCATTTGTTGGTCCCAATGTTGGCTTCAATACTGTTCTCTTGTCATGCCCAATTGGATCCAATATTTGCACCAATGTTGAAAGTTTTGCTGGTTGTTCAAAGGGACTGTCATAGTCCAGACTTTGCAAATAATCTTAGTACCTACTGATCTGTGATGCCGCTTTATTGATCATCGTCCTATATCCTATGTTTGATATATCTTGTACCCTATATTATGATGAGTCCTTAAATGGAACATATCGTTACCAGAATGTGATATAAAATCTTGGCTGGAATATTTTCTACAGTCATAACCAAAATTACTTAAATGGTTGCAGAAATGTTATTTCATTTCAGTGCCAGAAGTACTAGGACTCTATGATGCATTGGGAGTGAAGCATGAACCTCTGAGATTGATCGCACCACAATTCGAAACACCCTTTCCACCTCTACAGCTTGCAGTAAGTTTTCACACATAAATAACTGCCTTTGCTAATTTGTTATACCTTTAAAGAACTTTATCCCTTAAATAAACACCACCATCAATCTACTATATCACTGGAAATTCATGGATAACATTTATGAAACTGCGGCCCCTGAAATCGCTTGTCTATGTTCCAGGTGTTCCCACCAACATTCAGAGAGCCTCCGCCTCCGCCACTGGAGCTGTTCGACCTGGATGAGGCGTTCAGTTCCGAAAGATCACAACTCGCCAGGCTAGCCAATAAGTGTCTACAGCCAGCCTCTTCTAGACTTGCACAGGGTAAGTTTTGTCATGGTTTGTGTGAAAAGATTGGTTTTTGTATGTATTTTACATAGATTTATTAATACATATTTTGATTTGACGAGGATACTGTTTAATCGATCAACGCTTGGGTATGATCGTTCCGTGGATGGGGGACCTGGTCATAACGAGTTCGGTTACATTTCGGAAGTTGGTGGGTTTCGGCTGACATTTGAACATCTTTAGCAAACATTATGGGTAGTCAGAAGCTAGAAAATTTGGCAACCAATCTTATCGGTAGGTGGGCGGAATAGTCGCTTTTAAAACTTTACCAAACTGGAAGTAGTAGTAGTACCAAACTGGACGCTGGCCCCAACATGTGAACCAGACATAGTTGGGATAAACCTATATTATGAAACGCCCCGATGTAAACAAACAACCACGCTCATGCACAAAAATCTAAAAATTCTGTGGGAATCAAACCCAACCGACTTTAATATCTGGTCGTACATAAAAGACCTTCTTTTCCCAGGAGACGGCCGTCAACTAGAGAACGAGCTAGAATACTTCGTGCGCGAGTGCGGGCGCGTGGTGCGACTGTCGCGCGCCATGCCGACCGACTCCGCGCCTGCTGGGAAGCATATCCTGCACCAGTTGGCTTTACAACTCGCTACTTATAAGAAAATTGCTCCACGAGACTAAATAGCAAAATCTTGTATGTCCTCTATCATTTTGAAATCAGATTCTGAAACCGTTCAATCTTCTCAAATTAGCAGATTCACCTAACTTCTAAAGGAACTACTGTCTACCTACATCATGCCGACATGTCAAACGGACTCCGCTCGTGCTTAACACCTCGCTACTTATAAGAAAATTGTTCCACGAGACTAAATAGGACAATCTACTCTTGGGAAATCAGGTCCTGAAACTATAACAACTTCTAATCTGAGGAGTTCCACCTGCTTCCTGAAAAAACTCAAACTCAAAAATGTTTATTCAGATTAGGGCGATAAAGCAACACTTTTCGAATGTCAAAACAAAAGACAGACCCCAAAACGCCAAGGCTTCGCCAGCTACATACCTACTACACTTTACAGAACTACTTTCACAGTTGAATGACAGAATGACAAACACTGTATTCTTACGGAACACAGATATAGGTACATACTACATGTAAGCCTAGTTGAATAACAATAATACTATCCTTGATAATGGTGGTATACAATATAAATGTTTCATAAAAAACTAGTGATAAGTTTCATGTTATTTCGAGTTGTTATAAAATAAACAATCGCAAGATCAAACTGTATTATTTATTTCCATGAAAGTCCTCCACAATCGAGTAGGTACAAAAACTATAACTTAACAACATAGAATATATGTATTTTAAGAATCAATAAATGTTACAATCGTAAACTTGTAATGCAATTTCACAACGTCTCTCTGAAATGATAAAAATACAATAAAATATAACTCTAACGTTGATTTGCTTCGCGCCGAAGCGCCCGAAGACATGAAGACACTGTTAGTAATATTTGCATTATGTATTAATTACGTCCTATGTGAAAAATTTCCTGTAAAAAGCTTTCCAAAGAAAGTAAGGCCATATGGCAACGGAAAGATCTTAATAAACTCCGCCAAATATGACTTCAAATCAAGACATAATAGACCGGACCCAAGACCATTTAAAGGACCGAAGACATACACTGTGTTCCAAGTAGTTGGCATACCAAAGACGGTCCAGGGTGTTCCCGAAAGCCCTTACTTTCCCATAGATCAGGGTTACGACCACAAAACCCGGGTCAAGAAAGTTTTACCTGACTATGCTTGGACGTCACATCGAATTAAGAGATCTGCCGCAGTTAATGAAACCGACAAAAAAGATGACAAGGTGAAAACAGCTGCTCAAGCAAAAACGGCGCCTAATTTATCGAAAGGAAATCCAAAAAGTGAAGTCACAACTACTAAGGAGGATGTGACCAAAACAGCAACAAAAATAGCCGTTTCCGCGAATAAGGAAGCTGATAAGAAAGTCGAACCAAAAATAGTAAAGTTGATCGGTGGTAATAAAAATCCACAACAAAGATCCGATGCAAAACTCGATGTAGAAACTATCAAGACAAAACCTACAACACAATCCGGGTCGAAAGGGAAGGCTAAAAGACAAACAGACCAAAATGCTAAGCCAAAAGCCAAATCAAAGCATCCGGCAGCCGCTAGAGCGAAAGCTAAAGGAAAGAAAAAAACCACTGTTGCTGACGTGGGGGCTAAAAAAGAATCCGCTTCGAATGTGAAAGCTAAAAAGAACGCTACAATCACCAGAGCAAAGACAGGCGGCTCGAGAAAGAAAGCAAAGAAACGCACTGGAAAGGCAGCCCCAAAGAGGAACGATAAGGCAGCACCAAAGAAGGACAACAAACCAGCACCTCAGAGAGCCAAGAGTCGTAGAGGAGCAAAGAACGCTGCAAAAAAGAAGCCAGCTAACGAAACACGTGCGGGAAAGACGGAGAAGAAACCAAAAGGTAAAAAAAAGATTCAGAATAGGAAAAGATCCAGAAAGAATAATCATTAAAAAATAAAGTGGTCAATAAAGTAATTTACCGTTTTTAATTTGACTTAAACCCTTCCCTTCTTAGCTGAGCGGCGGCTGATCTCGGCCAGAGAGGCCCTCATTGAAGACTATCCTTACGTGGTCTCCATTCAGAAGGATGATCAGCACTGGTGCTCTGGGGCACTGCTGAACCCTCGCCTAGTGATAACCACGGCCAATTGTCTTTGGAAGTGAGTAGTAACCATGACTTATTCCTTGTGTATGGTAAGACCAGTACTTTTTATATACACCTGTATATTTTGGAAACGACCTAGAATAGAAGTTGTGCTAGACTAGAATAGAGAAACTACTTGGCTATTATTATTACTTATTTACATCTTGAAAACTGAAATAAAGGCTGAAATCGCCTGAGCAAGCGTGATGATTAATGTTCATTCCTTCTTTGTGTGAGAAAAGGCCGCAGCTTAGCAGTGGGATACTAAAAAGGCTTATGATGATGATGAAGATTAGCCGGTCATTTTGACAGCCAAAGCACTGTTCTAATAAGTTTACTCCTTCTAGAGCCAATCGCGTATCCCGGATGGAGGTGCGAGCAGGATCCCGTCACATAGACCGCGACGGTCAGGTGGCTGGTATTCAGGAGGTGATGAAGCACCCCAACTGGGGCCTACGCAAGAATCCCGATAATGATGTAGCCCTAATACTTCTGGATAGGAACATCAGGTAAGCTACCATATTTAGTTGTTAAGCACTGAGCAATAATTGAAATGAGGGAATCATCATCTCTCCTGACATGAAAACAGCCGCCGTAGCCGATAATCGGCATCATTACAAAATATTTACTTGGTAAAACACCACATAAAGAATATGCAATTGATGCAGGTTTTCACATGATGTGCATGGCGTGGATATACCGAACAAAGTCATGATGCCAGCCTTCGACGATGCTTGGGTCACCAGTTGGGGCGCTGAAAGAGTAAGTTTCAAAGCCATTTACTTATTTTCTTTTCAACTGCCTAGTTTTTCCAATTTATATGGGCTTGGCTTCCGTTCTCGGATGCAGCTACAGCTGAGAATCGGCTTTTCGGGCCGACAATACGTTTTTTTCCTTATGTAAAAGATTAGTATATAAAGGAGTATTTAGGGGACACCCCCTTATACCTCCTCAAGGGATCCTCACGTAAGGCAGTGCGTATGTTGACTACATAAGAGAACTAGCAGTAGAAGTAGTAGACACAAAAGGAATATTAATGAAGGGGTAATAAATAAGGCACTACATAAAATAATTTATAAAGGTAGTGCGTATGTTGACTACATAAGAGAACTAGCAGTAGAAGTAGTAGACACAAAAGGAATATTAATGAAGGGGTAATAAATAAGGCACTACATAAAATAATTTATAAAGGTAGTATCTATCTAGCAACCCCATGAACTCCGCACATACCTATATACTTCTTATACTACCTTACATTCATAATCTCCTGGTACCCACAGCGAGATGGAGTATACGACACGGACTCGACGTCACTACAAGTGTACCACACGCGGCTGATGGACCGGGAGAAGTGCAACAACATTACCATGCGGTTCAGCGTCATCGTCTCTGAGAACTTCATCTGTTTGTCGCAGAGTGGGAAAGCTGCGCCTTGCACTGTGAGTTACGAACAAAAGCTTTGGTATAATAATAAAAAAAATGCGGCCACGGCGGCTGTTCTCATATAAGGAGATCAGGATATATTATAGTACACAAGCATTTGCGCAGACACGCGTGCACTCACTATTCCTTTACTCTCATAGCCCGATGGGACAACAATCCGACGCCAGCGGAGGAGAGAGATCATGTGTAAAGCTTAGCGATGTATCGTAGTTTTTGCTAGTTACTTTTGTTAGTGATTAAGATAATTTTTTCGACAGATATCATGAAATAACTGAAATCAGTATTTTCACGTAAAGTAACTTCAAATTTTAAGCTGATTACCGCTCGCGAAGTTATTGTAGAACTTTGTGAACTAGTCATATTATGATTGTTCTACTTTTTCAGCGAGACACAGGTGCCCCAGCTGTGAGCGATGGCATTCTTTGGGGTCTAGCGTCATGGGGGATCAGGAAATTGTGAGTAATATCTAATTCTTTCCCCTTTTTAAGAACACATCAACATAATCCGGTATCGGGGCTAATTAAGATAACATTTAAAGACTCTGAGAACTTTTAGCTTTAGTGTCAGCTCTATGCAGCTACTACTAAAATACTCATCGTTATTTGTAAATTTCCACACATCTTGCGATAACTTTCTTACGTCCTTTGATTGAAAAGCATTTGAGTCTAAGGAATATACAAATGCTTATTCTTCCCAGATGCGGCACCGAGCGGTTCCCAGCGATGTTCTCATACCTAGCCTCGCACTCCAACCTGGATTTCATCACGAATGCTACCCATTTCCTGATGTCTGACCAGAGGCACTACCCTTACGGAGACCGCTACCCCAGTGGATTACCTCAGGCACCTAAGGTAGGAAGGAGTAAGAAGAAATCGCAATCATAAGGGATGGTTTTGAACGTTTTTCGGCTGTGTTCCCGAATTTTTAGTTAAGGATTGTATAAGTTAAAATATATAATGGCAGTTGTAAGGTTTTGTTTCTTTTTACACTTCTATCGCTTGATACAGTTAGCAAGATGGTTTGTCTTACGGAAGCGGATGAGGTTTATATGTGTGTGTAAATGTACATACACATGACACATGATGAACAGAACTTAGACCATGTGTTATGTGTCATGAGCAGAAAAAGTGATTTTGGATCAATAGGGATGAAATGAAACATTTTTATTCAGTATATGAGCATATTTAATATTTTCTTTTTCAAAATTGTAAAACTCACATTTTGAAATTGCAAAATTATAACTAAATTCTCATATCGTTAATAGTAACAATCGCCATTTTGTCGTTTTTTTTTTCACCATTTTGTATTTCTCTCGAACTAATAGATAATAATAATTGTAAACCATTTATACATCTCTAATAATAATATATTTTAATGTCTAACAAATTCATGTTCTCAACGTATTACCACCATTTTCGTTTTTTATCGTTATCCCAACATCAACTTTCACGTATTTCTAATCAACTTTTTTTATAATTCTAAACATACTTTTTACATTTTTTTTCTCATATACAATGACTACTAGCTTTCCTTCGCACCGAGTGTCCATTTTAGAAAAATATTGGAATGACTTTTCAAAAACAAAAAATAATAACTAACCCTAAATTAACCTTAACTTCAAAAGTATTACAATTATAATAAGTAAATTAATCAGCAATTCCACGTACCATACATAATTCAATTACGAAAAATCAATTCGTTTCTTTGGCAATTTTTGTATTCAAAAGTGAATTTACAATTTTATTTTAAAACTGGCGTTAAGCTTTTAACACTATTGAGAAAAACTGGCAAAGTTGAGAAAATATTATACATTATTTGCAGATTTCAAATGTTGCCACCATTGTAGAGGAGGTCTGTTTCCTGATTGGACGATGAGTGATGACGTCACAAAACTCTGAGTCGCAATTGGTTAACTGATCCCTCAAGGTTCGTTCTACAGTGGTCGAAACATTTGAAGTTATGAAATCAGTAGCAACATAATAAGCGTTTATGTGACTTTAATTATTCTATTGTATTATTTTGTTTAACCTTATCATCGAAATTATATTATAGATTACAAAAATTGAATAAAACTGGCCAGAAGTTAAACTAAACTACAGTTAACAACAGAAATAACATTACGAGGTATTACCCAAATCCACTTTTTGCTCAACGAAATTACTTTAGGCCAAAATTCACAGAAACTTTAATTGAAAAATAGGTTTTACAGTTTTTTTTTAAAGAAGTGGAATATTTTGTACACCGTAAGCAAGTATCTTATTTAACACCTTACATACAGTACTTGGCCATACATCTATGGTAACAAACAGATACAGTCAAAAATCTTTCCATTGTACTGAGCAAAGCGAATAATGAATAAAAAACTAAAACTATTTAGAAAAAACTAAGCAAAATGATTTTGGATGGAGCCGATCACGATATACATAAAGACTTATAGAATCTTTTTAAATAATGAAAATGTTTAAAATTATAAATATATTAATCATTGTAAAGCTAGAGCGCTATTATACAAAACAACAAATAAATTCGTGCCTTCTTACTACTAAAATGCCGCTTCAACCTAAGTGTTAACGTTAGGTTGACTTCGAAGTCGTCAGGGGCATTAAAATGCCGCTACACAAAAAGTAGTTCAAAACCTTCAAGACCGTTCTCAATGTGTCCGAGTTTCGAAGCCACCCAATCAAGAAAAGATGTATTTCGTACTCCAAATATTTAATAGCCGCCTTTTTCAAGCAATTTTCGATGAGATAATCGATATACTATACTAAAACCGCACCAGGCAAGAAATCGCTTTTTTTTTATTAACCTAACGCTAGAGACTCCCTGATTTTTTTCTCTTATAATCTAAATATACACAAAAATAATTTTGTACTCTCCCAACGAGTTTCAAATGGCAACATTTAGATTTTTTTTACAATAATTATGGCAGCTTTGTACGATCGCCGAAGTAGACTTCTAAGTTTGCGACTTTGTCGACTTTGACAAAACAAAATGCGCTTTTGAACGATTTGTTTTGTGAACGTCGAAAGAGTCGTCTAAGAGTGCGCGCACGCTTGCCGACGTACCCAGTAGACAAGCGGACGTATCGAGAAACAAATAAATATGTAAACAACTAGGATTACGTCCTCAGTCGACAAGTGTGAGCACATTCTTAGATACATGTATTATCAGTGAATAGACTCGTAATTCTACTTAATAATTTGGACAAATGTAGTATACTGGCAACACTACCATTGAGAACAACAATCATTATATTACGCAATTAATAATGTTGTCAGCATACAATTCCCTTTTAACATAAACTATGTTTGTGTATTCTACTTATTTCGGGTATATGTAAGCGATGTGTGAAATGTCTATTGAAAAAATTTAATTAATCTATGGTGAGATGAAATGTCCAGTTACTAGCATGGCAACACTTCTTCGTCACATTTTTCTACTGGCAACTGTCCACCTCAGCTCAGCAATTGTAACTATTGACAAATCGGATAACTATTGATTTAAATGTAACATGTAGAAACAATTAAAAGTGTTGTAATTGTTAGTAAAATTGGCATAATTCAGTCAGAAATTTTTCAACTTTTTGAAGGTTCGCAATTTGCTAACCTTAGTCCGTTCAAAGATCCCGAAATCCAGAAATTTCTGTGCTTAACACATAATTTGTTTTAATAACCCCCGAAACAGTTTCAGCACTTGAATTTTGTCACTCACGAGCACAGATTTTTAGAAATATCCAAATTTGAACCCGAATACGTCTGTTAGGGGTTTAGCCGTATCCTAGGGTTGGTTGAGGAGCAGTGCTTCGAGCTCGTCGGCCGATCGGAGGAGGAATGCGGCTGACTCGCGGTAGCCGGTGATCAGCTGCCGAACTGCACCTACCTCGGCGCCAGACAGCTTGTGTGAGAGAAGCTGTGGCTTGGTCTGGCTGGCCGTCGTGGATGCGAGAGAAGATGCTGTGGAGGTCCCGTGCAGGGATGTCGGCGTTGAGCTCTTGAGTGACAGATCTGTTGGTGCTGGAAGTTACATTTGTTTCATTAATATTTCTGCATACATTTTTTCGAAGTCAAAGTCAAATCGAAGTCGATAATTGTTTAAAATCTATAATTGTTAGTCAGTAAGAAGTTGCACAAAAGCGAGTGTACAGAACTAGCATAATGTTACTTGAGGTTCTTTCGAAAGTAGGTATCCTTTAAATCTTTTTTGGTCTTCTTCGGAGTTATCTAGGTTTCAGTATTTTTACAATAGAATATAGATAACTTACCAGAGAGACTGGTGGGGAAGGTGTGCGTATGCGCAGCCATGGCGGACAGCAGCGCGCTCTGGTAGGCCGCCATCGCTGCGTTCACGCCTGCTCCTACAACAATACAGCAATATCAATACCGTTTCATTGCTTGCAGACTGTATACTTGCATTGCATTAGCAGAGTAAAATAATGAGAGAGGTTACAAGGTGCAAAAGTGGCATCGAAAAGGCTATGGACCTTTAAGTTGAGAATCATTTGACCGGGGATGTTAAAATAAGTTAGATATACACGGGTGGTAGATAAGGCTAGGAACAGTACATATAACTAAGGGGATCAAAATCGGAGGGAGGGCAAAAGATTACGTCGATAAAAGCACGTCGGAAATGCATGAGTTGTATGCATTTTCATGTCATAAACGCGTCTTATTCTTACCATTTATCTAACTGTTAATGATAGATGTGTAAACAACTCACCGGTAGGGGGCAGCGCAGTCAGTGTAGACAGTAGAGCGCTGCTGGTCAGCGCTGATGATGCAGGATTCGGGTTTGAACTGAAACGTAAATAGTATTGGTCAGTTATTGTAAGTTGATGACTTTGTTTCAAACAAGTGAAGAGAATGGTATATTTTAAAAGCTGTTGTTTATGAATTTACAAAGGTTGAAGTTAATAGATAATATTAGTTGTACATAATTGTGGCTTATGATTTTTTTTTTGTAATTAATTTAACGTTTGGAGTGCAACAAAGTCTTACTTTTGTCGTCCGAAAGTCTGCGGAGTGCCAAACGTGTTTGGGAATGAAGGTCTGAACAGAGGTGCTGGCGATGACGCAGGGCTGAAAACATAAGAAAATCTTATTAGGATTCATTCGCAAAAGTTATTCCATTTACTTAACGAAGTTAATTATCACTTGCATTTGTTTAAAACACACAAGAAGATGAGTACATCGAGAAGAAACCAAGTACATCTCAAGCATCAGATACCAGGCAATCATAACTCACCTAGCAGTCTTACTCCCAGCGTTCCCATTAGCGTTATCCAGCTTCAGATTATTGTTGTTCAGCAGCGGGTTGTCCATAGTGGGGCTTGCTGATGGCCTGGTAGTGTCGGCCGCAGCCTTGCTGTGCCCAGCAGTGGGCAACGAGTTGGTTGAAGTGGTAGTAGCTGGGGTTGATGCTGGGCTACTGATGGCTCCACTGTATAGACTGAGGAATGATGAAGCTACTGCTGATGTTGCTGTGGTGTCAATTGCCTGTGGGATAGAAGGAGAAATATTGGTTTTAATGTCGTAAATAAACTTGGACGTAGCAAGCTTTGCCTTGCAGCGTAGGACGTCCTCCAACAAAGTGGACAGACGAACTAATAAAGATTGTCGGAAGACGCTGGATGCAGGTTGTTTCCAACCGGTACCTGTGGAGATCTAAGGGGGAGGCCTATGTTCAGCAGTGGACGTCCTATGGCTGAGATGATGATAAAAAAAAGATCTATCTGGATGAAATATCTTTGAAAGTTTACTTAGTTTACTATGGTAGAATTATGTACGGTAACCAAACACTTTATGTTAGAAAACGCGTTGAAATAATGGCATTTTGAATGAAACCATAAAGTATTAATTTTCGCAACCATTTCGCCCTAGTTCAAAAGTTGGTTGAAATGTTATGACGGAATGAAAACTTCGCAGACGTTTCACGGGTTTTTCCTGGTTATATTTTTGGATCAGTTAGAGGAAAAAGAAGAAAACGCGCTACACCAACCCTAAAAAAAATGGATTAGGGTTCTGCTCTGGGGATGATATATTTTTGGATGATCACAACTGCTATTGAAATTCAAATTAATTTAATACGACAACGATTATTAGAGATATTGTATATATGCTTTATTTATACTATTCTTATCTTCAACTTATGTCAGTTATAGATCAATCCTTTAGATAATGATAATATTTAAAGACATCAATTTCTATTTACCCCTTAATTTCTACCAAAATTCCCTTTATAATATACTAGCTTTCCGCCCGCGGCTCCGCCCGCGTGGAATTCGGTTATATTGCGGTATAAATCACAACTATAAGTTTTAAACGACACACAGCGCCATCTACAATCCATCCATCAAGCAAACAATATTTTTGTTTTCCCTCGGGAATATCTATTTTTTTCGGTTATAAAAAGTACCCTATTATTTAATCCGGACTTCTAACTTTACGTCTGCAAAATTTCAAAGCAATCGGTTCAGTAGTTACGGCGTGAAAGCGGAACAAACAAACAAACAAACAAACTCACTTTCCGATTTATAATATTAGTAAGGAAGTAAGGATTGTCTAACTCACCATAGGAGTGGGCACAGTCGGCATGGGCTGGCTCACAGGATCGAGTCCGAGACGCATGCGCTTAGCGTTCAGGCTCTCGTTCTCACACGCCTGCGCCAGAATGTGTTCCGCTTGCACTGATGTCAGGTGCGCAGGAGTCGGCCGCACCTATGTAGTAGGAGATTTATTAGTGGTGATTTTGATATTAAAAGTAAAGGGAAAATACAGATTCTTTAATTATGGGATCTGAGAAGATGTGAAGACCTGTTATTTTGTATTTTTATATCAAGGAAGCTTCGAAAATCCTCTGCAAATCAATGTCATTTTGGGGAACTACGGATATTTCAAAAAAGTATCTTGAACTTAGAACTTAACTATATAATCATGACACAAATGTATATTTGTACTAACTACCTACCCGTATGAAAGGTTAATTAATAGTACCAGGGTAACATAATAAAAGAGGAGATCGGACCCTCACCGCAGTATCCCAGGCGTTGCCCGAGCCGGGCGTACTCCCTCCATTGCCAGCCGTCGGTATCTCCCCTCGAACCTTTTTATTCCGCCTGCAGCTCTTCAAATAAGTCCGAATCCTCTTTCGGGCGCGTTCGGCAAACTCCGGAAACTGTCGGGTGCACGAGTCGATGATAGCCTGGATCTTCTCTTTAGGCTGCTTTGAAATTGGAACTATCCTGTCCAAGTTCTCGTCGACGAAGAGGCGAACGAACATCTGTGGAGGTGAGATGTTATATTATAGAAGGGTTGATAGAGAAATGCATGGGTGCCTTGATTGCTGGGTAGCACTAAAAACTCTATATGGGAGGAGAATACAGAGACTTACTGTACTATGTCATTCGAACTTGATTAAATTACGTGATAATTTTTTTTAATTTTCGATTTCGATGGTATTAGGTACACAGGGTTATAAAAAATCGTTGGAAAAGAATTACAATCAATCACCATCCATTTTTTTGATCCTTTGATACTTTTCCGAAGTTTTTACCATCATCCTACCATGAGTGTTGGTGTCAGTTTCCAGTCTAACTAACTAGATGACCGAAGTATTTCGCACAGACCTGCCCGCAATCCAATTACTAGCCGATGCCGATATCCGATAGTTAGCCCGTTGCTAATTCGCTTTGGTTTTGCATTATACGTAAAAATAGGAAATGAAAAGGTAGGTAACCGAGTTTTATAGGTTACCAGCCGTTTGAGAGGTTTATTTAACATTTTATTGCAGTTGGCTATTTTCGCTTAATCTAGCAGTTGGGAGTAGGACTCAGGATTAGTCAGGATCATAAATACATAGACATGGTTAACAAACCATATTGGGTTACGTTTCTATGATAAGCTTAATTATATGCTCAAAACTGAAGACACAAACAATAGTTTAACATCAATGCTACTTCATTCCAAACAGCTGAAGATCAGATATCCTAATTCAAACCTTATTTCTTTTGTAACACGGTGCATTTTGCTTCACTTACATTAAATGCCTTCAGCCGCTCCGGGTCATGATGTTGAGGATCAACTCTATCATCAGAGTCATCATCTGAAGCGCCACCGTCATCATCATCCTTGGTTCGATCTGATGATGAAGTCTCGTCGTGTGTGGACGCCGGTTCAGCCCCAGGAGTCACTGAGCCCACGTGGATGGGACTCTGTTGGGTACGAAAGAAGTTAGTCCTGTGGTCTTCTGATGTTTCAAGGGTTCGAATGAAATATTTTTTGGCAAGGGACAATATTTCTGTAATTTGGTGCGGAAAGAAACTCTTCTTAATTTATAAGCTTCAAAACTCTCTCTTGCAGCATCGACAAGTTTTGAGACCTCCTGTCGTCTCATGAGTGCTTGGTGTTTAACTAGGAATATGTAACTAAAGGTTTGGGTCAGGATTTTCCAAACAATAATTGCACTATATTCTGAGTCTATCTTTAAAGATATTCATTTACGACAGTTTCGATTTAAAAAATACTTATTGCTATAATAGTAGAGGAAACGTAGCTCAACCTTAAAACTCACCGAGTGGCCAGTGGCCAATGGCGTAGGAGGTTTGGGTGGCTTGCTGCCTAGCCCCAAAGCGCTATGGTATGATGCCCATAGGTCCGCCATGCTATCTCCTCCCGTCTCCGTTATGTCGCCGTTGCGGCCTGAAAGTACCAGGAGATCAAATTGTAACAGGAGGTTGAAGACTTATTCTAGGAGTTCCTATAAAAAGTATAGGAACGAACACCAATCTCTATTTGCCAACTTCATCAAAACAATTTGCGTTAAGAAGTGTCATATTAGCAAGCTCTTACGATTCAGAGGACAATTGTCAAATATATTGCACTATACTTTTGATCTTACAGTCCAGTCAAAAACTGTACTTCGCTATAGTTTTGATACCGACTTATAATGCACTCAAGTCGATGTTTTTAAAAAAAGGTTAACACCCGTTGCAATCCCGTGCAAAGTATACCGTATACAGTTACCAGGCAGTCAGAACGCAGTAGCAGCTAATTAATATTCCGTACAAGTCTTTTTTTGTACATCCCACAACAAAACTTATGTAGAAATGATACTCTAGAAAGAAATAAAATACATTTATTCCTTGCACATTTAAAAGTAAATATTTATCTCGCTTTTGATATAAAGCTGAGTCTATCTACTGAGTTTTTTTATCGATCTTTGGTTGGTCAAAGAGAAGCAGTTTTGAAAAATGTAGAAGGAACGGTCCATTTTATCATTAACATCAAGATGCAAAGCGATATCGAGGACCAAAAAGTTGGTCCTTTGATCTAATCCCTATTTTTCGAAGAAGTTTTACTAAAACTCAAATATTTGCGACGGACAAAGACCAACAGTGTACACATCAAATTAGACTATTATTCGCACTAAATTCCCAGAAATGACGATGAAATAATCCTTTCCTTAATTCTAGGTTATAGTTAGGTTTGGGTTTCCAATTTTACCCAATTCATGAATTTCACGTGTATTTTGGCATATAAGACGCCTCTGTTACCAGGAAATCATGTTAAGACGTCGGTCTGTAGATCTTTGGCAGTTAATACTAGAACGCCGAAAGTCTGAGAACCAGGCTCACCAAAGGGTATTGTGTTAACTGGTAGTTGGATGTCGGGCTGGCAGTCGCTAGACGGATATCCAGCTATTAGAAAACATGAGAAACAGTTATGTAAGAAGAAAAGACGACACAGATGTGTTTTCCAAAAAAAAGAAGTTTTCCAAAAAGTATTTTTTAAACTATGATTTCAAGTGTTACGTCTCCGCTATGATATAGTTAAACTTGACAGCTGAAACTTGCGTTTTTGTAATTAAGTTTGATACTCGTCAAACAAGCAAACAAACTTATGTTTTTAACCGTGTTTACCAAAAGGAGAATGTTCTCAATGCGAATATTTGTTTTCGATTTTGGATTATATAAGATCAATAAAACACATTTTTCTTCAAATCTGTGCTTAAGACCGATTTCTAATAGCATCTCCTTTAAAAAGTACCTTAATCGGTTGATTGGTAATTACCGTCTACCCAATATAAAAACTTGTGTGTGTAGTGTTTTGAAGTTACCGTAAATACGTTAGGAGTAGCTATGCAGACTTAAAATACCTGAGTGTGAGTAAGTTTAGCATAACACTAAGTTTTTATATGCGCCGAGGTGGCCAGACCACTTATAGGACATAAATTATGTATAAAAGAAGTTAGCTACACGCCTAGCGTCGCTAAATTATCTGTCATCATGATGAATGCACGCCATTCGACAGGTCACACCTAACGTGACAGCCTGACAGGTGCTCGCACCTACCCCATTCTCATGGGAAATGTCGCCATAGAAAGAATAACAAGTAAATTGTCAACAAAGACAGCCTGCTGCTCATTTACGACCAAAACTATTCGCTAAATAGCCATCTTTGATTCAAATAAAACTACACTTTTTTATACTTCAGACCACCACAACAACTCATTTCATTCCTAGGTACATACAGGACGATAATTTCGCTATGTTATTTAGTATTCGCACAGTTAGTTACCAAGGCGGCAGAAATTAATGAGGGCTTACAGAACGCAAGGGACCGGTGCATCTGCCTCTAAATGTCAACCCGAACAAGCCCCCTTGCCTATAAATAATTTGAGAAGGTGCCTGCATCGGCTGCGCCCCTAGTACTCTCGATATGGCTTCGCGTAATAAAAATAGCCGATGCGTTCCAGTCGACGTGAAAATTATGCAGTCAATAAAGTATTGGGATGACAAGAAAAGTGGTTTTGAAGACTTAAAGCAGCAAGTAAAGGTTTAATGTCAAATATTTATGAGTGGCACTTTATACTTAGTGGATACATACAAGTGCATCGGACCTCGGGATTAAACAGGCCAACGGTACTTGCTGGGGGACCCGTAAGAATGTCTGCAAAAACTATAAATAGGCCGTACTGGAGTGGAGAGACTTCATAAGCTGTATTCGAAATCTTGCTTACATGGTGCATTCATTGCCAAAGCAAAAATACATTCTTATATTTAAAGTATAGAATATATTTTCGACAGATAATTTTGGTATCTATACATACATAGGATGCAACTTAGATTTCAGCGTTCTTAGAGGTACGGTCTACATTATAATCCTTCGGCGTTAATCATTTATGGATCGGTACATCTATTTCAAATTAGCAAGGGACTTGCTCAGCTAGAGATTTTTCTTGGTATTAAAAAATAACGATCGATACAGTTTACTTTACTCTTACCGTATAAGTAAACAGAACAGAAGAATAAATTCATATTTGCCGTGACGTATTTCTCTTCAGTGTTGACTCTAGGTATCACATTACAATACTTTGTAAATAAGATATGAATTTTAATAAAACGAAAAATTATAAGCAATGCAAGCACCAACCGAAAATGATCCAAATTGATCGTTAGTACTACTAGATAATATATCGTATCGTACCTCACTATCACTACCCCAATACTAAAATTCAAATAATTTCAATTATGAAGACCGTGCCGACCAAACTATGGGTATTAAAATTTGAGCATCATAGGATTCCTCTAACCATATGATGGCAATGCAGAAATGCACAGGGTGTGTATGTGCATTTATTGACCAGTACGTAGGTAGGTCCGTAATAAGCAAAATGATAATTCAACGTGGACATTAATTAAGATCCTGTCTTGGCCTAGCAGACCTAGCAATCGGAACGACACCTGATCATCACAATCTTGTTTGAATTCACTGGTAAAACAAAAATATGTCTAAAACTTGATATCGCATGCGATGTCGTGCGATCTGCATCGAGAACCTACGACTCTCACCCGGGTTACAACTGTAAACTTCTTTAAAAACAGTTAAGTATTCTTTACAGACACAAAACCAATCAGTTCTTGAAATAACACACACACCTATGTTCGGGACAGCCCCAACACCTTAGTGCGCTGTATAGCGAGTAGACTCGACTGCCTGTATATGAATCACTGCTGCTGACTTTTCACTTCGGTGATAGACCTGTAGTGGCGATTTGATACAGACAGTTATTTTATGTTAAGGTGCTTGGTTTTATAATCTTCTAACTTAAGTAAAAATTGTTACTAACAAAATGAGTCATGGTCACTTGAACAAATGAATTTAATATATGTATTCAAGTTCCTTAAATAACACATTCTTCTCGTTATATGCCTAAGCATTTCCCAAAATGTTAAAACCAACTTAAATACTAACTGGATGCAGCTGAGCATCAGTGTTTTACATGGAGCGACTGCTTTTTTGACTACCACAACCCTGTTATGTGGACAACATAATTTCCCTTATCAAGACTGGTTGACTGATTTTCAGGCTTCCAAACGCGCATAACTATCGTCAAAGATGTACTATATGCTAGAAATGATATCTGATACCGCCTCACCTATCCTGTGTACCTACATATATATTCATAGTCATATTCAATATACTATCTACCTGAGATAGATGTAACTCTAATATAGACGACACGACGAAATTGATCCCTTCATATCACAATTAATCAGTAGTATGTAAACTGCGGCATATATTAGTAAATACATAGGTATTAATACCCACTTGGTTACACCTGAAACTGTACTGTAATTTAGACATAACTAGCTGTTTCTATCGGTTTCATCCAAGTTTTTGAGGAACCGCTTTTCGCAATAGGGTAAAAAGTAGTCTAGCCTATCTCCTTTCTTAGGCTCTAGACTATCTGCGTACCAAATTATTACATCGGTGTAGGTTTTTCTTATGGAAAATGATCAAATTACCTCTCCTGCGGTGGTAGCAGCATGAGGGAGTGTCAGACTGTTATTAACTAAAACCCACCATGTTCCTTCTTAAGCCCTTTATGTACCAATGCCGCTTTAACTCTTTCGAACCATCCCGCAGCAATTGGTTTAGACTTAAGTTCGGTTCGGTTTAGGCCTACGTTCAGCAAGGGACGGCAATTGGTTGATAATAATATGATGATGATGTAGGCCCACTTTACAGAAAAAATAAATGTCAGTTTTCTTAAAACAACTGTCTTACTATTCATTTTCATGTTCAATCTTCAAAGTAAACAGTCGTTTTATGAAAAAAGTTTACGTTGTCGGTGAACTTAGGCGTTAGTAGTTTTGGTGTGAAAGTGTGACGAAAAGACTGAGTTACTTTTGTATTTCTAATATTGATTATGTTGTGATATATGTATTGAGTGCCTGTTTCTTAACTGTTCTTTTAATTTTATTTCATTGTTACTTTATAGAGCCATAATAAATCCTGTAAATAAACAAAACAAATGTTTACCTTGTGCCTGGCTGTGGTAATTCCATGCTAGCAACATCATTTTCAACTTCTCAGCATCTTTGGCGAGGGCCTGACCTGCATCAGATCACATAGCCAATCAATTCTCAAAATTTTGATCATTTTTCACACATTTCGTTTCAAAAATAGCCAATTCGGGAGCATTTTAAGCGTATTTCAGTAATTTGAATGATTTTTGCCTAAAATGCCGTAGTTTTTGAGTTGATTTGATGCAAGTGGCTTGTGAATTGAATCAAGGTTTTGATCCTGTTAATGTCGGTACTTACTAGAAAAATTGTCGTCATCGTTCATGTCTGCTGGCTCGGGTGTTAAGTTGTCCTGCAACAAAAAGAGAATGGGTTGGTTAAAAAACATACACTATGCTAGAACAGTGTCTTCATGGCACCAATAGGATAGTAGCTATCTGAAGAACAGTGGATTAGTGATTTAGTGAGTTCACTTTGACTTTTCAATTCAGGTTCGAGATTGCATTACTGACAATAATGGTTTGGGATGGTCGAAATATCGCCGGCCTATAGTTAAAATATTAAATCACAGTAACTGTTGACGTGTAATGCAGCTACATATACATACATATACACCTACACATGCATATTTGTAATGAACACAGACGGGGATGATTTTCCCCCCCATTTTCCGCGAAACGGGGAGCAGGCTCACGCATGCCCGCTACCAGGACATCATACGCGTTCGTAAGTTTAAATAATTAATAAATTAGCGAAACGGCCGGCGGCTGTGCAGTGCTGGGCGGGTCAACGCTCTGAACCGCGGACGCAAATCGATAGTGCTTCAAATGGACAAGCCACTAAATATAGCTGGATGTACCTCCATATGTGTGATGGGTCCCTGGTACCTAGCCCCATGCGGGTTTCCGAAGCAGTTGCCCCGGCTAGGAGTTAGCGGCGGACGGACAAATACAAACTTACGGAAGCCGAGTTTCTGATCTAGCAGTTGGAGTGCTTTAATTGAACGTTAAACATAATAGCTTAATAAAGTTTAGCGTTAAACTTGAACTTTACCTCTGGACTCTCAAGACCGTGCAACCTAGTTTCATTATTAAATAGACTATATTAGTTACCATACGTTGCAATAACCAAATACAGAACAATATGTGATAAACAGAAAAGCCATTTTACCTATAAAATAAACTCTATGGTATGCACTTGTTATTTCCAGCCTTATAATGTACAGGTGCTAGGCTTAATTATAGGTTTCCTCCAACGCAAAACTAGAAAAAAAGTTGCTTCGCAGAAAACGTTCTTTACATACATATTTACATAGTTTTCCTATTAACGTTAGAACTAGAATCATTTACTATCATTCCCATTATTCTGTCTATCTGTTGTTTGCTTACTAAAGATAGGAATTTTGACATTACATAACATGGGCCCAATTTCAAAATTACATCTTTAGTAACCAAATCGACCGAAAATCGATCTCAGTGGCGTGCACTTGGAGAGGCCCATGTCCAGAAGTGGACTGCGATAGGCTGATGATGATGATGATGATGATGAACCAAATCGACAGATAGAGTATTGAAAACAGCCATTAGTCTGTACCTTTATAAGTGCAAAAGGCTTGTGCGACAGCTTAGAATAAATATTATTTAGTACTAGACAGAAATGTTAACATTTAGTTTATGAATGGTGACAAAATGCCGTGTGCCGAAACGTTTGTCTGTCTAACGTTCTAACGCACACATTCAAATGGCTAGCTGGCCGCTAAAATGTTACTCAGCGCTTAGAAAGGGTTGGGAAGGGGAAATTAATATTTTGAATGTAGGGAAAAACAAAATTATGTGATGTATTTTTTAAAATATTTCTAGTACATCAGTGTTGTTTTACAAATGCTTAAAATAGCAGTATTATATACTTCATAATCATTAAACTTGCAAGTCATGATTTCAAATACCATTTCCAGCAAAACAGTTCTACATATACTATAAAGATATTCGTTGCAATTATCAGAAGGAAAGAACATCATTTCCCCAAAAAACATCAGTATCAATAAAAGCCAACGTGAAAACAAATAACTTAAAAAGTCAAGACCACTTTGCGAACTCGAATAAAAAACTTCACAAAAAATCCTTTTGAATTCCGCAGCGGCATTTTTCCGCTTTCATAACAGCTGACGTCGGCGTAAACTTACGAAAACACACGAAGATTTTCATTCAACAAGTGGTAGCTATCCCATGCAAAACGTCATCAATTTACAGCCGCACTTACACTAAGTTTCTGCGGAAAAGTTTACTTGAAAATATCGAAGTTTGCTTGCAAATTGTACGCTGTCGGATTGTTTGTGTAACACTTTTATTGATGTATTGTACAAGGATTAGCTGATGTTTTAATTTCCCATTACAGTTCCCTTGATTGGTTATTGATGTAATTTTGAATTGCGAATCAAACTTGATTGTTGTTTATTCTATACTTAGTATGCGCACCGTGGAATTCGCACAATTGGACTGCTTATAACATAATTTATGCAAATCATAAATCGCTAACCCACATTTAAGTATTTGATTGTCTACTTCAAGTGACACCTGAATATAATTAAGCATAATTGTGTCTTGAATTGCACCGCGGGTAAGTCAGATATTAATTATTCAAAGACAAATATAGCGCGGTAGCCACAACTACAACTAGTACTTAAGTCGTCTAAGTACCAGGTGTACATAGGCAGTTTGGAGTTAGGTGGGGTGACAAGCTAGATATCGACCGTCTTCAGGGCGGTGGCCAAGGACCGCATCTGCTATGCGGACACTAAATATCCGTTGACCCTTCGCGTTATGTGCGCCTAGTATAGTTAGGTTGATACCATTGCAATTTAGTCTGTAATTAATTACACCTCAATGACAGATAAGGTGCAGTGGTGCGTACATACATATCTAACTAAGTATACTTACGTAGTTAGTGCAAACATGTCATTAAGCTAAAGGTTAACTTGTGTAGTTAGATCATTTAACGAGCATCCTAACTGATTCTTAATGGCGTCTTTGTTAGGCATCCAAGGAATACGTTTATTTACCTTTTGAGGAGCACTGCATGCAGGAGTACGCTACGCGTGCTTAATTTATTTAACTCGGCCATTAAGTTGGATAGCGATTAACTTTTCTGGCGTATTTTCAAAAGAAAAGTAAGGCAAAGTATTTTGAAGAGAAAATTGTTTTAAAGAATGAAAAAACGCGTGATGTTTTTGCAGCGAAAATTATTTTAAACCACAAAGCTGGCTTTATTATGGCATCAAATATACTGCGGAGGCTGGGCCGGTCATCTGCCGATAGACGAATAAATCGCGGAATAACCTAGTTTTCCATACAAAATAACTGCAAAATTTCGGGAATCCACCAGCGGTTATGTGCTGAGGGCCTGGTATGTACTGATACATGGGCTATGTACTGCGGTATGCCCCCCCCCGGGCCGGGCCCCTCCCCCCTCCGGCACTCCGCGTGTTACCGTGTAGTGCTTGCCACCCCGCGAGTGATCGCGCTGCGACATTGCTGTGACACAGCCGCGGTTATCGATACTCGATACAAACTATCATAGAACATGATTTTGTACTGAAGGGAGATTTTTACTCGAAAAGCCTCTTTGTGGATGGGATAATGTGTAGATAGATAAAACTGTTTAATATTTATTCAAAGAAGATTGAACTATGTGCCGCATATGTGCTATGTTCATTCTCTTAATCGTCTCACTATCTTTGTTTACCTTTGGGCACTGATGACCTAAATAGCAACATGTATGATCTTGGAGCAACAGTAGGTAATAACATTTCTAGTACCTAATTCAGGGGAATCTCGAGTGAGAGTTACGGTGTCGAGACAGAATTGATAATGGTAGATTTTCTTAACGGAATATTTTGCTATGATAACCTCTAAAGTGCAATCCATTACTTCTCTTTGACTTATTTTACAATCAAAAATCAGGCACAAGTTGAGAGCAACGGCAATCAATTCATCGATAACAAGTAATCATCGATAGCGCGTCAGAGTGCCAGCAATCAGGTGGCAGTCAGCGTATAATCATTAAATACCCACGCGAAGGGGGCCGATGACGCCCGCGGCGCCACCTCGCACCCCTCCCCCCACCCGCCCAATTATGAAAATACGAACAAAATACAAATTTCGAGCTTTTCGAACGTCAAAGGCCGTTAAACACGATGCTGTGATTATCGATAATGAGGCGACCACATCCTTACTGTGGCTCCACTAACATATTTTTGTTGGACGTGTATTGATTGTGATTTAGGTAAGTTATGACTGATTTGACCAATGGCACGGTCTCGGATAATAAAGTTTGTTATTAGGTCGGAACTCCACAGCTGTGGTGCTCAAGCGAAAATGGTGCGACAAATGTTGGAACAAACGTTCTTCAACATCTACAGAAAGTTTATCAATTCTGCAGATTTACTTAATTCAGGATTAACTTTTCACACAGCAAGCACTCCTTTAAGCAGCCGGTTTCATGAGTCAAAAACATTTTGCAAGCGCAGCTTAGCTACAACGAGGGTCCGCATTTTTTTATTCGCCGTCCTTACAAGTTTTACCCGTCTCTACCAGGAGCGCAGAGGCGAGTTGAAAGTCTTCGGTCTTTCAAAATAAACGGCTTCCTTTAGCATTCTGCTTGCTCGGTAGTTTCGCCCGCCGCTTGCGCCCTAGTATTTTTAAAGCGGACAGCGCCCCCTGCGGCACTCGCGGGCTCGCGCACCCCCTGTCACCCCCCAGACCCCCGCCCACACACAGTAATACCATAACGGGTGCGAGCTATGACGAGATTATCTACGTACACGCGTATCCACTATACCAATACATACGTTGCCTATATACCAGGAATACATAAGCACATAAGCGATGACTGTTGTACATAACGGGCATTGATTTACCGGGCCGGACGCTACCTGTCATCGGACACAATGACGATTACATGGGCGGTGGCAAAAATTCAGGTGAACAACGAACTGGACTGTCTGCCCAAAACAATGGTGGGACACATTATAGGTAATTGCACAAGAACTGTGACAGCCAGTTGAGTTCCCAACAATTATCATTTATCATCATGACAGAGTTCCCTGCGATCAGTGTTTGGGTCCATCAGTTGAACCGACCATTGTTATATGTTCGCAACTTTTAACTCGAAACTTCTGAAAGTTGGCGAAATTTTTCACACCCTACTGTTGCTATTCGTCGCGGAGTAAGTAAACGATAAGTGATCATGCACTCTTATATAAACTGTACTAAAACAGAAAAACAGGGGGGGATTTCCGATTAAAGCTCTTGCTGATTAGCCATAGTTCCATAAACTAACACAGAATCAAAAGTACCTATGAATTGATTGAAGTATGAGAACATTAATCAAGAATCACTCCAAAAGTATGTACCAATAATAATCAATATTAACACTCGGGCATCGTAGAAATGCAGGCTCAAATATACATACAGAATAATAAATACATATATACACGCCCCAATTTACAAATTTCACCGAATCCCAAATTAAAATTATACATTACTCCTTAAATGAGTTTTAAATACGGACTGATTTTCAGAGAAAATTACTTTTAACATACAGACCGACACCGCACTCATGTATCTTATTCAGAAAATTCATAATTAATATATGTAATATGCTGCATAATTATGTATTTTTATAGGTATAAGTATATCCTCCTGATTAATGCTCAATCCTTCTCCGTGTGAGAGGAAGCCTGTGCCCAGCAGTGGGACGATAAAAAGGCTGTAACAGTAAGTATAGTCTCCGATCAAAGAATATGGAAGAAAAAAACATGTTGCGCCGACACCAAATAAAATTGGGATAAGGGCAGGAGGATGATGATGACCTATAGCCTCAGTTTCAGGTGTTCAGGTGTCCAAGCTATATGTACATATGTACAAACATAGGTACATGAAGATAGATATACAATGGCTTAAAGCTTGTCCAGATGAAGGGATTTACGTCCAGATCTAGCTGAAGATTTATTGGTACTGTATATGACCTGCTTAATTTCAAGCCAACACCAATGTGTATTGCCAAAATATTTAGACAGTTTTAAAATAATACTGTCTGTTTTGCTGTTTTTTACATCTCTACTATAGTATTGAAAACCTATTTTAGAGAACTATAGCATACAACCGGGTATAAATTAGCGTATAGCCTTCCTCGATACATGGTGTATCTAAGTATCTAGCACTGAAGTATTCCTGAGATTTACGTGTTCAAACAAACCAACAAACTTTGTATACATTTAGTATCACCCTTACGAAAGAACCTTATGTCTGTTTAAGCTGCCTTGATACAAAATTTCACATAACTGAGTACATAACAAACAAAGAATTTTAGGATTCATAACATTTAAACGGACAGTCGAAGTTTCCAGTCTATCTCTTAAATACGACATTGTGCATACCCTTCATACGAAATCAATCAACCACCCAAAACAAGCTGCATGTTTTTATGCACCTTTGATTCTCAAAGGACGAAATCCTAAAAGTCAAAAATAGAACTATTATCAGATAAAGGAACGAGACTATATGCTTTTACTCTTCAATTTTACCCATATGAGTTGATAGAGCACACTGGAATCTTGTAGTCAGCCGACAGTTTGTTTGGGTTCATAAATCAGTAAGAAGATGAATGGTACTACGCACATTACAAAGACCAGGTATTAAGCCGGTATCAGACCGACTGAAAACTTTGATTGGAATCACGATTTTCTTTAAAAAAACAATTGTCAAACATCGGGTTGACTGGCGGACTGTTTTAGTCTTGCAGTGTATGTTAGACATAAAGGTACTTAGGCATCGCTCACGAAAGTTATATAGGAATATTGGACAAAGATACGCAAGCGAAGCGATATTACAATACACCTAAGTATGATGATTCTTTTCGAACTTGTAGAGATGCGTATTCTTTTGTTTTCAATTAGGCTGAAACCGTTAACTTCATAGAATTTGTCATCGTCATCATCATCAGCATTTTTACCGTCGCACCGTAAGGCACAGGCCTATTCTCATACACAATTGGAATGAACATTAAAGACCACGCTTGCTCCATGGAAGTCTTTGGTTACTCAATTATTAGAAAAAAATATACAACTTAGAACATTACATTGCTTTGCCTGACTTGGAATCGAACTCGCGCACTCCTACTTGAGGGGCTAATGCTTTAACCGCTAGGCTTCCATGTTTTTCTTCTGGTAGAATACATAGAAAAATCAAGTCGCCTCAAAAGACCAAAAAAAAAATCGGAGACATTTTTGTAACTGCTAGCCTACCGTTGACAAAACTTTGGACAGTCAACTAACAAGATAGAAGGATTGACTGATGTCAAAGCCCTATGACATATGAAAAGGCATGAAGACAGACAGACAGACAGACATCCCAAACAAAACTGTCTTGCTATTTGGCAGTCATGTCTAAAGTTTCTCAAAGACCAATTTCGGACACTGCGGAAAATCGCATAGTCATAGTATAAAAAGACATGAACTCTTTTGTACTCATAATACCCTGGTACCTACAAAAAAACTCTGAAGGTAATTCGCAATTGTCGTATCCTATTACATGACTTCTTTTAATTGTTTTTCAGCAGCATAAAACGCCTTTTACATTAATTACACCATGAAAAAGATAGGTCGAGCAAACAAATTATTTTTGTACGAGTGCAGTTCGCAAATAAAAATACTAAAGCAATTTTGAAGGAAACTTTACGTTTACATTTTGACGCTACGGTACATAGGGGTGAGAATTGCCAGAGAGGATTTTCGATGCGTGTACCCGCGGGCCATACCAATTCTCTGTACTGTAATATCGCATAAAAGTCACTCAATGTAACACTACTCAACTCAGCTGCATTCAGTTAGACTGGCAAGAGTAGGCAAATGATGAACATTAAATGCTAAATGCTAGAGTAAGTAAAAACTGCTAACGACAATAAAACTTCATAATGGAATCAGAGTTTCAAATCACAATTATGTTCCATTAAAACAACAGGCAATAAATGATTTATCATCAAATTCCACGATGACTAACAAGCAACCTACTAAGTACACGAGCAGTAAGTACACATCAAAATAACATTGCCACACGCTAATGCGATTAAAACTAAAATGGGGGAAACTGGCACGTGAAAAATCCTCTAACAGATTGAATAAATAATTAAACACCCACATTCACTCGGAGTTTAGTGAGAAACTAGGTGCAGAAACCGCGTAGTTACCGCGTGATAAGTACCAGAGTAGCAAAGGCGATGTGGAGGTAGACGCAGATACTCGCATTATGTGAGGGGGAAGCGGGCCGACCTCGAAAAACCGAATGGGGGTCGCGTCTCCGTCGAAAAGCATCGCGAATTTCACAAAGCGGCTTCCTAGTTACAGGGGTATCGCTGGGGAGACGCGGTTACAAGTCGACGCTTACCCGTGCTCTTTGAAGTGTGATAAACTGAGCGAGCGAAGGCACTAAATATGGATACCTACGTAGGAGTGCGTGCCGCCGACGCTGCTCCCCTAGTACACGAGATTTATAAACGCGGTTAAATTTACTGTTATATCTTGCTATAATGCAAGTAGCTGTTTTGGTTACATCTCGACATATGTCTGAGATAATGATCATGATCAGAGATTACGTTAACTGATCAACAATCCATTTGCATCGCATTTTCATAAATTAATATATCCTTAGTGGGAAACTGAACATGCAAGCCTCTTCAAATAAGAAAACATTTATCGCACCGAAGGACCACCGAATACATTAATCGAATTGAAAAGATGTTCAATAACTTTTATACAATTTAACTAAGAAACGACTGATTCTGTTACCAAACACATAAAACTTTTGTCACGCATCCCAAGTCATAAGCGTAGCGGTTTTACGTAAGAAATTATTCTCTTGTCTGAGGTAAATGCCGCGATCAGAGGTATGCGATGTGCAGCAGTAGTTCCGAAGCTAAAATACCTTATAATGCCATATGCTATAATATGGGATATTTTATGTATATGGTATGCACCCAGCTCAGTGAGTATGAGCCAATTCCCCCAGCTTGGGTAAGCCTTTGTCCACCAAAAGAACTTTTTTCGGCTGTGACGACGAATCGCTAAACATAAAATCGGGATTTCAAACTGTTCTTACGTGTATCTATAACAAGATCATCAAATACGGGAAAACTGACATCTACCGTCTTGTTTATATTCCAGAGCTAAATATCAGTAGGGACGGATTCACAAATAAATAGAAGTTTTCATTGAACTATGAAAACAGGTGGGTTTTTCACAATAACGTGACCTTTCACATAATCCCTTGAAATCGGGACGTATTGTGATATTTTTATCTCAAGTATCTATGGTATTGAATTCTATGTGCCCACGGCGCAGTTCGGTTTTGGGGTCCAACTGCCAACTTGATTTACCAAAACCTTATTTAGTAAAATAGCTATTGTAAAGATAAGTAATACAGATTTGCTATAGCGTGCATTAGGAAGAAGGCTCCGATTTGAGTTCGTGCATTTAGGCCTACAAGCCTGCATATGTAAATTTTAAATTTAAACATCTTTAACCAACAAACCAATCGATTATATAGCATTATTAAATCATAATCAATTACCTAGATCTTTAGTTGTAAGTAATAATTTTAAGTTTGTAAATATAGAGTTTTATTTTATAAATACATATGTCTTATTGATGCCTGATAATAAAGTTTTAAATATATAATCCGTCATGCCTAGTTTTCAATCTTTTATCGTTTTCCATTCATATTATTATTAGCTGGACCTTCAATGCTCATGTATGAAAATACTAAAGGACAGCACAGACACCTACCAAATCCATTCTAATTCTAGCCTTTAGTAAAACAATAACTCTATCTAAATATCCCCTAGTTAAAAAGTTACAGCTCCAAGCATTTTAGAAGCCACTATAGACCGTGTCAAGGAAATGCTCAATACGCCCCAAGAATACAAACAGTATATTAGCTTAAGATATTCTCATCTTAGACTAGGCTTTTGATTCAAGTTAACCACACAGTAACCTTGCTGGAAACCTCTACTTAGGTATCTAAGGTTCTACTTAATATGTTAAGCATGTTATTTTTAGGATCCCTATTTAGTATTTGGTCCTATGTCACAAAAAGTCAATGTCTTTGTAGTCAAAATACTCAGTTGTTGATGCGTCCTTTTGGCTATCCAATATTTAGATTAGGATTCAACTCACGTTTTCTAACAATAGATTGTGAGATGTATCATCCATCTTTATGGGTATGCAATCATCATCAGATGGAGTTTAGCGCCATTAAATTGTCGCCTATAAAGACTTAATCCTATCAAAATTAAAGAGGCGATAACACAACTCCTTAAACTTATAGTAGCCTAGTACATTCACGCGCATATCCAGCGCATAGTTCGTTCTTTCCACTGGTTCTGCTAAATCAATAACGTTATATGTAAAAAGTAAAAGCAAAAAATACACAAAGATCCCCTAGTCAGCCATACATAGCGGATTAAGAAAAATTCCCGGCGTCACCTACAAAAAGCAGCTTGCGGGCAAACCTCCGCAGCTTCGCAGTAATTCCACCCCCACGGACCGTCTCGTAGCGTCTGGCTGCTCAAGTAATTACGCCCCCTTACCCCCCACCCCTCCCTTTGGGGATAAGTAAAAACAATATTTTTACGCGCGCAGTCCACGGTACCAAAAGTGACAGATATAAATTGAGGGTGAAAATGAAATTAGTGGCGGCTTCCTTGATGTCTGACGCGACTTTTTATTGTTAGTGTGATCTGTTCCGGAGTTGTCTTGGTGCTTTTTTGAGAATTGGGAAATTAGCCAAATATCTCGAATTTTCATTAAATTCTCGTTAATTAAAGAACTAATCTCAGACATTGACGAAAATAATGCCTGTATGCAAGTAACTACCATTTCAGTACACTTTTGAACTCCGAAATACGCCTATATTTAATCTCATCATTTGAATACAAGTTAACAACATAAGTATCAACGAATAAAAGCTCAAAATATCATCATCAAAACTATTCAGTACCAATCCATTTAACAATATTATTAATTAGAACCGTCCTTAAGATTTAATTACTTTATTTTAATTTCATAAGATAAGCATCAATTAATATAGTGATTTCTCTCTTTCACAAGATCATCATCATGGTGATTAGTGACTTTATCGAGAGTACTTGAAGGTGCAAGCGAACTAGGATTGCAGTATCAGGTTTATTAAGATGTAAATGCTGTGATAATTATGATAGAGACAAAATACTTAACCCAGTGATTTTCTTGTTTGCATCATTAATTTGCACTTCAATATTAATATTATGAACAGTTTTTTTTTGTTTGTTGCACCCTAAAGGTTCTGAAAGAACTGATTTCAAAAAAATATTTAGTGTTTGGAAGCTTCACTATCCCCGGTGGTCATAGGTTAAATTTTTCCGAGTATGGAAGTAGTTTAGGTAGGTAATTTAACTATCTATTGTCTTCTAATATGTCAATAGGCATGTACAGGGATGCATAGAGTGTATTTCAGCAACATGAAATACTACTGACAACCAGGTAAAAGTTTAGGACGCTAATGATAAATCCAATAAAAGTTTTTGTGACTTAATGATCTAAGCAAGTTGTTAATGTTCTGAAAAACATATATTTTTAATGACCATAACATACAGGTACAAAGTAGCAAAAGAGAAGACCAAATTACAAACAATTAAATTAATGACGCTGCAAAACCAAATCGGCATGATCGCATTACAAAAAAAATGCATATACAACAATCACCTAAATACCAAAACGGTTACTTAGTAATTTGATGAGTTTTCAATATGTATACAGAAAAACAAACGTATGTACAAAGAATATTGTCAACAAGTACTAAGTTCCTAATAATGACGCAAAGATTTTAGATCAAAACTAGGGTATTACCTAAGTAAAATGTAAAGTCATTTCATGTATAAACTGTTTTGAAACTCTCGATAATTCATGCTATCCTCTATGCGTACATTTGGACCCATCGCCTAACTAAATGATGGATTGAGAAAAATACCAATAAAGGACCAATTTTCTATTCTTTCGTTTACTGATATATCCCAGGTTTATCATTCTGCTGTCTTCATTCCAATTCAATTAACAAAATCTTTAATTTCTAGTCAGCAACTATTACTCGACCTGTTTTCTTTAGCAAGTTCCGTACAAGGAACATTATCATTGGCAACCCGATACCCGACTGTTAGTCGCACTTACATTACGATAAAGTGCCACAAACGGCCTGCAACACCATGTTTACCTTACTTATCAATTAAATTATGCGTCGTACCTACAAAGTATACTACTATGTCCGGTTATTCTTGAATTCATGTGCAAAGTTTAGGCAGCAAGTCTTGCATGGATATCAGGTGGACATGCAAACAATGCGGGCTATACGGAATGCAGGCGAACGCGGGAGCGCGCGTTGAATAATGTACGCGCCGTCTCAACGGACAGCGCCTCGGTCTTATGACGCCTTGGTACCGGCGAGGTCTTAAAGGAGTTTAAATATTTAAGAAAGGCCATCTTTTAATTGGTTTTGCGGGATCCTTGGGCCCGTAAAATAAAGGATCCGTGAAATTTATAAGGGTAGGACAAGCTACTCTATAAAATAAAGAAGGATTCTTCCCCGTCTTTTTTAATATGGAAGGTTGCAGGTGTTTTGTTAAAAGCATTAAAAGGATGGTTTAATAAAGTGGAATATCGAGTCGTAAAATTCTAAAACCAATTTATTTATCATGTAGGTAAGTACATCAAAAGAAATTTACTGAAATATAAGGTGCTGGCAACTCATTTCAAAATGACCCCAATACTGCAATTCAGTAATTTAGAATATCGCAAGATGCAGTTTGCGTAATTGGATAAGCAAAACAATTGTGCGTTGACTGTCAATTTTCAACTGGACATTACAATAACCAGTTTCCCTGAATAGTCTAAAACTGCATAGTTTTCGTATCAAAGCTACTGTTTGTTCGCAAGACATCTTGACAGGTACCTAATAGTCTAATCCTAGGATCTTGGCTGATGGAGTAAGAGGCCCAGAGGGGCTTGCCAAGTTCCATTGATTTTCTCCCATTTCAGAAAATGGTCCTCAAGGCTTTAGTTCCAAAGTGATTGTAAGCATTCGAGTATATAGATCTAGGAGATTGATGAAGCTTACTTGTTTCGTTTTTAGTGATATTAATGAGTTTCTAGCAGAATATGATGTGACAAGCAATCAATTAATCTTTGTGTGAAATAATGTTTAGATCTTTTGGATAGACATAATTATGAACGGCTATGGAGGTATAATAAATGTGCAGGCTTATGACATCAATTTGGTGCTATCTTCAGATATCGTATGCGAGGTTTTTTGCTGTGCCATCAATCGAATATATCGAATATAATAATTCAGTTGCTGAACATATCTAAAGGTACAATTTTAATGTAACTTCTAGTACTTTTAACTCCTACTTATTTTTATACGTTCGCTGCATTTGGGGAAAAAGAGATTGGAACACAGTTGCCTTAGATATAAATTCTGATCGTGACTGTTATAAGGACGATAATATTTTCTAAACTACACACACACATTAAAGAGGCATCCTAATTTATGGAGCAGAAGTAATATACTCTTAGTATGCACTGGCAGTTTTTGAAGCCAAGGCTTGCTAAATGTAGAGTATTAACCTTACGTTCAACATCCAATGATTACATGTAATATGCGAGTAAGTGCATCTTTATACTCAAGAACCCGATCAAACTATCGGCTGACTAGAATTTTGCAGTGTGTGGGTTTTCAGGTGTAGAGTTGAGCTCAAAAATTGGTCACCTTTATTTACTAGATAAATAATATTTGGCGATTTTGTTTGGTTGGCGTAAGACGTCATGTTTCTTTAATTTATCTATTAACATGGTATGCAAAAGGCTGGAATCATAAGTTGAAAACCGTCCGATTAGGGAACGTCTAAAACTAGCTATAAACGAATATTACGAAATCTGGCTAAACCAAACTACTCTGAGAGTTTTTATATCGTCAAACAATTAACTGCAGATGACCATGTGGTAATATAAACTCCTTGGAAGAACAGCTGTTAATTTTCTTTTATGAATTTTGGTTTTAAGAAAAGTCAAGTTTTTTATGATAGCGAGAAATGTAATTAAATTACGAAAAGTTTTAAATATCTTGCAGTACATGTATACGATTTTTTCTTCCAAAAAAATGACTTCTAAGATCATACCTTATAGGTTGACAAGTAAGTACATGAGCTAAGTCCGATCTAGCTATAGTAGCTATGTAGTGGGGTGGGCTGATACGGGCAGCATGCAAGGTCGCCCGGCGCCTCGATCATCACAGACATCTTAGCACGGACCTGTCTAATGCTTTGGTATTGTCTAATATAATGTTTTAGGTTTTTTTTATGATTAGTTTTTATTTTAATATGGTGATTTTTAATTTGTGGGGTTTTGAAGATGTGGTTTTAAACGTGATGTTAGTTTTCAATTTTTAAGTTTCAGAAATTAATGTTGATGATAATAATGGTGGAATTTTGGTGGAGTGTGTAATGTTAGTTAGAGAACTGAATGTACAGTAACATGTACTTTTTTACTAGAAGTAATATGTACTAATGTAACTAGATTAGATTTTTATGTGTTTGAGTATTAATATGAAAATTCTGCGTATTATGCATAAAGGGAAGCAAGTTTCACTAAACTAATTGCATTACGTAAAAACAATAAAATGTTATGAAGAAGCAATATTGTTTGTAATGTAATTAGTGCTTAATTACTCAAACAGCATAATACCGATCTATTTTCCAAGAAAAAATAGATGTAACTCGAGTGTTTATTAGTTTTAAATGTTAATAGAAACGGCTAGTAACTGGGCATGTCCATTCTAATGCCATCAACGCCTGCCGCGTGTCACTTGAAACTCCGCCATTTTGCAAGGCGAACCGCCCGCGGCGGGAAAACTGACTTTGGCGCCAATTTCGATGCGGCCACGTCTGCTATTCGACCGCATCCGGATGATCAGCCACTCAAGAGAAGCCCTCGCGAGCCGCACACACCGCAAATCGGCCGGTTAACATCACCACGGGTGTCATTATAAATTCCTTTAATTATACCATTTTTACTGCGCTTTATAGTAGCCTGCCTGATGGCGGGAACTCGGTTTATAAGTGCCATCGCGCTATTCTCAGGCCTTGGCATGTTTATCTTGACCGTTTCAAATAGACCTCGTGCCCTTTACATATATTACTAGAAATAGGGTCTTCTTAAAACGGCAGCTGTAAGGGATCGTATTAAAATAATTAAAAAGTTACCTTTGGCAGGACATGTTGCAGGAGTGCTCCAGCTTTCCTTTTGGCAGCCATCTTGGATTTTTGGCGGGAACGCACAGCACTTTTGTCTTTGGTTTCGTTTTAATATCTCTTCTGATAATCAGTTCATGGACTCCATCTCAATTTGACTAGAAACAAAATTTTGGAATGTTTCGAATGTGTTTCTCACATTTGATAAAAAAAAGTTGCAATCAGACGTACTTTAGCTGACGTATCTACTCTGCCGGGGCCGGGATTGTTCGAAAGAGTTAAAGCGGGTCTGATACATAAAGGGCTTAAAAAATGACATGATAGGTTTTAGTCAGTAAGAGTCTGACCCTCCCTCACGCTGCACCCACACGGGAGGGGTTATTAGATGATTTCCCATTAAAAAAAGCTGAAATAACTAAATTCGTTTTTATTAAAGGTTACCTTTCTAGTGAACTGTTTAAGAATATCAAAGGACCAAACAGTTCAAAGTTGCAATTATCTGCAACTGACGTAGAAGAAGAAGGACAATCGTTAGTTCACATTGCAATCGATATAATTACGGCTAGTTGTTACAAATGGGACTGTTTTGAAATAAATTACCGTGAACAATACAGCTGGTATAGTAATACCAAATAACGGAGCATCAAAGACAAAGTATTTTCTTTTTAAATAGGCCTATATGAGAACTCTTTCGAAAATTCAAGTTAATTGCAAGGTACCAAACAGTGGGTCTCATAGAGAAGAATCGATAAGAAACTCCATAGACACTCTTTAAAAAAAACAACAGTTGTTTACGGTAGTTTTGAAGCTTCATTTTAGAAACAGCTACTATTGATAACCCAAATAATATATGAACATACAAAGAAAGATTCTCTCTTTTTCATAGGCCTATAAGAACTCTTTCAAAAAATCAAGCTAGTTGCACGGTTTCAAAGAGTAGGTCTCATAGAGAAGAATCGATAAGAAACTCCATGGATACACTTTAAAAAAAAACGACAGTTGTTTACGGTAGTTTTCAAGCATCACTATAGATACTGCTATTGATAAACCAAATAATACACGAACACAATATGCCCTAATCAGAAATGTAATGTTAATGCAAACCTGTTTAGAGTACGAGAAAGAACGGGAACTAGAGATACGCACACACAACTTGAGTAAGGTCAGTTACATTTGAAACAGGCATTTTGGAAAAGAGGCATTTTTTTGCTGAGGGAGCCGCCCTCCCCTATTTGCGCAATACTTTAACAATGAACTCTCATTGTTTGCTCCTCCTAGCTGTCAGTATTTTGTTCGAATAGAAATAAGGGTGAACAAATGCTTTTGAAATGACCATTACTTTTTGAAATGAAACCAGTTTCATTACGGCCCTATTGGTGGTTAGTTCTCTATAAATGGGATAGATAATTAAAAGTTCTTAAAGGGTTTGGTGTGTGCACATCTAGCCCCCAAATAAATCATAATTTCTGCTTCATTACCACCGATTGACAAACAAATCTTCTTCTTCTTTAAAATAAGTGAACTATTTATATTCTATCTTCAAAATAACCTCGTAAAAACTACATTTTGGTACCACACGAGGTGTCAGACTCTAAGTGCACTACCCTATCCGTCGGCGTCGGTGACACCATACGCAAATTGGATAGGCCAACGCGCTTAGTCTGGCTTTTCTATTCAAATCCACGACAAGGTTAACCGTAAAGAGTATACATGGGTTTTCTGTTGTCTATTCTATTTGCAAAATAGTATATGCAAACTCAAAATGCGTCAAATCTAAGGGTATTTAACACCTGGATATGTTTAGAACATCCAGCTGTTTTCTTTAATCGTTTGAACTTGACAGCGGCAGAACATCGCATCATGTTTTGCAATAAAATGTGCTTAGTTGAACCAAGAAATTCGTTCAGTGCTGGATAGACCATTTATTGACTGAAAACTGTAGAGTGTATGCTACTTATTATCAGTATGCGCAAAGTAGTTAAAAAACAGCGTGGACTATACGATGATATTCAAATATATGAGAAATATCGATTATAACAATAAAAACCTATCAGATCAATGAAAAAAAAGAGAAACAATGCTGATTCGCAGATCGTTTAGAAATTGATGCAATTGCAGAACTTATGAATAAGTTCCTTTACATAGATTGTCTGTTTATTAAATGAATCCTTTGACAATTATTACTTTCTACTAAGAACCGAAGGACCAACAGTTACTTTACGTACTAACAAACATTTAATAAACTTTCCTTTAACTGGTAATTATGTAGAAAATACTGTAATATACAGTTGCATGTCAATACAACAGTTGTTTATTTTCTCATACATTTCATAAAAGTGTAACTCCAAAGTTATTAAGTACTCACCTAACTAAACTGAAATAGCCGCTTTAATTCTTAGAACTAAGTTTGTTACATTTTCTTCTTCAGTATTGCCATAGAAAAGTGTAAAATCTTCTTGTAAAAGATTTAAAACTGTCTGCAGTAATATGTAAGAAAAATATCAACTATTGCCTGAGTGACTGTCGACTTTATTTCAGTTTTAAGTATCGTATCCATTTACATGTTTACACTCGCCTCGCTTTCCGTGGGAACTACTCTGCACACCCGGATAAAAAGTGTAACATAACTTTCCTCCGTAAATGGGCTATCTAATACTGAAGTAATTTTTCAAATCGGCCATGTAGTTACTGAGATAAGAGCGTTCAACAAACAACAAACTTATATATAGTTGATTTTGGAATAATTTTAACCAGTATATCCTTTAGTCTCCATGTACTCTTTACTCCTAGGTAAAAGTCTCTAGTGTTGGTATCTCTGGATTTTATTTGGCTCTGAATTAAAAACAGACAAGGATTGGACTGGACTTTTACGTTGGCTAGATTTATTACGAAATGAATTATTTCTGAAAGAAGAGGATGTATCTCGCCGTGATCTCTCTTCATCTGCCTTTACTAAGGAAATGGCGGAAAATTTGCACTATGATATGCAAGGAAGATGGGTTGATAAATTAATGGTAGAAGGAATCAAAGATAATTTAATTTCTGCTAAGTCCAACCGATTGAACAAGTACAAAAGCAAATTAATTAATTAACAACAAAAAAGTTGGATGCACAAACAAAATTCGCAGAAAAAACGTACTAGGAGCACAGAGCTACTGGAGAGCTTTGAGCAGATTAAATCGCAAAGGGGTCTCATTCTCATGCTGAGCGCGATAACGTAGGCCATTTTCCATCTGCAGACACGGTTCTACGTGCTTTATGCACCGATCCATATCTCAGGATGAAATTCTTCAACCTGACGTTTAATCCGCATCGAGTAATATTTCAATCGATTTAGTTTACCGATTAATCGGTTAGTCGTGACAATTATTGTGTTTACGTCTGCTAGATCCATTTTGTTTAGGTACCTACTCTATGAATGTCACTGTATTTTTAGCTGAAGATTTTGTTCAATCTTTTCAATATTTGCCAAACAAGGTATCAGTTTATGTAATTTGTAAGCAATTTTCTCAGAATCAAACCCACGCTTTAAGCTGTAATTATTTGTAACTTATAATTTTTCGCCAAATACGGTCATTTAGTCATAATTAATCGAAAAAAGTTTACCTAAATTGGATAATATTTAATGATGATTCTAGCCTTGATCCATCGATTTCCTTTATTTTCAGGTGACTTTTAAAGATCTGGCTGTGTAATTAATAGTATCTTTCAATTAACGTCTATCTGCTCACAACAGAATGTAACTGATACTAATTATCACCATCAGAGTGACATTAAACTTTATTTAATCGGAATGAACATCTTAAAAAAAGGACCAATACGCATATCAGTACCAGGCTCTCATATAGCGTAGGAGTTAACGTTTAAAAATCGAAAAAGGAGTATAAAAATTCACACCAATCCGCAACATTGGTGCACGGTGCGACTCAGAACTGTAGATGGAAAGCGCACGCCATACGCCTTTATACGCGGTCAGTGCACTGGCAGCTATTTTCTTTTTAGCGATAACGACAAGGCCACTTTAATAGCTTTGGGTACGGTAGTCCGTGACGTTTTTTTATTAACTGCCTAGTTTGCGAATTAGGTTCCACAGTCACAACGATGTGTAACTTTGATTGGAAATGAAACAATATGGTATTTCATACTTGAAAGTTGTAGTTGTGCTGAAAAATGTTTCAGGTGCATATCAAACCCAAAATCTACAATCCGCGAGTTATATCAAAGGACTGATAAGTTACTCAAATATAAAATTTATTCCATTTTATTCAAGGACCAAATCTTTAAAATACTTTACGCTGTACACATAATAACCGGATATATCCGGATACGCGTGTCATCAAATTACTGAAAACATGTACTTTTTTTAACCCTAGCTACAGGTGCGAGGGTTTAAATGTCAAACAGTAACGGCGATCCAACTTGATCGTATCTCCTTAACATAAGGCAGAATGAACGAAGATTATGTAAGTTTACAGTTACAAACTGCAGTTATTTAAAAGGCATGTGTCCAGAGAAGAGGAATAAATAAGCATGATTTTATGATCGAAAAATAAAAGCTGTAACTTTTATATCGAGTTGCAATTCTGAAACTTGTCCGGTGACAATCGACCGCGATTAAACAATATATTTTTTGTGACACAGACACCGATTTTGATTACTTGAGAGATTACGCGTCGGTGTGAGAGACGGCCGACCGGCCCTTACACGTTATCCCAGCTAGTCGAATGTAAGGGGCTTATTACCCGAGTAACGGTCCCCAAGCATTGTCCCATCGGTTCGTTCCTTTTTTCATAAATATACTAATTACACGACCAGGTTTGCGGTATAAAGGGTACACGGGAAGAGATGATGGCTGTATTTACGCTAGTTTACGCTATTTTACCCGTGAGGTAGGGCTTAATAGGCATTGTGCTTAGCAATGCGGTGCGTAGCCGTGGAATGCGAACCTCTGTTCCTTTGATACGGCGGTTATGAAAAATGTGATTGTTGTTTCTTTCATTCATTTACGGGGCATACTGTTCTTCAGTTATGAGCCCCAACAAACACTTGATAACTTTCTATAAGTATAGAACAACAACGTGGATGTAAAGTTGAAATCAATATAGTAAAATATTCGACTGTATCGATGCGAAATAGAATCGATCTCTTATGAAATGTATGTAAAAAGCGAAACCTGAAAAATAGGCGTACTCTTTGGTGAAAAACTCCATTGTTTTTCCCAAGCCAAGTAAGAAAATATTACCAAAAGGCTATAAAAAAGTTGCACAGTTACTAGAGCAACATAACACGCTGGTAGTGTTATCAGCGAAGTAAGAACCGTGAACGATTTGATTAGTTCGACGCGCGCTTGCACTCCAAAATTACTTTCAAACTTCGCTGCGTTCTACACATTGAGAACTTCTGTACAAGTCTGCAAGCCTGGTATCGTTAGGTATAATTATATGAGATTGGATAACCCTAGTACGTAATAGAGAGAATACATACATAATACAAGTCGAGTATAAAACTAAGTTCATAAATGCACTTGAGGTGCAGCGGAGAATATTCAAACTGAGTACTCTTCATAAAGTTGATGAAACAGAAATCTTGTCCGATACTAAAACATAATATCCATACTAGATAAAGATAATAAATCTAACTAGCCGCGAGGAATGTAAAAACCTACAGTAGGAAATTACTAAGAACAATCTAAGAATCGGTACATAAGTGTCAGTTAGGCTAATAAATTCACTAAAACAATGCCTTGTCTTTTCAAACTGGCGTGACAAAGGAAACTTAGCGACACGAACGAACGATGGACTAATTGCATTTTTTGCAGTCACCATGTACTAATGCCAAGGCTTACTTACTCATCAAGTTCCTATGTCCATTCCTGACGGTCTATGCAAACCTGCATTCGAGCAAAAACTAGTATGTCAAGATGATAAAACTTCGCGCGCTCAACGTCTGATTGCAACTTTTTTTATGGAAAAATTGTAACGCAAAGGAAGCACAGGGGTTACCAACCTATTTGAAGCACGGGAGTATTTTTTTTTTGTTATTTGAATGTGTTGTATTAGAGAGTTCGAGTTCGTGTTTCGCGAGTAAGTTGTGTGCGGGCGCGGCGCACGTGTTCGCCCCTCGGAGGTACAACGCACACTGGTCCGCCAGCTCGCGGACGAGGTGCGTTCGCTCGGTGTCCGGCCGGCCCCCATCGCCCCCTGTCCCCCATACCGAAATGCATCAATGACACTCGAAACACACGCACATTCTGAACGCAGTGGGGACAATCGATAGGTAAAAAATGTTTGTCAATTTATTAGGTGCCCTAAGGCCTAGTGACTGTCACAGACACAAAGTCTGTATGTTTTTTGAACTTTGTTACAAAAAACGACTACATACATATTTTTTTCAAAGCAATAATGTATATACTAATGTAATGTAACAAAGGCCACACAAAATTATTACATACATCTTTCTCTTTCGTCTAAAACCGCTTAGGTAAAACTTTTGTCCTAAGTTACGCGAGGCTAATATCGAGCCAAATCTGTATCGAGTATCGACAAAGTGTATAAACAAGCCTTATAGTACTATAAACAATAAAGTAGATCTCCCGAACATAGAATCACTTACTAAGAACTTGTTAGAACAACATCCTCTCGATCTTGTTTGATCATAACCTCAAGCTTCATCTTAATTAGGGAAATCAATTTAACCAATGTTGCATGACTATAAACTGATAATGATGATGTAATTATACAATCAATTCGCACACATACGCAATGAATGACATTCGCGTATATACTACAGAATCGATTATATACATACATGCAAATAAAGGCTGTATGTATGTATGTATGTGTGTAGTATATCGTATATATGGAATGAGGGACCAGGCACTCATGAAACATGAGGCGGTAGGTATATATGTTATAATACGAGCGTTAAACCGGCGGAAAAGGATTGCAGAATTTTGCAGAATACTGACCTAGTGTTCAGCAATTTATAAGTGGATGCACTTCATAAGGGGATTTAATCGTTGCAATCAGTACTTATGTCCCTTCTTAATTTAGCTAGCTTCGTTTATTGAATTCTGAGTTCTGTACCCACGCGCTCTTTTAATCATATTGAAACTGATCAATGTATTTTTCAGTCTTCTTTTGAAGGCCAAATGTTTCAGTCTAGAAATAAGTCGTAATATTAAAAGCCGTTGCGAAGATTCATTACTTTTCTAGAAGCTGGAAGGACCATTTTAGAACTGGTGGGTCATGTATTTTGGTGCTTTGGGACATACAGCAATAAAATGAGTAATAGTATGACCCGGGCCAGTCGGTGTGTAGGGCAAGACGTCGCATCCTGTATTCACGTATGTTGAGCACAGCTGTATACAGTCGCAGGTATATGAGGGAATTTCGGCTATTTGGGAAATGACTGAATCTGGAGATAGCATTTGTTTTTAAGTTACAGTCATTGTTATTTTGAAGTACTTGGTCTATGTATTCTTTATTCAATCAGTTTCACAGATTTTTCATCAAGAAATTTATTTGCGCACAATGCACAATATTAGAGATTTGACAAGCATTTGCATTATTTTTATTTTAGCTGTGAAAATCCGGTAATGCGCTATCATAATTGTGTATTTCATGTTTTAACAACCTAAAACACCCAAACTGGCAGATGACATCCCAAAAATTGCAACAAAAAACAACTGCTACTCAGACCAAAAACTTTCTTTTAAAGATCATAAAAAAACACGGAAATGAAAATCAGTATTCGTAAGTCCTCAACAAAGAAAAAATACTTCTAAATCCAAGCCATATGAACACAAAGGAATGGAAGGGTCAGTTAAAATCTGTAATTCATGCAGAGTGTTGAAGGTCGTAAAATTTCGACCCACACTATACCTCTCTAAACTGGGGTCTTACTATACATGTCTTCACCTTTTACGGCAAACCCGATATTCAAACTATCCGTTGTTTACCGTACTAGAGATAGAATTAATAGGAAGCTACTTTTGGAATGAGTAAGTAGAATCAAACCTACTTATATTGTTGACGATCAAAAAGCTTGTAAATTAAATAAATGATTTGACTTTGACATTGGACATTAGTGCCTTACAAGTTAGTCAAAGTCCTATCTTTTGTCAGCATAATAAAAGTTGGATAGAATACTGGGATCGGCTATTGGATATTGGAGCTTCGGTTAAAGAATTATCGTAGTAATATTGAGAAGTGAAAAGTTATGTTTGTGTCCAAAAGGACCAGTTTGCGTTTTGGTCTTTTATGGTAAGGTGGTTGCAACAATTTTGTGACTTAGAAATTGCTTGACTGTGAGAGAAGAGACTTTTGCAGTGGAACAATAGAAAGAGGGATGATGATGAAATTAGAAGTTTTCTTGTCTTTTTGCAATGCATTTTAGTGGCTGCTGAAATTAAAGGTGATAAGTAATTTACTTTATATAAAATCTTTAAGATTTTAGGATAGCAGACCAATCTGGACGTCTAAAAAGTATACAAAAGATTTTCTGTCATTCCCAGTGCAAACTGTTATAAAGAAAATTTCAATGAAAGTTAATAATTGATTTTCAACTTTCATCAATTGAGCATACAAACCACATATTTTAGGCCACATACCTTAAAATATTACACGAACTGAAAGAAAACATTGTTCTTTATTCTCTTTTATCCTCAGCCCACTATACCAGCTACAAACCTAAATCATCACTTAACCGTTGCCATGACAACGAAGCTTAGTATGTCTTGTCTAAATTCGGGAGGCTACTGCCTGCGACACGATCTCAAGTGTAATTCAGGTATAGACGTTTCTCTGTTAGCTAAGATGTATAGCTTTTGGCCTATATAGGTGTATGTACGTGTGTGACTATGTAAGGTCGTTTTTGGTTATGCAGTCCTGGTACATTGTGATGAGTTTTGTGAAAATTTGATAGGATTTTTAAGGTTTTTTGGGATAACAAACAACTCAGGATAACAAAATTCTGTTTGTTATCCTGAGTCTCACTCATTCTTTGATGTTTCAAAAACTTACTGAAATGTTTCATGTGGAATACTTTTTAAATTAAGTTACTTGTGGAATGACAGCTGATAGAAAAGTATGAAAGAAGAAAACATGCTGCACTGACCACAAATAAAATTGGGATAAGTAAGGGCAGGAGGATGACGATGACTTTTCCAAACATAGCACAACTTCTATAATATTACATCCTAGTATCTTACTCACACGTGTGGCATGTAGTTTCCTAATTTTTGAATTTGAAAGTTTCAGTAAACAGAGCCAACATTATACATTTTGCAAGTGACCTAATTTGCAGTTTACCCACAACGCACACATAACTAACCGATCATAATAATTAACTACTAAACAGGTACATATAAGGACTGCTAAGGTTTGCGCTGTCCAACCTATTATGCACCTTAAGTGTTTATACTAAAGTTTAATTTGGAGTGACGTTTATTATGCCTTAGTAGCGATTAGGCATAGCGGTACGGAGACATGCGAATGTATGAAGGTCTCGAGTCATTTGCCCTGGTAACTTTGTAACTGTCGGCTTTGTAACTGCCCATAGAATGTTATCATCATCATCAGCTTTTCTCCAAATACAGTTTAGACCTCCATTCGCTTATGCGCGCCTAGTAACCCTTTTCTTGGTTTATTAGGCTCTCTATTTCTACTATAGACCTGACAATGTGTTTTCGCCACATTTCAAACAAATTTTCTCAGTTTGTTGTATTTTTAGATCTCCATGACATTCCTGTTTTCCTAATAGTAGCCGTGTATTTCCAGACTTTAGTGTGAAGGTGACCAAGCTATTTTGAGACAAAGGATAGATACAAGAATTGTCTCTCTCAAAATATAACAATCCGCAGACTAACCGTCGAAAGAACTTATTAGTCATAATTAAATAATGTTGAAATGTACATCTGACAGATATTTTGATACCTAATTTCATATTTTACGTCATTTTGCCTACTTGCTTGAATATTACGGACGGATGGTAGATTTATTGTTAAAATGTACTAAGAGGCACTGCCTTTACTGCAGTTAACCTGCAGAAAGCAACTGGCCAAATTTTATCCATTAGGCAGAACGCTCTGTAAGTTGGGGCAGGCGCCAAGATAAAACATAAATAAATATAAATCCAAGAGAAAACATACAACTGCAGATATCGTTCTAGGAATCGAAAGAATGGAATGTCTTTCATAAGGAATAACAACATTATTAAACAATATTTCAAAGGCGAGAGTGTTCGTTGAAATGTAAACATATTTAGCGAAGACCCTTCCCTGGCTCAACATTATTGTTATACTCGATTTTATATATGGAAAGGTCAAGCTGTCAACCTCCAGACAAAAAAATTGAACACCGCCCTACAAACAGGGGTACTAGGGTGACATAACCGCTGTGGCAGTTAATTAGTACCGGAGGGCGCGGCGCGACAGGCGCGGGCGCGGGCGCGGCGCGTTTAGAGGAAATTGTCGTTTTTATACGGCTTCCACCCCCTCACCCCGCCACCCGGGCCCTCCAACATTCGAATAATGAAACAACATAGTTACCTTCATCTTATCACTCCACTTCTGACTCTCGTCGTGTACGGACGTGTCGCTCTGCGCTCGCCCGTTTACGACTTTTGTCTTTGTTACGCCCGACGTAACGCTCACCGTAGTCGCTCTGCCGACTACAAATATATCAATCTAAAGCTGCTTTTTTCAAAGCGGCGGACGATTATCCTGTTTCTAAAACGTTTGTGTTAAGTAAATTCAGTTGACCCCTTCTGGGTAAAAGCCACAGTTTCGTGGTTCTCGGTTGAAACCATACGGTGCCAACGAAGCCGAGAGGGTGTTGACCCAATCACACCCGCCGAACCCCTTCAGGGCAAGGCAGTCAATTGGACGGGAGCTCGGATTTCGGCCTTGGGGGATCTCCTAGTCGTGCCTTGCATCTGGTTTGCTTTCACAGCTACACACCTGGTGTCGGTTGGGTATCTCTATACCCTTCGCACTAGACTGGCTAGGGCCCGTTCGCACAATAAGACTGGCGAACGGTTTACAAGCTTAGGGCTCACCAATAGGTACTCACCTCCCTGCCTATACCCGGCAGGGAGGGTTACACATCCCCGGGCCCATCCACCCGGGGAGATAGGAGATAGGTTGTTAGGCTTTTATAATTAGGCCCCCACCTCTTTTAGCTCGGTAGCCCTCTTCCCTCACGGGAAAATGACTACCGAAGTTATTAAATTCTTTTTCGAGGTCCTCCTCAAGGACCAAGACATTGTCGCCAAATATGGCGACTTGATAAATAACCTTGATATCAAGGACCCGCGCCTAGCGCGCTATTGTGTTATCACCGATAACGGCTCAACAAAGGAGGCCGGCGCAGCTGTGTCGCGCCCCATTGTTGAGCCTATAATTGTCTCTTCGGGGAAAACCGCCGCATTAGCGGAAACGGTAATCCCCAATACAATGGTCGATGCCCAGCTGCACTCGACCATTGTTCCTAATCCAATTGTCTCACAGACAATGGAAATTACTCAGGCGAGTGCACCTGCGTCAAACGTCGACGCCGAATGCATGGACACCTCGTCCTCCCGCTCTGCCTCACCCGTCCCAGAGGATGCTCAACCCTCCGAGCCCTCCGACTCCTCTTCCTCCGATGACGACTTCACCGTTGTACAGGGAGGTAAGAGGAAAAAGAACAACAATAATGACAAGGCGCGCAAGACCATCGCCCTTGCCGCATCTCCTCTCCCTAGCCCGCCCGCTGTGTCTACAGCATCCCCCGCCCCGTCACCCTCGACCTCGCAGGTCGCTTCCTCCCAAGGTGCCGCTAAGCCCAAAAGCGCACCAAAAAACAAACCTCCGCCTCCTGTATACTTACAGGACAAGGCAAAATGGACCGAAGTGTCCAAGCTGTGTGTTGATCGTAAGATCAACTACAGATCGGCCTCCAATACCGGCAACGGTATAAAAATCGTCCTCCCTACGTCAGACGACTATAGGGAGATAACTAAAGCGCTAAGAGCGAGGAACATTTCGTTCCACACATACTCCCTCCCCGAGGAAAAACCTCTCCGGGTCGTCATTACCCGTATTCCGAAGGAAATCCCTTCGGATGACATTTTAAGTGACCTCAAGTCACAAAACATCCCTGCGACGCAAGTTCATAGGATGCACCGCGCCCGCAGCGGCCACGCCTTCGACATGGTGCTCGTAGTATGCGAGCCGTGTCCCTCTAAAATCCACCCGATTTTTAACATCAAATCGGTGTGTAATTTAACCGGCATCTCAATCGAGAAGCCAAATAGATCTGGCATTGTATCCCAATGCCACCGTTGCCAACTGTGGGGTCACTCACAGCGCAACTGTTTCGCCCAGCCTAGGTGCGTGAAATGCCTAGGCCAACACGGCACCTCCGACTGCCCGCGACCCAAGGACCGCACTCTGTGCACCGAGCCTCCGAGCTGTGTACTCTGCGGCGCCTCAGGTCATCCCGCCAACTACCGCGGCTGCCCAAAGGCCCCAAAAACGTCTCCCAAGCTGGCCAAGCGTGCAAACGCCCGCCAACTAAGGGAAAGCCCATCAGCGAGGCTACCTACCGCTCAACTTCCCGAGCGTCTCAGCCCACAACGGCCCTCCCCATGGAACCCTCTCAACCATCAGAGAGCCTTTCCAACCCCGAGGCCAACTCAGCCCCAGCCAACTCCCGCCCCGGTGAATAATTCCACCGCGGCGCCCGCGAGCTTACCTCGCGTCCCTCCCGTCCTTCCCTCCGCGCCCTCCGCGCCCTCCGCGGCTCCTATAGCCGCCAAGCCCGCGCAAGCGCAAGCGATCGCGCCTTCTTCTAGCCCAGTATCAGCGCTCAGTTCTATGAACGTTATACTGAGCACGTTCAGTGTATTTACGAGCGACAGAGCTCAACAACTTTCGAGGGAGATAGTCGCCAGCAATGGCGACCTTATCAAACTCTACTCCGTTATGCAGGAGTATTCAGACGTCGCCCAGGCAGTTCAAAACCTGCCTCACTTCAGGAAATAGAAATGGATAATACATCCAAAATTAAACCCCATTCCCTTAGGCTTGGCTATTATAATGCCAACGGTATTCTCGGCCAACGCGACGAGATTTCCGCCTTCCTACAATCCCATAAGATAGACATTCTTCTCGTACAAGAGACCTTCCTAAAGCCGCGTGTACGCGGCCCTAATATAGCTAACTATAAGTTAATTAGAAATGACAGGATCACACGCCACAAAGGCGGCACGCTTATCTATTATAAAAGATCGCTACATTGTGTAGAGATCACTCCCCCCGACTTAAGCTGCATTGAAGCCTCGATCTGTCGACTAGCCATGTCCCAGCACCAGTCGATCACTCTCGTATCGGCCTACTGCCCTCCCACGTCCTCATCCTTTCAGTCCTACGACCCGATCCTTTTCACGAACGATCTCAGAGCCTTACTAGGCCTGAGCGACTCTGTAATAATAGCAGGCGATCTAAACGCCAAACATCCCGCCTGGAATAGCAACACTACTTCTCCAAGAGGCAGGTTGCTATTCAATCAGTGTGAATCCCTCAACTTCGATGTCATCGCTCCGATGCATCCCACTCACTTTCCTAATATAGTCGACCACCTTCCCGACGTTCTCGATGTAGCTCTCCTCAAGAACGTAAACTTACGTTTACATTCGATCGAGGTACTACACGAGCTCACCTCCGACCACAGACCGGTTCTTGTGGAACTAGCCTCGCGCTCAGGCCCACTCGACCCGGACCGCCCTCCTCCCACCCAGATTGTCACGGACTGGAGAATGCTAAGCGAAAGCTTGAAATCCTCCTCCGCCCAGTTAGAATCAATTCCCGATGAAATCAACTCAGTCGCTGACATGACGGGCGCGATCGGCTCGTTCACCGAGCACGTACAATCCACCGTGGACAAGTGTTCACGTAGAGTTGAAGCGACGAGCTTTCATCGCTTCAAGCTCCCGGATGACGTGCGTGCTCTGGTGACCGAGAAGAACGCGGCTGTCCGTGCCTACAGTACTTTTCCCTGCGACGCTAACAAGTCTCACATGCGTAACTTACAGCGTGCTGTAAAGGAACGCCTTGCTGAGATGCGTGAAACGCGCTGGGACAAGACGCTGAGCGAACTTGAGCCGACTCATCAAGCCTTCTGGCAGCTTCAAAGGAAACTCAAATCCGATGAAGTAGCTTCCACCCCGCCGATCAAACGCCCCGACAATTCCATCGCCTTCGAGGACGATGAAAAAGCGGAATGTCTGGCCGACAGCCTCGAGGCTCAATGCTCGCCTAGTACCCAACCGGTCGACCCGGCTCACCTACTAAAGGTCGAAGCCGAGGTCGAGCGCAGATCCTCCCTACCACCGCAAGAAGACCCCGACGATCTCCTGCCTCCCGTCACTCCAGACGAAGTGGCAGAGATCATCAAACGTCTCAAACCCCGTAAAGCTCCGGGCCCAGATAGAATAACCAATAAAGTGTTCAAAATCCTACCCGCTTCCCTCGTAATGCTCATGACCGCGATCTTCAATTGCGCCATGACCCATAACCTGTTCCCACAGGCATGGAAAGAGGCAACCGTAATCGGTATTCCCAAACCCGGTAAACCAAAATCAGACCCGTCCAGCTATCGCCCTATCAGTTTACTCAATGTGTTCGGCAAGATCTACGAGATACTTATCTATAAGCGTCTCAAAGATTACGTCGAAGCAAAGAGTCTTATTCCATTAGAACAGTTTGGTTTTCGAACCCATCACTCTTGTGTCCAACAAGTCCACCGCATCGTGGAAGGTGTGAGCCACGGATTCCAACGTGGCCAACTCACCGGCACGATTCTCTTCGACATAGCAAAGGCATTCGACAAAGTCTGGCACAAAGGCTTGATTTACAAGCTTTACCAACTCGGTGTCCCAGACCGTCTCGTCGTCATCTTACGAGACTTTTTGTCGAATCGCACCTTTCGCTATCGCATAGACGGCACTCTTTCTTCGGCCCACCCTATAAAAGCTGGCGTCCCACAAGGCTCGGTACTCTCCCCCATCCTCTTCACGCTATACACTAGCGATATTCCTAAGAACAAGCATGTTCAATTAGCCCTATTCGCCGACGACACGGCAATCTACTGCTCAGGCCGCAGCCCAGCCGCCATAGTGAGACATCTCCAAGCCTATTGCAACACCCTAGGTGTCTGGACTAGGCTATGGAGAATCGAACTCCACCCCGACAAAAGCCAGGCCATACTCTTTTCGAGCCCTCGCCGTAGGCTTCCTCCCGCGCCCCCGTCAGTCACCATGTTTGGTAGGCCGATTCCTTGGAAGGAGCATGCCAAATATCTAGGTGTAATCTTAGACCAGCGCCTCTCATTCGCCGAGCACATACGTAAGGTGCGCTCTAGAGCAGCCTTTGTGTACGGCAGATTGCACTTCTTGCTCAATTCAAAGAGCAAATTATCTCTTAAAAGCAAGTTACGCCTCTACGGATCGTGCATACGCCCCGTCATGACGTATGCTTGCCCTGTGTTCGCACAGGCAAGCCATCGCCGCCTTCACAGAATGCAGGCCCTTCAAAACCGTGCTTTACGGAAAATCACAGGAGCTCCCTATTATGTTCGAAATGAGATTCTTCATGTCGACTTAAAAATCCCTACCATCCGCCAGTATATGAAGCGTGCCGCCATACGGTACTTCGAACGCGCTGAGAAACACGATAACTCACTTATCGTGTCAGCCAGTAATTACACTCCCTCCCGCATCAGTAGGATTCGCCGCCCTAGGCATGCCCTTCTAGAACCTGACGATGAGATAACTGTCCTCCAAGAGAGTAGTAAACTCACTAGCACCCTACACAAAAACAAACCGCGTTCGTACAAACCTCGCCGCCGAGGTCCGCCGCGACGTCCCGTTCTCTGTCCTCCCGACCCTTGCTCATCGAGCCAGCCCGCGAGCTGAGCCAGAAGCTTTAAATTCCCCATTTAATAATAATGATCATATGATCCAGCCTGTCCCTTTGCTGCCTCCCCAGCGACGCCCTAAGCCGAGGTCCGACCCCACAGGGGGTACCCTTAGCGCAGTCGCTTAGTTTATAAGTTGTTTACGCCCCTGGCTGGAGGCCTTAAATTCTAGGCATCCACAGGGAAAAGTCCGGTTAAGCAGTACACGGCCTCCTAGGCTGAACTGCGAGATGCCATACCAAAAAAAAAAAAAAAAAAAAAAAAAAAAAAAACCTTCATCTTATAAGCACATGTCGCCCCGGTAATAAAGAGAAATTAATATCTTGAGGCTAGCATCTCGGCCCCGCGTTTCGGTCCGACAGCCGGACAAAGCAGGGTTTGCAACTATGAACACTAAGCGACGGCGGCCTGGATGTGTCATTTACACCGGATAGAATAACGGACACTCTCCCATCCAGACATGCTATGGATTGGGACATATCTAGTACATCCAGAATCATTCATTACTACAGGTTAAAATATCGTTTTGGAATGAACTTTTCCCATAATGACAAATACGTGTAAAAAAGTCAATTGAAAATCATTTTGGATGTTACATACCAGGTGGTTGCCAAAATTAGATTCACGTTTCTGAAGACAGTAGACATTTCTGAGGAATTAATAAATCAAATATGTGAAAAGTATTTGATGTAGGAGTGTTTTATTTTGCTGTTCAAGTATTAGGTATTAACGTTAAAGGTGGAATGAGAACAAATTAGTTCTATCTCTTGATAATAAACAAGGCAACAAATGTAACAAAAAGCTTACATTTCCTGCGCGTTTTTTTCTCGGCTAATTTCCGTTTATTACTGAGGGCCTTCAACGTTTTATTGACCGTTCGAAACGCCAGACTAATAAATGAACGAAGCCATCGTCTAAACATTGTATATAAGTACCAGGGCACCATAGCCACATCAGAGATAGTCTCGTTCCGTCGGCATAATGCGACCGCCGCCGCCGGCCCCGCTCGTAACACTCCAGCACAGCTAAAACCGGGCGATTCGGTTTTATACACACCCCCTATAAAAGCAAAAGGACCGGGTATGGTCCCGGGATAAGTGGGGGGCCTGTATCTTTATATCTGCCCCCCTAAGCCCCCACTAGGGCATTATGACCGGGGGGTTCTTTGGACAGCTAAAAGAAATATCCGGTGGCCTTACCCGGCCAGTGGCGAGCAGCCGGTAATTCTTCTTGCAGTATTACTTTGATTATTTACGAAGTAGTTAATCGCACCTCCCACGGGTCGAAGCATGTTACCTCAAGATATTCAGATCAAGTAAACAAAGGGAAATTAAGTGCGGACATAAAAGGAAAACTTTATATTTGTTTGTGCGCGCGGATCTGCGTATGTGAGAATATTTATCGGTCCTAAGGTCCACTTACATTATAGTATCAATAATACTTCCGAATCAGTTCTTTAGCGTGATTTTTTACTTTTCAACCGACTTCAAAAAAGAAGGTTTTCAGTTTAACTTACTCGTATGTTTGTATGTTTGTGTGTGAGTAATTATGTGTGTTATGTGCGCGATTATCTCACGTTTAGCTGTACCGATTTTGAAGCGGTTTTCAACAAAGTACCTATTTGTAAGAAGAAAGTTTTAGTCGGTTTTTTATTGTTAAAAATGTTTTTTTTTAAGTAAAACTTTAAAAATCCATAATTAAAATTACCAATATTCATTAAGTGTAAAGCCTTAAGCTCGGGGGATCGTAAACTGAAGATAGCTTTGCTTTCGCCCCCGGCGCAGGGCATTTCCAAAATAATAAAAAAACCCTTTTCCCTTTCATCTGGCATTTACGTCCGACCATAAAACTCCTTTTAATATCTCATTATAAATTATGTAAAGTATTCTAGTATTCAGTACTAAAAACCTCGACTCTTAACCGAGTTTCAGTTTTGGTAATTAATAAGAATGAGCATTTTTTGGGTATCATCATCTATCTATATCTACCATCTATATATAAAAATATCTATCTAACAACATTAGGAAGAAAACTTTTTTTTTTGTTTTTAAAGGCTCCGAAACAACGAACTGATTAAAAAATATTTCAGTTTTGGAAAACCATACTATCTTTCTAGTCATAAGCTATATTTAATCCGAGTACGCGACGTAGGGTCTATGCGATGCGGGTGAAACCGCTTCTCTTAAATATCCAAAAACTATTGACTAAGCATTTGCGTTGCTAAAAGAAAACAATGAGCATTCGAATGTAAGGACCAAGGGTTCATTTCTAAAGTTTTATGTTAATTGTTTCGGAACTATGACTATCCTATAATATAAACTGTAATGAAATCATACCACACATTAAACCCTAAAAATTAAAAAGAAAATGTGAATCAACAAAAAATAAATTATTATTTAACTATTACTACCTTATTTTGTAGTTTCAAGTAAAGTCATAAAGAATTAAAAACTTTTTTTAAAAACGTCAGCCTGTATATCAAAAATATTATTTCATAAAACATGACATTTCGTAGTATTCGCACTCCCTTCACAATTAATAACCATTCGGAACTTAAACATGCATATTTTTATCCGTTCTAATCTTATGCACTTGTTACTGCAATTAAAGAGTGAATTCAATTAATATTTTACAAAAAAAAAAACTACCGAATGAATCTAGATAACAATTAAACTAACGTATCTTTTTATTCCTAACAATTATCTTTATAAAGAAACATAAGACTAATTGAGATAAGGCTTTTCTTATTATTAATTTATAAGCTTTAAAAATAAATTGAATATTGTCATGTCATAACTCGATTGAAATTAATTTGTTTATTTTAATATAAGTAATAAAAAGTACATAAATATTAACGACTTTAATAATGTACTAAAACTGCATCAAAATTACTTCAGCCAAACATGAGATAATCGCGCACAAACATACATTCAAACATGTTAAACGTACTATTTTTTTAAGTCAGTTAAAAACTTTAAAGTGTTTTATTCAGGTGTTATAATTCTATTGGAAAAGTTATGTATATCAGTGCTCATAATCTCCAAATCATGAAACAGTGCTAAAACTTTCAGTAAAGTAAATTACCGAAAGAGTCCTTTAAGAGTACCCGCAGACTGAAGACTAAACAGTTGGCCAAAAGTTGGCCTGATGGTTGAAAAAAAAAATATTTTAAAAAAATTCAATATAGTAAGTCTATATATTTACATAAAAAAAGTTCAGTGTAAATACATCTTTTATAATTTTTTTTTTTTTGTAAAAGCTTGAAAATAACTCATAACTGTACATATTTTTGTGGTAAATAAACTTAATCAAAGTTTGTATTCGATCTGTTACCTAATCGTTGTAATTTGCACACTCCAATACATCTTCGTACTTATCAATCGCCCGATCAAAATGTCGGCCGACTAAAAAGTCTTTAATCTGCGTAGCCAGTTTACTAGTATCCTAAAACAATACCGCGCCTACTGAAAATCACGGCCAGAAATAAACGTTACGCCTAGTACCCGCCGATCACGCAATACTATCCCTGTTTATACCTCCTACAGTTTCTGCTACCCTGGTAATTCCGTGGCCCTTACGCCTGGTACTTTGTGTACAGCCTTGCGCCTGATTAATTACACCTCCTTGTAGCTATGCGCTCCTAGTACAGGGAATTGAAAATAACTCCTGGTAGCTCCTGGTATAATAATGAATTCATCTGTTGATTTGCTGTTAGGATTATCATAAGGTTGTATGAGGTTTATAGTGTCAAAATTCTAATAGATACGTTATTGAAATCTGTCGTCAATCTTGATTATTGCTTTCATATAAGTGGTATTGTTAAACTGCAATTTTTTTTAATTAATTAATTTCATTAATTATTTTAGAGTTCCTAAAAAACACATATTTCGCAAAACACGTTAAGGAGCTTCCCCAAAAGCATAATTACTAATTGGATTTTTAAATTGTAATCAAGTGAGCGCAGTCGAGTGACAGACGAAGATAAAACTTTTTCAGATTTTTAACTCCCCCCTTCTTACTTCCAGATCTCAAAAATTAACACCAATTACACATTATTAAAAACAGTTTTATATCATTGTAGTTATACTACTAAGAAATAAATAATTTAAGGTAAAAATACAATTTTAAAATATAAACATAATCTTTTTATAGCCGGCGCACGTTGATGTCTTTTATTTGACACTTGAGAAAAGTCGTCTTTATTATTTAAGTCCTAGTTGCGGCTCCCGCTTTCTTGAAGGGAATTTGAATGACTACTTTGTATTATATTTTGTAACTTAGAAACTGTTTTATAGAGAGAGGCGTAGTTTTCGAAAACGTATTGTAAAACGGTGTACATATTTGTGTACTTTAAAATTAAAATAGTAGACTTAGATGAATGAATTTCATCATTAAAGGCAAATAAAAATGCAAAGGAGTCGTCATAAAAGAAACTCAGGTGGTTACTCGGTAATTGGGGAAATAGTGTGCAAAGTGCTATAAATGAAAGAATATTTACTTGCCGTGGTCACGTACAAAATTATCAGAAATCAGCTCACCGCCCTAGTAAAACCTAATCTACCCGCATCTGCAAAAAAATACCGAAAAACAAGCCGTCTAACGTACCAGGAGACCAGAAAATTTCAAAGATATCGCCAACTCGTAATCGGGGACGTGGGCCAACTTGAATTTTGGGGTTTTCCCGCTAAAGTTCGGCTCAAAGACGTCCTCAAAGCCCCGATGTGGGTGGGCCGGGTACTAGGGTGGCAGAGACGGGTGGAGGTTTTGGGGTATCAAAGTTTACCCCCGTGGCGCGGAGGCTATACTTCGTGGAGGGAACTGCCTCTGCTACTTTGTTCGCCTTTTGGCTCGTGACAGTGGCACTTAAGGGAGGTACACACGGTCGCAGCGCTATATTAAAGTAGTATAATCCTTAGTAAGTTGGTGGCGCTTACTGACTTGGCAAACTTCGTTTGTAATCTCAGAGCCGAATGTCAGAAGCCTGAATTAAATTGATCCTGCCGTGTCTGGTATATGAGAAAATTTGGCGAAAGATACCCAGGAGATATACTTACATTTGGTAACAATATTTTTTTTTTTTTTTTATTTATTTATTTAAAAACACACACTATCATTACAGTGTAATACCAATATATAACTTTACAAGAAACACAAGAAAAAAGTTTAAAAACAAGATAGATTATTTACAACTTGCGATACATATAAGTTGGTCCTACATATACCATGATCTCACGTATCAAAGGACCAACTAAGAAATTTTTCAAAATTATATTCTACGTTAAACATACTGTAACTTCAAGTGCACAAAATGAAAATGTTAAAACTTAGTAGGTAGCTTCAACCCTAACATGTTAAACTTTATGCTTACTTGTCTTCTCGAGTTAACAAATTTTCAAGCGTTAATCCACTTTTCTTAACGGAACCGCGTCCCTATTCTGTAACGCCTGCAATTTCTATTGCTTTCGTTTTGAAAATATTTTTATAACATCGAGATTCCGACTATTTACTATTTGATTGAAAGCTTGATTTTTGAATAAGCTAAAAAATCTTAATATAAATGAATTTGAAAAAATCATATATCCAAATTCAAAATCCAAAATGACATAGATAAACACTGAACATATTTCGAAACGGCACTCTAGAGTAATCATTTCCAAAATTGAGTGAACCAATTTTCACGAAAAACTGATTGACATCATAAGCTCTTTTCAAAATTAATGTTAAGCATGTGACAATCCAAATTCTGGGTTATCAAATTGGCAACTCGACTAACGGTCTACAAATCATTAGTGTTGTAAAATAAATATCGATACATTATTAGGGTGTCGACAATTACGATGAAATCAGAGCATAAAAAGCAATGAGAGCGTGGGGTGTCACTACCCTTTGTTTATTTTGTTTTGACGAACCTGTTAGTTTATGGTGCCCTAGTGCTTTAAGTTATTTTTTACTAATATTAGCAGATAAATGTCAACCTTGTCCATAGAAAGAACTGATCACAAAAACTGTAACATATAAATTAATAAAAAACTTTTTTCCAAACATACCGACTTCAAGAGTATCCTAAAACCTTATCCTGAGTCTAACAAATACTATGCTGGAAACTGTATCTAAATAGGTTCAGTCGAACATAAGATAGTCGCGCTGAAACATACATACAGATCAAACTAAGAACCTACTTTTTTGAGTCGGTTAAAAATACCCACCCAACAATACTTTTTTTTCAATGTTTTATATTTTTTGATGCAATTTTTTATTAGTTTTAATTTTATGTAAATAATTAAATAACATTACTGCTGAGATAATATAGGTAATTTATTTCACAAACTCCGATAAAAAAGCTTTACACAACCAATCACAAGATCCGAACCCCCACACGCACAGTGCAAAGTCGACACTCCACCACTGCACCCTCACAGCTTAAGATCCAATGACACGTCACAATTCACATCAATGGAGCGAGAAGCCGTTCGCTTGTCAAACTGCCGAAGGAATTATTAAGCAGCGATCATACCGCCTTGCGATTCTGAGCGCCTAGTAATGCTAGGTGAATATGAAATCTTTAAATGTATGGAACCCGCGCGTTTTTCTAATCATAGAAAAGTTTTTTGAGTGTACAGTGTATTAAAATTGGCAGAATTGAGAACCTCCTCCTTTTTGGGAAGTCAAAGAATTATTAAGTGCCTATAATAATATTATTAAGTAAGTGCTTATGAGATATTTATAAGAGTCGAATAAGTTTATGCAATTAAGTGTTATGTAACGCAAAGGGAATATAAATAAGAAATAAAGTCTAAATTGTTTAAAAAGAAGATATCGTTTGTAAAACAATGTCAAGATATCAAAATATGTATTTTTGCGAGACTAATTTTGATCAATGCAATGTGAATTGAACTTTGTGTAAAATTAGAGAACTCTAGTTACTTAATGAATCTGACTTTAGCTTTGGGAGCGATTTCAAATGTAATTACCCTACCGCCATAATAGTAGTTGTAGATGAAAATTCACGCGACAGTAAACCCAGCATCCCTCGCTAAGAGAAATCTGAAACTTTTATATAATAACGACGAAACAACGCGGCCTAAACCTACAAAGGTCAACAAGGGCCTGAAAAGGGAATATGTAGGTCCCTAACTCGTGAGAAAGGCCTCAAAGGGTCTGACCGACCCTAAAAAAGTATATAACCCGAGCGGTAGGTACCAGGGTTCCATATAAGCGAGGCATCTTCCTTCTGTGCCTCCGAGCCAGGGAAATGTTAAGAAGGGTCCGGGAGGGACAGGAAGCCCCCTCCCCATCCGGTGGGGTGGGGGGTGCGTCGGGGAAAAAATTCTGTCGAGAGGACCGTGTACCCTTGGCTCGACCCGGCGCCGCCGTCTGCGCCCGTAATTAGTGATGCGGCGTGAGTCGGGCTGCTGCCGTGTCGATACTATCGACTCGATGTTTTTTGTCAATGTTAGTTGGGTACTGTGAGTTTTTATATAAGTTTTTATTTTGTTAGGAAGAACGACAGATTGCATTTTTGGTCAATTCTGCGTTGTGACATAAGAAACTGTGGTGAAAGGGTTCAGAAAAAGACATAAGAGGATAAAAAATACATGGAAATAGTTATCACATAACTCTTTTATATTCGTTTTAATGGTAGGCTAAGCAGTTCTATAATTTTAATTACTCTCATTGTTTTTGATTCCATTTTGGATACATGAATATGATATTTTATAGTTTCCTCGCTAACCGATGTAGCTTAGGTCCGAAAAATCATACATAACACACTAAAACTTGACACTTTTACGAAGTTTTTTTTATTCTTCAACTATGTGCCTCTATTTCCACCATAACGACGATACACTGTCAAAGTAAACTTCCACACCAAAAACCACATTATCGACAATCGACAAAATTATCGAGGCGCAGCCCCATCACTAAAAGATTATGACAAGATACAGAGCGCAGGGCTGCTAACGACGACCGGCGAGCTGTCAAAAGAACCTACATTAATGTTATTATAACTTTTTCCCGACACCCTGTATATACGTAGAACGCATCCTGTACACGCCTTAGCGGTTGTGTGAACACTGCTCATAGTTTTTTCTTAGGCGTTGCAGTTTTTTCTGAGTGTACGTACAATTTTGAACTTCGCTGAATTGATAGATGCGTGTAAGCTCCTAGCTGTTATGTGATCCTAGTGCATATTTTTTTAGATTTAAGTTAAAACAATGAAATATTATGGTTTGTAAATTAATCTATAACCGACCTCAAAGAATTATTGTGTGTTTTCTAAATATTCGCTACTTTTCAGTAGTTTGTGCACATTTTTAAACGAGCTGAAAAGTTGAGTACCAAATCGAGAGAAAAGTTGACAAGACTATATTTTTCACTTACCTTTCAGTACCTGCATCGAATCTTTGTTTAATGGTGATTGTCCTTACCTGAAACGAGACAAAAAAAATACTTTTACTACATAATATTACATAGAAACATATAACTTTTATTACATAGAAAGCGCAGACCAATGTATGTATGCTACTAAACTAAGAAAACGGGGTTAAACATTTAATTTACCAATCAATCCTTTTAAATAAAACAACGGAATTTAATTACTAAGTCAAGATTGAGAAACGATATTTCGGGTTGAATAGGTTTTATTTAGTCAAGCTCTTTAAGGGTTAGTTATTTAATCGTAGATAATTATTTAAAATCGTTAACAGTTATTTAAAGTGTCAGTTAGTTAATGCTATCTGACAGACAAAGGCTGCTTACAATTTCTACCAGATAGAATCAAAAGTTAAAGTTTTATCTATGAGATAAGCTCCTGATAGGTTTTCAGAGAATTTTTCAGTGACCGGTGAAACTGGTCAAATATTATAATTATTTGGTTCAATTGAGACATGCGATATTACATAAACGTAATTTCTAGATTTTGAATTCGATACTAATTGCTTCAGATTTCCTCCTTAATGCGAATACTAAACACGCGGTTTAAAAGTTACTTGCATAACATTAGTTTAATTTCCTTTTCATGAATACATTTGAATATTTTATCTGTCTTTACGTCTACCTGTTGCTAGACTTTTCCGACAATACATATGCATAGCTACCACAAAATAGTTGGTAGAAACAGTGGTAAGTTGCTAGTGAGTGAAAAGCCAGCAACCAAGGAACACCAAAACAAATCAAACTTATCAATCAAGTTACTGAAAAGGTCACAATCAAATTGCAAAAAGACGTAACGTACAACGAATTGGTGAGATTGTGTCGTGATTGCGGTCCAGCGGCTGACAACCACTTACATAATATCCATCGGTTAGGCAACAAACTTGTATGTTTACGCTCACAGCTACCTCCAGCCCCCAGGGTCCGCGGGGCGGGCCTATTGGACATTTTGTATAAGTGTAGGGCCGAATGCCTCGATCCCAAGGCAAATCCCTTTCGGTGGGTTCGCTGGACCCTTTTCGAAAAGGTCTAGCGACCGTGCCCGAGCCCCGAATTTGCGGATTTTTAAGGTAAAATTTATATAGGGGTGGCGGCCGTATGAAATGTGGACGGTGCCAGCATTATATTTTTAAGTTTAAGCGCTGGTTGGCCAATTAAGCTGTGATCTTCATACGTTTTGGGCGTAATGAAGTCTTCAGTGATTTCGCCGGTAAACGAGGGCAGTCATTTTTGTGTGTTAATTAAATGAATAAATTCTGCTTTATACTTAGAAATAAGTCAGCTGTCACGGGAAGTTATAAAGGTTTATTTTATAATTGGTTTTATTTTCACTGAAACATATTAGAAAAAATATGAACTTTACTGTCGGAAGCAGTTTCAAACACACATAAAAATGCGTCCTGTTTTGTACGAGGCTACCGCTTTTATAGGTCACAGGCAATGAGATATTTTTATTTTCCTTCGGCGAACACAGGATGTCCCGCAAATAGGCAACAAAAGAAAATTATTAATTGAAGAGTAAATATGAAAGAAAAAATACCATTACCGGGATCACATAAGCCCTAATTGGTTTCAGCGTGCGAGAACACAATCCCTCACTAGCATTGCGTATCGCGAACGTTTATAAATAGTGTTGGCGGGTGTGGGGCAGGCAGCACGCGAGCCTCCTACCTACCTATGCGGTCCTGGTACTTAGTCCCGGACCCTTCGGACCCTCGTCGACCCGGGCTAACTAGATAACGACGATATCGGGTGAAACGAAACTAAAGGAAAAGTATTTGTAGCTCTGCTAGTGTGGAAACTACTACGGAATTAGGATGGGGGAATTGGGTCGCGTTATCCAGTGGTAAATTAACATGTTTGCGCGCTGACTGGGCCCTTTCAAACTTATAGTGAGCTTTATAAGCATTTTAGTTCACAGACCCTAGCGGTTTGTTTGATAATCACGAAAGTGACAAATTAGGAATGTTTGATGCCGACCGGGCAACATTTTATTTAATTTTTCTTTACAAAGCTAGAACTGTCACAACTTTTTAGAAAATTATTATTTTCAGAAAAGCTACTTAAGTTAAATACTAATTAATCTAACTTATATTATAAACGTAAAACTAGATGTTCCTCTACCACTAAAAACCTTCTTCTTCAGCCTTTAATAAAACTTTAGGTACATTAAAATATAGCTTATCCTTTCATTAAAATAACAGATAGTCTACTTGTAGGTATGTGGGTGGGTAGAAGAATATCCTCCTGGAACGTGGGCAAAACCACGTTGAAAACCTAGTACAGAATATATTCAAAATAAAACTTAAGCTAGACCTTTGAACGCCTACTATAAAAACCCTTTTTCATTCATTCATAAAAGGATGCGAATTCACCCACTTTTCGATTCATCAGTTTTCCCGATTAAATTAAAAAACGATTTCATTAGACAGTTTAAAAAATACTTCATGATATAATATAGTTCGTAGATTACAACAAAAATGATATCTACGCATAATTTAATAAACAAAAAAACACAAGAAAAATAACACAAGTCATTTGATGTTACTAAACGTCCGACAAAGCTTTTTTCTTAATTAATTAAGTCGCAAATTGATTACTTTCGACGGGTAGGAAGGTATAAAAAGCAGGGTGTAGGTACCAGGAGCACAGCGGGCGGTGGGGGTGTACCGTACCCCGCCTTACGTTGCGAGTGGGAAATGTGAAAGCAGACACACGAACCCCGCTGCTGCCCCGGTACTGAGTTCAGAAAAAAACCTTAGACGTTTTTTGTTTAAATTAATTATTTTATTTACTGTACCAAAAGATCTAAACTATCAGAAAATTCTGGTCCTTTGGACTTTCTTGTTTAAGAAGTTTGAAGTATACATAGACGTTGCTATGGGTGATAAGATTGCATTGTAAAGACACTTTTTACGTCAATAAGACTCATACACACATGCATAGGTAATAATGTAAGTAAGGAAGTGAAGTAGCAGTGCAAAAGAGATTAACATCAAGTTATGTATCGGTGGGACACGGAAGTAATTATGTTTTTTAAAAATAAATATGCTTATCTCAAAGTTTAAGATGTCATGATTCCATAAAGACACCTACTTTAATAGGCAATAAATACTGTTCGCAACACAAACAAAAATGTTCACAAACAAATCTAAACAAACAAAAACGAAACGAAAAAAACTCTAAACACAAGCCTTTTCTGCATCCAGTACATTAGACGGCCGTGCCCGTACTACTAGTTATTATTTACCGGCTTTATCATTTCGAAAATTTCATATTCCCCGCACTTGGACGCTTGAGGTTTAAAAGCGTGAGCGGCCGGGGGGGTTGAGGGTAGCTCTACTTTTTGCCTACAAACAGCCCGCTTAGTACTCAGCTAGCTACCAGGGGGACATAGGGTGTGCAGAGCTAAGAAATAATAACGGTGGAGCATGCAAGAGGGGCGACTGGACATAGTTTTTGTGACTGATGCGATCCTAATGACTTGCTGTGTTTATTTTTACTTTTGTTTTAGTTTTTGGATGTGTGTGTGTTGTGATTATGGTATAGTTAAGGATATGGTGTGTATTAAATTATATAGAAAGGTTTACATAAAAAAAAGTTTCAATCCTAAAGACCATTTTTAAAACATTATTTTGAAAACAGATACATTTGTATTTACTTCTAAAGGGTTATAAATTAATCTTAGCATGCCGACTCGATAAAGCTTTACTAAAATATTCCTCTATTATTATAGCGAATTAATTTAAACCAACTAAAACCGGTGACGTCATAACTCATAAATAATACGGGAGCGTACACATGGGCGTACTACGCCGTAGCAGCGCGCCCTCCGCGGAACTTGCTACGCCGTAGCAATAATCAACTAATCATCTCTCGTAGCAACACAAAGAAACTTAGAAACGCACAAACATACCTACTTTACAGTCATGCGATTCTTAATAATGCTCTCCCCTGCCCACTGGGGTAATAAGAAAAAATAAATAAACCCCTGTTCAGATGTGCATTTGCAAAAAAAAGTAAAGCTAGTTTTTTTCATTTTAAGTCTTCTTTGCAAATATGTGAAAGGCAAAAATAGAAAGATCTCGAAATTCGTTTTAGTTGTACGTGTTCAGCTAAACCGCAGACGGCGCCACGGGGCGGCACATAGTCGGCACGAGTCTGCCAGCTAACCCATCAGGGTCCCAGTATTTTTAATGAAAGCTGCGGCGTCGGGCGGTCGTACTGTACCGTATTAATCTTGGCGGACGGTAACCTCCTGCGCGCCCCTGCTTGCCTAGTAGGTGGTGCCCAAGGAACCCGGCGAGGGGGCGAAATTTTTCCCCGATTTTTCTCTATTTTCCCTACTTTTTCGCTGCATGCATTATGCAGGGTGGTACCCGGTACGAAAATTTATCGATGCCAAAATAAAAGTAATGTGCTCGTACTCTATGCGAGACTCTCTGAGAAATTCCTTCAGGAACATGCATTGGGTTTAATTGCTCAAGCGAATTATATGGGATTTGAAGAATGAAAAACTTTTTAAAATTAGCTTTGGTGAAGGTTTTATATTGTGAATCGAAATGATATTAAGACTTTTATTTACACAAACAATACTTAACAACTTCTAAAATATGTTATTGTTTTAATTGTCAATTAAATTTGAATAACAGAATTTTGGTGTGTCCAAAATTCAAACAACAACAACTTTTAGATCTGTTACAATTTAACTCAAGAGAAACAGAAGGACAATCACACCAACCACAGTCATTGTTATGCACCTATGTCCTATGTACATATGTTTCCGATTACGATCGCCTTCACTTCGACAGTTCTGAGTTTTTTAACTAGTTGTGATATCTTCATCATTGCTACCTGTTGATCAAAATTACTTGTTTTTTTTATCGCACACAAATTATCAGTATAAACGTACTCGCGAAGCTCGACTGAAAAAGTTTCGTAGTTTCGTAAACTAAACTTGCAACTATTCTGTGAACATTGCAATGTCGAACAAGACAGATTGTCGTTCACTTTTCGCAGTAGCAAGCAAACACAGCTTCAACAAACCACACGACCTCAAAAATCACGCATCAATACAAAAAAGTCCTGACCGTTTATTTTTCATTTCGGCGGGAAACGAGGAAATTACAAGGGAGTAAAAAATACGTCTCGATCTTCGACGGCGAAAAAAAATCCACCGAAAAGGAAGCAAGCGACCATTAGGGTATTATCGGGCAAAAAGGGAGGGGAAAAAATCAGAAAAAAATTGCTAGAACCACCCCTTTCCTTTTCGTGAGCGTCGCCTGTACCCCCCTGGTCTACATTAGACTCCCCGCGGCCAGGGGGCGCATGTATGGGGTGAATTACATAAACGCCAGGTGAATTTGGAAAATTAAAGTTCCTATTAGCTGGTAGCACTTAGGTGGACCGAGGCTCGCCTTAATTGTGGATGCCACACGACAACCACTTTTGTATACAATTAAGATAGACTCCAATTTATTGGCGTGTTACAGGGCGAACTTTGGTCACGGAAAATTTACTATAAAAACTGTTTGAATGTACGGCCTGGTTATTCGTATAACGTGGCCGAGAAGTTCCTTAGAAACAAAGAACTTTATTTCCTTTCTTAAACAAAAAACTAAATTAACGTAATTACAGTTTTTGAGTAATTTTCTGTATCAACAACCAACACTTCTTGTTGCTACGAAGTGAAAAGATCCAATTTTTATACGTAGTAGTTTTCTACACGATAATTCAGGTGGTATGACTAATATTAGCGACATTTCAACCCCAAAGTGGAAAAATACTCAAGTAAGTAATTTACGAAAAACTACGATATATTTTTTCATAAAACACGACGAAAACACCTCTAAAACTCATTTACTAAAAAGATTCTTGAAACAAAAATCAGTGCGAATTCCCTCGGCTACCAGGGTAGCAGAGCATTCGTGGAGCTAGCGCGCCATTTCAAAAGAAACCCGAAGGGACGCTAACGAGGAGGTCGAGACACGCGTCAATATCAAAATAATTCATATGTGACAATAATTAAGAGGTTTCGTCCCTCCCACTCCCTTCTGGGGCCAGGAGGCATGGGGCGACGGGGGTGCGGAACCCCGTATGACTCGATAGGTACCCGACCCTACCCGGTATCCGAAGTGGCGGATTGGATTCCGTATTAAGATTATTTTCAGTAAAAACCCTCGAATTTCTAACGTTAAACGTAAGCGTTGTCAAAGATCAGAATGGGTTTCTAGATAAAAATTCTATTCAAAAGATAACTTTTGTAAGGTCAGCTTCACTGGATGGCACGATTTACTTTAGAGCTTCGGCTATCTCTTGTCAGAAAGCACGTTATTAAAAATATATCTATCTATGTCCTCGGCCTTTAATACTATTAAAATATCATGAAAAAAACATTTGAAAAGGTAAAAGGAACGAAGATTTTTTATCCTTTATTCGGTTTTATCCTTTGTTCGATAATAAAAAATCGGATCTGACACGGAAACCTGCCGATCCCAATTTCAGCTAAGCGTGATGTTCAGCAATTTGACCATCATAGCTACCACAGCTACCAGGCTCGCATAAAACATGAGAAGTACTAATTCGCAGAGTTAATAGCGGCGCACCTACGCGACGGGGTCCGAAATGATTATTTAATAGAAAGCCCCCACTACGGTCCAGGGGGGGACGAGACCCTAGAAAAAGTTTTGCTGCCACGTCTATCAAACTGAGGGAATGGATACAGAAAACTGTGGAGATGCTGCTCAAATAATTTTTGTCTCAGTCCAAAGTGAGAGGATGGGTATTGTATCGACTTACAATATGTAATCAAATAGGTTTTCTTCAACTAAATATAAAGTAACAAAAAAAACTAGATATAATATCTGAACCCAACATGGAGATTGAAAATCAAGTTTGGAGCACAGGACACACCGATATGACACAATATATAAAAATTACGAGAAACATTCATTAAAATTAAATTAATCTTTTTTGAAGTCTAAACGAAAAAGTGGTCTAAACGAAAATATTACACTAAAAAAAAATTTACACCAAAGTCAACTCCACGCCTATCACTATCCACAATTTCTATGAGCCCAAAACTAATAGGAGTCGTATGCGGTTTATTATAACAAGTTAGAACAAACGATTATGTGAATTTGAGGTGCTCGCCATACCTCACCTACATTATGATGTTATGTAAAGTGTAGCTTGTAAAACTTTGTGTTGAATATGACAAATATGACGTAACTACAGAAATTTTGGTGTAAAAGAAAAATTATGATAAAGAAAATTGTATCTGTGGCTTAATCAATGTCTAGGTCTAGTAAATAGAGTCGTTGGTTCGATTCTTGTGTTAGGATGACTGACTTAACAGTGTTATCGATAAGATATGATGAGAAAATATCTAAGTTTGTGTATGACAAGAGATGCAGTTAGGAAAATATTTTTTAAACAGGAAAATGAAAATAACTAAAAAATACGCTTAATTAATTTCTAAACACATGTAAAGAAAGTTGAAAGCTGTTAAGAAAGTACAGAGAAAAAAATAATTACCCGAAATAAGTACCAGGAAATCATAAAACACAAGAAGATAATGTACCTATATCACTAAAAGGGAGACGCTGTCATGCAGATAGATAGGTAGTAGAGTACATAGGGTTAGCAAGGGCTCCCGAGGGTTCCGATGCCCTGGGCTTGCCACACAACGATACCAGGATGTCATAAATTACGTAAAGGTTACTTATAATGTTCCTCTAACTTCATATTTACATCAATGAAAGTAACTGCGGTTTTCAATAACCTATCTGACAGCACATGGATCAGTTATTGAAACACGTAGTAAGTAAGTGTTCATGTTCTAACCAGAAAAACTTTGATTTCGTACCTATATCGAATGAAAAAGTATAAATAGCATTACTTTGGCCCGCGAAAGTAACAGAACATAATATTAACTTAGTCGAACCAGTTTTACTAGAACAACAAATTGTGTAACTTTCAGTCACTAGGCTTCATGACGAAAACTACTAGTCCCACCACAAAGACGTTTTTAACCATCGTAATAAGTAGTTCTAAGAATATAACAATATTAAAAAGTTGATAGTTCAAAAGTACCATGTCCATTTCTTCGAATATCTGGAAAGTCCTTTGCGTATCCCGGTAGCGGATTCAGTAATGATTTACGCACCCTTTAAACATTTATTGGGACTCCCGGATAACTTATGCAACCCTAGTTTTTTAGTCCACCCGTTTGCTAAATAAATAAAATGGATTGCTACTACTACTGCATTGATTTTGAGAATTATTTAATTTTGCTAAAACACTGCAGACTAAACAGTCTACTGACAGTTAAAATTTTAAAGAAAATATTGATTCCAATCAAAGTTTTCAGTCAATGGCTTTATAATGTGCGTACTACCATTCATCTTCATACTGATTTGTGAGCCCAAACAAACTATCGGCCGACTAAAAGTTTGTAGTGTGTTCTAAATGTACATACTTTGTATATAGAATAGAATATTATACATACTATAAGCCACTTATATGAGCTGCGAAATATCGTAGTAAAATACATATACAGCGTATTAAGTTTACATAGTAGTACCTATGTATGAAGAGAATGTAAGTCGCTTCCAGTTTAATAATTTGCAATTTTCGACGAATACAGCTTATAGGTACTATGGTTTTTAAAGCTTTTGACTATTTTCAGAAATTACTAAATCCTGCACCAGAACAAAAAGTAGCTTATCAGTTGTTCTAATGTATTAACAGAGATCAGAGCAGTACTTTTAACTATCAGGAGTAACAAACATCCATTCATCCTTTCTCATATAGTGTCAAGTATGATTGAAAAGAATCTGCGAAAAAAGTGTCTTTGGGTTTGCGAAAATGGCATTAACGTAACTGTTTATCCACTTATTATCTTTACAACGATCTATCTAGTATCAATACCGAACTATCAAAGCTCAGTTTTAAAGACAACCCGAGATAAACTGCTCGCTCCAATGAAAAATCGCTCACAAGTCAACGTGGAAAAGTTTTTTCAGGGAAGCTAAAGCTAATAGTCAGACAGTCTGTCAATCTGTACGCGCTATGTAGGTTAATAAACAGAGTTAAAAATTATTTTCCTTGGGTTAATGTTTTTGCGGCATTGCGTGTAGACACCTCGTGCCTGCGAGTTACTAGGCGCTAAGCTAGGCGTGGAGGTGGGTGGGACTCCTACCCTTCGCCTTACTAGGTACATGTGTGAATTTACTACGGCGCCCTGCAGGCGGCAAGCAGCCTCGCGACTAATTCCGTTAAAATTCTCCGTTGGTGTTATGCTCGCCTGGTAGCTACAGTAAGTAGGGTAAATGACAACGGGGTGGTTGCCAGTTGGCTGGCACCCGCCCCCGTGGCGCAAGGGCTTTAGCTCGCGTTTATTTGCGACTAGCTCTTCAACCCGACTTGGCACGGTGTGCGGGTAAATTCAACTTGGTTGATTTAAACGTGCTGCCAGAATAACAGTAAATCCCGCTTTTTACTTACTACTGCGGCGGTATAAAAAGGAAGGTAATGCATTTTTTTCTTTTTACACATTTCATGTTTAGCTCGTAAACGTTGGCTATGGTTTGCCTGACTGACCTACTAACTAACACACGTCACAATCTCAGTGCTTGCAGCACGCGTACAAAACAAAGCTATTTGAGATCGAAATCGCAACACAAGGATGTGGGATCAAACTAATATAGGCTATATTTACATTCGAATAAATATTAAAATGTATTGCACGCGTTGGGTTTTTACGTCATTCTATATAAATAAAAGCAACCCTACAGATGCGGTCGGGTGTCTAGCGGACCCTCATGGTAATGAAACGTAGAATCGATCGCTGGGGGACCAAACTTAATTATGTCACCGCTCAAGGTCGCGATGCATTCGCACATAAATTCACTTTTAGATGAACTGCTTTTGAATAAGTTTCGTAATTGCAATCTTGAGAGTTTTGAAAGCAATTTATGCCTTTAATACGATTACACTAGAGTACTGAGAGTAATTGCTTGATAGTTTTGATTATGTTTTAGATCAGTGTTTCCCAAAGTGGGCGATAACGCCCCCTTGTGGGCGCTGCAGGTCTCAAGGGGGGCGGTAAGAGACCCAGAAAGAAAATGGGGGCGTTGTGTAGAGGCCTGGGGGGTGATTTGTAATTTTTTTTAGCTAGGAGGCCTCTTAGACAACGACTTGTGAACATCAACTAATATGAATTACAAGATTGCTCGAACTCGGTTTTATATTTCTCTCCACGTAGTTCATATATCTGCCCTATTTTATTGAATATAGAAAAAATAAAAATCATGTCAATGTCAATTAGTCGCCCCGTTTCGTAATTAAAGTAGACACAAACAAACAAATAAAAAGGCAACAGACACACTTTCGCATTTTGATAGTTATTAGTACTCGTAGATATCTATCATGTTTTAACAAGTTTTTGTTAAATAACCCGAATTGTGAATTCCTGTATCAGTCGGCTGGTTCAAGTTGTACGAAGCAGAAGAGACAAGTCACTGAGGGTGCCATTCTAATCTGCAAAGCCTAGGTTCACTTCATTATTCAAATTTTAAACAAAACTACAACAGTGCATGCGCAGACAAGGCATGACGTCGAGGCGGCACTGGAGGGGTCCCAGTCCGGCTCTCACCCCTCTCTTTCTCGTTTATTTATGTTTTTTCCCGGTTTACTTAAATTAATTCCTCAAAGTTATAAAAAAAAAACAGTTTTTTCAACATTTCTGGTTTATTCTGCGCCCTTTGAGTCAGTCAAAAAATTTTGCGCTCGCTGCACTCGCGCCTTTCACTTAACAGTGACTATTTTCTAATTTCTTTAGGTATCATTGCGTCCCAAAAATCAAAAAATTTGCGCTCGCTGCGCTCGCGGCTTTTTCACTTGTGACTGGTTTTTATAAAACATGTTTGGGTTCTATTATGTCCCAAAAATCAAAAAATTTGCGCTCGCTGCGCTCGCGGCTTTTTCACTTGTGACTGGTTTTTATAAAACATGTTTGGGTTCTATTATGTCCCAAAACTCAAAAATTACGGGCTCGCTTCGCTAGCGCTTCTAAAGTTTGCAGTGATCTGTCTCCGGTTTCTTTATGTTAAACCAGGCAAAAAGCACCATGAATGATTTCTAAACGATTTTTAAGTACCTACTTTAATTAACAATTTTAGTCCGTGATTATATTTTGTCGTTTTTTTTGGGGGGTGCTCAATAGGTAGTCCGCCTGGGTGCCACCCGATGCTACGCCGCCACTGTAAGAGTCAACTTGAGACCTAAGCGCCGCGGTATGTTACCTGCGCTCAGGTTTCAAGTTGCGGGTTATAGTAAAAGTTTCGTTTAGAACTCTCCGTATATAGGTCACAATAATTAATTAATTTAATTTGAAGTTATAGTGGTTTTTAAATAGGTGAAAAAATGGGGGGCGCTAAAAAATATTTATTCTCAAAGCGGGCAGTAGACAAAATAAGTTTGGGAACCACTGTTTTAGATATTCTAATTATTTAACGTTACTTTAACTGATCACATTCCCATGATATTTTAACTGGAACAACACAGCAGTCAGTAAGTTTGTACATACAATAACCCAAAGTGAATTGTTTGCTACGGAATCTAAAGTAAATTAACAATTTGGACGCAAACATTGCCCGGGGATATCTAAGGACAGCAACATTATTTTAATGTACCGGCTTCATGATATACTTGACGTGTAAAAAGATAATGTTTGAAAATGAAATTGATTAATATCAAGATTTTTTTTTATTTGATGCAGTACTTTTTGGTGAAGTATTTATTTACTTTACTTTGTTTGGAAATAATATCACCTATGTATGACCTAGTATGTAGTACCATCTCAGTAGATAAAGTAAAAAGTATGACTTACAAACAATATGAGTTCGAAGTCGAATAACTGTAGGCTTTATTTAAACACATATTATTTACAGCCGTAAAAATAGTTTGGGTAATTTACCATGGATACCATGCATATAGAAACTACAAATAATGCGACCTATGTATTGAAATGAAAATATATGTGTATGTTGGAAAGATAAACCATAAAGTTACATATCGCTTCGGATCCAAAATAATTAAGATAATAATTTAAGTATTTAAATGTAGTTTTAAGTTTTTACTACTGTGTAAGATATATGCCTTGTAAGTGTCTTGTACAAATATTTGTAATTACTTGAACTTATAAGTACACCCTTGACAATTGTCCAAATTGAGAGTTAATCCCTCACATTTCACTACCCCAACATAACTCAAATTAATAACCCCAAAAAAAATCATCCACACGCCACATACGAAGCAGAACAACAATAACACAGTCATAGCTAAACAAAGTCCTAATCTCTGACATCAAAGGAGCCGCACGCCGCAAGTGACGGTAGTCGAATAAAATAGCCCGTTGTGTTATTAACAGTAGCCCAAGAAAAACGGGAGGTTCTGTGTTTGATAGCTGGATGAGACTGGGTGAGAGATTTTTTTGTAATGTGTTGATATTGAAATAGAGAGTGGACATTAACTTAGAAATTAAGTAAGTTGGTTATGGGATTGGATAAGAATAAATAATTTTTGAAGAGGTTTAAATTGGATACATGTTTTAGGACTCAATTCTACGTTTATGACACTGAAGTGGTATTGTTTTGCCTCTAACATAATATTAATTTAAGTTCATTTTAAGTAGTTGAAAAGTTAATCACACAATTTTCATTTGATAAAAAATACAATAACTTGCAATTTGCGAATTACATAGTTAACTTAAAGTAACTACTGTAACTACAGCTTACTTTACGTGTTGATTTTTTGTTTTAACAAATTGACAATCTAAGAAAAACTTCTATACTAAGAAACAATGAGAAGCTCCAAAAGAAACGCTTTAACGCCCTAATACCTTAAGAAGGCCTCCATCTAAAACAGAACCGTTCCATATAATCTATATCCCTGTCGCGAGTACCCGAGAAAAAAGGGGGGGAGGGTCGAATATCCCACAAGGGTGGTTGGCAATGGACTGAAGGAGCCCCAATCAATCTTACAAGTCGCAGTGCGATGCGGGGGCCAGGGGGGGTATAAGGCACTTTTGGGAGGTCGAAGGGACGATACCCTCTTATGGACGGGCTCGACTGACCCTTCGGGAGGCCCCACACGAAAAAGGTCTGACATAAACTTTTTGTTAGTAGGATATTTTCTGCGTTAGGTCCCATCATATTACAAGCTTTCGGCGTTTATTGCAATTAATGTGGGCTTTGTTGGTTTGTATGTTTTTTTGTATAATCCATTTGTATTGTAATTAAAAATAAATTTTGCACTCATCCCTCTTATCTCATCCCCTTTTATGGCATAAGATCAACCTATTGTTACTTTCCATTAGAAACCGAGTGAAGTGTTAAAATCCTTGTATGAGTTTGTTGAAATTATCCAAGGGATATGAATATGCAAACTCATTCAACCAAACATCTAAGTCCCAAGTACCTAATATTCCGCAAAAAAATATAACATACCTGCTATACTACAGTAAATATAACCGTCATCAGAAAGCTTACTAGCCCACTTCTCCGTCGGGCATCGTTTTTGTGTCTTGTCTAATACCGTGACGCCCCCTCAGGCTGATGAAACCTCGTGCCTCCACCCACCCCCCTCACCCGCGCCCCAAGCGAGAAAAATGAGTTAGAAAAGATGCGGCGCCCGATTATAGCGTGACGCCCCGTGGTCCTTTGTGAGGGACATTCGTCTGAATCAATCGCGGCTCGTGTGGACGCCGCGAGCATTACAGGGTTGGAGGTACGCGGTAACGCCTAAAAATTCTGTTTGCCTGGTACTTTGAAATGTAAAAAAGTAAAAAACATGTCATAAAAACAAGCCCTGTGTGTTCTTTGTAATAAAAATAATATAAAGGTACATAGGAGTACATTACATTGAATTATCTGAGGGGTCCCTGCCCGTTGGACCCATGTCTCCTTGTAAGCTCACAAAAGTCCGGCTTTTCCTTGCGTAGGATGAGAAACAACATATGGGCGTCTGATTAACTTCACATCTACAAGAGAATTACAACATGTTACATCTTGCATTATTCTTAAAACACAATAGAAAAGTTTTGTCTCACAGCAATACAAACTCACACAAGAACTTTGTGAAGAACTTATTTATTTACTTTCACAGCGTCAACATTAAAAAAAAATATTTTATTTTTAAATTACTAATGCGAAATGATGATGATGATGATGATAATGATAATCTCACCAGTGTTTAAAAATAAGTTAAACTAAATCCACAGTAACCATACATACTACTTATTCCCAATCTTTGAAAAAAAATTGCCGAAACAAACCCCTCCAATAATTTTAACTTAAACGTCGGATAGCAGTCTTCAAAATCATAACAAGGGTTATAAAGGATCCTATACAAAGGTTTGCGGGTCCGGCCGACCGCCACCGCTTTCCCAGTTTGTTGGCAGAAGTTTAAAGCTAGGGTTAAACGCGGACCGGCCCGCAAAATCATATGTTTATTTTACATTGTAAATTTGTTTGGACAAAAATTATGTTATCAGGTTTTGGTGTGGTTTCATGCTTTGTATTTGAGAATGAGGAATTTAGAATATTTGGGAGTACCCTAATCCGCAAACAGGGTCCTGTTTTTGCACCCAGTATAATTTAATAACTCATTACGTCTTTACCGACGGCTGAAAAGACATGCATCATCTTGACTCACCTTATTCTCTGAATCCCTGCGGTCCTGGTACGCCATACTCCTCATATGCTTCAGATATGCAGTCGTAATGGGCACGTTGTAGTCCATCTCCTCGCCGCCGTAATACGCCCCACCATCAGGTCTCCAAGGCTTCGGAAACCTCCCAAAGGAATTGGACGAATATTCAATACTTGAAGGCAACAACTTCTTTCTAGGCGGAGACCTCGACTTTGGAGGGTCTTTAGACGTTAAATTAGCTACATCAAGTGGATTATACTTTTTCTCTTTTTTGGGTTCAGTCTTATCATTAGATACTTTGCTATCCACAGTTTTAGTACTCTCGCCTTCTGACTGCCTCGTATCTTCATCTTTCTGCGGTCTTAGTAGTGGTGCTGGACTGTCAGTTACAACATCTTCAACGTCTATTAGACTGTTATCGTCTTTGTCTATTTCAGGGTCTGTTCTGACTGGCTCCTCTTCTTGAAAGGCAGGTTCGACAGGAGAAGTTCTACTTAAAAGTGGTGCAGCCTCAAAGCCATTAACCTTCTTCGAAGTTAACTCAATATACGTGGGTTCAGGATCCTCAACGTCAGTCGGTTTGGGGCTTTCAACTTTCTTGAGCGGCTGAAGTTCCGTGTACTCGAATTTCGGTTCGTAGTAATTAGAATGTGCGGCGTCTATCTCAGACTCCCAGTTGCGCGTGTAATCAGGCGCGCAGTGGGGCAGGAAGGGGAGGTAGGTGGGGTGTCGGGTGGGGGAGGGGGACGGGGTGGGCAGGGGCGGCGGGGAGGCGCTGCGCGGGCGCCGCGCGCACTCCGCGCATCCGGTGAGGAAGCGCGTGACGGCCTCCCGCGGCAGGAACGCGTACGTCTCCGTAATCTGTTGGCGAAAACATCCGTGATTAAGGGAAAGGAGAGAATATATTCTTTTGTGATGTTTTGTGTTCCACTGATAACATTACGAGTGGACGCGTCGGTTGGAAAACAAATGGAAATAAGAAATATCTGTAGGAGGAAGAATCCTGGACTTTAAAAAATTGAGATGTTTTAACTACTAAAACAGCTTATTAGATTGCTTATTAGGTACTTAGTTAAGTAACTAGGTACCTAACTAGATGAAAACTTTTTCAAACAATGAAAAAGGAAAATATAGAACCGAAAACGAAAACAGCGTAAAAAGAGCAATGTCTCCTGTAAGAAAACAATAGGCGATTCATTAAATGGGTGCCATATCCATTAATTATAAATTAGATACCTACAACACTGTCTCTAAATTCTTTCGCTTGTTCGCAAAAGCAAAAAATCTTGTCAGTGATTATGATTATTAATAAAATTACCTACATTCACATACATTCCTTCAAACCATGAATAAGACACCAACATTTTATAAAACCGGTGGCTAGCGCCATCTATTGGCTACACGTAGTAGCAAAGAGAAACTTATGAAGCTCGAACATTGCGGCAACCCCTGATTCCCTGCTACCCTTAATGATTCCAAAATATCCCACTAGGTGGCGCTTTCCTACAATATTTACTTACTTGGACATAATATAAAAACGATAACATTTTCTGCTTTTCAGTTTACTGCTAAAATGAATAAGTACACCATATTAAATATTTGAATAATAAATTTTACATAGTAATAACCATTGACTAATATACTCACTGTTCTATAAGTTCTTTTTTGTCCCGCATGCTTTCCAGGTCTTCCTTCTAATTCAACGTGAACCGTATAGATGATATCGAAGAAATTTTCTACCACGGCTACCTTTCTGTACACTGGTTCTTGATTTGGAGCATTCTGAAACAAGAAAAATATGGTTGAATTAAAAATGTATATCTTAAAAAAGCGCCATCTAGCAAAAACAGGTTGGTACTAATGCTTGGATGAGTTTTGCTCGGAAGTCGCTAGATGGCGGTACACGTCCGAGTTAAAAGTTCAAATGGTATTTTGTTTTCGGCGCGCTTTATTGAAATCAGTGAAAATTACCGCTAGTAGTGTATGTTATTGCATTCCTACTAACTATTATGCTTATTAACATCTAAAGACTTTAATTTCACAATAAAATTAAATACCTAAGTTAAAAAATGTTCAAAAAAATCATGACGATTATCTCAGTTGACAAACACAGGGCTGTCCAAAGCGGGTATATCATGTAATTTGTTTCATAAATTACCCGCGGAGGGCAATTAGTCCCGCGATCGCAGGTCGGCCGTAATTAGCCCGCGCCGGGCGCACGGGACTGCCGTAATTAGCCGGACGACGGGCCCCGGGACTGCCATAATTACCGGGATCTGTTGCGAGGCGCCGCACTATGTTTGCGGAATCCAACTTGGCTAAATAAATAGCATGTTGCATCCTCGTTTGTGATATTTATGTGAACATTGCCGTATTTACTGGGTAATTTTTCACGAGTAGGATTCCGGGAGCGTGCATATTTCTGTGTGGCATTACTTTAAATCGTCTTGTGTTGCTCATATGTTTTAGCTATGAATAACTTTTTCTATTTTTACATAACTTATTCTGGAATAAACATTGGTACATAGCTCTTTTTCGTACCTGAAAAGTGGCTACCTAGTTACTTTTTAGCTTGCAAAAATCTGTAGGTACCTACCTATTGAACGATTTTGATACGTCATCCAAAGCTAAACCTTTTGCTACATTATTTGCATACTTGCTCCTTAACCTGAAATATAAATTTAAAACCAAAAAACCGCTTTAAAACTCCCACCTCCTTTATATATCTTCGGTGAAAAAAAAAACACTTTATTTACAGGCGCGGGCGACGAAACATCCGTATCATCGGAGATGCTTATCCGGCGCGGTCTGGAAGTGGCCGCGCCAGGACTAATGCCCACGGCAATTACACGCGAAGCCGCTTCTAGTGTGGGGGCCAGGTTCTTTGCGGATTTATAATACCCATAGATATTAGGTAGGTACCAAGGAAGTATATTTTTTGGAAATTGTATTAAATCTTTTTAAAAAGATTGGGAGGATTGAAACGTTTGGCGGTCTAAAAGTGTTTAGTAGGATGAGAACTTATTGTTCAGGCAAGCTAATTCTCGCAAATGACTGGGACAGCTGTAAAATATTGCGACAAAGTCAAAAGGTTCTTATTTTACATAGGCATACACAATCGGCATAGCTATGTTTGTTTATGCAGTAAGGGAATATTGAATCCGTTGCATTTTTGACAAAGTCATCTTTGAGCATACTTTATGGTTCTAATTCGATACGAGTTAATCACCCCTCAAACCTAAGTTTAGAATAAAAATATAAAGTACCGTGCAAAGTCTCCCAAAAAAAATATTAAGCAAGCCCAAAAAAACTAAAAACAAAACGCGCGTTATAAAGACAGAGTCGCATCACTATGCCTCGAGCGCGCCAATTAGCAGAGAGCCACCCGCGCCATTCGCGCCGAGACAATTCTCCCGCCAAATAAAAATAAATTGTACGAAATATCCGCCACCCGCCCGCTTTGTAAAATGCTCAACTTCGACCAAATTGTATCTGTTGTCGAATAGAAATGTTCGAGAATATAATATTACAGGTTTGAAGATGTTTTGTATCGTGTTTCTTGAGATGTTGACAGTATTTGGTTACCTTTTGTACTTTTGCGAAAACCAAACAGCTGACTTCGTGCAATACAACGAAGTTCGGAAAACTGTATTGCTCGAAGTCATCCTTAGAGGATAAGGATTCCTTACTTATGTAGGTAGAAGAGTTTGCTTAAAGTTTACATATTATGCGAAACTCAAAGACGTTAAATATATCCCGAAACTATTACTCTGGTCTCCAAAATCCCCAGGATTAATAAACCCACCTCATTTCAAAATTTCAGTAAGTCAATTAAAATGGAGAGAAAACTGTAACCGCATCTAGAAAACTACTACAAAAAGTCTGAAAATGTACCTACGTAACAAACTAAATAAATAACCTGTAACCGAGTCCTGTAAAAGAATCCTCTCAAACACAAGAAACAAATAAATTCTGTGCACTGCGAGTACCAGGCAAGCAGCAACAGGTGGTGGTGTGAGCAATGCCTCATTGCGATTACACCTGCGCGTTCGATACCACTTTGAGTCCGATCCAAGTTTCTTCGCACACAAAAAAGCGCAGAAGGCGCAATGGGAAAATACAGTAGAATTCTAAGTGGTTACTTGGCAAGTCGCCCTCGCTGTGATCCGCAGTAATATTTTAGTTCACACCAGACCAAAGAATCGAGTATTATGTATGTAATCTATATAATACATAAAGATTATGGTATCAATATCTATGTAAACTAATTTGTAGGATCTAGGAATCCTATAGCGCGCTCAGCGACAGACTCAACAATGGGAGCTAAAGGAAGCCTTATTCTTGAATATTAAATAGATACTCTATCCAGGTTTCCTATTATGTTCCGACTAGACTTTCTGAATTTCTTGCATATTTGTTGATAGCTACGGCGCCATAGGGTAACTTTACTTTTAAGTTGCTACTTCGGAAATGTGCAGTATTGTACTTATGATTTGTGGGAAAACTGTAGTAATGTTAATAAATGTCCCTTAAAAGTCCTATGTGTCTTCATAAGTAGGTAAGTATATAAAATACAATATTTATAGTGGGTTCAAATGTCATAAGAATAGATGAGATAATGACACAAACAAATGAAAACAAAAACTTTTTCCAAAACGTCACAACATTTCTTTTCTTGCAACTCAGCCTTCATAAAATGAAAGAGCTTGTCAAAATAAATAATGTAATGAATCGCCAACAATTTAAAACAGGCTCCAACTCCCTTATGTAATATGGTCTCCTGGTACTCTCTGGGGTGGCGATGGCGGCCGGATGAACAGACAGAGGGGGATATCCGGCCCTGCCAGTTGAACCGCTAACCGAATGTGACGCTCACGACTTCATAATGGAGGGAATTTTATACTATTGCCTTTTATTTTATAAAAAGAAAGGACGAAATAAGGTATTGCATTCGATTTGAGTCATATAATTCAAGTATGGACCACTGAAAATGCTGATGGAAAAACATTGCAAGAAATCTTGAAACCAAAAGTGTGATATAATGATGATCTCGAAAAGCCTTAAACCCAATTTTATTAGCTTTCAAAATGAATTCATATTTGACGAAGACGAAGATAGCGGAAGCCGATTAAAACCTAGGTGTCTAGATTTTACATACCGAATACAAAGTTTTACATCAAAGTGAGGTTTACACGAGCAACGCAGTCCATTACACAGAGAGTGGCCATCGGAAGCCGGTCCATTTTGAGGCTAAAACCAGGGCTGTTAGGCTAAGTTTAGACTAGCGGACAGACAGAAATGGCCACGTGACTTTTTTTAGGGACGAAATGACTCCCTGTGATGTGTACGAAGCTGAAGGATTTTTAGAATCGGAATGACTGAATCCATGTTGTGGATTGTTACCCTTTGTGATTCAACGCAGCGAAAACTCTTTCAAACCATCCCGTGGATGTCAAATGTCTATGCTCATCAAACTTGAAGTTTCTTTGTTACCGCTGTTGCGACGCTTTCCCGGACATGCTGGTGTTTTACACAGAAATTCGTTGCATTTGTGATTTGAATCGATCTCAGTGGCGTGCCCTTGGAGAGGCCTATGTCCAGCAGTGGACTGCGATAGGCTGATGATGAATGATGAATGAATGTGATTTGATTCAGATCATGACATTCCTTGGCGTATCATCAAGACCTGATCAGGTCGAAATTAAATTTGTTTACATCGCTTTCACGCTACTAGGAAATGAGTGGTGAAAAACCTATAGTCAACCGGGCACGAAATGTAATTCTCTCAGGATGATGCAGGTGAAACGTGGTTTAAAATCGATGATTCTTCTATTATTTGAATTCAGAATAACTTCAAACAGCCTTATATCATCATTTGACATACGGTGTACCGCATGTCAATGTAACCTCACCTTATGGGAGACTCCACTCACTAGGAGCTAACGACTTGGGTTTGGAGAAGCACGCTGCAGCGGGCACGCTCAGACGAGGATGCTCAGTCAGGAAGACAAGGCCATTCTGGTTAGCTGTCAGCAGTAAATGTGGTTTTGACTATTAATTGATTGAAATTGAAGCATCTTTAGTAAAAGCCGGGCTAAGATTGGTCTAATAGAAAATAAATGGTACTACAATATTTGGACACAAATGATCTGTGCTCTTCCTTCTACGTGGTAATTTGATGAGGAGATATAACATATGTAAATCGGATTGAATTATACATAAGGTTACTATATTATCATAAACATTCAGTTCCAAATGCATTAATAGGTACCTATGTCACAGCATTGTAAGTGTGTAACATTAAACTGACATAACACTAACAATGTAATTCACACTACAAACACTAATTTACTAACACGAGCTGACCAACCCAACCCTACCACCGCTCATGTTAAAAAAAAAACACCCGTGCCGTTCGCCAAAATCGGCACGTGAGTGATTAAGCAGCGGTGAGACAGTGGTGTGGTCGCGTCGCGTCGGACGGCAATTGATCTACGATCGTTAGTCGCGGCGGCCCCGGTCGCTGCGACCCGCTACATTCCTGATACCGTAGGGTTGGTAGCAGCGAAATTATTATTGGAAGATTAAAGTTTATGAATGTCCTTTACGTCTGGCAAAATGCTGTAGATTTTTTTAACAATGGCTGCTAAGGTATGGGTAATGGAATAATAACATGATAGTCTTGTTATTCACAACAATCCACGGGCCGATCGAGTCAAGCATTGCTTAACCTTTGATCGGTCGACCCATGCTACCATCAATCTTTTAGCAACAAAGTCCATATTTTTTCATCTTTACAGCGACTCAAAAAAAAACACCAATACAATACTAAAATACAGCAACATTGACAGCCCTACCAACCCTAAGATGCCCGACACTTGATCCGCGATCCCAACCGTGCCAGCCCGACGTCGACGCCAAAACACTATACACCCCTACACATACATATACAGGATGATCGACGACCCGGCTCGCCGCCCCGAGTGAGGCGCGCTTCGGCAAAATCGACGATGCGGCTTCGCCCCGCGTGGGGCGCGCTTCGCCAAATAGCCCGCCGGCACACGAATAGTAATTACGAATTGGAGCCGTGTCGATGTAAGCCGGATATAGGGTTACAAGTTATTTTTTTTTATATATGTATAAGTTGCTGTTTCTGTTGAGTTTTTGAACCTAGTGGACCTAAGATTTTCGGGCTCGTTTAATATGATAACTTTTGTCATGAATACAACTATTTATCGCTTAGTGTCATAATGAAATATTAGATTAAGGGCTGATTTTTCAATCATCAGTTAACCTCTATCTGAGGAATAAATATGGCGGTTTGACATATTTTCTATACAAAAGCTGTCAAAACGTTAAAAATATTCCTCAGATAAAAGTTATCTGGCGATTGAAAAATCTGCCCTTAGATATATTTATTTTTAACAATTGCAAAAAAATTGACGGAGCGAAGGAAAACTTCTGTGTAATATCGCAAATGACTAAATATGTAGTTACTTCTTAAGTAATATTCCGGGATAAAGCACTCAAAATATATTAGCTAGTGTAGTGTACCATATGGTTAAGAGCCATACGAGTTTCAATATTCGATCGACGACCAATGCTAGGGGGTGTCAAAATTAAATAAAACTCTTACAGATTGCCTTCACTCGATCATAACAGACATTTGCTATTGTATTAAGTCGTGGGGGAAAGAGGCATGGTTTATCCCCCTTGTTATAAATAATGTCTGTCTGTATCTACAGGAAGATATTTGGCTTTCCAAATATCTTCTATCGTCCTGATTTTAAAGGAAGTTATTAATTCTAAGCGTGTGAATGATGGAATTTTGGAAATGGAAGGAAAAACTCTTTAGAGGTTGATTTAAAAATTGCACTGTTATACATACATAGGTACCAAACAACAATGATAAATATTTAACCATACCTAATCTTGACTTCCTTATTTTTATTTAAGCAATTTCAAACATATTTCTCCTCCATTTTTTTATCGACTCTTCACGTAGATTTGGACTGAAATAACTAATTATAAACTGAAAAATCTAACGTCTGTACCAATATTATAAATAAAATGTACATATTTTTTAGCAGCCTTCACCCATTTTTCTCCCATCCCATACACCCCACTAACTTCAGAAAGAAAATACCAACTGAAGGAGTTTCACATACAGACCTACCGTATTATATACTTCTACGTTCTGAAACAAGGTCTCTCAGTCCTGTCGAGTGTTAGCGACCCGCAGCTTCTCGCCCCCAGTGCTGTTTGCTCCGGGACACTTTCATCTAGTTTGCGGACAAAAGGGTGACCAGGATGTGTGAGAATTGTTGGATTTTTTGGCGGATAAAATTAAGTGTATTGGTGTAGTATTATGTATAGTATTTAAAGACAATTGAATAAACTTTTTATTTTAAAAACTAATTGTTTTAGAAATTTTGGATAGATTGATTGAATTTAAGTCACCAGGAGAAGTACAAAACAAAGAACGTATATCTCGCGCTGCGTAGAGCTTTCTACGTACTAGGTTCGCCTATATTGCGCCAACTCTTATTGATTTTGGGGTTCTAGAATATTAAAAAACGCCATCATTTTATTAATTTCAATTTTGTTCTCCTACCAAACAATTCATCGGTTTTATTCCAGAATCATATTATTTATACCTAAGTAGATATCCAACAGTATTTCCAAAAGCACAGTCACCCTACAGCCACCATGTTCAATAGCCTGCTTTTTGCTCGGCGTCTCTAATACGGAATGTTTTGTAGACACCGCTCAAATGGCTTTGTGACGATTCCGCTCAAGACGACTGCCATCCCATGATTAGTTTGCATAGATGCTGCTCTATGCAGATGCAAGGAGAGGGAAAAAGGGTCAGAAATACAAGCCTATATGTAGGGGTAATTGACTTTTTTTTGCTCAAGTACTTGGTCAGAAAAGTTCCTGTATCGCTATTTAATAAACACACGCTAATACAGAGATATACCTATGCCAAACAAGTTCGAAAAAAAACTTTTGAACGAATTGCGGCCCAAAATAAACCGCATTCAATTTACGTCTAACCACTCTGCTACTCCACCGCAAAACTTACAAACACCGAACAAAACCTTCCAATAAAACCTAATTAAAAAAACATTATTCCGCAGCTAACTTCGTGCACATTTCCGACAAACGTAGCACGGGATCGGGCTCAAAATAGTCACATCACTAACGCCCCATTAAAATCAGGACACCACTATTTGCGGCGGGCCGTCCCAACCCCTCGGACGTCGGCCGTTTGCATATGTGCCGTGCCGTAACTGCCGTCTGTGTCGTTCGTGCCGAAAATGTCCACTCTGCCGTGGAGAACAAAATGACTAGCGGAGCTGCTATGACGGAAAATAGAATAAAGTAGCGCGCCAAAATACGGGTATTCAGAGGATGGGGAATACCCATATACGCCTTTTTTGGGTCCGATTATTTTTTGTAATGTCAAAAATCGTTGTTAGATGTCGCGAAGAGCCCTCGTTTGTTCACTCGTAACTGCGATCGTTTTGATCATGTACATGAATGCACCGCATGAATTTGACCTAGAAGAAGGCGCCTGGAAAATGCATTATGGCATCTCCACTCATCTTTTACTCCGTGCAGTCTGTGCTCGTGAAACGAACAACGGACGGTCGCATTGACGCAAAGTACGCTTGGTAGAATTAGTAGTTTGATTAACTACCGACGGTTAATGGGTTGGACGCCGGTCAGTGATGTTCGAGGTGCTTAGGCCTATGTTAATGTTATTAAGAGGTTTGTCTGTGTGTGGGAGGCAGATATTGAATTTGGTGAAGGGGCATTTGAATATCAACAACGCTACCGTAAGATGGGTTGACTTTTGTGTGGTTCTCACTGAACCACACAAAAGTCAACCCATCTTACAAAAAGAAAACAGTTACCTATGCAGGAAGATGATTAAAGATGAGATAATAAAGATAATGGTAACTCCAAATTGCGCTAAAACGTCCGATATTATACCGATACGTGATTTTCAATATAACCAACAACTCTGAACCCAATGAGGGGTAAAAATACAAATCCCTATTATCGGGCCGCCGCCGCTGTATTTTACGACCGCCAACATAAGTGATGGGGAGGGAATATCCGTAGCCGGGACCACACATCTCCGTTCTTACACGTCTGTCTGCCCGACGCTATTGTGTCCGACAGACCGACACTCCTCGCAAGAATTCCCGAACTGAAATATTAAAACTCGCACGGCTTTAGCAAATTGTTCGTGCGAGCTTAAAATTGTTGCGAAATGTTGCTGGGATTTTGTAGACAATGTGAAGAAGTGATTGCAATTGGAATGTTCGCAGATACAAAAATACAGTCTTCTTTTGTTTTGCTTCACTATTGTCCTCTACCTCTGTCTTTCGCTGATCACATGAGACCTACGGTATAAATACAAGGTTTGATGACCGATACAAAGCTTTCTCCAGCTCCATAAAAATCTCAACGCGAAAATCGCGAACAGAAGTCCTCAGCCAGCCATTCATAAAATATTCAAAAGTGAAGTCACATTCAGGATCTTTGGGTGCACCGAAACCCGGCCGAAAGCTCTCGTAAGTAACCCTCATAAAGTATCGGGTCCCTTCCATTGTTGAGGGACGATTTTTACCTGTCAAGTGTCTCTGTGACCCGGATTAGCAGCGGAGGGTTGAATGAGTGCGACCCGGCTTGAGAACTTGATGCCTAGATACGGTTAAATTATAAATCTTTTTTGGGTTTTTGTCTGAGATGGTGGCGAGAATAACAAAGTGAATGTTTGGGAGCAAAAACATTTGAAGTATCTAAAATTGCATGATATACAATCCTAATAAACAGCTACGTTAATACCAGGCGCGCATAAGTATTTTGCACATTTGAACTAGAAAATCTCATGCCTCTCCCCTAATAATAATACGCATGGGTACCAGGGCTTCATACAAAGGCAGGCGTTTACCTACAATTCCACAGGATCCAGCTCCCGCATCGTACAGACCACATGCCCGAGGCAAGTTCGCAGTAAAAATATAACCGACATATTGTGGCCTGTGGGATATATTGCGGTTTCATTTATGCGTTCCTAGTGTTTCTGCATTTCGTGCTTTGTATTTTTATGGGAAATTAGAGGTCACCTTTGAAATAAAAATTAGAAGCATTCTACAAGTCCATTAAAAGAAAAAGCATTTTGATAAACTCATACTTTAGCATATTTTTTGTTCATTTAAATAAATCATTATGGTTTTATTTCTGGAACTGTTTTCATGTATGCGGATCATATATAAGTTACGCAACGAATGAATCAAAATATTCGTGTTTCATCAATATTTATTTTAAGTGCATATTCATTTCTCTCTGTGTAGCAAAATGCGTATTGAAGCATTAAAAGAATGCTAATAAAAGTAACACATTTTTGGCAGTGCAAATTCTGTATCGATATCAGAATTAAAGGGTGGTCAAAGTTAGTATGTAAGACAAGACTTAAATTATGTGACTATCAAACCACGACGAGTAACAACGACAGAACAGGCTGTATAACAATTTTCCTGGAAATAAAAAGACCCCCCACTATAACCGAGAAGGGAAAACACTAAAGACGAAGACAGCCACAATTAACAAAGACGGGAAAACTGGTAAGCGGGAGCAAACGAGAACGTGACGTAATAAAAGAACATAAAAACTACCAGGGGACCAGAGATGGGAGGGGTAGGACGCTCGGGCGTAAATAGCCGGGACCATCCGGCGAGCGAAGCACCCCGCAGGGTTGACGCGCTTGACACAAGCGGATACGGGCGAAGAGTTTGAAGCCAACTAGTTCGCGTAACACCCAAGGGATAATAGGGTGATAATGTGAATTAAGAACTGTCTGTGAGTTTTAACGACATACTAGAACTAGACAGCGGTAGGCGAACGGTTTAAAGCACTGTGCAACAAACTAGGAGCGACATTTTCTCTGCCGTATTTTATCGTCATACGACCGTTAAATGTGGAAGTCCAACTTTGTAAAATACATATGTAAATTCCTTTTCAATTCGCTGAGTACATAAGACCTTTGAAATAAATATGTCTGACACAGTAAATAAAAATCAATTTCGAAAAAGAAAATGCAGTATTTTTTTCGTTTCTGCCAGCCCTGGTGAGGCGAATGACAATAGTCCGGCGTGTCGATACTGTGACGTTTAACAGCGCGGCAAAACGTCAGATATACACACTCCAGTAGCTTTAACGGTTTATATTCTCTCTGCACTGAAACTAAAGCATTTTTAATGGCTTGCCATCGCCATTAACTGATTGATAAACTAAGGATTTCGATAAAAGATCTATCTGTTGTTTTGCGATTAGAGATTGATTTTTGACATTAGCTCCTTAATACAAAGTAGACATGGGCGCCGCGCCGGCGTCGCCACGCCGCGAAACCCCCGCGCGCCGCCGCCGCCGCCGACATTAGCTGCGCGGCGTGAGTTAGGTTAAGACGTGCCATTTTGTTCGCGATTGTTTAGGCAATATTCTTCTTCCTCCGAGCCTTTTTCCCAACCATGTTGGGGTCGGCTTCCAGTCTAACCGGATGTAACTGAGTACCAGTGCTTTACAAGAAGCGACTGCCTATCTGAATGAAACGGACACTTCAGTTTCTTTAAATATTAATAGTTCTTCATCAATTTTGAGTAAACTATCCAAAAAACATAGTGCTGTTGGTCATGGAATCGAAGATCATCCATTAGATCAAGAATGTTGGCAATATCTTGCTTCTGCTATTGGGGATCGACCCATTTCCAAAATGCGGACCTTCCATCATTTTGGAATGAGAAGAAGACAAAATTTCCATGGCTGTCTACATTTGCAAGGGCTCTGCTGCCCGCTACAAGTACTCCGAGCCATCATCATCTTCCTGCCCTATTCCCAAGTCATTTGGAGTCGGCGCAACATGTCTTTTTCTTCCATTCCTCTCTGTCAGACATACTTACATCCACTCCCTTCTGCTTCATGTCCTCTCTCAGGCAATCAATCCATCTTTTCCTCGGTCTACTCAACACACTCTTTGTGGCATGCGTTTCACACCGTCTCATCACATGCCCATACCACGACAAACGTTGACCTCTCATTTTTTGTGCCACTGACGCTACTTTCAGGCTTCCTCTGATATACTCATTCCTGACTTTGTCCATTCTGTTAACCCCACACATCCATCTCAACATTCTCATCTTTGCTACATGCACTCTATTCTCATCCTTCTTTTTCAATGCCCAACACTCTGATCCATACAGGACGACAGGTCTTATTACGGATTTGTAAATTTTGCCCTTCAGTTTGAGGGGCATCCGTGGGTCATAAATAGTGCTAGTTACCTGTCGCCACTGCATCCATCCAGAATTGATCCGATGCATCACGTCCCTGTCTACCTCACCGTCACTTTGGACAGGTGAACCAAGGTACCGGAAGTGGGGGCAGACTGATAGGGGCATGCCGGCTAGGGTTATGGTCATGGGTCTTGATATACTCGCAACACAGACCCCTTGTTATGGAAGTGGCGTTTACAATAAAGTCAATAAAGGGCAAAGAAAAGTTACCTCCAAACATAAAATGGCACAGGTTGGAAAGGGCCGATTTGGCGGAAGAATTTAGAAATGCGGTGGTAGATAAGATGATTGAAATGGCAAATATGAATAAAAAGGAGTGTAAATGAGCGTTGGAGGGAAATGGCAATGACTATAAGGATGACAGCAAGAATAATTTTAGGAGAATCGAAAGGAATTGCAAATCTGTTAATTTTTGAAGTTTTTTTTATCATACATATATCTCATCCACGCCGCCGGCGTCACGCCGCCGCTGTGTCAAATTCATCAGCGCGCCGCCGCCGCAAAATTCTGGGGCGGCGCCCATGTCTAATACAAAGTCACACAATCTCTAATCGCAAAGAACGGATAGATGGGTGTTATTGAAAGGTGCAGTATATTAATGTCCAACAACAATATTGAAGATTCTCGGAGCAGATTTGTCGACGCTTTCAAACTAACGTTTTCATGAAAATCTACAAGTACTTACTAAGTTTTTTCAGGTTTCTATGGATGCCATACGACATTATGACAATTTTGGCGATTGGCGAAGGCAAGAGTGTTCTTACATTAGTAGAATAAAAAAATAAATAAATATCTTAGTGAAATTGAAAAGGCGACAAAAAATCACCTTGCGCAATCTTAACGTCACTATACAATACGGTTTCTAATCTAAAGTACTAGGAGCGCATAACGATATAAGGATTATTCGTATTAGGAAAACGATAGTGCCAATAATCGTCATCTGCCTGCCTAGCCTTTACCCAACTATATTGGGGTCGGCTTCCAGTCTAGCCAGATGCAGCTGAGTACCAGTGTTTTATAAGGAGCGACTGCCTATCTGACCTCCTCAACCCAGTTACCCGGGCAACCCAATACCTTTGGTAAGACTGGTTGTCAAACTTACTGCCTGATTTTGGCCTATGCATTATGCATATAGTTTTTTCAAGTTAATACTGTTGTTTTTTTAAGAATCTAAGTAAAAAACTTGCTAAGCCTTTAAAAACCCGAGCACGCAGTACTAATCATCTCTAATAGGGTTGAAACCAGTGTTGTGCCACGAAACACGTATCGATACGAATCGATAAGACACGTCCCGCGCTGCTCATAGACAATTGAATTAGTGTTCCGGGACTCACGTTTATTATCTATGGTGTCTGAAGAAAAACATAGACAATTTAATTATTTTTGCTTCTGTGGCTTTATAGTACGTATGATTGAAGCTGGTGATGATCTCGTGGGAAGAAATGATTTTATTTTGAGGCTGATTTATAGTTTTTATTCGTTGTTTTTTTAACAGCAGTAGTACACTGCATACACATCGCATGAATTCAAGTGTATACGAAATCGTATATTGGTTCTGGAAATATGATGATGATGTCCTCCTAGCCGATTATCGGCTACGGCGGCTGTTCTCATGTAAGGAGATTAGCCAACTACGCAGGACATATTATAGTGCACGAGCATTTGCGCAGACACAGGTGCACTCACTATTCCTTAACTCTCATAGCCCGATGGGACGGTAATCCGACACGACCGGAGAGAGATCAGGCGCAGGACCGACATTTACGTGCTCTCCGATGCACGGGTGTATCAATCACCAGCTTCCAGGCTCCGGGCTGCTTTGTGAAAGTCTTCTAAAACCCACAAAGCGATTTCGGCCCGACTCGGGAATCGAACCCGAGACCTCGTGCTCAGCAGCCGCACTTGCGACAGCTAGACCAACGAGGCAGTTAAAAACGAGGGGTCTGGAAATATAGGTACTTAACAAATCAATTCACGGAATAAATGTAATTTTCGTGGTATTTTACATATTGTTGATTGGTTTTCTTAAGCAAATATTATTAAGTAATTCAACTTATCCATACAAATATTATTTTTAATGCTAAATAGACCACATATATTTTTCTTTAAGGCTTTGTGGTAAAACGACTCGAGTAGCAAGAAATTTATAGACATCTGCCGGGGCTGCGGGATTGTTCGAAAGAATTACCGCGACCCCGGTACGTACATAAAGGACTTCAGACAGAACATGATGGGGTTTAGTCAGTAAGAGTCTGACACTCCCTCACGCTGCTAACCCACAGCGGGAGGGGTTATTTAATGACTCCCCATAAAAAAAAAACTACTTATAGAGATAGTCACCCGAAGCAAATATTAAATTATGGGCTAAGTTCTGTTTATCCCGTTGTCAGAAGGACTTTACCCGAAAAAAGGATAAAACCGCTGATTAAAACTTAACCTATACGTACAAAAACCAACGCAAATAAGTTTTTTTACTTTCATAATTACGTTCAAAAACGGCTTCAAGTCGCAAAAACAAGAATGACCGTAATTTATTCGCAAGGTCCGTTCGATAGTAGTTTTAATTTTCAAAATTGTACTAGGAGCACAAGCAGACGAGGAGCGTGTTTTTCAAAAACGCGAACCGCTTTTTTTTGAGAAGCAGATACGAGGCTAGTTATCATTTTATGTTCCTATTGAGTATTAATTAATAGTGTGTCAACTTTTTGCTAATTGGTTATTTTTCCTTATCGCGTCCCGTTTGGGTCATAGTTTAAATGTTAGTTTAGTGTCTGTTATCAGAAATCATTTAGATAAATACATAATTAGAAAATTTTAAATATCTAACGGCCGTCCCCCATATTCTATCTACTAGACATAGCCCCATACAACATAATGTCAAATTCCTATCTCTAGTAAGAAACACAATAGATATGTTATTGGGAACGGCCGTAAGTGTTACAGCTTCAGTCACTCTTAAGAAGTGTTGTATTTTTATCAAGTATAGAAAGTACAATGGCATCATTGCAACTTTAACACGTAAAAATGTTAATATGGATGATAAATTAAGATTTTTGATGCCAAATGGCTCAGGCGCTCATTTTGCTTCTTTGAACTATATTAAGTTCTAAATTCAATTTAAAGCCCATAGCAATTTTTGAATCATAAGCAACTATTTTAGTTATATTTTTGTATAATGTACTAAGGATAGATCTGATAGAACATAAAAAAATACATATTTCAAACCTATTATATTTGACAGACTAGTGAAAAAAGGTGACAAAAGTCACCTCTTGCAAATCTAACACCAATATACAATACAGTTTCTAATCCCAAGTACCAGGCGCGCATAACGATAAAAGGGTTATTCGTATTAGGAAAAACTAAGGCGGCGTGTAGGTAATAAGATGACGCAAGCTAAGTGACGCGGCGTGTACACATGTGCTTCGGGCATCAGTCACCTCGAGTTGCGTCCCCGCGTGGTTTGCCCCCGGGCTAATAGGGCTGTACGCGATTCGATAAGTTAAGGGTTATTTTTTGGTTTATATTTTTGCACGAAAATTCAAATCAATATTGATGAAGTGTACTTAGATATTTTGATTTGCGAACAATGGCGTCTCTGTTGACAGTAGGTTGGTGGTTAACTGATATGTACTTTAAATCAAATTATTTCGTCGAGCATTACATTACAAGTTACAGGATCCCCAATTTTTCTAGGTATTTACGCGTTGAAACCGGCTAAATTCCTCAATATTACTTCATATTTTGTTTCCTCCTTTTCTGAATTATTTTTAAATAATACGTATAACAAAAAAAAACTAAAATCAACTTAAACAAAGTAGATCATCGTAGGTATCCTAAACTTTTAATGTGTACCTTACCTTTAAGTTGTTACCTTGTTACCTAGTATAATAAGCATTGTGCAGTTTTACCAAAAATATTCCCACTGCAAGAAAATAAATCACAAATATCTACCAGTAGGTTCGAGTCAACCCTAACCACGACGGGAGCAACAGCGCCAGGAGGCGGGGGGTGGCGACGCGACGGGCGGGGGGGCGGAAGTGTCGTGCGTGCGATTTAATTCCATCGCCGCCGCGCGCCCGGGACACAAGCCCGAGCACACTTGAGCCGAGGGATGGGACGGTAATTATGTAGAGTATCGACTGTCGATAGTTACGTAATATGAAGGTTGTAGTTTTTGAGGGGTTGAGCAGAGTTGTGTCATTAATGTTTTTAGTCTGAGTCATTTTGTCAGTAATTTCTGATGCGTTTGTTGCATTTTGCAGTTGTTTGTGAGGTCATCTTTAGATACTTTTAGTTTCCTAAGGGTACGCAATAAATTCTGAGTCTAGTCCCAGATATTGCAAAAACCATTGAGTGTATAGAAAGAGCCCTTCTCAATATTCACGTCTCATATTCCCTCACACCCAATTTGTCTCTCAATATCAAAAGTCAACACACCTTTACACCTATAAACAGATACAAAATACTCCGGATATCGATAAGTTAGTCCCATCCCTGTGCTCGTGAAAGGCGGTGGAAGCGGCGGGCTGGTCGTAAAATTGCGAGACCAGGTGATTCTGTCGGCGGCGCGGCGTTACACCTACATACAGACACTATGTACTTAGCGCAGGGCTGGCGCGAATCAGTGTTATTAGTAATATTTTTTTTTAGGTTTTGTGTTTTTTAGGTGAAACTGGTTTTGTGTCTTATTGAACTTGGTGGAGCTAATTGGTAGGTGATATTAGATTTGTGTCCTATTGGTGGAGTTAATGTGACCGATAGTATTTTGTTGAGGCATCTATTTGTAAGGACGAGGTCAAGTATAGGTCTTTGGGATACGAGCTTTTTACTTTCACGTGATTAATTCAATATTTTAAAGTTTTAGTGAATTTAGTAAATATGTAATATTTATTTTATAATGGAATGCAGTGTAACCTTTACAATTGACATTATTTACTAATACAATTTAGTAGTAGTAGCAGTATAAAAGATTTTTCGAGCAGTAAAATATTTAAAGCTATTTACTTAAAAAAAAAAACATAAAGTACCTCACACACTCTATTTCTATATACCTACTATAATAATAAATATATAACTTCACTATCTACAAGCAAACGCTAGACGGAATAACAAGTCTGTTATTGAAAACCTTCGTCAGATGATGTTGTGCTATGTTTGCTCGAGTTTACAGTGGCGGTTCGTGAAATTGAGAGAACAGGTGATTATGTCGGCGTCACACTCACCTATGTGCATGTATGGTACGCTATGTGCCGGATTTTAGGGCTGTCACTGGTGAACGAACAATTTTTATGCTTTTACTGTTATTACAAGTAAGTTAAGCTTTGTTTTTTAGTGTGCTCTATTCTTTAAATCGTTGTGAACGGAACAGAAAGGAGTCCCTGTTTTGGTTTTGACTAGTAAGATCCAGCTTTTTAGGTGTATGTTTATTAATAACACTAACAATCTTGTTGATAAAAAATTATATTAATAGACTAAGATTTTATTAAAATGCTTTTATGAAAAAGATCAGGATTTGGTTACTTTAAGGAATTGGCTATCTCAATAATTATGAATAGAGCTCCGTAAATACAAGCATATGGCTAAAAATATCAACTCTTGTTTTAAAATTAATACCTACAGTGCTAATGAACATCATTAAATGATGAGGAAGTAAAGCGACAATAACAATCAGGGGCTAAGACAGACGGCCAAGAGGTCGAGAGTCCGAATTCCACCTGTTGCCGTAATGCGATGAACCGATCTCTAACATAACATACTTAGCGAGGCTAGGGGATTTATAGAAATACATTATGTTTAAACCTTAATCTTAATATAAGTCAGTTAATTATGGAATATTTAAAGCTCCCTCTTTTGTCACCAAGTTTGTTTTTAAGTTCGTGACCGTTGTAATGACAAGAATAATCAACAAATCTATCTATTTTATTGGTCACATAATACGATATTTTTATGTAGAAATCCTTTTATTACCCAAGTTTTGATACTGTTTATCATTATTAAGGACAATGCCAATAGATGGATGCCGCCGGTTTCTTTTATTCGAATGATTAAAACTTGATACATAACGTAAATGTTTAAAGTAGGTATTATACGTTTTTAATGCTCCGTTATCGAGTAAACCACTTTTTTGCAATATGCTACCTCTGATTACGATGAAACAAACAAAAACACACCTTACACATTAATTACATCAGCAGCAGCCCTACGACTGAACACAGTATCCCGTCCCGTGCTTACGTGTAGTACGTGCGACGTTCAAACTTGTGTTGTACCAGATATTTAATATTACATCAACTATATACAGCTGGTACATGTACTGTATGTACAAACTGACATTATATACGTGTGTATAACATAGCGTTACTGACGACCTCTAATGAGGTAAGAATCTTCGCAGTTAGTCGGTAAACTAGCGTTCGAGATTTGAGGTTGGTTTCTGTTGTTTTACCTAAGTAAGTGGATTAGATCTTGTACCTATGAAATAAAAATAAAAAAAATATAAAATTATATAAAATAAAAAAAAACTTATTTTCCGTGAAAACAAGCTAGACTTCAGACATAACTAGGTAAGTCAAAAACCATCATTCTGTAGACACTTATAACAGTAATCGATATATCCTTACAGAACATTCTGGTATATGTCGAATAAATATTAGCATTAAAAACCTACCTAATTGATCTGCATCCAAAATGTAGATACACCATTTTAAACGTTGAAAAGCAGAAAAACGATACCCTTAATTTACTTTTCTGCAACTGCAAACAAGAATTTTTATATTGGCCGGTTCCTGGAAACGCTCTATTGAATTCTGGCCGTAAAATGCTGCGATATTCGCAAACAACAGTTAGATTTGAATACCGGTTTCAATTCCGTCACTACAGAGGCGAATTTTAATAAAATACCTCAAAATAACTCACTAGACAATATCACTACTACATATCTATCTCAACGTATTCATACTGGCAGTTTTACTACTGAACATATTTACAAGATGCAAAATGTATCTGTCGTTTTAACTGTCATAGTCAATATTAGAAGTTGGCTTAAAATTAACAATAGCTTTGCACTATTTACACAACAACAGCAGTTAGACCATTAATTAACTAAACCTACACAAAGGGCTGAACACTACAATGTATGAAGATCTACACATCACAACGGTCCCTGAGGGTTTCCAGATGTCAGTCTGAAGCATTCGCAAGGTCCCCGTCCGCATAACACGACATATCTCATCGGAGGAGCTTTGTTGATTGTGACACTGAAAATCCCCTTGAAATCCTCCCTGGAGTTGTATCATCGAGAACAGAATGACTAGCGGAGGTGCTATAACGGAAAATCGCCTAAGAACGTAGCGCGGGTGTGTTTTTTATGCCTTCTTTGGTAGCAGCCCATTTTTTGTAATACCAAAAGAACCCGAACACCTGTTCACTCGAAACGTAACTGATGGTTTTGGTAATGCCTTTGGGCCAGGCCACAACAGTGCGTTGCGGCGTCGCATCGCAAAAACAACATTGCACGGCTATGCGATTAATATGATATGCGTCGTTGATTTTTGCGATGCGACGCCGCAACGCACTGTTGTGGCCTGGCCCTTTAGTCAAGCTCACCGTAAGTATTTAACCTAGAAGAAGGCGCCTGACCTTCCTGCATTATACCATCCCCGCTCATCTTTCGTTACTTCTTGAGTTTGTATGCATAATACGTTCACAGTTCGCCGATATCTGCCCTTCTTCCTCTTGTTTGGAGTTTTGTGTACATACACCGTGAAAAGTTTGATAAAACAAATTTTGTGACACTTAAAAGTCTGTATGTGGTTCACAAATCGGAGTTCTTACTTGTTGCAAGAGTTACAAGCATCGATGAGTATGTTTAAAGATACAATCATTTAATTGGAATAGATAATAATTTTTCGCTTCTCTAGAAACTCTCAGGTCTACCTTATAATATTGTAGAGATTAGAAAGAAATATAATTTTATAATAGTTATTTTCATTAATTAACATTATAATACTATATGAGCATGAAACTTATTTATATTTTAATCCTATTAACTCAAATCTCAAACAAAACAAAAAAATAACTCTCGATATCGATAACGCACCACACAGGCACATCCCTATCGCCTGCCGAGGGCGATTTACGGGCGCGCGACAAGTCGCAAACTGGCGCAAACTCAGGTGACCGCGCGGCCGTACCTACCTACCGGCCGGTACCTACCGCACGGGACACTTTGTCATTGCTATGTAGTTACAGAAGTGTAACTTGGAACAAATTATTGAAAAATTACGACATGACTGGGATGGTCAATGGACGGCAACTGATGATGATGATGAGTAGTTATTTTGTTGTGGTCGCAGTGATCGAGGTCTCGGCTAGAGCCAAAATCGCATTGTGTAACAGTTTTGCTAAGAAACTGTTACAAAGCAGCCTGTCTTCTGGAAGATGGTGATTGATACACGATACGGTAACGACACTGTATTGGGATTTGATTTGATGAATGACTTTAAAGTTAGTTACGCATTCTAATGATGTTTGTAGTTAGCGCACTTTGTTGCAGACCAAATGAGTGACTGCAACTGTTGTCAATATTTTTAATCACTGAAACTTCTGCGATATTATTTTGTCAGTGACCCCACAAACGCGGCCCGCATCGACGGCTACGTGTGATACATGTTGTGGAGACATGCATGCATGCATACACACAAACATGCATGCATACATACACAAACATGCATGTGTGGCCGCAAATACATTGTCCTCACACATCACCTGTTCGCTAGATGTCAGTAGTGTGCATACATTATATTGCCTGTAACGGGCTGGCCAAATGCATAATAGCTGCACTTGTGGGGTTTTGTCATTGTAATGTTATGAAATTGTAGCTGTTTTCCCGCGGTTTTACCCGCGTCCTGGGGGAACTTTTGCAAGTATCCGGATAAAATATGTATAACCTGTGTTACTCGGGAAAAGTGTAGCTTTCAAAATTGTGAAAGAATTTTTCAAACCGATTCAGTAGATTCGGGGCCTTTTACGGACAAAAAAAAATCTTCTGGTAGTAAGTAGCACTATAAATTGGCTTTTTACGCACAAAATTACCAGGATAGCAGAAGTTGAGAAGCAGTCACCATGCTAAAACCTTCATTCATAATCATACTCATACAATAAGTTCGAATTTGGAATACCTTTGTTATTATAAGCACTGGCTGATACAGGACAGACGCAGTAAGTACCATTCGGGATAAATAATCCCTTTCGTTTTACCTACAATTTACTTTGTATGATACGGTACGAGCATGTTGGAAGCCAGACAGAATGTTTATACATTTATGTATGTATTTACACTAAATGTGTTCGGTAACTGAATGCCCGCCGCCATGCCAGTTGCAACGTCAAAACTTAGTTACAAAGCGAAGGTCCGAACAATTTTGGTAATTGGCAGTTTTGTGTTGCGAAAAAAGTAGGTGTTTGTAACTAGGAACTAGTTTGATGCGGGTTTAGGCGTTAAAGCGAAATAGTACTGCAGCTCAGTCGACGAAATAATTTTCGAATTTTCTCAGGTCTGTAGCACTTAGCAGTTAAATAAAGCATGCAATTAAATACTTCGTCACTGCGAGCTGTGGTCTGACCACCACGAAGCATACTTATCATTCTAGGGCTCTAAATCCGAATTCATAATGTCATTTTAATTATGTACGTGTCAATGCTGGCCACTCTATACTAGTAGTTTGTATGCTTATGCGTGATAAGCACGGCATCCCCAACCCAACACAACTATGAAAATTCCATCGCACCTGTACCCTTCGTTGCTCATTAAAATGACGTGAAGATATCCCACTATATTAATTGATAATTAGTGGCGGATACCAAGCGTACATAGCCTGCAGGAGGTATATAACTCCCGATAAATTTCATCGGCGCGCCTGGCAGGCGTCGCGTTACAAGTAGTAGCACTCGACGCTAATGACGCACTTGTTCCCGCCCGCTGCCGCCCGCGTACTCCGTGCTCGCCCCAGCTCGTCAGCCCGTTGCCCGCGCTTTCTCGCAATTGCCCGCCACCGGTGTTCGTGGCTGCAATTTCGCTAGAAGCGCGTGGCGTGTTTTGGGACAAATTCAATTTAGTACATTGCATAACCGACGCGGCGTGCGCGCCTAATAACCCCAGGAGATTGTCAGAGGTGCTACCGAGTGCCTCGACACACGATGCACACATACACAACACAATGTACGCAACTGATTCCCCACGAGCGAACGGGCTGAAAAATTTGCTGTCAGTAGCGTAGCGTGGCGAAAACGTTCACCTGCCTGTCTCTTTTAATCAATTTTGATGGCTAAAGCTTAGGTACCTACTTAGTATTTCAAGCTCGAGTAATCTTGGCAGTCGCATCGCGGTTATTAATGTTCGTATGATGATAAGTAGATGTAACTACGAGCGAAACAGTGGAATTTGTGTTGCGCCATATGGGCGGCCGGCGAGCCTGACCATCCAATGTTGCTTAGAACAATAACTCCATCAATTTATGAGCCCTGCAGATGATGTGTTTTTGTTTAACGTCTAGTTGTTTTACATAAAATTATAAATCTTGCTGCTAAACACATAAAATGCAGGAATAATAGTCCTTTCTCAACGTTGCATGCAGTTTACAAACAGTGTAAGATGGGTGCGGACAGGCGCGCTGTTGAACAAATAAATTGAAATAACGCGGCATAATTTACGCCGTTCATAATCAGTTGAAGAAATCTTGTACTGGCAGCCGAATTGCGAAAGTGTTTCCATACTCGTACACAGTGATTCGAATGCAATTGCGAATATCGCATGAAAACTAATGAAACACTTTTCAAAGCTGATGATCTTTGAGAATAAATCTTTCATAAGCATTCCATTTTTCCAGGACTCCAAAATACTTTTCTCACAGTTTTAATACTATTAAGCAACAGAACCATTCATATAAGTACCGTAAATAACAGAATAGCCAGTGTTATAAGAGCTTATTCACAATATAATGTAGCTCCTTGCATTGCGGTCACATCCAGCCGCCTCCCGTGCTCGCCTCGGCGCCACAAGAACAATGCGTCTGTCGCCAGAACAACCGTAGTCTTCATTTTTATTTATTTTTTCACCAACGATGCTTTATTTAATTCCTGCTGTATTTGTTACACTGGCTTTTGTTTCTATAGCATCTATTCTGGTTCTTGAAATCGCACCTTGTCACGTTTTTGATCGGTCAATTCAAGCAAGGATCAAGACAGGTTGATGATTTTAATTTGGTGCTCCAATTTTGAATGTCCTATAGCGCATATTTGGTGCCTTTTATAAGGATAGAAAAGAAAAAATAAAGCCGTATTTATGCTCAGCTAGATGATGATTTGATGGACATATGTGTCCTACCCATAAAGTAATCAGTAGCGGGAAGGCGCACGTGTCTCGCAGTCATAAAAAAGAACTAGAATTTTTACTGTACTGCCTCAAAACAGCTGCGGTTTATCGCACAGCTCTTAGAGTTTTGTACGAAATAGTTAACAGATTTCGGTCTAATGTTGTTTAGCTATTTTAGTTTTTTGTCTACATTTAGGTGCAAGAAAGCCATAATTTATTTAATTTTGTGATAGATTACGAAGAATTCATAATGAAATTCTACAGAACGGCAACAAAAGGCTCAATCGAACTATGACCCAATTGAGATAGAAGGATAAATAAACTTTTATAGGCAGCTAGGCTTTTAAAATTGACTACGGAACCTCAAACAACGTATGGGTCGGCACGAACACTGCCGGTTTTCACATAAAAAGTTAATCTAATCGAGAAAAACGTTTTCCTGCATAAAAAAAACTGACCACTCCGACCGGTGACGACATTTACCGGCGCGGCGCTACCAGGCTATCATAAATTACAAGCTAGCGGCATTGCACTAGCGGGCGGTAATTACGATTCTGCAAACTTATGTAACAGCTCAGCGCGCTAAATTGAACTTTATTGCTGTAGTCCTAAAGGTGTTAGTACCAGCACAGTGACGTGTCAAAGACTACGGGCCAGTCTCGGTCGCCGCATGCAGGCGCGGCGACACTGATGACGCGTAATTAGAACACGGCACGGTGGGATTCTGAAACTATCGAATTTCGGAATCGAGTGGAGTCGGCACACATTGAATCAGATTTCGATTGTCTTGAAAATGTATTACTGTGCTCCTTTTATGGTTAGTTTCTCATGATAGAACCTGATCCCCTTTAAGTACCCGACTTGCTTAGAGTTAGAAGTTTATCGATGGTAGTTCTGTTTTTCAAACAAAATCTTCAATATGCATCAGCATTGGCGAAAACATTATTTTGTAATTTGTCCTACATAGTTCTGCGGCCTTAGTACACCACGGCCTATATCAGTAGCTTCATCCCGCGTTGTTTTGTACATTAATTACATTACGAAGTCGATGTGTTTGCCAGCTAACGACGGGCGCCTAAAATCTCGCCCACACACATTATCAGAGCCGCCCGCGCCCCATCGCGCCTTAATTATTATCAACTTGCCTCTAATTATAGCGCGCAATCCTCTACCATACCTCGCCTCGGGGCCCATCTTGCCTCGCTTCGTAAATTCCTTCAAAACGTCAGTTCAATCCTTTAAAAATAACAGCCCATAACATTTGGGGTAAAATGGTAAAAGTCAGCGTGAAATTCCATCCAGATTAGATATGTCATTTGGCATTGAAAAGCAGCATTTTAGTGCGCCCGTGTTAAGTCACAAAAGACACAACAATAAATTACTTCTTTCGTCCCTTATCATTTACGAAAACATTATCATAAAATTGTCGGACCAATAACGGCGTACTTTAACAGGACCATAAGATAAAACCATGGCGTTTGCAGACCACGGTATCAGCCATAAAGCCGTAACAATTCACCATCGTAAACCAACCACATCACCAGACCGCCATACTCATAAATAACACGCGTAAAGATGTTTTCAACAGATGGATTTTTGGGGCGTTTGTAAACAAAACTCGTTTTTTTTTTGCATTTTAAACGAAAAATATAGTTTTGAAAGGTCAGATAAGGTTGTTTTCTAGACACATACTTTCAAATGATATGGATAAGGTGGGGAAATGATTTTCAACTCTCACATCGATAAATAAGGTACGGTACCTATGTAATGAACATTTTCACACGTTCCGCGACTGCTAGTCATAATGTAAGGATTAACTGAATGTGCAATAAACCCTACTGAGTACATAATTGACCTGTTTTGAACAAAACGGAAAACAGGTCAACAGAGAATGATTAACTTTGTAAATTGTCATTGATTACAATTTTGAAAGAATTTATTGAATAAGGTAATGATTGAAATGAATGAAAATAATTTTGTTAGAGATAGGTATTTTTCTCTGTTTATGTTTAGTGTTAATTCTTGAAGATACTTAACCTACAATATATGCGAATATTGATTGCCACTATAATTACGATCCCGTTATCAATCCCAGTATCCGGGAAACTCCGGGCAACGTCACACATCGAACTCCAAATGACTAGGGTCGCAGAGTTGATAACAAGCTAAACTGAACACTTATCGTTACGGGCCGTGCGAATGAATCAATCAATCAACGCGGAGGGAAAGTGGCGCGCGTAATGAGAGGGGCGAGACGAGAGATGGCGTACTGTGAGCGCCATTATGGCGTAAGGTTGGTAGCATTGATTAGCGTAGCGGGTAGCGGGAATGCTTATGAAAGTTTTGTAGTCGTTTTGTAAAGCATGATTGGATTGGAAGATTCTATGTGCAGGAAACTTTTTTCTATGTGAAATCTATTGTGAGATTAAAGGTATGTATGTGGTTAGTGGGAATTAGAATTCGGTAACATACATGCACGAAGCTAGGTGGAAAGATACACTATGTTAAAAACATTTATGTAATAGGTTTAACGCCTTTTGGGTAAGTATTAAGGACTTGTTTAAATAGAGTCCTGTGATAGAGAATTCTACAGATTACAAAAGCTCTGTTTTTTAACATAGCCTGTAAGTCAACTCGCTCTCGCTCCGCTCTCCACAGTGTCTTCACCCTCTCGTCAGCCGGACGAAAACGCGGAAATCCGCCGAGTGTCTCAACAATAAGGCTAGCCGTAATAATTTGCTCGCCTGCTCACCTCACGCCAGTAAACAGCGTGAAATTTTTCAAAATATTACGCACCGTCGCGTCTTGCATGCCGTATTATTAATATTTGACGATGAAATGCCTACTTTACTTAGTTTTTTGAGTTCATTTCAGTATGGTTTGATACCAGTTCGGAAAAAAGATTAAGATTTACTTAATCTATCACGGAAAGAGCAATATTTATTTATCTTTACACACATTCCTTTTCCAATGCAGCGGACTCACCCCATGCACGAAAAAGTAACTCCACATGTTATAAAGCGTTTGACTTTGAAGTTTTCTGTCTGTATCACTAATGGAACTTTACGGAACAACTACCCATAAAAACAAGTTAATCCCCCGACTTCCCTTTACTGCGCTCTGAGCTCGAAATATTTAAGTACACATAGTACCAAAAACAAAAGTACCTAAGTCATGTTGAGTGTCCGTTCACTGAGGGATGAACGGGGGGACCAAGAGCCCGGAAAAATACGGAGGGGAGGTATCACGGAGCGATGTCGGCGATTAAACTGTTTAGGAGTACCTACCACTTGTTATGTCCCAGTTCCCCGCTACAATCGATAAAGTTTCACTCGATTTTCTGACTCGCTACGACATCGACAGTATGGGACTTGGAACGTGGGACATCACTATTTTATTTGTCATTTAATAGAATGCCGTTTTTGAATATGGAATGAAATATTCATATTTAATTTTGGAATGTTCTTTTATATCGCATATTATTTCGCTAGCTACAGAATTTTTCGACAAAAGCTTACGCTGTTCGGATCAATCAATTTGAACTGGCTGTCAAGTAATTATTATTCCGCTTACCAAGTTCGCGTGGCACCGCGGTTGATTGCCGCCTCACCCGAGGCGTCCGCGCCTACATTGCAGAACTCGCTCCGCGCATTTTTACCGAAAGCCGTGACTTTGTCACGCCGGGTGTCGTGGCGTGATCAGCTGACAGATGTCTACTTAAGCACGTCTGTACGAGACGCTGGATATTTCGAAAGCTTTTTTCTTAGTAAATTGCGGGGGAGATAAGGACAGCCTGTTCTGGTGGCGGGCTTGGATGCTTATCGGCATAATCTTGAGGTGGAAACGGAAGAGTAATGTAAACCTGAATTAAAACAACTTAACAGTTATTCATCTTAACTCGTAGGCGACAGAAAAAAACACAAGAGTTCCTGAAAACTAAAGCCACACCTTCCATAATCATAACGCAATCGACACCCAAACAACCTACATACCTAACCAAAGTACGTTTATTAATATATATTTGATCGTAACGTACATATAGTTACTAGGTATGTAGCAACGTGCCGAAGTTATATCGCGCGGATTCACACGAGCCGCGACGCGACGCCGACGTAGTAGTCGGCACCTAATGGCCCGGGAGGTAACGACGAGCCGTCATTATAACTAAATTATGTAGGTGCCGCCTTGCTAATGCGACACAGCTCGGCGCGCCGGCCAGCGCTCTTTGTTTCTGTGCCCCTGGTATTTCAGTCACATTCGGAATGGAGGTTACTTTGCCCCGTTGCACTATTATTTGTGGAATTTTGTCGGTACGTTTCATTATCTGTATACACCTACCCGTTTAACCACGTTCATTAATTAAGATCACTTAACTAATGGCCGGGTTTTATTTAATTAACCTCGCCTTTTTTGTTTCTTATTAAAAATATTTTTTTTTAACTTTGTTATCTCACAAATTATCATTTTTTGACTTACCTCGCTCATAGTTTTGTTTTCCGATATTCACATACGTCTTTTTACACTAGTAATTTACAACAAATACTAGGGCTACATACTTGGTAGGCGTCATTGGAGTGTCATCGTCATCAACCGCGTCACGCGCTGAACCGCGGTTTCCTCTGTTGGCGCGGATTTTTGGTTACAGTTCGTAGGTACTTTATTTATGGGAACAAAACCACCTTGTTATACCTACTGTTAACAAAATCAACCGCAATCATTAAGAGCTTTCTGTAGATTTGTTTCATAAAGTAAGAGAAAATAATTTTAGAACCAAACAAAGACCTAGTATAAAATCCAGGTTTTTATTTACACGCGCCTTTACCCACTCTGCCTCTCCCTAATATTGCATGCGACAGCTAGATAAGTCTTACACGGTAAATTTACAACAAGTACCAGGATATCAGAGCTTGGAGGTTGTTAGGTTCGTGCTCTCGGCAATATCCGCGAATCAAATCCACCGGCAGGTTTGGCGCCGAAGATATATGAGATTTATCGTGCGCGAGCGAACGCTCTCAGACGCTCGTAGATTGACTCGACTCGAATCGGGATTTTTTGTCACCTCTAGTAATCGCTAGGGTGGCTCCTTGTGAAGATTAATCGTAATCGAATCGGTCACGGTCACGCAACACATATGACATTGAGGGGTGGTGCAATGCAAGCCGAGCACACGGATCAATATTTTCATAGAAACAACACGCTTCTATCGCATGGAAGCCTAGTACACCTAAAATAATACAACCAGAATTTCGCAAGTTATCTTTGATTATTGATTGAAAAACGGAAAATGGACTTTACTTTTATTGTTTGGTTTTGGAAATGGCTGTCAATTTCGCAGTAAAAAAACTCTACTTTCGTCAGAATAGCTCCCATAATCTCCTAAACTGGTAGAAACTCATTTGCACATAGTATTCTATTGGGTAACTTCTTTGCTCGTATGCAATAGTATCGGAAAGCTATTAGCTTACGAGGTAGACTGCATACTGCATCCAACTTGCATCGCCACGCGTAAGTATTTAGTGTTAGACGTAGATTATGTTATCACTGGAAGTGGAAAGCCAAAAGTGTAAGAAAATGTAAGAAAATCTGTCTGTTTCGTGATCTTCCGCGCGGCCGCGCGGTCCGAGGAAACTGTTTCCCGATCCAGAGAAAATATTGGTAAAAAATCGAATATCAGTTCAGTAGATCCAGAGATTACAACGTCACAATCATACTTCTGCAGAACATTACTGGCATTACTGCTGATTAAACATTAAATCAGAATTCCTACTGTATCTACCTTCCACTGCAGTTTTTAATACATTTTATTCTTCTCTAAGTATATTCAAAACATCCGTCTCTTTCCGCCATTGGCACTTGACAGTGACAGAACGATATTTTAATCTTGTTTAGTAAGCACAGATGCATATGGGCCTAACTTCAGATTATATACTTAGATTCGTTGCAAATGGTATTCAGATGATGAAAACATTCTTATAATAACAATCAGTTTTTTTTTCGAATTTAGCAAGCGCGGAGCATTATTAGTTACAAGAAAACGACTCTATTTCGCATCCTGTGATTAAAATATCCAAGGATGTTCTGATCCGAACTACTGTGAACTGACCAGACAAAAGCTTCATGCATCGTTTACCTATACTAACATGGATTAGACAGCAGGAAAGTTAAGCTAAGAGTCTGAACTTTCAATAATAGCTATGAAAAAGCTGAGCTAAGCTGAATCTGAGTTAATGTTCTTATAACATTATTTTCTTATGGGGATCTCGATTTCGTAAAGGCATTTTTGAAAATGACTGGACACTTTTATCAATAACTAGCTTACACCCGCGGTTTCCGACGTGCCGTTTGGGAACTATTGGCCGTACCCGGATAAAATATAATAGCCTAAGTTGCTCGGGGATAATGTGGCTTGCCAAGAGTGAAAGTATTTTTCAAAATTGTTCTGTAGTTTCGGAGTCTTGAGGGTACAAACAAGCAACCAAAAAAGCGTTGACAAGCTTACATCTCTGACAGTTCGCGTAGCTACTGTATGTCTTTATATGCGGTCTGTGTGTGTGTATGTTTTGATCCACCACGCCAACACGACAAAACATAACTCTCCGTCACACAGCCAATATTTTTCCTTCACCAATCATTGGCCGCCGACAGTTTGATCAAACGTTGGCGCCACGCCAGCAAGCGTGACACGGGATCACTTCGGCAACGGGCCGTACTGGGAATGACCGCACTTGATACTTTGGGAATTTTATATCGCGTTTCAAGTGAATTTGAGATGGTTTTATTAGTTGTGAGATAGTGGTGGTGAAATGAGATGGTGTAAATGAAATTAGATGCGGAGTAATAAAAACATTATTTGTTATAAGATTGTAATACAGAAGCGGTATAAAGGCTGCATGTAAGTATAGCAACTTGCAATTGAGATTTTTGATTTTTTCTTATAAGAGTCCTGTTAGAAAATTATCTGTGTTTTTACGTAAGATAGGATGATTAATGGTACTTTTTTATTTTAAACTTTTTTACAATAATTTTCGACCGAGCATTACATATCATAAAGAGGATAAAATATGCATTATACGTATAAACAATGCAAATGAATATCAAATACATTTTAAATAAACACTGTTTTAAGTTTTAATGCGTGCCAGTAAAAGCATATACGATTATATATTTCACAGAATTCAGGAGACTTCAAACATGAAAATAAATACATGTGTAGGTAAATATAAAAGTGTGATATTCACTGCAGCGGATTCGATTCGTCGCGCTTTTGGGCCGGCCCACCGCGCTGCGTAACGAGTGACGATATATCATACTACATCACTATATTATTATACAAAAAAATGCTGCATCTGTCTGTTTGTTCGTGTAGTAACGCTACAAAAATACTGAAGTTATTTTGAGGCAGTTTTGACTCGAACGTAGAGTCATGCATGAGGAAAGCTTACAATTATAATCTTTAGACATCTTTGAATAGTACGAAACCAAGTGGATAATTTCATGTCGGCTTTTCGTTTGGATCATACAAAGTCAACGGAGGTTTGCGTTCACCTATGTATTTGGGAATTCGAGACTATTACTAGTATATACTTTAGCTGTTTCTTGTTTTTCTAACAGAGTCCTAGAACCAAAACCTAATAAAATATTACCTTATAAGTAACAACTCCTTCAGAAAAACGAAGCTTCCTGTCGGTAAAAGAATCTACGGAAACTATCTTTTTATACGAGTTATATACGTAAATATAGATAATACTTTAGAATTCACCCGCACAAAGCCAGACCCGATCGCTATAGTTCAAAAAAACCCCCACACAGACCCGGGGCGGGCGGCAAGCGAAGTATAAGTTTATCATCAGTATGCACGGGCCGCGGCAGTAGACATATATTTATTGGGTAAATATTCAGCTTTGGAGCAGTAGCTATTGTCAATATTTGCAGTCAGGCACTGCTCACAGACTTTATACCGGTGGGTATTGTATTACAAAGTGAGTGTGGAGATGACGATGCTTCTATCATGTATAATCTTGGTAATAAGACTAGTTTGGCAAGAACTGGGCATATAGATTTTATATGGGTAGGTAAATATCGATTTTTGGTATGTTTTCGCTGAAACGCGCCAACTGTCAATGAATGTTTGCTACGTGTACAAAAAAAGTTGAAAAAAAACTGTGTTGATTTTTATTTCAGACTTTTATTATTGGATTGTTCTGTGCAGTAAGAGTACAGTAGTTCGGACTGAATTTTTCAATAATAAAAAACAATTGAAAACTTTTCTAAACATACATCGAATAGGTATTGCGTCGATCGATTCGGAATGATCAGAGTAAAGTTATTCTGCGTGATTTGATCAGAAAGGCTGACCGCCAAAAGTATGATCAGTTTAGGGAGCACCTAGAGAAAGAAAGAGATAAAAATAAAAAATATTCAAAGTTATAAAATAACTTGTCACATGAGTAGAATAACATAAAATACACATTAACGGGATCAATAAGTCGCCAAGATACAAGGGCAGGCCATTTGGAAAACTTTAGTCCAGCACACAATATGACCACAGAACAACTATTTTTCAGGTAAACCCATGTGCAAAGCTGGTGTTAACTATATGTAATATAACAAAGTCTTGTCACTAGACAGAAGCAATCATTTTAGCGGCAGTGATCAGTAGCAGGCGCGCAAATGCGGCTCCATTTCGGCCCGGGGCGTTTGAGTAGTGCTGACAACATGTTTTGATACTTGACGAATAAAAATATAATTTTACTTAATAAATAAGTTATTTAGATAATAAGCTGTATATAAAGTGGTACCGCAGGGCTCTAAAGTGATACACACTGGACTTTATATACTCTATGTGGAGTAACAATTTCGCTTTGGATCATTTATTAACAGGATAAAGAACAGTAAAATTGCTTAGCATTTCCAGGATGCTTAGATTTTAATCAACCATACTCAGGAAAGGAGGTATAGTACCAACCCAAATATATTAACTTAATGACTAATGATAGTATTCAATCAATTAGCGTACCACACACAATATGTCGATCCATTACTAGTCAACGAACAGTGAGCTTTCATTCATAAAAATTCTAGAAAACTTTAGTGTTTTATATTGTATTACTTACGTTATAACCTAATACGTTATTCGCTGTACATAATATTTTTATGCAGCCTCTGAAATGACAAGCAGTAAACTCGAAACTAGATTATTTTCTGCTAGTCGCACTCACGTCGCACGGTGTTCACCTCTCAAAGCACTCTTAACGTCTGGATCTTTATAAAAGTAGCGTCAAACGTGACGTTGAATCGCAATCGCTTCATTTTATACGTTATACGTCATATAAATAATGTTCCTCCCAGTTATAACGCCTCCTGTAATATACAGTGACGTATGTATGTATTATTAAAGCTCAGAGACCCTTACGTAGCGTCTGATAAAGCTTGTTAGAAGTGCTATAATAAATGTGGTGTAAGTGCCCGGTCTGGAGATGGCAAGTGCCATCCGCGGGTATAAGGAGAATGGAATTTGAAGATATTTTCGCCACCTCAGTTATATATTGTGGGCTCATTAGGAACATTCGCCATCTCTTCACTAAACTGCTACCTACTATATTTTATGCTATATGGCTATGCAGGTTATTCACAAGTACACAAAGAAAAATCCGGCAGCAGCTTAAGTTGCCAGCTCATAATCTGACTAAGCCGTCAAAGAGGTGCTAAATTAAATCTTTTTAATTATACCTCGCGATTTGTCGTCGTCGCAACTCGTAAACACGAGAAGAACGAGAATATAAAACTCGCAGGTACAATAAAGGCGAAGCGTAGCCAGCCGTGCGGTAATCCACCGAAAGTACCAGGCATCCATAACACGTATAGATACTCAAATATTGAACGAGGCAGGCGGGCGAGCATCACGACCAGGGTTGCCAAGATTCCTCGACATGGAAACTTATCGATATTACCCACCGCGTGCTCCCCCTGTGAGCCTGTCGAATTCATAAATGGAATATTTTATGAAATTAAGTATGAATCTGGAATATATGGAGAAAGGTCCGCATTTTCTGTTTATTTGTACGAGATTCTTTGCGGTCTAAAGGAAAGTTAGTTTCTTCAGATTATGAAACCTCACAATCAGATCTTAGTTTTTCATACAAAAGTCAACGTTCACTACGTATACTATACATACAAGTCGTCAAACACACAACTAACACAAACTCTCAATTTAAGCCACTACAAGTAACCAATAAAACTCGCAGTAGGAGCAATAAAATTGCCAATAAGAGGTTTCTTTCACCCGACGGCAGCCCTACGTGGCACGACACAGGATACGGGCCGCGTTATCGCGCCCCCGCGGCGGCCGCACGTCACCTTGTCACCGAGCCGGTTTAATGGGCTGCCGTGTACGCCGCCTGCTCCAGCTTGATGCTTTGATTTATGAGCCCCTAGTACCTATACGTATACGTGCCGTGATAAATGTGTTTATTAGTTCCTAATTATTTATTAGAAACTTCCAAAAAGGAGGCAAATGTTTTGTGCTCCTGTTTAGAAATTATAACAATGGAAATTATTCATTTCGATATTCCATTTCTAAATAATGCAGCGTGTTCTAGCGAATCCTTTGTTGGCAAAATATTAACATGAGCTTTATTAGTGATTGCAATACATAGTCGTGGTAGTCTATCACGAAATTAATCCACAGGAAGCTCAAAAGCATGCGTATAAAATGGAGCATCGTTTTAAAACAGTTAAAATATAATTCTTCAAAGCGTGAAATGCATGTTCTGTAGGAGCGGTGTACGTGGGTAGCATAGCAACGTACAGTTAAGCCTGTGGCCGGCGGCGAGCGCACGCCGCGTCGTCGGCACAGTGGGCCGCACCCACCGTGCCCACCGCGTCGACCCGACACGGCTTCCATGCGGGGTGTGCGAGCGACACTCTTTGTTTTTTTAGGCCACTTGTACCACGCAAGACGATAACTTATGCTTGCAGTTCTTTTTTATTCCTTGGAAATACAAAGAGCGATGTTTAAAATACGGGTAAGGCACCCAGAGAAGAAACTCAACTTTAATCCTGTCAATTTTAGATAAATTAGGTTTGAATGAATCTAATTTTGATATACTAGGTATAGTAACTCAATCAGACTGTTAGAAGCTCTCTGGTAATTTGATGTAAGTCACTTGAACTCATTTGCGCATTAATGAAACTGATGACTAGAGTAGACCACCCATCATACCACTAATTAGACACGGCGCTGCATTATTACTTGCTAATGTATTCGAGCATTAACTCCCAAGGTGGCGAATATATTTCGCTTTATAGACTACGTATTCCCACAATCAACGCCTTCTGAGTCTGAAGAGAGCCTTAATTTTGACAAAAGACGATCAGTCATTTCCATACGTGTCTTTGGATGATAAAGTAATTTCTTTCTGATGCGAATCTCTATCCGTTTCTGTATTTGCGCGTATATTGTCTGTATCTTTGCAATGTTTCTCCAATATGCCCATTTCGGTAACATCTAACACCGGCGCCGACGCCACCTTAATGGCTATTTGATCGTCATGTCCAAACATAGCACATTTTTTGCATTCTCGGGATCCGTGTTTGCTTGTCCATATTCACAAAAACTCGTACCAAAGAGGTATGGCGCTCGAATGGTTATTTAAATCTTGCATCTATATCAGTTGGCGGCTACATGTTCGTGTCGAAAAAAACGTTGGCGTTGTGGATTGCATAAAAAATGTCTGGCTGGCGGCGAGCGTCGGCGCGGGTCGCTAACGCCGCCTCTAATGACGGCGCGCCCGGCTCGCTCGCTTTGTCGCTAGGGCTGCGGGACTCCTTTATTAAATGCATTATATGTCGCTTGAATTTTTTTTTTGTTATCCCAGTTCTGAGGGTAAGTTTTGCTCAGAGTATCTTGTGCCAGTGGAAAGCATTACTTTTGATGTGCATGTTTATTTTTATGCAGAGAATACGTTCATCATCAGTTTATCCGGTCTATGTGTTTTATTTGCATTTTTTGGGAGCGCAATCCTAGTATTTTTAATAAATATTTTTGTTGTGTCTCGTATAGGAGTTCATTGTTTGATGTTCTCATAGTAGTGAATTCAAATAAATTCTTCGTATCGCACATATTCTGTCGTTCCTGTTAATTCATTATTTACGCTCACATTTGTCTATCATGTTTTATTCGCAGAAACTTCCGATGGGTATTGTACTATTTTATGAACATCGCAGGAAATAAAACTGAAACACTGTAAACTTCGCCATCGTTCACAAACAGGCTCTCAACTAACGAAATTATATTTCAAAAAGAATTTCCACAAACGCTCATAAATAAGTTATAAACGTGCACAAATTAAAAACGAGTCGTCGGCAGCCCTGGGAGCGTGGGTGCGAGTTGCCTCCTACATATTTAATTTGCCCGGACTGGTTTCTGTCCGAGCCGCCGCTACGCTTTGTGTTTCGTTATGGCTCTATCGCTCCCGCTGTAGGGCTGCCTGATGAGGAATCGCTACTTTATTGGCGAGTACCCGCTCTGAATACGGAGCCCGGAATTTATGTTTTAGCGAATAGTTCCCGGCGTTTTGTCGACGCCAATAAAATACTCAAACGTTGCGCTGTTCTCGGTTTATTAAATACAATATTACTGTTATGGACCAAGTGATAAATTGGGCAGTATACATAATGCCCGGTCATTATGAATAATGCCCAATATGAGAGTGCAATTTGATAATAATTATTCAAACAATCAAATTGACCGGGCACTATACATATTGCCCGTGACCTTTTGGGCAAAGTAATACAAACATATTTAATTTCTTTTTTTTTGTTGTTATTGACATTTTACTTCAAATAAATTAAATATAACACATCCCATATCAATTGACAGAGCATAGAAGTAAGCATGCGACATGCAGCAAGCATGGCTTCTGTCACGGCTTCGGCGCTGCGGGGCTCCGGCGGTCCCATGCGAGCTTATCGTCGCAGATGGTTTTCACGCTCACCACCGCAGCTTCGGCTTGCTGGCCGGCTCAGCCGGCCAAAAAAAAAAAAAAAGGCCCAGCGGCACTCCGACCTCGCCTGAGTGGAGGGGGTCTGGGAATCTATGGCGTCCAGTCCCCCACCGGCGATTGCCCGCCTTACGGCAGGCCCCTCATACCTCCCCCTAGTAGGGAAGGGTCCTTATAATGGCCGGAGCGCAGGGGTTGATCCTTGTGATGCAGGCGGTGGCGCCCCCGTGCCTGTCGCCCGCTGATCACCCCCCGGGGCGGATGGGGACGGACATCGTGTTTGTCGTCTTCTGCCCCTTCTTCGTCTGCGAAGCGGCACCGCGAGAGGGTCGTTCTCCCGCATGCGCTCCGCCGCTTCCTTCTGTGACATAATGTCCTCACAGAAGGAGGCTACCGCTTCCCATGCCTCCTCACTTCCCAGCATGGCGGCAATCACGCTGGGAAGCGAGAGGTCGTTCCCGACCACTGCCATCAGGGCGCGGCGGGGTTCAGCCCACGATGAGCACACCTGAAGTGTGTGCTCTGCTGTATCCACCGTGGCTTCGCAGTGGTGACACTGTGGAGTCTCCTCCCTCCCAATCCGGTGCAGGTACGATCCGAAGCAGCCATGCCCGGACAGCACCTGCACCAGACGCATCGAAAGGCACCCATGCCGCCGATCGAGCCATCCGTTCAGGACAGGCCCGACGGCATCCAGCGTCCAGCGCCCGTACGTTGCCGAGGCAAGGTCTTCGGCCCAGTGCAGAGTTATTGCCTCCCTTGCCTCCTCACGCACCTCTTCCTTTTCTATCGGGTCTGGGCGCCGGTTTAGCGCCTTCTGCGCCACCGTCCAGTCGTACACTCTGGCGAGCACCCATGCCTCGAGCTCCCAGGGAGGGGTTCCCGCCAGAACGCACGCCGCCGCGAAGCTCACCGTGCGATACGCTCTCGCCACCCGCTGTGCAATGGCCCTTTGTGGCCTGCGGATGGCAGCGGCGTTCACTCGACTGGACAATGAGTCTGCCCAGATTGGGGCCCCGTATAGTGCCATACTTTTGAGTATGCCGGCGTACAGACGCCGGCATTGGTCGCCGGGCCTCCCGATGTTTGGGAGGAGCCATGAGAGGGCGCCCGCGGTCCTCATCAGGCGCGTCGACAAGCCGCTGAAGTGTGCTCTGAAGCGCCACCTACTGTCCAGGACTATGCCCAGATATTTCATCTGGGGCTGTACCTCAATGCGGACACCCTCCACATGGATATGAGCGTCGGGCGGTTGGTGCTGCCGAGACCCATGGAAGAACACGGCCTCGGTCTTGTGCAGCGCCACCGTCAGCCCTAGGCGGGAGATTCTGTCCACCACTTGAGAACCGCCCGCCGAGGCCAAGCTGGCCGCCTCTCCAAAATTTCTCCCTCGGGCAGTCAGAAGGGTGTCGTCTGCATAGCTCAGCCGGCCAGCCTCAGACGCGGCGGCGAGCGCTTCAACTACCTGCGCCTCAGCTCGCAGGCCGCCTCGCCCCTCCGCGCCTACGCGGTTTTGAATTGCACTCTAGGGGTAGGGCAGACAAGACTACGTGGAGTCGGTTTTGCAGCGATTCGTTTTCGTCACTAAGTTCAGTTTTAATACAATGTTTTGAATCCAAATTAAATTCTACCATAAAAAAACGAGCCAAGAAAAATGAGATCAAGAAAAACGAGGCCGAGTTAGTAAATTAGATGACAATTGTCCAATTAATAATTTTGTGGCTAGACTTATAATTTCGAATTAAAATAGAACATATAATTTAAAACAATAATCATAAAATATGTAGCAAGTAACAGGATTTATTTATTAGAACGACTACCACCCTCGCACCGCATAAAATATAGCTTTATTATCAAATTGCCCAACTATCATGTAGCAATATAATAATGCCCGTACAATGTGATAAATAATGAAGTTACGATAGTTATTAATCACTTGGCCCGATAAAGCTAGACATTATTCATAATGCTCGGGCATTATAAATAATGCCCGAATTAATCACATGGTCCATAACATTACGACTGCAAATACGCGTTCAAAAACTCATTTTTAAACACAAATACATGAGCGAGTTTTTTAGCTTGTCGGTCTTATCTCGAGATATTTTTGAAGGCTGACGAGAACGTAAGCCGAAAAATGTAATCCCGGTCACGAACTTCGAGGAACTTACACAAGAAAATTCGTGGAAAACAAAACAATAGTAAAGTTTGTCATCTCATTTAACATTTAAACTATTGAAGGGTCAAATGTTTCGGAAGCTTTTTAACCTACTGGAGCCTGAAACCTGAAGTTTAACTAGAAATAGTACAAGAGGCTTTCAGGATATTGTCAAAAGTTATATTGGTTATGTATAAACAGCTATATAGCTGTAGAAGACAAGACATTCCCTCAAAATACAAACATATCATAACTAAAACGCCTAACAAGCCAACAAAGACTTTCCTTAACATTACTTTACGCGTTTCATCACACTTTTTAACGTTAAGTACAAAACACTTTACCCAGCGTAACGTGTAAAGCAAACTGTCATAACAGCAAACTTTGTAAGCGAAACGTCTCTTCCGCAGACCTTCTAAGAAAAGCGTAAAACGCCTGCTTAAAGCGAACTAGCTCATATCTTAATTCATAATTCAATATTCACTTCGCTCCACTTTCTGTGGCAAAGTGCAAGCGCGCGGGAAAAAAGCCAGCAGGGCAAACGAGGGAGGCGAAGTTGGAGGGTAGAGGGGGTGTTGGCAAGGGGGAGCCGTAATCCCTTATCGCGGACGCCGACCGCGCATCGACAATTATTATAAAGAGCCCGATGTAAACTAGTGTAAGTACGTACGGTGTGAGCCGTGAATACGAGGGTCTGATTTATGAAGTGTGTTAGCCATTTGTGACAGTTGTTAAATATTTCCTTTTGGGATGTATTCTTAGGTAATGTTGTAGTCGGGATGGGAGATATGGAATGCTATAAGTATAATATAAAGCGAGGCATACAAAAGCTTGTAACTGAATAACACTGCTGTGTCTGACTGGGTTGTTTCAGTCATAAAGTCATAAGGAGAAAACACCTAAGGCGTAAAGTCCGCCATTGTACATAATTGTGCATAAAGTATTAAATTAATAAATAACCAACCAATACATACAACAGCAGGTACATAAATATGTACTTTCAAAATATACACTATGGAACTTTATGAACCTTAATTTATTGTTTTTCAGTTATCATTCGGTTTTGTCACATGAACAGACAAAATGATTATAAGCGCTGCTCATCCGTCTCATATTCTTATCACACTAAATAAAATTCACCTGAAACCAATCACAGCTTCTAGTTCAAGTTTCCACACAAAAAACAATATCAAGTATCAAAACCATTTGCACTTACTATTCGACACCGCGGTCGTAAGCTACCGGCCACCGCACGGGCCGACGGACCCGGGTCCCACAATACTATCGCTTTCTCCCTCTCGCACGCACTTCTCGCTCGCTCACTAGGGAAGGAACAAGGAATCACGCCTTGCCGAAAACTTCGGCGAAATAATCGGATTTGTTTTAGCCGAGGACGAGGCAGGTCGCGTGTTTGGGCTTGTCGTGTTGGCGGTTAGGACCCTGTGATGGGGATAGGCTACTTACGTGCAGCTGTGATGTGAGATGCACTAAAGTATTGAGAGATATATCTATTGGGACTACTTAAAGCAGTAGATACCTCTTACTCTACTTTAAAAAAATCCTTAATGTACCTACCTATCCTCAAAAACTTTTTTTGTTCTATTTTATAAAACTATATTTGGCTGAAAGTTGATCATATTATTAAGATCACGATATGCTCCAATTTGATCAAAATATGGCGTGCCGTTTGCAAATTTCGGAGTTTTACCCACAGATATATAGAGCTTACTATCAATATAAACAATTAATATATTCACCTACTTCTAAATATTGGCCAAATACTCCTCTCATTTAAGACTACCGAATATCAGACCACTCTGGTTGACACAGAACCAAGTAGGTACAATACAGGGTGTGTCGAAGTCGCAATAAGAATTTAATAAACACCGCGTATACCGTATCTTTGACGCCTCGCCTGTCGCCATCTAATCTAAGAAATTACAAGCGTTGGTCAAATAAAACGCGACTTAATGAAAGCACTTTGGAAATGGAAAGATGTCTGCGTAATATTGCAAAAATACTTGTAATAAAAGACAAGGTGATCCCCGCGGATTCAGCCGCGTTTCGGGGAAACTGCCTCCAGCATGTGGATAAAGAGAAAGTTACGTGTCATAATGACAATTATTTGCCCAACAGAACTTTTTTAGTTATGTTGATATTTTTTCCGGGTACGGGAAGTAGTATCCTGAGGACGCGAGTGAAACAGCGGGGAACAGCTTGAAAACTATATGTAGTAGTTTTATCAAAATCCGTTTCGTCGTTTTTGCGTGAAAAAAGGAGCAGTTGGAACCGAGAAAAAACTAGTGTTTATATATTAAAAGAAAAATACATACATTTCTAAGTATCAAACAATTGGTGATTGGTTATTTCTTATAACTTCATTCCCATAATATGTAATGTCTTTCCGAAAATACATATCCTTTAAGTTGAGTCAAACTGCTTTTGAAGGCAGGAGGGCGGTGACATTGCCTCATTGGGAGGCACTTGAGGAATTTCAATATTCGACTTTGGTTGCAGTGCCGCGACGTACAACGCAATAGTGATGCAGTAGTTACCTACTTATATGCAATTATGTATAGACTAGCTTGTGGCAGTACCTAGTTACACCCGCGTCAAGTCGGAACTACTTATTCCGCGCACACGGATAAAAAATAGCCTTCCTTGAGATGCGACATGGGTCATGAGACCATGCGAGATAGGATGTGGACATGAGTCATTAACATTTTTACCTACTGTAAAAATGTTGTTGACTCATGTAGTAGAAAACTCTGTAAAGTAGAAACACCAAAATGCTTAACACGACTTGACTTTGACTTTGAAAAAACTAACATAAAACATCACGCACCTACTTTACCATCATTTACTTTAGAACGCCTCAAAACGTTCCACTTTTAAAACTTGCACAATAAAGCCACATCTACACTGCCGACACAAACACAGCTTTACAAAAGCTACGTGAAGCTACTATTCGGCACGACACACCGTGTTGGGCGCATTATCATAATAACGCGCTCACGCGGCGTCGATCGCGCCGAATAATAATAAACGCTAATGGGCCGAGACGGGAATGCAATCTGTGTGTGCTACCCCTTACATTCGAATCCCTGTGGACTTGAATTATTGAGTGCGATCTTTTTGGTAGGTACTCGATTTTAGGATTATTTTTTAATTTTTTACAAGTTATCTCTACTTCTATATCAATATAATAAAGAGGAAAGTTTTTTTGTTTGTTTGTACCCTAAAGGCTCCGAGCCACTAAACCGATTTGAAAAATACTTTCACCTATACTATCCCCGAGTAACATAGGCTTACTTTTTGTTTTGTCCGGATACGGGAAGTTGTGGGAAGGCACAGGTGAAACCGCAGAAAACAGCTAGTCTTCCGAATTCTATGACTTCAAGACAGATAAGTGATGATTAGAGAAAATTTCTACATATCGTCCATTTCATTTTCATCGTGCATAATAAATAGGAAGCCACTTTGGTCATTCATGCATAATTTACAGTTCGAAAGATATGAGGTTTGTTGCCGATCGATATTTCACGATTTTGACTAATGCATGAACTATTTGACATTGAGTTAAAAGTCACTTCATCAACTGCCTGGCTTTTCCGTACTAAGTTGGGGTCGGATTCCAGTCTATCCAGATGCAGCTAAGAACCAATGATTTCATGGAGCGACTGCCTATCTGACCTTCACAACCCAGTTCCCTGGCAACCCGATACCTCTTGATAAGACTGATTGTCAGACTCTGGCTTCTGTCTACCCGTAACGATTGCCAAAGATATTCCAATGACCAACCACTTTATAATGATTTTTAACATAAACCTATCCTACTAAATTCGATTGACCACTTCCAATAAATTAGAATCTATATATTTTGTAAACCAGCTATCAACTCTCCAAGCAAACGACTATTTGTTTTGTATATCAAAAGCCTTCGTTTGTAAATTCAACGAGTTTGCGTCACTATTTTCCCGCGATCACTCGGCGCCATTTTGAAACTTTCGCGCCGTTTTTGGCTGTCAAATGACGCGCGCTGTCAAACGCAAAGTCGAGCGAACGAGACGAGAATTTGGTTTAAAATAGCAGAGAATTAATTTAGGGAATAATGATTGAGCTTTTGCAGCCTGCTTGTACATATTTATGATGTTTATACGGACGACTAAGTAATGGACAAGTAATTTCAAGTCGTGATCATAATGACCTTTGATGATAGAAAAGTTATTAAAGGTTTAACTTATTTCGAAGATATTGAAGCTAAAATAAATCCATCCTATTCTGCATTAGTGCATTCCCTTAAATTACATAAACCATCCTAAAGAATAACCTAACCAACTATTTCTACAAAAAATAAAATAAAACAAAAATATAGTCAGGTGAGAATTCTTGATACTTTTTTATCAACAAACGCTCATTACCGCGTTGACGGGTGGCACTGGCAGGCTAGTGGCAGTGCTTGGCATGCCAAACCAACTGGCAATCAATAACTACTGTCGACGGGATTACGCGGGAATTAATACTGGCAGCATGGGCGGCTCAATCTTTATTTATTTAAATACTCTTCATTCGAATTTGGAATTGAATGTTTGATGCTAGTTGAAGTTCGATTTTTGACTTTTGTTGCTCTATTTTGTTAAAGTTAGAAGGATCAATGTTTTTTGATACTTTATACTCTTGCTAATATATTTTTTGCACGAATGTGTGCACCATGACCTAAGAAGAATATGGAAATGAAACTTAGGCGTATTATGACATTTATAAAATATTTATTTCTCAATAAATCACAATCTGTATACAATCTAATTGTGGCACATAGAACAACAGATAATATATAATATTCCAAATTATGATTCGTACTAACATGTACTGACACTATTTGAGGTATTTAATTTCATATTATCATGAAATGCTTACTGCAATTATTCTAGGGATGTATTCATCACCAGTACCTGAATAACCCAGGAAATTTAGACAATAACTTCATACCAAGAGATGGTAAAACCTTTCCCTATGTCTCTGAAATTACCTGGGTAATTCTTGCAGTGGACGAGGAACCCCAAGTTATTTATATTAATCACATTTATAACACAGATATCTACTTTTTTTTGTAAACCTATCACAATTAAAATAAATTCGTATTGTTGGCAACTTTATCAATTCGAGAGTTGCTTGCTATTAACTCAAAAAAGTGAATACTAAACTATGGTAACATTTTTTTTTTGTAAAAATAAAATAACACAGCCGGAACATCGAGATCTACATTACACCGAAATACCAATGACTAGTTTTTGAAAAATACTACTTTAGATTTTTCCCCATTTATAAAATTTTTCGTATTTTTTTACTACAAGTAAATCGACCACATCAATATCCCATCTAAAACACATACATATAAATATGACAATTATTATTTAACCTGAATCACCAGATCAGGATCAAGGTGACTCCATTGTGCGTCGTACGCTTTACAAAGGTATATAATGAGCAAAATTCTCAAATTTATCTCAACAGAGAATTATGAGGTACTTATAGGTTGTCTGAGCAAAAACAGGTTTCAAACGGCTCCTGGAATCTTAATCTTCGGCTTCGGAACCTAAAGAATATTCAATAGTCTTTAAGTCCCTGTTCATTTCATCAGGAGAATCATTTTCCAAGCTCAGAGTTCGCGACGTGAAAGAGCTTTGAGTCGCCATACCCGCCAGAATCCCGTTTGACAAAGCCTGTACCGACAAGGCCTCCTGCGACGGGCCCGCATAACTGTACTGCTGATAAACAGCTTGTATCCTTGCCGCATTTACTAACGTCTGTATTTTTAACTGCGTGTCCAGTGCCAAGCTGAGAGGCAGTTTCCGCAACTGGCTCGCAATTAACTTCCCAAACATCTCAAACTCGTTCTCATTACCATTCTCGGAATGTTGACTCAGATCTTGCGGCAAGTCCGTGTGATCGCCGCTGTCTGAATTACTTTTCTTTTGTTTTGTAGGCACCGGGTAGATAGTTGCGAGCGAGGTAGTCAGCGGCGTGGCGATCCCGACGGGGGGATTGAGAAAAGGCGCGGACGTAACCGGCGGGAGGATGCCAAACGTCCCCTGACTTAAGCCGAACGGAGTGCCGGGCCGAGGGGACGGCGTGTTCAACACGTACGGTGTCGACGAGCGCGTCGAACTGCGACGCTTTCGCGGACTTTTCTTTTCCGGAGATTTCCGCTCGCTGAGGTCCTGCACCACGTCGCTGTCGTCGCTCGCCGGGATCTCCACCAAACTGTTGTCCACCTATCAACAAACATACAACCGCTTAGCGTCAGAGCGCATGTGTAAACATGACGTCGTAAACAACAAAAAAATAGACTCACAGAGCTCGGTGTGACGATCGCCCGCAGAAACCTGTCTGCATGTTCGAACCACGTGACGCTCGGCCTGTACGCATGCGCGCCAGCCTTCCTCGCCGCGCGAATCTTCTTCAACTCGACGCTGTACGACGATCGTATGTTTTTTATTTTATTTTTCAATTCTTTAACTGTGACATCGACCAAATTCAGTGCATTTATTATCTCTATGTATCCTTGCTCCCTTATTTTCTTATTCTTGTAGTGTTCCGAGACAGGGTTCCAAAGGTATTCGCGCTTCTCGTATTCGATAATCATCTGGATGGTGAGATCCTCGCTCCACTTGGGGTTGGCCAGGATAGCGACCATTTTGTTTTAAAGCATGCTATTTTGAACACAGTTAATAGTTTTTATTTAGTGATTTGTTATTTATTTAATTCGCGAGTTTAGCGTTGTTAGTACCAGGAGCGCAGAAGGGTGCGGGCGGTTCGCATGCGCGCAGCATACTAAAAGCACGTCGATGGGCCGGCACCCCGCGCGGGGGGTCTATTTCGGGAGTAGCCGGCATCACGCAGTCGCGTGCTTTGGAGCGTGCTGTTTCCTCTTCTCACCGCTCGGAGGCTGGGCAACGAGTGAAACGGAAGATTTGTGGCCGCCGGACGGCCGACTGTTCGTACTTACAGCGGCGACCGCCCGCCAATTGTCATATTTCAATCGGAGCACTTAGGACCTTTGGCGATATTGAATTTTGGATTTTCTTTCGCGGTTAAGATTTATAGTGCTTAGTCGAATTATGTCTGCATATAAATATGTGACTTTTACGTTTTGATATATGAATTCTGTATGCCAAGATTACTTTTGATTTTGAAGTTGTGTAAAGTTAAACTTTTTCTATAGTGTTAGGCGATTAGCTATAGTTTGTATCAACAAGTTAAATCACTTGAAATATAAATAATTAAATTACATAATCGGATCTTTAACCTTAACTTGAGAACAAAACATACTCATTATTTCAATCTGACCACAATTTTTCTATCTAATACCTAAATAATGCAATCTGCATCACTGTCAAGTATCAAGACAATTTATTTTTATTTTCGCCCTATACTTGAAAAAAAATTTTTCATTTGAAAATTCTTCATTTGAAAACTCGAATATCGAATACGCTTAGTACGAACAGCACTCGTGTACTCGTCTGTGACCGTTCGGTGCACCATCGCTTTGGAACTTGTCGCGAGGTGCCGAGCGGGCCATTTGCTCGCGCCGTTTGCCGTCGCCCGCCCGTCGCCCTAACGTCTGCACATGTTTGCCCACCAGCCGATAACCTCGCTGTGACCCTGCGCATAATTGTCGACGCAATTTGCAAAATTGGGTACAATTTTTCGATGCGAAATAGATACGGCCTTAATTGGACTTTCTCTTGTTACCGTAACTAACTTACAAGGTGTATTTTTAAATAAACAATGGTTTTTCTTCATACGAAAAAGAACTGTCTGTTTTTTCTTTTCTTTCAGTTCACTTAACTTATTCGATTATAAAAAGATTAAATTGTACTTTTGCATGTTAAAAAAGATTTTTTATTTTCCTGGAAAATTATTTATTTCATGTTCAGTGACTTGAATGTAACTTTCGACAAAGTTACGAATTTATTCCTTCGACCACGCTTCTGTTAAGCGATAAGGAATTTTGAGACGACATGAAATATAATAAATTGTGATGATTTTCCTTGTAATTGTATTAATTGAGCAGTTAGGGGCACGGGTCACGTAGCAGAAATGTCGATTAATAGTGAAATAGCACCTCATGCAGATAACGAGACCGGAGTCAAAGCAATTTGAATGCAAGTGCAGTTGAAGAGATAAAACATTAGCTTGAACAGTTAGCGTCACCGTTTCCTTATACATATAATAACTATAATATTGACATAAGCAAAAATTCTTTAAACATAAGTTCATATTCGCTACTATTTGATGAATTTTCAGAAACAATTCGCATTTGCAAACATCAAATCAAAGAAGACAGCAAGCCCAACAAGCAATATTAATTTGAATAAATATATCTCAAGAATCTTAATACTCTGTTTAATTTAATTTAAATAAAATATTAATAATGTTGGGCTTACTCCGTATTAATAAATAATTCTGCTCAATTAGCATTCCTTCTCGTCACTTCTGAATTGCGACGGTTTCGGAGCGGAATCACATTCCTTCCATGGGGTTCGTGTCATATTTGTTCGCACAACACCGAGATATTTTGCTCCTTGTAATAATATTTGAGGTGGTGGCGTTTAACGCGGTATTTACGTTATTTTTAGCATTAAATCTTGTAACGGGATATCATTTTTTGTTCATGTTTAAAGAGTCTTCAATTGAAAAGACAAAAGAGCGCTGGTACTCAGCTGAATTTGGTTAGACTGGAAGCCGACCCCAACATAGTTGGGAAAAGGCTCAGAGGATGATGATGATGATGTTTAAAGAGTCTTCAATTCAACGTCTACAAATAAGCTTAACACAAATTTCAAGCTTTACCCGTATTTTAATTAAGTAAAACTATTACTAAAACAATTGCTGCGCTATAATAAAACCAAAGTGGCAATATTCGTACGTCGTCGCATCTGACAGCGCACGTCACGGTATGGGAACGACATAGCCTCTCAGATAAGATGCCGAGCGAGACGGGACCGGAAAATCTCGGCGGTACCAACTGAGCCCGTGAAATATGTCCGGGAAATGTGTGCCGCACTACGCTTAAATATTGCTCCGGGTTCCGCGTTATGAGATCAGAAGTGGAGGATTGTTGTCATATTGCAGTGTTGTCTGTTCTTGTTTTAGATCGTTTTAAATTCATTTCGGTTTTGTACGCAGCAAGATTTGCTTGATTATATTTTAATAGTAAGCATAATGCACTGTATAACAATTCTAGAGTCATACATTCTATTGTTTCTGAATATGCAAAGACAGATTAGCACTTACAAGTAACAAATGAAAGATGACACTAACAATTCCTATCTGAGATCTAACCTCTGTCCCAGTATAAAGGCCAAGTGACTGCTAAATGTAAGTGAGTATACCACACACATTCAGCACGCATAATACACAAAACATCATTATATATAGATGTCAAGCGGTCCCGCGTTGCGTCACTGCACGCGAGCACATCTATCTACGGTGCTATAGTTCCACATACTTGTACAAGCGATCCTGTTGATGGAAAATGGGATTTAAGTCGAGTGGATAGAGGTGTTGGTGATAGTAAATCAGTGTGTGCGCCACTCGAGTTGATAGGTGCCGGTGCCGGCGAGGCCAAGAGACAGATAAATATCGCTTTATACTCATCGCATCGCTTTGAAGCCGTGCGGTCAGTAATTTTCTCGCTCTCACTGCCGTGGCGTTAGCAGTCTCGTGTATATTTATCACAGTGATATACTAACGCGTTCTGGCGACGGCTTTTACGATTATTGTTCTTGCTTTTGTTTGTAGGCTCGTATTAAGCATATGGAAGTTTTTCTCGTTCGTTTAAGCGAGAACTTACACGCTTTTATGAGGCTGTTAGTTTCACAAAATGTGCAGAAAACATAGCTTTGGGTTGCCTCTGAAGATATTAAATTTATTTTAGCCAACGCCGGCGAAAAGCTAGAGATGTTATATTTTATCAATTTATTAATTACACAGAACATACTGGAGCTAGTTCCAATAGAATCATACTCTTAGCTAACAAGGTAACGTCAATATTGAAAGACTTATTTATCAGCGACAAAAGAGCAAACACCAGTAGCCGTTTCAGTAACTGTATCCGAGAACGGAGACGATTCACCGTCCATATCTATATTGGTTATACGACACGTTCAAAGAGCGACAAATACTTCTAGACTTCCTTAGAAAGGTGTTCTACAATACTGAAAAGATCCCAGACAGACAAAATAAGTTATCTCTCACGTTATTCCCATTCATACGCTTAACTCGTGGAAATAAAAGCCAAATTGTTATTAACGTACACAATAGGTTAAACGCTCGCTGCTTCGCATCGTGTAATAGGACTAATTACCTCGGATTCAGAGAGAACTAAAGTTGTAATAACTATATAACAAGCACCAGCTTTACCTGGAGTTACACTTAGCAAATAGAGAAATAAGGTTAACAAATAACGATGTATACTGGAGAAAATGCTGCAGAGTAATTTCAGGTCTGCAGCCAGCAAAGTTAATGCCCCACGGGAATAAAGGCAAGAAGCTAAGAAATCACTACCATTAACTGTTCCACCCGCAGCCAGTTGACCAACACGAAAAAGCAACTTCTATTGACGATAGGCGCTCTATAATTTTCCAAAGTTACGTAAAATGTAACGCTACAAATGAACAGTGTTGTAAATTGACAAGTCTGCGTCGCATTACCACGGGGCAAAGCGCTATTTTGCAAAATGTATCCTCACGCGGTAACATAATGAGGGTGACAGGCGCGTGGGAGGGTAACCGGCTGCGAGGCGAGCCCCCTGGCCCTTTGACGAGCCACCGCCGCGCGGAATGGGCTGGTCGTTAGCGGCACGGTGAAATATTTCTTCGTACTTTTTGTTGAGTGCAGATACGGAACGAAATGTTGATGAATAAGGCATAATGTGCATAATTTGGTGAGAGTTCATGGTGCTTTTTATTGGTGACTGAATTCCTGAGTTGGTTTACGAAAGAAATATGAAGTATACCTATTTTTTATCTACCGACAGTAAGAAAACTTCTCTTTATCTTTTGTCCATAGGAAGACGGAAATACATGTTTCTGAATTGTAATATTTATTTAGATTTGTACCTAGCCGAAGGCACATATAAAATTCTAAATTAAAATTATTCAATACATGTCCAATAGTTTCTCACCAATTAATAACAAGACAATATTCCCATATCAAAACCTAAACAAAACCCCCCTTCAAAAAATCCATCAAAAAAAATAAAACTAAAATATTCAAGTATCAAAACCGTTTGAGCCGCGTAAAGCCCGTCAGCCGGCAGTCGACAGAGCGAGGCGCGGCCCGGGGCGCGGAGCTACACCTACCGTGTCATGCTAGTGCCGTACCTATGTCGATAATATAGTGTACTAGCGACCCGCCGCACAGTAGATCGACGCCATACAAGCGTTGGGACATAGGATATTTAAATATCCAAATGTCAATTTTTGAAAAACGAGTTATGCCATCGTATTTGTCTTCTTATTAGCTGTTAAAAATGTTACTAGCATTTTCTGATTGGACTCTTACATCGAGAGCTATAGCGCAAAATGTGATTTAAATGTATGGGAAGTGACTTAAAAACTGATGTATCTCGAGATTCCCTTCGCCTTTCGACTTGATTTTTTTATATGGTAATAAGACATATATTTGGCACATTTTCTTCAAACAAACATGGTGCGATAAATGTGCCCGTTTTAAGATACAAGTATAGACCGATTTTTGCAATATCATCTACATATTTATTTATAAGTTTCACATATTTTATCTCTGAATCTCACTTCAGTGGTGACTCACTGATATGGTCAGGCCATAACTCATTGGTGCACCGATAATATAATCTCTGGAAATAATTATATACTACTAATGAGATAATTTGTTAATTTTTGGTAATTTGTTATTACCTAAATTTTAATGAGGTGATTAGCTATTTTTTTGAAAAATTAGCTAATTACTTATAAAAGACCTTTTTATTGTTTACAATAAGAACTCGAATCGATTTTTAACATACCTACCCTCATTAGTGCCAATTTTGGAAACCATATAAATAGGTGCATTACTTGAAGAGCATTAGTTGTAATTGTGTGCGTTCGCGCAGCGGAATGTTGTTGAATTTAAAGATTTTAATTATGCAGATAATTAGTGTAAGACGTCCTATAATTGTGTATGGTAAATAAAAATTTGTGTATGCAGCCATTGTGGAGAAATTCACCAAAAACAGATTCCGCTGGGCGAACGTTGGCGAACGTTGTCCTTGCGGAACTTTTTTTAATCCATAGACTTTAGAAGAAAAGAGATGTGTCCGAAAATTAGTGTGTATTTGTGTATAATTGATTATGTATGAATGAAATCAGTGCATGCATAAACTTCGGAGAAATTCAAGTTTCCGCTACGCGATCGTTTGGCCATTAGCTAGTTTTCATATAAAGCGCTTACATAGAGAGCTGTAGATTTTTACATACGTTGTTTTGAATTTGTTTATATTTGTTTAAAAAAAATATTTAGAAAAAGTCGTAGGGTTTAAAAGATAAAAATATAAACGTAAAATACACTTATTAGGTCTTAGTTCTTAAAGTATGCAGTTTGGGGTCTAGATTTTCACGTTTACACAAACCTTGTAAGTGTCTCCAACATGTTACCAAGTATCAATGATGTTCCGTTAGTAATTAAAAAGTTATAGGATATTTTACCATGAACAGATCACTGTTTACAAAACAGTCGAATATCACGACGTTCTAAAGGAAATGCATGGTAAAATGTATGCCAATAATTAGTTTAATCGTTCAACTATTCACTTGCAAAATTTCATGTCATTAAATTCAGTAATTAAAGAAAGACAATTATAATACTGACGGAGCATCGAAACCCTACATAATCCGACCAAGTTCGGATAGCTACAAAAAAGCGGCCGTGCCATATGTCTAAGCAACGTTCTTAACTTGGAAGGTTAGTATATTTATTAATATGGTACAGTTGCGTACACAAGCGTTAGGAAAAAATAAAACAATTGCATATCTTGAATGAAAAATATTTTTTTAGTAACAAATTACCAAAAATTAACAAATTACCTCATTAGCAGTATATAATTATTTCCAGAGATTATATTATCGGTGCACCAATGAGTTATGGCCTGACCATATCAGTGAGTCACCACTGAAGTGAGATTCAGAGATAAAATATGTGAAACTTATAAATAAATATGTAGATGATATTGCAAAAATCGGTCTATACTTGTATCTTAAAACGGGCACATTTATCGCACCATGTTTGTTTCAAGAAAATGTGCCAAATATATGTCTTATTACCATATAAAAAAATCAAGTCGAAAGGCGAAGGGAATCTCGAGATACATCAGTTTTTAAGTCACTTCCCATACATTTAAATCACATTTTGCGCTATAGCTCTCGATGTAAGAGTCCAATCAGAAAATGCTAGTAACATTTTTAACAGCTAATAAGAAGACAAATACGATGGCATAACTCGTTTTTCAAAAATTGACATTTGGATATTTAAATATCCTATGTCCCAACGCTTGTATGGCGTCGATCTACTGTGCGCCGCGGCTTCGTCGTAGCAGTATTTCCCCACTATTTAATGTACGTTATCTATACTAATATATACTAATATTATAAAGCTGAAGAGTTTGTTCGTTTGTTTGTTTGAACGCGCTAATCTCAGGAACTACTGGTCCCATTTGAAAATTTCTTTCAGTGTTACATAGCCCATTTATCGATATATATTTATCCATATATTATTTATTAAGGCTATAGGCTATAGGCTTTTTATCCGTGTTCGTGCAGAGGTTTCCACGGGATGCGGGTGAAACCGCTGGCAGAAGCTAGATATACATATAAAACTTCCTCTTTAATCACTCGATCTATTAAAAAAAACGCAGGAAAATCGGTTGCCTACTTTTGAAGATTTAAGCTTACAAAGGGACAACGGGACAGAAAAAGCGACTTTGTTTTTATACTATGTAGTGATACTGTACCGTACTGAGTGACACGGAATTGCGTAAGAACATTTTTAAAGTTGTAACTGATAGTGTTTTGACTGAGATTGATTCGGTAATGGTTTTATGTCGATAGATTGGGTTTTTAAGTAATTTATTACAGCTCTAAAAGGTGTTTTGGTGTAAAGCTCGTATGACTCAACTTCTACCTAATTGTGTCATGGGTTGGTCAGATAGGCAGTCGCGCCTTGTAAAACATTGGTACTCAGCTGCGTTCGGTTAGACTGGAAGCCGACCCCAACATAGTTGGGAAAAGGCTAGGCAAACGATGGTGGAGACAGCGTCAAATAGACGACATTCATACCAAAGTCATTATGATTTGCATTTCTACATAGACGTAGATACATATTTATAATTTCTATTAATTAACCACATAGATAATATTCCTGTAATGAGCCCTAGTTCTGTTATTTAATATCTAATGAGATTTTCTTCACTTACGGCCAGTTACGCGAGCCTATCTCAGTTTTACAGTGTAATACCATCAGCCTTTGATGTGTGTGCGATGCCGCCTGTTTACGAGTGTTTGCAAGGGCTGGCCAATTCTATCGATAATATTTGCTATTTTTGAAGTGTATCGATATTTTTTTGGAAATTGCCCAATGCTGGGCAACCCAAGAAAGAAGTATATCTATAGGCTTGATTTCCTATATCAATGTCTTGTAATTGACTAATGTTAGTTTGACTGGGATCCTAGATACCAAATGGCAGTCGAAAAACGGCCTCCTTAACCTACAAGCTTCGAACACTTTGTAAGCACTGATTATGTAAATAAACCGAGAGGATTAGTAACTAATCTGTTTGTTTTAATGTTAACCGCATGAAACTTGTCGCTAATGCTGCTTTAGAATTTTGGTTCTAAGTTCCGAAGCCTAGTTAATAGAACGTTTATAAGTTACAAAGTGAAAATAAGTAAGTATAGCTGTTTTCGCATATATGTACGTCTAACAATACTGTTTTTCAGCTTTCAGGTTGAAAACAACACAGCAAAAAGCTCACAAGACTGAAAATAATAAGTGCCCGTGTACAAAAAACTGCGAAGAAAAAAAAAATCTCGCTCGAGGAGCAGAGGCTAACGAGCGGTAGGTACCAGGGAGGCATGACATTATAGAGGCACGCGCCATTAGACGAACGCCGGGCGGTGGCGGAACGGGCCCTATTTCCGGAAGGAAGCGCGCCCGGAAGCCGCGCCGCGTCCGCCTCGCCTGTCACTAAGTTACTTCGCCTCCTACTGAGTTATAGTCGCCTGGTGTCTGCACTAGATTTTGATACGATGCTAGCCTAGTCTCAGCATTATTTAAAGTAAAAGTTTGATATTTTCGGGAGGTATACTTACGTCGGCTAAATTGACATCGCAAGGGAAGTGTGAAATTGAAGCTTACCTGTAAAGTACAAGAAAAACATGTTAGTAACGTATTCAATCATGTATTCTGCACAGAACAACTAAACTAAAAGGACAGCCAAGGCAAAATCTTCATACACCAAGCTTGCTCAGTTAATCAGTTCAGACGTTTTAACTCTAGATTATCTCACACTATCTTAATTCGTAGTAATTCAGTGCTAAGTATTAAACTAAGTATTTTTAAGTCACACTCCCGAATTTTGATAGCAAAAATACCAAAAACACATTCGTGCAAAAATACAGAACACACGGGCTTGTCATACGCACGGCCAGTGTAATTTAGTATTAGGGCTGCGCACACAGTTCCCGGGATCCCGGGACACCGCGGTCAGAGATGGCATTAATCAAAATTAAAAGTGGATTACGACAGGGTTGGCGCGGCCCCGCTCGTAAATGAGCGACCAGCTCAGTTTTCTGTCATAATTTAAAACGAGACTGATTTTTGAAGGCTTTATTTTTACTTATTTTAACGGATGCTGCATGTGTTATTAACGTCTGTGTTGTCTTTGGATAATTATGTGGTACAGAACACACAAGAACTGTGTTGGTGATTTTATGTTTGCTATAATTTCCTTTTTTAAAGCGTTGATGACAAGATTTCACTAACAAATAAAGGTTATCTAATCTGTAATTTTATGTTTCTAAGGTTTATTTAAGAATGGCGGCCGCTGTGCATCTCGACAATAAGACATCTTTACTTCTACATACAGCACTACAATATGGACTTGTCTCTTGTTTTTTTTTTCAGTCTATATCAATGAATACCAACTATTTCAAGTAGCACTAAAGCAGTCATCATTTATTCCTCACTTCATACATAGACATAGCGATTATTTACGTTGTCACAATTGCGAACGTAAGTCGGTCTGTGTGTCCAGCTTTCACGTCAAAACTACTGAACCGATAAGAAAGGGCGTCGAATGGGTACTTTCAATCTCCCTCCGCAAGCGGGGGACAGTTAGTATTACATAAATAAATAACAGGCCACCAATCTAAAACTTGCGCAAATTAAAATTCCAAACCAAGACTCACACCAAATAAATAAGATCGCTTAATTTAAGATACGGAACACATATACATCGATAAAACACTAAGGATGGGCCCTCCCGAACCCAAACCCGACATATGGCGGCACAGAGCAATTGATAACTTGATAACCGGGATCCCACAATCCCGTGACCCGGGAACCCGCAATCCTGGCCCCGGGCTTATCCGGGGAAGAAACAGATATGCTTTTTAGTGAGACTTGGTTTGTTATTTTTATGCAAATTGTAATTCGTCTGGATGGAATGATAACATGAGTGCGGCTTTTGTACTTTAGTGTTTGGGTTATCATAACTGAGGTGGAATGTGTCATGTCATGTTATACCTGTATGTAGGTATGCCATATGTGACTAAATCTTGATTTCTGTGTAATCTTTTGGGGATTGGTACTAATGATTACATTGTCAGTGGTTTGAGATTACTGTTAATTGATTGATTTGGTATATTTTATGTCAGTATTATCAATATGTACTAACATTTTGGTGAAAAAAAAACTTATTCTGGACTTTTTTTATTCCTGTGAAAAAAATATAGCGTCAATTAAGTTGATACTCTCAGCAGAAAATATATAATTCCTTCCACAATTGGTATGATTTTCACATAAATATGTGGTGGAGTAGTAAGTTCCTAAAAGTGAAATACTGAAATTAGGTCTCTGAAAAAGAGAGAGCAAAAAACTTCTCTTTACAATAAAGTTGTCAGTTCAACAGTTAGCTAAGTGGTTTCCGACAAATTTTTTGGAAACTTTTTTAGACAATTTCTTCTTATTTTTATCTTAAGTGTTTTATATTTAAGTATGTGATGATATCAATAATTGATTCTTTTTATAGATCATTCGTCAAGAGTTGGGTAAAATGCTAGAAAATTGATATTATCTTTTTAAATCTGTCAGCCTGAGCAAAAACTGTTTCTTTATTTTTTAGTAAAAATCGTGTGTTGTAGCTCTTAATAAGTAATCAAGTTTATTAGGACCTTTCTACATCTACGATAATAATCCCTTTTGAAAAAAATGAAACTTTTTTTGCCTATCACTAAAATACTGCATAGACTGAAATCTCCTGAAAACACCGCTAAATCCTATTGATTTGTTCAACTAATTGTACCAGGAGACCAGATCAGGTGAGGACATAATTTTACAGCTGTAATATCTCATTAAGCTGGCGGCGACCCGGGAAAGGGGATCGGGAATGGAATTAAATGCCGCCGGGACCGCCCGCCCGGGGAATAGGCGCCCCGGGATTGTTAGATACGTTGCGTAAAGTCGCTGGATGTGACATTTAAGATATTGTTCGTAGGAGTTAATATTCACCTTATCTGATTTTGAGATTTTGTATAGAGTCAAAACATTTATTTTGCTAGATTCTGGTTGTTTTAACTGTGACTTTCACTAAATATTAGCAAGATTTTCTCAAGGTTAAAAATCAAGGTCAAAATTGAAAATAACCTGTCATGGTGTCCTTGACATTTTTTTTAGTTTTTTCTCTACCGCTCACCCAAAAATACTAGAACCAAAAAGATACCTCAGAGGTCTAAAAACACAGGTTTCACCAAAAAGGCCTTAAAACCTCAAAACGAGGCTACACAACTGTGCCTGAAAGTGCTGTTACACAGTTTACTTCACAACGGCTCCCGACGCAGCGAGATCGACTCGTGCGCATGTCTCAACTTATGTTTGTGAGACAACAATGGGCCGTTTGCCACCTTCACGAGAAAGGTTCGACGGTATTATTACTTTTCCGTTGAATTTTAGGTAGGTTCTTGTGAAATAATGTGAAAATGAATTACCTATGTATCTTTTTCTTTAGTTTTCATTGTTCTCTACTAACTACTGGACTCTGAAGAAAAGGATATACGACCAGGAAACTACTTGATTTTGGTCCTAATACACGTATCTTATTCGCAATGATGTCCTCCTAGCCGATTATCGGTTACGGCGGCTGTTCTCATGTAAGGAGATTAGCCAACTGCACAGGACATATTATAGTGCACAAGCATTTGCGCTGACACAGGTGCTCTCACTATTCCTTCACTCTCATAGCCCGGCCCGATTATTCGCAACACCACGCTCACCATTCAAAAAAATTCTTCAAATAAAATAAAGTCCATTTCCAGCGGCGACCCTACATCTAGGGTCCAAGGGTCCAAGCGTAGCCCGCTCGCAAGTTCGATCAGACACTAATTGGAGTGTGAATTTGCCTGCGGGCCCCTCCGTCACGTCTCGGTCGAAGGGATCTCTAAAAGTTGCATGATTTAGTGTTGTACCTATTGCGTCTTCAAAAGGGAACTCGAAGGGAGCGTTTGAAGTTTGAAATTTTAAAATGTCATTGGCGCGTGTTTTGTTTTTTAAAGCGGTGTTGGAGTTTAGGGGCTTTTGTTTTGAATTGCATGACGTTTAAGAAGGCTCATATGATAGTGCTCATAAACTTATATGAACAAAAACTTTGGTGATAGATAAGTTTTTGTGCAGATCATCATCATTGTGTATGGGCTGAAATTATAATAAGGGTCGATGGTGAAATCGTTGACAACTAAATGGTTCTTGTACCATACTTATTGTTAAGTTACCTATTTTCCCCATAATTCTAAATTACACATATTCCCTCAACAAAAACTAAAAACCTAAGTATCAACCCCGATCTCAAACAAAAAAAAAAAGAATATCGCATCAATTTTCAAACATTCTTCCAGTTCCAACTTCAAATTCAAATATAGAACGTGTGCGGGCCGGTTGGCGGCACGTTCGCCATTTTACGTAGCGTTTTTACGATGTACCCGATAACGTTTACGAGTCGCGCTGAGTGGCGTCGCCGCGGCTCGCCCCGACTGATTGCATGCAGGCATCGAGACCTAGGCGCGTGCCAACTTAGGTATTATAATATCGATAAAGTTTGCAGAGTATGTAGTGGTTTTTTTGCGTGGTGAGGATATTGAACAGTGATTACGATGCATGCTTGTATTGATGTTCTGGAGTGGGATGGAAGGTGAAAGTGCAACTAATAAGTCCTGGCGAAGAGATGACGCTACATACTAATGAATACGCGTTTGACCTCAAATAAATTTAGTGTTTGTTTTTTTTTTTCGATGTATAAAAGAACTAGTTCAAGTATATGTTATGACATAAACACGAACATACAGCGAAGTTACATAACCTAAAAATCTTTAAAAAAAAACCAAAAATAAAATCTAACTCTATCGATATCGACGTTCTGAATGCTACCTCACATCCCTACCCGGGTCGTGTATCCGTGACACATCGGTGTAGTGTAGCCGACGACATCGCGCGGCGTATTTTATGCGCCCCGCCGCGCCACGAACGCTCCCGACAACACCCGAGCGATCCCTAAGGGCTACCAACTATAGAGTTTATATATTTTAGAATAACTAATGTATATTATATCAGTGTATACTTCTATATTATCTATACTAATATAGGAGACTATAATATCTATTATTATTCTTTTGCTTGTTTGTAAAGTCCCCGAAACGATTGAAAAAGTTCTTTCACTGGTTGAAAACTACATTATCCCCGAGTAAAATACATATAGTGAGTTGCTACCAAATTGCTACCAGCTGACATTAGTTGCTACCAATTGCTACCCTCGTGGTTTTAAAGACTGTTTTTATTAAAGACTGTTTTCTTGACGAAGTTTCTTTGAGACACGGAAGAATCCGCGGAAAAACAGCCAGTAATGCACATTTATACAACTTTTTGTGCACATTTTTTTGTTTTACTAAGCAGAAAGTGTTTAGAAATTCATAGAAATGATCGGTGTTGTCATAGAGTGACGTATTTATGGTATAGAGTCTAATTTATGTGCTTCGTCGCGCTTTAGCGCGCTGGCAGGTTAGGGTTGAGTTGGGGAACAATTTATTAGACTGCACTTTACTGTAAGTATATTATTTTTTATGGTTGTTCCTTGTATAATCTACAAAAAATACAGGTGTACCCTAGGAAATAATATTGCAGCAATATTTTCAGGTATGTTTTCAAAAAAATATGTAGGTACAGTAACCACAATGCAATCAATGAATCTGTGTTGTGGTAAACATTTACATAGTAAGTTAATGTCAGTTGCATGTGCACCACGGGCTAAAGAACACACATAAAAGGCTTAAGAAGGAACATTATAGTTTAAGTCTGACACTACTCGCTTCTAATCCACAGCAGGAGGGACATTTGAAGATTTTCCATAAAAAAGAGTTGCATATGCATAAAATGTTGTGTTCACCTGAAAATAAACTATGATTTTACCCAAAGGCACAACTGTGATTATATAAAAAATATTTTTAATAAGTAATTTGCAGCAGACAACCCTATTTTAAGTACGCCCTGCCTGCGAGGCGAGTGTTCGCGCTGCGCCGCGGCGACTAATGACCGAAAAGGGCCTGCCCTACGAATTACATAAGAACGAAGGTTTTGTTCAACAAACTGCTAATTGATGATCAGAATTAAAGTGACTAGTTACAACCTAGGTTAGTAAGATTAACTGGTCAAGACCATGAAATACACCCAGAATGTTATTGCTTGTCAATAAAATCGACTCCACGGTTTTTGTTATTCTCATAGATTTTAAGAATCATTCATCATCATTTGAATCGTTATCTGAGGTTGAAACTATTATTCATTTAACCTACCAAATATTTTCACGAAGTTTGTCACTTATGCACCTTGCCGTTTTGCTCTTCAACATCAAAGGCACAAATAATCTTGCAGAGCTGCAGCCTTATATCGAATATTAAGATTCTTACATGAGAAAATCTAAGTAAGAGACCCCTTGCTTTGCTACCACGACAGATTCATCTATAGTTCGTTACCGAATCTATAGCTAATTAAGTCACAAACGAATAGAAGATACTACCTATCAGTATTTTTGTGTCAAAAGAACCATCGCACTCGCGGTTTGGACCAATACTAAACGCCCAAGTACGCCAAAAATTTTACTACTAAAGGTTTTAAAACCAGCGAATTACCAACAAAAACTGAATAAACCACTCCAGCAAAAAGCGCTTTATATTTTTCTTCCGCTTGATTTAAGTTCACTATAACTTGTATACCTTTGATGGTAGCGTTAAAAACCGGCCAAGTGCGAGTCGGACTCGCGCACGAAGGGTTCCGTACCATTACTTATAAAACCGCATCTACCTGTAGCCGTTATCGATATCGAAAAAAACAACGTTTATTGTATGGGAGCCCCCCAAGATATTTATTTTATTCTCGTTTTCAGCATTTGTTATAGCAACAACAGAAATACATCATCTGTGAAAATGTCAACTCTCTAACTATCACGGTTCATGAGATACTGCCTGGTAACAGACGGACGGACGGACAGAGGAGCGAAAACAAGAGGGTCCCGTTTTACCCATTGGGTGCGGAACCCTAAAAACTAAGGTGCGGTGTGCACATAATGTTCTGATTTACGACACCATAACATGGTTTATGTTTATACGTAGCCACCACGGCTTCCCATAGTTAATGGTCAGCTGGTTACGGGATGAATATAGTAGAAGTAGTTACTTCACAATTTGCATCATGATAAAGTTTCAGTTGATCATTTCGCTTCAAGATGTTTCTAATAGGAAGAGTTTCTAGTAAAAGACTTTTTCTTATTAAGTAGAGCTACTATTTCTTAACACGCTAAGTCAGGCCAAAACTGCGGTGGTTGAGTGTCGTAAAGAAAGTCATGAAATTCTGCGAACTCTAAGAGGAAGATGTCCAGGATAGAGCGAAGTGGAAGAAGAAAAAACGGAAAGTGGACCCCGTCACAAGACGGGATTAACGTTAAGAAGAAGAAGAGTAGCTACTATTTTTTCGCTCTTAGGGGTCCAAAGTGTGTGCACACAAAACAATTTTCATCCTCTAAATATCGGTACATGTTTTCACCAACCCGGTATTTGACACATCAATGATACTATACATCTTGAAAGATTGTACCAACTCTTCCAGAAGCACTCCTCATCTAAAATGTAATAGGATAGATCTATTCTGAACAGGGGAACCAGGAAATGGCATCATCTTCACTAATTTCAGTGCGCCAGTCGACGTGGCAAGTCTGAGATTTATGGAAATCTCAGAAACGGTAAATCTGTCAGTACCAACGAGGTGCAGACTCTCATATGGAACTGTTTCCGTAACGAGATGGGGACATTTCTTTGTTATTTCAGATTTTAACACCAAAACACGACCCCAAGAGCACGCCTGTGATGACAGTATCCATGTAATTTTAATTAATACAAGCAATGTTGTAGTAAAAATTAATATGCGTCGTCCAGATTTTACAATGGACACACTCAGAGACATTTAATGGTTATTTAAGCCGTTTTTTAGTGCAGAATTTCTATGAGAATCTGTCACTAATGAGTGACTCAAGTAATCATTAAATGTCTTTGAGTGCGGGGGTAAGACCTCGAAAGCCTGGATTGACTAACTTTTGACGCAAAATATGTACCAAGTCTGCGCTAAATCTAAACGAGACGCTATTCTGAACTATGATCTAATTCTCAGAGCTGCAGATTGAAATCCTAGTCTTAATTAATCCGTCACAGGTGGTTACCCTACCTCCTAAATCTAAAATTTAATATAAGTAACGATAAGCAGCTGATACTTCCTCCTTATTCTCTTAATCCCGTATTATCTTGCGAGCGTGTTAAAGATTAGCTAAAAGATTAAACTTTATTCAGTCGGATGGGAGTCGAAAACTTTTCAACTACTTAAGATACTGTTTTCAGTTGCTCCCCCCTTTATTTCGTGTCGTAGTTCTCGGCCCGAGGTTGATGGGTAATATTTGTACTATATTTTGCTGGCATAATGGGTTTCGTCGTTATCATTATCTGCATTTTCTTAGTAGCCAGCGTTAATTCAGTTAAAAACTCCTTCCGAAACTTGGAAGCTCTAAATTCAATCGTATCAAACGGTTTCGGGTGCTAAGATCCCGAACTCCGATACCACATTTACGTCAATCTCACTCAATATTCACGTTATACCTCAATCGTAATAAAATATACGACGTGAGAACCTCTAACAGTGTAATAAAGGGAACTTTGGCGCAAAACGTTAACTTTTCAGTGGAGAGAGTAGGTGCCGACATAGCACTCGATAGCTAGAGTACTAGGTATGCATGTGTTGTACGGAGGTGTGCGCGCTCGTGGCGGGCGGTAGCGCCGTCGGTCGGATGTATAAAGTGGCGCGCCGGTGGCCACATGACATACCTATAACTCGGCGGTAGCATGACAAACAGCCGCCCGGAGTGCTATGGAGTCGACAAGTTTTCCTACTTACGGAAATATTTCTTTTGTTTGCGGAACATTTCTTGTCGTGGAGATTTTTGTTGTATTACTTTTTATGCTGATTTGAGAATTATGTAGGTACCGCATTTATTTGGTAATTTATGTAAGAAAACCTTCTAGCGGACATGGCTGCGCGATCAATTTTAGCTCGTCTATAATTTTCATACTGTATAATTAAACCTGATAAAGAAGGTGGTTAACTTCAGCTGACTTATAATGGCAACGCCGAATTTCTAAACAAACAAAAATATAGCCAATATCTATCCATGAAGTATCACAAACATTCTGTACAACAAACACCCATTATTATCCTCATGAAACAGAAAACACAACATCCATCCTAATTTGAAAATATCTTATAACCAGAACGGGCATACAAAAAAATAAAAAAGACCAAAAAATCTAGAGCTAACACGACTCCACGGGCGCAGAATGCGCGCCCGACACCGGAGGGCGCCCGTCGCTAAAGCGCGATACTACGGGCTCGCCTCGGGCGGCGCGAACCAATTACCCGCCGCCGCCGCGCGGGCATTTACCCCCTCCCTCCGACCGCCCGCCCGGCCCCCGACCGAGCACAGAATTACTTATCTCCTCGCGCCGCTGCGATCCTGGTACTCTGCCGCCAGACGTACGCCCGCAATGCGAATGCGTCGCAACTTTTTGTCGCGCGTCATGCCGCATGCGTGTCCTTTTTGCATTTCCCGGAACAAAAAAATATGTCACGCGAGTGTTGCGTGCGTTCTGATACAGTACTGAATTATCATGGAGTCGCCGTTTGAATAATTAAAAGGATATTTTCACGATATCTGTTTGTTTGTCGTTAATAAACGCTGTGCTCATTTACATAGGACAATTTACACGTTTCTATCACATGTGCTATTTATTTACAATTAGAACACTACAATAATTCAATTCGAACTTTATTTTATTGCGAAAATTTGGGAAATTATCGATATCGATGTTACAGCTAATACAATGTCGCGTCCTTGCTCCCAAGCTATCTAACATTGGCGAAAATACGAACTATCTATTTCTATTTTACAACTATGTATGTAGGGAACTTTTCATTCATAATTATTACAGATACTTACGGTACTTAGATATATTAGTTGCAGTATTGCTATGTGCGATATGACAACTTGCAGACATAACCTACATCAAGAATCTAATATGGGTAACGATAGGCGTAAAAACATAGATTTAGTGAAAAATAACTTATAATTTTTTCCATATTTGTGATCTTGCTACGGATGCTCCGTACGTTGAACAGTGTAGAAAGACTGACTTACAAAACATTCAGTCATCCAGCTAGCTAATTTACTTAACTAACATAATGTATTTCTCTTACTGCAATCGTCATTTTATCTGAAACTTCTCACTTAACATATTCTTCATTTTCAATACATTTCAACCCCTTACATCCCCCACCTGTAGAACACTTTGAAGTTTTTATCCGATACGAAAGTTATCCCTTGCACATAAGTACAAAACAACTGTTACTGGGTACGGGATCATAGATAAACTTCTTTTGAATTTGGGAGGAAAACTGATATTATATCCTACTAATACTAAAAACGCAAAAGTTAATATGTAGGTATAGATATTTGTTCCTCGGTGTGTATGGATGTTTGTTCCTCTTTCACGTAAAAACTATTGAACGGATTTTGATGAAACTTGGCAGTAATACAGCTCAATGTCAGCATAAGAGATAAGCTACTTTTTATCCACATTCGGGGAGTAGGTCTCTCGGGACGTAGGTGGGACCGTGGGCAAAAGCTAGTCAGGAATGTTTAGATTTTTTTGTTGAGGAAATGTTTAAAAAATGTGTCTACCTTTTCCTCAATAATCTAGCAATCTAATAGGACGCAGCTACCTTTATGCAGAATATCTGTATGTTGCTACTCTATGGAGCGACTGCCTATCTGACCTCCATAACCCAATTACTGGGTAAGACGACACTCTCCGATAAGGCTTCTAACTGTAAGGAATTACAGATCTTAAATGACAGACCGACAGACGAGTGCTTTGCTTTCTGAAGATCGGACGACTCTTGGTCCGAAAATATTATAAAGCTAAAGAGTTTGTATCTTTGCCTGCTTGAAAGCGCCAATCTCAGGAAATACTATACTAACCTAACCTAACCTAAAACATCTTAGTTCATTTTTCAAGGAAAGTTATTGACTGCTTTGTTCAAGGAGGAAGGGATTTTGTTCTGCATACTTACTAAGTATGTTTTTTCCGGGTCTGCAAAGTAGGTCCCTTCTAGACGCGGGTGAAAATGCAATCGCTGGTAGAAGCTAGTCTTGATATAAAGTCCATAGGTTCACTAGCTTATTAACGGAAGACAATGTAAATAATTGAAGTTCCAATTAACCATTCATTGACACTTCACAGTGCACGTAAACCCACCGTAGGCTAAACTATTGTATTTAGAAATGAGTGAATGAATGATTGAACGAAATGGTCTCGTTAATCATTCACTGTGTTTATTTGCGTTCACTTAGATTTCAGCTGATGATGGAAATCTGAAATGTGGTTTTAGCTTAATTTTGATCTAAGAATAGTAGCTTTTTGACATTACGAAAATTTTGATGAAAATTAAAGAAAAGCTTAATGTAATATTAGTCTGTAAATACATTACAAATACAATTTTCAGGGTTGAAAATTCAAAACTATGGAATTTAGTTTTTTCCAAGAAGCATTCTTGTGAACAGCGAACAGCAGTTTTTCTAAGAAATATTGATACAGGTATTCAGCTGAATTAAAAAACTGGGACCCGGGCCCCTTGTAACAAAGGTTAGGCGAAATAGTTTAGACTTTTATCATGATTTTTGTCCTACGTACTCTAGCTTCCTGAGGGAACTACCACCCGCACTCAAATAAAAGTAGCCTATATGTTATTCTGATGCTAATAACTGCTAAGTTAAGCTATATTATTTCATCAAAATTCATTTCCTAGTTCTAGCGTGAAATAGTAACAAATATTACTAGAATATCTACCTACCACCACAGCTGTGCTCAACATATAGGTACCAGGACCACATAACTACATAGGTACCTATATGATATTTTCGGCGCGCCTGTGAAGTCGCTCCCGACCTCGCGCCTTGGCATAGGGCTGCTACATCCGAGTTCCGACAAATTGATTTATTTGAGGCTCGTATTTTAGAGGTAACAATATATTTGGATTACGGAAGGTCCCGGGAAGTGTCAACTGGGTTTGTGGCGCCTTGTGAGATTAGTAACGTGATGGACAGATGTAATGATATTAGTTGTGCTTGCGAGAAGTGGTTTGACAACAACTATGATATAACGTGTGGTATTGACGAAAAAGTATTTTTTGCAGGGTCTAGTTAAACTTTAAATTACTTAACTACACTTTTTTGCAAAATAATCTACACTCTCCAATTTCAAAATGCAACAACGACAAAAACCCGCATCAAAATGAATCTAACCTTCAAATTCTCGATCTAGGCAGAAAACGTGACAAAAAAGGCCACAGTAGCCGTTACACTGTCGTGCAGAAAACCCGGGCGCACGGGCCAGCCCTGTGGATAATTTACGAGGCGAGTCGCGGCGGGCCCGTCGACGGCACTGGCCCGATGTGCCCGATTTATGGTGTAATTTTTACAATGGCCCGAGTCGAGCGGGATTATACAGTTCTCGGGTTTTGACCACCGGTTCGTAAGTAGAGGTTTTGCTGTGGTTTGGTGCTACTGAATTGGTCCAGTGAGGCATATTGTAAGCCCGAAGTCTCGATTTAAGTTTTGCGGGGGATGTCTTAAAAGTTAATTTAATAATACAAACTTGTATTTTTTACGAATTTAATAGATCACTTTCTGTATATGCAGCTGAATAATGATGCTGAATGCAAAATGATGTAGTACCTAATATAAAAAGACTACATTACATACGTCGTCATCTGCCGAGCCTTTTCCCAACTATGTTGGGATCGGTTTCCAGTCTTACCCGATGCAGCTGAGTACCAGTGTTTTACAAGGAGCGACTGCCCATCTGACCTCCTCAACCCAGTTACCCTACGAATACAAAAATACACTCGAAAAACATTACCCTCCTTCTTTGGCAGTCGGGTAATAACGTAGGCTCTCTGCGATAAAACTACAATTTAAAAGTTCGTAGGCGTAGCAAAGCTAGCTACGGTGTAGCCAGCTGCGTAGCATAGAGACATGATGCTTGAACATAAAGAATATTCAAATGGGTAGTTTTTATTTCAGTTTATTCAGGCGTCGTAAATTTTCAGTTTTTGTACAATTAATAAAGTTGAAATTAAAACGTTTTTTTAAGTGTATGTTCGTTCATACTTGATACAAAAGGCACGATTTATCGACTACATACACTGGTCTTGGATTTGCCTAATATCCAAAGATGAACTTTAATTTTGTATTTTTACGAAATGTTATATACCATCTTTAAGTTATATGTTACAAAACTGCGTAGGTATATGTATTATTGCACAGAGTCACATCCGAAACAGAACGGCAACTTCAAACATATTTGACATAATCTAAAAACTTATACACACACGTTCAGCCAATTAACGCGTAAATTGCAGTATCAGACACATCCTGCGTTCTCTGTTGCCCTGGTCACTTGCAAACGAGTTGGTCAGTTGTTCACCAAGTTTTAAACAAAACAAAACTAGTTTAAATAATTTTCACACTTATTATAATGCTTTGTTTACCGTATGTAGAATTTTGAATATTTAGAATTAGCAGCACACTGCAAACTTTTAGTCGGCCAATAGTTCGTTTGGGCTCTTACATCAGTATTAAGATGATTGGTAGTACGCACATTACAAAGATCAGCTATCTAGCCGGTATCATACCAACTGAAAACTTTGATTGGAATCAAGATTTTTTTTTTAATATTTGTGAATCATCGGGTCAACTGTTTGCCGACTGTTTAGTCTGTGTGCAGGTAGTGTGAATTTCCAGTGTACTCAAAGGAGTACAGTCTATGTAAGGAGGTAGTAACGTGGTAACAGTCTCGTTCCCAAATGAGTTCGTGGCCGTGGTTAAATGGCATTTGTTCCGAAATGCTGAGTTGCATCGCTAGATATGTTTTGTACTTGTATTTTTGAATTTCGAACAGTTCATATTCAGTAGAAGTCATTTTGTTCCAAATACAAAAGGTAGAAAGTGCGTTCGTGCTACAAAAAAAAACTTTCTTATGTGTGTTTCTCTTTACAGAAAACTAGATTTTTACCGCGGTTTCACCCGCGTCTCGTGCGAACTACTGGGCCGTAGCGGGGTAAAATATATGTTACTCGATAAGAAACAAACAAAGAAACAAAAAAAATCCTGATTGACTGAAAACCTATTGGTTTTGAAAAGTTCACTTAACAAACCCTTGTATTATCAGCATATTTTTAACTTAAAAGCCCGCCATTACCAAACTACGCACACGAGCTTTCAAATCTGACATTCGACCAAAGACTCATCCGACGTTCTGTTTTTTTTTTTTTTTTTGTAATGCAAAGGTAAGCGTTTCGCAGCATGTGCCAGCCTAACCCCCGGTCGCGTCGGGTGTGATGATGCGGAATAATTTAATTGCTATACACCAGTGCCACGACTCCGGCCGTCATTGCTTGACGCGAGATATTTCGAAATTAAAAAGCTCAGTTTTATAAATATTTTAGAAGAGGATTCTAGGCACAAAAAATGTTTTCTAGATATTCATGAAGCTACGCATAATAAACCGCAGAGATACAAGCTTAACCTTATTAGCAAAAGGATTAGGAAAGCCATAAATTATAGGAATTTAAAAGGTCCCCATTCCTGCTTACTAATAAGCGTTTAATACCGCGCAGGTAAAAACGAGGTGAGCCCAGGGTTGGTCCAGCTAGCATTCATTTTAATCAAGTGTGTCAAACCATTGCCTGATGAATTATATGAACAGACCTGCTTTGTTTTATTAAGCCTGGCAATACACAGCTTCCATTTTAAAATTTTACAAAAAAAAACAACAGACTTTCGGTATTCGAATTTTGAATTGGCAGAATGCGCTTTCCTTGCAAAGAAAAATTCTTTTTCGCCATTATTGTCGTTTCTAAAAGAAAATGCCCGCTAAATGCTATCTGCACTGTTTTCAGTTTTTCAGAGCAAACGAAGTTAAGTAAGTACGTACTTACGGTACTTACCTACTTATTGTGTTTTGGAGACAACAAAAGTTTGTAATCTGCAAAACTCAGTGAACACTGATATTTTATAAATTGAAAATGAAATGATACACTTTTCGAGCAAAGAGCAATGCTTACTCGTGTATTCTGGCAGGCGTTTTTAATTTGCACTGTGTGTAACTATCAATTACAGTGCATTGCTAACAGGCTTAAAACTGTTTTTATTTACACATTTTGTGTCGAAATATAATTTTATGTTTCCAAATATTTTTGAACCGGTACCTACCTTACCTGAAAATTGTAAGCATTTTGGACTTTCGAACGAAACGAAAACAAAAAAATTATCGATAAAAGACGTTGGGACACGACATCAAAGAGATGTCACCGAGGCAATCGCAACAATTCATCGATTCATTCGATACGAATGATCAAGGCGACATAACGTGACAGGAGGTTCATGCGATCAAGTCGAACAAGCAGAAATGAATCGATCGCTGTTATCGCCACATATCGGCCGGTGCCTGCTATGTGTGGTCGGCCACAGGCATTGTTCTCCGCGTTTTTGCTAAACCATGCGCCCGAAGCGCCTGGCGAATATAAATTGAATGCGAACGTTTGTTTAAAATTTCACACCGCGTCCACATTGTCATGCGCGCATAGATATCGGCGAAATGTCCCACAACCCGCCGGTTTTGCATAGGCTCCTATTGAAACTGTGCATACAGAGAGAAAATGCCTCGTAAAACTTGATACCTAATGCTAAGTTACTGCTCTCTGACGCTGCCTTATAATTTTAATTGCGTTCCGTGAGTAGTTTCCAGACTTAGTTTTAACTCGTAATAACAAGATATTCGAAGGAAATATTAATAATAAGCGGATCTGTGGGCCGCAGTGAGTTCAGGTGAGACCAGGCTCGCGGGATAGCTGACTCTTTAATAAACATGAGGCGCAGGCTGGGGCCGCTAATAATAAATGAGCGAGCGCGGCCCGCCCGGCACGTCTGAACACCCGGCGCGCAAGGGAAACTAGGAGTTGCGTATAACTGTGCTATAACTACACCTTATAACTAATGTACTTGTTATTTGATGAAATCCTGGTGCATGCAGTCAGGGTAGACTTGTTTGAATGAAAGAATGATTGACGCTCTTTGTATGTTAACAAAGTTGGTGAACAATATCCAATTTCATCTACTGGATACATGAAAATGTTGTGCCTTGTTATTGGTGACGGTATCATGCAATCCAGCGGCCATCATCATCATCATCCGATGCAACATTTTCTCCCAAAATAAACCCTACTTTCATAGATGTATAGGCCAAACCTGATGACGAGACAAAGAAATGAAGAATATAAGGTTTTTGGCACATTATGAAATTAACTGATTTTGCACTTGTATACAAATAATTTCTGAGCTCCCTTGTAAGTTATTCACACCTAATCGGTAACTTCGCAAAATTCGTCCGTGTTTCTTTCAGACTAAATACTCGAACTAGCCAGTTAGGCGCGATGGTCGCAAGCTCACTGCAGGCTGTGCACGGGGTCCCGTCCCGGGTTCGATTCTTGGGTCAGGCCGAAATCGGTTTGTGGGTTTGAGAAACTTTCACAAAGTGGCCCGTAGTCTGCAAGTTACATAGCTGTCCTTGAGAGGGTACGTAAATTCGGCTTCTCAGTAGGGCTTATTGTTACAATTCCACGTCATAGGCCGTCAGGCAGAGTTCATCATCATCATCATCCTCCTGCCCTTACCCCAATTTTATTTGGGGTCCATATTTTTCTATCTGTCGTCATCTCGCAAGTAACATTATTTCTTACCATATTTCCTTTCACACAATCCATCCATCGTTTCTTTGGTCCTCCTCTTCCCTTATATCCGTCGACATTCATACTTATCATCTTCCTCACAACATGATTCGCTGTGAGGCAGAGTTATAAAAAGTAAGGATTTTTTCGAAAATCTCAAGTTGTTATTTTTAATTACACCATATGTACAAGTAAAGTTCATTTAAAGCAGTTCCATTGTACGCGAGTTCGTTTATGATAAGCAGAAATTGATTGGGTTCTTGATTAAGAATGTCAGTGTTAATTATTGAGTCACATAGCTATGGTCGTAGTTTAATAACTTGGTTTTTTTTTTAATTTCTAGTTGTGGCATTCCCATTGGTCATGAAAAGTGTTATACCTGCATGGGTACTAGGTATGCTACTTTACTCTGGGCCTATTTCTCAATACTATATTTCCCAAAATTGCTGGAGCATAATTTACAAAAATTGCTGAAATAGTTACGAATTCGAAACCCCCGGGCCTTCGCAATGTAACGATAGTAAGACTGTGAAAAAACCTGTGACTTTATCTGTAATATTTAGTTAATACATCTAACTTCTTGTTCAAGTTTCATCAAAATGTAACAAACACACACACAAACTTTCGCCTTTGTAATAGTATGATTTATCTTCTCGCCTTAGTTAACACCATGCGCTTAAAAAGCCAAGGACTAAGGACGAAGTCTGGTTCCAAAGTACCAAAAAGATGTCATAGTGATTGACAGCCCCCCATAAATGTCAGTGTCAGAATTGTGGGGTTGAAGCTACCGTAGTCCAGGATCTAAGAACATTCGGAGAAAAACAAATTGATTTTACTCAGTGAAAGGTTTTAATGGAAACGAATACTACTTACTCCCTCACTGGGTGCGATAAGATGGAGATTTTCCCCATCGATCATTAAAATATGTATCGGCAAAAATGTATGGTCCTTAGGTACTTGGGCACCCATCTACTGATATACCGCGGCAATGCAACAGTGATCAATCTTTCCATACGCTAACGGTCATGTGACAAAGTTCTTAAACTTTTTAGAAGCGAAGAATTCAGTTAGTATGTATGTAATCTTTATTTGTCTCTTTATGTATTTTCTGTATGGTGACATCAATATCTTCCTAACTATGTGGACGGCACACTATCACCTGTTGTATTAATTGCATCAAAGAAATCCACGCGTCTTGTCTAGTCTCGCCTCAATAATGAATGAATTGTACATTACTCCGCAATAAAACCTCTTACAAACTTATGCGAACCTAGTACAGAGGTAGCACAAATCACCTGTTCTTTGATCTTGCTTGTTCTACTTTTCCTCCAGCATCCGATGATCGTCTTCTCTTATCATGAATGGTGATGAGGTTAATGACTCAAGTTTATTTATAATATAGAATTACAAGATTAGATAATAAAAGAAGAGCATCGCCATTATCAAACTTATTTCGTTTGAGTGCAAAAAATGTACTACCGATACCGCGCGCGCGGCGCAACTGTAAGATAAAGTTGCTGCTAACTTATGATTCCTTAGTACATTAGAAGCGAAAATCACCTGTTCTTGTTGTTATGAATCAACAATCAGGTGGGGTCGGTTTGTTGTGGAAATTGCGGTGCTATTTGTTATTGTTAGTGTAAATAATTGAAACGAATTCGAACGAATTGAAGAATTCTCGCAAAACCTAGCGCCAGTAGTCTTATTCTATAACTTACTTGAAATAAATAAGCACAAGCACGTAACGGTTTACGGTACTGATTAAGATACTTATCAGTGTGAATACATATAGGTAGCTATAAATAGTTTCAGAATATAAACACCAGACGTGTTGACCCTAAAATGCATGTGGCGTCTCTTACCTTAACTGGTGGGGTCGGTATATACAGCGGTGGGTCGTTCTGGGAGCCGCTGAATACATCCTGACCCTCAACGCCGCCAGCGCATCTCTCCGCGTCCATCACGCTATATCTGCACACGATGCCGTCGGCAGGCTTCGCGTCGTACCCCGGCGGCTTGCCCACGTGGAAACCCTTCGCCTTTACCCAGAAACGGAACTTAGAACTATCAGAACTGTTGCATTCCTCCCCCCGCAACGTACGCAGAATCCGACCGTACTTCTTCAAAGTAATCGTCTTAGTTTTAGCTAAATCCCCGTACGTCTGTATAACCCACGGCTGATACGTGGAGAACAGGTCTAATTTCGGATCTCCAGTGTGCACTTTCGCTCTCTTGTTATTGTTTTGCTCGTTTTTCTTATCGGCCTTCGAGCTGCTCGCGGTCGATTTACGCTTTGAAGGTTTTCGCGGAGTTTTCTCCGGAATCGCCTCCTGCGTCAACTTTTTACGAAGTCCTCGATCACTTATCATTGCTGCTGCCATATTGGATCAGTTCTAATTAACACTACACTATAAAGTTCATGTTGTTCATTGTTTTAATCACAGTTTATTTTATCTTAGATCGCTACACACGTTGTTACAAATTATCGTCTTTTTACGCTGTACCGTTTTCCATTAGGACAGAACGCAAGTTAAAACGTTTCCAGAAACAGTTGGGGAATTGTTTTCATGGAGAGTTGTACAACTGAAAAGTTCCCGAGACTCGTGCGTATAACTTTGCGAACGCGAACTTTTGACTGCGAAGTTCGCATCGACCTATAAGGACTTTGTATAGAGGAAAAGTTTTCCCGACGGGCGGCGATCGGACCGCGGAAGGATGTCGCTCGCCCTTTTACTATCGCTGATTACAACGGTGTCGACTTTCGTTGATTGCTGTCCAGGAAGATATGACGATGTTATCCTGCTATTATATGCATAGCTTTGTTATTTTTTATTTATCCCTGAATGGTGTCAAATAAATTTTCAAAGTTCAAAATTGTCTATTGATATTATTATTTGTTAACAATTCTAAGTCCATGCAACAGGTGTCAGTCCAGAAATTGCAAGGAAAAAAATTGGCGAACGAAAAAAGTATCGTTTTGGTGCCGTCGGGCAAGCGTCCCGTGCGTAGTTCGCGGCGTGCAGAGAGGCGAGCGTCACGGAGCCACAGTGGCGGCCGCTCGCGGACAGCGCGCGCGGAGTACTGGCGCGGGCCGGGCCGGGAGCGGCACGTGCGGGACGAACGGCCCGACGCTAATTGCCCGCAAAACAATCGGGCCGATCGTCGGCCGCAGGGCGCCCGCGGTAATGCTCGCACTTGGCCGTCCTTCGCGAGATAACGCGGCGCGGCTATTGTTCGATAGATAACTTGTACTCTTCAACGCGATAAAACGGCCCGTCGCGGTCGCGCTCTCTACTACGTACCTACGTATATAGCGTGGGTTGTGTGTGTCAGTTCTATGCAGTCGCATCTCGCACTGTTTATTGTTTGGCGCGACACAATATAATTACAGCGGGTTCCTGTAAATTGGTAAATGCACTAATAGGGAAGTGATGCTGAATACGCGATGTATGCACAATGCTAACAGGAGCCATCGACCTCTACAGACTAGTATGAATAATAAATAGGCTAAGTTGACTTATACATAAAATTATACACGACTAGTTTGATAATCGGCTTAATATTATTAAAAGCTGTGGATTATTTTAATTATAGAATATTTAGTTGAAATAATAAGCCTTCTTGAGAATTAAAGAAGAATCTTTAAATAAATTGTTTTACTTATTTGGGATCAACTCCATTGAAATTCTTTATTTATCCGGAAGTCTTGGAATGGGGAACAAAAAGTCTCATGTCTCCAATATGGCTGCGAGTGTTCAGGACAACTGGACAACTAGGATGGAAGCTTTATAAATATGTAGTTGAACGTAACAAAAACCTATATCAGTTATCTAGCCCATCCATACAGTACAGCCTTCCTATTTATTTATTTACTTCGTAAACTATGTGTAACTTAAAAAAATTAAATAACTACATACGAATAAAAAAATAGCCAAGTTATCCATGTAAAGAAAGTGTTAATTATTTTTTTACTTATTTTTATGTTTTTTAATTCCATGTATGCCTTTTAAATTAATTTATTTTCAAGTCAACAAATAGTAAAACAATATTTTGTGAATCATAATTTAACTAATTGAAGTTGTCAGTTGGCACGTCAAACGCTGTTGTCCAGCCTGACACCAGTGACACCCGCGAGTTCGAAAGAACACGCCCGCCGACTGAGCAAGCGCAAGCCCGACCAAGCGCACGCGCATGGATAGCACAACCAAACACACTGATATACATTTCTTACACCAAAAACTCATAGGAATTTGAACTTTAGCGCTATAGATATACAGCTCAAGTTTTTATAACCTCAATTAAGACTTACAATTCTCTAAAAAGCGTGCCCGCCACCGGTTGCGCGCGCATCGCGCACAAATCCGGTGCGCACGAGTCCGTACTCTTGCGCGAAATGTGCGCATGTTACTAGGCGAGCATGAAGTAAAAAGAGTTGTGAGGCGGCGAGCCCACCAGCTGCGCGCGCGGCGATCGACGACGGTAGCGTGGTGAGGGCACAACGTCAACTTCCTAAACTCAAATAACGCTACAAACAAAAGTGAACCTTAATGCCTACGAGCTACGTTCTATAATTGAATGAGACTTTCCCTCATTGCCAAAATTCTTTACGCCGCTTTGGGCTCAAGAAAAATTCTTTGATTCTATGCTGCCCTGTGAACTTGATGAACACGTTAGCCATGATTTTTGATCATTATTTTTTTTTATAATCGAATTAGAATCGGCTGATCAGTCGATTGTTAGTTATTAGTTTGCTAGTCGATAGGTGCGATTTAGGTGCGCTTACTTTACCTAGTAATTCTAATTAAAATAATATTTTTACCTTGTAAATACCGATTTATGTATCACTGTTTAAATTTTTGTGTTTAGCGACCTTAATTAATTGAACAGGTAAAAATTGCACACGCCTAAAATCGAATTAAAATCATATTGATCACCTCGATTGAGTAAGAAGAATCGATGTTGCTTCATTGAACGAATTTATACCAGGATACCATGAAACGATGGAATTAGTTTGAAATATTTTTTAAAACTTACAATAGGTGGCGAGATCTATAGTGGGAGTCGATAGATCAAACTGGCAACACTGTAGTTCATGCATAAAGTAATAGATGGCGTTAAAAGTAGAAGACAACAAGATTTCTAATGTAAGTTTATCCTCTAGAAAAGTGGAATTGTTTTTAACGACATTGTAAATTGTAATCAATATGTTTCTAGTAAACAACGAATACTAGCCGATCACAACACACATAGTCAAGGAAAGGCCTAAATGTCGAATATAAATTCATTGTCAAATACGGTTTACATGGTTTACATTTATTTGGTGACGAGTGTGACGACAGCTGAATGGACTTAGCTGGTTTTGATTTTACTTCTTTTAAGTGTTACTAGGAAACCATGATCAATAAGAGCAATACATAAATTACACCTACCCAAACAAACACTTGCAATAGTTTTTTTATTAGAAGCCATTTTGCAGGCTTGCCTCAATGACTAGCCTCAATGCGAGTTACGCGGTTTTGATTTTACTTCGTTGAATGGGTACCAGGCAAACATAATTAAGGAAGAGGTGTTGGCATTTTTTCCTGCGCGTGCTCAGCCGCTTGGCGCGCATAACTTTTGTTTACAGTACACTGCAGTCTATGATATCCTAGTACAACTGTTCCTAAAGAAACTCGAAAACGCGTATGCGCGTTTCCATGAAATACAAAGCTTTCTTGCAAACACACCACCACCACCAAATGACGCTTCATCTTTGCTGAATTCTGATTCTATCACATACTCTATCCTTTTTTAATACCGTTAAAAAAACAGAGTAAGGAGTGTGTTCAAAAACTAGGAAATTGCCTCTCTCAGTTTCGGTGACATATTGCGAGTTGTTTAGTAGCCCGATTTACTAGGACAACATATTATAAAAGAAGACATTTTTAATGGATACACCTCCTGTATGAAGCTGCCGATACAATGAGATGAAATTGTACTAGATACACATAGATGAAGGAAGCTATGCAATGGATTTATTTATATGTCATAAAATTTTGCAAATGAAAATTTATGAAAAGCCTACTATTTACTTACAATAGCGATAATCGGTAAGTTCTTACTTGGAATGTACTTCCATATAATTTTGGAATTATTTCCGCTACAAATGTAAAATCGTAGTAATTCAGAATGCTGTGCATTTTCCAACATTTCCACTATGACGATTTTCTTATTGCATCAATGCCAATGGTACGTCACTGCGGTGAAGCATTTCATGCTTTTCCTAATAGATGGCGCTACTGCTCGTAGCTAAAAGAATTTATTTTGATGTCCTTTTAATTTCATGTTGTCCTGGTACACGGGCGATGCAACAATTGCAGAACAAAGTAACTGGAATAAAATTATTGGGCGTCCGCCTTGCCTTCTTGCTTGATGAAAAAAATACTAATGTTATTGTGACCGACGATTAATAAAAGTATTTTTCAAACTATCTCTGCTATTATAGCATTTTTAACAACGAGGAAACGTTTTTTCCTATTGTAGAGGCTACGAAACCACTGGACCGATTTGGAAAAATGTTTTAAGTAGTTGTTTTGCAAAGCTACATTATCCCTGCTGGTGGTGGGTGGCATAGGGAAACACTAGCTTTTTATTGAGTTATATCCGTTCATGAAATAAAATAGTCCTTCCTTGAATAAGAAGTATTATAATAGTCGCAATTATTTAGGGTTCCGTGGGTAAAGGGTAAAACGGGACTCAATTATTAAGATTTTGCTGTCAATTTGTTAGTCGATCAGTCACCAGCTTTATCACTAGAACCGCGATAGGTAGACATTTGAAATAAATAGGCAAAATATTCGGATTATTTCTGTCCCCGCATCAGAACAAATAAAAAAAATTTGGGGCCATACAAAAACATATGTTTTCTCGATTATATGTGCCGACAGCTTCAGAAGACACGATGACTTTGTAGGTCTTGGCTGTCATTTGAACATCTTTGTCGGTCGTTAAGCCACTAGCCAGTACGTCACACAACCAGTCTTACCTAGGGTTATTGGGTGGCCCAGGTAATTGGCTTGAGGAGATCAGATAGACAGTCGCTCCATATAAAACACTGGTACTCAGTTGCATGCGGTTAAACTGGAAGTAAGCCAACATAGTTGAGAAAAGGCTAAGCAGATGATTCTGCCTATGTTTACTAGCTGTCGCAAGAGCGATTGCTGAGCACGCGGTCTCGTGTTCGATTCGGGCCGAAATCGCTTTGTGGGTTTTAGAAACTTTCAACTGTCGGTCCTGCTTCTGATCTCTCTCCGGTCGTGGTGTACTGCTTAACCGGACTTTTCCCTGTGGATGCCTAGAATTTAAGGCCTCCAGCCAGGGGCGTAAAACAACTTAAATGCTTGTGCTTGGCTAATGTCCTTACATAAGAACAACTGCCGCAGCCGATAATCTGCTACGAGGTCATCATCATCATATTTTGTCTGCAGAACTTGGCAATTTTCTGAATGTATGTGCCGACAGACAGACACGCACGGTGACTGATATCACATTTAGTACCGGGGCGACAGGACGCAGATGGTGTAGATCATGTAGATACAATCGGCGTGTTGCTAACGCGGCCTTTCGTAGTGCCGCGCCCGCCTCGCATCGTTGCGCAGACAACACCTAGGGATGGTCCTGTGTCGATGTAAGTATACAGAATCTTAATAATAATATTAGACTTTAAGATCAAAATGTCACGGGTTACGGCAGGAGTTGCTAGTAGAAAGGAGCAATGATTTCAATGATTTAGTCAATGTTCCATGTTATTTTGATCTGTCATGTAAGTTGTGGGCATCGAGTTACGTAAGAAAATAATACCTAAGCCTGATCTGTGAACTTAGGGCACAACATTTCTGCTAAGTATCAAGGCAGTGCTATAAATGTGTCGAGTCAGGCACAAGTCAGTTTAATAGGCCCGTGTTAAAATTTCCATACAAAAAAAAAGATTAACGAATAACGGCAGCCATCAGACACACCATATCTTGTATCACATCACATCCACACATAAAATATTTTTCTCACAAAATTGGGACTATCGATAACTGCAATATATCCTAAAAGCACCCCGTCCCTTCCGACACCTACTTAACTGGCCGAGCCAGGCAGTGCCGCGGTTTGATCGCTACTCCCCCCCCTTCCACCGGCCTCCCACAACCCACCCCCACATGCCCGCGGCTTATCTGACGCGGAAGCCCGACGACCAGATATATTTCATCTCGCCACTCGACAGTTTTTCTGTGCTCACCGAGTTCAGTACTCCCAGCTCTGAGCCCAGTCTGGTTGCCTGGTATTTGATCATAATTTTGTTAAGAACCTTGGTTGCATCTCAAATTAATTATGCCTTCTTTTTTGGCGGGAGACCCGCATTTGGATATTGTTGTGTAAATAATGCAGATGAAATATTTTTAGGAATGGCTTTCGCGGCTTTATTAGTTAGAAAGAATGCTGGTCGTAGTTTGAAAAAAAATATATGTTTACCCAGGCAGGTTCATCAAAATCTTACTCATATCAAGTGTGTGCAATGAATCCTAATCACGTGTTATCCTTTATTAGGCTATAGACATCATTGTGACATACGATTTGTAAACCATAACGTAATATGTATTTGCAAACTAATTTAAGGACTCATTCCCAAAATACATACTTCGCCTTATTTAAAAACTACGCAGGTATAATTATACCTACCTGCATATAAACGTCCATAATAATACGGGATATGATATATAAATATAACGCTCAGAGCTCAATAAAAATGATTTCGTCCGACATCCTTTGACCTAAATCCCGCCCACACCCTGCGGCTTGCTATAAGCGTTTAATTAAAAAATTCACGCCTACAAACTCACCTAATTAGTGTCTGCGGGACTTAGCTTTGACTCTGTATTTTTATGATGTCTTGGTAAGTTAGGTAAGACGGCTTACGTAGGTAGAAAGGCAGTTCTAAGTTTTAACACTGTGTTTAACTAAATTGAGAATTCTAGCATATTCGCAAATCGGCATTATAATAACTACCGATTTCAATAAGTGACTAATTCAAATCAATCAGTGGAAAAAAAATATTTTTTACTTTTATTTCTTGGCCATTTGATAAATAGTACGGAACCCTTCGCGCGCCATCCCGAAACGCACGGCTAGTTTTTATCCTTTTTTTTAAATAAGTTTGTTTATACGTCTCTAATGTTATTTGTTGCTACGTAACCACAAGGCTTATCCAACAATATCTTACAGCAAGAGTAACATCACAATATCGCTGAAATTCTGAAAACGATATCGACGACCATTGTTAGGAGAAAAATGCAAATTGGATGTGACTTGCTGCATTTTGACATACATATGAAAATATTCGGGTACACTTACGTCTGAATACTTTTGAAGGGAAAATAAATAAAATTATATTATGTCCCAATATACAATTCAATAGATAAAAGACTAATGTCCGTCTTACCGGTCACTGATAAAGTGTAAAGTCTCTGATAGCCTATCAGGAACTTAACTGACAAAGAAAATACACCTTTTGGTTTCACATATATATCTCGGATAGCAAATATCCGACAGACATTATAAGCAGAACTTATCTGGCAGATAGTATTAACTATCAGATAACTAATGGACCCTTTATCGGCCATCAGCGAAACCCTAATTATGTGTGAAAATCATTCATTGGATTGTCGAAAGGGCGGCATGATCATTTGCGGAAGTTTTCAAGTTCATGTCCAACAAAGTTGTCTAGCGTTCTTCTTATCAATCCTGTTCTCCTGGTACATAGTCGAAGACGAACCGAAATTTTCCGTGGAAAAAAGACGCAACTGCGCTGGCCTTCATCGGCGCCTGAGTCGATGAGAGCACTGATAACTCTTCTCTATTATGATGCCTTGGTAATACGAAGGAGGCAGGTCGACATTTTCCGTGTAAAACGATACAACTGCGAATGGGCTCTGCGTGAGAGATGGTCATACACATTCATTTTGTTATCGAATGATGATGGGGATTAGATTTTGGGGAAATTAAATATACTAAGTTCGATAAAGCTGTCTGAGAAGCGGAAACGTTACATTTAAATTAATAGTAAGACTTAATTTAATTACCTATAAGTAATTTTTTAAACTAAGAATGCAACGCCATCTAGCTGAAAATGTCATGAACAGACCGTATAATAAAATTAGTTCACGCGCATGATTTAACTAACGTAAATAAATGTTATCAACAAATCTCAAGTATGGATGGATCAGCGGGAAGAAACTGTATGAATCCCAAATGAAATTGGGATTAATTAGTGCACGATTGACTGCAGAAGAGATGACTGTATTTTATTCATTTATTAGGAAAACCCCTCGAAAAACTACTAAGATTTTACCCTATTCATACCCTAGGCCAGGGCCCGCCAGGGATCTAAAAACCCCAACCGGCAAAGTCAGAACTTTCGACAGAAACACGCAAGGTTTTCCCGCAGCGAATGCAAGAAAGCGAGCGCTGTCGTGTCGCGTGTACTAGGGTGGCAGAACGCGGCAGGAGTAAATTAGGCGGCGGACACTCGGCTCGGCGCGAGTCGACGCGCGCACTCAGCGATATTGTTATCGGCCCGCCCCGGTTGCGGTAGGGCTGGCAACTGGCAAACATATTTTTAAACATTTATTTAATTTTTTCATTTATTGTGTTGTATGCAATTTTAAAACACTTAAAAGAAGTGCTTTTCGTAACTTTTATACTTTAATATCAGGGGTTTTACCAACTTGTCTTTATCTTCTATAACTTCTATCTGACCTAACTAATTATTTAATTTGTATCTTGATTTTTAACACGGTTATATTAGCTTCACTTGTTACTATGTACATATGTAAGAAAATCATAGAATCTTAATTTGACCCACGAATTTTCGATTCGGATGAAATTTTGCACGCTCTGAGTTCTGATCTGATGACAAACCATGACAAGTGTGTTTTTTTAGATTTTTAAACTATTTTTTTTTTCTTATAATAATTTTATTTTAATAAAAAGTCATTGTTTGTGGCAGCCCTGTGATGTCGGCGTAGCGGGGCGGAGCGCGGGAACAAAGCAGCGCCAGCGCCACTCGCCGCGAGCGTAGCTACCGACACGTCTTGATACTTTGTGTTTATTTACTTCTGCATTATGTAGTATGACTGGAAATTAGTGACATTGTGTGTGACATTAAAACTTAGTAGGTACTTCATCGATTTTTTCTAACAACTGTTTGTTAAGTGTGTTAGGCTTAAGCGGCCCCTAGATCTTTACTAAAACGGTTTTACTAAAATTATTCACCATCACATATCCTCAATACTAATTTTATACGGCAATTTTGCATTACACGTAATGTCAGTTACCTAGTAACTTACCTAGTTAGGTAGTTCCTTGGGGCAACGGGTGATACTGTAAACTGGAGACTAGTATTACATATACAACATTAAATTCATCGGGACAAGATCTACTAGTGATCGTATCGTATACGATAACGTATCTACTTACTGTAGTCAATAACAGAAGTGTAGTATACATACATATATGTGATATACGTACAGTTTACATGCGATACGGAGCGCGGCCTGCCCGGGAACAAAGCAGTCGAGCGCTTGTGCCACTCACCTTGTGTTAACTACGACTGTGTCTGCTTGATACTTTTGCAATATTTTAGAGATAAAATGCTTGATTGTTTTTACATAACGGGCCTGAAAGAGATTTCTTATAAGCGGTGCCTTTGTACTATTTGTTCTATTTTTCTTCCTGTCTGCGTGTAACTGTGTACATAAGCTGTTAAATAAATAAATACAGTAATTTTACTTATTATATATATTTTTGGTGACCGACTTCCCAAAAAAAGGACGAAGTTTTCTATTCGTCGAAATATTTTATGTTTTACGGAAGCAACTTACAAGTGTAAAGTCTTGATAAGAATTAGTGGCCGCATCAAATTTTATTAAGGCGTCAATTTCATCACCCAGCTGTTTCCTATACCAACGATCAAGATTTTCGTTCGCAGTATCGGTACATTACCCAATGATTCACCGGAGGCGCGGCGGCGGGCCCGCCACTGCGCGCTTCGACAGCGTCCCGTCTATCGTACCTACCTAACTCTATGTACGTAACTATCTATGTATTTGACTATCTATGTATTTGTGCCGCATCGCACCCACACATGTTAACAACACTCTTTCATGCAACAAATAGGTATTGCAGTAGGTAGGTATGTATATGTGTAACCTGTGAACGAAATGTAAATAAGCGTTGATAGTGTTGTTGGTACATGATCTGCCTAGCCGTTTCTTAGTTGGCTCGGATTTAAAGCGATGAAGCTGTCACAGTCCTAAAGTATCATAATTAACAATGAGATCAGAACGGAATTTTATCCCAGCTGATTCACTAATACAAAATGGCACATGCGGGCCCACTACAGGCCATCGCCATTGTGTAAAGGGGGTACCTAATGGTAAATGATGGCAGACACAGAAAACTGCCAATTGTGGCCTGCAATCGGGGAGTTGTCGGTTTTTTGGGCACACTTCAAAGGAATCGTGGCGTAGAGTGGCGTGTGGTGTTTACACAATCGGCCAATGTTTAGTTCGTCACCGGCCGCTGAAGATAGCACACTTTTGTGTTGCGTTCTACAATTAAAATTTTCAATTACCCAAAATGTCAATATCGTGGAGCAATGAAGAAACTTTCAAGTTTATTGATTTATATCAATCTGAGCCCACACTTTGGGACTCAAATAATGCAAATATACGCGCAAAAGTATTCATCAACACACAGACAGATGAACATCAACAGATGAACCAAGGGTAAGAAAAAAAAACTATTTTTTATTAATTATTAAGTATGTATTTACTCATTTAGATTACCACAAATATTAAACTAATTAAATTATGCATCACATTCCCTACCTCTGCATAGTCGACTTTGATAGATGTTATTCATAAAATTTGATCTGATTTGCGTAGCACTACTAGGAGCCCGATGAGGTACAGATTGTAATGGTAATAGATTTTCTTTATGGTTTACTCTCAAACCTACATGGACCAATTCACCATTTCTATCATATCTGTCAACACTGCCTGGTGGAGTATAAATATCGCGAGATAATTCACTCTTTCTCAAAAAATTGTGTAGCAATAAACAGCTCTGGGTTATAGCAGTAGTTTTAACGACATCTAATGGAATAGGTCTTTGAAATACTCTAAAAACTGACGATAATATCCCGAAAGTATTATCTACGACCGCACGAGAACGTGATAATTGTTGATTGAACATTCTTTCTGGGGTACCTGACTTATGATGTCCAGGAAAGGGCTTCATAATATGAGTACTAAGAGCAAAACCGCCATCACCCAGAAAAACATAAGGCATATTAGTGTTACTTCCAGGAAGTGGGCTACTAGGTGGTAAATTAAGGGTCCCATCGCATATTTTTTTCTTCAAATTGCTTTGATTTAAAACACCTGCATCACTGATTCTCCCTTGGCTTCCTATATCAGCAAACGAAAAACAGCAATCACTATCCACAAGGGCTAATAAGACAATGCTGAAACTTCCTTTGTAATTCAAGTATTCTGGTCCGGCATGAGGTGTTGCTAAAGTAATATGCTTCCCATCTATTGCTCCGAGGCAATGGGGAAAACTGAATCCTTCCGTTTTGGTCAGCCATTCTTCAGGACTTGTGGGAATCTGGAAAAATAAATACTTATATTTTTTTCAGGCACTCATTGGAGAACAGACACCAATTCCACTAATTACTGTTACAGCCTTTTTATCGTCCCACTGCTGGGCTGCGGCCTCATCTCACGCGGAGAAGGATTGAGCATTAATCACCACGCTTGCTCAATGCGGGTTGGTGATTATGAAATTCCACTTATTATATTGATTAAAAAATTTAAAGTATAGTTATCGGCACGGATAATGAGCTCTCGGCGGAAGAGTGGGGATCGCTTAAGGCAATAAACCAATAAATCACTTCTGCGCAGGTGAAGGTCAGGACTCAATATCCTTGCCGATGATTATATATACAAATGTTTTACAAACTCACCTTAATCATGTCCTTTAACACTTGGTTCAGAGCCAAGCAGACTTCAGGAATAATTCTAGATATGAGAGTACTTGATATTTTAAATTGGTTGTGCAGGCTCCTATAACTGTCTCCAGTCGCAAGAAATCGCAATGTCAATGCCAATCTTATTTTAGGAGGTATCGCTTCTCGCCAATACGTATCCTTTTTTGCAATAATTGGCGATATTTTTTGCAATATATATTCGAAATCAGTTGATGACATACGAACAAAGTGACCGACCCCTGATGGTTCTTCAACAAGGTCGCTTATAAGATTGTCCATGAATTGCCTGAAAACGGTAAAAAAATTCTTAGTCATATTAGGTACGTTAAAGCGCCCAGTACTAAATGGCCTGTAATGGGCCACAATTGCAGGCCACGATCACTTGAGTGTTCACACAATTGCGCATGGGTCATTGCTGCCTGGCAAACCACTTGCGATGGACGTCGAAGTAATTACGGCTGCGGCTATTTTATTTGTATACTACACTACTATATTTATTTTTACACGCAACACAAAAGTGTACTATCTTGATCAGCGGCCGGTGACGAACTAAACAATGGCCGATTGTGTAATCACCACAGGCCACGCTACGCCACTATCCTTTTGAAGTGTGCCCAAAAAACTGACAATTTCATCAACAACGCCATCATATACCATTACCCCCTGTACACAATGGCGATGGCCTTAACATTCTAATTCTAAATATTAATATCATAACCTCCAAATTAAAAAATCAACGTACCTTGTCCTGTTTTGATGAAAGTTCAGCATCCAGCATCGCCTTTTTCGCCATTTCTTTTTAATAACTTTGTGACGGTACACACTTCTGTAATACTTATAAACATTATACAAGTAAATAGCCGCAGCCGTAACTACTTCGACGTCCATCGCGAGTGGTTTGCCTCGCAGCAATGAGCCATGCGCGGCGTGCGCCAATGTGTAAACACCCAATGTGATCGTGGCCTACAATTTGTGCATTGCCAGTACACATTGGCCTGTGATAGGCTTATTTTCTGGTTCAGACGCCCTCTAGTGGTGAATAGCGAACTATTTAACCAAGTTACTGAAAGATAGCGTACTTCCATTTTGTGCCGTTTCACCTGTTACTAACTAGATGTCGCTGACATCGCCGCAGCTGTATACGACGCAGGCGAAACGTTCATTAATGATAAGTTGATTTACCTATTTTATAATTATTAGTCAAAACTTACGCAAATTATAGCAGATAAACTAATAAGCTTAGAAAAATAAACTAAAGTAGTATGCAGAATGTCGAACAGGTTCTTACGTTTTTCAATAGATGTCGCTGACTCTCCTCTCCGCTGTGTGAACTTGAACCTCCTTATCACTCATGTTCGCCTAGTACTCACTGTTTCCATGCGCGAATATGACGGGGCAAAACGGATCGCTACGTCACTGAACGTGCCAAACTCGCAGCAGAATTTCGTTGAATTGTGGAATATTTAGATTTATTTTGGACTTTATTAATACGTGGGGGGCATTTTAAAACGATAAGCTTTAAAATGTATTGAATTATTTATGTAAAAAAAGATTTCCTTTATAAAAAATAATGTGCTAGAAAATAAATATTGCACAGGAGTTGCAGGTTAATTTAATTTTGTATTTGAGTGGTAGAACATTTAACTAAAAGTAACATTTAACATTTTTTTTTAATTTTTAAAATAAAATGCGGCTAAAAAACAATATACCTACCTAACTACACTAAGTAAAACAGATACTTCCTTATTATTTTGAGCCGTATTATTAGACTATCAAGTTTGGTTAACCTTTAGTTAAGCGCCAAATGGAAGTTAGGTAGGTACCTAGTGCATGTAAGTAACTTTTATTAAATTTAATCAAAGATATATTTTGTCATCTGTGATGTATCTAATTAAAAAGTAATGAAAAGCCGCGCATCATTACATTACCAATCGAAAAACCCAAAGAAAACTATACTTATTTCATACAACAATCACGAGGCTCCTCGGAACTTATGCGTCCCTGGTACTTCATAAAGTAGCGGTGGGGTAAATTCGGACGATCGAGTGTGACGACGGGAAATTTTGGCGCCAATGGATTTCAATTTTTCTCAGTAAATACAAAACGGATCAAAGTACAACTTGGTTACCTGAAAGTTCATGATAAAAACCTTATTTTGTTAGTTTTAAAAACATGATTAGGTAACTTTTTTAACAGAGAAAAATATATCAAACATACCTCTTTTTAAAAAGAGATTCACATATTATGGGCAAACGGGACCGATTTAAGCCTCTGAACTTTTTTCGTAGTTGAGTATATACATACTCTTTAAAATTGTAGAAGGAATTTTTATAAAATTATCATTTTTAAATAATAAAATTACAAAACCATTTTGTCGCTTACGACTTTTAGTTATAAGCTAGCGCGCGTATTGTATCCTCGCCCCGCTCAGACGCTTCGTCCCCTCTTGGCCTCTTCGGTGCGCGTGGCCGGTTATGGAATTATTGTTTACCAATTCGTTTGAATTTCTGCACTTTTTTAATTTTAGGTAATTTTAATCGCAAAACGAAAAAAAAAAACGAAAAATGACTCCTGTGGTTAAACCACTGAATGGATTAGGTTATTTTTTTTTACAATTCGCCATAGAATATCATAAAGTATTTATATGCGATATGATTTAATGTGATTGTGAACGACACACCCGATATAAAATTGCTAGTTAATGTGATTAATTCTGTGTCAATTATCACTTTATCCAAATTGAGTAGATATTATAAATAATAGCTAGATAATATGTATAATATGCGGACTTATTACTTTGGCTGTAACATATATTATATGTAGGAACTAATAAATATTATAAATGATTTTTTTTTATTGAAGGTAGGTACTAGATAGCCGTTTTAAAAAAATCTTTCACTGTTGGAAAGCTTTCACCCTATCCCCATAATATAAGTACATACTTAATTAAACTTAATTCCTTGTAAATTGTGATATATTCATAGTAAAACTAGCTTCTGCCTGCGGTATAACCCGCGCGCGCGTTTCGAGATTACTGCTCCCTTTGTCGGATGGTGACATAAACTATCCTATGTCCTTCTCCCCGGCCCGGGTCTAAGCTATCTCCCACTAAGTTACAGCTTAAACGGTTCAGGTGTAAGATTTGTGATCTATATACTAATTGAAAATTAATGAAAAGCTACATCATTACTAACCGAAAAACGCCAAAGAACCCCGTACTAATTTCATACAACCAGCGCCATCCCGAGTCTCCTCGGAACTTATGTGTCCCTGGTACTTCATAAAGTAGCTGTGGGGTAAATTCGGCCGGCCGAGTGCGATGCATTGAAAATTGTGGCGCCAATGATCTCAATTTTTCTCAGTAAATACAAAACGGATCAAAATTACAACTTGGTTACCTGAAAGTTCATGATAAAAACCTTATTTTGTTAGTTTTCAAAACATGATTAGGTAACTTTTTTAACAGAGAAAAAGTTTACCGGCCTTTATATCCTCCGTCCGTGGTACTGAGAAATTGACCAGGAAAATTCTCCCTTCCACACTGGTCAATTGCGAGGTACCATGCCTGGCTGAGGCTGTAGAGGCTTGGAAAATCACCTGCCCGAATATTGATCTACCCGTCAACCCATCCTCTCAGAGACAGTGGGATGAGCCGCTCTGCAGAGCTACACGGAATAATCTGATTAATACGTCAATTTCTTCTGCAGAGCGAGCGCGCCTTCTGGCTGTGGGCGAATGGGAGTCGGGTTTATGGCTTCTGGCACTTCCGTCGTCAAACATAGGCACATTGTTTGACGACACCACTTTCCGGCTTGCTGTTTGCTTGCGTTTGGGTGCTCCGTGCTGCTCTCCTCACCGCTGCCCATGTGGTGAAGCTGTCAGCAGTCTTGGACACCACGGCTTGTCATGTAGCCGCAGCGCCGGCCGTTTTGCACGGCATGCGAATATCAATGACATAATCCGTCGCGCTCTTGTTGCCGTCGGCGTTCCAGCCATATTAGAACCCAATGGTCTGGCACGCGACGATGGCAAGAGACCAGACGGTATGTCGTTGTTCCCGTGGAAGATGGGTAGGTCTTTAGTATGGGACGCGACCTGTGTCGATACTCTTGCACCATCTCACCTTCCTAGCTCGGCGCGATGTGCTGGTTCCGCTGCTGCGGCTGCAGAGAACCTCAAACGGCGCAAATATAGTACCCTGGTGGGTAACTATACCTTTGAGCCGTTTGGGGTTGAAACCCTCGGGCCGTGGGGTCCAAGTGCTCATCTCCTATATAAGGATATCGCTAAGCGACTTGCTGACACTTCAGGTGACCCAAGGGCTGGTTTTTATTTTGGCCAAAAAGTAAGCATTGCCATCCAACGTGGCAATGCTGCCAGCCTCTTGGGTACACTCCCGGTGGGCAGCGATGAGGAGGAGTTTTTTGATGCAATTTTTTAAATATTTTTATTTATAGTAAGTGTATATATTAGTTGTATGTTGTATATATATTTATTATTAAGTTATTGTAAAAAGTTATTTGACCATTAACAGAGAAAAATATATCAAACATACCTCTTTTTAAAAAGAGATTCACATATTATGGGCAAACGGGACCGATTTAGGCCTCTTAATTTTTTTCGTAGTTGAGCATATACATACTCTTTAAAATTGTAGAAGGAATATTTATCAAATTATCATTTCTAAATAATAAAATTACAAAACCATTTTGTCGCTTACGACTTTTAGTTATAAGCTAGCGCGCGTATTGTATCCTCGCCCCGCTCAGACGCTCCGTCCCCTCTCGGCCTCTTAGGTGCGCGTGCCCGGTTATGGAATTATTGTTTACCAATTCGTTTGAAGGTTTTAAGATAGTTTTTGTCTACGGGACGCGGGTGAAACTGCGGGCGAAAGCAAGTAATACCTAAAAATAGGAACTATTCAGTAATCTGTGCCTAAATCAACAGCATATTATGTAAGTAGGTAGGAACTAAGAAATATTATACCTCTAGATCTAGAGGATTTTTTTTTTGATTGAAGGTGTAGTACCTTCAATAAAAAAAAAAATGATATTAATTTTAAAAACATCTTTCACTGTTGAAAAGCTTTCACCCTATCCCCATAATATAAGTGCATATATGTACTTAATTAAACGTAATTACTTGTGATATATTCATAGTAACTAGCTTCCGCTTGCGGTTTAAGCCGCATTTTGAGATTACTGCTTCCCTTTGCCGGATGGTGGCCAAAACTATCCTATGTCCTTCTCCCGGGCCCTGTTCTGAGCTATCTCCCACTAAGTTACAACTTAAACGGTTTAGGTGTAGGATTTGCGAGTATACTAATTGAAAAATAATGAAAAGCTGCCAACCGAAAAGCCCAAAGACAACATCCATGCCACAGTAAAGATATGACCATGCGCCATCGCGAGTTTCCTCGGAACTTATGTGTCCCTGGTACTTCATAAAGTAGCGGTGGGGTAAATTCGGACGGCCGACGTGTGACGGAGACATTCACAGAACAGAACGACTTGTTTATTAAGATTTCTACTATATCTAAATATTTCTGTAGGTACTTAGGTTATTTTTATTTTATCGGAATTGAATAACTGATAAATAATTATAAATAAATCGGGATGGTTGGAGTTTCTGGGAGGCCTACTTTCAGCGCTGGACGGCAATGACGATGATGATGAAGTAAATAAGACCCAAGTTTAAAAAAGTGGTTTAAATGAACCTTCAATAAATAACATAACCTACGTTAATTTTCTAATAAATAATTATAAGTGCATAGTCAATCTCCGAGTGACCACTAGTGAAGCTAGTATTATATTTACAAAAAATACTTAAGTAGGTACTATAAATACTTAGACAATTTTAAAATGTGATCTTATAGGTTCATTTTGGAGAGGAATTAAAACAGATTTTGCCAAAATAAATATGAATTTATTAACAACGTCCATGTCAATCAATACACATTCATAATCACATGTGACTAAATGTAAAATTATCACAATCATTATATCTAACAGAATTCCGGGTAAGGAACCTTGTTGAGATCTTTTCGCACTACTTATAAGTAGCGTAGGTACTTGTATCTTCATCTCAATTATCCGTTATTTTCGAACTTAATGTTTCTTCGTAAGGTTTCAGTAATTCATATATTTGTTTCCTAATATCCCTAGCTCGACTTTCATTTGAATCGATGTCCTGTAAAATATTTAACCCGTTTTTAATACCAGTGAGCGCCTCCGACAAATTTTCGACAGTCATGGTTGACACTGTGTGTCCTAATGTTTCTGAGGTTTCGTGTTCTTCCAATACACTTTGAGCACGTAATTCTATAAACTCATCTGGTGTGAGTTCTGTAGAGTGAGAATATAACAGCGCCTCGATATCTTTGTCACTGACATTTAATTTAAGCTCATGTGCAAGTTGCACGATCGTTTCAATTATTTGTGAAACTCGACTGTGCTTATCGGTCGATTCATCACTCTCATCAGCTCCATTACTTGTCAGAAATATCTTCTCCCAGGCCGAGATCCAGTCTTCTTGATCCAAACTTTCCCATGAATCCATGAAAATTCTTATTGCGTGTAGAATATTAAACTTCTGCCAAGCCATTAAACCTGCTACCATGAAGAGTCTGGCCGAGGCAGCTGGCTCCACAGTAGATTTGATGTACTCCAATAACCGGAGTGTGTAATCTGCTTTCAGTATTGAGATCAAGTCCGTCATTGGTTGCGAATATGCTTCATCTTGCGATAGGAAAAGTATCTTCACGCGATGGTCAAAGTCAAGCAAAGTGCTAGGCAAATGTTCTGGAGCACTGGCAATAATCAGCATGACTTTGAATGGTATTCCATTTGAAGTGCAGTAGTTTTGTACCGAAGGAATGAAATGGTTGCCAAACCAGTCCTCGAAAAGAGAAGGCATCATACATGCCCTAGGGTTGGACTTCCAAATGACGGGCAGACCACCTTTAGACTTACCATGTAAAGCTTTTGGGTTTTCAGTGCGGTACACCATGAGAGGCTTCAACTTGAAATCTCCTGCTGCATTTCCACCAACCATGATTGTTATTGGGTCCTTAGATTTTTTGAAACCTGTTTCAGATGCTTGCTCTGCGCGTGCGATTTCACAAGCATCAGGCAATTTCTTCCAAAATAACGACGTGTAGCAAACATTGAATACAGTCTGTGGCGAATAGCCCCCATTGTTTATGGCCTGCTTTATTCTTTCAACATTTAACTCAGGTTTAGATGCAGTTTCCTGTGTCCCTGCAGCCTTGTACCAGCCACAGCGACGTTTGAAATCAATATACCAGTAATCGTTTGCATCAAATGTTTCGTCACTATATTCGCTATGTTGTGATTTCAATGACTCAAATAATTCCATGGCTTGTTCACATACGCTTTCTTTTGTTAGCTCAATATTGTCCCTAGCTTGGTCAGAGCACCATAACATTAAAATCGATTCTGTTTCAGTTAAAAGCCAGGTTTTTTTAGGTTTACTGCCTTTAATTCTAGCGTATTCCTCTAAAATACTATCCCTATTTTCCAAAATTTTGCTCACCGTACTTCTATGTAGCTCGAGTTCCTTAGAAATTCCGTACATCGTCTTTCCGTTTTCATATTCATTTATGACGAGTATCTTGGTTTCTAAACTAATTATTTTATTCTTTTTTTTTTTGGGAACAATATCTCCATTTTGCGGTGTATTCCTTTTCATAATGATATTTTGAAACACAGATTTTCAATTACTCAAATCCTGTCGGTACGCGTATTTGTATGGGTACGTGTACTCAAGAAGGTTGTTTGATAACAAATGGGGACGTCAACACTTTACCACAATAAACTGAAGGCGAACGAAAGGAAAACGCGGACGTATACGTGTGACGCGCTAGCGGGGCGCGGGGAACTGGCAATGTACTCTGTGTGGAAACTGGTCGCGATTGTCGACGTCAACAGACAGGCGGCCCGCTTAGTTCAACCACGCATCAAAAGATGTCGCTACAGTACAAATATATATTACTTTGATTAACTCATTTTCGTATTTTAAACGACTACATTTTAGCTAAACAAAAAAAAACATATTGATTTTGATCGATCGATGGCTACTGGTATTAATGCGAGCATAGTACAATAATTAATTAATTAATTTATTTATAATAATTAATTTAGTCGGAACGGGAGTTATCTTTAGTGGAATAAGAGATCTATGTAGTTAGTAATAACGTCATTTTTTATTTGTGATGCAACTAATCATTAACATTTCTTGTTATGAACCATAATTTTGTCGATTCATTCGCCAACGTCCATACCACGTTGAATACACCGGTTCTCGTCCGATCACCGAAGTTAAGCAACATCGGGCGCGGTCAGTACTTGGATGGGTGACCGCCTGGGAACACCGCGTGACGTTGGCTTTTTTATTTTACTTTTAAAATAAAAATTGTACTTACTGGGTCTATGAACTTGCAATTTTTTCGAAAAACTACTGCAATTTGGAACCTTCATCTTGTAGGCGCAAGGCGCTTCCTGCTAAGATCAGCGATTTTATTTTGTAGGTACCTATGAATGAAGCAGACACCCTGAATTAACATATAGGCTACCTACTTTTATATCCCAATGCCAAAATTAGTTTCCTCAGGACAATAGATACCTTTTTACACAAAGGTTAGCTCATTTCTTTTAAATACTAGGTATGTTTTTTCCTTCACCTAATTTAAGGAGAATTCAACAGTAAACACATGGATTAGGTAAAGATTTTTACTATAAAATAAACAAGAAAGAACCATATTGATATTTTTTTTATTCTTTGACAATATTCCTTGGATTACAACAAAATGCATCAGGAGTATTCATATCACCGAATTAGCCGCCTTCAGTGGCACATTGGATCACTTTGTACAAACAAAAAAAACAAAACTGTTCAAGTTACAATGCTATGAACTTGTAAGGATCGGCGGTTACATTAATAAGGATTTTTTAAATGAGCATATGCCCATCGAAATCATCAAATTATGTACATAGTCAAACAAAAATATATATAACATTTATACACGACACTACTTATACATACTAAAATCAGTTTGACTGCGAAGGCACAAAATTCTTAGTGTTATTGCTATAGAGTTACCAAAACAGCAAAAAGAAAAAAAAATGTGTAGTATTACATATTTCCGTTGTCTGTAAAAAAGCATGCATAGATATTCCTCAATAGCCTTTTTTCGGGGAAGGCTTAAAAGATTAGGTATTCCATCTGAGAAAGTAAAAATAAAATATTGCAACACTTCATACTTCTTGCTACAGCTACATCCGGTTAGACTGGAAGCAGACCCCAACCTTTGGGAAAAGGGCTCGGAGGATGATGACTTCATACTCCTTGCTTGTATAGAGATAGTCAATACTTTTTTTAAGTTAAGCCTCCTCTAAAAATAGGCTGATCTTCAGTTCATTATATCCATATTTTATTGTAGATATTTTTTATTCACCACTTCAGTGATGAACACACGATGCAGACACTAAAGTTAAACAATAATGGCCTTACTTATAAACGTCTGTCGGACACTTGTCAAAAAAAAATACAGATTATAACGTTGACGTAAGGTTCATTTTGCAGCCACAAATTTTTTAGACAAGTGCAAAACAGGTGTTAAAGTTTTTGTAGTCACGCCATAGATGTCTACCACATAATATGACTCATTGGACAGGCAAGTTATTAGTTATAATAATTAATTTATTTACAAAAGCCTGTGAGTGACATCACAATATTGAAAAAAAAAAAAAACTAATCATAGTTTTAATGTAGTTGCTACTTAATGGAAGCTGTTTTGGTAACACCTTTCAACATGTAACCGCCAATTTTTACTACATTATAACATCTTACAAACAAAACAAACCTATTTACACATTAAATAATTACACTTAGTTTCATCTGATAAATTAAAGTAGCTTATTATAAGTTTTCTTGTCGAAATCATTTCATGAATGTTTATGTACAAGTGTGTTATGGAATCGAATGTTTTACATTAGAATTGAGTGACCTGAATTTAGGACAAAATAAAGTAATATTTTTACTAACTGCAGATTATAATATCAATCCATCTGTTGTTCTTCGATTGGATATTGAATTGTAACATTAGTTTCATAGAAATAATGTCAAATTGAAAAACAACGGATCAGTTAATGAAATCTGCAGTAAATAGCATATTGGGTAATAAAACTAGTGATAACATTAACCGATCCCAGGTCAGGCAAGTACCAATGCAACTTTTCTAAGTTTGTATGTACTTTCTAAGTATATCTTAGACACCATTGACTGTGTTTCGGATGGCACGTTAAACTGTAGGTCCCGGCTGTCATTGAACATCCTTGGCAGTCGTTACGGGTAGTCAGAAGCCAGTAAGTCTGACACCAGTCTAACCAAGGGGTATCGGGTTGCCCGGGTAACTGGGTTGAGGAGGTCAGATAGGCAGTCGCTTCTTGTAAAGCACTGGTACTCAGCTGAATCCGGTTAGACTGGAAGCCGACCCCAACATGATTGGGAAAAGGCTCGGAGGATGATGATAACATTAACCTTTTGAACGCCAATGTCGGCTATAGCCGACATGAGCAAGCGTGCCCTGTGCGCCAACGACGGCTATACTCGACAAAAAACAGGTCGCAGAAAAATACAAAATAAACCTATTAAATCATTACTTTTATGTATTTTTTAGTAGATATTTAAAATTAAGATTTTCGGGCTTGGCGTACAGGGCATAGGAATACCGATATGGCGTGGCGGTGAAAAGGTTAACAGTATTTTGTGATAAAGGTAGCTAATATACTTTTTTTCACCAATTCAAAACTAAACAACTTTGGTATTTTGTAAACTTTGAATATTTTTTCTTCTAATACGGTCATACTCATTGAAAATTATCAATTTTCCTAGCTATACTGTACAAGGTAAGATATACAATATATTGTACACAGTTCATGCTTTCTAAAGGTTTTTAAGCTTACATGTTGAACTATAATGCTAATTGAACACATGTATAATAATTTACATTGAATTGTGACAAATTAAAATTACAAATTCTTTCCTTTTATGAATAAGTGTACAAAAGCTGGATGCTTTTAGAATCAGTACGATAAAGTATGACAATCCATTTACTACACACAGAATTAAAACTAAAAAAAAACATGTTCAAATTGCCTGAAAATTGTATTATTACTTCATAAACTTAACGCAATTTTTACAAATGTATAACTTGCCTCATCACTGCAGATTGTTATAAAAATATTACATTTTGTAATCCAAATAAAAGCAAGACTATCTTCTGAGTGGTGATTAATTTTGATAATGAAGTACATATAGTCATTTATTTTGGTATAAAACGATTGAACACTGAATTTGGCACATTCTGGGTACAGCTTAGTGTATTTTTGATATTATATTACGCCAAAAAGAATGATTGAAATGTAACAAAAACAAAGATTACAGAAAAAGTGATCAAGTTTAAAACAAGTCAGAAGTTGGCGACAAAATCAAATACTACTAAGGATTATAGATATCCTAAACATAAAAGTTTGTAAGGATGTTTGTTAGGCTTTCACCGCAACTACTTAGTGTATTTTGATAAAACTTGAGACAGCCAGCCGGGATAGTATTACATATTATGTAAAATACAACTAGATGATTTCAGTTGAGACAACAAGAGGAAAGTACCAGTCAGACAATTTGAGCTAATAATAAAAAATAAATACACAATATGTAAAAACAAAAACTAAACAATACAACTAATAGAATAATTTACACTAGAATCACAGTTCCTAGTACTGATTCCAGGGCAAATTGTCTATAGCATGCTTCTTTAGTTTATGCTTTTTCAAATATTTCGAGTCTATGAAAGCTTCGCCACAAATGGAGCAGACATATGGTCTTTCACCTGTGTGTGTACGTAAATGAACCACCAAATTACCTTTAAGAGCAAAGAATTTCATACAAACTGAACATCCAAACTTCTTCTCTCTTGTATGAGTCAGTTGATGTGTCCGTAAATGTGTCTTCGTCTTGAAACGTAAAGAGCACAGCTGACATGGGAAAGGTCGCTCATTGGTATGCACCCGTTCATGCATTAGCAACATAGCCTGGCTGGAACACCCCTTACCACAAATATTGCATTCAAACCTCTTTGCATTTTTCACTTTCAGGTTCTTGTGTGTTAATATGTGTGTTTGCATGTCCTTCTTAGACGGTAGCACTTCACCACATTCCGAGCATAACAATTCCGTTGGGTCGACTATGTGTGTACTCTCAATATGCTGCTCTAAAGCAGACTCCACAGAAAACATCTTCTTACATAACGAGCAAGCATAACCAAGCAGTTTCCCTAAATTTGTAGTTATTTCCTGTTTCACAGTCTTCATTAATTCCTCTTTAACCTTTATTACTTTTGATCTTGTGCAGTCTTCGGACTCTTTATGATCGGACAAAGCAGTCTTAGTCTCAAATGTTTTGTCGCACTGGTTGCAAGAAAACGGATTCATATGTGTTAATCTATGAGTTTGCATAGTAATTTTCTGGTGGAATCTCTTGAAGCATATGTCACATTCAAACTCTCTGATGCCACTGTGTATCATCATGTGACGCTTCAAGTTGTTCGGATTAGCAAACGTTTTTAAACAGACATTGCAGCGAGGTTTAAAGTTGTTGTGACCATATTTGATATGTTGTGTCAAAGAATTGCGTCTGATAAGTTGGTTGCAGAACGGACAAGTGATGAGGAGGCCTGTACTGCTGTGAAGTAGCATGTGTCCCGTCAGTATCTCTGCAGACTCAAACCCTTTACCGCATAAGCTGCACAGATGTTCCCCGGCAGGGTTGTGCTTGTATTGATGCTTCTCATAATCAGCCAGGTCCTCAAATTGCTCTCCACAATCACACAAGAATGTCCCATCTTCTTGTTGTAAGACAGTTGCTATTTGGCCATCATCTGCATACTCTATAACCAGCTCTGAGCCATCATACTTCAGTATTTGGAACTGAGAGGTGTCATCACCTTCACAGAATATTACCTCTTGAGACAAACCATCGCCGTCTTCATCTTCATTTGTGACTAATTGTGTAAAATCGTTACTTTTCAACAGTATAGTGCCATCGGACTCTGTGGTGGTCAATATTTTGATGAAATTTTTCGAATTTGGAATATCTTTTATGACATCTGTAGAAATAGTTTCTATTATTTCATTTTCTTGTGCCTGTTCTATTTGTGCTAAGCTCTGTTCATGAGTCATTGTGTCCTCAGATTCGTCAATATTCATAGCTCCTTCTAAGTCATCATTCTCTTGGCTTTCCTCCTCATTTTCAAGGATAGTAGCGGGTACATTAGCAGGAACTTTAGTGTTGGACATAAGAAATGACTCAATTGAATCTTCAAACTGACTCTGTGTACTTTGAGTTTGTTCATGCATGTATGTAGTAGTATCTTCAGTTGCAGGATCATCAAATTGTTCTTCTTTGATGGGTACTACAGTAGGTTGGACTTTTGTTTTATCCTTAGGGTCATCTATCACTAAAACATAATAGCAGTCATCGTCACTATCAGCAGGTTCTTGTTTGATAATAGCTTCAAGCTGTTTAACGGGATCATTTCCAATGTCTTCATCGTCCCCACTATGGTCATACTTAGAGAGATTGTCACTTTTAGATATGTCTAGTACAGCGTTCAGCTGTAGGCGTAGTTCATTGTCCATTTTGATGCACTGTTTGCGAAATTGGTATGCAGAGTTCATGATTGAGTAACAGTCCGAGCACAGCTTCTGTGGCAAACCATCATCTTCTTTCACCTGAAATTTATAGATAAACAATTAAGGTCACATACTGTAAACATAGCGGTATAGTCCATTTGAGAAGGCATTAACTAAAGAATCTTGAGAATACTTTTAATTTAAAAAGCCAGTTTTTAAAGAATATTCTGCTAAAAATAAATGTAAATACACAATCAATGCATGACAATTATTTAATCAGTTGAAATATAAACAGCTCATAATTCAATTGATTTAATAATTTCTATATTGTTGTTATTTCTTTAACATGAATTTGTGTAAGCCTATCAAGATTGTTTTGAACTACAAAATTGTTTCAGCACATCCAGAGATTGTCCCCTTCAACCTTTATCTCTTATAATGAACTAGCTGTTTATCTATCTATAGTTTCACCTGCATTTTGGGGGAACTATTTGCCATGTTATATAGGGATAAAATATAGCCTATGTTGCTCGGAAAATGGTGCTGCTTTCCAACAGTGAAACAATTTTCAAATGGGTTCAGTAGTTTTTGAGCATTTAGGGAATAAACAAAACAAAAAAATGTTTCCTTTTTATTATATTAAGATATTATATGAATGAATATGTTGCTTGCATAAGTTGTCATGTATGGGTCTCATATAAAATGTTAAAAGGATATCAATGCCCAATCAATCTGTTCAATGCATAAGTCTGTTTGCTTATCATTGTGAGTGGGTTCTTAGAAGGTATACATGGTACCATAATGGTGATAGACTAAAACCTAATCTACCTTATTATGAAACATGGTTTTAAGAAGAACCCGCTTCAGTAATAGCTTTAGTCCACTAATTTTGTTTAGAACGGTGGTTTTAAGGTGGTACAAAAAGCTGGTGCTTTATTTAAACCACTTTTTATAATAACGTGGCAAGAGCTTTTTACCCAACCATGTTGGGGTTGGCTTCCAATCTATCTCCGTTTCATTATCAGTACCAGTGTTTTACAAGGACCGACTACATATCTGACCTCCTCAACCCAGAACCCATAGTAAGTAGGTAAAAACCTAATGATGCAATAGACAGGTTGGAATAGTTACTGCGAGTTCATAGTGACTATGAAATAGAAAGTAAGTTCCAAGCCAACTGTTCCGATTCAAAAGTAACACAGTTCCTCTCAATTATCGTCTCTAAACACCCCATTCAATCATGTTAATGTATACAATTTAATAGACGGATTTTGACCATATTTAATCGGTCATTATATGCTTGATGAAATCTAACAACTCCGCCCCTAAGACGACCCACTGACCAATCTAACTCTCATAGAATCTAAGGAACAACATCAATGTGAGTACCAGAAATTTTGATGGTCTGAGTACACCTATAATTAATTTTTACTCCAATATAAGTTGTGTTTTCATTACACTAACGAAAAATATGATTGTATCATGTCCAAGCTCTTGTTTAACCTAAATAAAATAGAGCATCCGTGACGACGCTTTGCCGCCTTTTTTAGATACTCCATCTTCTAAACTATTCACAGCAAATTCGACCTTATCACGTCTTACTGCACGTACAATAATGTCCAAAATCCTTTGCAATCAACTCATTTTCGCGGCCATTCTAAACTATACCAGAGGTTAGGATTCATGTCAATAATTAAATATCTGACATACTTACATGACATTTTAGCGATAATAACGCGGATTTTACATTTTCAACACGTAATAAAGCATGGAAATAGGATAAACGTACCTCAATCGTAGTAACTTCAAGGAATTTCTCAGTTACATTCTGTTCAGTATCTAGGAGTGACACTTCAGAATTGGCAGACAAACAACAGCGGCAAAGATCGGACCACGTATCCATTTTAATAGACGCGCATTATTATCCAACCAGTAACACCTGGAAAAATTAATATAAACACTGTAAGAATGCATTGTTTTGACAGTTAGTAATCAAAGACCACAATATAAGGTATCCAAAGAGAAAAATTATCTACGGACCATGCCCATAAAGACGATCTATTCGAAATTATAGACAAGAGACGAGCGTCCAAAATGGAGGCAGCAGCACAACGGAAGTTACGTCACGATAGATAATTTTTAGCTGTCATGGTGGCACAACTGACAGGAGAAAATGTGCGTTCCAGTCATCACAATTTTTTTAGTATATTTTTTTTTGTAAATACTTGTGCTTTTAAATGAATTCGCTTCTCGTTATTAAATTATGATTATTTCTGAATTAAATGATAAATACCTAGTTCTTTATTATAATATTTTAAATAGTTCTGTTCATTTTCCGCGTCAATTGTCTATGGTTTTCACACGCGTTTCATTGACGCTCAATAAACTAAATGTTTACCAAAAATAATGTTGTGATTCTTTGACTAGTACATTATAATCATTAGTTTTCAGTCTTAATTCACATAATATTAAATCAGTTTCCTATCTTTAATCGTTTAAAAAAAAAGAACCACCATTCCATAAACAATTCCAAAAAGACGGCTGTCAAATCTTGAAGAACGGAATTGCCAGTTTAGAAAATTTGTATTTTTGTATCATGGGCATGGGATATGGTTGATTTATAATGTTATTTGCAATATTAGAACATATATGAAAATTATACTTTGATTTGATGTATATGGAAAAAATACTTGGTTCTTAATTGGTCAGCCATTGATTGTAAAATGATCAAGAACTGAGTACTGTCATCGATATGATTATGTATGTGCAAATGGCTGTTTTTTAGCGGTTTCACACGTATTGCAGTAAGTAAGTATAGATATAGAATTATAGATGGCGTGCAGCCAAGCGGTCAGCTAAAAGCGCGACGTTAAGGAGCATCCACACCACGGTTTTCGCAAAAGTTGATCGGAGCCAATGAGGGCGCAGGGTATTGAGGCGAAGTTAGTCGAAGTAAGCCGAAGTACCACTATACTCTCTTCGTAATGTGTGAAATTATTTTCATTTCTATGAATTAACGCATACGAACAAACTAAATTATATTCAATTATTATGTTTATTCAAGACACAGTTTCAAGATTTTATGTGCACAGTTGATGAGACAAGAACAACAACGTACGGAGGCACTGCTTATTTCTTACGAAATCTCTTCCAGCTTGACATTAAAATTTGCATCAGCTAATAGTGATAGGTAGCATCAAGTTGAATGTACAACATTATTGATCCAGTCGAGGTAGGGGCTGACCGGTGCAAAGGCAACGATTGACGCAAAAGGATTTTGATCACCAAAAGACATAACACCAATAATTCTATCGTCAAAGAATAAAGGTCCACCCGAGTCCCCTTTAGCTCCGGTATCCTGCCGTGATGAACACTTAGGACCAACACAAACTAATATGTTAGCTAGTTCCTTATAAATCGCAGGACATGCAACAATTGCCCCTTCTCCAACTTGTAGCTGCCTCGTATCGTCATCACCCACCTTCTTCGTCAGCCCGCCCCCTATATACTTCACAGGCAGTCCCATCATTGTCAAATGATCTACCGCGGACAATCTTCCATAACGTGGAAGGATTATATCACTGAAGCGCACCAGAGCTATGTCGTTTCCAGTTAGTCCACCTGCGACGAGAAACGAAGGATGTACAATAAATTCTGAAACTGCAGTGTATGCTCCGGTTTCCAGAGGAGATACCGTATGGTTTCCGTACCACACGTAATGCTGGTACCTTTGTCTCCGTGAGCAATGTGCAGCTGTGAGACCATAGTTTTTCATTATGATGGAGATGGTACATGTCCTTAAATGACGATTTGATTTTCTCAGTCTCATTATTACTGCAACATACGGGTATTCATGGGTTGCGACGTCTTGACCATGGAATACTCTAGGTTTTGGTGTCTTATTTGGTGCCCACGGTTCACTCGCGTTGGCATTAGCTGGTGGTGTATTGTGAAATGAGAAAAATAATAGCGTATGTAACAAGAACATTTCTATGTGTGCGTTCTATTGAATTATGTTCGAATGGCTGCTGAGTGCGGTAAGTATACCGAAGCGTCGTAAAAAAAAATTGAATTTTGATAAAACGTGGCGTATATTATGTATGTATGTATTGTAATGTTTATAAGTAATTTTGTATTGTATTTTTATAAGCGTTAGTTGCTTGAAAAAAGGAATAAATAAAAAAAGTATAGGTTTAATACCTGCTTGTTTCTTTATTCGTTAATTTAGCTTCTACAGTAGAATAACCATATATCTAGGCTTCATTTTATCGGGGTACAGGAAGTACCTGATTCCTTTGAGACTTCGGGGAAACCGCTGGTGGACGCGTGAGTAAGATCCCACGAGCTAGATGATGGGGAGATTGTGGCAGCTTACAATTTGGTACATAAATTATTTAATTCATATTTTACATCCGTGTAAAATGTCCTTGAACGAAAATGTAATTTACACCAGTAAGGTATCTGCAGTAGGTATTTACTTTCTTTTCCTTCCGTGGTATTTACCTAAGTGATAGTGAGTGGAAATCTTTATAAGTTGTTACGATTCATGCTAAGGGTGTGTCCTCCTGAAATTAACACGATTCACACACGATACTGCGAATCGCAACGGATTCGCAGCGGATTGGATTTAGCGGATTTTATAGAAGTAAATGCGCTTTCACAACCAGCGAATTTTCCGCTTGATTTTTTAACGCGCGACATATACCGAACGACAATAAAAATGTCGCGAGGTTTCATCGTTTGACCGTTTTTTTCTGGATAACGCTTTGCAAATGGACCTTTCAACTTATTTTTTATCAATTAAACGAGTCTTTAGTAAAAATCAAGTAAGTAGCATGTTTCATTGCAAACTGGAAGTAATCATTAAGGAGATATTTTATTTCAATTTCCTCAAATGTTTTTAAAATATGTACACTTTTGTTTTTGAAACTTGTATCACAATCAACATTTGAAAAGTGATATTCGTTTTTCTAATGAGCTATTTTTTCGTATGATAATGTAATAAAATAAACATTTTATATTATCTACTCTAGCAAATGCCTAAGTATTATTCATTTTACAAATAATAAAATTCATTTTAAAATATTTAATAACGTCAAACATGAACGCAGCCCAACAGCTGAGAACAAATGGCGCGGAAAGTGCGATCCACAATTCCCGCCAGAACTTAGAAATGAAAATGGCGCTCGAATACGCGATCCTCGATAGCGGCAGGCCTCTGTCACTCGACGTACTTGCGCGCGATAAATGCCTACCGCTCGCTGGGTTACCGGTAGCCCCACGCGGCACAGGGCTTTCGACAGCCGCTCGCGACGCGCGCGTTTTATGTTTATTATTTTTATTAGTGGAGATATAGACCTCTGGCCAGTTATGTACTGTGCTTGGTTGCCTGCAGATCTAGTAAAAGAAAAAATATAAAGCTTTCGTTTTTCCGTTTACCTAGAGATGTAGACAGGTCAGTCATTGTTTATTTTTTATTTTTATTTTTTTTAGTTAGCCTATGCTGTCCCACTGCTGGGCAAAGGCCTCCCCCAAAGCCTTCCACTTTTCTTTATCCATCGCTTTATTTTTTATTAGGTTTTTAAAATTATTTAATAAACTGAAGAACTATTTTGATTTGTGTAGGTAGGAACTATTTAGAAATATTTTATACCTATGTATGAACATACACAGGTTTCTATATTTTTAAAGTAAAAATGCTTATCTTCTTTGTCATTTTAAAAATAAGCGACTTTAGATACTTATACCTTATATTTAGTTATACATGCAATGATTACCGAGTTCTGGATAAAATTGGAAAGTCAGTTACAAATAAGCATAACTTTGTTTCCCTATTTAATTGTAAGAGGCAACCCTACGCTCGCTGTCGGCACGGTCGCGGTCACTGAACTGTGCGCTATCGCATTGAAATAACAATCGAGCGCTGGAGCTTTTAAGGTTCATTTTCTAACGCAGCTAGGAATTTGTAGGTACATAGTTTGGGAACTTGTAGGTGCTTATAACAGTAGGTATGGACTTTTTGGTATGGAGTGATTTATCTGTTACGTAGTAACTATTATATAATCTGTGATAGCGGCCACAATACGGCCTGAGATTGATTGATCAGCCGTCTGTTTGCGATTGATTCGCTATACAACTGATTGCTTCGGAATTTTCTGTGCACTGGATTAAAAGCAAACAAGAGATTCTGGTGGTCCCGTAGCATTGAGAATTGTTGATTTTGGTGGTAAGGTTTGGTAAGTAGTTTCATGATTCCTGTTCACGCCTACCTCAATAGGTTAGGTAGATTTGATCTGTAGGAAAAGATCTACTGTTTAAAAAGTGTAGTTTAAAATTAAACTGCGTAATCACATCCATGGCAAGTTGGCGGAATCATTACACTAGTTCATTTTCTTCACTTTCTTCTCTTGGATTCAGTAATATATATATATATATATATATATATATATATTTATTATATTTATATATACATAAATATATTTATTTTTATTTTCTTGCACTTATGCTCAAACTGTGTTGCACCTACCACTTCTGTTTCACCACCACCCTAAGGTAGACTGGCAGAGAACGCCTAAGGCGTTAAGTCCGCCGTTGTACAATGTGCATAAAGTATTTTAAATAAATAAATAAATAAATCTACTGGTTTTTATACCACATCTCGTCCCCACTTTTGTGGAGTCCAGGCAAAAGGAATCTTTTTTACTACTTTTTGTTTTCCTGGATGTCATCAATAGTTAAACAATAGGTAATTAAAATTTTTAAATTCTCCCAAAATTACCATGGCTGTCAGGAAAGAGGTAAAGGCAATAAACAAAATAGGTGCGTTAAAATAAACTGCTTCTTAAATTAATGGACCCAATTTTCCCCTGTTAAATATTCAATCAGTACGCAGGTTTTATTTACGGGATAAAAAGGGATGTTTATAACATTAATACAGAATAACGGCTGAATAAACTCTCTACTCCGATATTTGGATGATGGATGGACTTTGAGGGGACTATTCAATCAAGCACTGGGAAATGCCCTCTCATGCTCAAATCTTGCCCCTACCATTGGTCCTTCAGGGATTGATTCGTCTCATTCTTGATACCAAACGATGCTCTCCGAAACTATGTTTGTAGAGACGACAAAAATTCCCCGAAACCTATTTACATCTATCATAATTATTCAATATGAGAACTTCCAATCATACATTTCTGACGGCACGATTAACTGCAAGGCTGTTATTTGAACATCTTTGGCTGTGGTTACGCGTAGTCCGAAGCCAGTAAGTCTAGCAACCAGTGTTACCTAGGTTGCCCGCGTAACTGGGTTGAGGAGTTCAAGCAGGCAATTATTTTGCTTCTAGTAAAACACTGGTACTCAGCTGCATCGGGTAAGACTGGAAGCCGACCCCAACATAGTTGGGAAAAGGCTAGACAGATGATGATTAACTCGAAATACAGATTCGTTACATAAAACACTTTGGTTAGGGAAAATGAAAATAGATTTAAATGAAAACGTTTGGTAGCACATTCGTTCCGCATAAAATCCTTCTGTTATAACATTTATACGACCAGGTTTATTTATACTGGTCTTTATATTCCGGTGGAAAATCTGAGATTTGGCATCAAACTCGCAATTTGCAGTAAAGGTGGTATAGAGCATTACAGGGAAGCTTAGGTCTTCATGAGGAAAATGGTAATACATAGGTAAATCCAGTTCAGCAGGCGTAATATAATTTGAAGATCCTATTTCAATAGTAGTTTTCGAAAATCACTGATACTTAAAAGTACACCTAGCATGCCTCAAAGTCCGTTTAATTGCAAACATCAATTATTAATCGTTAAACTTATTTTGTGACAAATTGGTGATTTTGTTGTCTGATCAACTGACTAGATTCTACATAATTTATTTGGATTTCCTTGAAAAAATAATTATTTGTACGCAAATACAAATATTACTCTATGGATGTTTTGGAAAAAAAAAATATGGAGTTCAATAATAAGTCGAACCACAATAACAAAAAACTTTCTCAAACTGTTCTACACTCAAACAAAATATAAATAGTTTCACTATATAAATAGTTTTGTTTACCATCTAAAATATAGTTGTTAAAATATTTACGAGAACGCGTACGTTTTCACACGTTCATAAGTAAGATTGTTATCGCTCTTACGTTAGTGGGATGTTCCATATTTTTGTCTTCGAGTGTACGTGTAGGAGAATTTATTGTTTCTTGTAATTAATGAGGAAACGTTGACGTCTCTATGGCGTGACGATAGCTACCGAAGACCAGTGTTTTCGTCACGACTAAGGTAGGTTTTAAATTCTTGCTACCAGCCGCGTCTTCTGACCGCTCAAACGCTATTGCATCAAGTCAGCCTCAGCAGCACTACTGTTTTGTATGTATTTACATGATACCGTTTTGGATCGAAGCAGCAGCATGTGCAGTCGCTGTCAGACTATCTGACATCTGAGATCGATGTCAGACAGTTAAGTCTGATGCAGCCAGCAGATGCGGTAGCATGAATGCAAAACGTACCTAACGCATACATCGAATGGGCCGAATACATCACACAACCGATTTCCAAAATTAGCCTTAATATAAACTCAAAAACCATTTATTCCAACTTAGCTACAAAACAGCACTTTTGACTTTTTGAAAGTCTAAATATACAAAAGACAGCCCCCAAATCGCCCACTCTTCACCATGTGTTTTTGCTAGGAAGAAGAAGTGGCGCAACAAAATCCCCAGCAATGAAATAAAATATGGTGATCGTCATCATTCGGCTAGACTCGAAAAAAAGTCAACGGAAGTCAAATATCCCATCAAGATGCTTAAATTCCTACTGCTTTTGCTAAAATGTTGCTGTTACTGTTACTGTTACAGCCTTTTTATCGTCCCACTGCTGGGCTGCGGCCTCCTCTCACACGGATAAGGATTGAGCATTATTCACGCCACGCTTGCTCAATGTGGATTGGTGTTTTAGACTTAATAGTCCAGGTTTCCAATGTTGCAGTAAAAAAATAACATTAATAACACATATTTACACTCTTTGTAATTAGATTTACGTCAGCATTATGTTAAGGTATCAACTACATAGATTAATATGCCTAAAGTTCATGTTTGGATACACAAGAAGAAATATAAATTGTATAAATGTAATGTAACGAGACAAAAATAACCGTAGATTTTTATTGCGATTTATTTAATGTGTTTTAATAGTAGCAGTTACTTAACACATTGTTTTTACCATTTACGTGCTTTACATCTAGACATTTTTGAGCAATTGACTTTCTTTTCTTCTACAACTTTTGCAGGGGTGTCTGCATTTTCACCAGTTGCTGGAGGTGGTATTACTTGTTCAATTTCTTTATTTTTGTTGTCGTTTAACATCGATACACACGTGTTAGGCCTGGTTGGCTTACAACCTCTTTTCAACCTCATTACTTTAGCAGAAGCACAGTCACACATACTACCCGGTTTACCAAAGTCAATGAGCTGAATATCATACAAACCTTGATTATAATCAGCATTTGTTCTCAATAGAACTTTTCTTAAATTTATAGGAAGTAATAATTCATTTCTATCTAACATAGATACGCGGAGTAACTGTCTCAGATGGGCGTTTCTGCACAGACTTTTACAAAGTTCTGAATTGTCGGGTTGGGTGTTAGACGACTGTACAAGATTCGTAAGAAACAGCATGATGAAACAGCAAATTACTGCAAGAAATAGTGAATGTAAGTAGAAATTTAAATATCTGTACTAATATTATAAAGCTGAAGAATTTGTTTGTTTGAATTGGCTGATCTCAGTAAATACTAGACCGATGTGAAGAATTTTTTTCAGCGGTTCCGATGGGAGCGTGGAGTAGTTTCTATGGGGCGTGGTTAAATATATTAAATACCTACTTAACCACGGAAGCTAGTGTAACTTAAATAAGAGGTGATCATTATTATCGTTAGCTTTTTTATCATCCCATTGCTGGACGCAGGCCTCTCTCGCAGAAAAGGAGCAACAGCTTTAATCTGCTGAAAAGCTTATCATATTAAAAAAAATGGTACCTGAATTGGTTTCCATTTGGCATAACGTTCTCACAACAGGATTTTGACTAAAGTATTAAATTAGAATGGATTAGAACGTTCTTAACTTTCAATTACTTTTCGATGTAGTTTTACTGATTGATTTCATAAAAATAGATTCATTTACTTGTTCAATTTACTTGCTATAATTAGTTTTTTTGCAACTTTCCTGATTACGTACCGAAATAATTTCCACATTGTGGCCAACTAATTCATCATCTCTCTAGCCTTTTATTATGTTGGGGTCGGCTTCCAGTCTTAACAGATGCTGCTGAGTACCAGTGTTTTACATGGAGCGACTGCCTATCTGATCTCCTTAACACTAGCCAAGTTGTTAGACTTTCTGGCGAGCGTCTGCCAAGGATGCACTTATGACAGCCGGGCGGAACCCGTCGATTTCACGTGCCTTCCGAAATACGGAGGAACTCATCATGACGAGATCCGCGGACCGACTGTGATAAAAAATAAGAAATTTTATTTCCAAAAAAGTACACGTTTTGTTATCATTAGCCCCAAATTTGGCAAAGCCTGTATCTTGTGTCTAACACTTTATAAACTCATACACTCTATGTACTCCCCTATGTAAATCCTTATGTACACTTTATGAACTCCCCTATGTTTTTCCTTATGTACACTTTATGAACTCCCCTATGTTTTTCCTTATGTACACTTTATGAACTCCCCTATGTTTTTCCTTATGTACACTTTATGAACTCCCCTATGTTTTTCCTTATGTACACTTTATGAACTCCCCTATGTATTTCCTTATGTTCACTTTATGGACTCCCCTATGTATTTCACAAATTGAAAGTATGCTCTAAGGCCTATAAGCGGACGGACGGAGAATAAAAATCATTATTAATGAAATATTTATTTATTTTAAAGTTTTTAGTGGCCCGAATAAAGTCCACTATTTTGTTACAAAAAATGTGATAAATGAAGAACCGCTCGACCGATTTTGTGCAAACTTCACATAAACCATCTACTAAATAGTCAGAATAAAGCCTAAACATTTAGTTTGGATAGGTGAGCCCGTTCTTCAGTTATAAAAATTATTAAAATTAAAGTGGCATTTTATATACATACATTATATATATTACTATATACATTTATTTGTATGTCTCTACCAGACCTCGGGACTATAGAGTCCCGGATATTTGGGAGGCGAACGTGGGGCCGAAGCCAATACGCTGAAGCTCTTTTGAGACAACTTTAATGAAATGGTGACACAACAACGATTATCCCTGTATACACTATAGAAATGTACCCAAGGACAATCCCCGGTTCTGTGCTAAACTATTGCTAACCATGGATGAAACTACTTGGGCTATTGTGATGGGTTGCTAATTTATATACATTATTATTATTAGATCGAGAGCCAGCGACCATAGACCTACGTTATTTTATAAAGGCTGAAACTTACTGCGTGCATCTACCTAGGGCTATATAGATAGGGTAGTGACTTAGGTAATTGGATGCTTAAGTTTTTAGTCTTTCCTCCTGGACTCCGTATGTACGGTAGACTGCACATCAGTGGTAACTGTCATGCACCTGAACTCTATAGTAATAAGTACGATTTTTCTATAAAACTGTTACCACCTGAAGTTGACTGTATGTGCTTTATTTTTTATTATATTATCTTTGTTGTCTTTCTGCTTTTGCTGATTAAATGTTCTATCTATCTATCTATCTCTATTGGGGCATTAAATACCTCGTGATAATGTTGTAGATCTGACTTGTTTAAGTCTGATAAGTCCGGACGCTCTGGTTTAAAATTGTCCTCGTAATCATATTCTTTCTCTGATAGTTCTGACTCTGATGAAGATGATGATGATTTTATTGGTTTTGGTCGCAGTGTCTTTGGTTCTGGTCGCCGTTTCGTTGAGTTTGGTCGCCGTTTCTTTGATTTTGGTCGTCGTTCCTTTGATTTATGTCGGTGTTTCTTTGGTTTTGGTCGGTGTGTCGTTGATTTTCGACGTCGTTTTGTTGCCTTTTGACGTCGTTTCGTTGATTTTGGTCGGCGTTTTGTTGATTTTTGACGTCGTTTTGTTGCCTTTTGACGTCGTTTTGTTGCCTTTTGACGTCGTTTCGTTGCCTTTTGACGTCGTTTTGTTGCCTTAGGCCGTCGTTTCGTTGCCTTTTGACGTCGTTTTGTTGACTTTGGATGGCGTTTCGTTGACTTTGGTCGGCGTTTCATTGATGTAGTGGATTTTGGCCGGCGTTTTGGATGGAATGGAGTGGACTTTGGTGGTGGGTTCGTTGATGAAAGAGTTGATTCTGGTGGTGGGTTCGTTGATGAAAGAGTTGATTCTGGTGGTGGGTTCGTTGATGAAAGAGTTGATTCTGGTGGTGGGTTCGTTGATATAGTTGGTTCTGGTCGGTGGTTCGGTGATATAGTTGGTTCTGGTCGGTGGTTCGGTGACATAGTTGGTTCTGATCGGTGGTTCAGTGATATAGTTGGTTCTGGTCGGTGGTTCGGTGATATAGTTGGTTCTGATCGGTGGTTCAGTGATATAGTTGGTTCTGGTCGATGGTGGTTCAGTGATATAGTTGGTTCTGGTGGATGGTGGTTCGGTGATATAGTTGGTTCTGGTTGATGGTGGTTCGGTAACTTAGTTTTTATTGGTCGGTGGTGCTTCGGTGATTTAGTTGGTTCTGGTCGGTGGTTCGGTGATATAGTTGGTTCTGGTCGGTGGTTCGGTGATATAGTTGGTTCTGATCGGTGGTTCAGTGATATAGTTGGTTCTAGTCGATGGTGGTTCGGTAACTTAGTTTTTATTGGTCGGTGGTGCTTCGGTGATTTAGTTGGTTCTGGTCGGTGGTTCGGTGACATAGTTGGTTCTGATCGGTGGTTCAGTGATATAGTTGGTTCTGGTCGGTGGTTCGGTGATATAGTTGGTTCTGATCGGTGGTTCAGTGATATAGTTGGTTCTAGTCGATGGTGGTTCGGTAACTTAGTTTTTATTGGTCGGTGGTGCTTCGGTGATTTAGTTGGTTCTGGTCGGTGGTTCGGTGACATAGTTGGTTCTGATCGGTGGTTCAGTGATATAGTTGGTTCTGGTCGGTCGTTCGTTGATATAGTTGGTTCTGATCGGTGGTTCAGTGATATAGTTGGTTCTGGTCGGTCGTTCGTTGATATAGTTGGTTCTGATCGGTGGTTCGGTGTTGTAGTTGGTTCTGGTCGGTAGTAATTCGGTGATATAGTTGGTTTTGTCCGGTGGTTCGGTGTTATAGTTGGTTCTGGTCGGTGGTTCGGTGTTGTAGTTGGTTCTGGTTGGTAGTAATTCGGTGATATAGTTGGTTTTGTCCGGTGGTTCGGTGTTGTAGTTGGTTCTGGTCGGTGGTAGTTCGGTGATATAGTCGGTTTTGGTCGGTGGTTCGGTGTTGTAGCTGGTTCTGGTCGATGGTGGTTCGGTAACATAGTTTTTATTGGTCGGTGGTGGTTCAGTAACATAGTTGGTTCTGGTCGGTGGTTCGGTGATGTAGATGGTTCTGGTCGGTGGTGGTTCGGTGATATAGTTGGTTTTGAAGTTGTAGCTCGTCCTAAATCGGGAATCATAAAATACCAATCAAGGAGATCATAATAATTCATGAAGTAATCGGCATCCGGCATCCCGGTCCACCATGGCTGCCATGCCAAGTTGTGTTTTTTATTGCGAGAAATTGTGTACAAGGGTCGTCTCTTACGGAGTAGTTTTTCAGAGTTAGACGTACGCAGTGCATGCAGTAGTTCAGGGTTCTGTCCCTGTACTCGATGAGATGGTGCTGAAACAAAGACTTAGCTTCAATTTTTCAAATAAAATACCTAAAATGTGACTGTAACAGCTTTCGACACTAGCGGATTTTCGCCACAGTTTTTCTACGTATGAGACAAACAAATATAATATTGTGTTCATATTATTAAGACGGCTGGCAGGAGCTGGATGCGAGCAGCCGAAAATCGATCTCAGTGGCGTGCACTTGGAGAGGCCTATGTCCAGCAGTGGACTGCGATAGGCTGATGATGTGATGTGATGATTATTATCTTGTCTTTGTGTGTCTGTTTTATAAGAGATGGGCTGAGAGATCCGCAAGACAGGAAGCATTGATCTGGACCAGTGGTGGATTTACCAATAGGCCAAGTAGGCCAGTGCCTAGAGCGGCAGATTTAGAGGGGCGGCAAATTTTGCAATTTTTTTAACAGTTTTTTTTTTATAATTATACGAGTACACAATCCATATATAAATAAACGATTAATGAACGCACTAATTAATAAACGTAATATGAATTTTAAAATATTCCAATGGCGTTTTAATAAAAATAAATTGAAAGATCCGCTCGCTTCGCTCGCGGTTCCTAAATCATTTCTGGTTTATTCTGCGCTCTTTGACTCCAATCTAACAAAAAGTTAAAGCACCGAAGTAGCAAAAACAACGGATGACAATTTCTAAGCTGTTCAGGAGGTGGAGGACTTTTGTGTCCCAAATAATTTCGCTTTTGTGTCCCAAAACTCAAAAAATTTCGCGCTCGCTCCGCTCGCAACTTTTTCACTTTACATTGGTTTTTTTCAAACTTGTTTGAGTATTTTTGTGTTCCAAGACTCAAAAATTTCGCCTTTCACTTGACAGTTACTTTTTTCTAATTTCTTTAGATATCAAATAACATTGCGTCCCAAAAATCACAAATTTCGCGCTCGCTACGCTCGCGGCTTCTTCTCTTTGCAATGGTTTTTTTCCACATTTGTTTGGGTACGTTTGTGTCCCAAAACTAAAAAATTTCGCGCTCGCTACGCTCGCGACTTTTTCACTTTAAGCCGGTTATATAAACTCGTTTTGGTACTTTACCGTTCTAAAACCTAAAATTTTTGCGCTCGCTGCGCTCGCGGCTTTTTTACTTGACACTGGTTTTTATAAATCACAGTACCCGAACGAATGAACCGATTTCAATTTAGTTTTTTTTTGTATTACAGGTGTTTTACGGGCGAGTGTTCATTGACATGTTTCATGAAAATCAATTGAGCCGTTTAAAAGTTACAGAGGTTTTACGCTTTAAAGTCGCTGTCAGATAAACTTGTTAGGTCAACATTAAACTCGTCGTTACATAGCGGGTTGCAAAAATAATCTAGTAACTGACAGAAATATCATTAAGTTCACAATCATTAGGGGCGGCAAAAATTGAATGGCCTACTAGCGGCAAATTTGTAAATCCGCCACTGATCTGGACACTTCGATATATGAAAAACTTTTGATGGTTTTGCGAATATTCTCACATTTAATAAATTTGTGGTTCTTATGCTCATTGTTCTTCGTCCACGAATGTATGGGTAGCTGCAGTATTAACAAGCAGCAAATAACTGAAACACGAAATGGTAATGTTAGCTAATATAAGACAAGAGATTTTAATAGTTTTTGCGTGAAAGAGTAATAAACTTACATCCATGCATCCTTATAAACTGCTGCATTCCTTAAATGGGATTCTGGCAAAGAAATAATATATATGAGTGTCTCAGAAGGCAGGTTAGTTAAAAAGATATCTCTAACTTACATGAGTAAGTTTTTATAGTAACCTTATAGGCAACTACATGTTTGAGCCGTTTAGGGTTGAAACTCTTGGGCCGTCTGGTCCGAGCGCCTGCCTTCTTGCCAAAGATATTTCCCAGCGCCTGGTTGACACTTCCCGGGACATAAAGGCTGGCTTTTATTTCGCACAGAGGTTGAGCATTGCCATCCAACGTGGCAATGCTGCCAGCCCTTTGGGTACATTACCCAGTGACAGCAATTTTTTGATGCAATATATTAGTTTTAAGTTGTTTATATATTATAAGTTTATTTTATCTTTTAAAACTTACATGAGTATTCCATACTTCTGATCTTATTCCTTCATCCTTCAGAATCAAATAAAAAAAATGGCACGAGTTGAATATTTTTTTAGGTGCATGTTGTTTCAATTATGTACTATGTCCGCGCTAATTGCATATTATCATTGCTTCGATTATTTAATTATAAATCCGTGCCTTAATCTTCTGATAAGCCGTTTTAATATTCACGAGTATAGTATTACTAGTCGTTTTCCCGTTGATTCACTCGCGTCCTGTGGGGACTACTGCCCGTCTCGGATAAAATGTAGCCTACTCAATACTCAATAACTTTATTGCATACCATAATGTGTACCAGGCTTGTGGGTAAAATTAAAAGAAACAATTATGGGCCCTGTCGGGCACAGCAAAGTTAGTTTTTAGAGGAGAGGACGAAGAGCGCTTTTTAAACATAATAATATTGAAATAAAGGTAGAAAATATTGCATTCAGATACTTAAGTAGGTATTATTTCTGTGTAGATTTATTTACATTTTACTTATTTATTGGCCCGTGATACATGCTTACTACAAAACGAAAACGCTCTACCAATTTTGTGCAAACTTCACATAAACCATCTACTAAATAGTCCGAACAAAGCCTAAATATTTGGTTTGGATAGGTGAGAACATTCTTGATTTATAAGATTACTAGCCGTTTTCCCGCGGTTTTACGTGCGTCCCGTGGTAACTACTGCCCGTGCCGGGATAAAGCCTATGTTACTCGTGGATAATGTAGCTTTCGAATGGTGAAAGAATTTTAAAAAACGGTCCAGTAGTATTTTAGCCTATTCATTACATCCAAACAAACAAAGAAATTTTCTTCTTTATAATATTAGTATAGATAACGAAGTTTCAATATTTTTTATACATATATACATATAGATTTAGGAAATTATAGTGAAGTAGTGCCAGAGAAGAACTCGTGTCTCCTAAGCGTATCGACCGATCATAAGCAACGCTTGCCACGGTCGGTCCGTGGATGGGTGACCATCTTGTCATAACGAGTTCTTGTTTAGAAAGACGCGATCTAAAGGTCCCGGCTGTCATTTGAACATCTTTGGCAGTCATTACGGGTAGACAGAAGCCAGAAACTCTGATGCTAGTCTAACTAAGGGGTTGCCTGGGTAACTGGGTTGAGGAGGTCAGATAGGCAGTCGCTCCTTGTAAAACACTGGTACTCAGCAGTTACCGGGTAGACTGGAAGCCGACCTCAGAATAGTTGGGAAAAGGTTAGGTAGATGATGACTGTGGTAAGTAGAAAGGAAGTTGGTAAATCATCATCAGCCTTTTATCGTCTCTCTCACTGGATTGAGCGTTAATCACAATGCTTGATCAAGGTGGGTTGGTGATTTTAGTCTCTATAGTCCAGGTTTCTTTCAGATGTTTCCGTTCACCTTTCCTCCTAGTCTTATCTAACTTTCATGGAGTGGAGTATTTTAAAGATACATTTTTCAGGTACTTCACTGTATAGGATGCTCCAAAATCCTGAATAAGTGTTTAGATTCCATTGTCAAATGTTCCTGAACCATGAATTTTGGTGGAGTTTTGTCTCAGAAATATTTTTTTGCAAAAAATAAAATAAAACAAAAAATTAAACTGACTTCAATATCTTAAGCCTTCTGCTATGTGTGACAAATACAATGTTTAAAACCGCATCAAAATCGGTTTACACAGGTACTTTCATATAGGTCAAACTGAGCATTTCCTATTTTTGAAGTCGGTTAAAAAGGGATTCGCTCAATATTGCCAAACATAATTGCCTTACACAATAATGTCCACATAAATCAAGTTATTACACTTCATTTGTTTAACAATTTCAAGCGAGCGAGCGAGACGCATATATGAGTATAGTACGAGAGCAACAGTGACGGAAAACAATGGAGTATTGTAGGCATGTTGCAAGCAGTTTGTAGATCGCACAAAGGATTCGGGGTCACGAGGCAATCTAGGGAGAATTTCCCTGAATTGCGGGTAATTTTGTACACTTTATGGAATGAAGATTTTTTATTCTGTGAGATAATACTGGATTTCTAAAATAACATACTTTTTACCTGTATGCGGTTTACAGAGCTAGAGTGCGTGTGGTAATTGTCTAGTAATTCGATATAATTTATTTTTGATATCGTATACTTTCTACGTGTATGATCAGAGATAAAATGTCTTTTCTGAAGAGAATCTACAGAACCTTCGTATAAAAAAGTGTCGTCAACCCATTGCTTCAAACTCTAAGGAAGTCTACATCTATTATCTTGAGTTACAGTTTTGTTAAATAAAGTTGCTTTCTTTACAGAAAAAATAAAATCGATTAAATATTATGTTAAACCAATGTCACGCAACAGCTCCTTTATCATCAATATCTCAAGAATAAAAAAAATACACGTGCAAATAATGGTAAGTCATTTTCCCACTACTGGTAACATTGGCCTGAAAATCTACCGGGAATGGGGAGCCTGGCCGAGCGTGCTTCAGTCGGTCGCGGGCGCTCGGCTACGCCACTCAGGCCCGAGCCATCGATTGCCACAAACGAAACAATCGGATTAAAATCGAACACCAAATTCACAATAACCTCACTGAACATCTATAAAATAACATTGTATTATCAAATAGAATAACAGTTGTTAGATCAAGGCGTTAATTCTTTATGAAATGTAGGTTGTGTCAGTGCAAAGGACGCATAAGCCAAACAGGGGATATTAACAGAAATAGGCTAATTTCACACCGTTGTTGCGGGTAAAACCAGGTGAGCTCTCATTTAATATTTATAGAAGCATTTTCTTTTTCATAGGAGCAAATTATAGAATGACCCTTTATGAACGCACCTTACATCTTTACAAAAAGGTGGTCTACTTATCTATGATATTGTAAAATTGCTTACATTTATTTATTTAAACATTCTGTATGATAAACATGATCCAAAATGTTGTAATGGCGTATACTAAGTACTTCATTATTGTATAAAATTACCTAATGTTAAATATTAGGTTATAACACTCCCCATTACTGTTCTTTTTACTCAGTCTGAAGTGGCGTGGTAGGTTATTTTCATGTTAAGAAAGTGGGTTAAAAAGCTTATACGGAGCAACATATTTTATTTATTTTGTATCATCATCTCTCGAGCCTTTTCCTAACTATGTTGGGGTCGGCTTCCAGTCTCACCGGATGCAGCTGAGTACCAGTGTTTTATTTATTTTGTGCCTATGTATTTTTGGTTTTGCAACATATTTTAATGTTTATTTGGTATGTTGGTGACGAATTAGATGAAAATCCAGTGGACATAGTTTCAGCTGAGTACCAGTGTATTATTTTGTATCTATGTAAGTTTTGTCTTGCACATATATTTTTGTGTGTTTGAAACGAATTAAAGTGAAAAACCACTGGAAATATTGTAATTTTAGGTTTAGAATGCTGCATTAGGTACCTCTGGGTAATGTTAACCAGGAAACGCAAAGAAGTTCCTTAGGGACTCGGGTGCTTTCGTGGGAAAAATTATACATACTTACTAACACTAGTATGTGAAAATGCCGCTGCTTTATATTCAGAAAACCATCAAAATGCCGAACAATCAACGCTATTCACGAAAAGAGAAATAATAGAATCCTATCTATCTACTCATACTAATATTATAAAAGTGAAGAGTTTGTGTTTTTTGGTTTGCTTGAACGTGCTCAGCTCAGGAACTATTATTCCGAATAACTTTACTTTATTAAAAAAAATACGAACATCGAAATTGAGAACCTCGTCTTTCTGGGAAGTCGGTTAAGAAAAATTTCGCCTCCTAAAAAGCATAGCTTGAAGTTAGTTCGTAAAAAGAAACAGAAGTACCAGGGTGGCAGAAATTATGAGATCTCAAAGCTCAAAGCGTGCTCGTGTACGGCATGCGAGCGTAATTGCTTCCTGTGGGGAAACTCGGCGTGTGAAGAACGACTCTCTCCACCCTGTTGCTACCAGGCTGCTATAAATTTGAAGGAGATGTAATTAAGCCAGCTGTACTCAAACGTCATCGGACTTGAAACGTTTTCTTTGCGTTCCATTTTTAATTTGATTATGTCGTTAAATTCGGTCAAGTACTTTTATTTTGATGTCGTGAATGTTTTTATAGACCTTGTGTGAGTTGTTACTACTTTTATACATTTCTGAAAATTTTCACGAATTTTGGTGCAGAAAGTAAGTACTAAATAAATAAATAATTGTCCCTTTCACTAAGATACGAACAAACGTAAGCTATATTTTTATTACATTAATTTCGGAGCCAGCACATAAAACGGTATTTCTTTTTCATGGTCCATTGGATTGCAGGCTGTAAATGTTATATTTAATTTGACCACAAGCTGTCTGTAGTTAATATTAATTTATTGTTCAGGCTTTCTTATATTGTTTCCAATGCTGAAAGTGCCTTCTGAAATACGTAGCAACTCATTATTACATAGATAGTCACCCATCCACGGATCAACCGCGTCAAGAGTTGCTTAACTTTATGATCGTTCCGTGTAGCTGTTATTTAGCCATGGGCACCTTCGACTCCATTCATGTATGTACCGTAACTTAAATTTTATATCAAAGCTTTACCATCATCATCATCATCTCCCGAGCCTTTTGCCACCTTTGTTTTGGTCGGCTTCCAGTCTCACCGGGTACAGCTGAGTACCAGTGTTTTACAAAAGCGACTGCCTATTTGACCTCCTCAACCCGTGCAACCCAATACCCCTTGGTTAGACTGGTGTCAGACTTACTGGCTTCTGATTACCCGTAACGACTGCCAAGGATGTTCAATGACAGTCGGGACCTACAGTTTAACGTGCCATCCGAAACACAGTCATTGGTAAAACACCAACGTGTTTTTAGAAAATAAATACATTTGGTACCTCTTACAAAACTACGTATGAAGAAGCATCCTTAGTCTATATTTCATAGTTCATTTAAAAGTCTTCACAGTTGGGTAAACGCGAATGCAAAACGACATATGAATTTTGAAATATACCTATCTTAAGAATGTTTGAAAGCAACTACGTTTGCAAACGTTATTTTCTGGTTCCATTACTTTTCTTCTAAGTATTTGTATCTTGTTATTTTATAATTCAACCTGTTTTGCTTATTTGTTGTGATAATAAGCCCTCCAATTGAAACCATATATATACTTACTAATTGAGAGCATAAACAAGCAAGCATTGTTACCATCAACATCGGGAACAGGATCCAAGCTACGGTTAAGGCTCCAGAGACAGAAACCTCCTCCGGTACCACCTTCTGAATCAGTCCCTTGAACCGCCTAATGAGATTTTCAGCACTGCATGAGAAAGAGGCAATATAATGCCAGTATTAAGGTTAAAAAGGGACACTGCATCCATCCTCCGAGGCTTTTCCGAACTATGTTGGGGTCGGCTTCCAGTCTAACCGGATTCAGCTGAGTACCAGTGCTTTACAAGAAGCGACTGCCTATCTGACCTCCTCAACCCAGTTACCCGGGCAACCCGATACCCCTTGGTTAGACTGGTCAAAGGGAAAAGGGACACTGCATGAATAATAATAATTCATACATTGCATTTCGGTGCAGGCTTGTCGTGGCCATAATATTTCATCAAATGTTTTATTCAATGACTTGCTGAAACTTAAACAAACGTTTTTTATTTACTGCATTTTATGTTGTTTAGGGATTTGCACACTTCACTCGGCCGATAGTTCGTTTAGGCTCATAAGTCAGTATGAAGATGAATTACACCTATTTCAAGTTAAACTTATCTACATATTGCCTAAATAATTATGTAAACCTGATAATACATAACACATGCATACTCATGGATATGTATGGATTATCTACCCAACGATATATTGAGTCACAGAGTATGTAATAAACGGAGAGCGAATATTGTGGCTTTCACATGGTAACGAATCTGTCTTATTCAAATTTCAACTTGGAAAGCCTAGTAGGTACAGAGTTAGATTTAAAAGGCTTATAGAACAGGCTATCATTTCTACGAATTTTTATTTAAACCCTTTACATACTTATAAAATCTTTGCGTTTCATAACTCCATGTCTATGAGCCAAATACTGAACGCCAGTTGTTTTAAAGATGACTCAAACATCTATATCTGTCACACTTACTTTAATTGCTGGAATATAGAAAAAAACATTTTTAAATCAAATCACTCTTAAAAAGTAACGTCAAGTATTTTGAGGTACATATGTCTTACTCTTACAACTGTAGGTTTAGGCTATGAAATATTACTGATGGATTGTTCAAAAGAGTTACCGCGGGCCTGGTACATAAAGGGCTGAAAAAGGAACATGGTGGGTTTTAGTCAGCAAGAGTCTGTCAGTCCCTCACGCTGCGCCCAGTGGGAGGGGTCATTTGATGATATCCCATCAGAAAAATAGGTTATGAAATATTAAGACACATTGTGTACTCCATACATTACACACTCCGTGTCTTCGTTAAATCTGCTTTGCATACGTAAAAGATTAAATTAATTCAAGTCATGCATGTTCCCTGGGAACAAGGGTTTACATGTTGCAATGGCTCATCAAATTGATTAGCTCGTTCACTCGGTGGTTCTCATTGTTTTATTATGGAAGTCTTTTGTACTACGATAGGCTGGTTTTGGTAAAGGGTAACTTTGTAGGGGGTATTTTTCGGGGGTATGGGGTATTACAGCTATCTGGTTTAATGTGATATGAAACTGGTAAGGGACATTTTGAAAATTAAGGAAGTTTCTTTTATCTGAATGTAGTTTTAGGTAATTTTAAATTGATCATCATAATTTTTACTAGCTGTTCTTCTCTATTCAACCGACGTCCCGGGAATGCTTTCCCTGCACGGATGTAATATAGCCTATGCAATGCTGGGATAGTGTAACTTCTCAACTGTGAAAGAATGTTTCAAATCGGTTCAGTAGTTTCGGAGCCTTTAGAGTACAAACTTTAGGGTATATTATTATAATAATACTCGTAAACTTTTCCTCAAGTAGGTATATCGGGTGTGTCGTTCACAATCACATTAAATGAATATATGTCGATTAACACATAGAATAAAGAAAAATACGTAAAAAAATTTAAACAAAGTCAATAGAATAAAAATGTGCGCAAATTAGAACACCATACCTATAAAATTTGGTCATTACAAACAACTGAAATTCTCCCTTGAACACTGACAGCTGTCAACTGGTCAAAACATTGGATTGATTGTGACCGACACACCCTGTACTAAATTTATTAACATATCCGTACAAAATTAATAACGGCGTTTTTATAAGAAATTCTGTGAAATTGTTAAACACATAAGCTTTTTACATGATGTATTTGTTCTAAAGCCGGTTAGGGCAGGGTTTGTGAAAACAGAGCTAGTCTTGTTTGCATAGGTTTGCATTATGAAATGTAGTGAAAACATACGGACCAACAGTTGGAACGACATCGCTGCGATTTTTTATTGTTTTCATATTTTAAACAAGCGTACGCACGGGTCGATATTTTAATCAAGTATACATATTTGAATTCGAATTTGTCATAAAAACAAAATTTAATGTTTAAAAAATGTTTTTTTAGTCTATTGTAATTTATTCATAACATTACCTACACATGTATGATACTATGAAATTCGTAGACCGGTAGGTAGGGCAGTAGTTAAATATTACCACTATTAGACCGTCTCGCCAAAATCAAAAAGTCAAATCGGTCAAAAAAACTGGAAAATACACTACAACTGTGTATTTCATTGAATCTACCATTATTATACTAAATGGGTTTCCATCATAAATTGTTCCACAAAACCATTAAGAGTGGGCGCACACTGCAAACTAAATAGTCGGCCGACAGTTGGCCTGATGGTTGGCAATTATTATTTTAAAGAAAATCTTGATGCCTATCAAAGTGTACAGTTGTTCTGATAACGGCTAAATATCTGATCTTTGCTACCATTCATCATCTATGTTCCCAACTATTTTGGGGTCGGCTTCTAGTCTAACCTAAGCACCAGCGTTTTACAAGGTGCGACTGCCTATCTGACCTCCTCAACCCAGTTACCCGGGCAACCCGATACCCATTGGTTAGACTGGCGTCAGACTAACTGGCTTCTGACTACCCGTAACGACTGTCAAGGATGTTCAATGACAGCCGAGACCTACAGTTTAACTTGCCATCCGAAACACAGTAATTGGAGTCCAAGATATACTTACAAAGTTTACAGTCGTTCTGATACCGGCTAAATACCTGATCTTTGTAATGTGCGTACTACCATTCATCTTCATACTGATTTATGAGCCCAAACAAATTATCGGTCGACTAAAAGTTTCCAGTGTGTGTACACTCAAAGTTGGTCGGAAAAATGTTTTTCCATTTCTTTTAGAATAATTCAGACGTTTTTAATTTGACAGACTGTTTGGATGACGGCTGAATTTATTTATGTTATAGTTAGTAATAGCGCTTTAAATAGAATTTAAAAGCATCGCGTTGTGATCAAATTGTGTTTTTCTAGTAAAATGTTTTGTTTGGTTCTATTTATGTAAAAGCGATTATGTCAGTGTTTATTTTGAAATTTTGTGCGAGTTTAGATTAATGGTTTGTGGTTTAACGGGTTCTTTAGCACGTTAGTTTTGTATATTTTATTCAATAAGATATGTACTGTATGTATGTATGTAATACATATAACCCACGATTATGTTTTTATAAGGTTATACTGCTAAAATTGATTATTATTTTACTTAAAAAGTTATTGTTGAGGTAGGTCTAATTGAACTCAATATCAAATGGTATACCTTTTTTCCTGTTTCGGAAGGTACGATAAACTGTAGGTCCCTACTGTAATTTGAACATCTTTGGTAGTCGTTACGGGTGGTTAGAAGCCAGTAAATCTGACATTGAGTCTTACCTGCAGGTATTGGGTTGCCCTGTGGGTTGAGAAGTTCAGACAGGCAGTTGCTCCATGTAAAATACTGGGAAGCCGAGATGATGTGTTTTTAATAATTTTTCACCATGATATGTTAAAGGTTTTTTGATGATGTGTTTTTTAGCAGCTAACGTGCACGTGGCAATAATAATCCCGTATGTTTTCAGTTGGTATTCTAGTAACATAATACTGAGCTGTTGAATAGGGTTTCTCTAGTGGAATACATTTAATATTCTCTTTGTAGTAATCGCGGTATCAGGGTGAATGTAGGCCTTCGTTACAAATTTACCTAGGGCTGAATGAATGTACTTGGTGGTAGAATTAAGATTTGCAAAACAATTATAATTTGTGAAATAACTAAGTCAGATTAATACACTGTTTATGATGTGAAGCACCGGATTTCCAATTGCTTCCTTTGGTATTCGCGTTGATTCGCCCACGAAGAAAGCACTGTTGTCGCTTAGAGCGATCTCTTGCATACTATAATATTTTTTGTTTACCTAAAACTACTGGACATAAAATAATATGAGCATACAACCCTCTGAATTGAACCTCTTTTTTGGAATGTTGGTTAAAAACTACTGATACTTCAAGTTCAACCTTATAGTAATAAAAATATTTGAGAGGAAGAAAGGAGAAATAATTATACAAGTAAATCAGGTAAGCAATTTCGTTACAAAAATATTTCACACGCATTTCGTGTGTACAATCTAAGATTTTGAACAAAAACTCTTAGTCACGCATTATTATTGTGATTTTAACTAAAACCTTGTTGGTACGGTTTTATAACCTACTTAAAACCTCTTTATGTAATCCTTTTTGTATTTACAAAACTGATTATAACTTAGTTACTTTTACTTTTGAGAAATTATGTAAAAGGTACGCGGAAGGTTCATTCAAGAATTTTTGACCTTTGTTTAAATAACACAACCGAGCTACATATTAGCAAGTTGGTTCTAAGCTACGAATTCGTAGCGCACGTAGCGGGATTGCTACGCCGTAGCGACAAGGCCTACGTATAATCTTAACTTAGTTCGTTCTTTGCTATAATCTATAATTTTATACTAATATAATTATGAGAATGTGATAAATGAGAAATTCCGATTTGCTAGTGAAACCGCGAAATAAAGCTAGTATATTTATAATTTTTCTTCTTGTCTCTGCAAAGCAAATTCCTTTACATAAATATTTTTAACTTGCCAACTGACAAATACGTCCCATAATTTTATAGTTTTTGCATTTTCCTTTAATATATTCAAAATCTTGGTGATCTATCGACTTGAGCGCTGGATTATGTAAAGTGGGTTCCGTGGCAAATATTTATGATTTGTGCGAGACCCAATCCCGGGTAATAATATAGGTGTCATGGAGAACAAACTGACTAGCGGAGGTGCCATAACGGAAAATCTCCTAAGAAAAATTACTGTCAAGAACTGACAAAGAAAGTTACTGTCTCCAACCTATAGAACCCTCCCTTTTTGTAATACCAAAATCGTTGACAGATGTCTCAATGAACCCGACCATCTAATTAGTTCACTAGTCAATTTATCATTTTGGTCATGCCCGCCGTACTTATTTGACCTGGCAGAAGGCTTCTGACCTACCTACATTATGGTATCTCCGCTATCTTTCCTTACTCCGTGATAGGTATATTGACGAAATTCTCTTCGTAACAGATATATATATAGAGATATATGGAGCAGATGGAAATATTGGAATATTATATAATATGTACATTTGTGGTTTATTTGGAGGCTCAAATCGTGATCAAATAGGATATTAAGTCAGTGGTGCGTGGATACTGTGCTATATTTTTGAAATCCCAACTAATATTCTAAATGTGAGTTTTATTTAAGTACTAGCTTTCGCCCGCCGCTTCGCCCGCATGGAGTTCGGTTATATCGCGTTTCCAAGAGAACTGTTCAAAAGCCCGGGCTTTTAGATTTTATAGAAACTATCCTATGTTATTTCTCAAGGTCAACTCTATCTCTGTACAAAATTTTATTAAAATCAGTTCAGTGGTTTAGACGTGAAAGCGTAACAGACAGACAGAAACACAGACAGACAGTTACTTTCGCATTTATAATATTAGTAGGGATATTAAAAATATTGGTTTGCTATACTCTCGTGGTATGTATTTATTTAGACTTTAATTGGGTTGGTAACAGTGCGAACTATTGCTGTAATATTATAAAGCGACATTGTCTGGAAGAGATCGCTCTTAGCGATAAGACCGCCCTTTATGTCACCTACTTTAACTAGATTAAGATCAAAAATGTAAAATTAGTGTAACTAATAAAGAATATCTAACTACTCTGAAAAAAAATGATAAAAAATTAAACTAATGATTTTTTATTGATTATAAGTACTCAATCCTTCTCCGTGTGAGAGGAGGCCTGAGCCCAGCAGTGTACGCATGAGGTCCGCTCGCTTGCAGCACGCGGGCGGCGAGTCGAGTTGTGTGGAAGCGGCAAGCACGCTCACTGCTCTCCGTGCTGTTGCGGTGCCGCTATAATGTGCCATAACCTTAATGGTCAAATCGTCAGTTTATTTAGGCACAGTCCATTTGTCTAAACAAATGACGGTATCGTTCGATTTCCTACGGATTGCGGCTTAATTATTAAAAAACAATGGATTGGAACACGCAACGCTGTTGGAAACTAATTGTATCTCGACGCTTTTATTGTAATGTAGGTTTTCTGTGTTGGACCTAAATGTTGGTGATAAAACTGGTTTGGACTGGTTATTTTTACCTATATTGTAGGATTATACTCTATTGTAGGAATTAAGGTCTTTGAAAAGTATGCTCTAGCCAAAAAACCATTTTTGAGATCCACTAAAATACCGACAGGTCTCGTCTTAATTCAAAGTCAAAGTATTTTTTTTTATTTCATATAGACTAAAAACTCAATTATTCTATACCATTCCAAACGAATACAAAGACATCATTGTTAGAATAACTTCGAGAACAAGATGGAAGATAGGCCGGCTGCCAATACAATTTTTTGTTACAATATGTAGCGAAAAGGTGAAAACATTTTGTGTTTTTTCGAAATAAACCTTATTTTTCGGACATTATTTACTGTCATTAACATCAAATTAATAAGCTCTAGAGAACAAAAAGTAAACAATGAATGGTCATTCTTTATTCATCATCATCATCAGCCTTTTTATCGTCCAACTGCAGGGCATAGGCCTCCTCTCACACAGAGAAGGATTGAGCATTAATCACCACGCTTGCTCAATGCGGGTTGGTGATTTCAGACTTAATAGTCCAGATTTCCTCGAGATATTTTCCTTCACCTTCTAATCAGCTATTTGTGTCTCATATACACTTAGAAAGTACATACAAAACCAACGTAGAAAAATTGCAAGACTTATCATCCTAGATTATTGAATTATAACTAATTATTTCATGAAATTGTTTTAACTAGGTTCTTAGTTCAGCAAACAAACGTTGGCCAAAATATTGGTGGAAACATCACCAATTTAACATAGCCAGCTTTTTCCTCCGTCGACGAAACCACATTATTAATTAGCTTGCTTTTATGCGACCCTGGTAACTTGTCGCAAACAAAATTTGACTCTATACCGTTAACTTAAAGTTTATTTTACTTAGTTTGTTTTGTTATTTTACTTAGAAGTGGGAACGCAGGTGGCAACACGACTAATGAGAAGTTTTAATATAATTAATTGCGTTTTTTATAGACATGGAACATTTCATGATAAATGTAGGTTAGGTTTAGCATGATTTCGGCTAGTTTTGATGTCTGGGCTAGGTTTCGTGTTCGACTTTGATAAGGTTATGTAATTATTTTTTGGTTTGAAACATGAAACACTATTATAACACTATACGTATTTATTTTGGTTGATAATGAATGATACATAAATTATGTACATTATATGTATGCTCTGAATTCAGCTGTTGTATGAAACTTGGATAGGCAGTGTCGATTTTGATCGTACGTTTTTCAATCATCAGTAGCAACTAGCTTAATTCAGGGCACCTGAAGTTATCTGACCAGTGCTATATTTAAGTTACCCGACATTTATTTATACTAATATAATAAAGAGTATACATATTGCTGTTTGTTTGCTCACACTTCAAAGGCTACGAAACGACCGATTAAAAAAATATTTACAGGGTAATAGATACACTTAGGGTATATTAGAGGCGGGTGACTCCACAGGACACCGTTTAGTTATATAAGTATAAATACATATAGATAAGTATAGATATAAACAGTGGCTTACAACATTAAATGTAAGCTAAACCGTCTAGTTATCTATAAATGAGTACAATACAAACGAATGAATATGTGTTGGGACGTAACAGAACTTTATCTGTTACATTCCACTTCGGTTAACACAAGAGTTTAGGTATTAGAAACACAATCCTTACTAATCTACACTAACATTATAAGGCTGAAGAGTCTGTTTGTTTGTTTGAACGTACTAATCTCAGGAACGACTGGTCCTAGTTGAAAAAGTCTTTAAGTGTTAGATAGCCTATTTATTAGCTAGATTAGCTAGTAAGTATTATAAATACGAAAGTAACTTTGTTTGTCTGTCGCGCTTTCACGGGAAAACTAAAATCTACTGAACCTATTAAATAGGTAGACAAAAGTTCTAGAATCTCAGACAAGTCATACTTAGGCTGTTTTTATCCAGGTGCGGGAATAAATTGTATTATGCTTTAAGAGGAAATAATTAAATAGATATCATAATAAATGTTATATTCTATCGGAGTTGTAACAAAAGACGGTTAGCGAGCCATTACTATTGTTGGACAAGCATTGTTTCAATGATCGGAGTTCTATGTCTTTGTTTTCTTCTCATTTTCTATTGAAAAACACCATAGCATTATGGAATTAAAAATGTTGCATGATATGCATGGCTTTGAACTGGAAGTGGCCTGGGCCACTCCCTTCCCTAAACACATCAATAAATACTCTAAAATTCATATAAACTAGTCTGCTACTTAGAACACAGATAATACTAAAAAATATAAATCTAGTGCTAATTTAAGTTAATTGTGCATTTAAAATAGATAAAACTATCAAATTATTGTTAAACTTAGTTTTGTTCTCGTGTTCGTGACGACGTTTGCAATTTCAAACAAGTTTATAATCAGCTGTTCAATGTGCCGGCTGTCAAAAGGATAAAGTTTGAATATTACTTCAAACCCGGGGAGTATAGTGTTTTTATTTTAATTACATTGTAGTGTACACAACATTACACCAACAATACACGCAACCCAACGCAATACACGGCTCATTGTTATGAGCTACTGTCATTGCATTGCACACCGGCATAGTTAGTGTCTCATTCTGCCTTCAACTTGTGAAAACAGAATTGAAGACGATAACGTTCGCCTACAACACACAATAACATTACAAATTACACTGCCACCAATCAATTTTTCTGTAAAACCTTGACATTGCTGACCTACAAGATTGTACTATTTGATTGACCTATTTACAAATTCCCAACTTTGTATATGTTGTTTGCCACACTTATGTTTTAGCCTAGCATTTTGCATAAATGTGTAATCAATATCTAATTGTTGCGAACCTTCCATATCTCATACTTTCCACTTTCTTTATTTAAAAATAAATAAAAAACTTACCCTCCATTTTGATAAAAAAAATATAATCTTATAGTCCACTTCTATATTTTACAAATTTCATAAATCCCTATCCCTTTACAGTCTACTTCCCTTGTTCACTAACACACTCATCAACATCTTTAAAGCTATTTTTTCACTTTTTAGATACTAACAATACAACAATTAGAGATGATGACGCGCAGAGCCACAGTCAAAGACATGGAAGAAAAACTCAGAGCTACACTGAGGGAACTCGAGTCAACTAAAACCTTGTGCAAGCAGTTACTCCAAGAGAGGGATGACAGTGAAGTCGAAGTGAAGAATATAATCGACAAAAATACCTCCCTCAAGAGTGAGTTGGCCGAGCTGCACATACAGTACATGGATGTGCTCGACCAGCACACTCAGCTTCAACAAGAGATGTCCTCGTTCCATCAGTGCAGTGACACCCATGAAGTGGCTTTACAGCGCATCACAGAATTAGAACAGGAGTTATGTAATGCCCATAAGGCTATATCTGTACTAGAATGTGGTAAGATTAGTGAACAGGTTACTAATACTTGCAACCTATTTGATGAGTTAGTTGCCTGTAGGTCAAACAAGTTGCCTTGTAAGTTAGCTGAAACTATTGATTTGACTGGTGATGATACCATTCCAATATGTCCTGTAGTTATGAGTCATAATAAATTAAAAAAATATATTAAAATCAACAAGTTTATTAGACGGTCAAAGAGATATTTGAAAAAACAAAATCTCTTAAAATTAAACATTTTACTTAGAAAGGACCGTGTTAGCTTAACAAAGACACTAAGTTCCTGTACTGCTGAATTAGAATATTGTAAATCTATGTATGAGATGGAAACTCAGCATCTTCAACAAGATTTAAAATACAAGGAGTCTTTGCTAAAGGATATTTTTAGTAAATATGAGTCTTCTCAAGAACAACTAAGCAAGCGGTTATTTGAGGCAGTGGAGCTGATGGACCTGGTGAAGTCCAACACGGAGAGGTATGAGTCTCTGACAAATAGCCTTTCATGTGATGTTGCAAGCCAACCATCACCTTCAATACCATTGTCTGAAATATCTGTGCCTACACCTGCTATAGAGAATATTCATATAGAAAAATTTAATACTTTGCTTTTCACAGATGCATTGGGTGCTGGCTTTGGAAAAATTTTACACAATTACCTTAGCCATCAGTTTACCAATCACAGTTACCATGACATAACTTTTAAGCAAATTGTTGAGAAAATTGGCAGTACAAAATTAGATAGTAATTCTATAATAGTTCTGTTGTTAGGTAGTAGTTCTGGAACAACAAAAGAGGACATTGTGAAGGGTATTGACACCTTACTTAGTTTAAACATTGGAAAGTTAATGTTATGTGCTTTCCCTTATTCTGATAGTTTTTCAGAATACCAAAATAAGTGTATATTTAATTTAAATAATACATTACACATGTTGACATGTTGTCATAGTGACAAACTTTTATTTTTTGATACTAATAAGTTTATTAGTGATTTTACTTTGATTAAGGGAGCTGTATCTGTTCCTGGTAGTTGTAGACATACTATTGCTATGTTGATAGCATATAATATTGACAATATTATATCTAATATAATGAAATGTAGGTTAGGGGACGAGGGTATGCTGTATAGTTATACTAACAGCACACTGATAGATTGTTGTATGATGACGTCATGTACGAAGGGGGGTCCACAAATACTATCTACCACCACTACCACCACCACCACCAATATGTTAGAACATTCTAATCATATTGAACACGCCGGTGGCATAGATTCTTCTATGCAAGTTATATCATTTGTGGAGAAAACTCCTGATATAAATAATTTAAACTAATTATTAAGACAACAGAAGATATTCCAGTATTTAATAATTTTAAAGATAGAAGCAAGTTATCTTCTGGCGACTTAGTTAATTACAAAAATCACAGGAATGAGCAACATATTTTAAAACTTTTCAATCAAAATATTCAGAGTTGCTCTTCTAAACTTCTTGAAATAGAATTAGTATTAGAACAAACCAAGTTTGATGTAATTTGTATTACAGAACATTGGCTGAAAGATTATCAAGTAGAATCTATAAATTTTGAGAATTATTGTGTAGCTAGTTACTTTAGCCGGAAATCCATGATACATGGTGGCTCCTTAATATTAGTCAAAAATCATATTAAATATAAAGTAAGAAAAGATATAGTTGATATGTCAGTGGAACATAATATTGAATTGTCCTGTGTTGAGCTAGATAAGCATGTGATAGTGTGTGTCTACAGACCACCGCAACACCAGAATCTTTGTGTATTTGACTCTGTCATGGAAGATGTCTTGAAAAAAGTCAGTAGCAGTAGTAAGTCAGTCATCATATGTGGTGATTTCAATATTAATATTTTAGAAAATAATATTATAAGTTCGAGTTTTTTAAATCTTTTCAAATCATTTAATTTGCATAACGTTTTTGAAGAACCTACTAGGGTAACACCAACTACTGCTACTTGTATAGACAACATTTTTTGCAGCTGTGAGTACCTGCATAAGTCCATAGTGAATTACTTGCCATCTGATCACAGTGGACAAGTGATCACTTTCCACACTTACTCTCCACCAGAGAAAACAAAAATAAATTTTAGAGAATATACTTCAAAAAAAATCGATAAACTAAATCAGACTCTAGCTGATAAACTGTGTGTACATAGCTTCAATCTTAAAAATCCAAGTGATATTTATGCCGATTTTTTCTCTGTATTAAACGACCAATTCAACTTAGCTTTTCCAGTCAAAACTAAAATTATTAAATCTAAGTTCTTATTTAGTGACTGGGCAACCCCGGGTATTCGTAAAAGTAGAGAAAAGCTGTTTGAACTTTATGGTTTAAAGCCTTATAACGCCGATCCAAGTTTCCGTGACCACGTCTCAAAATATTCAAAAATATTTAAAACCGTTTGTAAACAGGCAAAATCTATTCATATTAGAAATAAAATAAAATATGCTGATGATAAAATAAAAACTACTTGGACAGTAATTAACAACGAAACAGGGAGACGAAAAGTTCGAAAAACTGATTTAAGTCTAGAAACTGATAAAGGTCCCATCAGCAGTAACCTTGAAGTAGCTCAAGAGTTTGAAGCATTCTTCACTAAAATACCTTTCGAGACGACAAAAGCACTAAATTCTTCCACCACCGTGTCTATCGATCTACTCAAAAAACATGTTAAACCATGCTCTTTACTATTTAAATTTCAACATACCAGCCCCGAGGCTATTATTAAAGCCTTTAAAGATCTTAAAATAAAATCAACAGAAGATCTGTGGGGTATGTCTGTCAAGGTATGTAGGTCAATTATTGAAACAATTGCACCTTATTTAACTTACATATTTAATGTTAGCGTAGACCAAGGCGTGTTTCCTGACTTAATGAAACACAGCAAAGTAGTTCCTTTATTCAAATCGGGAAATAGTAAGGAATCGAATAACTACAGACCCGTTTCTGTCTTGCCGGTTCTCAGCAAGGTATTTGAAAAGTTGATGCTTGAACAGATGTTGCGCCATTTCAATAAAAACTCCATCTTTCACAAAGAACAATACGGTTTCACTAAAGGTCGCTGTACAACCGATGCTGGTGTAACTTTGATCAAGCACATCTTTAAGGCTTGGGAGGAAGCTGAAGACTCTATTGGAATCTTCTGCGATCTCTCAAAAGCGTTTGACTGTGTAAATCACGAAACGCTTTTGCGAAAGCTAGAGCATTACGGAATAAGAGATACTTCTCTCCAGCTGTTAAAATCTTATCTAAATGGTCGGCAACTTAAAGTTCAAGTAAACGGCGTAAATTCACGAGGTTCAGTGATGGCAATGGGCGTACCACAAGGTTCTATATTAGGTCCGTTCCTCTTTTTAGTTTACATAAATGATTTGCCCTACTTATTTGATAATCAACCTAAAATGGTGTTGTTTGCCGATGACACTTCTCTTATTTTTAATATTGATCGACGTAGACGTACCTTAGACGACGTAAACAATTCCATTATCCAGGTTCAAAATTGGTTCAACGCAAATAACTTGGCTCTTAATGAAAAAAAAACAAAATGCATTCGATTTTCATTGCCAAATGTAAAAAGTAGTGAATGTGACATTATACTTAATAGTGAAAAACTAGAATTTATAAATCAAACAGTTTTCCTGGGAATCACTCTTGACAAAAAACTACAGTGGGGACCCCACATTACATCTCTTGCGGGTCGTCTTAGCTCGGCCGCCTATGCTATTAGAAAGATGAGGCAGCTAGCGGACGTAGAAACAGCTAGACTGGTATATTTTAGTTACTTCCACAGCATCATGTCGTACGGCATTCTGCTGTGGGGACGAGCTGCTGACATTGAATGCATATTTATCTTGCAAAAGCGAGCTGTCAGAGCTATGTACAACTTACGTAGTCGTGAATCTCTTAGGGAACTGTTTAAAAAAATTAATATCATGACCGTACCTTGCCAATTTATTTATGAAAATATCATGTATGTTAGGAAAAACTTACATTTGTTTGAAAAAATATGTGATAGACATAATTATAATACTAGAAATAAAAATAAGATAGCTATCCCGCAGTTTAGATTATCTAAAGTACATACATCTTTCATGGGATATTGTGTCAAATGTTATAATAAAATACCAGACAACATTCTGGAACTAAATGACATGCGGTTTAAAACTCATATAAAGGCCACACTTTGTAAGCAAGCATATTATAAATTAGAAGATTACATTCAAGATAAAAATGCTTGGAAACATGCTGGTCCTGCTCCATAGGACATACTGACAATATCTAATTAATTAACAAATTAAAATTACACCAGCAAATAAAATTGTATTCATCTTTTGATTATTTGTTTGTAACTTTGTACCAAAATATAAACCAATTTGTAAATGTGAACACCATGTAGCATTTTAATTGTCACTTTATCCTCATTTGTCTTTGCGATTCTACATGATCTTCGCATGCTTTTACTGTATGTATCAATACATACAAATTGTAATACTATATTATTTTTAAAAAGAGTAACCATGGAGTTTCTTGCCCGTTCTTCTCCATAGGAAGCTACTTTTGGAATGGGCAACTAGAATCAAACTTAGTTATAATTTTGACGTTCATAAGTGCTTGTAAAGGCCTAAATGAAATAAATGATTTGACTTTGACTTTGACTTTGACTTTACTAAACCTACTGTTTTTAATCTGTGGCTTCCTTGGCACGTGGCCCGGGCATCCTCGTGTATTACATTAATCATCCTTAAGGGCCTTAACATACTAGTGATTCGCGAGCGGCAACAGAGCGGAGCGAATACTTCGCGAACACAGCGTTGCCGTAGAGAAAACAGCGGATTATTCTTCAACTGGACACACTAGACTGGACATACTTGTGTCCAGTTGGTGAAACTCAAAATTTTTACATTTAACATTTCGACAACTGGACACGTCAAGAGTTTCACTAACTGGACACGGATGAAAATCTTGGCATGTCCAGTTGACGAAATTTAAATGCACGAATTTTGTCACCAACTGGACAAAAGTGTACGTGTATCGAATCCGGTCTAGTGTGTCCTGTTGAAGTCTAAAGGTGCGTACGGATTGCGCGTACCCTGGTACGCGTACTCAGTTTACGCGTATCCGGAACGCCTAGTCCATACCTGCAGCTACGCGTTCACTCTTGGGGTACGCGTACCGCGCGAGCCAACTCGCAGCGCGAGCCACCGTCAGTCGGTTTTTGGTTGCGCGTCAAAGAGGACGCACGCGGCCGGCTACGCTATATTTGGACGGCAAAATGAATAAACACGCGTGTTCTTCGAGTTTCAATAATGAAAATATTATTAGATTGATTCAACTTTATGAATTTCACCGGGTCTTGTGGGATAGCACACTAACTGATTATCGAAATAACGATTTACGCCGAGATGCATGGAAGGCAATTTCAATTGAACTGCACATTCCAATAGGTGCATTAAAAAAAAGATGACAACTTTATTAGCAATAAATAGAAAAGTTTGTCGGAGTCATGGCGAATGACTGGGGCTCGCGGAGCGCTCTGGATCGATTGACCTCGCGTACAGGTTCGCGGCGGTCCGTACAGGAGCTGTACGCGTATCCAATGTACGCGTGGACAGTGTTTCCCAACTACGCGTAACACAGGTACGCGCAATCCGTACGCACCTTTATGTGTCCCGACAAATAACCCAAAACAGCGGACGCTTGACAAATTCGCACCGTTTTCGTCGCGTATTTGTAGCATGACGTACTAAACAAAATCGCTGCGCACCCGTTACGTACCTACATAATTCGTTGCGCTTTTAAGACGGTCGCCAACCAAATGCACTAATATGAGCCGGCCCTAACTCTGCATACGGCAAGCAGCTTAACTTTCAGTGTGATAAAGTGGCGCCACTAGAGATAATAGATTTTTTAAAGTAAGAAATGTCACGTAAGGCAGGAAGATTTTTCATGTGCTATTATGATAAGATCTTCTTCCTGCTCTCATCCTAATTTATTTGGGGTCAGCGCAATATGTTTCATTCCTTTCTGTCACAGGGACAAACATTCACTCCTTACTTATTCATTAAATTATGATTATGATTTCTTGCAGCCAGCTAAGTCTATACTTCATATAATAAAGAGAATTTTTGTTTGTTTGTTCGTACCCTAAAGGATGCCAAAACACTGAACCGATATGAAAAATTCTTTCGCTGTTAGAGAGCTACAGTCTTCTTTAGTAACATAGGCTATATTTTGTAGGGTAATAGTAAGTATAATACATATATCGAAGGATCCTGAAATCCGTTCGAGTGTGTAAACTAAAATGAGAGTGGATTTGAACCCGTTCTTCGTGAATAATGTGACAGGGGTTCTGTTCAAGTGTAGGCCGAACTACTCCGTTAACGATTTCTGATTAAGTGTACTCATATTATAAGTGCGAAAGTGGCTGTTTGTCTGTCACTATTTCAAGATTTAAATGTGAATCGGTACAGGCCTGAGAGAGGACGTGAACTACATTTTATCGGGTGCAGGGAGTTGTTTCCCCGGGCTGGGACCGCGGGTAACAGCTAGTATACTAAGATATAAATGTATGTAAGAGACTATACATAGTTTGTGTGAATACCATTATTTAGTTTTTCGGTATCTGATCGCTAAAACTATCGGCCGACTAGAACTAGTGTGCCTAAAATTGACAAGACAATCTTAATGTAATTAGTAGATAATACATTATACATGGTACCTTCTATTAAACCTTCAAAAAAATCGGTACCTACTAACATTTTATCATCCAAAATCTATTCCAAAATTTCAATAAAATGAAGTCGTAAAACTCGGCTCTATATATCAAAAACAAGTTCCAACTCAATAGAGCTTAAGTTAACGATCACATCATACTTGAGCGCAGTTTAAAACTTGGTAAACTTGCTGCCAAGATAACTGCACCAATTCCGGCCACTAAGTAGCAAGGTGGTCTATTTATTTGCACACTAGGGTATGAACATACTCATGTCAGATATTAAAATTTGCCTTTTTTGCTGGCATGTGGGTTTTAAGTTTTTGTAATTAGTGCAGAGGAGGTCATGATGTTGAAAACCGAGCGACTCTTTGCGCTCGGGATTGATCGCTCATTGCGCCCAATTTTGCTGTGAGCGACGAAAATCCTAGTCATCATCATCCTCCTGCCCTTATCCCAATTTTATTTGGGGTCGGCGCAGCATGTTTTCTTCTTCCATACGCTTCTATCTGCCGTCATCTCACAAGTAACATTCTTTCTTACCATATCTACTTTCACACAATCCATCCATCGTTTCTTTGGTCTTCCTCTTCCACTATATCCGTCCACGTTCATACTCATTACCTTCCTCACAACATGACTCTCATTCCTCCGCATCACATGTCCATACCACGACAGCCGGTTTCCACGCAGTTTTTCTGATACCGGCGCTACTTTCAAACTTCCTCTTATATACTCATTCCTCACTCTATCCATTCGCGTAACTCCACACATACCTCTTAACGAAAATCCTAGTGTGTAATGTATAAGCCCAAAGTGAGTTAGTGAGTGTGTTATCCCAAAGCTGGGAAAAGGCTAGATGACTAGGTGCCTAACAGCGCTTTCGCACTAAAGAAACCTACCCTAGAGTAACATTTTTTTTTACTTTTCCGTCTGTTTAGGTATATTTTTTTACAAAAAAACAATCAAAGATGATAAAACTCGGAGAAACACTATCAAAAGTACAAAACACGTAAAAATCTTCAAGGAATCCACAAATAAAAGTTGGAAGACCCATTAAAGAATGGGCAGTTAACTAACAACCATTCGTTCGTTCCGATTATCGCAGCCGTTTGATAGCAAACGGCTGTTTAATGGTTTAAGTGGTAAAGCGATGTTGATTGTTTTGACAATTTGGCTTACAATAGACCGCCTGATAGATGGTATAAACTATTTTGAACCTGTTTACAAATACTACAAATACGTTGCTTTGCTACCGCGTGAACGGTTGCCGGGGTATTATAGCGAGGTTGATCTATACTATAGATCGAGATAAATAATATTTCGCAGTTCTGAAGTCAGACATTTGTTGCCTTGTTCTAGTGGGGCTTATCAGGTCCAAAGCCGACGTTGCGGGATTGTTTGAAAGAGTTACCGCGGCCCTAGTAGGTACATAAAGGGCTGAAGAAGGAACATGGAGGGTTTAAGTCAGTAAGAGATTGACACTTCCTCACGCTGCATCCACTTTTGATGATTTCCCAAGACTGCCTCGCAAATGCGCATAGATGTTAGATTTAGATAAAAACTAACAACTTGTACTAGGAGTACATAAACAGTAGACAGTTGCGTGGTATCTCCTCTTCCATAATCATTGCCAACTAGAAATTCCTTCATTACGTAAAACGCGATCAAGGTTATAAGGAGGAGGCCTCGATTTTTATTAAAAAGTACAGACAGCTCCGTTTTCGCGAACGTCGTGATGGATTGGTTACCATTAATTATTTCCAGCTTATCATTCATCTTTTAGTTCATCGTTCAATTTTAGCAATTCATCGCTTTGTGATTATGAGAGCCTAGTACTTTCCTATTTGCATGAGCAATGGTATTTTGCTATGTAACCGTTTCATATCATAAAATATGGTATTTCTTTTATTCAATCCATATCAAAAAGTAATCTAGAAGATATTAATTACTTTACTAATGACGAAATTCTTATTTCTCAATTTCTTTGGTGTTTTCCCCCTTGCTCATTGTAATCGGCAAACAATTGCTGCCTAATGTTCCATGCCCCATGCATTTACCATTAACGCCCCATATAGCTAACGTGGCTTCATCTGATTATAGTTTTTTTTTTTTTTTTTTTTTTTTTATTGTTTATTATTCCATTCCACAATTCAGTTTCTATAACTAATAATCGCCAAACTGCTGCAGCAGTTTGCAGGCGTTTCGCTCATTAACATAATTACTTACATGTAGAATGTCTAAGAATACTAAATAAATATCCATTTACATACACACTCCCTTATGTATTACTATGTTTTATCTATTATAGTATATAACTTAGTTACGTAACATAACTACTCCGTTGGATGTTGGAAAGTTACGATAGCATTTGTGGGAAGATAAATAAATGGATATAAGGAGTACCAATAATAGTTAGTGTAGACCTGGTCAAAGAATACGGTCTTAAAAGTATGAAATCAATCACCAGTATAAGGCCTGTGCTCTGCATTGGGGCAATAAAACGGCTGATGATGTAGAATTGTAGATAAATGGTTGGTTATGAAATAGTTACTCATTGTCTGCAGCCTCTTTAAAGAGAAACCGTCATTGGCTTGTTAACTTGTCTTAATAATGAATTCCGAGTATTTTGAACAATACGCCACAAGTTCAACTTTCTACAGGTATTACTATATTTGTTCAGCATACAATGACAATGTCCTCATTTCGTCGTTACCTGCACCAAATGTTACGTCTTACAAACTAAACTTTTTAATTGTTTACGCACCGCCCAACTTCAGAAACTTGCCCAGTCCTGTTCCGAAGTCTCGAACAATGTCGTTCGTATAATGAGGGCAGCAGAAGTTCAAGTCCATTGTGATCGGGTACCAAGTTTGCAGCGCCAAACTCGTGCCGTGATGAGGGAAATTCATTTCGTGGCTGTCTTTTGTCTAGTCCGCGCATTGTTAAGGGTTTGTACAGATGTGTTCGATATCTGGGTCTTGTTCTCTTTGGTTTTATGTTTGCCTGGTACCTGGATGTTGACCGGTTAGCTTTATCTAGGTTTGTTGTTTAACGGCCAGTTTCTTCATCAAAAGTTAAAGTTAAAGTAATGTCTAAAGTAAAAGTAACGGTCAAATTCGTTTTTTCAAGGCTAAAGTGACAGCAAAACTAATAGAAAAATTTAATTTGACCGTAACTTTAACTTTAGACATTACTTTGACTTTTACTTTGGCTTTAACTTTTGATGAAGAAACTGGCTGTAGGTTGGTTTTCTGTGTGACTGGATTTGTTTGTTTTGGACCAGCGTACTGATAACAGTAGTTATACTGTTAGTAACGGTTTTGAAGGTTTCATTATCAGGATCTCTGTAAGATTCTGCCAAAACATTCAAATTTACTTTCACATGAACACCAACTCATTGAAGGAACGGTTCTTATAATGTAAACAAAGATTTTATTGACTGACTTTGCAAAACTATGTCAAAAACAATTTTTCAGCTACTTTCTAAAGCCGTGTAAATTTCAGTTCATCAATCCGTTTTATTTGTGATTCTTTGTTTCATCTGAGATCAGAAACAGCATCGCGTTTGATCGCGAGGACTCAAATGACACGTTGGCTCAGTTCCAAGTTTACAAACGTAGTGTTCCGGGCTCCATTCCCGTTTGGGAACTATTGTATGTTTCAAATGTGGTCGAGGGCATGTGTTTATTACCGCAACGTTTGTTAATGGCTTATTAGTTTACTTATGACGGCTTTAATACGTGCGTTTGCGCTGCTGACTTTGTGCTCAATTTTGCATGCTCTAATATTAGGCATGAGAAAGTAGCTGAGAAAGTCTGTCACGTCAAAACTAGTGATCCTATTTATATAACGTTAGTTACATAGATAGTTTACAGTTTGAGAGAGAACATGAGCTACTTTTTATCCAGTTGCCGAAAGTAGTTATTTCTTGACGCTAAGCTAATCTTTATCTACTTATACTAAAATGATAAAAATAAAACATTTTTTGCTTGATTGTTTGTACCCAAATGCTCCAAAAATGTGAACCGATTTAAAAAATGCTTTCACTGTTGGAAATCTACGCTATTTCCGAGTAACATAGGCTATATCCGGGTTCGTTAAGCATTTCTTTCTTGTAGCTGTTAATACTACTTCGAATAGCTAGAGTAGGTACTCGTATAATATGCTTGTTTTCTAACTTACTAACACATACTCCCATTATTATGTGCTAGAAGTAAATTATACAAATGTGCACTACACCAGCTGGTGTGCAAAGTTTTTCTCCGAGTTATTACGAGTTTGCAACTCTGGGCTGTTAACCGTAGTTCTGCACGTTGTAAATCATTTGTGTTTATGGAAGAAAAATGGGCCTAGCACTACTGTAAGCACGTTTTGAGTAAGTAATACAACTTATAAATTAATAAATATTATTAAGCTAACGAGTTTGTTTGTTGGTTTGCTTGCTTTGATGCGCTTATCTCAGGAACTAATAGATAGATTTGAAAAAATCTTTCAGTTAATATAGAGTATAGACCATTATTAAAGACTACAGGCTACTTTTATTACGTACTCAGCTTAAAAGTATTTAATGTAACGCTCTAAACTATCACTGTAGCAAATTGCTGTAGATACATATATTGGTTTAGTAGTTTCGGTATGAAAGCAAGTCAGTTATTATACGGATACTTTAGCATTTATAAAATAAATAAAGATATATAACAAGAAAACTCGCTGTCATTATTATTCCAAAAAAGTTTCTACTAGCAGAACTTTTAAAATATACTCTTCATATCCTACTGAAAAAATACTCAGAATTCCTAGTTACGGAATCAAGTAATATTATACCCGGCACGACATTTAGTCATACAATCTCAGAACTTAATATAACTTGGAAAAAACTTGTTTTCAAAGATATTAAACCTTTTCCTGCTTTACGAGTAACAGTCCTATAGATACAAACGTCTATAGATAGATTTATTTTTGTGAGACGGAAGCAACAAATCGAAATATGGGAAATTTAATCGAAGTTTCGAGAGTAATTTTGGACACGCATAAGATGGTTTATAGCGATGTAAGTAAATAATAGATAATAAAGAAATCCTAATAGGTAGAACGATTAATGAGAAGGGCTAAAGTTACCTACAAATCCTGTGTGACTTTGGGATGTTAGTGCGAAGCGACGAGTGCAAGTACTTATAGTTAGCAATTCATGGCAAGCATTCAATTCAGTGTTGGCATAGTCAATTTTAGTTTTGATTTGGTCTCATTCAAAATTAATTCCCCCCGCATCTTCATCTTCTATTATATGACACAAACTGCAATTCCGCCATTAAACTTTTAGATTCCTTAATATTCATAAAAAAACTTCAAAAGCACTAAAAAGACTGAACCGATATTATTTCATAAACTTGGCACGTAATTTGCTGTACTTGGTGCAAGCTAAATTGGAATCTATCGCTCAGATAATAGAGTCTATAAAGAGTGCTGGATAGAACTTAGTATAATCCAAGTTTCCCGCAAGCTAATAGTTTTCCAACTAGCATCCGTGTTCGTAGATGGTATCTTATATCGAGCGAGGAATTGAATTGACTTTACGCTTTGAGGGTAGTTGAAAGAACGGAATATTCGAGAGAAGTTATCAATAAGGCGACAGTTTTGAATTTGGAATAGCTTTCTATAGTGTGGAGAGATATAGACCGGCTTTTGTGCGGGTTTTCAAACATTTTGGAGTAGGAAATTATTTCTTAGCTTGTTATCAAGATAAAACAAAGAAAATTGACACGAAACTCTATTGTGCTATATTATATAAATTCGAATTCATACGCTATATTGTTACAAAAGACACATTATTGCTTCGTCAAACGAAAAATGTAAGTAATCCTAGATGATCGTAGCCGCTCGGTACCAGGGCATCAGAAGTGCAAAGCACTAAAGGCCGTGTTGTTGACTATGAAGAATGAATGGCCTCGGAGCCTGTATTGAAAGCCTGTCAAGCCGTCAAGTGCGTGATGAATAGCACTAAACTTCCTCTGTACGTGAAGTTGTGAGCCGCTCAAGTTGACCAAATGTTTTATTTGCAAACTCTGTTAGTATCATTCTAGTTTTGCTCAGGAATTGTTTATGTGTTTAGACATTACGCTTTTACGGTAGAATAATTGTATTGATTAACAGGCGTGGGTGTCAAAAGAGACATTTAATAGCTTGCTATTTGTTAGGGTGCTTAATGTAGTTTCTAAAAGGATGTTGAAGTTTCTATGTATAAATAAAATAACGTAAATTTAGTGTGAACAAACGTGTATTTAATTAATGCAAAAATGTTTAATTGCTTAGCCGCTAATTATTTTACAGAAACTTTTTCTTTCAAACCACATAAGTACTAGGACGCCATATCCCGTAGGAGGTAATCAAAAAAGGCAGCTTCGAACACTGCAATTTGTTACTTAATTTACATAATCACATTTCCATGAAACTCGTTATTATAATACTGTACTAAAACTCTGTAAAATGACTGATCAATTAAAGCCCACCACTAATTCGAGAATTACAATCAGCAGTTATTATTTGATTGATCCAGTAATTTGCAATCAAGTGATTCACAATCAATTGATTGGTTGTCAGTCGTGATTGCTCCGATGGGTCACAACTGCCATTGCTGTGAGTTTGCTGTCACTTTAGTGCCAATTTCGGACAATGTCGCCCGTTTGAATGTAATAAACTCAATTGCGGTCTTTTTGTAAATGAAATGGCGTTTTTATTTATGCATTGTTGTGTTATTTTTTAACCAATATAAAATGATCAGTGTTGTTATGTATAAATTGAGACTTGAAATTCCTTGTTATTGACGTAAGATGGTTTAAGTCACTTTTTTCAACAGTGACAGATTCTAGATAGAGCTTCATTGCTTAATTAATTTACTTTTGTATCAAATCAAATAATGTATTTCTGTTAATAAATTTTAAAAAACCTTTAAACATATACAGTAGTGTAGGTATTTTTTTTAAGCTCTATCGGTTTTTTTACATAGACAAACTGTAACTTTTACTATCTTGCGAAACATGAAAAATTACGACTTCTGCCATATGAAATGTTAAACCACAACAAAAATAGTCTTAATCGAAAAAAAAACACAAAAAAAAATAATAAAAATTTTATACAAATTATGCTCATAGTACAGTCAGGCCCATAAATAAGTATACACCCGCGTTACAAGGGGCACAACTGGCGTCCTTAATGATAGGTATTCTTAAGTCTTTTTAATTAAATTTCTCCGTACATAATCCTCAGCTTTGAGCAAACTCTTAAATTAATTTTGTCCTGGTTTGCTTAAGGTCTGGAAATCGTTCTGATTGGGTTGAGAAGTTTATTTTTGGGTTACATCTGAATTGTTATTCTTGTGACTCGGTTCGCACAGAATTGATTCATCATCCTCCTGCTCTTATCCCAATTTTATTTGGAAAAAACTACTCCTACATTTAAAAAAAAATTGTGTCTGTCTTCAAAAGTCCGTGCAATAATTGAGATGTTTGAACTTTCATGTTTTCGTTTTTTATTTATTCACAAAATATTTACATTAATTGAAAATAAAATAAACTTATATATATATATACAACTTAAAACTAATACAGGGCAGGGTTTGAACTTTCATAGATTTTACATAAGTGTAAATATAAACTTTTTGTATAAGCGTGACAATGCCCTTAACATTCGAGCTGTAGAAAATTGGTGCGTGGTAAATCCGCTAAGGTGAAAGTCATGTCTAGAAAATAGCTTGACAAAGCCTACTTTTTTACGTATTTAGAAATGTATTATAGCGATAATGTATGGAGAACTAATTAGGATTTTAGCCACATATCTTATTCAAGCTATATTTTACAAATTCTGTTTAACAAATTAGTCGACATTTAAATCTCTAAGCTTTTAATTTACAAACTAAAAGAAGACCACTTAGACTGTACCGGCTTTCCTTTGATATCATTTAAACCCTTTCGTTAATGTCTTGATCTTTTACTAATTGTTTTTCGTATTCATAATCGGATTACCAAGTAAATATACTTTTTGTAAAAAGATTAACTTTGTCATAAAATTAGGTGGTGAACTCAAAAATTCACAATGTATTCTTTGTTCCGAGCTTTTTACGGATTTCATGCAATATATCATAGGCGTTAAGTCCACCTTTGTACAATGTGCATAAAGTATTTTAAATAAATAAATATATTTTTGAGAATAAATGTAGTATTCAAATACAAAGTTTTTTTTACATCATATCTTATTAGGCATTCAAAATGAAAATATTTTTTTTACTAATTTGTTTACAAATTAAATGTTCCAAAGAGAACTTGGTATTTTTGTACCTAATATAACAAGTAGCCGTGTTTTGAAGACGTATTCATTTACAAAATGAGAGTAGAAATATATCGTTTATTACTTTAGAACCTATCATCAAGTAGGAAATTTTGTAAAGGAACTTTTGAGTAAGAACTTATAACGGCGAAATTAGGTATTTTAAGTATGATGAATGAAAACCTTAATTTACGGCACTTATTTATATGATACACATATTTATATGATACACATTCCATTTTTTAAATCCAATATTTTTTTATTACTGTAAAATAGTACTAACATCGAATTTTCTTTTGTTACAGGAACATAATTACAGTGATAACAATGATCTCTTCCATGTGACGTAAGTTCGGTGCGTGTGCGCAGTGTTGTGTCGTAGTGAGTGATAGTTCAACAACATGGCCGACCCGGACGCGTTTGATGATGAGGTATGACAACTTCTTAGCTTTGGTTTTTAGTTATTTAGTTAATTTATAAAATAACACAGCAACAAGAAACTGGCTGTTAGACATGGGTTTAGGCAACATACTATATATAGCATACTAAATATTATAAAGCTGAAGAGTTTGTTTATTTGCTTTAATTTCAGGAACTACATTTCAATGTTATAGATAACCAATTGGGTGGATGACTAGGTCAAAAATAAATTACGTTGTCATATTCATTTAGTGAAGCATCTAAAAATAATGTCACTTCCATTTATCGTTTTGATGGAATAATTGATTAATTTTTTTTATTGATAATATAAGCTAAATAAGAATCCAGTTTGATGTGAAAAATCTGTGACGTCATAAGTTGCGCTTACATACATATTGCAAAGAAAGTGACAGTTTTTGACAGTTAAATAAAAGTAATGAATTTGACTCGTTGGAAACTACCGTATTCTATTACCCTATTTAATTCACTAGCAGAATCTAATATAATGTAGGAAAGATTTATCAAAAAAATATAATGATACCGTTTTTCAAAAGGTTTTCTATGAAAAGCTAATGTATAAAACCACACTATTATAAACTAGCAATTACCATTTTAAACGATTTTCTCAACACCTGGACACGTTTTTAGTTTCTCAAACTTTTAACCACTTGTATTTCGTGCGGTGCATTTATATTAAGTGCATACTGCGCAAACACTGCAGTTCAGTTATTTTAACTTAGATTATCCCGTCAACTAGTTGTATGTGTTATGTGGTTTAACTTTAACTTTGAACCGTACCATATAACTCCATCGCGGTTTATTGGGCACTTTTCCAATTTTATAACCATTTTTAGAGTTCTGCAACCAAAGAGTAAAACGGGACCCTATCACTAAGACTTCGCTGCCCGTCTGTCATCAGACTGTATCTTATAAACCATGACAGTTAGACAGTAGTTTTCACAGATAATATATTATTATAGCTGCTGTAACTACAAATTCTGAAAAATAGAATGAAATAAGTGTTTCAGGGGGTTCGTATAACAAAAAACGTGATTTTATAGATAAGGTAAAGAATTCTTCGTACGCGAGTCCAACTCGCAATTGGCCGGTTTCTTGTTTAAATTCGGAGGACGTTACAAAGTCCAAGAAACAAGGAATGTTTTAGAACTAAGAATAGCGATGCGGGTTCATTATTTTTCGTAAATATAGTCTCGCTGTCTCAGTACAGTAGAAGTTATTAAACAAAAAGTTTGTAACGCAAACTAGAAATGAACGTATTTCCATTTCATAAACAATAATTTTTCCTTTAGGTTGGTTGAGATTTTATTTGCAACACTATTTTTTAAAGTTGAATGGTTAATTTTAAATTGCTAAGCCACACGGGTCGTTAGATTAAGCAAGGCTTGGCATGGATGGGTCATCATGGTGGGACCATCTTGTCACCACGAGTTTATATTTCTGTAACTTAGCCTTTTCCTATTTTCACTGTGTACATTTTTATTCACTGCCGATGAATTAAAATACAGATTCGAAATTCACTCAACCGTTAATGGTACTTTTTCAAACTTAAAAAAAAAATGTTCTCGTGTTCCAAGTTTGAAAATACGTCAATTAAAAGTATATTGGCAATGGCTGACGTTGGCGCGTTTTATTCCACTATATTTTTTGCCTTTACTGCGTTTGAACGACTTTTCGGGCATATGGCATAAATGTATTTTAAAAATATAGCTTTTATTTACGAGTTCATGTTTTATACAAAACGAATATTTAAAGTAAAGCAGGAAATAGTGTCGGATGTTGGAGATTTTCTCTGATTATATTTTGATGTAGATGTAAAAAGTTTCTTAGTTTTCATATTTACAAACCTAAACGCGATACGATGAATAAAGGAAGTTTACCTGCTTTTCCTCAGTTTTATCGTAGAAATAAGCGCCTGATCTCTCTCCGGTTCTGTCAGATTGCCGACCCATCGGGTTATGAGAGTGAAGGAATAGTGAGTGCACTTGTGTCTGCGCAAATGCTTGTGTACTATAATATGTCCTGCGCAGTTGGCTCCTCCACGCCTCGGCAAACGTAGTGTAGGACGTCCTCAGGCACGGTGGAGTGATGACTTGCGCAAGACGGCTGGCAGGAGCTGGATGCGAGAAGCCGAAAATCGATCTCAGTGGCGTGCACTCGGAGAGGCCTATGTCCAGCAGTGGACTGCGATAGGCTGATGATGTAGTTGGCTAATCTCCTTACATGAGAACAGCCGCCGTAACCGATAAATCGGCTAGGAGGACAAGGGCAAAATCCGGTAGTGTGAAGCCGCAGTAAAAAGCACTTCCTACCACATATGTATTTTAACCTTTTTCCAAGAAAAACCCTTCTATTTCGAGATACAAAATACCAGTTTGTTATTTAACGATATTTTTATCTAACCCTTAAATAACTGGGTTTTGATAGCTTCGGATTTGGCACGAAGGGCTGCGGGTCGGGTCATCCCATATTTTACCCATGGAGGGCAAAACGTAGGTTTTTGTGGGTAGTCATAGGTGGATATATTTTTTTATATTACAGACTTAAAGTGTTGTAAGATAATAAAATATGTTTTTTTCCCATTAAGAGAGATTTTTCTTTTATTAAGTATCTTTTATTCTTGGTTAAGGTATTCAAAAAATTTTAAACCTGACAAAAAAAGACATTTTTTTTCTTAGCCTGTATTGTCTCATTGCTGGGCATTCATTTTGTCTCCATACCTCTCGATCTTTCGAGTGTTGCCACCAATCAGTTTTGGTATTTTAAATGTTTTATTTCCCACAAATTAATATTATTTATTAGTTCCATAGTCTTGCAAATAAAGTTTCCTAGAAAGGGATTATCTATAAGCTGTTTATCCTTTTAATTTAAATATCGCAGTCAGTTGCAGTATTGCACTTTCATAAGCAGCTTATTTGAATCTGCAGCTAGCGCTAACTTAATTAATTAAAAAATATAATGTTGGTTAAGAATAATAATGTTTTTGGTCTATGGTTCTCTATAGAACGTAGTAGTATGTACAGGAATTGTAAAAGAAATCGTTTAGCACATGTTTTTTGCCTTATTATCTACTGCTCGTTAAGTTCCTATTTTGTATGATGAAAAGTCTTTTTTGTTGTCATCACCTTTGTTTTCTCAAAATACACTTTAATAAAACTATGTGTAAAAAAACTATATATACTAATAAAATATTTATTTTCATATGAATTACCAAAATCGGTTCTGGATCTACCACAGATTTACCAGGACTAACCTCACTTTATCTCTTAAAATATTTAGTATCGACAAAAGTTTTTCGCAATCTCCAAAGAACCCCAAAACCCGACTAAAACAAAATTAATGAAAGAAAACCAATTCAGTTTGCGAAGAAACTAGCGGTTTCATACAAAAACGCTTTGGTAAAAAGGATTTTCAGCGTTCTTTTCGCGTTTTTTCGTACTAATGCTCTATTGTAGTGAGCTGGCAAGATCCAAGCCATAATGAGCACGTAATGAATTCTTGGCAACCTTATATTGTCGTTAGGGTTGGGTAAGAATATATTTGAATTAAGAAAAAGTTGTTCCAAGTTTAAATGTTGGTTCTCTCTGTAGTTATTGATTATTTATTTACAGAATTAGCATATAGAATTTAAGGCACATGCATGCATGCATGAAATCGGCCGCAGCTGCACAACTGGTTTGTGTGTGTGTATCTACATGAAACCGTTTTGGATCAAAGCAGCAGCAGCACGTGCAGTTGGCCTCAGATACCGAACGATTTCATGCAGTCAGATTTCAGGCAGCTCGCATTCAAAACGCACCGTATGAGAAAATGTTGTATGTACTTAGCTGAAAAGTTAACTTTTAAAGATATATGCTTCAAGCTGTTTCCCGAGGTGGGAGGGATACTACTTCCCGCAATAGGATAAAACGTAGACTATGTCCTTTCTCAAGCTCTGGCTAGACTATCAGTGTACCAGCCTCATATTTTTTTTTGGCGAAAGCGCGATACATATTACAGAGTCACTTTAGCATTTAATGAAAATAAAATAAATTAAGGTTTATTACAATTAAAGAGCCTTAGCAATATTTTCAAGGTTTTAACAGTAATACAAAGTAAGATAAAGTCTAGAGCTATCAACGTTATAATGAAAAAGCTCTTTGTAATTTTCAAGATCACGCATCACAGCTGCGCTGACAATAACACGTTCAAAGGTTTGTAATTAATTCTGGCAACCCTGTACGGTGCTGCTTGTTAGGGTTGTATAATGTAAAAATAGAGTCGTTGACATATTTTAAAACCGATGTCGAAGAAAGGAGGTTCGTAGTTTGTTCCAAGCGATTTTGATGCGGTTTTCGGCATAGTATTTTTCAGACTTTTGAAAAGTTTTTATGTACGTATGTTATGAAGTGGTTAATTTTTTTTTGTAAAATATTAACCTGTATCTGAAAGATGACTTCTGGATTACCTATGAGTTCTACAAGTTAGCTTTCTCATCATTTCCCTAGAGTGTCATTATTGTTGCATTAAAGATTTTCTCTTAAAAACTTGCAGTTAGCTTAGTCATTATGAAAGTGTGAAATTAAAGTATTTTGTGTTTGTTATTAATCGTAAGTCTTATATTTTATTTATTTGGGAAAAAAAAAAAAAAAAAAAAAAAAAAAAAAAAAAAACAGTGACACATTACATTTTGACATGATATAGGTAAATACAAGCAATTGTGAACAAATGTGTTACCAACGACATTTTCCACAAAATACATTAAACAGGCTTATTTGCTAACAGTTAAGTATTAAAAAATATGAACCTAAAAGCTATACTATACTATACTTATAGATAAAAAATACTGGTTTTTATTGACTAACTGTCTTCTTTATAATATTTTTGAATTGACTGGCCGATAGACAAAACATATCAACATGCGGGAAGTACTTGTTGTAATTGCCAGTAAGTCGACGCAAAGGTGCGCGCAAACCTGCGTTACTTCGACAAGAGGTAACAGCAAAGGGTGGCCGCGTACGAACCTTACGGTGTACAGTCGTTCTAGGCACAATATAACAGATTTTGTTCCGAATATCGATACAATCATAAACATTATTACACAAATCATACAAAAATACAGTCTCTAGAAGAGTACGTCTCGACTTCAAGTCAAGCAATTCATACTTTCTACGTAATTGATCGTATGACACTGTTGTGTGAAAACAACGATAATGCATGGCTTTTATAAATTTTTTTTGGACGTTTTCTATAAGTTCTGAATATTTATTGTAAAAGGGATTCCACACCGGCACTGCATACTCTAGTTGAGATCTTATTAAACACTGATACAAGTATAAATAAGTGGAGGGTCGAACAAACTCCTTCGCAGATCTCATCACGAAGCCGTACATACGAAATGCGTTATTAACAATTTTATTAATGTGGGAATCTAGGTGAAGTCTATCGTCAAGCAGGATCCCGAGATCACGAACAAGTGACATCCTCGATAATATGCTGTTGTCCAAAGAGTACGTGTATTCAATAGCATTCTTATTTTTCGTAAAACTTATACAACAGCATTTAGGTATACTCAATTGTAGTTTGTTACGCCTGCAATATTCACTAAAGCGATCCAAATCGTCCTGTAATAATTTACTGTCTTCGAGTTTTGTAATGGGTCTATAAATTTTTAGATCATCGGCATACAGCAGGATTTTGGAATTTATAAAACAAGTGCTGATATCATTTATAAATAAAACAAATAATAAGGGTCCCAAAATCGAGCCTTGAGGCACACCAGAACTCACGCTTATTGCAGTAGTTGATCTGAATCCATTAATAACCACCCTTTGAGTTCTGTTCTTAATATACGACGAGAACCATCGGAGCAAATCACCACGTATGCCATTAAACGAAATTTTTTCCAGTAGCAACTCATGATCAACCTTGTCAAATGCCTTTCGAAAATCAGTGTAAATGGCATCCACTTGAATACGAGAGTCCATATTATTAAAAAGATAATCCGTAAATGCTATCAAATTTGTTGTTGTTGACCGTTTTTTAACAAATCCATGTTGTTGATGTATTATATTATGATGAAGAGCAGGATATATTGTATCGTGGACTAATCTCTCAAATAGTTTCGGCAGGGCTGAAATAATGGATATAGGACGATAGTTCTCCACATCATGTCTAGAGCCTGACTTATAGATTGGTGTTATATTCGCACTCTTCCATATTTCGGGGAAAATTCCCTGCGCCAGTGACTTATTAAACAAGATACTTATAGGAGCGCAAATGTTTTCTGCCGTTGCTTTAAGAAAACCAACTGGGAGACCATCAGGACCCGGACCCTTTGTGGCGTCTAAAGATTTAAGTGCCTTCAATATCTGCTGCGTGCTCAACTCTATCCTATTGAATACGCAATTATGCTCAGCAGAATTCACTCCCAACGGTACATTTTTCGTGGACGGTTTTTCATAGACGGACTCAAAAAAAGCAGAAAAGAAGTTACAAATTTCTTCAGGGTTATCCGAAACATTGTCTCCGTATTTCACGTTTGAAGGAACGCTTCCACACGATTTCCGATTAGCAACATAGGTCCAAAAATATTTCACATTGCTACGAATGCTGTCCTCAACCGAATCCATATATTTTTTGTAGCAGGCTTTGCACTCAGCGTTAAATCTATATCTGTATAGCGAGAACTGCTCATAGTCAGAGATATTATGGTATACTTTCCATTTTACCCACGCTTTAGCTTTATTTTTAAACATATGTACCAGGGATGGAGAAAACCACATCGGGAATTTTGGGGATTTTGAGTTGACTAAAGGAACGTGAGATTTTATTAAGCTAAAAATAATGTTATAAAATCTATTAACTGCCTCATCTACAGATTGTATTAACGCAATCTGCTCATACCAATTAATTTTACTTAATTCTTCATTTATTTTCTCATAATCCGCTTTATAATAATTAAATTTTTTGATAGGCTTTCGAATCATAGTTGAATGGAGCAATTTATGTGGTACTAAAACACAGAACGGTGGGTGGTGGTTGTCAAGTTTCAGTAAACAGTCGGTGGCGGGAATAACAGAACATACGTTATTACTTATGGCCAGGTCTAATAATATACATACTACTGGCTTAATTAAAAGACTTATTCACTGTTCTATAGCCCCATTACCAGACAGCTGAATAAAAAAAACAACAAAACAAGGTCCTATCAATAAACGGTAGTTCTAATTGGTTTCAGACCAACGACTCCCAATTACAGAGGTGGTGTATGACTTATGTTGCCCTAGTAGCAACGGGTAGACTTTTTAGTTTTATTTTTGAGAAAAAAGAAAAACCAACACTGAAATGCTGAGAAAATACGACAAACATCGGAATTGTGAATAGTTTCTTCACCTTTTTGAAAACTTGGTTAAAAAATAACCTGTTTAGTAGATGGTGACAACATGGTCGCAACTTTGACATAGCAGTTATCGAGATACCGACTTAATGAAAAAGTAAATAGATTTTTGCTTGTGACTCTTGTTGGAAGTCGGTTTTTGTTAAATACTTTCTAATGTTGTATCAGTCATTTACTATAGGAAGAGAGGATAGAACTAAATCATTTGCTGACCTATCAAAAGGACACTCGTCTAGCCGTTCGCTGAAACACCAAAATCCATAGTAACTAGCGTCTTTGTGTCAAGAATTTAATTAAAAATACAACAGTTATAATTCCTCTTATTCCAAACAAGCATTAACCACTCGTTTGTTTAGAAAATAATTGTATTCTGAGTGACGGCTAGCAATTACGGAAAGTTCTAGAATATGCTAAACATTTGTACGTAGACAGCTACGAATAAATGTTTAAAATTTTCTGCTATAGTGTGCGGTTGGCACATTTCATTGAAAATAACTTTTGTATTTCTAAAATTTTGAACGTAATGGACTGCGGAATATGATTAATCTAACTAATTTAAGGATGAAAGATTTGATTATTTGTATATACTGAATAAGTAGATGTATTTGTTAATTGCTGCCGTCTTCAGCATTTGCGTGTATATATTTATCGAATGTATTTATGATGTTTGTGTATTCCGATTTAACAGAAATTGATATAGTTCTCGCCGAACTTTTTGTCGTCACGGAATCATGACAATAACCATGATAATTCGATTTTAAAAGAATTTGCAGATAACAAAATACTTGGCATGGAACTGAACAGTACCTACTCTAAGCTGCAGACCTTCGTGCACGTCAATTCCATGAACTAAAACAATAAAATCCTTTCATAATATTAAAACAAATATCTAAAAACTAAAGAATCAATTAACCTTCCTATCTTTTGAGGCACGCAAAGGTCACAAATAAAAATAAAAAATAATACGAAAGGATTTTTCACCCTGCGCCGGGGGAAATAGTTTCTCAAAGTACTAGGCTGACATGCGGCGGTAAGAGGTTTTGAGTAAATCCTCCGCAGATGAGACACGTGCGGATAGACGCGGTTTTTGTTGCTACGTTTCATGTTACCCTGGTAGAAGGGGCAAGGTTTATGGTGTGGCTTGTCGCTTTTTACGGGAAAAATCTCCATGACAAATTGCTTGTTTTGCTCGAGATTATTTGAAACACCCATGTCAGCTTAGGGAGGTGGTTTTATTAAGCTAGCTATTTTTCGCAGAAACTGTTTCCCTCCCATACCCGGATAAAATATAATAATATAGCCTATGTCACCCGGAAATAGTGTGGCATTGTAAGCAATCAAGTCATTTATCTTTATAAAATTAGTATTTTTTGTCATTTACTGGAAAATTTCCTCTAAAATGGTCACATATTACACGAAAAAAGAAATGAAAAGAATGTTGACCCCGAAACATTTTTCCACTTACTGTTTCAATACTTATTTGCTTGATATGGGTAAAATTGGGAATTTGACACGTTTTACCGCCTAATGGAGAATGAAGGTGCCATCTGTTCCATGTATGATGGGAATTTCGGAAATTTCCAGAAACGATACATTCTCTAAAGTACCTACTTACATATACGATTAATTTACTTATCCAGCTCCCTTTTAAAATTGATATTCCTTAACTTCTAATGGGCCTGAAGATCCAAGCTTTATATCAAGTACTGAAAATATGCTTCAAACTACTTACGTTAGTTCTACATAATGAGTTTTTGCTAAAAAAGCAGTAAATCTTATCCGGATACAAGTAGTTCTCGTAATAGGATCCCGTTGTCGAAATAGAGCTATACTGAAATAGTATACAAATGTTAATGAAAATAGTTCCAATCTGACTGGCAGGCAATAACAATGTAACCTGGTAACCCTAGTAAATAGCTGTTAGAAACAGGTATTATTTCGCATTCATCACAACATTCAATTAAACACTTTTGCGGTTTAATCGTATAATCCTATATATCGTTAACCGTAATACATAAGCTGATTATTATCGTTTAGCTACGGTTGCTTAGCAACGAATTATTATTTAATTACCTACATAGTTGTGTGTCTACAAGAATAAAAAAGGAGTTATATTAACATATAAAAAATTAAAACTTTTCAATAGAACATAATTATCTATGTAAATATTATAAAGCTGAAGAGTTTGCTTGATCGAGGTTATCTCAGGAACTACTGGACCAAGTTGAAAATTGCTTTCAGTGTTAGACAGCTCATTTACCAGGAAGGCTATAAGTTACTTTTTATCCGGCTGCGCGGAGTAGAATCTTTAGAGATTTGTGATAAAGGTTGTCATATTCTGTACGCACAGAAACTTATTGCAAAGGAAAGCTTTAGTATAATATTATATTCCTCGTTATCGAAACACATTTACTTAAAGCAAGGAAGTTGTATACAAACTGAACGAGGAAAAAGGAGGAAAAGGAGAAAAATAATAGCAATCTGTCAATAATATAGCCCTTAGCTACCGTTAGCGGGAAAACGTGAAAGAAAATATGTATGTATGGACAAAAGCTAGGAATAAATGTTCTGTTCGTGTTCTCGTATTGTGAATAAACATGCAACTATTTTTGGAAATTCGTGTATATTTTTACAATGCAATGTATCAAGTAGGTTCTAATAATGTGTATAGAATCTGAAACAATTTTGTTAAAAAATACAGCAAAATGACTCCTTTTCATCATAATCAATTCATAAACCTTGTTAAATACAATAAATATTCAGTCTCATGTAATTTATATTTAAACATTGAATATTTAGACAAATCTTGAAAACACACTATATTAGGTATAACCCATTTAATTTAAGAGATAAATAATATTATCATATTTTCTCGCTCACACACTACACCCATCTAAAATGTGCGAGCAAGAGAACACGAGAATAATATTCCTTTCTTTAATGAGCCGGGTTATACAAGGGTCTGCACTATGTTTAATATTAATTCTACGTACATAATCCCTCGTACATCCACCCACACATACTCTAATAACCAAGTAATCTTTTATCCTCAAGTAACAAAGAGGTTACATTAAATTTTGAAAACTAAACTCCTTCTTAGACTCCGCCCACGTCCGATAAATCGTTGACTGATTTTTTGTAAGAAACGCTGAGCACACTGATAATATAATCATCGTGGAAATTGTTTTATTTACTTTCACAGTTTATTAAAAAAACATACCGAATGCAAAAATTACTATAAAGCAAAACAAAAATACCTTTAGATGCTTCATTTATAAAAGTCAAACTGAGAATCGGTTAGAAAACTCTTTTTGATTTCTACGCCTTAAAATTTCTTGAAGTATCTTTGTACTTAGGTAATACAGAGCCACTTTTACTGCAAATAAGACTCGTGTGGGAAGCTTTAATCTCTAAAGCTACAGACATTGATAGACTGCGCCTATTAGTGACTTTGCGTATCTAGAGAAAATCTTCATTTTCATACCACTATCTACTCAATCTTCTAGCCGCAATTTATCTGGGGCAAGTAAGTCTAGATTTACTCTTAAGTAAAGGGGTTATTTAAGAGTAGAAAACCTTGTTTTTAGGACCTTTTATATTAATCAGTTTTTTTTTCTGCCATCAGACCGTATTTTAGATGGTGTATCCAATCATGACTCGTCGATAAGCTACCAGGACTCCAGAAGATTGTGTAGGTATCGAATATCGTTATTGTCACAACAACATCTCTGTAGGTCTTCAAGGATATGTATGCTTGAAGCTGTTAATAAATTGTAGGTCAAAAAGTAGACAGCGATCGTAACTGTATTTGTAATAAATCCCGTTTTTGTATCTATTTAAACCAACATACTCATACTGATGATGTAAAATGGAAAAAAAAAACATACTCAAGAAAATAACAAATTGAAAAAACATAGGTGCTCGGATTAGGAAAGGATTGCATCTATCAACGAAACCCTTCCATATTGGATTTTATCCTCCATCCAAGTTGTCCATAAAATAGATCCAGAAAGCCACTATCCCTGCTCATCCCATCTCAATAGTAAACCGATATCAATATACTGCATACCTAAGAACCCACAGACTAAAGACTAAATAGTCGGCCGACAGTTGACCCGATAGTTGGCAACTTTTTAAAGACAAACTTGATTCCAATCAAAGTTTTAAGTTGGTCTGATAGCAGCCAAATACCTGATCTACTGCCATTCATCTTGACACTTATTTACTAGCTGTTGTCCTGCGGTTTACCCTCATCCCGTGGGAACTACTGCCTATTGGGATAAAATATGACCTATGTTACTCTGGAAGAGAGTAGCTTTCCAAAAGTGATTTTTTTTTCAAATGTTTCCTGTCGTTTTTAGTTTATCCATAACAAACAATCAAACAAACAATTTTTTATCTTTATAGTATTAGTATCGATCACGGAATCGACAGTCCAAACAAACTACTTAAATACTCAATTCATTATTAGCATTCCATATGTTTACAGGCGGTACATTTCATAAGGTGGACATAATATGGACCCGATTGGATACAGCTTAAAGATGACTATCGGCCGACTAAAAGTTTGCAGTATGCCAGTCTAATACACTAGATCTCCGCGAAACGTGGGGCTCTCCTAATTTGCATAGCGAGTAATTTCGAGCGTACGTTCGGATTGTAGGCCAGGCCAACCATATTGGTTTAGGGTCGCCATACTTCAAATTTATATGGGACAGGTCTTTTATTGTGGGTCCAGGAATGTTCGTAGTTTTGTTATTGTGGGTTTTCGTGGGGAACGGGACTGAAAGTTTTAGACTTCATTATTTGTCAACTGTATTTACACAATTAACATTAGGCCTACATATTACCGTTTGTTGCTCCCATAGAAGAGGCTCTTGTGAAGATAAGTGAGGGTAACGTCTGTAATAGGTACTCGTAGAAAACAATGGAAGAGAAAGGGGAGACAAGAACCCTAGTTTGTAAAAAATTGGAAACTAGAAGAACCCATAAGAAGGGGAGATTTTGCTTTCTAAAAATTATCACGTTATGTAAAATAACATTGTCTACAAATACGTGTTCAAGCATTATTCATTTTTCATGACAACTTATTGCTAACACTACTAACCAAAAAAATAATACATATGGTCTTGTTTCTACAAATCAAAACTAGTCTAGTATGACGTTGTCATTCCTTTCTCTAACCTCAAAATCTTCGGCCTACATTTCCCGCCCAAAACGACCAACAATCAATAATCTACCATCATATCTCAAATACCATTAATATTCAAACCGGCCTATAAAATAACCAACACTAGCAAATATCTCTTCTAATACAACTGGGAATTAATTCCGATCTAAATGACCGATTTAAATCCGAAATAAACGCGGATCCGGAATTCCGGAACTCCGGAATTAGCTTCGGAGCTTTGCAGATCGCCTTAGGTTTCCTTGTACATGACTTGACTTTGTAATGGCGTGAGTCGTGACCCGATTGGCTATTTGGCTATTAATGCCAATCAACTTTCATTATTTAAATTGCTTGTAAGCGCTCTGGGGTTGAATGGAGTGTAAGTAGTCTATTAGGACAGGAAAATTGTTTTCGTTGAACATTGATTGCAGTTAAACATGTAATTCACATTTCATTTGTTTTTTTACTGGTCTCTTGGTAGTCAAATTGTCTATTGTTCAAAATAATCGGATATATGGCATTTCGGGCAATTATCCTTAAACACTAAACCTTGACTTGATGTTTATCTTTCAAACTCACTCATACTCAAAACTATAATAAAAAAAATCTAATAGATCTTTCGAAACGTTGAGCTAGTTGGAAGTCTAGCTAGTTTCCAAGGAGTGGGTCTCATAAAAAAGAACTGGCAAAAAAATCCATAAATTTCAGCAACCTTATCATTAAAGAAAGAAAGATTATTTGTTTCCACAATTAGCGTTTATTTTCTTTAATACCAACTTAACTTTACTCTCTCGTAATAAGCAGTATATTTTCCGTTTCGACACGCCATCCCGCGAAGTTGTTGATAAATACTCTCGCGAAGTTCTGACGTATGGTGAAATTCGTGACGTATGGTCGAAGTTTCAGCGCTTATGGTGTATTTGTGTACTTATCGAATGGGATTATGGTATACCATAATGGTGATTGATCAAACATTTGTACTTGAACTAAAATATACATTATTATACCTACGCTTCGTCTGAAGAATGAAAAATGTTAGATTTAAAAAATAATGTTTGCATTTTAAAAAGTACTTGTTGAAACCACTCGAACTTCTAGTTTGAATATATTTTATCTAGATTTTTCAGATTTTATTAATGATCTGTTCTATTATTTTCGCTAAAACAAAAATATAGTAAAGAAAAATCTGTACCTATTTACAAAGAGTTGATTTGGATTGAAAAGGTCAAGGGAATGGAAAGTGTTAATTATAAAAATTGGCAATTAATTCTGAAGTTTTTAATTGATGTTGCTTCACAAACACTTAATTGACTACCTTTTATGTCATTTTCTTTGAAGTGAATTGAAAACGAGTATTTTACAAAATAATTATAGTAGGTACCTAACACCTTTCCGACCGAACTACCAGGCAAGCATAACTAAAAAGAGCAACTAACAATAATTTCGAGTATCTACTAAGCATTAACCTAATTCGTTGACCTGGCATGGTTCAAACGGAGCCCTTTATTAATATGTACGTTTACAGAGGCGATTCGTGAATAATTGATAGCCACTGGTTATAAAGTAAACATGGTTGTGGAAATATTTTGACCTTTTGGTTCGCTGTAATATTAAATAAATAAACAGTGGCTTAACAGCGACATGACCGCTTTGTCATTGTTATTTTGGCAAAGCATTTTTGTTCGCTCGCTTTTGTAGCACCAGTAGGCTATGAGAGCCTGGTAGCTGCCATGTAAACTATGACTAACTTATTTAGTTAGCAATTTTGTTTGCTTAAAAGAACAGAAAAAGATGAGTTGATAATATACAGAACATTACTGTTTCCTGCGCAGTCGGATACTACATATATCTACGAACCAATATAACCATACCAACCATACGAACCAACCTATGTACGAACCAATACATATATCTTCATCATCAACATCATCATTCTACTTCCCTTATCCCAATTTATTTGGGGTCGGCGCAGCATGCTTTTTTTCTTCCATACCTACTCTTGTATCTGCCGTCTTCTTACAAGTAACATTCTTTCTTACCATATCGACTTTCACACAATCCATCCATTCTTTTCTTTGGTCGTCCTCTTCCACTATATGGTCACCAATATAATCATAACAGTTAAAATGGAGCAGTTAATTTAAACTGACAAATATAAGCGTATAATCGTTGGTACAAGGTTGGACCGCGGCCAGCAGTGCGCTCGCGCGTTATACTAAGTGATAATGAGCTTAAATATGAACTCCGCACTAAATGCATGCTGTTTGGGCATGTGCATTTGTGTACTTAAGTAAGTATTATTAAGTTTTTATGTTTTCTACAACTGTATTTAGACCAAATAATATTGTAATATTGTGTGAGAGGATTCGTAATCATACAAGATCCTAGTGTTATTATAAAGTTCATCATCATCATCATCATCATCTCAGCCATAGGACGCCCACAGCTGAACATAGGCCTCCCCCTTAGATCTCCACAGATACCTGTTGGAGGTCGTCTGTCCACCTTGTTGGTGGACGTCCTACGCTACGCTTGCTAGTCCGTGGTCTCCACTCCAGCACTTTTCGGCCCCATCGGCCATCTGCTCTGCGAGCAATATGGCAATATGGATATATTATAAAGTTGAAGTACCCTAAATGTGGTTTCATATTTATTTTACTACAGTCTTAATTGTGTTAGGAAAAGCTGAGTACCAGTGTTTTACAAGGAACTCCCTATCTGATATCTTTAAACCATCGTATTATCGATTATATTATCGATCTAAAATTATAGCAAGAAAAATAAATATAATTTTTAAGTGGTTTTAATGCCTATTGCCTAGTACTTCCACGAAATCCATTTCAAATTGCTACTGACTATTGATTTTGTATTAACGACTACGTATTGAAATCATTCATGTCATTTCTTTTATTCATTTTTAATGGGCGAAGACAAATTGTGGGCGCTTTGTAACGACCTCCATTTTCAACTTAATTGATATTACAATTGGTTTGTTTGACAAGCAATAAATAAATGTGCGTAATGAGTTTTGCTAAGAGCTGGTGAATACTAAAATATGTAGGTTTTAGAGAAAGTCTAAGGATTTCGAAAACTAAAAAGTTAGTCGATTAAGGAAAACCTATCTTTGACAACATTAACATGTGAAAATGTATCTTCTTCCTATATACAATTTTGTGTATTTCTGTTCCAAAATTCACATTCCCTAAAACGTCAGTTTCGGCAAGCGAAACCGCGCGCTTGTTATACCATGATATTAATGAGAGCTACACACCTGGGAGTCCTGGGAGCGAGTTCAATAAACATCTGCGATATTAAATATTGATCCAGAGCCAGAATATGTGGAAATGGCTCCAATCCCATGAGGATTCTCATATTGATGTATGTAGCAACATCTGCTGCAGGTACCAGGGCACCAACGGTTAGGAAGAGGTTACATTTACGTTTAGCTGACAGCGTTGACGCTACTAATTTGATTGCTTGCATCGTCGTCATACAGACAAGTTAGGAGGTAAAGATAAATTAAAATATCTATTCTTTCACCGTGCACGCTGTACGGCTGTGGAATAAGTTGCCGCCTGAGGTGAGGAGCTGCCAGACTGTTGCTGCGTTTAAACGCAAGTTGAAAGAACACTATCTTTCCTCTCTGTCATAGTTGCATATAGTATTTATTGTATGTATATTTATATATATGTATTTAAGTAGTTTATGTTAGTGATTATATATTGGTTATATCTTCTTTCTTTTTACACTGTCTATCTGTACCTATCTCTTTTTATTCTAACTCTCCCACAACGGGCCTGCTGGAAGAAATTTCTTTAGAGATAAGCTGTGCCCTGTACTATTGTTCCTATTATTTATTCTTCTTTGTGTTTTATGTGTACAAACCATTAAATAAATAAATAAAATAAATAAATAAAAATGCTCTGTTTACAACTCGTTTTATTTAAAAACTATTTCGATATTTATTTACATTAATATACAAACATACACACAACACTTAATTTATAGTTACCTCCGCAAATATGACGGGGATGCAGTTAATACGTCTTGTTTCATAAGCCTTTATCATCCTCTCCATTGGTACTTTCACATCAATACCAAAATCTAGAATGAGAAATAAAAACACTGTAGTGGGAATCTATTTAATATTAATTGTTTAATCTAATTTATTTACATTAATAACTAAACTAAAGGGTAATGATAGTCGTACCGATCGAATTTCTTGTTGGGCATAGTTCTGTAGATGTGTTGAGCTATCATAGCCTTGTTGAACGGTGGACTGCGTTCCGTTTTGTGTTCCGTCGTGGTTACCCCAACAGTCGTCGTGGTCTTCGCTCTGGCTATACTCTGGAGATACGCCTCATAGAGGCTCATTCCAGGCAGTACAGAATTATTTTCTGCTGGTTCCAATGGCACGTTTATCGGATCGAAAGGTAGTGTAAGCATAAATTTCGCAGGGTCGTAAGCCTGGTTGTAAGATCTGGTGGGATTGGATGGTTTCTTCGTCGACGTCATTGAAGTGGGTAATTCTGTGGATGTAGGGCGTTGGTCCTCGTCCCATATGATGGAGTCCAGCCAGCGGACGAAGGTGGCGACCTTGGGGAAGGCGTGTGTCTTGGAATAGAGAGCGCAGGTGTTGAGGAAGGCAGATATGGCTACAAGTGTGTTGTTCTGGATGACCGCTCCTCCATTGTCTCTCTGTAACAAAGTTGTCTGTTCGTCAATGATTTACGATATTGGTATTAGATTGTAGAGGGTGGTAGTAATTGAATGATACGGATATGTCCAACTACTTTCCATATGTCTTACTTAACGAGTTTAAGATTAAGTTAAGATGGCATTCTATTTTTTTTATAGTTCTTATCTTGGCCTTATAGTTAAGTTTGAAGTTAGTCTATAGAATTAAAAGCTTTAGTCTTTGATATACGTATGTTTATGTTTAAACCCAGTACGATGCATTCAACACAAGTGTATTCCTATAGAAAAAGTATGTTTATTTCATTGTGACAAAGAGTACTTTCAGCTGATAAAACGTAGTCTATTACAGCGCTAAGATTATTAATGTTCCCGATATCGCACTTCCCGGCTCTGTCCACATAAATAACTGCATGTTATATCCCCATTTGTTTTTATTCTTTGTCACAATGACGTTTATAAATGATCTCATAAAACAATGTAGCGGAACGAATCCAGATGATTTATATGTTTGCGCTTCCTTCGCTGTATCGGGTTCGTTTAATTTTATTGTAGCTATTAACACCATACGTAATGGTGCTTTTTTTTCGCTTTTTAACAACTTGCAACGAAAACTGCGAAGTGCCAATTAATGAATGTCTACATTTTGTTTTCTTTTTAGTTTTGTCAGAGTCTTTTTTATAAATACTCAGTGGAACTCATTTCTAATTAATTCGAGTACCGATATCTGTCCCTATTTTGATCGGGGTTATGAAAAGATGCAAAGATCTGAATTGAGAACCTCCTTCTTTTTAGGAACTCGGTAAAAAATTGTTTTTCCGGGTTTTAAAATATAAGCTAAATAAATTATAGCATGTTTTTTAAATTATAAATTATCACTGAGATTTTAATGCTTTTAGATGAGCTGAGTGTACCAGGCATTCAGCATTCGTAAAGAGGTTCAACATGAACTGAATTGATAGTGTTGAAATGCAAATTAAATGCTCTGAGCTCAGTCAATGCGTGAACCGAGTTTATTTTGAAGTGATCGCGATTTGTTTCAATTGTAAATTGTCGACTGCTTTGCAAAACACGCCATTGATTATGGAAATCTAGAAAGGACATTGATTTAACTCTGTTTACTTCCAATGTAATTATAAATGTTACCTAATACAAATAAATTTATCAATGGTGCGTTTTGGAATCGAGCTGTCGACTGCAACTGCCGATCGCACGTGTAACGAATGCATAAAATGGGCTGGTAGAGTACCTAAAATGATTTCATGTAAGTAGTGCAGTTGCAGGCGGTAGCTTGCTTCCAAAACGTATCTCTACTTTCAAATATGATGAACTGATTTAATTTGACCTACCTCTACTTAGATGGAACCTGACATAATTTCATAGGTGAAATATGTAATTTCACCTACAGATTATAGCCGAAACTGTGGGAAATAGCCCCAGATTTACCATCTCCCTAGTGATTGATCAATGAGAGGCCTAATATTTCACCCTATGCCCAAAGGGACGCCGTTTAAGTACGGGATAAAAAATAACATCCTACCATCTGACATAGGCTCCCTTATAGAGGAATTTATCGCTCCTAACTTAGGATTGAGTAAAATAAATAGACTTTCGAATTCGTTTTATTAGGTTGGATTAAATGGTCCTGAGACTCGCAAGGAAATGTCGAAGGACCAAGATTTTGATCGAGAAAGGTTTCGAAGCTTTTAGGAAACGAAGGTTAGAAGCTTTTAGGTACTTTAATGTTGGTAGGCATTATAAAAATTGAAATTTTAAAATGTTTGCCATATTTTATAGTTTTTGTTTATAATTGGGGAAAAGGAACTCGTTTTAATGCACATAATTAAGTTATATTTTAGGCATATGTATTCCGTAGTACTAGTATCAGGTGGGCTCACATTAAAGGTCAAAAATATATACTTGTTAAATATTTTTCACCGCCTAGTAATTGAACCCAGAAACTTGCCTGAGATTTTCGAAAATTATACTATTGAGACTACCTAAAGAACGGTTCTGAAATCTACCCCCAAATCTGAAAATAATGAAGTTTTTCCAAACTTAAAGCCAACTTAGTTACTGAAGCCATTAATCTGATTAAGCTTAACTCGAGAAAACATTATTTTTCGATTAGAATGTCACTCAAGTATCGATCCACCTGTATTTGGCTGTGACCCAATTTCAGTAATTTTCTTGTTATAATTACTGTTTGATACGCCTTTGTTTACTTTTCGTCAAGTTTTTTTCACGTATTTTGTCTTCAATTGTTTGTTTACATATCTCTGGTGTTTTCTGTTGCCCTGGTAAAAATGAGCTGACGGTTTTCTTTTTAGTTCAATAAGTATGTGATAATAAATAATATCGAATTGAAAATATTTTTACTGAAATTATTGTCATATAAAAAAGTAGTATAAATAGGTACATACTGCAAACCGCCTACGTATATTTTACATACCTACATATTTTAATATCGCTCTAAAAAACAGTACCTAAATAGAAAGAGATAAAAAATGGATCTAAAAAATAATAGAACGGATTCGGAGTGATATAATTCATTAATTTATTGTCAATCAACTTACCCTGCAAAAATGTCTGTTAGGATCTTGAACACCTCCTACGCAAACATACTGCCCTGGTAGCATCTTGGTGTCAACCTCGCATATTGAAGCGTCAATGACCGGAGCGTTTACTACTCTCATATGCTGTAAATAATAAAACATTTTTAGTTTTACTAGAATTTTCCATACGTAAGAGTTATACATAATCTTTCATAAGAAACTCACTACGTTGAAAAATAACCACGAAGTTGTAAAAACACCGTTCTGGCTACTTATATCATTCTGCCGACTCATTCGGATTTTTTCGAAAAGAGAAAAATATATGATAAAGTATAAAAAACAAAGCTACATTGTACGTTTTCTCCGGAAATTCATAGCGTTTTTCCTCCCATTGTTCAGCGCTGTATTACGTATAACCTTTTTTGTTCGAATATTTTTTATATGACGTCATAATATAAATGGGACATATCTTCATGATCTTATGTTTTGATGAATTCTTTGACATAAGTGAAAAATGTAAGTTAGTGTGATGATTGTTAATACGGGGTTGTTTGACAAAATTAAATTCTACTATTTTTATCGTGTGCTGGCTGTCATTTGAACATCTTTTGGCAGTCGTTACGAGTAGTAAATAGTCAGAAAGTCTGACAATCAGCCTTACCAAGGGGTATCGAGTTTGCCCGGGTAATAAGGTTGAGGAGGTCAGATAGGCAGTCGCTCCTTGTAATTCACTGGTACTCAGCTGCATCACAGATTATCCGACAGAAGCCGACCCCAACATAAATATTATTGAGTAAAAGGCTAAACAGATGAACAGTAAATAAAGTGATAAAACTGCTCACCCCACTAGGAGTCCATGCAATGATGGAGGCTAAGAATCCAAGCGACACTTCATCGTCTACGTCAGGCAGCCTTATATTTTGTACTTGTGAACTGAACACCATGGGAGTCTCCAACTTAGCAGCCGATACTCGAAGATCAAAGTTGTTAATAAGCATTTTTACCTGGAATTATAAAAAAATATCTGTTAATTGGGAAATTCGAAAAGAGAGTATAATATATAAAATAAATAAATCCTGTGCTTTTATATGAAATTGCTGTTTATTAACATTTCATATCGAAATTGAATTGGAATATTTTTAAAACGGCAAAAGGTACAGTTTATTTTATTACACAACTTTTTCTTTAAATAGGAAAAATTGTTTCATCAGAACATTTTATTAAGAATACGAATGGCAATTAAAATTAGTTTTCATGACTGAAGCACAGTTGCTAGCGTACTAAGTTTGACTCAGGTAGTTAAAGTTAAATTCAACAGTTTAGTATACGTTGTAAATAGTTTTATTAATTCCTAGAAGACGTTCTATTAGGAATGGATTCAATATTGTACGACTGAGACGAAAATTACGTAGGTTGATTAAATTCCCAAGTACCTACCAGACAAAGGGTTAATTGCCTAAAATATTAATACCTATCTCGTCTAGATTAATTACTGAAAGTTAGAACGTAACCCTTTAGCATGATCGTAAACTACCATATCTAGATGCTACCACAATACACAGGTTCAATAAACTACCAAAACAATGGTAGTTTAGGGTTTAATCACCCCGCCTCATCCTAGCGAGATTAACGTGGCTAGTACGCAGACGCGACGGCCATACGTAAATAAAATATGACAGTGCTCAAATGGAACCTGCTGGCGATGTATGTTCTCCTGGTACCGAAATGTCGTGTAATTATGGAATAGCTGTGAAGTTTTTTTAAATGTTCCCACAACAAGGAATTATTATGGAATAGCTGTGAAGTTTTTTTAAATGTTCCCACAACAAGGAATTATTTCCATATTGCTTACTACATTTCTATTACCCATTTTTTGAAACTTCATTACTTCTCTCATGTTTCATTTATGAACATCATGCCTAAGGGTAATGGAAAAGGTAATCCTAAAGAAAACAAAAAAAAAAAAACAATATATACTTCACAGCTTCCCCCCCCCACTTTTCATTTATCCCCTTTTTCATCTACATTCACACATTGAAAGACGTTTTTAAACCTCACGAACGATAAACGAAGACTATAAAGGACTCATTACCAGCCCCTCTGGTAACGCAGTAAACATTTTACGCTTCGAATAAAAACATCTGATAGCACCGTTCATTTGGTTACATTCTTCCATTTGACGGCAACGTTATTACCTTCTGGTTTCGACAATTGTTTGATGTTGATATCAATGTAAATGCTTTTGTTTTGAGTGCTTCTTTTTGGTCGTAATTTGGTTTTTAAATAGCTGTCGCCATTTTTGTGATGTTTGTGCAAGTATTGTTGTTTCATCATCGAAATGAATGTTTTTAAGCGACTCTTGAAAATGGACATTAAGAGGACCAGAGGAGATGTCGTAACGCAAAATCTGAATGTTCGTGGGACGAGGAACTTTACTGACTTCGCCCATACACGCCTTCTATGATCTAGCCCATTATTTTCAAAATAAATTCACCAATATTCGACACATTGATTTTTTAATTTGTTGTTTGTTGTTTTTAATTTTTTAATTGATTGATTAATTTGATTTAGAACCCGAACGTCTCGTTAGTTCCAGTAACTGACCACGCCTACCATACAGTACTTGACCTAAAATTACCTTATGGCACAACAACTGTTTTTCCTTCCTCCGTGCTATAAACATACATATATTTGATCGGGAAAAATAGAAAAGATATCCCACTCTTACAAAGAGTGTCTCTAATATTACCGTATTTTACCTCCTAACACACGCCGAAAATATCGCGAAAAAACCGAAAACAAGATCATATTTCACACAATTATGTTACCAAAGAAAATATAGCATTACCTATAGGTTTAACGAAGCAAAAAAGAGAACGCGAAGGATCAACAAGGAAAATCTTGGAGACTCACTTAAGTGGAAAGAGATAATGAAATGACAAGGCCATAGACAATTAGTGGTGGGACATTTTAGCTGCCCGGTAACGCCAATAGAGCTTATAATATAATTTGGTTACAACTTCTGAATAAGTTTGTTATAAACGTTTATATTAGAGTTTAGGAACAGATAATTTTGATGTTTAGACAGTAAGGATAGATTGATAACTTGGTAATCTTTACTGTGCTTGCTTAATCCTTTTAGATTTCTAACAATTACCTATGCTTCAGACAGCAGTTACAATTTAATTTATACTAAACTACTTTGCAATAATCAGGAAACTGTAAGCTGTAACAGCTAAAAAAATCCGGTAAATTATAAAAAATACACAATAACAGAACACGTCCACACATCACCGAAGCTGATACAAGAGTGACGTAAATATGCTAATATAAAATGAAACTTTACCTTATGGAGAGACCCTCCCTTGTTGTTATACGAACTGCCGGCTCTTACAGTGTAATTGCTGAGATTCTTATGTGTCACGTATGATGTTATGACGCCACTGAAAATAAACGAAACATTCATATTAATAACATTAAAACAATGGATTATAATTGTGGATATTTGGTCTTTGTTGAAGCGAAACTTAAAACTCAGTCGATACCATCGTCAACTCCCGAGTCGAGAGGCTTTTCCCAACTATGTTGGCTTCGGCTTTGAGTCTTACTTGACACAGCCGACTACCAGTGTTTTACAGGGAGCCACTGCCTATCTGACCTCCTAAGTCGATACCATGTTGAAAAAAAAAAGTTAAATAGAAAAGTTTATTCAAATATTCAGTGTGTATTATTCTTCCTTTTGGTTAAACAAACAAATACATGATAATAATTTTGGCACTCGACCGACATCGGAAGAGGACAGCCGGCTTCAAAGTATTATATTGTCAGCTTATCATGTCTGAATATTACAAGCGTCTGCTGTAAATTTGGTATGTAAAGCTACAATTTAGAATACTAATTTGACAATTTCGACAACATTCATGATATGATACGGAAATTATCTTCCTTATTTCTTAAAATTATAATTATGTTGGGATCAGCCGTTGACATATACACAAATAAATTATCTCCTACCCTTTCCTGCTAGCCTAGTACCTCAAGCATATACATGTACAATAAACAGAGCTATTTTCTCGACCCTACATCAAAATACTTCCGTACAAAAGGACCCCGACGTATCTTCTATTTGTTGGTCCTTTCGGGATATTAGAGGGATCCACGGAGTAAGGATAGATTAGCGGAGGTGCCATAATGTAGGTAGGCCAGGCGCTTTCTTCTAGGTCATATACGTACGATGGGCGTGACCAAAACGATCAGTTACGAGTGAAGGAATGATTCTTTCGGGATCTTTGAAACATCTGTCAATCGATTTTTAGTATTACAAAAAATGGGCGGGCCCAAAGAAGGCGTATAAAGGCGAAGACAGTAACGTTCCTCGTCCCCAACACTACCGAATTTTTGGTGCTCAACTTTCTTGGGACATTTTCCGTAATGCCATCTCCGCTAGTCATTTAATTCTCCATGAAGGGATCCTACATAAACCGGGTTGGATATTAGCGGCCTTTCACATAAACCGTGATGTTTACTATCACAGTAAAATAGTATGATTTATGTATCGCGCGTCCGTCTGAAGCTTCCTTTTCGGGGCTGGATTATAAGTTATTGGTCTTTTTGCTTTCATTAGTTGATACTTGAGGGTGAAAAGGAAATTTAATAAATCCGTTAGGGTGAATGGGTTCTTGAGTGGCGGCCTTCAAAGTAGATAAAGGTATTTTTAAGATTCAAGATGAGGGGGCTTGCGACGGGCAAGTTAAAGCATTAAGATTAAAAGGTTGATGTGGCCATATCTATAGTTATATAATAAGGAGGATTTTTTTGTTTGTTAGTTGGCTCTGAAACTACTGAACCGATTTGAATAAATATTCTACCTACTGTTGGGAAGCTACACTATTCCCGGGTGGCTAAGCTATATTTTATCCAAATACGGAAAGAGGTTTCCACGGTACGCGGGTGAAACAACGGGATACAGCTAGCTAGGTATAATTATATTATCATTGGTAGTGGAAAACATACAGGTAAAATAATTAATTAAGTATTATTTGCGTGGGCAGAGAGGTGACACATGTATTACATAATATTGAATTCAAATATAAACCAATGTTATCGCCAAGCGGACCACAGAATCAGTATTGAAATTGATAAAATTATTTTTAAATTATCACCATCATCGTCATCATCTCAGCCATAGGACGTCCACTGCTGAACATAGGCCTCCCCCTTTGATCTCCACAGATACCTGTTGGAAGCGACCTGCATCCAGCGTCTTCCGGCGACTTTTATAAGGTCGTCTGTCCACCTCGTTGGTGGACGTCCTACGCTGCGCTTGCTAGTCTTGCTATGCTTATTTTTAAATATAAGTAATTGATAAAATACCTATATGTAGGTATATGTAGATTTATTAACCACAGATCACTGAGCGAATTCGTAGAATTTGGAATATAAAATATATTCACATAAACTAATGCTGTATACTATATAATTGCAATTTATATAACACTAGCTGTTTTCCCGCAGTTTCACCCGTGAACCGTTAGAACTACTGCTCGTATTGGGATGAAATATAGCCTATGATACTCGGGAAGAGTGTATCTTTCCAACAGTGAAAGAATTTTCCAAATCAGTAGTTTTGGATCTTTCAGGGTACAAATAAACAAACAAAAAATATTTTCCTCTATGTAAATATATATACTATGTTTATATTAAATCAACATATATTACATAATGATTATATTAATCCACTTCACTCTATACATCAGACAAAATTATCCATAGATAAAATCTGACGTTCGGATCCAGACGAAATTTTCTCCGTCCTACTGACCTTTCGGCGAATAATATCGGAGTGAACCAGATGCCCAGGCTACCAATATTTAATTAACATTTCCCATCCAATCTGACGGTAGATATTTCACAAGCAAGCTAAATAAATTAAATAATTATTCGTACTATATAAATTGTAGATAAGTTTTGCTTTATAATTCGGTCTTATAGGACAATAGGTTAGTTTCTAATGAGCGAATTCAATATTTTTATTGAACTGACTAAAACGGTTACTCTCTATGCAATTTGTATTAAAAAGCAAGCTGTAATTTTACAAATTTTCCCTATCATTTCTGTACACTTATATTGCTTCTATTCTCAACAAAAAAATTAAAACAGTTTTGCTACGAAACTAACATTTGGTGTTTTAAGATGGTTTACCACATGAATTTGATAAAGTAATTTATTTTTGACCTAGTCAAGTACCCAATTGCTTAACTTAAATGTACGTTAATTCCAGCAGATTATTTATGTCGTTTTGTATGCATGAAAATGCTTAACCTTAGATTAATAGTTATGTAAAACTGAAATTATAATAGCTGAATTTATGTTATATAGTTGGAGTAGAATTTGTTTCACAAATTCACCGCCTATAAGTAAGCTATAGCTATTAATCATGTCTTCAGAACTATTATTTTTTGACAATGCATGGAATATTTTTTTATATTCTTAAGGCTTCTGTTTGCCTAGTAACTTAAAAAGGGGGTGTGGAAAATTTATTTTAATTTAGACGTTTTCAGATGAAAAATTGCTATTTTTGGTTTGGTATTGAATTTATGGAATTTGTTAATGTATGTTTTAGAAGTTTGTAAGTTTTTCAATGAAACATTAATTTCTCATAGTCAAAATGGTCGTACTAGATAGAGATGAATGGAAAATTCTCACTGAAAAATCATTTTTTCTCTAGATGTTAAATAAGTATCAAATATACAGAAAAACAACTTACTTATCGAAGCATTTGGACAGTGTCAGCAGCCAATACGTGTTGAGTACAACCGCACTGCATATGTAGGTGTCATTCTTGTTGAGCGTGGCAGCATACGGGTGTTCGTACACCTGTGTCACTGTTGCGCCTATCTTCTCCAGGCTTTCGTCCAACTCATGCTCTCCTGGTAGGACAAGAAGGCTATTATTAGAAGATTATATTTAACTAGGCACTAAAACCATTTTTCAATAGAGTAGGTAGTATTACAGAATGATAAATAATAATCTGGGTACCTAAAACTTATATTTTAGAAATAAGCAATAGATAGCTCTCCAAATACAGTCAATAAATAAAAACTTCGCTGAGAGAAACATCGTCATTGTGATAAGGGCACTAGGGCACACTTCAAAACGCTCATCTATCACTGGGCCGAAAAAAGATGCTATCATCTTCATAGAAAAACGTATCGTTTTTGAGTGGCCATTAATCCGCCAATTGTGTCACCCATTTTGGGTTAGACATGAAATATTTCCGAATATTTGGGTCCAAACGTGACGAGTGTTCATAATCTATACTAATATAATAATACGACGAAACATAGGTATTTTGTTTTGGTTAAGAGCTCGGAAACTACTGAATCGATTTGAAAAATTCATTTACTGTTGGAAAGCTAAACTCTTCTCGAGTAACATAGGCTATTTTTTATCCCGGAAAGAGCAGTAGCTTTCACGGGACGCAGGTGAAATCGCGGGAAAACGGCTAGTCAATAATAAAAAGTGTGCTCTCAATTTATTGGAATCCATGTTCAAAATACTCGTATATCGTTGACAATACATTCGAAAATAAACTATATAACAATAGCACGAAGATTTATAGTTTCATAAACTTTGTAACTATCATTGTGTTGAGATAATAGGGCTCGGCAGGTAGCGGACTAGATTTATGAATGTATAAACATTAGAAAAATAGGTCCATTATAAAAGAACTGGACTTTCTACATACCAACGTATGTTTCGAATTGATGAAGAAGAATTTTCCATTATTCTGATTTCTTAAACATTGACGAAACCATACTGCGGACATTTTACGAAGAAAAACCGTAACAATATTCCGTTTATTAAAAAAAAAAATACCATTTCCATTTAACATGACGTGTCTGTCTGTTTACATTAGGCCCGCATATCGCATTTGTAATGAAATGTAAACGAAAACAAAGCAAAAAAACTTTTATTGTTCATTCCTCCCAGCTAAACTAAATGAATAGGTTTTTATATTACGCAACTTTCCCAGACAGATTTATGTTTATTTTTCTGAAAGTTGGGCAATAATACATGGCTAAGACCACAACAATACCTATTCGTTGATTCGATGTATATAATATGTCGAAGATATTTTCAGTGAATGTAATCAGGATTATTTTTGAAGTCCTTACAAAACCTAGGTACTGCTATTGTTACTTGAGACCGTCTATCTATTTGAGCCTAAAAAAGTTCTTTATTAGGACCCAAGTTACCCAAAAATAATCATCCCGAATCTATAGAATTTACAAAGTTTTTTGGAGAAAAATCTAGAAATTCGAAATCCAACAAAAACTATGTACGCATTACAAAAATACAAACATTCAAATTAAGCCTCCTCTTTAGGGAGTCGGTTAAAAATACTACAATGTACTAGGCGCACATACTTCCGAGGAGCTAAACCTGAAGTAAAATAATATATTTGAGGTAGCACAATCTCCGTGCCCCAGCACCACTTGTTAGTCTAAGGATTTAGTACCGGGGAGTTATGATAATCGATTAGTTCCCACTTCATCCTTTTGAAGTACACCTACTATCTGTTGGCACAGACGGAGTTTGGCTAAACAACTCTCAGATTTGATAACGGCTAAAACTAGGTGGAACTTGTGCAGGAGAATTTGTATTGTTCAATTGGAATTAGCGTTGAAATTCTAATTCCTACATACCTACTTTATGTAGTTATTCGTATTAAAATGTGATTTGCTGTAAGAGGAGTACATATTTACAAAACTCTCATAAATACTGTTTTTTGTTACGTCCTGAATCCCTCGATGGGATAAAACCATCTTTACTATTCTCTTTCCATTGCATTTGTGAACCTCGTCTAGGTGACAGACAGGGATAGAATGACGGTTTTCATATGGTTTTCATCATGCTATCTTTGTCTAATATCACACTTTCCACAAGTCCATATTCCGTGATATTCCTTAATTAAACACAGTTGATCAAAGTCTCTCACATAGGTAGCACAATCTACTGGTACTAGGCTACCATATTAACAGAGGAGTGGATTGGGCGCCTAAATAGATTACTCGTGTACCGGTGATTGGACAAAGTCGGTTAGGAGAAGCAGTGACTATTCTCGTAAAATCAAGGTTTATTTGTGTTTTCCTACATATCATGTTTTCCTACATACCAACGGTATGGGCAGAGAAAATAAATAAATAATGCCTACACAAAGCGGCTTTTACTAATCTTGAATGGTGCGAAATGATTTTCGACTTTTCTCCTACAGTCAGGAAGTTTACAAACATTGCTATCGTTGTAAAAACGTGTCCTCAGCAATTCAGATAAAGTTATAGTGCACACTAACATACATTGTTAAAGGTAACTTTTCCTTTTGACTTCAAATAATTTTATACACGAGCAAACAAACCACGTTACAACAATTTAATTAAAACAAACTTTACCATATCCCAACACAGTGACCAGTTACCGCACTTCTTAACTTCTTGTAACACAAAGTCACAGCTGTTAGTAACACCGAAAACTGCTCTACTACTTTAATAAATAATGTTCTCTCCAAAATGGTCCAAAACCAAGCAAATAAGCGGAATCGTCCTATTTTTTTCTCTAGAAAGTTAGAAGTTAACTTCAACCACAATTTGGAACTGTGTCCGAAAGTTGCAAATTGTATTAACTGTTTTTTGTGTTGGGAAAGTCTATTTTTCTTTTGATTTAGGTGCTGTTTTGATATAGTGAACTCGTCTGGTCAATGACCTGAACTGTAACGAACTCCTCATTTATTATACAGTCCTGGTAGGAAAATGTCGTTCCTGTGAAGTTATCGTATGATGATATTGAACGATATTAGCGAAGTAGTGATTTGTATTGAACTTGACTATAAAAATCAACTTCAAAACAGCACAGTTATTTCTCGAAATCTATTTGTATGTATCTTGGTACTTACATCTCCCACAATTTTATTATCTCAAAGGATGAGAAGGACATAAGCATACAAACGATGGTTTTTAATTAAAAAACAAACTGAGTTGACGACATAAAGTAAGATCCAAAATAGATATTAGATGTTAATAAAACAAAAACAAACATGGTCTAAGGACTCCTTTTAACATAAACCTTTCTAAATTACAAACTTCATAAACCGTTTTAAGACCTTTTCAGATAAAAATTGCTATTTAAAGTCAACTTATTTTTCTCATAACAAAATTTTTTGAAACTGTTTTTGAAAGAAAATAACAGGTTTTTAAATGAACCTAGACTTCATTTAAGGGTACCAGATATAATCTGTTTTGGACTTGTTTAATATACTAATTTAAAACTTGTGGGAATTTTGTTAAACGTTAGATTTTGTTAGGTATTATTTGTTCTTAGTCTTTAGGAAATTTGAAAGAAAATTGCATTAAAATTTTAATATACATACATATTTAATGTATAGCTTACAAAGTGCGATTGTTTTTAAAATACCTTTACACTACTTTCGCCATTTTGATTTATGTATGAAGCGGTCCATAGTACAAACGATGTTTCAAGCACAGGTTTTCTAAACACAAAACAGCTGGGTTGCTTTTAATAATAACCATTCGGTGTATGATAGAAAATGTTTAATTAAACACATACCTGTAGATCCCTGGTCTTCTTGTTCAGGCAGTTTAGCATCCACTCTCGAAGCACACAGGACTAGCAGCACAACCCACATACTCATAGCTACTGTATTAACACTCAACTGTTGATCTAGAATGTTCGATTCACGACGCAGACCTACGAACGGATAGAGGGGGCAATTAAAGTTTTCTACAAAAAAATCGCTTTATTGTCGATTTTGTTGTAGTCACGTGTTTGTGAGTCTGCGGAAGTTATGTTTTGTAGGTTTACGGTTTTAGGATGATGAGTTAGGAGTATAAAGAGAGGCTCGTGTTTGAGCTCGGATGGACTGTAAGAAACATTCATGCAAAATTGTACTAGTGACTCGATACACAGGAAAAAGTGGAAAAAGTTGTTTGTGTGGCCATGTCGTCCTTTTAAATGGTTACAAATCAAATTGTTCTGATGTTATAATTTTTTTAACCTTCATCCTTTTCCGGAACTTTACCCACTTAAATTAAAATAAAGGGTGCCCGTACAACGTGTGTAAGTGTAACCCAGTGATTTTCATGGAAGAGCATTTTTATACAACTACAAAGAAATTGTGATTACACAAAGACTGATTACGAAGAGAAAATGAATGCTTTTCAAAAATTACGTATGCAGTTTTTTTGGAAGTATGGAATGAGAAAGAAAATAATATACTGCGCCGACCAAAACTAAAATTAGGGTAAGGTTGATGATGCTTTGATTAAATTTTTCTCACTTTTTATTACGGTAAAAAAATGATAAAAAAAACCGTGCGTATCCGTTTTTGTAAATTCGCAAAAATAAAAGCAACAAGTCCACCACTAAACTTTGCATAAGTGTACTAGGACGTCAGAACTCGCAGGATGTTTTCATCTCGCAGCCAATGTTTGTGTCAACAGCGATAGTGGAGCGGCAGTTTGGGGGAAATTGCTCTGGGAACGAGCCATAGTATTTCCTTTACGATGCCACATAGAAATCGTCGATACAACCAACTTTTTGTTCGTGTTTCTTCACCACGTCAATTTGTTCAGCTTTGGTAAATGTTTACAGTTCGAAGGGAAGTCACTATCCGTTTATTGTCTAATGGAATTGGTGAGTTTTGGTAAGAGAAGATCCAGTTCTAATCTTTTATGATTGCCTGGTAGTTTGGGGGAATTATGTGAGGAGGTGATTATTTTAAAAGAAGGAAAATAAAATGCATTGTGTTGATAATGTTAATTAATCGAGAGTATCTTACACGTTAAGATTAAACCGACCGCGTGAATCTCACTTTCGTAACTTGTAGTTTTAATTTATAACACAAATTGTTCAGTGGTTTAAAATATGTATTAAGAGACATATCATCATTTTAAAATAAATCATATTTTCTTGGGCGTTTTTTATTTTCTACGAGTACCTTTTTTGTAATGAACCAGTTTTATAAGAACCCTGTGAAATACAAAATACAACAAATAAACAGTCAATTAATTATTAGATCTTGTGGGATTATGTTAAGGTATAACATGATTCAGTGTAGTGTGAATTTAGTTACGAGTCTGTTATTAATTCATATCCCTTGAGTTTTGCGCGTGGTAACCAAGTAATTACATCTCTGTTCAGTGATAAAGCTATTAAATACATACATATACGTAGATATAACATCTCAGGATAAAACTTGCATTAAAAGTTCAAACATCTTTGCTCCTAAAATCCGATATTTTTTGTTATCTTTACTTAAAAACTTGCATAATCGGCTCTCAAGAGTTAATAATTTCAAAGTTAAGGCGATAAAATTACCATAAACTCTTCCAACTTATGAACTCCTAGTAGCTTGTATCAGTATCATCTCGTAATTTGCTTAAAATAAGCGAACAGAATTTACCCCCAAATGCTTGAAAAATATATTCTAAACCTTATTTTTAAAACAAAAATCCCATATTATAAAGAAGATGGGTCCCTCTGATATAAAAATCTTCACGTTTGCCTCTCGGGCTAAGGGCCGGCCAAGATAAACTGTAGGGCAGTAATAGGTTGTCACCGGAGTAGGCACTTGTTAAGATAACGAGCCATTAACGCCCGGAGTGGCTATTAAGACCAGCGTCAGTTACGGCCCATTGAGACTGATTTCTATTTTGGAGTTATGTTTAAAGGTGATGATATTGTTATGGATATATCCTGATTATGTAAACTAGGACCATCCTCACTGAAACCGTCGCAAAGTCCAATCAAGATAGGTGTAATGAAATAGCAACGTTGAAACTGTTTTTGAAACCTTAATGGTATTCCATTTCCTAAAGCTTTACCTTACAGATCAGTTGACATCGATCGTGACATTTTAAGGGGCTCATGAATACTAAAATATGTGCACCCTAAAGTGTCACGTATCCCACAGCCATCCAACTTGTCACATCTTCTATCCTACACATTTCACTGACTGATCTCAATCTCCTTGCCTCTCTGTAGTCCTAGTACCTATGTAATCGTGTTCGAACAATTTGCGAGATAATCGCCGGTCGACCCTGCCTACCTGATTGGATAGATTGGGTTACATGACATCTGATGTATTTGATGGACTATTGAAATAGGCTTTTGTCTTCATGAACCCTTAAAATATTAGTTTATAGACGGCCATATAAATAATCCTCACTCATTGATGTCCACGTCCTCACTTCTAATTGATAAACCCCAATTTATCATTCATTTATTATTCGAGGTATTAATTATTTATTAGATTGTTCATTGTTCCGTGAAATTCAAATGTAGAACTGCACGGTTCCATATTTAAATGGATTTTTATTATGCAGATCGTTCTAGATTCGAAATTCGCGCTTATCGGGTCAATGAATTTATTCAAACTACGCAATATTTAATTTGAAGTTGTATTATTAATAAAATATGAATTTTGGTGTTCTATTTTACCCAAAAATATTCACAAATAAGATCATCTTTCACGCGCCCTCCCCAAATATTTCATCGTATCTATTCATAGCATTTGAGGTACATATTTCAGACGTCGCAATCTCATCAGTCTCTTTGAGCCTAGATCCACGTAACAGATTACCAGCTATTATCCTTCAATGTATTGCCCGGTGGTCCTGCTTTATCTAGCTATGATTACTACCACAACGCAGGTGAGACAGTAGAAGAAAATTCAATATAGGATATGCAAGGGTAAGTAAGTAATGTAAATATTATGATGAAAGGACAAACATTATTTAAGAATGACTTTTTAAACGTAAAAATGTCAAACCCCTCCTTCCCCTGAACAGTTGCTTTTCTAAATCACCAAAGTGTGGTGACACTCTGAACGTATGTGCCATGCGATTGAATTTTCATACAAATCTGAATTTACCAGAGTGCCTAGTACCAGTTTTGCAAGTTATTTTTTTTTGATGCGAAGATTATCATACCATTGAATCGCGTAGAACTTATCTTAGAATTGTGTATTTAACAAAACTCTGACAAAAAACAGTTCCATTTTCAAATTGCGGCCTTTTTTTTCCGACGTCAATAATCATCAAATGCCCTCCCGCTGTGGGCTAGCAGCGGTGAGGGAGTGTCAGACTCTTACTGACTAAAAACCGTCGTGTTCCGTAGGCCTTTTATGTACCAGATTAATTATCAAATTGCGGCCTTAAAAATTGGTGGCACTTATTGCGCCTTCTGACGTTCGTACTGTGCCTGTGTTTACTTTAAACGCTTAAGCACGTGAGCAGCAGTAGGTAGGTATCTTAGGAAACGTGTCATGCGATTGGATTTTCATACAAATCTGAATCGACCTTAAGTAACTAAACATAAATAAATCCTACAAACTGGAAAATTATTAAATTCCAAATGGTAACTAAAATAATATGCAATCATATTACTTGATACCAGGACCTCATACTCTGAAGAAGCTCTTTTCACCAAAAAAAAAGAAAGTTCCATTTTCAAACTGCTGGCACTTATTGCGCCTTCTGACGTTCACACTGTGCTACTAACCCTGTAAACGCTTAAGCACGTGGGTTAGGTATCTGGGGGTACGTGCGACCACGCTACGTGCCCGCCCGCTGTCAGAAGCAATCGATCATTACATAGCGCTGAAAACCGTTATTACAGGAACGTGACCACGCTGGATTTTATACCAGTGTTAGTGGCGTGACGTTTTTATTGATTTCAAATTAGAATACCTTTAGAATTGTGATACTTTTAGTAGACGATTTTGAAGCTTTACACGTAGGTATTCGAAAACTAGCTTCAGCCCGAGGTTTCATACGCGTCTTGAAGGTTCTACTTCCTGCACACAGATAGAGTAAAAAGTAGTCTGTATGTTATTTTGATTTATCAAAATCCAGCCTGTAGTTTTGGTGTGAAAATGTAGGTAACAAATATACAGACACCATATAGGTACGTCCTTACCAACTTTATCAAGCACTAGACCTTCATTCTTTTAACGACCCTCACCTATTTCATCTTTACTAAGATTACGTAGGTACAGAGCGTACTAAATAAACAAAATATTTCATATCATTAGGCTCTTTCCAAATTCAAATCTTCATGCATCAAGTTTTAGATGACGTTACAGCACGTGCGAAGTCGTCCACGTTTTTCTTCGCACGTCTACGCACGAACTTTTACAAGCTACAACATACATATTTAATTTCGAGTTACACAATTTTATGCATTACGTCGAATGTAATTAAGTTCTAAATTGAATGCAAATATTTTTGAGTAAAATTGTGTTCGTCACTGTGCCCCGGGTATGAGGCTTTTAAGAAGCTTTTTGTGTCCCGAAGCTGATATTAATGTGGGTAGACAGTTTTCTGCAATCTTCCTTTCTTGGTTAACAGATATTGTTATGTCTGATATATTTTTTTTTTTAATTTAACCTGCAGAGAGATGTAGGTACCTTCTTACATACATAAGTATGCATAAGATATCCCGTGGTATTTGGCATTTTTTTTTGTTTTTTAAATTACTTTTAATGACTATAAATCATCCTCCGAGCTTTTTTTTCCCAATCATGTTGGGGTCGGCTTCCAGTCTAACAGGATTCAGCTGAGTTCCAGTGCTTTACAAGAAGCGACTGCCTATCTGACCTTCTCAACCCAGTTACCCGGGCAACCCGATACCCCTTGGTTAGACTGGTGTCAGACTTACTGGGTTCTGACTACCCGAAACGACTGCCAAGGATGTTCAATGACAGCCGGGACCTACAGTTTAACGTGCCATCCGAAACACAGCCAATGTGTCTAAGATATATTTAAAAAGTACATAAAAACTTAGAAAAGTTGCATTGGTACTTAATAATGATTATACATATTATGGAATATTGATGAATTTAACTTCATAACTCTACGACTAGATTGCTGGGAAGCATTCTGTTTACAACAACTTATTTTGGAAATTGATTAGTTCAGCAATGTTTTCAGTTGAAACTATATTACTGGTACTAGGTTAGCAGCACAATCAAAGCGGTTGGTTATTAATGTTGGCTACCAATTAATAGAGACACTGGTTATTGAAATCCGATATGCGTAATACGATGTTAGGAAATTGACTTACCTATGGCTTACGTACCTACAGTCAACTTCAGGTCAGTGGTAACAGTTTTATAGGAAAATCGTACTTATTACTATTGCGTTAAGGTGCATGACAGTTACCACTGTAGCAGTCTACCGTACATCACTATATGCAAATGTAAATACAGGGAGTTTATTACCAAATACCCTACTAGGCTACTAGTTACATATTGCTTACTGTGAAATTCAATTTGGATCACCAGATTATTGTCAAAATGTATCATCACACATATCATGAAACCTGCTCTGTAAATCAGTAGTCATCAGTGGGTTTATACACTGAAGCATACCATGATATCCGGACATTCGATACATACATACTAATCATAGGAAAGTATTCTTCAGTGAAAAGTTTTGCTCTTACGTTGAGATTGAAATCAGAACCATATAGGATGGATTTCGATAAGCTATCTATTTGTTGACTTGCTTCTTAAAGATTTCAATTTGTCATTACTAGTATGGGAAAAATCTGTCTCTATCTCTAGTAATTGAATCAACAGATAGACACCATTTCTTCAAAGCAAAAACACATAGGAAATGGTGAACGGCGGGCGTTTTGGGGCTGTCTTTTGTAAATCTGACCTTCAAAAAGTGCAGATTTTCAGCCTAACTTGAATAAATGACTTTTATCTTCTAGACAGGTTAAAGCAATCTGCATGCATCAGTCATTAATAATAGCGCTTGAAGACATATTGATGTGTAGATAATAAAATGATATTTACTTTCATATGTAAGTTTGGGTGGAATAAAAAAGCTTAATCAACTATTAAACTTAACTAAAAATATAATTTACCAAATCTAATTAACTCAAAACCTCAAATTACACTAACCCAATAAAGCCTTTTGAATCCTACAATTATAATGCAAATCCCGGTGCTGGTACAAAGCTCAAAAAGATTGGATTTCGCGATGTTTTATAGGTAATCTGATTACCTAGGCTTTTTGAAACGGGATTCTGTAGTTCATAGTGTACCTACGTATTTCATAGGAAAAGGGATTTTGTATTTTGAAAAAGTGTTGTTTTATTTTTGGCGTGTCATGAACAAAGCCGATTGTTCATGTCTTTAATAGTGATAACTATTCTCTATATAGCTTTAAAACACATGTGTATTTAGCAAGAAATGCATGGCATACGGAAGAAGCAGTAGAAAAGTATATGCGTTACATAGTTTTGTGACGTCAGAACAATCTTAGCAAAGAAATATAGTTCTTGTGATATTCCCAAAGTATAAATCAGACAATACAAAGGAGTCTCATAATAAACGAACAAGGGACAGAGATAGTAAAATGCACTTACCGTTTTGGTTTTACCAAGATCACAACCTGAAGCAGATAAAGTAGGTATGTTATCATTTCTTAACCAAAATTTTGCAAAAAATACTTTTTTCTATCTCTCCCAGAAACTGCACCAAAAAGGGCCATCATAACCCATTATGTAAACGAATCATTAGATACATTTTCTCAAACTGCATTCTGACTCATGTAGCCAGCTAACGACAGCTCATGACGTCATTATTATGACGCTTCGTCTAATGACGTTCAGAGCTTGGGATGTTCTTGGAGCCTCAGATAAGCACAGTTAAAGCTTCCTTCTAGATTTTAGATCGGTACTTAACTTATCCGCAAAATCGACGAGGCCCAAAATATAATGCTGGAAGGTAGCAATTAGGTAGCAACTCTGCGAGAAAAACAAATATTTTTTTTAAATCACAACCCGAAGAAGATAAAGCTTCTTATGTATAAGTGTCCTTTACCTGAGTACCTAATGAAAAAGAAAAAATAAAAGCTTTCTCTACTTCTCCCACAAAACTCACTTTAAAAGGCACATCACGACCCATTATGTAAACGACTCATTAGATGGAATTTTCTCAAACTGCATCCTGACTCATGTAGCATTATGACGCTACGTCTAATGACGTTCTGAGCTGGGGATGTTCGTGGTTCCTCAGATAAGCACAGTTAAAGCTTCCGTCTAGATTCTAGATCGGTACTTAGCTTAACTTTCAAGCATTCCTCCTTGGGAAATTCCCTGAAGATGGTACTTCTGAGGCTTAATGGAATATTCAGATCGCTAATTGTTTTCCTCAAATCACTTAGAGGTATTAATATTTTCCTTCCTCAATTATTATTGGCCTTTAAAAGCGATGCATTAGGAATTTTCCAAGGAAAATAAAAGGAGCGGGCGTAAAGGGCGTAAGTATCTATCCTACATTTTGACGAAGTGATTGATGGGCTTAAAATATTCCTGATTTTGGTGTATTTTCGATAAATTCAGGAATATAAGGTTTTCTTCACTTTTGAGATACATTATCAGCATACTGCCGACAATTTGCTTAGGCCTATAAAACAGTATGGAAATGATTTAAAGTACGCACGTAACAACGATCAGGTATATACTTGGCTGGTATCAGACAGATCTTTGATTGAACTCTCAATTTTCTTAAAAATATGTTTTTTTCCAATCATCGGGCCAACAGTTAGCCGCCTGTTTATTCCACAGTATGCTATAATACTGCCAATTCACACTAAAAAAGAAGGAAAAAAAACAAAAACCTGTCGACTGCTCTCAATTTAAAACGAACGAACCTAATAAACTTAACTCAAGAGAGAAGAAATAAAGAATCAAGTTGTAAGACACTCAATCTTCTCGCGATCTCCAGATTACGCGGTTTAATCCCGAAGAACCTTTAACAAGTTTAATTGAAAAGATTAAAGTATTATACAGGAGTTTTAGCGCTTCGGATTGCAACTGTGATGCTTGTGTCAAGCATGAAATGCTTGGAGATTTGCAGCGCAAATATATTTACACTTTAGCAGCTACTGCATTAATTGAGAAGAATTAAGAATTAAGTCGAAATTCGGGAGCAAATGGATCTATTCTTTTGCTGCCTGGGTGCTTAGTTTCCAGCCAAACCAAGATTATTTAAACGATTCCCATACTCTTTATTTTAACAGTTAAGTATTAGTGCCAGTCTATTTATTTTACAATATCGCTCATGTTATATTTCATTAAGTAAATGTCAGTTAAGTAAATGACATATGCTTGGTTGAAAAAGTAGGTACCTAAGAGAAAAGCGCTACTTGGAGTATGTATGTCCAAACTCACATACGCCGTATGACCATAACATGTGGTTAAGTTATTTATGCAAAATGCCTGAATGGATGCCACTAAATTGTATTGAGGTATTTTAAATCAATATCGAAATATAGTTAAAGATGTACTAAGAAAGCTTACCGTAACGAGAGCCAATTCTTTTAAAACCGAATCAGTACGTAAGCACTCTTACAATCCTTAACATACTTTAACTTAACATGAAGTTTATACGAGACATAAAACCTAAGTCAGGTCTTAACTGTTACGTTACGAGGTCTGTAATTAAGTACAGGTATCAGACAGATTGGCAAATAAACTGGATCGTAGTGTTTTAGTACTGGATGTGAAAGAACTTGTGGTTAAGTAAGTTCAGCTACAACATAAGCGTCAGTTTTCTTAAAACAACTGTTTAATATGAATTTTCACGTACAATGTTCAAAGTAAACAGTTGTTTTAAGAAAACCGACGTTTTTGTTGTTGGCGACCTTGAGCCTAAGTCTTGAAGATTGTAGATCAGCTACTTATCGTTAATGTTCACCTTCTCAGATGATTACAATATCTATTGAAATTCTGATGTCTGACTGAAAGATGAAGGCAGCAAAACTTGAATAAAAAATCGTGCATTTTTACCAAAGCGGTGCCATTCGGCATTAACAATCACAATCAAACATCAACAACGGAAACCCTCTAATTTTATTTGACCAGAATGGCCCCCATTTGTATTCATTCTCTAAATAAAAAAGCATCTTATTTTATCGTCACCACTTATCAGGTGAGCTAGCCAAGATAGCCTTTAAAAAGTAACGTTCCGTGAAACAAATTGTCTATGGGCGGTCCATATAAAACAAAATAAGCACCTCCCTACGAAATGGTTATCGTTGCTACAACACTAACCCGCTGTAATGGCCGACATTTTGGCGGGAAAACGGTACCGCGGCTCATATCCTGCAATGTGAGGGTATTATTATTTAATTTAATTAATGGATGGACGATCTTTGTGTTCCAGAGATATGGTAATGATGATAGATAGTTTATGTAAATAGCTCCTTTCTTTTATGTAGCCCTGGTAGATGAGCCTTTATGTTACAATAATGTTCTTTTAGTAGAATCTAATGGGGAAGTAACTTAATGCTTTTCAAAATGATTTATTTTTAAGAAATAATCATGTTTTCCTGTGAATCATTTTTGGCAAATAAAACACCATAATAATCACTCATTCACCATGACATCGCCATGGAACCCTAGTTCTACAACCGATAAGTCAAAAGGGGTCACTACAAACCCCAAACTTCTTAAACCAACCTCTTCAAAACCTTTTAACGTTTCATGGTGCCCATAAATTGTTCCGCTGTCCCATTGATCGTCCTGTCCAGTGTTAATCCATCATACGATATGAAAACCCCTTTCCGCGATATCAATGAATGCCATGACGTTTAGAGCCTTATCGATGGGCCGTCTGTGGTATTTTTCGCTCTTTTTTTGGTGATAAACATTGTTTTGTGTAGTTGTTGACTGATTTTTTAATCGTTTTCTGTTTATTATACGAATGTACGATGACATTTGTTGGTAATTATTATATAATTTTAGTAATATATGGGCATAATTTTATTTTATGGAAGATATATATTACCGTATAACAATTTGAATACGCATTTAAACCAGTCTTTATAACTGTTAAATCATCGATATACTTGCCCGTTTTGATCTTACGAGACACAGTATCCAATATCGCATATTATAACAATTTTACCAATCCATGTAGTTTCCAACTGGTACTCAATATAATTAACTTTTATAAGTACTCTTGCTTGAACTGGTAGTTCCTGAGATTAGCTCGTTAAACAAAAATACTCTTCAGTTTAAGATATTATTATCAAATCAAATCAAATCAAATCATCTTTATTATCAGGCATCAAAGGCCCATAGATAAATACCTTAAAGACTAACATACATATTATATTGTACAAAACATTGTTAGTATATAAAAAAACTATATATTATAATATCTAACTATATATATCTAAACTATATATATATTGTAATAGTATTGAGCACACAATAGATCAAAACATCTTTAAATCTCCCAAAACGCACCTAAACATGTCCAAATTGTTTCCAGAAGCTGGTCGTCGGGGGTCCGAACCAGCGCAACTGGCGTGGCATCCTCATTGCACTGCTGGTCATAGTGGCAGTCCTTGCGCTGATCGTGACATCAGTTGTACTACTTACCCCCCCTGATGAGGGACCCAGGGTTAAGGGCCGGCGGTTGAGGATCCAGGACTTATTGACTGAGGAGCTGACGCCGGTGCGGTGGAATGGGACTTGGATATCTGGTGAGTGAGATTTTGAGTGTGCATGGATTAGATTGGATGTTATTTTTTGGGTGTTTGTGAGTCCTAATTATGCAGAGGAGGTGTATGGAATGGTTAAGTATAACATAAATAAATAAATTCCAATGAATTTCCAATGAATTCCAATAAATTCCAATGAATTTATTTATTTATGTTATACTTAACCATTTAGGTGAGCTACCTTTTTGGTAGATCTGGTTTCAGTGAAGTTGTAGTAGAATACTGAAGTTATGTTAAGCATGTATCTATGTGAAGATTCCTTATGGCAAAAGCAAATCTTCATTATTATGATACACATTGATATAACTTTTTTTACCTGATAAATGATACTGAGTGAAATTTTTTTTTTTTTTTCGATTCTTCAAAAGATAAAAACCGGTAGCTAGTCAAACCCATATCACAAAACAAAACAAAAACAAACTTTTCAGCATTTTTCCAACTTTCGCATCGGATATAATTTTCACGAACCAACAGAGTTTTTCAACGAATTAATTAATGAACGGTTTCACTGATAAATATTTATGCTCACGAAATGAAATGAATAATTTCATATTAACGGATATCAGCATGGAAGGCGGGATCTCGAATAAAATTCAATTAATAACTTTGTATTAATATTCAATTAGTTATAAATCATTTTTGTTGTTTTGTGCCTCTTGAGGCCTAATTTGGTCACACAAGAATGCGTAATTCTACACCTTTAAAGAATTTTATTTACATAGTCAATCTTTTAATCAGATTATGGTGGTAACGGGGTTGCAATAGTGACATATCACACACTTTACTTACTTATGGTTCAGCACACAAAACAATACTGCTAACACGCTCTGAAGCATGCCCACTAAATTCATGGCTTTACAGAGTAAAAATGCCTTAGAGACCCTTTAAGAACTCAATAATACATCACACCGCTCAAATACTGAACATATTTCACCAACTTTCTTTAAAAGTACCAACTCCACAGTCGCTACCGCAAATCTTTGCAGAAAATACTTAGCGTCAAATCCTCACATCGTATTTTCAAGATGGCGAAAGTATCCAACGTGAGAGCGTCAGAGAAGCTCCATACGTTCATAGTGCCCTAGTACCTTCACTAAACTAGTCTAGTGGTAACTTGGATAATTTAACTAACTGGACAGGTAGAAAGAGCACCGCTCATTATTTATTTGTATCCTCCATCTGACGAATTTTACCAATCAAACATTAACCTTCCATTAATTTTATGGTGGTTTTTGTCAGTTTTTATGATATGTACTTATGTGCGCTATGATAAAAATGCACGATTGAGCTATTGCTTGCTGAGTTGCCTCGTGTCCCGTAAATTAGCAGACTATTCCTCATAGAGATTTTTGCTCCTGACGCCTCCATTTAGTTGCATGCTCTAAGAGTGCCACGAACTACTTAGTACCACGCCACACTTGCAAGTACCGCAGGCAAGTTTTAAGTGGACTTTAGTGTTAGGACGAAGGTGGGAATTTTCGTACTTTTTGTAAGTGTGGTAAAATCGTGAGCTTCGTGAGGAAGATCTAGTTTTTATATTACAATAAAATTTGTATCTAAAGTGTGTTAAGTGATTAACAAAATTATTTATTTATTGCAAAATGTATACTGTTACTGATATGCATCCTTATCCTAGTTATGTATACATAACCCTAGCGCATTTCAGTGATAGATAGCACATTTATCAGGGATGGTTAAAGTAACTTTTTGTCCGGTTGCGCGAAGTAGTTTCCACTGGAAGTTTATCAGTTTATAAATACTTCTTTAAGCCAAAAACATCTATAAACTGGCTTTTTAAGATCAACTCAATTCCTGCAATCTGTTCCTTATTGGTATACCACCTCTTCAATATAATTTTGTATTCTGTATATTACAATAAGGTCTTAAGGCCATGCAAATCACATCAGCACAAATACAATCTTGCAAACATACTGTGAAATATTGTGAATCCTTTTTCCATTTTCCTGAAACGTCATTTTATTATACGGAAGCATACCAAGTATTGGTGTTCAATCCTTCAGCTTTGCATGAAAATAGGAAATTGTCACAATTCTGATGCCGTGACTTGATTTGAAATATTGAGAAATATAAAGGTTTGTTCTAAAATTGTTGCGTTTGAAGAACTTTATAAAGATAGACTTTATATTTATAGATAGAGATTTATATTGTCTTAATCTACTTACAAATTAATATATCCTGGTTTTTATGAGAATAGAAGCAAAGCATTTCTCCAAGTTCTGCGTGCTGTGCTGCTGCTGCCGCTGCGGCTGCGGAGAACCTCAAGCGTCGGAAATATAGTGGCCTTGTCGGAAACTATATTTTCGAACCGTTTGGGGTTGAAACCCTCGGGTCGTGGGGTCCGAATGCCCATATTCTATTTAAAGATCTCTCAAGGCGGCTGGTTGACGCTTCTCGTGACCAGAAGGCTGGCTATTACCTCGGACAAAGAATCAGCATGGCGATCCAACGAGGTAATGCTGCCAGCCTCTTGGGCACGCTCCCAGTTGACAGCGATGGGGACGAATTTTTTGACGCTTTTTAGTTGTTTGTTTTACTAGGATAGTTTTTGATTTTTATTGTAAATATGTATTGTAAATATCTATGTAAATAAATTTAATAAGTAGGTACTAGTAATAGATTCCACGGAATGCGGAAGAAACCGAGAGAAACTATTACATTTCTTGTTTGCTTTCTCCAAAAAAATCATAGAATAGATAAGAGATTGAAACGCATCATAAGATGTGCCTACTACTCTACTACATACACTTCCAAACTCCTCTTTATATAATTGTTCGATGACTGAAATTAGAAGCCGATACCTACATTTTTTTATTGATTGGGTATTCGAAGCATTTCTAGGAACGGCCATAAAGTAATTGTTGGAATAGCTAGTTATAAAATATCGTGTTACCTTGAGTCTGGATTAAGTCTAGACTGCTTGATGGTAGTTAATTCTCTCATTTACCTAGAAACTTCAATATAATTGCAACATTACCACGAAATCGTTTAATCAGTTTATACTTAATAATAAAATCAAAGTACTTGCATTATATCATTGCAAGGTTTTATTAACAAGTCCAAAATTTTTATGCTAATGGCATATTTGTAATACTTATTTCTAGCTTCCACCAGCTATTTCACTCTCATTTCCGAGAAAACAACATCCCGCAAAATATAATTTATTTACCTATACATAGGCCCTATGTGTTATTCAGATAAATAAACTATGTGGTAGCATTATAACATGATGATTTGCACAAAAAAGATAAAACATACACACAAACACACACTCAAAACTTTTGCTATTATAGTATTAGTTTGATTACATACGTACATTATTTACCAATTAAATAATTTACCCATTCGCACATAGATTCCACTGGTTAACCACTAGACCGTGATCAATTGCATACCCCGGGTTCGCCCATCGAATTACAGTGTAGCAGAACCGTGCGGTCAGTGGCCAATGATTACCTCTACGCTCAATCATTGATGTTTTTAATACCTCTTTTACTGTATGTTATCCTAGTATCTGAGGCGAGAAACCAGTCTGTATATTTTTCGACTGTATTTTTATAGGCAAGATTGATTGATTTATTTTATGTCTAATATAAATTAGATGTGATCATATCATTGAATTACAGTGTAGCGAGAACCATGCGGCCACTGGGCAATAGGATTACCTCTATGCTCAATCATTTAAAGCCAATAAATGTATGTTTTTGTATATCTCCTTTACTATATGGTGTCCTAGTACTTTGAGATTTGTAGTGAGAAATTCATATTAACCGACTTCCCAAAAAGGAGGAGGTTCTCAATTTGTAGGGATAATTTTATGTTTTTATACACAAGATTGATTGATTTATTTTGCGGATTTTCTTGTGACTACCGATTTCTATAACAATACTTTCAATTGATCTGCGATTCCATATAAATTATGCCGAAATCCCAAAACCCACGGTACTGTCATTAAACAAAGCAAAGTTAACATGACTTTACACCTTTCATGAAGGGTAACATTCCAATTTAAATAGTTTAAATTCAAAAAGCTAATCAGACTTTATCCTAACATTTGGCCACCTCTACGCACCTGTATGAAATTCAGAATATTTATAACTAACTTTAATCACCTCGCGTCCATGCTGCCCTGGTACGTATGATTTATGAACATCGGTAATTTCGTAATGTATCGCGCCGGTAATTTGGACCATTCATCTTGGCACACATTAATGGCTCACGTGAAAATTCCACGGAATTTATTCAGCCTTACTTATAAAATAATAAGTTATACTTAAGAGATGTTTAAGAAAAAATCTTACTTATAAACGTGGTTGAAATAAATCATTTTCTTAGCAATGTCTTAAATGAGCTGTCAAATTAAGTAGCCTCACACCCTTGTTTAACCCGCTAATTATCAAAATGGCTGGATTCTTACCAGCTGATTTTTCATTTCCGGTTTATTGACAGCTCAACTTTTTAGGGTTCCGTAGCCAAAATGGCAAAAACGGAACCCTTATAGTTTCGTCATGTCCGTCTGTCCGTCTGTCCGTCTGTCCGTCTGTCCGTCTGTCCGTCTGTCACAGCCGATTTACTCGGAAACTATAAGTACTACAGTGATGAAATTTGATGGGAATATGTGTTGTATGAACCGCTACAAAAATATGACACTAAATAGTAAAAAAAAGAATTGGGGGTGGGGCCCCCCATACATGTAACTGAGGGATGAATTTTTTTTTTTCGATGTACATACCCGTGTGGGGTATCAATGGAAAGGTCTTTTAAAATGATATAAAGTTTTCTAAAAAACATTTTTCTTAAAGTGAACGGTTTTTGAGATATCAGCTCTCAAAGTCGTAAAAAGTATGTCCCCCCCCCCTCTATTTTTATAACTACGGGGTATAAAATTCTAAAAAAAATAGAGGTGATGCATGCTAATTAACTCTTTCAACGATTTTTGGTTTGATCAAAGTATCTCTTATAGTTTTTGAGATAGGTTGATTTAACTGTAATTTACGGAACCCTTCGTGCACGAGTCCGACTCGCACTTGGCCGGTTTTTAATTTTATATTTTACGGATGCCATTGTTGCCATTACACAACGTTTTGATGACAAATATTTTTTTAAGCTACCAACATTCCGGTAGTGTTGAGAAATTAGTATGTTTTTATGTCATTATCTGTTCATTACTTAAGACATGCTTAAGCAACGTTTATAGGTCAAAATAATTTAATCACTACTTAAGGCTTTAAGTAGTAATTACTTAAAACAATGCTTAGAAGATGATTTGTTGATTTTTATAAGTAAGGCTGATTATGTTTAGGTATTTATCACTTTGTTTTTTGGTACCTACAATTTTCTCCGCAGTACGTAATAATAATCGAGAATTAGGAAAATAGGTGGGTTTCACAACTCTATCCGTACACAGACTAAGCCGTGGGCAGACTGGTATGTAGGCGTTAACACTGATGAATAATCATTAAACAGCTAAAACAATCTATACAAATTAATTATACCTACACGTAGACAATACAAACCAAACACAATACAAGCAATTCCACATTCACGAAGCACCATCAAGGTAAAGTTAGTAATTACGGCGCTTATTCATGCTAATGTAATTGCAAAAACTTCGTAATAGGTACAATAGGTGCGCGCCAACTTTAAGTACAAAGGAGTGTCGAGTCTTGTGCTGTTTCTTTAGTCTGTGTTGCAAACTTTTTTATTTATGTTTTTAATTATTTTCTTTGTGCTCCGTTGTGCACCTTTTGTAGTTGAATGTAGTAGTTCAGTTGTACGAAGAATTCATTGTAAGGTGCGCTTGGAATTTTGATTAATGATTTTAATTATGGAATATTTTTTGCGCTTTACATATTTTTTTAATGAAGGAAATCTAAGAAATAAATAATATGGTGATTTGACATAATTTTATATAGACGGCCATTAGTCTCTAAATAATTATTGTAGACAGTTATATAGATCCAAATAAGCAACCAATATATCGGTCTATATGTATTGCAAACAAAAGAAAAGCTCGATTGCCAACTACCGATCGACTTATGCCTAGCAAATTCGAATTCCGAATATTTATTCATAGGATCCGCCGATCGGTTCCTTTTTTAAAAGGATCCACTTTTTCTCTTTTTTGTTTACGAACACTAATGGTTTCCGAAGTTACGTACGAATAAATCAACTGTTTTTTAGAACCTGTAAAGTGAATTAATGAAAGAATAACTGTTTTAAGTGAATTATTGGTGAAGTGAGTTAGGTACTTAATTTGAATCCTTTTTCATTCGATAATTCAATCACGAATAAAAATGATAACGAAATCCTGGATTAGTTAGGAACGGAAAAAGGAAAAGTGCCTTTATACATAAATTGGTTGCAAGGGGGTATAGTTTTTTCTTTTTGAGATATAGAACCCTAAAATTACAAAATTAATAAAACTTAGCCAATGTATATTTAATAGTAAACAAAATGGGTTCATTACACTACAATTCTCTCACTTTTAATAAAGTTTCCCCCTTTCATTTTGTGGTTGTATGGAAATGAAACCTTTAATCATGCCCCGCCGGTACCAGGATCTCATAATGACTTTGTACATTATTTATAGCAACAATAGTGGCAGTGTGGGTAACACAGAGTAGATTTTTTTATATGCTTCTTAGAAAGCTGCAGTCCTGGTATGTATCTTGTTTAACACTTAGGGAATAACACTTATAAAAAGACAAATAAACTTGGCAGTTAATTAATTATCCTTATAAAACACACCAAAATAAAATAACATTAGGCTACTTACTATTTATCCATTCAAGGGAAGAAATTCCGCTGTAACTTTACACAACTGTCAGTTACTTTACAAAACGCGCGTACAAAGTGCGGCAGTTTTAATATAAAAGTGTTTAAAAACTGTGAAAAAATAATAATAAAATGACGATGAAGCAAATATTGAAATTCACTTTTACATAATCAAAATGATAAATTGCTTTTTGTGACAACACCGGGCCTACGGGTCGACAACATGATTAAGCACTTAAGCCTTTTGTATGTTGCGACAATGTATGGTATGTATACGTACATACATGTCATACATGTATTCTATGGTATATCCTATGGTATATGGGTACACTCGGGAGCATTGGCCGGGGTATTAACGAAAATAATAGAATGTAATTTTAAGTGTATGTAACACGAAAAAGAATCGTTTGATATACATATATTATCAGAAAAAAAATATTCGCATCGCTATTTCGTTATAAATGAGAAGAGACTTCTCGTTCTACTTACGGATGGCTTTTAGACGTCTATTTTAACAGGTAAGTATCTCAAAAATCTACTGTATTTTAGCAAAACGGACCGTAATAATATATTCTATCAAACCAGCATCGTATTTTTACGTCATATTTTTTAAGCTTTTCAGTCATCTTAACGTCTTATAGGGCTTACTAATTCCCACAAAGTGCAAGAAAATCCACAAGAAAATCAGCTACAAACGTACATTTGCCTATTTTACTTACATCCGACAGTCGACACTATACATCTCACTTACGAGATTGATACCCAGTCAATTGAAACCTACACTTCAGACGATCAGCTTTCAGACCAAATTGAAGCTGCAACCTTGACCCAGCTTGACATCTGTGTCTCAACCTGAAATAGCTTTTGTCTAGTCTAGGCTCACTTTCGGCCTTTTGACAGACACTAACGTTCAAGGCCGAGTTGTTTAATTAAAATGTCTAGTGGTATGCGCTTGGCGTTCGTGATGATAGGGCAAAAGTGTGACAATTGTACAGAGCTTGTTTATTGAAAGATTCGATCATTTTGCGTTTCAATTGATTTGCTGTTTTTGATAGGTTATTGTTGTGATCTATAGTTGTATTTGTACTGGAATTACTGAACTTACTAACGTTTATCAATAAATAAATGGTGATGGATAGAGAAAAGTGGAAGGATTTGGGGGAGGCCTTTGCCCAGCAGTGGGACAGCATAGGCTAATAAAATAAAAAATATTCACGTTATTTGTGGGCAAGGCTACGAAGGCTACATTTTAGTCCATAAAAACGTTGAAACGGTATCAAACTTTTATTTTCTGTCCATCTATGTATCTGTCTTTACGACTTTCACGCCGAAACTACTGGGACAATTTAAATGGTCTATCTAGACCCTGAAAAAGGACATAGGATAGTTATTATCAGGAAGCGGAAAGTAATTACCTCGGGACGTGGGCGAACCCGCGGGAAACAGCATACAATCATATTTATGTACAATCATATAATCATATTTAAGCCAAATTACCCTTTGTAGTATCAATTTAAATTCAAACCCAATTCACTGCAAATTTTCTACCCCACTTCCAGTTCGTTAAATATTTTCACACAGCGAAAAACACGACCAATATAATATTAATTTCACACAAAGACTTGTAAAACAATTACAGTCAAACGTTCAATTCTATTCAGTTGGTTGAATAAGCGCATTCATACTGCATACTGCACAGAAAACAATAGGACTGCAACTTTATTTCGAAAGCCCGGCTTCCATTTGAAAGCCGGTGGCTACACATAGAAAACGGACTGTGTGAATTATTTAGTGTAGTTCAAATAAATTGAGCGAAGAATTTTGTGTTGTTTTAAATAATTTTGTGGGTTATTTTGGTAGAATGGATGGAGTGTGTGTATCTTAGGGTGGTCAAATATCGTTGTCCAATGTCTTTTTGCATTTTAATCCTTGACCGCTCTGACTTTTTTAAATTTATCTAAGTACTGAAAACGCTATGATTTAAAAGTCATGATTTTTATTGAAACTACACGGCGGATTATAAACAAAAAATATGTTATACATATAATTTGAAAACTAAAAAAAGAGAAACTTTTTACACAAAATTTTCCATCATGAAATAATATAAAAGATTTTAAATAAAAACTCACAAAAATGTCCAGTCCACAACTATGAAGGACAACCTTGAACAAAAGTTAGTCTACAAAATATTTTTTGAGTATTTTACACCTTTATTTATTAAAATCTCCCTTAAACAGGCCTAAGTATTTCGTTTTACACCTACATCAAAAAACTTCAAATCAACAAAATAACGTCCACAGATTAATTAAAACAAATCCTAACACAAACAAAAAAGTTAAGAGTTTTTTTAGCAAGTACATCTTTATGTATTATGGTAATAAGGTCTGTTTGCGCGCGTATAAGTGCGATTAAAATATTAAGAGTGTGTTTACATTTTATACTCTTTCGTAGTAGGACTTCATAATTACGAATAAGCTGTGATATTATTAATGTTCATTTTATTTATTAGTTTTTATTAAAAACTACCCGTTTTCACGTGCTATGACCCGTATTTGGATAAAATATAGTCTACGTTACTCTTGAAGAGTGGAGCTTTCTATCAGTGAATGAATTTTTCAAGTAAGAAACTACTGAGTTTCGGAGCCTTTAGGACAAACAAACAAACTAATGCTTCATCTTAATTATATTAGTATAAGTAGATGTCAAAGTCATGTAAAAAAAATCGTTTCGATATCTGACTTACTAACTATTTTAAAAAATAGCATTTATCTATTTTAAAAGCTATTTTCATCACCATCATTCCACTTCTCTCCAACAATTAGTTTATTTTAGCGGCTTACTTTGAAGACTAAAATTATAAGAACCTTTTAGTTAATTAATATCGAGGCTTATTATAATGTGATGAAAAGAGAATTAGTTTACACGTGTTTTAGCAAGATAATGCTTCTGTCTCCCTTTTGTCGCTCGTGTAACGATACATGCGTCATTTACAAGCCTTACTTAGAATATTTTATATTTTTATCTGCACAAAAATTAAGACATAAATAATGTTCACTTTATTTCTTAGTACCCGGCTACTGGAGGTCAAACTGTCGGCTGATAGTTAGCCGATGGCCGGTATTTTTTTACATAAAATCGTGAATTCAATCAAAGTGTTCAGTCGGTCGATGCTTGCGGTAAATGCTTGATCGTTGTTAGGTGCGTACTACCATTGATTTCGTATTAATTTGTGAGCCCGGAAAAACTGTGTAACACCCATTTACTGAAATTAAAAAAAATCAGCCAAGTGCGAGTCGAATTTGCGCACGTAGGGTTTCGTACCATCCAAAATATTTATGGGTAATGAGCAAAAAAATCACGTTTGTTCTATGGGAGCCCTCCGAAATATTTATTTGATTCTAGTTTTCAGTATTTTTGTTGTGAAAATTTCCACTTTCTAACTATCACGGTTCATGAGATACAGCCTGGTGACAGACGGACGGATGGACGGACCGACAGAGGAGCGAAAACAATAGAGTCCCGTTTTACCCTTTGGATACGGAACCCTAAAAAATACATTAAAAAGCCAATAAACGGAACTCTTTCTAATATCAGTATAATGGCGCTCTAAAATAAAAATAATGTTATACTGACGTAGAAATTAGCCACGTTGACAGATGACAGTCGTTATTATGTATTAAATTCCCTTGTGTACATCATTTAAGATCTATTGTTTTGTTTGTTAGTACAGGGTTCCAGGAATTGCATATTTTGAGTAGCACTCGATTTTACTTGAGTCTTGAAAGACTACTTCAGAGATTGGTATAAATACGCTTTTTTATACTTCCATTTTAATTGATACATAAAAATAAGTATCCACTTTTAGGTTTTTAATTTCTCAGAGCGACTTATGATATGAATAGGTTCTTATAATATTCAGAAACTTGAAGCGTTAGATAGATCATTTTCGAGAAAATGTATCTACCTATAGACAGTTGAATTACTATTTATCCAGGAGCGCGAATCAAAAACGGGATTTAGGCAGAACCACGGACATAGGCTAGTTAATACTAATCTTCAATTAGTTTAGTATAATGTACCTATGGCAATTCAACGTCAGTAAGTATGTATTCGTAAAATAACTGATCTTCATTTCGAAAATAAACGTCACATCAGTTTAAAGTAACAAGGGTATGCGACAGGTACTCGTATTTCCGAAGCCTTGTCGTGTATATAAGATAGTAGGTAAATATTTAACGTGCCACTTCATAAATTGATACATATTTACAACATACCACTTGAATGATGGATGAGCATATAGGATTAGTATATGAACAGAAATAAAGTAGGAAATGCAAGTAGGTCACTGTAAGTAAAATTATTTAAAGGTTTACAGCAAAAAAAAAAATCTGTGATTAAATGTGTAATTTTAACTTTGAAAGTATTAAAAAAGCTTATTATGTAATTGTGTTAATAAATTAAGTAGTTGATGTATCAATTAACATACAATATTACGTTTTATAGTCATGATCCAATAAACCGATTATGCTTAAATAAATCCCCGTGGTTTCACCTGCTTCCCGAGGGCACTCTTTCCCGTACATAGGTAAGATATATTTATCTACGTAATAAATATAGTTTTATAAGTACATATTTTAGTTATTCTGATTCATATATGTATAGGCTACATTACTGCTAAGTTACATCAAAATCCATCCAGTAGATTTCTCATGAAAGAGCAACAAACATCCATACATACATACAAACCTTCACATTTACAATATAAATATTAATAACCCAACCTGTATTTCTTCGTATATAATGAACAAATGAAATGTTTATTTATTAGACATTTACGTCTACAGATTTCCGAGCAGGCAAAGGTTGTAAACGTTTGGAAACAGCCGAACATAAAGCGAACTTAATTTGCTACGTATTTCGTTTTTACTGTTTTTCAGCAGTAAACAATGTTGAGGTTTTTGGTTAAGTTTGACTGTAAGTAGTACTAAAGGTTTTTAATATATCGCGATTTTTACTTTGGTACACATATTCCCTTTGTACATATGCATATTTCTTAACAAGCGGGACTTCAACACGATAAGTCCACCCGTGACCATGGTCAGTACAATTCTATAGGATATAGATTAGGATATAAAAGTAGCCTACATAAGCCTTTTTCGATAAATGGGCTATCTAACTTTAAGGAATATTCCAAATCGGTTCTGTAAATACTGAAATTAGTGCCTTTAGAAAAAAAGGAAACACTTGAATAGTTTTATAAATCAGAATAGTTAGTATCGGTGAGTAGAAATACTTCTTCTAGTTTTATCATACTTCAGGGAATTTTCTCTAATATTTTTATCAAGTGGCTTTCAATGAAAAAACAGAACTTATTTTAAGCAGAAAACAAACGAACAAAGATTTTTTGATAAAAACTTACGCTGAGTGATGACGAGTGTTTTTAGAACATTCCAAATTAAATGTAAATGTGTTCGCAAACAGTTACAGAACTTTATAAGAGTTTTTTGAAACCTCTGAAATGCTTGAAAAATACTCCGAATTCTTTTTGAGTGTGAGCAGGTTGTTTCAAGTGGTTTGACTTTGCTAGACGATCGCTTTTATGTATTATACTTTGATCTTAAGTAGGCTATTAATATTGAGGTACCATTGACAGAATATGGGAGCAATTAGCTGGTGTACTGCGTAACTTAGGTTCGATTCTCATTTGAACTGATTTTTTCTGAGCCCTGTAAAATATAAATGATTTAAAATTCTACTACTTGCCAGCCAGCTATTTACCATAGCGTTGTATCTCGCCTCTCGTCATCTCTGCTCAGCATTTTTGGCAATCAATTGAATAGTGACAATATTATTAAGCAAACCTATAGCTCTGTATTAGAGTAGGTATTGTAAGAGAAAATAACGGTATCTTTTCAGCTTTCTGCACTGCACACTGACACAGTTGCATTCCGTTAAAATTGGAAACACTGAAAGCCAAACACACAACCATTCATTATACTTACAGATCCCCAAAAACGTAGTACTTAAAACTCACATTTCAGACCGGTAAACTCACCGGTTTTATTTAAAATTCTTTTGAGAAGCACACACGTACACATCCGTGCATGTAATCCGCAACACTTAGCATTAAGCTGAACTTTTGTGCTGCACCGGACCGGTTTGCGAAACAAGGTCAAGAGAGAAATTACGGAGTTAAAACGGGCCTGAATTTTGTTGCCGCGAGTGTACGTGTGGTGTTGAAGTGTGTGAGTGTGTTAGTTAGAGTGTGTCGCTTTATGTTACTGGTAAAAATAATTAAATTAATTGCTTGATTTTTTTGAGACGTGCTTTTGATTTTGTGTTACAATATTCTTGTGTCAAATAATGCAAAAAATAGTAATGGTAAGACTGGTAAGACTGCTGTGACTTACTGGATGTTCAATGACAGCCGGGACCTACAGTTTAACGTCCCTCCAAAACAAAGTCATTGGTGTGCAAGATATACTTACGAAGTACACACATACTTCGAAAAGTTGCATTGGTACTTGCCTGACCTGGAATCAAACCCACACACATACTCGAGAGGTTGTTTCTTTAACCACTACGCAACGACTATCCAAGCAAACAAAACTGTCAAAAGAAAACTAAAGTCAAAAAGCGTACGCATCAAGTGCAGTATGAACTATTTACATAAAAGGTGTTTGTTCGTCAGTTGTGACCTAAAAACGGGCTGGTGATTAAAGTGACCGACTCTGCTGAATTGCTGATAGCTACGATTCTAGTGAAGCTGGTTCTGTAATTCTTCTCTCGTTAGCTTTGGAACATACATCAAGCATTTTTAAGCAAAATTTAGCTATGTAGGGGTGTATCTTAGGCAAGATTATGGGATTGTTCAAAAGGTTACGATAAAGTTTAACCGCGATGGATTGGTGTGATTTTAGTCTGAACATGAAAACGGCTTGACCGATTTGGCTGAAAATTAGAGGGGAGGTAACTTAGACCCTTTTTTCCCCATCCGTCTACGGAACGCGGGTGAAACCGCGGGCGAAAGCTAGTACTATATAATTATAACTAAAACTTAATCTATATTTACGTGTTTTATTAAGATTATGACGTGCACTGCATCAATCGTTGTTCAGGTCCAAAAGAACAAGGAGACCCCAACTACTTAGATACATTTCTAGAACAACCACTATTTTATTGTTACTCAAAGTGGTCTTTAACTAACAATAACAATTTGTCTTTCGTTTGTCTCAAAAGAGAGCCTCATGAACAGCGAATCTTTATTTCATAGAGAGACACTACACCACAGGTTTCTCACAAACATACATTTTTTTTTTAATTCTTCCTCTATTTCAATCTTTCGTCTTTCACACCACTCAATACAACAGGTTTCTCACAATTCTCCAATTTTCATAAATTCTCCCAGAACTTCAAACAATTCTACAACTCTCTATAACTTCTCATTACCTAAGGTGCACGGGTGCACCTACAAACCTACATTTTAATTAAGGTTCTTTCTTACTAGAAAGTTCTGTCGCGCGAGCCGTAGAAACCAATATCGGCAGTGATTGTCAATAACACCGTAGTCGGTATTACTTCGGACGTTGAGAGTTACAGCACTGGATGTGCCTTGTGATTTTAGAGAGTAGTTTTGTGGAAAAATTGGACGTAGTAAGGTTGGCTTTCGAAGAACGAGAAGTGATTGGAGAACCTTTTTTTGTAAAGCATACATATGTACAAAGTCTGTTTCTTATAGTGTCGTTATTAAAGTCATTTAAAATCAGGACATTTCTCTCCATGGCTTTAAGGTTGGCTGTAAGAGAACCCAATTCTGGGTTAAGCTCGCCATTGTACATAAACTGTTTTTATTATTTTTTATTATGTATTGTTAAGTGTGCAATAAAGAATAAGAATAAGAATTTTTGCTCTATTTTTACTCCTTAACACAGAGAGCTGAGAACGAAGCAGTTTGTGAATGTAGTACAAACTTTAATTCTGGTTGGATGAATAAATTCTATGATCATAAACGCATGATACAACATAATTTTATGAACATTGTCTTATAAAAATACTCTTATTTACAAGTTTGGCAAGTAACATACAAAATGACAACTATCAACTGGCTCTTCCACACCCTTTACATCTTAGGTTTCTAATTTTACAACTGTAGGAGAAGTCAAGAATAAAATTTATTACGGACATCGTGGCCGACTTACGTGGCTTCACACTCTTGCATTGAAAACTCTCCGACTACCCGCAGAGTTATATGTTCTGTTGATAAGATATACTGCACGTGTAGGTCATGTAGGATAAAATATACACTAGTGCAATTGGTTGATTTGTATATTGTATTCTTAGTTAAAAGGAATATAATGTTATGAACTTCGGCTAATTTAATGGCAGTCTCGTTTCAGTAGTTTGAAGCTGTTATCAGAAATATTCAAAGTACTATATTGATAGTTCGGCTCTGCTTCGTATTCTAGGATGCTATAAATATAATTTCCTTTAAGTATAACTATTAAAAATCTAAAATAAATTATAGTAAAAAAGTTATCTGTTTTATCTTAGCACTGCTTGGAGCAGATCATCAAAACCACGTTTATCCGTTTTTCCTAGCAAAGAAGAATTTATATCATCACAACACATACTTGGATACTACAATTTTCTATTTATCTAAGGCTTTGTCAACAGACAAGTGGTGAGAACCGTAGCAATATTGCTACGGCGTAGCGCTACGAGCGTAGCACTCTGCTACGAGATTTCTGATAGAAAGATTAATCTTTCTATTATTGTTAGCTAGTTTTGAAGAAATACAAGAAATACAATATGGCGTGTTCTGATGTCAGATGTCTGACACGTGTCGCTTTTATGAGTATAAAAATAAGACATGGCAATTTTAAAGGAAAATGAGAAATTCGAGGAAAGGGAAATATTATTTTATGTAATATTCGTCAAAATAAAAGGCCATCAAAATGTCGGTTTTGTAGCTTATATTGAAATCGTAAATTAGGATATTTTCCTTTTGAATTAATAGAATAGCCACAGTCACACTCATAAATTAAATATAATTATTAAATATCAAATTATATAAATTCCAAATTCACAGCTTTTGAAAAACGAAAGCTAAATATTATTATTTTTTGTATTTTGTTAAGTCTTTTTATCGCCCCACTGCTGGGCTGCGGCCTCCTCTCACATGGAGAATCATAGAGCGTTAATGACCACACTTGCTAAATGCGTGTTGAATATATTATTTCTAAAAACAACACTAAAATAAAATACACAAAACTATCTGCCACTATTCGGAAGAGTGAGCCATACGTCTCTCTTAGCGTCCGTTTAATTCGTGCCCCTAGCGCCACCTACCGGGGCTGGGCATTAATTTAATTTGCACTATTCCGGCTATCTATCGGATGCATCTGGTCCGCTCATGCTTGCTATCTGTCTAGGGGATAGGGTTGTCACATAAAAATATTTTTTTTGGGGGTCTTGTAACTAAATTAGCTCGTAAATTGTTTTTACGATAAATTGCATCATTTAACTGTTACTAAACTATTTTCAGTTGTCAAATAACTGATTTGTGTATGATCGGAGAGTATATGGCTGGTTGTAGTTTGGTTAGTTAAATGGTATATAAGCCACACCTCAATCTCTGAGTTATTTTTAGGTTAGGTTTAAAACATGGGAATTGGTCGGTCTAAAAAATTATATGATTATATAAAAGTCATCCCAAATTACGTACGAACATACATGTCTACACTCACATTAAAATCACATATTTCTCTGGTCTTTAAAAATAAACGTGCTTTAAGATTATTTCAGCATTTCTTCTCAGGGTTAGTCAGGCAAGGCGTTCTCAAAATAACTTGACGAATATAAGTAATGTGTATATCCAATGTGTGTAAGCAAATCGACTTTCATGAACTTTAAAACCACACATTATAATATATAACACTTATAAGTGAGAAATCTGGCGTTATTCCAATTCGCAGAGAAGTAACAACTTAATCAAAAGTGTTCGCAACCCGGGCATCAAACCCGGAACTACGGGAACTAACTCCCGATGTTGGAACTACCGGATGCAACTGTGCTGGTCGTAGGCTGTATCTCTAGGAAATAAGGTTGCTAAATACTGTAGTTGGAGAACTAATATTAAATAATAGTTAAATCTACAACTATATTGCGCCGACTCGACCAAAATTGGGTTTAGGATCAATTTAAATATAGAATTAGTTGCTGCGTGCAATTTCTTTTTATCAGAATTTACGGATATATTACAGGAATAATAAATTGATGTTCATTCTTATTCACGTATTTATTTCTTTGGTAGGAGATTGCAAATAACACATTTAACACTTATTGTTTTTGAATGATAGTGTTATATTGTTAATCAAATATGATGAATTTAATGATTTTAGCGGTCAACTAAATACGTGAATATTAATGAGAGTTGTTTCGAGGGAATAACTCCATGCAATCGAGTAGGAAGTTTCCTGTCACCTTTTTCTATAAATGGGCTATCTAACATTAAAAAAAAAATCCAATCGGTAATATTGCTATAGATGAGTTAAATACCATTTTTGACAACCCTAAACCGAAGCAGCCAGTTATTTGTAATACATAGTTGGCTCGTAAATCCAACTTTATCGCTCAAGTTTCTTTTTTTATTTCACCATCTGGGAAATAAGGCTAGTCACAAATGAGTTTAATGCTTTTTTTCCAAACTATGAGCTTTTCAAGTGATTTTATGAGTTTTTCATTAGTTTTGATAAGAGGCTTATAAACTTAGGAACTCGTTTTAGTAAACTTTTTTGAGGATTCGATTAAATCAGTGAAAATATATTCAGTGTCGCCATTTTGTGGTTTAAATACATTATCAAGTGGGAAAGTTTCTGTGTAATGGCTTATCTTTGGATAAAGTGAACTGGTTTAAAACAAATTGTACAATGACCGTAAGTAAGTTTTCTTAAAAAGTACTAGTTTCTCCGTATACTTATCATATGTTTTTTTACGGAGATAATTTCCATTTCGATGCAGGCTAAATTCGAAAACTCTTGCAAATTCTAATCTATACTAATATAATAAAGAGGATTTTTTAGTGTTTGTAACTTAAAAACTAAAAAAACTACTGTACCGATTTGAAAAATTCCTCCCTACAGGCTTAATCCAGGTACGGGCAGTAGTTCCCACGGGACGCGGGCGAAACTGCAGGAAATCGGCTAGTCTTCAACAAATCGATTAAATAATAAAGCACTCCACATCATATAGCCAATCATAACTCTTTATTAACACTCTCAATTACGCTCCAACCGATTCAATAATACCATTAAACTCTTAAAAACCTTAACCACCATTATAAAATTAAGGTTTCCGACGGAAAATAGCCTATGTTTAAAACCGGGTTGAATAATTAAAAGTGGTTGGCGGGAGGGCTCGTTAACTGGGAGGGACGGAGGGACGGAGGGAACGGAGGGAACACATTGGTGAAAAATGTGAGGGAATTTCAAACGCACTGCGGACTAATTTGAGCTTAGTTTAAGTGAGGGTCGGCTGTGGTCGGCGACTTTTAAGTCCTATGTTTGTCAATTTGAAGCGGAATTTAATCTATGATAAAAGTGACACTTTTTAAGGATCTATAGAGAGAATTTTGGGTCGTTTAACATGTTGATGGTCGTAGCAAGTTTCGTTAGTATATAGTTTCTTTTAGAGATTGTTTATTTATTAAATACTTTTTTGCATACTGTACAATGGCGGACTTTACGCCTTACGCGTTTTCTATCAGCCAGCCTTTGGATTGTGGAAAATTGTAAGTAGTTAGACAAAGGTTTTTTTGGCTTATTTTGAGTTTTTTAAGAATATTTATTTTATATATTAATTTTATAAGAATATTCTGCTAATTCCAAGTAAATTGTTACAAAAAATAGCCTTCAAAAGCATCAAAATATAAACAGAAACTACAAAAAACACTAAGGTATACATAATACATACTTTCAGATACCTACTGCTCGACTACTTATCATATCTCATACGTCTACATTCATACACTCTTTTCCTCTCAAAGAAAATACGTTCAATTGATTGAGATGGATCAATCAGACGAACGAATCTTTCGCGTTTCGTTTACTCATTCATTTGTTTCGGCATTCCTCCTCCTTGTTATGTCGGAAACAATAACATTCCTCCTTGCTTATTGACAGCTGTTTGACACGTTTAATGTTGTCTATGGTTGGGGGGAAAATGCGCATTGCTGGGATGAAATAGTGAAGAGAAGTATAGATTGTATTTTGTGCTAAAATTGAATGATTCTTGATTGATTCTGAGTTTTAATTAAATTAGGGTTAAGCGATAACCATAAGTATCTTTATCGTCCAAATTATTCTTTAGTAGGCTTCTATACATTTGTTTTTACATGATCTATTACCAGTAGGACGATTTGACGTATAGATATTAAGAAAATAGAAACGAGTTTTTCAGCGCTTTCGGCTCAGGTATATATGACTAGGTACTTAAAATCTTTCTAGGTCACCGAAACGTTTCAAAAACCTGTTGACCGTTTAACCTAAAACTATCTACCACAGCTTTTGAAAACCAAACTTATATAAAAACCGTTTAGTAAGCCTTTAAGTCAATCTAACCGCGGTTCATGTCGTACGGCCGCAAAACCTCGCACAAACAGACGAGTCAAACTAAATCCCTTTTGACGTTGCAAACAAATATTTTGAGTAGGTAAGCTTAGGGAACCTATAGAACTATGATAAATTTATTAATGTTTACTTAATCATGATTTAATAACCAGTGAAATTAGGGTCCATATTTTTCTTTAATTTACGGAATTGATTGGTTTTAAACCACAAAGGTTTTATTTTGTCTGGTATTAATATTAATTAATTATATTGCATATATTTCGTAACTAGCTTCCGCCACCGGTTTCACTCGCGCCCCCATAAAAATATAATTTATTCTTTCTCAGGCTCTAGCACTCTGTACTAAACATTTATAACGATTCATTAGTTTTGGTTTGAAAATCGAACAGAGATACAATTACTTTCGCATTTATAACATTAGCACAGTAAGAAATAATCTTTTAGGTCGTTTTTGATTAAATAGAAATGCGGACTATTTCGGAATTCCAGTGCAAACTCCTCGGACGTTCTGTCGCAACCTCTTTTGCTCGACTGCGTTAGAGTTTTCGTCCGTGAAGCCGGTTTCACTAACTAATACTAGATATACTTCGACCGTGATTTTTAGAAAGGCCATATTATTTTTTTGATGATGATAATGATAAATTATTTGGTTTTGAAACCAGGATTATTCATTTATTGATTAGGCATCTTTGTCTGCCAGTTATTCGTCAACGTTAATATGACTATAGTTTACCTTATTTTGAAACTTTACTTGATTTGAAAACTTATCATCCAATTAATCTATCACTTTATAAAAATAGTTTTTCAAAGATTACTAAAGGAAACTCACTTTAACTTTCCTCAATCACAAACAATCTTATTCAATGAACTCGCAAAACATTTAGGCTTCGTAGTGTATTCGAACGAATTTAACGACTTTTTTTGTTTATACATACAACTCGCACGAATGTAGTTATAAAGAGGGCAAGACCACTTCAAATATATGTAGTAGGCCATTTTTACCCACATAAATATGTAGTAGGCAATTCTTCCCACACAATTTAACTTTTAACCTTCAAAAGCTCAAAAATTGAACACCATAAAATTCTAGCCATTAAAATAATAAAATTCTTTAATGTTTATTTAAATGTGAATGCATACCCACAATCGGCTTCCGATGCCATACGTAATTGAATTGTACCGTTAATATTTCCACTTATTTGAACTTACGGCCTTTCCAACCAATGGCATTCAATTCGTATGTATTAAAATGCTTATTTTTCAAAATATTATTTCTGTTTTTGTATAAGAAATTGGTTTAAGAACAAAGGATTGTACCTTTCTCTGTTGCCTAATTGTGTAATTGAATAATACCTTTTACTGAGATTCCAGAGACTTGAGAAAGTATTTTTGTAAACGATAAAAGAAAAGCTGTTTTCAATTTAACAATTGTAAGAAGCGGTGACTGTTGCTAACTAAAGACAATTATGAGATCTTTCTTTGTGTATTACCATAGATTAGAAAGAAAGAAAATAAATTGCGCAATAAAAGACGCATACACACACTTAGAATTGGTGCGACCCGAAACAAGACAGAGTCCCAGCGCTGGTTAACAGCGATTACTAATTGTACATTCGATAACTGTTTGAACAATCCGTAAAGAAAAGACTCGTAATTGCACCGTTTATAAATTAAATTACGCTTTCTTTGTTTTATTACATAAATTGCACAGCAGAGAATTCACAATAAAATGTTTAAACGACTTTAATGTGTATCCGATTGTTCAAAACACGTACAGAGTTAACAACTCAACGGCGCCCTAATTCAATTTGCACTGACTTTGTCCTGCGTGCCCCGGGATGTGTGTATAGGAAGTACAACTGTATTATAGGCTTCATGCATATATTTTGTCGAGTTTCGGGAATAGTAGGAGACCGGGTGTTTTACGCACACTATTATTACATTAAAGATTTAACTATATATAGTATAAATATAATTTGAACCAAACATACTTGGCATGCATTGGTTCAAAAGGATTAGTTAGTCAAAGTCTAACCCTCCCTTTTGAACTATTTACGGCAGCAGAAGTCACATCATCATCCTCCGAGCCTTTTTCCCAACTATGTTGGGGTCGGCTTCCAGTCTAACCGGATTCAGCTGAGTACCAGTGCTTTACAAGGAGCGACTGCAGAAGTCACATGCTATTCATAATAAAAGCATCTTGTAAAGTATGTACTTATTAAAAAGAAAAAGTGGCCATTGATAACTACTTACGTGTGTTTGAAACGAGATAGTCGTTTCAGGCATTTTTTATCTTCACATCAAACATCACATCAGCAGCCTATCGCAGTCCACTGCTGGACATAGGCCTCTCCAAGTGCACGCCGCTGAGATCTATTTTCGGCTTCTCGCATCCAGCTCCTGTCTGATTTTTTATCTTAATATGTAGAAATAAAATGGTGTATTTTCCGTTGACAGTCTTTTCTCAAAAAAAGGAGCAGCAAAGACAACTACAATTTTATACTTACTGCAAGGAAATATGAATAAATTCTGCCTGATAATATTACGATTCGAAGCAGTATTTTATATTCAAACTCCGTTTGCATTGACGATTCAATATTTCAAATTGTTCGTGAAGCTTACAGGTTCCGAGAATCTCTCTTTTATATTAAAAAACCGGCCAAGTGCGAGCCGGAATCGCGCACGAAGGGTTCCGTACCATTATTTAGAAAACGAGCAAAAAAATAACGTCTGTTGTATGGTAGCCCCCCAAAATATTGATTTTATTATTCTAGTTTTCAGTATTTGTTGTTATAACGGCAACAGAAATACATCATCTGTGAATACTTCAACTCTCTAAGGCCGCTGCCTCGAATTTTGCGGGCAGCGGGGCGGCAGCGGCGGCGGCGCGGGAGCGGCAGGATCTTACGCGTATAATCAAATGGACCGGCCCTCGAATACAGCGGCGCGGGAGCGGGCAACGAGCGGTGAGCTCCATTCAAAACGGTGACCGCCCGCGCCGCCGCCGCTGCCGCCCCGCTGCCCGCAAAATTCGAGGCAGCGGCCTTACTATCACGGTTGGTTGAGATACAGCCTGGTGACAGACGGACGGACGGACAGAGGAGCGAAAACAATAGGGTCCCGTTTTACCCTCTGGGTACGGAACCCTAAAAAGTTATATAAAAGTGACGTGAAACCCGTGTTTTCTGAACCCAATATTGAGATAGAAAAACTTCTTGTTTGTGAAGGATTGGCGGGAAAAATTATGCGATAGGCGATTGTTTTCGAATTGTCTGGAAATAATAGGGACTACTGTTTGGTTTGTGGGGCGTTCCGAACAGTTTTTGTGGCTTAGGGATAGACTTATCGTCAAAGTGAAATTGGCGTTTACTTTTAATCAATTAATGCAATCCTGTAAGATCTTTTATAGATGTTATCAGGCCTTAGTAATAAGAACAGAGACAAAGATAATTATTTCGTATTATTTTATCACGATTTATTTATTCTTCCGTTATTATCTTTAGAATTAAATTTCAGGATGGGGTAAACATAGAATGGCATTCACTTAATTGAAATGCAAGAAAAGCTTCCTTTTTCGAAATTCTCTAAGCATTTCTTCGTTATTGTCTTTAAAATAATTTTATATGAGTGATGAAGAATAAGCATTCGATCGTTTAATTTAAATGCACCCTCTTGTATGCACTCTCCTTTTTCATTTCGAAATACTCCTTTTTCAAAAAAAAAAAACATTATAAAAAAACAAAAAGGCATGAAGTCAGCGTCAGTTTACAAGATCTCAATAAATAGACACACACTGACAACTTTTAGTCGGCCGATAGTTTGCACTCATAAATCAGTATGAAGATGAATGGTAGTACGCACATTACAAAGATCAGATATTTAGCCGTTATCAGACCGACTAAAAACTTTCATTGGCTTCAAGATTTTCTTAAGAAAAAATTGCCATCCATCGCATCAATTGTCGGCCGACTGTTTAGTAGTATATTTTCATAGATAGAATCAGCATTCGATCATTTAATTTAATTTTAAATGCAGCAAAACCATTTTCCTTTAAAACAAGCTAAGTACGTAAAATAGAAAAACAAAAAGGCATCATGAAGCTTTAGTTTACAAGAGCTCAATAAATAGACGCTGGTGTTTAATGCTCTATAAAATATGTTTATGGTGTTCTCGGCCGTTAAGCCAATGTCGCCTGTTTTTATATTGAACTTAATCTCCCGTCTAAGATTTGCTTTAAATAATTTTGCGTTTTTATGGAGTTTATGTGATAGTTAGATGAACGTTTCATGTTGGTTAATGAGGACGTTTTGTGTTACTTTTGTTTTTCCACTTTTTGAGTATAGGTAGTTTATACAAAATTGTACCTTCAATATGAATGAAGAAAGACGTTCATGATTTACAATCGGAAACAAATGAATCGCAGAAGAATGCCTATTGTACCTATGTATCAAAGTCAAAGTCAAATCATTTATTTCATTTAGGCCATTACAAGCACTTATGAACGTCAAAAATATAACTAAGTTTGATTCTAGTTGCCCATTCAAAAATATCTTAATTCTAGGGAAGGGTTGCACCATCTGTCTATTACGATAATAATATCAAACCATAACCAGCCCTCAAAAGGTCGCCAATTGGTCAAGTCGGCTATTCGACGGCTGGTTATGGTTTGGTTACCGTTAAACTTAATGTTATTAACTATAACGATAACGTTAACTATATCATAGGCTATGGTGCAACCCAGCCTAAATGTTTTGAAGTAGGTTTTCCTACTAACCTTTTTATCTGTATCTTCTGTTCTAATCTTTGCATCTTAACTGCCGTCATTCCAGGCGCATATCAAGGAGAAAAAAAAACCTAACGGAAACTTATATTAGTCCTTTGTATTCTAAAATTAAATAAGTATACAGTCAAAGAAAAGGTCTATAACCTCCAACCAATTGGTCGGCCAGTTGTACCCCCAAATAGTAAATTCTGGCAGTAGGCCAGAGCAGTGCTGAGCTGGTGAACATGGTTATACGAGTAACATATGGAGCCAATGGACTGTACGGACACGTTTTCATTAGTAGACTTATGCACTTTTGTTATTACAAACTTTGCTGTAGTTTTAGTTTACCTTTATAAAGTACTAACTGTTTTACCGCGATTTCACTCGCATTCTGGGGGAACTTTTGCGCGTACCGGGATAAAATAAAGCTTATGTTATACTTAGGGATAAGGAAGCTTCTCAGCAGTGAAAGTTTTTTTTAAATCGGTACAGAAATTTTGGAGTCTTTACGGTAGAAACAAACAAATGTTTCCTCTTTATTATATTTATTTATCCACTTATTTCAGGTACCGGGGTCCATACATAATATTAAGAGGCGTAAACAAATGCCCACGTATAACTGTCTCTATCCGGGTTTCACGCCAAAACTATTGAACTGCAAAAGGATTTTCAAACTTTGCTTCCTTAAAATCCGTCTCGTCCACAGAACTTAGTTTCACTTCAACTGCAATGTATCCAGGTTTGAGTGGCATTTGTTTGAGCTCAAGACTGTTTGAGTGTTTGAGTAGTGAGCCGTATATCGAAGTATGTCGAAGTCACCGTGATTGTTTCCAACTTGGTTATATCGGTAGGTGTCAACTCTGAAATCTCTGAGGATGGATAATGTGTTAGACTACTAATATTAACCTGTGGAGTATTTATTGTTCTGTATGTTATATTCTCTTTTTATATACTTATTATAGGAACCATTAATTATCATAACATAATAAATCACTTATTTTATAGCGGCAATACTGCCTCCATTGTGATGACAACACTAAAAAGAGTTTAGACAGAGGAGACGCCCGCTTTTTGCAATTGTAATGGGACATGTTGTGTAAAATATAGATAAAGAAGTGTGGAATCTGCAGTTTTATTTACTAATCATCCACCCAGCTATTAAATGCTAATGTATGCTAATGTATGCTCTCTCTCTGTCCAGTTTTACTTCCAAAGCTACACTTAAAAAGGATATAGAAACATTTACATTACTATTCTTCTTTATAATCCTTCTCAAGCTCAAGGCAAGTTTGAGTGTTTGGGTAGTGGACCCGTAAGTATGCTATGTCGATGTCACTGTGATTGTTTCAAACTTGTTTCAGTATAAGCGGTTGAGTGAAGGTTGTGTCGATAGGTAAACCTGATGATTGATAAGACCACCTATGTGTACGAAGTACTTGTTTGTACAACCTTTCATTACGTATCCAAATGGTGAATTATAAAAGATATTTTATTCTATGGGTTATCATCATTCTAAAAGGAATCGATAGGTTAGCTAGGTTCAAGTGTGCTTAACGCAGCTATAAATGGTCAGAAAATGAGTTAGATGAAGCGAAATTTCTGATATTTTTTAGTACGTAGAGACCTGTATGGCTGTGTATTGGCTGTCCGTTTATCATACTGTTCTAAGTTTATTTTCTTTACCTGTAGGTTTCGCATGTAAAAAAATAAATAAACTGAGTCTTATCATACGTATATTAAATTCATGATTAAATAACAAAAATAGACTAGGCATACTTTTCAAGTCGCAGTCATGTCAAAACAATTGAAAATCAAACTTCCTTTCAATACTACCGTTAGCTGGAAGTTCAATTTACACAAATCGATATACATTTACATTGATAGCTGTTGCAGAGATTTGACGATAAAGCCGACGTAACATCGATCGTGACAGCGTGACGGATAGATATCAACAGTGTAGATATACGGAACAAATGTGTGTTAGAAGTTCCACTATGATAAAAAGGGAGACATATCTGTAACTTGTTGGCAGACATTTTATAGCATTTTTATTGCTTGTGCAGTGCTGACGGTTGATGATGAACCCAAATGTGGATATAAGGTACAAGTTAGGAATGCGAATTTTTAACTTAAATAAATGTATCATAAATATGAGTATCGCACGCCATCTTGGATGCTATTGTTAGTTTAAAACCATCAGATAACGAAACTATTGAAAGAAAGCTATTATTTAACTATTACAGTAAAATATTATTTATTATTGTTTAAAAAACTTTCTAATCAAGTCTAATAAGAGATAACGATTAATTTAATTTGTATAATGTACATAATATGTAAAGACAGAGCGGACCCCGTCACAAGACGGGATAAACGTTAAGAAGAAGACATATGTAAAAACAGAACAAAGTAGGCTGAAAATCAACACTTCTCTATGTTTAATTCTACAAAAGACAGCCCCAAAAATGACCGCCCTTCACCACTTCCCATGTGTTTATCGATAACATATAAAAGCTAACAGTAGTACCACTCGCGATATATCGCGTGTTCACAACCACTTGAGTTAGCAACTGATTTAGATTGGAACAATGTGAGCGATCTAACTATTTACTTATGTTTTATTTTGTGTTATTTACTGCCTGTAGATTTGATTGCGTGGCCTTGGAAAATTGAGCTTTGATAAGTATATTCGACTGTACGGCCTTGGAAAATTGGTTTTGATGAAGGGAAAAATTTATCTTGTACGTTATCTAGCTAAATGGAATGCCATTTCATATTAAATGCCTCAGTCAGTAGACCTTAACTTATTTTCATAGTATGTTATATTTATATTACAAACGAGCTGTTTCTTCCGTATAATTAGTAGATTATATTATTTCTAATTGCACGTAAAGAAGGATCATCAACATACACACACTCACGAACATTTTCAATCCTTTTGTAATACTTCTGTGAAATCTATATAATATTATATTCAGATTTGTGACGTCAGCATGGCGTGTTATAATTTCATGTTACGTATTCATTATCTTATAAATATTATAGTTTAATACAAGTATTTGAGGGTTATATCAACCGCGATAATCGTAAAAGAAAATAAAAAGCTATTGTGAATATTTAAATAACGATATAAAGTGGGTTTTGAGTTCTAGGTTATGTAAGTTACAATAAGTATAAGTGTTACTTGACATGAATCCAAAAATTAATAATCGTTACTGAACTGACTGCTAAAGTGACTGCAGTCTGCATATTTCACTTTCAGTATTGAACATATCAGTAAAATTTAGATCCTGAAAAGAGACACTTTTTTATCCAGGAAATACGTAACTTTCTCTTGGGATGTAGGTGGAATAGCGAGTTACACTGTTAATAATTATGATGTGAATGGTTCTCGGGAGAATCAAAAATTATGAAAAAAAAAATATTGAACTATCTTTAAAAAGAAACACTGAATGAAAAGGGAGTAATAATTTGCAATATCTCTACTATAGTCTATAGTCTTCTTCGTAATCTTATATTTGACTGTTCAAAACATTTTCAGTAAACAAGCACATCCTCTTATATAATTTCTCAGCCAATAGAAATATGTAAATAACTGACACCTATTTACTTAGATTATTATCTGGAATTACTCAACCGTTTCGACAACTCGACAAAACCGCAATATTCTAAAATTCCACGTTTGAAATTCAAAATTCGCCTTCCAAATTCAAATGCCACGTAGCATCTAGTGACGCGAACTCGTGAATTGAATAACAAAATATCCGTCTAAAACGGTATCGATTAAAACAAAATCGAATAAATTGATCGTAAATTCTGGTATAATTAACATGATTGGTGCGATATCATCATCTGCCTAGCCTTTTCCCAACTATGTTGAGATCGGCTTCCAGTCTAACCGAATGCAGCTGAGTACCAGTGTTTTACAAAGAGTTCCTGCCTATCTGAACCCCTCAACCCAGTTACCCGGGCGACCCAATACCCCTTGGTAAGACGTCTGTCAGGCTTACTGGCTTCTGACTACCCGTAACCACTGCCAAAAATGTTCAATGACAGCAGGGACCTACAGTTTATCGTGCCCATTTCTATACAGTTTATCCGTCTAAAACGGTATCGATTAAAACAAAATCGAATTTAATAAAATAATTTGATCGTAAATTCTGGTATAATTACCGTGATTGGTGCGATAATAACGTGAAATTGGCAACGGACCGCGTGTCACACCGTCGTCGATTTGAATCGGTTCGCTCGCGTGTTGTGTGGTAAACATATCGTTTGTGGGAAGTAAGTACGTCATAATATTTTATTGTTGTCATTATCGTTTGCTTGTAGGACATTTGTGTTGATTTTATATGTGGTTAGTTAGACAGGAATAGCGGTTTCTATCAGTTATTTTACATCGTATTGGGTAGCATTTTTACCATATTACCGGCGAAGCTATACCTTCATATCGCATTTTTGGCTAAAAAACCACAACTATCTAAAAGATTTATTTTTATTCGCATAAAAAGCATATTTAACGACATTTAAATATGATAAACGGTACCTACTGGTTTTGTAGATATTATAATAAATTTTCGCGCCAGAAGGCGATTTATTTTTAAATGAAAATAAGCTTTGTATACCAGGAAACCAGCCAGGAAGCCGGCAGGAAGGGGAATAAAATTATCTAAGAATTCATAGTGCAAAAGAATTCAATTTTAGATGTTCTTAAGAAAAATATTATTTCAAAGGCAAGCTTTATTCTAATTTAAAATAAGCGTCATATATTGATTTAAATATCTATATCGGGACCCGTTATGTATCGATTGCTCCGTCACGCGTCAAAAAGGTCTAATTTTGGAGATTCACGTCATAGTCCTTTCATAATTTGTCGTCATACACCTTTGTAATAACTTTGGTACACGATTTTTCTACTAGATTACATTTTACAAAATCATATTTGATAGTATTTACACAGCTTTCATCATCATCATCTCAGCCATAGGACGTCCACTGCTGAACATAGGCCTCCCCCTTAGATCTTCACAGATACCTGTTGGAGGCGACCTGCATCCAACGTCTTCCGGCGACCTTTATAAGATCGTCTGTCCACCTTGTTGGTGGACGTCCTACGCTGCGCTTGCTAGTCCGTGGTCTATTCTCCAGCACTTGACAGCTTTACTTGACCAATAATCTACAAACTGTGCAGAAGTGCCTGTCTTAAACACTCAAATTAATATATTTGCCAGGTATAGATAATAAAGAACATATGAACAAGACCTTTTTCCACACGTTCGCCAACAAAACTATTGGCTACTCGACAAAACTTCGGCAGTAACAAGAAACACCTCCCAAACGACAAATTAGGAAACCCCAAGAATATTCTCGTACGATTTTCCCAACCTTTTCTCATTAGTAACAATAATCATGAAATCACGTTTCTACTCTCTGCTCCTTTTTCGGACAATTACGTCACTAAATAATTACCGTGTTTCGGAAGGCACGATAAACTGTAGGTCCCGGCTATCATTTAGAACATCTTTGGCTGTCGTTATGGGTAGCCAGAAGCCAATCTTATATACGTAGTTGTATTGAGTTGCTCTGGTAACTGGGTTGAAGAGGTCAGGTGGCAGTTGCTCCTTGTAAAACAATGGTACACAGCGGTAACTGGGATGAGGAGATCAAAAAAGCAGTCTATTGCTGTTACTGTTACAGCCTTTTTATCGTCCCACTGCTGGGTACAGGCCTCCTCTCACACGGAGAAGGATTAAACATTAATCACCACGCTTGCTCAATGCGGGTTGGTGTTGATAGGCAGTCGCTCCTTGTAAAACACTGGTACTCAGCTGCATCTGGTTAGACTGGAAGCCGACTACAACATAGTTGGGAAAAGGCTCGGGAGATGATGTTACAGTTCGGTGTAATAGGAGGTCTCGCCACAATGCAGAGTAATTATACAATCCGTGCATCGGAGAGGGAGATAACCGGCTGTTCGGAAATTGAGCAAACCACCAACAAATTATACCGCAATGTTTCTGTATTGGTCGTGGTCAGGCTTTTCTTGTATATCTGGCTAGCATATAGTCAATTATTATTAGAGTCTGAACCTACACCTAAACCTGAAAGTTAAACAAACTGAAAAGTCGTTTGGGCGCTCCCTGTGTTGTGCATCGCCGCATCGCCGCATCGCTGTAATTATATACCTACAACTGTAATTATACTATAACCATACTTGAGCCGTTGGGGTCGAAACGCTCGGATCACGGGGCCCGAGTTCACGGTTGCATTAGCATTGCCCTGCACCGTGGCAATGCAGCGAGTCTTCTGGGCACGTTTCCAGAGGATCAAAACTAGTATACAAACAAATGGGCCAACTATATATATTATGTACTAGCTGATCCCGCGAACTTCGTATCGTTTAAACCTTCCCTGGACCTCTACAAACATTTTAAAACCAAAATAAGCCAATTCGGTCCAGCCATTCCCGAGTTTTAGTGAGACTAACGAACAGCAATTCATTTTTATATATATGAAGATTATATACCAATATTAGTATTACCCTGATACGCATCATAACTTTAAGTTACCATCAATAACTGATATAGCACTCGCGGTCACGGTCATAAATTACTGTAATTACTTTATTGTTAGTCACCAGAAGACCACTAACTCTCCTAGTAAAATGAACCTTATTTCTATTCCCATAAAGGCTATTGCAGTCAGAATACCTGTGTATTGCGTACCTGTTCACCCCTGTAAGATTGATGAGGGCGTGAAGTATTTACAATTAGAGCCTGGACAGCCATTACGGGGGACAGGCGATACGGCTAATGTCTGTACTGGCATTTACCAACGTATATAGCTATTAAACTATTTAGGGTATGTGACAACTGACCACGTAGGTATAGGTAAGATTTTTTTTGCTAAAACTAGTTTGAGATTCTTTCTTTGAGAATTCGTTGGCACCGACAGCCGTTTGTGATTTATTTGCATAAGCTGCAATTGAGAAAAATGTAAGATTTGTACGAAGTATTATTGCGTTCCATCCGCACTCTTAATCTTCCCAATTAAACTCAGGTTTTTACAGGTCATATTTTCTACAGTTAATCTTTACTTATTTTCACTTATACTTGTACTTACCAACAGTAAAAAAATGCATCAAAAGGTTGACCAGGGCGACAAAGACAGACAGGAGTTCTTTTGTTCGTGCATTTCGACTATCATGTTGTCGTCGTTTTATTATACTTGTATCTATGTATAGCGAAAGATAAACTAAGTACCAAGCTATTACCCTAATGTCTCAAGTACCATTACCCAACACATTTAGTTGCCAATTGTTTGTTCTCACTACACAACACACGGAGGAAGGAAAGATGAGAGGATATGCCATAAGGCAGGTAGGTCAGGTGTAGGTCAACAACATATGGTGGGCGTGACCAAAAAGAACAGTTACTATATAGTCAACTAACGACGCGACGCGTTCCGATTCCTTAAGACATCTGTCAAAGATCGATCTTGATTTACTAGTAATTTGGTTTTAAAAAAACCGGCCAAGCGCGAGTCGGACACGCGCTAGAAGGGTTCCGTACCATTATTTAAAATGAGCAAAATATTTATTTTATTCTAGTTTTCAGCAGACATACATCATCTGTGAAAATTTCAACTCTCTAACTATCACTGTTCATGAGATACAGCATGGTGACAGACGGACGGACGGACGAATGGACGGACGGACGGACGGACAGAGGAGCGAAAACAGTAGGGTCCCGTTTTACCCTTTGGGTACGGAACCCTAAAAATGGACGGGTTCCAATGTAGCCAGTATTTTTCGTCGTCCTATCGCGCTACTTTCTTAGTAGCTTTTCATTATGACATCTCCACTCTTCATTAATTTTGTTCTCCACGTTTCAAACTAAGTTCTCACTACACAGCATTACACGTACGTGCAATCAATACGGGCCAGTGTTTACAGGCCCTAATGACTGCTTCGAGTGTATTGCAGCCGTTGTCATTATCTTAAGTGTTGCATTTCTATGCGGACAGTGTAATTGGATTGTATTACACTTTAGTGCAGAGAATTTGGGTCAGTTTGGAGTTGTCTTTGGAATTGTGATGTAACTTATCTACATTTTGTATGTATTAACGAAATGTAATTCTATATTCGAAAGTTTTTTATTGTAGCTTTTTAGCATTTCAAGTAACTATGAAAAATTCTGCCCAATTATTAAATGCCACAGCGTCACGTCACGTCCACGCCAAAACTCCTGCACCGATTTATATGAAAATTGATTTATAAATAGTCAAGAGCCATAGAAAGCACATAAAGGACCTTTTACTCCGCTGCAGAAAGTACTTCACTCAAACCAGTGTAAAAATATTTTTTCCTGTATTTATCGAAAAAAAAGAAAAAAACAAAAGAATTGTCCCAGTTTTTATATTTACCTTTCCAAATGGTATGTTCTCAGTTTGTTAATGTATGTGTTTTGTAACAAAAGAACTTTCTTTGCAAGTACCCTACTGTTTGCAAAACAAATCGGTATGCAAACTTTTTGTAGCAAACTTGCAAACAGCAGGCTTACCCGACTTGTTTTATAGGTAGTAAATAGTAAACACACTGCTCTACCTTGCTATACATAGTTGTATTGCTTTATATTATATGAGATACTAGCTTCTGGCCCCGGTTTAACCCTCCTTCTGAAAGAACTACTTCTTGCAGGCGGATAAAAAGTTGCCAGTATAATTTTCTGATCCATACTACTAACTGTGTAGTTTCTAAGTATATCTTAGACACCAATGACTGTGTTTCGGATGGCAAGTTAAACTGTAGGTCCCGGCTGTCATTGAACATCCTTGACAGTCGTTACGGGTAGTCAGAAGTCAGTAAGTCTGATACCAGTCTAACCAAGGGGTATTGGGTTGCCCGGGTAACTGGGTTGAGGAGGTCAGATAGGCAGTCGCTTCTTGTAAAGACCAGTGACTCAGCTGAATCCGGTTAGAGTGAAAGCCGACCTCAACATAGTTGGGAAAAAACGCTCGGAGGATGATGATAATATTCTGATCCATAAATTAAGTTACTGCCGAGTTTCATCACAATCCATTCGCTAGTTTTTGCATGAAAGAGAACAAATATGTATCTATCATCACACAAGTTCAGGAGCGCTCAGTAATGTTCGAGTCTTTTTTTTTTAACGACGTCAAAAATCATCAAATGACCTTCACGCTGCGGGTTAGCAGCGGTGACGGAGTGTCAGACTCTTACTGACTAAAACCCGTCGTGTTCCGTCATTGGCCTTTTATGTACCAGGGCCGCGGTAACTCTTTCGAACAACCCGCAGCGTAATGTTCGAGTCTTATAAATACAATGTGCATATACATTAAATATATACACAGTTCATCCGGTTTCCTCATATAAAACATCTCTACTTATTTGCTGATTACGAAACTCAGTAGATACGTTCCCAATACGTCAACATTTTGTTTGGTAACATCTAAACTTGGGTATCAAGTAAATTGGTCGATAATCCTCTTTCGGCTGATTGCTCTGAATATTTTATTGAAACAATTCGATTAACGGATGAGTTAGGAGAAGGGGGGGGGGGGTATAAAATGAAGGTTTGTAGTTGGATGAATGAGTTTAGTGAAATAACAAACAAAAGAGTGGTAAATAGCTATAATCTAAGCTTGAAAGGATAAATTAATGTCGGTATGTAATTACTCAGATAGGTGGCCGATTCAAGTAAACAATTTGCACCTGGATGGATGGATAGACTGGAAGCCAAACCTAACATGATTGAGAAAATACTTTACAAAGATTAAATTATGTAACCGAAAAAATGTCCTACATTTTCAACGCCAGTTTTTTTCTATTTCTTTTACGATAGCTGTGCCTACTTCGTAGTACCACCCGCGTCAAGATTAGTCACTCAGGGTAACGACATAGCATGTCCTTTTACTATCTACATATTATATGAGTACCAAACATTGAAATTTATTAAGAGGTTTTCTTGTGAAAGTCAGACAAACAAAGTTACTTTCGCATATATTATATTAGTAAAGACTATGCTTTTGTTTGTTGCAGGTGATGAGTTCATATTCCGGGACGCGTACGGCGGCATCAGTCTCATGTTCGCAGCCAATCAGACAACTAAAACACTCATGCCGAATACTACATTTGTAAGTATTACTTTACTATCTAATTTTACGGATTTAAGTATCAGATATAATGGGTACTAAGGGTGAGTGGCCGATTTAACTAAAACGATAACCATACTGTAACCAGCCGCAAAACTGCCGCCCATTGGTCAAATCGGCAATTTGAGTACTGAAAATGGTTCGGTTGTCGTGTAGCTAAAATAGAACTGCAACTCTCCGGAAGAGTTCTTTCAAATTGAATGTTTTGTATCAATGACGCTGTGGTACGGAAATGGTGCGTTTGTTGTCCGAAATACCACAGCCATACAGCAGCCGCATTAAAACCATAACTATTATAGTAATCTGTGATAAAACGTCCAATTATAGTTAATGCTTGACAGATGATAATTACCAGTTCGATTAAAAACGCAAGAATATGCACGTGTAAAGGATCACATTATATTCTCATGTACACTTATATGCTGAAATGACCCTTCCAGAAAAAAAAATTGTGTCTGTAATCGCCCTTAGGTACTTGGGTTTCACATAGGGACTACCTGTAGGTAATTGTTTGTAATAATTATGAAAGTTCTGTTTGTTTTACGGTGACCTTTCTCGTTGTAGGCTGGAGTTAAACCCACGCAACATACGTGTGGGTTCCGGCAAATACCAATATGTTTAAATTAGTTGGAAATGCCGACCGGTGATATGATGTGTCAATCTCAGGCTGTCCATGATGTTAATTTAAACAGCATCAGAATTAGTTACTATGTCATGTAGTAATTTCATCGAAGAGTCTGAAGAAAAATCTGTTTACTTATATAGAAGAAATGTAACTTTTCAACTTTTTTTGCTATTTATTTTCCCCTATCATCATCATCCTCTTGCCACTATCCCAATTAATTATATGTAAAGTAAATGAAACTATAGTCAGCATCACTAATATTACATTAATCAGATTATCAACATTGAGCTACATACCCAAAAATATATCACACAACACTAAAACGTTCTCAACTATATCCAAAAATAAACAGGCGCCCAATACCGCAATATGTTAACTCAATCGCGCGTACGTTGCAAAAATAAGTTTACCATCGAACACACAAGGAGGCAATGGGCTGGAACGCCCCCCTTTTGCCCCCAATTCACCCCACTTCGCCCCCCTTTCGCCCCACCCTAGAGCCACTTGTTGGCTGGACATCAATTTATTTGGTAGCCCTGTCCGTGACACTTAGGATATAGTGACCTTGCTATTTCGAACACTTTTAGAACATCGAAAACAATTTCGAAGTAAAATTAAGAGTAGCCGCACACTAGAGACTAAACAGTCGGCCGACAGTTGACCCATTGACAGTAACTTGACTCCAATCAAAGTTTTCAGTCGGTCTGATACCGGCTGGATACCTGATCTATGTAATGCGTACTACCATTCATCTTCATACTGATTTACGAGCCCAAACAAACTATCGGCCGACTGAAAGTTTACAGTGTGCACTAGTGGCACTCAAAGTGTTTTGTACCAAAATTGACTCGTTTATGCTGAAGCTGTTTTTGACTCGCTTGAACGGTTTTCTTTTGTTCGGTTGGCTGAAAGAATAGTTTTTTGAAGCCCGTTTAAAATTTTTAATGGATTCTTCTGTTTAATTTTTGTTCGCAATAAAGAACTTATTAACTAGGCTTGGTTATTGAAAATTCAGTAAATCAAGATTGTCAATAAAAATAGGTGATTGATTCAATCAATAGTTCAGACTAAAAGCATTTTGTAGTAAACAAGTATTTGATTGAATAGAACTTTTAGGACGTTCTGTGATTAGGTAAGTAACCTTAAGAATATCAATATTGGATGCTAATGAAAATAAGACATTCTATTTAATTGATAATGAGCAAACATATTTTTTCCTGTTTCCAAATATTGCTTATTTCAGATATTTTTTCTGATTATAATAATAATTAGTACTCGGTTTTGTGTTGAGTCACCATTTCATGGTTTTGCGTGTTGGCTTCGGCCCTCCCAAAAATCCGCGACTATAGTCTCGAGGTCTAGTAGAGACATACAGAATGAGTACTCAACTTCTATCAAGTCTCTCTATAGCTTTAAGGTTATAAGATAACACAATTCTAGGTTAAGCTCGCCGTTGTACATACCTAAGCTTTCTGTAGTTTATGTGTATGTTTCGAATATTAAGTGTGCAAAGAATTAAGTAAGTTGGTAATCATCAGTTATCAAAAAACTTTCACCATAGCTTTTCTGCAAGAAATTCGTTTAAAATCGTATAATTTTCTGCAAACGTTTCTAATTTTTGTTCCATTAAAAACTTAATAATATCCCATCCCTCTTTGGTGGCCACTCCATTTTATTTCTGGACATTTTCCTTAAATATAAACTGTCAATGGAAAAGTTTGGCTGTTTTCGTCTATTTTCGCTCACAAAATAAACGATAAAATACTTACGTACAATAGAAGTAGGTAAATGTTAAGATTTCAGCTTGGGTATAAAGGCTGTCGGAAATAAAATGACCTTTACGTAATGATTCGTATTCATTATATTAAATGGGTTCCTTTATTAATATGTTTCTATAGAAATGTTGGTAGTTATATTTTGAACAAATTCGGAAAATTACTGGCTAAACTATTTGTCACAGCATTTAGTAGTGAGGCTGCGGGATTGTTCAAAAAGAAGTATATACCTACAGGTCTTCAGAAGGAACATGATGAGTTTTAGTCAGTAAGAGTCTGAAACTCACGCTGCTAACCCACAGTGGGAGAGGGGTCATTTAATGAAAAAAACACCATTTTATAGTACTGTTTCACTTGAAAAATTTAGGCACATAACCAGCATTTTTCTGGTCTAAAAACGTAAGCTATTCTTATTAAATGCTGAATCTAGATCCAAAATACAGCAAAATCTGCCAAATGAACGCAAAAATATTTGGTCATCTTCACATAATCGTCAAAGTATAATCTCCCTGCTCTACAACCCGCAATAAAAGTTGTCTTGTTTGTACCTAATTGAATATTTTTTGTTTGCTTAGGCCCTAAGCTAAGAGCATATAACCAACCAGAACCGCAGTGAGCAAAAATCTGTATGCCAAAAAAATCTGCCTATATAAGGGCTCTAACATGTCTTTTCAGCCACATGATGTGCACACAAAAAATGAAAACATATACAATCAACTAGCTTTTTCACGCGGTTTCATCCGTCTCTCCTGAAAACTATTTCCTATATAGTCTAGAGTCTAGGCTATTATATTATAGGGTATTTTAGTATAGGGTTCATGTATAGGCTAGTAAAGCTGGGGATACTATAGCTTCCCAAAAGAGATTTTTTTTTTCTGCTCAGCATTTTCGGAGCCTTTAGGTTTCTTACAAACAAATGAAAAAAATCCTTTTTCTATCTTACGAGTGTTCACGTCACTCTCTTTTGTGGAGGGGAAGGCACGGCAATGGCGTCTCCAGTTGTCAAATTATCTAAGACCCTAAACCGGGGACAAAGTTTGTTAACGTTTTTAATTTCGTTCCGTTGCTTGTCAAGACGTTGTTGAAGAAGAATGTAATGAGATGCGTCGGGAAATTGCTTTTGGTTATATCGGAACGTTTTGAGTTAGGTGCTTCACACACTGCGTGGCGTGGTCGCTGCGGTTTTTATCTAAGTTTTCTTATTTGGTAATTTGTTAACGTTACTTTGAATTTTTAAGTAACAAATAATAATTCAAAATCATTTAGCATCTTAAATACTTTTTACTTATTAAGTACTTTCAATTATTTAATGGATAAAAATATTGTTTTTCTTATATTTCAAGTTAAATTAACAACCCATAAAATTACTCACTCGTATCCAGGTCACAAGAAATGAAACCTAAATAAACTCAGACCAGTAATTATTTACAGAACTAGCACAAAAACGGATACAGAATCCAATTACCCATTAATAAAAGGCAAATAAACGTTCTATCCAATGAGGAGATCGTAAAAATACTCTGAAGTCGATCTATTACCGTACTGTCGTAGTAAATTTGTATTACCTAAACTCCTCCAGATGTTAGCTAATGAAGATTTCTGCGGCAATTCGGACTTTGCCAGTGACGGTAACAAATCGCACCTGACACTTTATTGCGTGGAAGTCTCGTCTGGTGTGACCTTTGCTTTTTTGTAATTTTTCGTTTTACTACCTGTTTTATTGAAATATTTGGATGGTGTTCAAGATTTGTGAAATTTGGAAATAGGCAAGAGTGGGCCCATATTTTATAGATTATCTTTACTGTCCATTTTATTCTCTTCATAAATGTAAAGTCTAGAGGAACTACATGCTAACGGAGCATAATAGAAAATATTATTTGCGAAGTTTTTTAATACATGAATTTCCGGTCTCAATCGCCAATCACTAAGAAAATTAACTAATTTATCGGAGAGAAATTGAATACACCACAACGAAATGTACCAGGCGATCATAAACCCAAGAGAGTCAACCATCCCAATAAAACAGAAGTCTTCAAGACAAATAAACGTCATAACAACATTACCGGTATTACTACCGAACGACCACGGGAATCGATTCAATCCAATTCAAGAGCATCACGGAGTACGGAAATATGACCGGAGATGCCATAAGGTAGGTAGGTCAGGCGCCTTCTTGTAGGCCAAATTCGTATTTTGGGCATAACCAAAACGATCAATTACAAGTGAACTGGGGCATTAATCAACGATTTTTGGTATTACAAAAAATGTTCAGGTCCATAGATGGGGTATAAGAGCGAAAACAGTAACGCTCCTCGTCCCCCTAATTTTGGCGGGCAACTTTCTTAAGCGATTTTCCGTTACAGCACCTCCGCTAGTCTTTTGTTCTTCTTGGATAGTATCGATACCTGTTTTACGATGCTCTTTATAGTCGTAGGCATCGGTTCTCGTTTCCTGGATCGAATATGGGATATAATTCGATGTTTAATACGATGATCGCGTGTCGAATGATATGCGAATTAGGGTACAATGTTGTAAAGGTATACGGTAGTGCCTTTATGTTGTTTAACTGTGAACTTTAATTTGTTGTGTTTGCGTAGTTAAACTAGTTCGTAAAATTAAACCGGGTCGAAATTGTTTCAAGGCGTGACAAAGTAGAACTAACTACTAGAACGAACTAAGTAGTACTTAAATCAATTTCTTTTCAAACATTTCATCTATTCTTTTGTAGTCTTAAGTACTAGATTTACGACTAGAAAAGAAGAAAATACAATACTACATTTTATCTTATTTGTAGGTTCGTCAGTGGTCTATCTTTAGGTACTACAAATAATACACAATCGATTTGCATATTTTATGAACATATCGCGATATTTAAAAAAGCTTTATTCTAATTAGGTATTTACTACATACTGTTCTTCCATGTAAAAAGTTTATCATCATCTCTCGAGCCTTTTTTCCATGTAAAGAGGGTGTACCTTCCTAATATTAACCTGTTTGTTACAGAGAGTGCTAGAACCAGCATCATTCTCAGTGTCAGCTGACCGGCGCTTCCTCCTGCTGGCTCAGAACGTGCGCAAGATTCATACGCACTCCTACCTCGCGAGGTACACCGTCTACGATATACTCACCACGTAAGTATTCATTCTGTAATGGTGTAATCTAAACTCAAACTTATTTAATCAAACTTATTGAATGTCGACATTTACAAGAGACCGCACCTAAAACGCTCACCCTTCACAACCTCCTATGTGTTTTTGCTGGCGCAATTAACTCTCTAGGAACTGGAAAGAACGAACTTGTGACGGCGTATACGTAAGAGTATGGAAGGAGAAAACATGCTGCGCCGACCCCAAATAGAATTGAGTAAAAGGCAGGAGCGAGCTTTTTAATATAGCATAACTGTTAGCATGATGTTGAAGATATAGGTAGGTACAAATCTTTGTAATTCAAGATCTGTTTGATTTCGTACATGTCAGGTTAACAAAATATAATCAAACTTTATTAGCACAACAGTCAACACGAGGACCAGTAATATGTAAAAATATATGAAGATTCAAAGCTAATTTAATGGCATAATATGCAATATACAACTAGCTATATACAGATAACTAGTGCACAAGCGAGGCTCTATTTCCTCTCTAGTCTGATGGAATGCTAATCCGACACCGGTGAGAGTAGACACTACCGAACTACGACGGATTTATGTAACTGTACATAATGCTACAGAATTACTATGTATACCGTACATAGAGGAAGGAAAGATGATCGGAGATGCAGGCAGTTAGGTCAGGATAATAGGCCAACTTCGAACGGTGAGCATGTTTAAAACGATCAGTTGAACGGCGAGTGAACTAAAGAGGAGAGAATCTGTCAGAGGTCTTAATTGATTGGTGATTTGGTTTTAAGAAGAATGAGCGAGTTTCAAAGAAGGCGTATGCTGCTGGATTGTTAGAAAGCCGCAGTCTTGATACATAAGGAGCTTAAAATGTCGCCTATTGTGGGTTTAAGTTGATCTTAGTCTGACATTTCCTGACGCTGCACTTATAGCTCATTCATCATACACAGGTCATTTGATGATTTCCCATAAAAAAAGGGCGTAGCTACGTTCCTCGTCCCCTGAACACTCGCATTTTGTCGAGGCTAGTTTCTTAGGACATTATGTCATCTCCACTCGTCACTTCATTCTCCATGATACCTACGTAGTTAAAACAAAGGAATTATAATTTAATTGTTGTAATAAAATTACTGTACGCTAACACGGTAAACTCACAACATGAAAAGTTGTTTCTCTGGGCAGCGATTACTTATGCATGCCTGGTCCTCGTTAAATACTATAAGCTAAATTATTTTCGATGTTGAGCGAGTAAGGGTCTGGTCACACTGACTAGGAACTATTTTTTTTAAAACATAGAATAGACCTTTTTGCTGTGCGTGAAAAACAATGAAAAATTATCTCATTATCAGGGTGGGTTAACCTTTTATGTGAAAACATTAGGGATTAAAAAAAATAAAAATTGCAGGTTTGTTTGCAGCTTTTATAAATGATGATGTGAGCACATAAAACTACACTTTAAACCGTATCGCATCGTATAGTGCATTTAAGCACCGTGATATTCAAATGTCAACTGCGTCATAAAACGCTTGAAGCATCAACACTTCACGTAGATGTTAAAAATAGGAAATGTTTCACTTCTTATTTTTAATTATTTTTTCAGTTTTTATACAGATAGGCAGTTTGTATCTACATTATGTCTGAAATCTGATTCTATTCATTTGTATTGATTTCTTCAACTTCATGTTAAATAACTTTGCCAATCTGAAGTCCACCATTTTATTTGCCAGTTATTTTGTAGCTAACTTCACAGCATGACCATTAGGTACATGGTGAGACCTTTTAGTTGACCTACAATTGTCCAACAATTAATTTTCTTTTCAAAAAACTAATATGTCCGTCCCCTAACTTACATTATTCAGCACACCATCTCAGTGTTGTGGCATAATTAATTATTAAACAAAATTAACAAAGAGCTAACGAGGCACAAAAGTTGAAGGTCGCTAAACTCTCGTTAATTAGCTGTGTAATCAGCCTTTTTGGTACAGTTTTGTAGCAAGTTGTAAACTAGAGGACGGTATTGAAGTTTCTGGATTGTTGTTCATGCTGGTACTAACTCGTATATTATTTAAGTGCTGTTGATATACTCCACAGTTCAGTTTTTTAATATCGAATTTGTGTGTGGAAGTGCTTTGAAATGAAATGAAATGAAACGAAATTGTTTATTTTGCAAGTTGGACATTACATCACTTTTACACGTCATTTTAAGAACGCTGAGGCCGGCATTTGCTAACTGACTGATCCTTGAGAAGAAACGCCGAAACAAACTCAAGGGTCATAGTCTCTTTAAAAGTCCAAACATGTTATAAATCAAATAATTATGTGTGAGTGTCACCATGTACCTTTGCTTGAACGTCAGTCCTGTTGTTGATAGGATTGGCTTGAAATAGTTTAGAAAACTATCTTCTTGGTCTTTCAGTCGTTCATACAAAGGTCACGAATTCTGTATAGAAAAGCCCGAAGGATAGTCACTGACCATTGACCAAAAGAAGATCTTCATTTACCTCTATAAGAAGTGACTAATTAAATATTTTTTTCCATTAGGACATAAGAAAGACACAACAGAAATCTTTTTAATGTTAGGTACTTTAGTTTGCATATTTTGGATCAAACTAAATAAGGAAATATTCAGGGCAAATTACATATGTATTTTTATATGAAAGGACTTAAATAGTACCTACCTACTAAGATTTCTAGGTAAAGTTACAGATCAGATAAAATAAACTTTTACCTTAGCGATACGGCTACCTATTGTTAAGGTACCAAGAAACCCTAAAGTTAGTTCTAGATGATGATTAAGACTTCATCTCTGTATAGGAGATAGTCTACATTGTAATGTAACAATTGAAGATCGAAGTGGTCAGGGGTTGTTCAAAAAGAGACCATCGTTGTGCGGGACTGTATAGTACAGTAGACTGCACATCAGTGGTAACTGTTATGCACCTTAACTCAATAGTAATAAGTACGATTTTCCTATAAAACTGTTACCACTGACCTGAAGTTGACTGTACCGTAAGCACACAATTGTTTCTTCTGGTCTACAGTAAACAGTAACAGATTGCTAGTGAAAAATAGAATAAAAAGTATAGAATATAAAGTTTTCTAAAATTTCGCTAAAGTATGTCCCGGGCCCACGGGAACATTACAAAATATTTCCAAAGTCAAAAGACGTAAATTCTCTAATACATCTCAAATATTAAACGTACTTGTAAGTTGTAAAACTCCTGAAAGATCTAAAGTCTAAAGGAACTCCCTTTCGGCGCCTACCGTCTTGCCGTCGCGTCGTAAAAATTCTAATATTTCAACAATCATTAAAAATGCAAGTGTTTCTCCGTCCTTGGATCTTGTTTCATGTCCTTTGAAACATGAAAAGGAGATTTTTTCTTGTGACGTGAATAAGACACGCAAATTGTAGACAAAACAGTTAAACAGTTGGCCGACCGCTGACCTGATAGTCGGCAATTTTTTTTTTAATCTTTTATTTATTTGTTCAGGCTTACCAACTAAGATACATACAGACAATCTTAAAAATAAGGGAAACAACAGTGTATCCTCGTAAATCTAAATCTTGTTTCCAATTAAAGTTTCCAGTTAGTCTGATACCAGCTAAATACCTGATCTGTGTAATGTGCGTACTACCATTCATCTTCATGCTAATTTATGAGCCTCAAACCAACTATCGGGCGACTCTAGAGAGATCGCGAGATCTCCAGAGGATATATAAATGGGAATTCCTGTTTTACGAACCCAAGCCAAAATCAACCTTTTTCCCTTTTTGAGCACTCATTTTACACTCAAACAACGATCGGTGCCGAAACATGAATACTTTCACAAGTTGACATCAAAATAAAGGGAAAGTAAGTTGTCGTTTCTGTAAAGTCGAATTAAGTATTTCTGTTTTGAAAATAAAAGTATTGTATGTGTATACTTAGGACATAATCTACTTCAGCGTACCTTTTTGAAAAGTTATCTGTCAATATAAATACATCAAATAATTCCGAAACTACATAAATAAAATCGTTGATAAAATGAACAGAAATGAAGAAATCAATTATGCACATTATGATTAATTTACAAACCTGTTAATGTACTTGTATCTCACGTAAGTATCATACAGCAGTGAGAATTCTTAATGAAGAGCGTCAGATCTGTAATGGAAAATATTTCACGTAATTCGTAGCAAAATAGCTTTTTAACTGCGATGTCATTTACGTTTTTTCACAGTTATAGGACATTATACGATAATGCTATCATAGAAAATCTTCTCTAGACTAGAACTATGCAGAACAAAATGACTAGCGGAGATGTCATATCGCAAAATTGTCTAAAAAACTAGCGCGCCAAAATGTATGCGCGTGTTCGGGGGACGAGGAACGTTACTGGCTCTTCCCTCACAAGCCTTATAGGCCCTATATTTTCAAAATAAAATCACCAATCAATCAAGACCAATCTTTGACAGATTGGTTTTCATTTGACAACGAACGCCTCGTTAGTTCTCATAACTGATCACGCCTACCATACGTTACTTACTAGACCTACAAGAGAGCGCTTGATCTATCTTCCTTACGCAATCTCCAAGATTTATATTCCCCGAATTGAAACCAATAACCAACATATGAACCAGCCGCTACAGCACTATGTAAAACGATTGATAAATCAAAAAAATATTGAATCGAATTGCCGATAAATCTCTTCTCGTTTTATGAATTCCTGGTTACAAATAGCCACCATTAGGTACGGGGGTAACGATTGAAAAAGAGTGAAAAATTGAGTCTTTTCGCAGAGAAGCTACAATCATTTAAATCGGTAAATTGAATTCAATATTGTTCTGTTTATATTGAAGTGAAGTTTACAGATTCGAGCGATTTTTCTACATTTTGCGGGCTTGTAACACCTGTAGGTAGCTTACACATTCAACTTAGTAGACCTATGACATGTTCTTGTACATTTTTCATGTATGTATTTGCTCTCTTTTCATTGCACAAATAATAAGCTAAATAGTGATAACCCTCGAAATATCAAACCACAACAAGTCAATCCCAAATCGGTCCCCAAAATCTGAACTCGTAAATATTAATCCTCCCGGCAAAGTCGTTGATAGTCGGTTAGTTTGTCACAACTTGATCACCAAACACTTATTTTTTGCCGAATAGATTGCTCCAATTCGATTTAAACTTTGAATCGATTATCAAACTTGCTAGCTTTTGGCATTTGGATATTTCTATTCACCATTGTATTTCAACCCTAACAAAAGAAAGTTTTTCATGCTTTAAAAGTATTGCAAAGCCCGCGGTTTCGTGTTTTGTGAATTGCCTTTTTGTATCCGATTTTAGTCGATTGTTAAAAGGGATGTTCTTTATCGATTTCAGTTGTATTGTGGTGGGTAATTACTGAAGTTTTGCTGAATAAAAGATGGGTTTGTTGGCATTTGTTGTTTGTATAGTAACAGTGGGTTTGTTAAAATTAAAAGTCTTTTTGTAAAAGGGTCGTGAACACTGAAAGCCTGTTATACTTTCTTGAGGTATAAAAAATACCTTTTTATTTAAGTATTTAGAAGGTAAATAATCAAGAGAAATCTGTACTTACCATCTAAATATTCTTATTTCGGTTCACTTCATAACCTTATGCATGAATTTGAAAGTTAATAGGATGGTTGTATAAAGAAACACCTAAAGTACCTGTACAAACATAACAAGAGTACAGGCGCCCGTAATCGCAGGTACCAGGCGCGCATAAAACCTAATATGTTCATAAATCGGGCCTTTAACACTACGTTCGGCGTACTAAGGCATTTCGCTAGAATATACAACACACGTAAGAGACTCTCTACTTTATGTCCAAGAGATAAGGTCGGTAATGCATTGTCATTATTTATTTACTGGGCTGCCTGGATACATACAAATCTTGTAGTTTGCAGGAAGGTATATTGTGGAAGATTTTGTATGTTAACATACTTCATATTTTAAAGTCTAGCTTGATGTTTTTACATTTTTCAGTTTCGTTTCGCATTTTTGTAACGAATGGCTCATATCATATACCTAGTGGCTTTCTTGACTGATTGCCCACTTTTTATCCTCCGCACGGGTAAAATCATAAAGTATCTTCTTTTTTGTATATTGGGCAGATCCTTAACGTTGCCCCAAATACAAAATCCAACCAAAAATAGCAGCGTATAGGTCTATTAACTTAAAAGGCAATAAAAGAAAGATCTCATTCATCCATTTTAACTCAAAAAGATTTCAATTTCTTTAACCTTTTGCTGAAATCAATGCTGTGTTAAAACATGGCGAAGTAATGTATATTTAAAAAGTAAAAGTTACGAAAAGGCGACTGAACAAAGGTTTTGCTTTGGCCTTCAGGCACTTCCCTTGGGTCTATTGTTGAAAAATAAAAAAAATATTCGACCATTGCGCGGAAAAAACACAGCTTTGTGACTAATGTCTCGGATGGTAGTGGAACATTGTTTATGGAACCTCTTACAGGATCTGAGAGCCTGGTACCTCTTGAATATTTACAAGGATCAGAATCATGTAGTGCCTCGGGGTTAAAAATAAATAAAATACGGAAACAGTGTCTTTTAAGGACATCAACTTAAATAAAAATGAAGTATGTGTATTTAAAATATGATAATTTTTAATGATTATGTATCTTCTGAGAGTTTCTCTCTATCAACATCACATCTAAATAAACGTAAAAAACCTTATTCTTTACATTTTCTTGACAATTTAATTCAGTCCCATGTTTTTTACAGCACAATCACAAACATCGTTTTTCTATTGCCAAAAATAACTTCCAGAGATATTCCGACATGATTCAAATTCATATATTCCCGTCAGCCGGAACTCCCATCTCAAGGGGTAATGGCTTCTACTCGGTTTTCCATCAAGCGAGCCTTAAGGCGTTTCTTCCTATAACGCTGTAAGGCACCGAATATTACCATTAAATCTAATCTCTGAATAGTTGGGGAAGGTCATGGAAAATTTTATTCTGAAGATTTTTTGTGGGAGCTGTGACGGGAAATTATTTGCGGAAATTCAAATATCAGTGATTCCCTTGCTATGTAATGATAGTTCTGTATGTGAAGTGACTACATATCTAACGCGTTTTCACTCGCGTTCTAAAAAAGGAATTACTTACTTGCGCCCAGATAATTTTCGTAAGCCCTCGTCGGAAAATGGTCTATATGTTAGCAGAAGAATTTGATCAAATCAGACCAGTAATTTCTGACTTTACCACGTCTAACCAAGCATTAGAACCAAATCTCCATCTTTATAAATTAGTACTTATGTAAAACGTCACTAATACACTCTCTCTTGTCCTCAGCGAATCCTACCCTCTCACCCCGTTACCAGACGAGGTGGGAGGTGGAGTGATCACCGAGGGACCCTCACTGCTCCTCGCCACCTGGACCCCCAAGGGCCACGGGCTCATCACTGTGAAAGACTACGACATATACTACAGGCCAGCCCCCAGGTCTTCGACGGGGTATAGAGTGACGGAGTCAGGAGTGCCTGGGACCATTCATAATGGGGTCCCTGATTGGTTGTATGAAGGTAAGACTATTTTTGTAGTTATGGATATTTTTAGTATTAAAATAAGGTCTTAAGCGCGTTTATCTGTATCCTATATGTATCGTATTATCTTTTGAGAGTCAATATTTTAAGTGCCGTAATGTTATATTCGTGCCAGATTTACCGCTGCGGATAAGTGTTAACTTAAAGTAAATCCGGTAGATAACTCCTCCCCAGAACTGGCGAAACATGTCCCTATTTTAGCACTAATTCCTACTACAAAACCGACTGTGAACTCGCAGAATTTTAAACATGACACAAACTTAAAAAAACGCGACTAAAAAAATAACTCCGCTACCACAATATAATCTCAGCAAGCAACAAAAACTAACCGCACTTTTATGTACTTTTATCGCAGCCCCCAAAGACTACAAAAGTCGCCGAAAATTTTCAAATATTTCTTCAGCAAACAGACACTTCAATTTCATGGTTGGCAACACTGGATCCGGTATAATGCTTACGTCATAACCGTTCGCTTTCAAAGAAAATCTGTAAGTCTATGAAAATCACGGAGTAAGAAAAGATATATGTATAAGCGGAGATGTCATAATGTAGGTAGGTTAGGTGCCTTCTTCTAGGTGAAATTCGTACGGTGGGCATGACGAAAAAATTCAGTTACGAGTTAATTAACAAGGCGTTAGGTGTCTTTGAGACATCTATCAACGATTTTAGGTAATACGAAAAATTTCGGGTCCAAAGAAGGCCTGTAACGGCGTAAATAGTAACGTTTCTCACCCCCCGCACACCCGCATTTTGGTGCGCTACTTTCTTCTGAGATTTTCCGTTATGCCACCTCCGCTAGTCATTTTGTTCTCGGTGATAAAACCAGTGATGCTAGTCGGTTTTAATTTTGAGACAAGCGCCATTGTTCAGGTGAAATAAGTAGGTTAAGTGCGGTATGTCGTCTAGAATTCTAATTATAGCATTGCTAATTTAATATGTTCTTGTATTGTGCTCTCGTTTTAAGTTGCCTTTTGAGGGAATGTATTTTCCAAGGAGCTCTTAACTTGACGTTGAATTTCATTACTGAAATGATTGATAAATGAACACTGTCCTAATTAAAATTCGTTAGTTTTTCGGCTTAGACGTTAAAGTAATTTTCAAGATTTATTCTTCTTTGTTATAAACTATCAACCCACTGACTTAAAAGTGCCTGCTAAAGTCATTAGTTTTTTTTCAATATCCCACAGCATGCAATATCATGCAGGGCTCGCTCTTCTCAATAATCAATACTAGCGATTTAAGAAAGTCTAGGTTTCCTGAAGACTTTTCTACAAAAATTAGGTAATAAGCATATGCCTACTCTGTTTGTAATACTACTGTCTAAAATATCCAATATCAAAACTAAAGCAAAGCTTCTTGAACTGTGCGCGCATGAAATTCGATATTTATCGATGATTCGCTTTTTCAATATGGCCGCCGCTCATTCGAGTGAATATTGTAATTCTAATAAAAGTTCGGAAGAAACCGTTTGCCGTTTTGTTCCTTGAGAGAAATTCAATTCAATTTTGAGGGCATCCAGTTGAACGAACGAATAAATGTTATTTTTATTGATGTGAGCGTCTTTCCGTGTCTGATAGTGGTAGAATACCTATCTGTGAATTTGTACCTACTGTCGTGTAGGAAGCATAATATGTATACCTATCATGTTCTTCTATACTAATATTATAAAGAGGAAAACATTGTTTGTTTGGTTATAATGGATATACTCAAGAACTTCTGGCCTGATTTTAAATATTCTTTCACCATTAGAAAGCTATTTATCTGCGAGTAACATAGGCTATATTTTATCTTGGTGCGGGCAGTAGCTCCCACGGGACGCGAGTGAAACCGCATTAAAACGGCTAGATGATTATATAATGGTGATGTTACATTAGGTAAGTCCGTGTTGTTTGTTTCGAAAATCAATTTAAATAGGATACCTATACTAGACTAGCCACCTTCCGCGGTTCCATCGGTGTCAAAAATATACTACATCTTGTACCAATCTAAACCATCCTATGTAGCTCGGAAATAATTTTGGAATTTTTTTATTCAATCTGAACAAAAAAATCTTTCTAGTAGTTTTGAGTTTGTTAATACAGCCTTCTCGTAATATTAGTCGGTATAAGTAGATATTTAAGAAGTATATATATTAATACAATTCCAGTTAAAGACAAAGGTAGTTTCAATTCAATAATCTCTCTAAATAACAAATTGTTTTACCTACACTATTGGTGTAGACAAAGTTATCGATGTTCTACCATAAATGCATGCCAATAGTTCATTCGTTTACAAACTGCACTTGTTGGACCAAGTTCGTAAGTTATGGAGCGCCAAGTTTCTGTGTTTTGGGTGTCTTTGTAACTTATTATGTTATTTGAATAGGTGTTGTATATTTTGCTGTAACTTCTTACATGTACCTACGTACTTACATGTTCATACAAGTTGTTCGTTATAAAACATGACATTTTTTATCAAATATAGGATAGTTATTTTAGTATCTGCTTTGTCCAGTCATGTGGCTTTACAATAGTTTTTCTTTTTTAAATTAAGTATTCTTGAAAGTTTTGTAAAACACTAGATCAGTTTACACAAAAGTGCTATATTCTCTATTAAACCTTGACAACCACTTCATTTCCAAGCCAAACAAACAGAAAGATAATATTACCGTAACACTGATATCACTTTCTTCACTAAACACGAAGAAAATTATCACACGAACCATTTATCTCTAAATGAGACCAGACACTCTCGAATCTCACCTTCCGCTCCAACGTGGAGTAACTGCCAAAATTTCGCATAAAACACGTTTCACCCCTCTATCTCCCGTCTAGTGGCACCCTGGCAAATGCCGGAGAGATGCGGCGTGAAAACAGTTGCCAGTTCAAGGAGTAAGGAAAGATGAGAGATGCTATAATGTAGGTAGGTCAGGCGCTTTCTTCTAGGTCAAATACGTACGGTGGGCATGTTCAATTACGAGTGAACGAGGCGTTCGGGTTCTTTGGGACATCTGTTAACGATTTGAAGCATTACAATGGCTCCGGTCCAAAGAAGGCGTAGGTATATAGGAAACTATCAGACAGAGAGCGGTCACCTGATCTAGCATTCTGCGTTCGAGCTCTACTATTACTACTTCTACTATCTACATAAAGTAACATAACACAAAGAACGCAAAACTGTCCTCTTGAACGCTTGACCGCATGACCTGCTCCCATAGGCGAAGACAGTATCTCATCCTCCGCTTTCCCGCATTATGGCACGCTACTTGCTTAGGAGCTTTTCCGTTATGGCACCTCCACTAGTCATTTTGTTCTCCGTACCAGTTACTGGCACAATCTGGCAAGTGGCACACAAATGAGCCTGGTGCAAGCCCTCATTAAGATGTCGAGATAAAGGTGTGCTCGTTAACAACCCGCCTAACGGAATAAAATGCTCATTCCTCCCCCTCTTGGGGATGTAAAATTAGTCTTGCGGTGTTTTGGGGTTCTGTAAGAATTCCTCGCTGAATTAAAATAGACGCCTTCCATGGTATTTAAAAATATTTTGCAGCTTTTCTCTATTGCAGCTTCTTTGGCACATTTTAAGGCCCAAGTTTACCGACAACGTAAACGTCAGTTTTCTTAAAATAACTGACTTTTCACATCCAATTTTCAAAATAAGATAACCGGATGTTTATATAGTTAGTGAACTTGGGCCTAAAGACAAACAATAGAAAAGACATTTGAAATCAATATCAAGCCTGGAATCAAAACAAAACACAATCGATTAACACTATCCCCCAAACACTGAAAGTCCAACACACTAGACTTCCATTACACTGACTGACAGAGATGTAGGGCCACTCCCGGCAGCCGGAGACCACGATAATTGACCTAGACACGCTTTGACCTTGACATTCGGGTCACACTGATGAAGTCTGCTATATTCGGGACTAGCCTAGTTTGGTCATGGTCAATAGCATCCAATTTTGGTCTACAACCTGACTTTTGAGGACGTTTCATAGTTCATTCTGATGTAGAATATAAACATAATACCTAATGGTGATGATTTTATATTTTCTTCTGAAAGTCTCATACCTATACTAGACTTCCATTACACCATCTGACAGAGATGTAGGACCACTCCCGGCAGCCGCAGACCACGGTAATTGACCTAGACACGCTTTGACCTTGACATTCGGGTCACACTGATGAAGTCTGCTATATTCGGGACCAGCCTAGTTTGGTCATGGTCAATAGCATCCAATTTTGGTCTACAACCTGACTTTTGAGGACGTTTCATAGTTCATTCTGATGTAGAATATAAACATAATACCTAATGGTGATGATTTTATATTTTCTTCTGAAAGTCTCATACCTATACTAGACTTCCATTACACCATCTGACAGAGATGTAGGACCACTCCCGGCAGCCGCAGACCACGGTAATTGACCTAGACACGCTTTGACCTTGACATTCGGGTCACACTGATGAAGTCTGCTATATTCGGGACTAGCCTAGTTTGGTCATGGTCAATAGTATCCGGTTTTGGGTCTAAAATCTAACTTTTGAGGACGTAGCAGATTTTTTCTGATGTAGATATAAAAATTGTATCTAAACGGTGATTTTATATTTCCTACTGAAAGTCCCATACACTAGACTTCCATTACGCAGCTGACAGAAATATAGGACCACTCCCGGCAGCCGCAGACCACGGTAATTGACCTAGACACGCTTTGACCTTGACATTCGGGTCACACTGATGAAGTCTGCTATATTCGGGACCAGTCTAGTTTGGTCATGGTCAATAGCATCCGGTTTTGGAGCAAACTCTGACTGCTGATCTGACGTAACAGAAGGGTCAGTTTTTGATAAGTAGAACCTAATTACTGAAGTCTCTATGTGAATACTTATTATTTTGAAATAAAACCTTAACATATCATATTTTGTCTCATCGCTTGTCAATCCCTAGGAATACCAGAAATATAATAATTTTATTTCAGACCATATGATCTCTAACCTATAAGGCAATTGTATTGCCATCAAACCCCCACAAAAGCTAAAGGCTGGCCATTTAAGAATGATACTACAAAATTTCATATGCAGAAACTTCACACCAATTTAAAGGTCCAAGAATTGAACTACATATTGACACGTACTACCAGCTAGAAAATTACAAATTGTTTGTTGAAAAAGAGGACCAGTCAATGGTATGCTCTCATCCCAACTAAATTCTCGAAGCTTTCTGTCAATTTTATAGTTATTTTTACACAAACGTGCCGAAAAGGGTCTGTGCCTTTTCTGGGAGCTTCGAAAAGGGGCAAAGTCTTGAAATTCCTTCGAGACTCGAGTGTGTTAAGTTAGTTAAAGCGTTGAATAAGTAGGTGTGTGTCCAAATTCTTGAACTTAATAGGTATGTAAGTAAAGATACTAAAACTGAATTTGCAAAATTTTCACCCTTTTGGACATATGTATTCATTTTACAAGTTTTTTAACAGCTGTGCCCATGTTTGTATATTATGACTAGCCATTCTCCCGCGGTTTCACCCGCGTCCCGTGGGAGCTACTGCCCGCATCGGAATAAAATATAGCCTATGTTACTCGCAGATAATATAGCTTTCTAATGGTGAAAGAATATTTAAAATCGGTCCAGTAGTTTTTGTATTTTATCCATTACAACCAAACAAACAAACAAAGTTTTCTTCTTTATAGTATTAGTTTAGAAGTATAGATTTCGACTGCTAATTCCTGCAAAGCAATAATGTGTTATATATTGTATGCTTAAGTTCAGGTTTCTCAGCAGTATTTTCTTTCACCACCATCAACTTTATTTCTTCTATCTCCCTTTCAATTAACACAGCAATATCAACAAAACAGCCATATCTCATCACAATCAAGATAACACACAAAATTAATCAAACCTACAGAACCATCATCGGTATTCTGCCTAACAATTTATTCGGCAGATGTCTGCCAGTTATCTTATCTTTCAAATGTCATCGAGACGTCGTGAAATGAAACGCACCTTCATAGCGAAGACTTTGAACTTTTAAATCGAAAGACTTTGGATTGAGTGAGTCACGAGCTTTATAGGGCTTTGGAGTACAATTGTCAACTTGATTAGCTTTTTGAAGTTTTTGATGTAATTCTAGATTTCTGTGTGCCTTTTCTTTTGTGTCTGTTTTTTTTTGAGAATGAAAAGAATTTTGATTGTTACGTCGAATTTTACAGAAAATAATTTCACGAGTTTGGACCAAGTAGTTTTTGTAACTTAAAAAGACTTATTAAAAATCTTACTACATTCCTATTTTTGCAACTGTTTGTCTTACCACGGATTCAAAGTCGACCCCGTTCAGATGTACTCTTTAGGAATCTTGATGTGGTCAATCATAAGTAAATTGTCGTAAAAATTCTCATAACAATGGGTATACATATCTATAAGCAAAGTCTTTCAGCATACACAACAGAAATATCCCACAGCCACTATACCCCTATTAACACTCAAAGCTTTACCGTAACGAGAGCCCCAATACATACATTCTCTAAGTGAAGCGAAAAAGCCAGTGGCGACGCGGCCGTGATAAATTGTTTATTTACCGACACAGCGACGGCGGGTGTCGGTGGGTCGCCATGATTCCTGATACCATCGGATAAGTATCTTTATTGAGACCGAAAAGATGGAAAAGTAGATGTTTTTGTTGGTTAAATTACCTATATATGTTCAAGTTTTTTGTTGAATTGTGGCTGTCAGGTAAGTGTGGTCCTCTATCTCTACAATAGGTATTCATTTAAGAGTAAGTAGTACTACTTTGAATAGGGCAGATTATTGTAATAACTGCAATGTTCATCTTGAAGCCATTCTATTATTAAAAAATTGATAAAACCTAAAAGTGAAGTTTTGACTATTATACCAAGATGTACTAAAGGCGTTGGTAATTTTATGTGAGTTTAGAAACTGTCAATCCTGTGTCTAATTTAACCTACGTAATGTCTGTCTACTTACTAGAGGTACTTAGGTAGAGACTACTCTGCCATACAAATATCATAGAAATCCTTTAGCATTTTCAGTTCAGGTCGACCTAGATAGCGCAATGGTCACCATGCCGGACAGCCGAACCTGAGGTACCGGGTTCAACTCCTGATGCGGACGATATTTATGTGATGAGAAATGTATTTATGAATATGTGTAATGTAGCTGTATGTAGGTTATCAGTTATGTTAACACACATAACACAAGTTAATAAATAACTTACCATGAATTAACCAACCGTGTATGAGAAGTTGAACCGATATTATTATTTGAACGCACCAAGTCCTCACAGAAGTATTTTGGATTCAAACCTGAATTATGACGTCATCGTTTATAATAGGATCTACCCTCAGTTGTAGGCATTTTCTAGTCTATTATACAGGGCGTCCCTATGATAAGTAATATTTATAGTTCCCCTACAATATGCGGGTAGGGTGAGCCTGCTTACTGGGGTAAAATAAACATTGTTGCCACAAATAGTGGAATAATATACGCACTATTAAATTGTTGCTGAAATAGTTTGCAGGTTTAGTGACTGGTGGGGTGTATTATAGACATATTTACACTCGTATACCTACAACTGATAGACATATTTATACTCGTATATCTGCACTTTTTCAATATAAATCACCACACAAAGTAAACGCCATTTACATGCACATAAATATGTATTTGGCGTACGCGAGAATAAAACATACGCCTTCTGGCGTAAAAGGCCGGTAAATTAGCTATTATGCCATCCAAAAAATACAATAATGTCTCAATTATTCAAAAATATCGCTTTTTACCAGCCGAAGAAATTGCTCTCAAGTAAGTTTTAATTTCTTGTCATTACTATTACATTCACCGATTTTCTAATCTTAAAAATGCTATCATAAAGTATTTTTATCAGCATAGTATACAACTTGTTTTAGTCATCATATCCATACTTCTTGCTCACCAGATTCCGAGCACATTCGCAATATTTTCCAACACCACTAACAGATGTACGGTCACCCTACAACATAGGGTAGAAAGCCAGCTCAGAGGCAGAGTCAACACTAGACCTCATATACAAGCTATTTATGTGTTAGTCTAGCCTGACCTTTACACTACTTTTAGAAGGCTCTACGGCACAAATGTTTTCTTTAACGAAGCATTAAGAATGTAGGTTTATCTGTGATATAAGCTTTTTTTAAATGTAGAATTGTACGTTTGGTATTTGAGGAGACGAATTTGATAGATTGTGCTAAAGACTGCAGCTGGAATATAACCAATTGTAATATGCCTAGTGATCAAAACAACGACCTGAAGAAGGATTTGATTCCAGGACAGACAAATGCAAAGTAACTTTTCTAAGTAATAATAAACTAAAGGAGGAAGAAAACATCTTGCTGAAGCCTGAATTTTTAAGTCTAAAACGCCGTGATTGACGCTAATTCTTGCTCTGTGCCCTGCAGTGGAACAATAGGACGATGATGATAGCTAAGTTAATCAATAAATCATCATCCATTTATACTTACTTTGTATTGTAACTATGTATTGACTAATATTATTTACACGCAGCCTTCGTTAAAGGTGTAAGCTAAAATTTTCCCGTCACTAAAACAAACACATTTATTTGTTAAATACATGAACTGACCTTGAGACATCTTTGAGGCAACACCTGCGGTTCAGTCTAGACTGTATTTATCCGGTAATTTGTCTGTAAACACAGTTTTTAGGGTGTCTAAGCGGCAAGTTAACTACTGCTCTTGGTACTAGGTACCTACTCTTGGGTTTATATTACAAAAGATATCTCTAGACTTTAGAGAGGAATAGAAGCCTTCAGGAAGATTCCAGAAAAATCTGTAATCAATTTGTCTGAAATTAAGTTTCACATAGCACAAGTTAATTAATAACTAACCGACCGTGTGTGAAAAGGTGTCCCGACATTATTTTATTTATTTATTTATTAACATAAGCTAGGACCAATTGTAGCTATTGCAATTGTGTCGAAATAAGTTTTCAAGTAGAGGATATAGCCACACAGTAGTTTTATAGAGTTTGTTGAAATCATAATGGTTGATTTAAATCGTGTATGTTTACAAAGATTGGTCAACTGTTAATTCAAAGGTCTCTTGCCCATAACACAGTTGCAATGCTGACTTGGAACCTTGCAAAAAATTATAATGTCACCCAATAAACGGCTCGCTAAATCTATGCTGAAGACAAGAGCTTAATAACTTTTTTCAGCCCATACAGCTAATATCATCGTAATAAAAAAAACGGCCTTCGTAAGGCTTCCGTACCAGAGCAAAAATTAGCAAAAAAAATCCAAAATATTTATTTTATTCTAGTTTTCAGTATTTGTTGTTATAGCGGCAACAGAAATACATCATCTGTGAAAATTTCAGCTCTCTATCACGGTTAATGAGATACAGCCTGGTGACAGACGGACGGACGGACGGACAGAGGAGCGAAAACAATAGGGTCCCGTTTTACCCTTTGGGTACGGAACCCTAAAAAGTAGCAACAACTGGCATACTGAAAAACTATTTTTGTTTTTATTTCTAATTGAATTTCGAATAAAAGTCCATTATTGACACAAAACTACCAACGTTTACTTTGGCGTCACGTTACAGCATAGTTTTTTTTTTATTTTATCTTTGCTTTTCAATGGTACAAAAACATCAAAATATTTAATGGATGACTCGTACACAGCATACATAACAAAGTTCATATAGAAATCGTAAAATTTTATTACTTTCACACCCTGAAAATAAATGTTAGTGTTGAACGCAAAAGTTTTGATAACGAAGTAACTCTAATTTTTACAAGAACACGTATATTATGTGCAATAGGAAGTCATAATATGCTTAATACTTCCAACTTAATTTCAATTAGGTTTTTCTACACACATTTTCCCAAGCTATAAATACACCAATACCCACTGAACCTGATTACTCCCCCCAGCTAAATATAATCTCAAAGATTTTCACATCACATGTACATATGTAAGTGTGTGTGTACACACACACACGTGTCATAGCTGTGTAAAGTAAACACTGCCGCTGACCTTTGCAGACCCCGGTAACGGTCAGCAAACTCAAATGTTTTATTAATTCAAACAAACTTTATGCTAACAGAGAATTTAAATTTGGAATCAGAGTAGTCATTCCAAGTTTTGTAAGTTAAGGCACTCGATACGTAATTATAACTGCCTCGTTGGTTTAGTTGTCGCTGTCGGTCCTGCGCCTGATCTCTCTCCGGTCGTGTAGGATTGCCGTCTCATCGTACGCAGAGAGTGAAGGAATAGTGAGTGCACCTGTGTCTGCGCAAATGCTTGTGCACTATAATATGTCCTGCGCAGCTGGCTGATCTCCTTACATGAGAACAGCCGCCGTAGCCGATAATCGGCTACGAGGATATAATCATCAACATCATAACTCGGCTAAAATAAAGATTCGTATGCTACATCGCATGATTTGAATGAGGCACCTTCATTAATTTTGCCGGGTAATAACGTTTACTACTTATTTCGCGAATGAGCGCGTTTGTTATACGACCAAGTGACAATGACAGCTTTTATTAAATAAACAGTTTTATAAATTAATGCCGCGTAATTATGCATTAACTTAATTAAGTTACATGATAATTCACGCATTTAGAAACTCACTCTAGACAGTCAGATGTGAACAAAATGGTGGCAAAATAAATCTTTGCGTGAAAGGTTAGGTCACGTATTTCTGATGATCGTTTGTTTATTTCCCATGTTCATCCGTGTGAAGAGTGCCGAATTTGAGAGGATTTTTCGTCGCCGAAATTCGTTAGTTTTTTAAAAGTTTTTTTTAGCTTTTACAGTTGAATACTTCATTTATCAATTCACAAGCTTTTTGCGCCGCTTTGCTTGAATATTTGAGGAAATGTCTGTAATTATGAATATCTTGGGTTAGGTTAGGTTAGGAAAAACTGTTGTCATTAAAAAAAATGAACGGTTTCGTATCGAAGCAGAGTAATATAAGCAGAATACATTCAGTATATATTTTTTACTTCTATCGCCCTAAATAGAAGTATTGGTAACGCTATATCGGTTTTCACTTAAATAATATTCAAAACTGATTCCAATACTGATACTGATAAATAAATTGGAACACCAAATTAGCTAAATGAACTGTTAACGATAAATTGACTAAACATCGCCTAAAAATTACCAATCGATAAGAAATTTACACTCACTGGCTTTCACCTTATCTCAGTTCGCTTCAAAGAAAATTCCAAAAACATGAACAATTTTCTGCTGACGCTACCTTCGTTTTTAGCAAACACCGGCCCATTGAAGTGGAACTTTTTTATACCGACGCTACATCTCTGTATAGTTTCTAACGAGAGTTTGTAAAAACATGGCAGTCTGAAATTATATGCCTTTGCTTGCATTTCCTAGGCGTGAACAATGCTCCTTTTTTGTAAGAAGTACAAATGTACTCTAAGTTTTAAGTTTACAGAATTTTTAGTATAATGAAGGTACGTTGTTTTAAATACTTGCTACTTTGTACATATGTATAATGTATGTTACGTAGATAGGTATCTTTCTATAAATAAGAGGGGTAAAGTAAATATGTATATTGTTTTAAGTATGTTGCCGTTTCACAATAAAACCGTCTATCGTATTCATTCTGTGCATAGCAATAGTTTTCAGCAAGTCTATATAAAAATATCAACACAAATGTTTGCACATAGGAAAAAATTGTTTTCATTAATATGTGTCACAAAGCGTTATTTTCTATTTATTATTTAACATTTAACTATGGTTTAACTCTACAAATTAACAAACAAACTTATTCCAAACTAAATAAAAAATTCAGGAGAGAAAATTTGTAAGCATCACATATTTTCGCAAGTACTAGGCTCCCATAACATGATGAGAGTATCGTAATAATATCCTTTTCGAAATTATAATGTAGGCTGAGTAATTAATGTCAGTGACTGCGAGGAGCGACTACGAACCATTGCATCACATCTGTGAGATATTATTAGATAAGAAAACAAGGGGTGTTTTATTCATAAACAGTTTGAATTTTGAATAATTTGACGTTGCCTGTGACAACGTTTTAAACGGGGGTTTGAGAATTTTCACAACGCTAACATTCAGTACCTAATAGTAGTTCTAAATTCGCGAGCAAAACTGCAGGTAAACACCTAATCTATCTAACAAATGTCAGGTAGTAAAACCAAAACTGTGTTTGTGATAAAATAAATAAATGAATCCGTACTCGAACATATTTTTTGTGAATAGTTACGCCAACTATTTTCAAAAAAAATATTAACGTCTGAATAAATCATCCTGTACACGTATGATATTCGCGCGGTTGGCACGATGCACGCACTGACGTGCCGTGCTACGGTTCGATGCACTCTGCTGACGTCAGCACGGTGACATATTGTATTGATAACATCTCTGTCAATATTTGGAAGATCTAAAATTATCATCAACAGTATTCTAATATAATTGTTGTTTGCTATTACAGGTATGGCCTCTTCTTTTACATTTTAATATTATGAGTAGTTTTAGTAATATTATATCATATCCCGATCCTTTTCCCAACTCGGATCGGTTATAGGCTACGAAGTAACTAGTAATCTGTGGCTATAGTAAAATAACATGGACCAACACATTTTACACGAATATTGTTAAAGCTAAAGTTTGTATTTTTCAAGGCAACATATCGCAGAATATATTATAGTCTACTTTTTATCCATGAGCTGGATGTAGTTTCTTCAAACGCGGGTGATACATGATACATGGGACAATCTGGGCATGAAATGGTGGCCATCTATCTACGGAATACCAGCTTTTGTAGCAGTATTTCAAAATCATACTCAGAAAAAATGAGTCACACTCATACATTCATAATAACTCAACGATGACTTTTGTAAAACGTTCAAAATCGATACCTGTATCAACAACAATTAATAATTCCGTTCCAATATAATATTCAAGAGCTTTCAATACAAATGGTTTTCTGTAGCAAAATATTTTCGCATCCAGCGTTGCTTTAACGTGTCGCAGATTCAATTTCGTACTCATTTCCAATAGTTTTTTCAGGTGAAAATAAATATTTCAGTTTTGTTGCGATGTGGAGGTATATTCATATTTTATTTTTGTGTTCCGTATGTACATATGTAGGTGTGTGTATTTACAATTTGTTATCACTGATTCACTATCAAATTGACTGCCGTGTGTCCTACCATTTCTAGAGTCTATACATATATACGACCGTTTCTGATAATACCATTGATTGAGAGATGATAATATCTCAGAGGTTTTACGTACTTTCCTATCCATTTGATGGCCGTGACTTAGCTCTCAGATTTATCTATCAACGCAAAGTAAACAATTATAGAAAATCAAGTTCCAAGTAACTAAACTCTTAAGTAAAAAAAATCCAAGTACCAGGAGCGCATAAGCTTCAAACACGGTTGTTCAACTTCACCTTCGTTTGTTTCAGAGGAGATCCTGGGCTCTCGAACAGCGCTGTGGATGTCAGCGGACGGCCACATGGTGCTGTATGCTACCTTCAACGACAGTCTAGTGCATGAACAGAAATACCCTTGGTATGGAGCAGCCTTGGACACTGATGATCCTGCCAAGGTAAATTGAATTTAATAATTATGAATGTAAAGTCGCTTTTTGCTCAACCGTGGATAAGTTTTCAGTGATTGCTTTCTTTTGTGGCAGTCATCAACTCAAGAGCCTGTTCTTTTGTGGCTTCAACATAGGTTGGGGTTGGCTTCCAGTCTGGAACTTCTGGCTTCTGGCTTCTTCTGGCTTCCAGTCTAACCGGATTCAGCTGAGTACCAGTATTTTACAAGGAACGACTGCCTATCTGACCTTCTCAACCCAGTTACCTTTGCAACCCAATAGCCCTGTGTAGGCCTGGTTGTCAGACTTACTGGCTTCTGACTACCCGTAAAGACTGCCGAAGATGTTCATGAACAAATAGTAATCCAAATATATTGTAGTAATGACAATTCCTAAATCTAAAAGCCAAACTACGTATTTTGCTTAGAAAACATGCAAATTCTCCCACAAATGTATCGTATTTTGTACCAGACATACCCGGAGATCAGAAGCGTGAGATACCCTAAGCCTGGGACCAACAACCCGACGGTGACGCTGACAGTGGCCGATATCGCCGACCCTAAACACATTCGCACAAGACACCTTACGCCGCCTAAAGTTATATTAGAAGAGGGGTAAGTTTAACATATATTATTGTATTGTTGTACATAGGTTTGTATTTAGATTTTAGATAGAAAAGTAGATGGGTCAGCCTACCAAGTATGAATATCTATGGAATTAGCAAGTCAGGTAAAATGGCTGACTACTTTAAATCAATTTAAAGTTTCTTTTAAGGAGTTTTCCTACCATCCACTAAAACTTAGCACAGTAGGTATCAATTATTACTTTGCGCTATACTATAACCAAGAATTTGGCTCAATAATTAAGTTTTACTGAACCTGCTAATCCATAAAGTATATATCTTTTCATCCCACCATCTCGGAAAGAGTAGTTTTACCCTTTGATATCTGAGCGCAAAAGTCGTTTTTATCCTCTAGAGCGGCAAAGTGATTTGAATTTAGAACATGGTGTGCAATACTCCATTTGTGATAATCTTGATAAGACTTTTCAAACAAATACATATTAAACAAATAAAATACTGCTTAAAATAATTATTCAATTAATTAAGTAATTTTTATTATTGTTTTTACATAGATTTTTAACCTCGTTTCATTTTTAAACTGAGTTATCAAATAAATGAACTTTAATAGGCACTTCTTTTTAATTTGATACTCATATGTGCGCGCCATTTTGTTTTTTTTACATTTAGTAATTTCCTCGATGAGGTGGGATGAAAAGTTACGTGTTGCACTCGAGTGCAAAGATTTTTCACCTTGTGCTCTTTTGATTCCCTCGCTATCGCTCAGGATTCTAATTATTGAAACACTCGCTACGCTCGTGTTTCAATTTTAGAATCCTTCGCTTGCTCGGTCATCAAAATTGAGCCCGCGGTTAAAAAGCAACTTTGCACTCTTGTATAACAAATAACTATTGTCCTAATCCGACTGAAACATATTGCGCCTCCTTACCTCCTTACACAAAAAAGTCTACAGCTCTTTCTAAACAAGAAAATAAAAACCTTCACCTGTTTTTTACCCAGTATACAAATATTAACCTCTAACCCTTTAAAAAGACAAAAATCAACGTTTACATGAATAATTACGCGAATAAAACCAAGCAGGCAGCCTTAAATGCTTTACCATAAGCTTGTAGTTTATTTACGAAGAAGGTCCCATCTCCATATAAAGTGAAAACTGTAAGAGTACCTGCAGAGTGCAGACTAAATAGTTGGCCGACAGTTGACCCGATGCATCATCTGCCTAGTCAAGTTCCAAACTATATTGGGGTTGCCTTGCAGTCTAACCGGATGCAGCTGAGTAACAGTGGCTTACAAGAACCGACGGCATATCTGACCTCCTCAACCCAATTACTCAGGCAACCCGATACCTCTTGGCAAGACTGGTTGTCAGACTTGCTGGCTTCTGACTACCCCTAACGGCTGCCTAAGATGTTCATTGACAGCCGAGACCTACAGTATATCGTTCGTGCCCTCCGAAACACGGTCATTGGTGTTATAATTACGCTTAGAAAGTAAAGATAGAAGAAAAGTTGAATTGGTACACGCCTGACCTGGAATCGGACCCACACTCATACTGGCGAGGTTGATTCTTTACCCACTAGGCCATCACGACAGTTGACCCGATGCTTGGCAATTTTTTTTAAGGCTAAATACCTGATCTTTATAATATGCATACCATTCACAAACTATCGGCCGACTAAAAGTCAGCAGTGTAGTCTAAAGCGACTGGGTTAAGCCGTTGTAAGCTATAAACTGAACTAGATAAATGAGAACAACCCCATAAAATATACAAAGTGGGAGGTCCCAAGCTGCCATATTTGAATCGACCTTCAATTTACATTGTTACTTTATGGCCAAGACTTTACCGTCTTTGCGAAGCATCTATGGTATTATGTTTGCTTGTAAATTCATGGTTTTTGACAGTATTATATACTTGACTCTTGTATTTCTTTTTGAGAATAAAATTGGGTGGGAATCTGCCTAAACATGTAAATAGACAAAGATTTTGTAGGTATTATGGTTGACAGTTGTAAATGGCTTTTGGTAGACGTGAAATTAAAATAGTTTGATTAAAATAAATGGTTTGACTTTAGTCGGTGTCTATTGTGTAAGTCTGACTGGTGTCTAGTCTCCGATGGACTAGTAGGTAATTTCTAGACCGTTACTTGTGTAGGTACCTACCTACCTTACATATTCCTATTTTGGTAAGCATGTAAAATCAAACTTGCTGATCATGACAAGATTGGTAGCAATGCCGTTCAGGAAAGTGGGTGAGCCACACTTGTGTACATATGTAAATACACATGATCATGCACATTGTATGCATAAGCTCGGAAGCGCTCAGTAGTGAACCAGTTGCCGAGTCATACAAAAACAATATGCATGCATGTACATATATTTCCACACACAAGTAAATAAACTTGAAAATCAGTCTGAAATACATACTCATTACTATCAAAAACCAAAATGAAATGCATACGACAAGAAACAAATGACATTCTCAACAAAATTATGTTCTTTTGTTAAAGTAGCATGCAACTACATAGCAAAATAAGCTTTATGTTTGAAGACATAAGTGATAGATTTCCTTAGGTAACTAATTATACAAAGCGTGCATCTCCACAGTAAAATAAGCTCTGTGTCTAAAGACATAAGTGATATATTTCCTTAAATAATTTTACAAAGTCAGCACCTCCATAGTAAAATAAGCTCTATGTTTAAACACATAAGTTCTATATTTCCTTAACTAATTATACAAAGCCTGCACCTCCATAGTTAAATAAGCTCTATGATCAAAGACATAAGTGATATATTTCCTTGACTAATAATAGCATTTGTTTCAGTGACTATTACTTCACGAGCGCGCAATGGGTGTCTCTCACAGAAGTATGTGTGGTTTGGCTCACGAGGATGCAGAATCTATCAGTGGTCTCCGTGTGCAAGAGCCCTATGTGGTATTGTCAGGAGGTAAGTTTTACAATACATAATGCGTTTTCAGGAAACGCTTTCACACTCGCGGATTTTTGCACTGCAGAGCAAACGATAAGCATCTGTCGTGCGGCTCTAGGCTGCATCCTTTGTATAATAGATCTCGCGCGACATGACCCGTACGATCCGAGCGTTGTCGCGAGAAAAAAACCTAGCGAAAAGTCCGCTAGTGTCTACACTTTTGATATAAATGATAATATATGTTGCAGTCCAAAATAGGAATCATCAGAAAACAGATCAATGGTTGGAGTTCTTCAAATGTTTATTTTACCTATTCTGAAAGGTATTCTAGAATTTATTTGAATTTCATATTTCAGTGCCAGTAAAAAAGATTCTGATTTTGAAAACGAATAAAATAAAAATAAGCGACTGACATAAAATATTATCTTTGTCGTTGGTTTTACAAGAAATGTTCACAAAATGATTCAAACTAAAATGTTTTAACAAAGTTTTTAAAATACAAATAGATACTGTCTATCGTAACTTCATATTCGAAGCTCAGTTTTTTAATGAATGGCGTACTAAAATTCTGTTATTGTCGTATCTTTTCAATTTTAAAACGTTAATAAAATTTTATTTTTCAGGTTAGATATTACAGTCATAAGTTATATTTAAATAACTTAGTTTGAATTTATAAAATCGTTCTAACTTTGTTTCGAAGTCTCATCTTTGTCCTTTTTTATTCTCTATGGAAATAACTTTTTAGTGCTCTGGCCAAAAAAACTGGAATGAAATGTAAAATTACTTTGGTAGCCATTAATTTTTAAAGTTGTATTGTCTCTTGACTAATAAAAAGTGTAAAATTATAATTTAGACCATAAAATATTTAATTAAAAAGACTGTGAAACTAAGTTATCTTGGGCAGCGAGATTTTTCGAAAGTGAACGCTAGTTAAAAGTTACCGCAAAGGGAACTTCCTCATAATAGTTTTTTTTTTTTCTCTTAACCATAATATAGGTACTTTTCTCGTTGAATTCGGCAATAAGAACACTTAAAAAAACGCCATAAAAATCCTATGCTATTTTATTTTAAAGCCAGTATTAAAACCATCCTAGAAAAGCAGATATGTATCAGTATAAAGTATTATATTATTTCTTACAAACGTTACTTTCTTCAATTAACCAAACTTCCTCTTCCCAGGTATACAGAATATCATCAGGGCTCGACGGGTGGGTGGAATCAGCACCATCTCCCCTCTGGTCTGCCGGTGGTGGGGCCCTGGTGACCCTAGCCCCAGTGAGGGACGGGCCCGCAGGCCTCTTCCGTCACATAGTGAGGACGGAGCATAACTCGCACGGGCCTAGGGCCCTGCCCTTGACTCATGGGAGCTTCGATGTCGTCCAGCTTTTAGCTTGGGATCATGCTAATCAGCATATGTGAGTATTTATGAAGAGATTAGACTAGCTATTCTTAGCGATTTTGACCACGTCTCGTAAGTACCTACCACTTTACGCAGGAGGGTAAAAAAGCCCATGTTCTTTTTAGCACAACCCTCTAAAAACCTTTTCCATGTAGGGGCTTAAATAGAGTTTTAATGGTGGTGAAATGTAGTCTTCTATTTACGTTATTTATTGCAGATAACAAAATAATACCTATTTGAAAGCATGTTTTTTCAATTCACTTTATTTTTTCTAGATACTACATGGGTATCCCAGAAGGAAAACCAGGGCAGCAGCATCTATACAGAGTGTCGTCCGAAGCGCCAAGGCCGGGCTCCCCGCAGAAACTACCCTATTGTGTCACTTGTAATTCACAGGTCAGTACTAACCAAAAGAAATTAATGTAATAATTTGCTAGTATTAAGGCCCAAAGTTACATCCACCTTCACCACCCGCTGATAAAAATCGTTTCTTCGCGCGCAGCGATCGGCGCAATGTTCCGAGCCACGAGTCACTATTGTACTGGGGTAGCAAAAGCTGTGAAGAGTTTGTTTAAGGAGACGTTCAAGACATAGGCGAGCTTTGTCACCACTATTGTCGAATTCAAATTTCGAATTCAGTCAAACTATTTAAACATACCTTCTATTTTCGATTTTTTGCACATAAAATGCAGTTGAAAACATAAAATATACTATGTCCACATGATAGCTTTTAAATAGCATCAGTAGTGGAAACATATTATTTTGAAAACGTTATGGCTGGCCGCCAGAATACGAGTTTACTAACATCTGTGCTACATCGGTGACACATGCAGTCAGGATATGATATATGGTGTCATTAAACGCATGTTCTAAAGCAGTTATGATCTCCTAGTACTTAGTTATTCATTTTGGTACTTTAAAATTAGCTGCATTTTGAAATAGCCAGTTTGGCACTTCCCTGCTAATAAATAAATAAATAAATCCTACTAATATTATAAATGTGTTTATGAGAATGAGTACGCAAAAACGGCTGGACCGATTTGGTTGAAATTTCGTATGTCATATATATATGAATAACATAGATAGGTTACATTTATTCAACAACCCACGAGGGCCAAGTCGCGGGCCGAAACTAGTAATAAATAAAAATATCCATTTCTAAGTAAGCAGAACGATATTTCCAAAGTAAGGTGTACATTTCGTGGTCTAAGAAAAAAATGCGATATTTACCTACAGAAATAAATCTTAGGCGACTATTCCTACCGTTACTTGTAAACACGTAACTTCATATGATAACAACCTTATATATATCCGTCGGCAGTCGTAAACAAGCAAAATTAACAGCCTCAACAAATAAAATCATATTTCTTCTTTCGGTAAACAGATTGTTAGATAAGCTAGTCTCATCCTGTGTGTTTGTCTCTTGTCTTTCTGTGGTCAATATCATGAACTTCAGGTCAGGCACGGAATAAGGAAAGAGCGGAGATGCCAATAAGACAGGTAGGTCATTCGCCTCTTTGTAGCGCCTTCTTGGGTCAAATAAGTACGGTGGACGTGACCAAAACCATCAGTTAACCAACGAGGCGTCTGGGTTCTTTGAGACATCTGTCAACAATTTTTAGTATATACCAATTGATCGGGTCCAAAGAAGGTGTGTAAGGGCGAATATGATCGTGATTTCCTATAATAAAGGAAACACAAGAAAAGTTAATATTTGTTCCTAAAACTTGTCTGTAATGTGTATTTCTTGTTGGAAATTCAAATAAATAAAGATAGTAATGTTCCTCGTTCCCCGCACACCCGCATTCTGGCGCGCTGCTTTCTTAGGAGATTTTGCGTGATGGCACCTCCGCTAGTCATTTTGTTCTCCATGGGTACTCCCATGTTTGTTTCTTGTCCCATTTCTCTGGTCAATATCATGAACTTGACGTTAGGTAATATGAAAACAAATATTGTGAGCCTCGTTTGAGATCATATTGAAAGTATATTTGTTTTTCCATCTTCAAGTATTGGGAAAATGAATTTCATTGTATTTGTAAAGGAATAACAATCGTTGACTGTATGATTCGCTTTGCAAATGAACTGTAGACTTTTTATCATCAATTGAATCAAATAATATTGTAAGACTAACAAGGCGCAGAGCAGGTCCTTAAATGAATGAAGTAAGTAAAACAAAGTTGAAGGTAGATTTACGTAGCTAACTACAAAATAAATAGACAGAAAACCATAATATCTAAGTATGAATGGTAAGTAATTTTTGTGAGTCAAGAATGTACCTAGGTTTTATTAAAAACATTTTTCCTCCAACGCAGGTCCCCTGAAAGTCAAATCGTTTTATAAAACCAATTAATTAAGATAAAGCCTATTAGCTACAATTTCCAATTACGTATAAATCCTCATTACAAATTCAATAGTTCATACAATATTAGCCAGAAATAATTTAGTTCTCTTTTCAAATGAAATCGAAATAAGGTTGAATAATAGAACGCTTTGGTCCGACTAGCCTGAATGACTAAACGCCTTGGCCCCGCGGGATTTGCGCGGGAAACCTAGTAAATTGATGATGAAATTAAAAAGTTCAAGGCAATTTTCTGCTTAAGCTTTGTGTTAAATAATTGCTAGTTTTTATTGTTGTTAAGTTTTAAAATGTGGAAAATCTGTGGCAGGTAATGGCAGTAATTTGACGAAGGTATTCAAAATAGTTGTTATGATATTTAGTTGTTGTTAGAAAAATGGAAAACGGATTTGTTTAGGTCTTTTAAATTTCAGAGAGTGGTTGGTAGACGATTCACTTTGTAAACAGTCTAAAAATAAATAAATTTGGTATTTATTGACTGACTTCCTTGTCACTGAAAATCCAGGACCTTTTGTCCATAAGTCTTGTTCAAAATTGACGTTCCAATATATGACAATCGTCGCAAAAAATGCGTGTATGTGTAACGCGTACTTAGAACGCCTAGTATAACTTCGTATGTGTTTAATGTAAAAAAATAGGTACTGTAGTAGGTATATGTACGGTATAAAAATAGGTACGGTAGTATATGTAATAAAATAGTTAATAAACATAAATAGTACGTATTTTTTTACTTCATCTTAATATAATGACACTCCTATTCCTGTACAGCCGTCTCCATCAATAAACCTGGAGTACTACGGCAACCTAGCGTCTTCAGGAGACAGCACGTGGGGGGATGGCGACTGGGACGAGGAGCTCCCCGCCACCTCGCCCTCGCCCAGCAAGAAGAAGAAGAAGAAGTACCCTGGTGAGGCTTATGTTGTACCTTCTCGTTATGAGAAGTAGCTTTGTTTAAATTACTTAGGTCTAAGATCATCGACAGGATAAATGCCCGTTTTTCTTAAAAAAACTATTGATTTTGAAACTTGAACGTGAAAGTTAATTGTAAACAGTTGTTTTAAGAAAACTAACGTTTATGTTGTCGAAGAACTTAATTGGGCCTTACTACAACAAGTATACTGCTTAACAAAGTTATCTTCTCATACACAGAAGAAGACATTATGAAAATGCTTCGAACAGAAGAGACGATTTTATATAAAGATCGACTTTTTAACACTATTCACATAACTAATCATTCTGGCAACCAGTCTTATACCAAATCTCTATCTTCCTCAGATGGCATGCCTCAGAACCTCCCATGCTTATACCACGAAGCACACTTCAGTCCGTCGTCAGCGTACTTCGTGTTAGAGTGCCTGGGTCCCGGGGTGCCCACCTTCAGTCTGCACAAGACTGCCTTACCAGACCCCAGACTGTTGGCGCATTTGGAGAACAATACTGTTGTTAAGGTGAGAAGGTTTATCATGCAGGGATGATAGTCCCATCATCAGCGTACTTCGTGTTAGAGTGCCTGGGTCCCGGGGTGCCCACCTTCAGTCTGCACAAGACTGCCTTACCAGACCCCAGACTGTTGGCGCATTTGGAGAACAATACTGTTGTTAAGGTTAGTAGGATTATCTTGTAGGGATGATAGTCCGTCATCAGCGTACTTCGTGTTAGAGTGCCTGGGTCCCGGGGTGCCCACCTTCAGTCTGCACAAGACTGCCTTACCAGACCCCAGACTGTTGGCGCACTTGGAGAACAATACTGTTGTTAAGGTGAGTTCTTTGAGGATCATTATTATGTACGGATAGTAGTCCGTCATTAGCGTACTTCGTGTTAGAGTGCCTGGGTCCCGGGGTGCCCACCTTCAGTCTGCACAAGACTGCCTTACCAGACCCCAGACTGTTGGCGCATTTGGAGAACAACACTGTTGTTAAGGTCAGTAGGATTATCATGCAGGGATGATAGTCCGTCATCAGCGTACTTCGTGTTAGAGTGCCTGGGTCCCGGGGTGCCTACCTTCAGTCTGCACAAGACTGCCTTACCAGACCCCAGACTGTTGGCGCATTTGGAGAATAATACTGTTGTTAAGGTGAGAAGGTTTATCATGCAGGGATGATAGTCCCATCATCAGCGTACTTCGTGTTAGAGTGCCTGGGCCCCGGGGTGCCCACCTTCAGTCTGCACAAGACTGCCTTACCGGACCCCAGACTGTTGGCGCATTTGGAGAACAATACTGTTGTTAAAGTGAGTAGGATTATCATGCAGAGATAATAGTTCTTCATCAGCGTACTTCGTGTTAGAGTGCCTGGGCCCCGGGGTGCCCACCTTCAGTCTGCACAAGACTGCCTTACCGGACCCCAGACTGTTGGCGCATTTGGAGAACAATACTGTTGTTAAAGTGAGTAGGATTATCATGCAGAGATAATAGTTCTTCATCAGCGTACTTCGTGTTAGAGTGCCTGGGCCCCGGGGTGCCCACCTTCAGTCTGCACAAGACTGCCTTACCGGACCCCAGACTGTTGGCGCATTTGGAGAACAATACTGTTGTTAAGGTGAGAAGGTTTATCATGCAGGGATGATAGTCCCATCATCAGCGTACTTCGTGTTAGAGTGCCTGGGCCCCGGGGTGCCCACCTTCAGTCTGCACAAGACTGCCTTACCGGACCCCAGACTGTTGGCACATTTGGAGAACAATACTGTCGTTAAGATGAGAAAGGTTTATGTTTCACATAATTTCATTTATGTTCACTGAGATGCCCACAAATGTTTCATTTGGTCTCATCGCTCTAGAAGTAACAAATAAAGTAATAACATATTTCTAATAATGTGCGCGAAATTGCAATCTTTGTGCTCGAGCACATTCTAGCCGTGGACACCCGTCGACACGTACATACCAAATTAATATTATCAATATATAAGTTGTACATAAGGATGCAGGCTGATGTTTGTTAGTACTAAGCTACCTACTGCCATTTGAATTGATAATCTATCACAATAAAAAATGTGCTCAAGCTTTTGCTTAAATATAATTGTAGATACAATTATATCATTAAAACAGAGGAATCTTAACAATAACAGATATAGTATACAAGGCGTGATAAATGGCATCTTAAGCACATATTATTTCTGCCATAACGAGAATCTCGAAACGGCTTTATGAATGGCCCTTGTAATTAGCGAAACATAATGAGAAAATGAAATATTATGCTGTGTTTTTGTTTGTTTGAATAACTTTGCGGTTCTTCTCAGAAATAAATTAAATTAATGTAGCTGTCTAGTTGATGTAGCGGGTTCCAGTCTAGACCGTCCAATGGTTGTTCTGAGAAGTACTATGCTATTGAACTGTCAGAATCAGGTAGTTTCTGGGAAGGCACACGACCCCTACAGAATTCTTGGTCACAGATTTTTCTTATAAATAAAACAAACAAATCCTCAAAACCGTAAATAATAAAAAAAATGAATTTATTATTTTTTACCTAGGCCCTTTTCATCGATAGCATAAACATCTCCTTTTGAAAGTCTGAAAACGGATACGAAAAGATTATTGTTATTTTTCTTAATACCTATAAATGTTTACATTGAAACTTGTATGAGAAAATTCGTACCTACAACTGTTTGAAACTTGTACTTGCGAGAAAATTTCAAACTTGGTCTTCGTCAACTTCCCAATTAAACTTTGTTTTTTAATTATTTAATTTTTTATTACGATATTCTTTTTATATTTTTGTGTAAATCGATACCATGTAAAAAATTGAAATAAATGAAACGAAATCTTATTTCCTAAATGTAATTATACAGGAGCGCCTAGCAGCTATAGCACTACCCACACCCAGGACATTCTCGGTGCAGCTGTCAAGCGGTCACGCGGCGAGGGTGCGGCTGCTGCTGCCGCCAGGGTTGAGGGAAGACGAGGTCACCAAGTATCCACTGGTGTTGAAAGTGTAAGTTTTTGACAGAGGTTCTGGGTTCTGAGTTCTGACTATCTGTAATGACTGTCAAAGGTGTTTAGGAGTCAGGACTCTTACTTAGCCATGAAGTCCAAAAAAAAAGATTTTGAATATTTGTTTATTGTGTAAAAAATTATCGAATATTTTAAGGATGATGTGAAAGGTCAAGTAAACTTTTGTAGTATTGGCAAAAAAAACCTTATAAATATTTTTTTATATATATTGATAATACAAAAATAACTGTGTACTAGAAATAGATACATTACAATACAATAATATTTTAAACTCAAAACAAATTAAAAAAAAACGGTTCGATTTTGCAAGGGGTAATTTCCGAAGTCACACCTTAATGGCGAATCCATAACATTAACAGATAATTAATCCACGAAAGAAACAACGAACCTTTTTTTTAAAGAACTGCCCACTAAAGCGTAACAAACGCTCCCAATCGGCAATACAATAAACAACATTGACATTTATCGAACTCTTACACCGAACACCAAAGTTCGCCAAACCACTGGACTCTTAAAATATTCCTGCCCAAACGTAAATGTGAAAATATAACCGCACTTACTTTTTATAAGACTTTACCACGGAGAAAGAAAAGGTGACAGATGCCATAAGGCTGGTAGGTCAGGCGCCTTCTTGTAGGTCAAGGAACGGGATCAGTAACCAGAAATAATGAGGCGTTCGGGTTCGTTCTCAAATCAAGACAAATTTCTCAAAGTTCCAAAGAAAGCGTATTACGTTCCTAGTCCTCCGAACACCCACATTATGGCGAGCTACTTTCGTCAGGAGATTTTGCATTATGACATCTCCGCTCGTCATTTTGTTCTCCATGGACCCAACCCAATAGCCACAAGATTATAGTCATTGTTGGGAAAGTAATAAGACTGGTAATGGCTTGAACGATCGTAAATCAGTAACACATTGGACTCGCAAAATATATCTGATGTTTAACATTCCTAATAAGTAATAAGAGATGTTTGGAGCGATTTATTGCTGTCTTTTACGAGGGGATTATTTGAAATTCAATTTGGTAACATTTAGTACTCGTATATTGCTGCATCAGACTTGGAATATTTAAATAATTTATCATGCTCTCTCTACCTTTTCTTTATCTTCATCAAGATCAGCATACCATAATGTTACTTTTTGCTATTATCTTGATATAAGTAGGTATATGGATGTAGGATATATATAAGTGGGAAGAATAGATCAACAGGATAAACGTTTCCATCTTTATAATATTCGTATCTCTACCAAGTACCTTAGTGACAAAATGCCACAGTTTATTTAAAAACTACATTTTTTTGCCACGGAGAGTGTTCATTTAAAGTGTTCATTTCACAAAAAAAATCCTTAAAAAATAAAAAAAACTATTTATTTTATCCACCAGTCACGGAGCACCAGGAACACAGCTAGTGACAGAGCGCTGGTCGCTCGACTGGGGCTCCCTAGCAGCCGGCGCGGGGGCTATCCTCGCGTCAGTGGACGCGCGGGGCGCGGGGGGCAGGGGGCTCGGGGCTCATCACACGCTGCACCGACGCCTTGGCACTGTGGAGCTGCAAGACCAGTTGGAAGTCGCTGAGTAAGTTGTGCTCCTTTCACTGCTGTTGCCCTAGTACAGCACGGAGTTAAGACTGGGGCAGTAGCCAGGGGCTATCGTGTGGGGCGCGGGTGGCAGGGGGCTCGGGGCTCATCACACGCTGCACCGACGCCTCGGCACTGTGGAGCTGCAAGACCAGTTGGAGGTCGCTGAGTAAGTTGTGCTCCTGTCACTACTGTTGCCCTAGTACAGCATGGAGTTAAGACTGGGGTTCAATAGCCTGGCGCTGGGAGGGGGCTCGGAGCTCATCACACGCTGCACCGACGCCTCGGCACTGTGGAGCTGCAGGACCAGTTGGAGGTCGCTGAGTAAGTTGAGCTCCTTTCACTGCTGTTGCCCTAGTACAGCCCTGTGTTAAGACTGGGGCTATAGTGCGGGGCGCGGGCGGCAGGGGGCTCGGGGCTCATCACACGCTGCACCGACGCCTCGGCACTGTGGAGCTGCAGGACCAGTTGGAGGTCGCTGAGTAAGTTGAGCTCCTTTCACTGCTGTTGCCTTAGTACAGCCCTGTGTTAAGACTGGGGCTATAGTGCGGGGCGCGGGCGGCAGGGGGCTCGGGGCTCATCACACGCTGCACCGGCGCCTCGGCACTGTGGAGCTGCAAGACCAGTTGGAGGTCGCTGAGTAAGTTGTGCTCCTTTCTCTGCTGTTGCCTTAGTACAGCATGGAGGTAAGACTGGGGCTCAGTAGCCGGGGGCTATCGTGCAGGGCGCGGGGGCTCGGGGCTCATCACACGCTGCACCGACGCCTCGGCACTGTGGAGCTGCAAGACCAGTTGGAGGTCGCTGAGTAAGTTGTGCTCCTGTCACTACTGTTGCCCTAGTACAGCATGGAGTTAAGACTGGGGTTCAATAGCCTGGCGCTGGGAGGGGGCTCGGAGCTCATCACACGCTGCACCGACGCCTCGGCACTGTGGAGCTGCAGGACCAGTTGGAGGTCGCTGAGTAAGTTGAGCTCCTTTCACTGCTGTTGCCTTAGTACAGCCCTGTGTTAAGACTGGGGCTATAGTGCGGGGCGCGGGCGGCAGGGGGCTCGGGGCTCATCACACGCTGCACCGGCGCCTCGGCACTGTGGAGCTGCAAGACCAGTTGGAGGTTGCTGAGTAAGTTGAGCTCCTTTTACTGCTGGTGCCTTAGTACATCACGGTGTTAAGACTGGGGCCCAGTAGTCAGGGGCTATCGTGTGGGGTGCGGGCGGCAGGGGGCTCGGGGCTCATCACACGCTGCACCGGCGCCTCGGCACTGTGGAACTGCAAGACCAGTTGGAGGTCGCTGAGTAAGTTGAGCTCTTGTTACTGCTGTTGTCTTAATACAGCACGGAATAGATATGCGAACTGCCTCATTGGTCTAAGGGCTGATTTTTCAATCGCCAGATAACTGTTATCTGAGGAATATGTTTGACGTTTTGACAGCTTTTGTATGGAAAATATGTCCAACCGCCATATTTATTCCTCAAATAGAAGTTAACTGATGATTGAAAAATCAGCCCTAAGTCGCATAGCACTACTATTGTGTTTAGGTCAGGCCAAAATCCCCATATGGGTTTTAACAACTTTCACATAGCAGCCCGGAGTCATTCAGTTGGCGGTGGTACACCCCTACGTCTAGGCAAAAACGTAAAGCCTGCTTCCCCGAATTTTCCAATCTTAGAAACAGTCGTTGTTGTCCACAATTCGACATCGGAGACGGTGACGCGGATTGGAGAAAACTGCCACTAGGGCTCGTAAGGTGATTAAAACCTGCATCTCATTCTATAACTGTCCGTAACTGACTATGGACCTTACACAATCAGTTGGAAGTACATAACCGTCTTGTATTCATATATTTTTGGTGTAAATAAACCTGATTTCCCTAAAGAGACTTGTTTCTGTCCAGATACCTCCGCGACTCGCTCCACTTCATAGACGCTCGTCGCGTGGCGGTGTGGGGCCGCGCGCACGGCGGCTTCCTGGCGGCGCTGGCGCTCGCCTCGCCGCTCAGCGTCTTCCACTGCGGCATCGCGTTAACGCCTATTGTGCGCTGGCGGTATTATGGTAAGTACCTAGGGACCTTTACATTTATTTATTTACACCACTAATCTACCATTACAGGTTTATCTTAACCTAATGCGATAGACGGGACGCAATGCTACAAAATAATAAATGAAAACCATTTAACGCATACACATTCTTCTTCTTCTTTGTCGTCACACTTGTGGCAGAGTGGTCGTGGTTCATGTAAGGGGTAGCAAGCTCCACTTTTCATATTACGTGATAAAAATTGGTACATTCGATGGAAACTGTATCGCTTCTGCCGATGCATAATGTGTAAAGTTCCATAATAAAAGCTTAAAAAGGCTTTGAATTTCATTATTTACACTCAAACCAGTAATAAACTAATCTTCATTCTCGCAGCCTCAGCATACGCGGAACGCTACATGGGCTTCCCGAACGCAACAGGCAACTACCGCGGCTACGCAGACGCCGACGTTACAAAGCAAGCAGCAGCCTTGCACGACAAGATGCTACTCCTGGTACACGGCACGGCTGACAATAACGTGCACGTGCAGCAGAGCATGGCACTCGCACGAGCGCTGGCCGACCAGGGCAGCATGTTCCGCCAGCAGGTGAGTGGCTAGAAGGTTCTAGAGGTGACGAAGCAAGCAGCAGCCTTGCACGACAAGATGCTACTCCTAGTCCACGGCACGGCTGACAATAACGTGCACGTGCAGCAAAGCATGGCACTCGCACGAGCACTGGCCGACCAGGCAGCATGTTCCGCCAGCAGGTAAGTTGCTAGAAGGTTCTAGAATCAATACCATAACGTAAAGTAGAGCATGGTACTCGTACGAGTGCTGGCCGAAACTACATCCTAACTAAAGCGAAGATTTCCATTATTATTTATATACTTTTTAAAAAAAGTATGTAGAAAAAAGTCGCAATTTAACCTGATGGATGATACACGGTATCACATAAAATCAATGTTCGCTGTCTTTAAACTGTCCTACTGCTTTGACGGAATTCGTTGTTACAATTTGGTGTAATTTGTCTTCAAAACCTCTGATGGCCTTATGATGCTTCTAACCTGAGGCCCATATCTACCATCAGTTCTTCAATCTAATATCATCATTATTTCCCACAGATCTACCCCGACGAGGGTCACAGCCTATCAGGCGTGAAGCGTCATCTATACCGAACAATGTCGTCGTTCCTGGACGATTGCTTCCGCAAACAAGTCCCGCCCGAGACCAAGGCGGGGCTGCGGAACGGCGGCAACCTCGACTGAGACTCGTGGAGCGACGAGGAGTTGTGCTCTTGGTGAGAATACGTGTAATGTCCTCTTGTTTATGCTGTCCTGGTACTTGGTAACATGTGTATAAGGATGTATTCTTTCCCTCTCTTGTTTATTTTTGGGGTAAATATTGCTATAAGCTAATCGTGACCCAAAAACTTCGTTTCAAATCATCTCGTCTGTACCTACGGACTGCCATTGATTATGAGAATCTAAATGATCTTCTATATTAAGATCATTCTTAATTCCTACCGTAACTGACTGCGATGGATTGTATAGTCAGACGATATCTTAAGCCATCTACACACTCGCGCGCGAATCACGGCGCCAATCGCGACGCGAATCGCGGCGCGAATTGGAGCAAGAACTGCCAACTGTCCACACTGGCAGAGGTTCGCGCCGGGCTCTCAGTATAGTTCGCGCACTTGACGCGTATGCACGCCAAGCATTTAATCAATATAGTTTATTTGTAGTCGGTATGGACAGTGAAACCACTACAGCAGCTGCGGGGCTACTTTGCGCTTTAGCAATTTATAGTTACGCCATAAAGAAAAAACAAACAATTCAAAAGAAGCAAAGAAAACGGAGATGGTGGATTACCACCATTCACCGAAACAGAACCAGGTAAGTACCAATTTATTATGCTTTCTCATAGAGTTTAGGATATAGTAAGTACGTAGTACAAGATGGGTGAAATAAATATATATTCACTTTTAGCTATATTACAGTTTTAATAACAGTTAAAATGTAATACGCCGCTGTAACATATCTTGTGATGTGGGATCTGATACTTGATAACTTTGTATTTTGTTACAGTGCAACCATGGAGGAGCAGTTGAATGAACTAGTTGCAGAACCTACAGATGAATTCAAAAAGTTTTCCCGGATGTCATTAAATGATTTTGAATATTTGCTTAGTCAAATTTCAACACGAATTTCAAAACAAGACACCCAATTACGAAAAGCTATTCCTGCCCAGATACGTCTCGCTATAACACTGAGATACTTAGCAACAGGAGATGACTTTGAAAGCCTTCATTTTTTGTTCAAAGTTTCACCACAAATAATATCAAAAATTATACCCGAAGTTTGCCATGCCCTATGTGAAGTGTTAGAGGATGAAATAAAAGTAAGGACATCAATTTAATACTTTTATTATGCATATACAGAACTACTTAGAATCTAGAATATAACTTTGCAAAATCAACCAAATATAATAACAAAATTCAATAGACAATAAAAACAAAATTCGGTAATTTCAGTAGGTATTTAACTTAAGTCAAAAGCTGTCTGAACTATATCATTATTATGATCAGATGTGTTTGCATCTTGGTTCTCTGGTAAATGAAGGACAGGATAATCTGGTGTACGAATTAGCCGGTTCGATTGAATAATGATATTAGAAGGTGGGGCTGATATTACTTGTCTATTTTGGTAATAAGTATTTTGATTCGCCTGCCCGTAATGAAATGGAGGCTCTGAATGCGTAGATGATGATGTGCCTGTTCTTGGTTCATAAAAATGAGGTGGCGATGGAGTCATCACTAAAGGGTCATCAAATTGGTATTGTAAATACATCCCATCAATGTCGTGCATCAACTTCAATCTATTCTTTTCAGATAATTTTCGCAACTTATTTGCTAATAGTTTTCCGTATAAATCGCAATCATCGTCTTGCTGAATAGGCTGTAATGGGTTCCTTTTTAGCGTGGATTTGAAGGTGATAAGAGCGTCTTTAACGACATTTCCTGCGTCAACCACTTCTGAAGAGATTTTGCGTCGGTGGATTGTCTGGTCACTGTCTTTTTGGGTGTTAATAGACTGACTTCGATTTTCATTCATTTCTTCAACATTCTCTTTAATAGCTTCGAGATTTACTTCTTTAGGCTCCTTTATTCCACGTTCCTAAAAAAACACACATACATTTAGGCACTTAAATACTGTTTTTTACATGAAGGTTTTATATATGTTATGTTTTTTGCAGATACCATCTTGTCCAGAAGAGTGGCTGCGTATTGAAAGAGGATTTGCAAGGAAGTTTCCTCGAGCGGTTGGATCTATTGACGGCAAACATATTGTTCTCGACTGTCCATTCAATTCTGGTTCTGTATACTATAATTATAAAAGAACCTACAGTATAGTATTACTAGCATTAGTTGATAGTCAATACAATTTCATGTTTGCTGACATTGGTTGCCAAGGCAGAATAAGTGACGGTGGAGTTTTTACAAATAGTATTTTATGGAACAAGATGTGTACAAACAGCTTAAATTTACCACCACCGCATCCATTACCAGGTTCGAACATTGATGTGCCCTACGTTTTTTTGGGGGATGGAGCCTTTGCACTGTCAGAACATTTAATGAAGCCCTATCCTGATCAGCACAACATAGGATCTGCAAAACGTGAATTCAACAAAAGATTATCTTCAGCTCGGGTAGTGGTAGAAAATACTTTTGGTATATTGGCGGCCAGATTTAGAGTGTTTAGAAAACCAATCCCATTACAACCACAAAAGGCTCGCCTTATAACATATACTTGTATACTACTACATAACTTCTTGAGACGAAGTTCTACTTCTTTACATATCTATACACCACCCGGATCTATTGATATGTTTGATGATGATGGAGTACTTATACAACCTGGATCATGGAGGACAGATCAAGAAAATACATCCGCTTTTCGTAACTTGAGAAGAGTACCTCGGCGATCAGCAAATAACGCCACAGAAATAAGAAACGAATTCACAAAATATTTAAGTAATATTTAAGTACCTAACTATTAAAAAATAAAGTTATCTACTAACCGTATTCATACTTTTTTTACACTTTAGAGTATCTCCCAAAAAAGCATCCATTGCTTCATAAGCGAACCAAATGGGCTGATATATCTCATCGGCACCAGCTCCCGATTGAACGGACTTCTTAACTTTTCCCTTGTAGCTCCTATAGCTTGACATGAGAGAACCTTTTTTCTTTTTCAATTCATCAATTGGTATTTCCATCACCGTACTTATCCGCATCCAAGCATCATGGGTTTTCAGTTTATTTTTATAATCTTTCAAATTAATGTCCCATAATACCGGCTCAGCACGAAAACATTCTATAAATGTTAGTTCTAATTCATTGCTCCACACGTTACTCATTTTGCAAGCAAAATCGTAGCATATACCTAAAAAAAAACTAAAACACAACCATCCGTGTCAATTGCTACTGAGCGACTGAGCTGCCCGAGGCGCGAATGTATAGTCTTGTCGCGTTCACGTCGCGCTTCGCGCCTGCGAGCGCTTTGTCGCGGGACAAAAAACCGACAATTTTCGGGGAACACAGCGCGAACGAGCCGCGAAGCCGCGAAGAATATGCGAATCGGATCTACACTCATGTTACGCGGGTGTTTCGCGCCTTCGCGCGCGGTTCGCGCGCGAGTGTGTAGACGGCTTTAGTTCATTTACAAGAAAAATCCTCAACAAAAATATTTATTTCTGACCTGTATTGAAATTATGGCTTTATGGAATGATAATTGTAATTTAAATAACAGATGTGGTACTATTATGGTAGTATCAGAATGGAACAGAGTCCAAACAAAATTGACGCTAGGTAACGAACATGATTGATTCATGATCCATTAAAGTGGAAACAGCTTAAAACCAGCCAAGTAAAGCAACACTGTCATCCAGCACAGAGTACTAGGGCTACATAAGTAACGAGTAGTCAATGCCTTGCGGTTCGGACACAATAGCCAAGATATAGCAACTGCCCTCATGTATGTTGCAGCTGTGGCTTGCCGAAATCCGGCTGACGTATTATCTGTAGCCGTATATGTAGGCAGGTCTTGTAAATTATTGTGTCAACATTTATGGAGTAGCTTAGGATAAAATTGTGACAAGAAAATTATGATTTTATGTAAATTTTTGGTGACTTTTAGATAGCTCAACATTTTGAAAAATTCGTGCATGTCATAAACTACGAGTAAGACGGAAGTGACACAAATAGTATCTTCAAAAGTAGAAATACAAAAAAAATAAAAAATGAACTTTTCAAAACTGTAATTAAAGTATCTCTTATTGATATCCACTGATTTCTAAATAATTTTAAGTTAAGCTTTTGATAAAGTCAACATTACTAATGTATGAATTCACTAACAGCTCACCAGTGCGGAGTGAGGACAACTCCGAGCCAGAAGACTCCGACGAGAGGTAACTATCAACTTTAAACCATATACCTTTAGCAATTAAGTTCAAAATTCGTAGCACAAATCCAGTATTCTTAGTGTGTTTATAAAAAATATTGACCACAGTTTAATTTTAATGAGAGGTTTACCCCTAGGGAGTATATTGGGTACTCTGTGATTTTAGGTTTTTTGTAGTAAACTTGTTCTTAATCTGTATTTTTACGATTCTAAGATTATTATTGTTATTTACATAGTGATTATTTTATATTCTTTCTTCCAGGTAATAAATACGAAGCTAGCGCCCAAAGAGAGAGTGTAGTGATAATCTGAATAACCCGTAGTACAATTAACTCCATATCCAACGCATCACAACTGCCACCTCATGTTGATAAGAGTTTTAATGTCATTATTATTATGAAAGGAGCCAGGAAACCAGGTCTAGTTAAGAAATGATAACTTCGACAGTAAAACATAACTCTAAATTATTGATTAATTCCATATGAAATTGTATATGCCATCAAGTACAAGTAATGTTATTATGGAAAAATCATACCCTTCTTCTGGTGAAGTAGGATAAAAATATAACAATGAATGAATAAATTTATAGCCCAAAGTTTTATCTCTAAAAATTATTAGAGGTAGGGTTCCTGGTTCTGTTCATTTGATAATATAAAAGCGTTTTCTGTCGGCGTATTATTAAAAAATATTTAGGAAAAGTCATTATGGTTGGTATAGGTTGTATTTGAATTTGGATTGAAAAGAATTGTAGAGGTAATTATTAAAAGAAATGTGCTTAAAATGAGGAGACAGAAAGCATTGTACGAATAAATATTTTTAATAATACGCCGCGAAAAAACATGACCGAACGATAAATTGACAATCATATGAAGTTTCTTATTATACACACGTATAACAAATTTTAACCTCAAATAAATAAAAATAATAACGCCAACTAGTTTAAGTATATCAATATTTACAGCAGTTTTTACACAAACACACATATCGGTGAAAACCAAGATTTCTTACTTCAAAAACTCAATACGAATATTCGATATTATTATCTTATTCACGATTCTCTGCCTTATTTTCTGCACAAACACAAGAATCTTCCATTATAGTCCTCTGTGCATGTATAATACTCGCGTCTCTAACATTTAGCTTAAATACGCAATATTTCATCTAGTGACTAATAAAGGAATTGAATAAATAGTTCTTTAGTCAATCAGTTTGTGATCTAGTAGATAAAATTGTTATAGATAGTGTACCTTTCATGAACTCATTGTCATGTACCTATAAAAACGTTCTTGAGAATATAAAAGTCATTTTCGTTGATCGAAAATGTATGAAACAGACATTGTTTTTGAAGAAACCTTGGCTTGCAGAGCTTGCAACTGTAGGGAAATGTAAGCTTCTAATCCGATTTACGATTCTCGGTTGGATGTGTCTGTGTGGGTAGATGCACATGTTTTAATAAAGTATTAAACAATACTGGGAAGTTGGTTTCATAGACTTGGAAAGCATGTTTGTGGCTTTTAACATAAATGTTGAAAACGAAATAGTTATTTTACTAAAGTTGGCAGGTAAAACGTAAAAGTTACCGAAACATCTGGAACATACATGCATGGTTTTTTTTTTCATATAATATAAACGTGATTATCTACGTTTAAGTGAAGATTGCATGATTGGCACACGGACGAAACCTATGGTCTTACAATCGTAAATCAAAATGAGGTATTTTATACCAATATGGCACGATACCCGAAAATCCCGCGGGTTCGGGAGAAAAGGGAATTCGTGCCAATGAAACTTGTTAGAAGTTTCATTTTTAAAATAAGTTTGATTTTTCTACAGTTGCTGCTTTGTATAATACGTGGGTCTCAAGGCAAATGAATAGAAAGAATATCTATTCGTACCCTTGATTATATAGAAATTTGCGAATTATTAAAAGCAAAATGCGTTCTAGTCATAAAAAGTTCATAATGTTGGTTGTTAAAAGTCCTTTGGGTATCATTATACCCCACATTCTCGAAAGACTCGAGTCCGCACTCTTAAAAGCCGTTGCAACGTTTTGCAATGTGATTAATTTTATAAAAGAAAATTAATTTAATAATTACAATTAATTTTAATCGCAAACGACGATGATGGTAAAGTGTAATTTCTAAATGACAAATAATTGTACAGATTAATATAATATTTCCCATTTAGATAATATAATACGCTTTCTTGTATATTTCACTAAATATATGACTAAAGCGCAAAAGTCAAATCTTTGAACAAGGTATATAATTGCGTTTCCATATAATTAGTAAAATATATGTATTTAATAAAAAAAATATCCAAACATTTGATCTTTAAGTATAAAATTGCTCACTCTCATCAAATTTTGCATGGTTCTAGTCACTTCATTTATAGTATTAATAGTATTTAATAATAAATTTTATTAAAGACCAATAGTATGTTAAAAATATTTTATTAAAGAAAATTAAAGTTTTAAAAACTAATTAGTGAAGATTTTGAAAAACTAGTAAGATTTAGTGCATTAGTTACCTTAGTGAAGTTTGAAATTAAAAGTTTTATTGAAATGTAACTAATATAGCAATAATTTAATAGATAAAATACCTCCTTTATAAGTAAGCACTCTTCCGATAAAGCACTTGTATAAAAGGAATTTTGAAGCGTTAAAATTATGAGGAATCCTATAGAAATGAACAATATGAGCGTTTGCACAGACAACTAACTGGAAAAATGTATTCTTAAGAATATTAAAATACCTCATGCTTAAAAGTCTCCATTTATTTTCTTGCACAAAATAAAATTTGGTAAAAGTCCAAAGTTCTGCACGTAATTTTACCAGGAGTGTCACGAAAGAATGATATTCGTGCACAAAATTCTTGTGCAAGACCAGCTGTGTGTGCAAACGCTTTCAATCTACGTCGTAAAAGAATATTTTTCTGCCGGCGTACTATTGCAAAAATAATACGACAAAACAGTACGCCGTCAGAAAAAATATTTCTTTATTTAGATCGAAAATATAATATTGAGTGAAGAAAATGCTCGATTGTTCAGAGGAAAAGACCTAAGTGCCAAAAGCGTCGTTTTATCTCGTACGTTTCTGTAAGTAATTATTGTAAGTACATTAGATTCATATGGAAAATTCGATTACATTCTCATGTGATTTTTTTCGTCATTAGACTTATTATTCAGTCGAGTAAGTCGGAAATGTTATCGGATTTTTTTTTGTAATTCGTTGAATTTTCTCTGTGATCCTACGTTTGTTGAAAATGTATTTATATATTTTTTGTGTTTGTAATTTTATTGGGCGTAAAAAATACCTGTGTGTAATTAAGTCAATTGTTTTTTTTTTTCGTTGACTGTACAAATTCTATGAATTTAAGTATTAATTTTAAGCCACATATTTTTTAGTGTTTTAAGAATTGCTTTAAAATATGGTTTTACTTCAAAAAAGTTAAACAGACGTCACGTGTTAAACAAAAAAACAAATGGAAAATTTTCTTAAACACGTGTCGAACGCCTGTTTAACTTTTTTGTAGTTGGGCCAATAAAGTCCTATCAATCTAAGTTATAAGTTGAAGTACAGATATAATTTGTTTGAGTGTGTATATTTCTAAGTTATAAGTTGAGAGTTAAAGTTTAAAGGTTGGCAGATACTAGCACGTTCGAGAAACACAAATAAAACGCACATAATGTGATTTTTGCCTTATCGGTGTTCTCGCTGTTAACGTTTTTGTTTTATAAGCAACCAGTTTGTTTGAATTGCTAAATGTAATGTTTCTAATATTTGAGAGTCTGTAGATGTTGAGACATTCACGAATCTTCGAAAGACTTTAAAGGTAGTCAGCATCTCATTTATGGAATGTTAGACGCCCGTTGATATGTCAAGGGGTGTCTATCTGGTACCTGTTAAATGTTTTGGTGAATCTCAGATAAGCTGTGAGGGTAGATACGTATGGACTAAGAAAGAAAGAAAGAGCTAGAACAAGAGCATAATTTCACAGTTATTTGGAATTCTTTCTCTTTCAAAATAAACAGAAGGCAGAGTATTATTTTGTTCTTCTCTTTAACATAAATTGATTGGTACGTTAGAATGAGCTTTATCTCTTGGAAAGGCAAAAGATAAGGTAAATAGTGAATTAATGATCGCGTAACACGACTTTGTGAATATGATACAAAAGCTAACGTTTACGAAAATGGCTTGCAAATAGTTTCGCCCAAAATATACCAACGTGACTCAGTGGAATTTCCATATAAAACAATGTTCAAAATGAAACTATCTACACTATTTTGCAAAACCAGTTCAAGCGGAAAATTCTTTCACTGTCGTCTATTGTTATTGCGTTTTCATGAGGTCCGAATTGAGTTTTAGTGTGAAGTTTCTCTGTTCTTTGAGTAGGTACACTTACTGTTACTTACTTACTTATACTTACTGCTACTGTTACTGACTTTTACTTACTGCTACTGTTACTACCTTTACTTACTGCTACTGTTACTTACCACTACTGTTACTTACTGTTGCTGGTACAATTTGAATTTGTTTGAAGGTATAGGCGTGCTTTTACATCGAACAATATTATGAATGGTCTAGTAAAGTGCAGATAAGGATGTGCATCATGAGGGTAAGATTTCTAGAACTTTGAATCAGATTTTGTTGGCAGCCAGATAGAAATTAGGTAAGAGAAAAAAGCGATGGCTTATTTAAAAGGTGGGTATAATTTTGCGTGATTGTCGGAAAGAATTACCTTCTGCCCTGATACGTACTGAAAGGACTCCAGAAGAAATTGTACCGTAGGTCCAAGGAACGAGAAGTCTAATTTAATATTATATTTAGCAATACCAACAAATAAAAGGCAATGGTGCAATCGCTTTGTGATTACAATATTATAAATTAAAACATAGTTGTAAGCTGTTTGATTCGAAGCATGGGCGTTGTTAAATGTAGTTATTTTTCAAACATTATCGTACATTATACTTAGTCGGTAATTGAGATTACAATGCTATATTTTTATTGAAGTATGAATCTGTAATTATTGGGTGCAATGCGATGTAGTGTTAAAGTCCTAGAAGGAAGAAGCAGGCCTCAGCCCAGAGGCCTTTGAGCAATGTAAGTATAGGTAAGTAGTTCACGTCAAGTAACATTTCAATTCTGAATAACCATTTGAAACATCCAGTGTTTTCAATATATTTTTAATTATGTTGGAGTCAATAGTAGCCAACTTAGGATAAGCAAAGCTACTCGACAGTATCTGTACGAATAAATGCGTAAGAGGATCAAATGGCTATCTTTAGAATTGCAAAGTTTCAAGGCGCGAACTATCCTTAGGTACATTCTTGTTCTTAATTATGGGATAAGTTATAAAAACATTACATCGCATTTCACCTAATCTTTTTTCTAACATACAACTTTCAGATCTATTAATAGTTGTTATTATTTCGCTTACAGATTACAATTACTATATTTACCGATTACAAATCGATGCCAAAATTGTTTTAGTGATTAGCAGTATTCGATTTTATTTCTCGATCATAGTTCTACTGTTATTTGATCAGATCAAAGTATTATTAGCTAATTAATATATTGTAAAGTTAATTATTATTGTGGGTAGTGGCAGTTAGCAAGAGAAACAATTTTTTTGGACACCTAGAATATATATTTTATTAAAAAATAGACGCAAAACTTTAGACACCAAAATCTCTATAGCAAAATTCTACCTATTTTCCGAAAGTTTGTTATATAACAAATAAAACTATAATATAGAAACCTTTCGTATTGGTAAAAATATTAAGTTAATCAACTAGCTACCAAAAAAACGTTCATTTTCAACATCCACCCTTTACGCAAAAGATAAAAATTAAATTTCCTTTTCACTGATTTGCTATCTTTTGCGGAAATATTGACCTTTTGTCCAACTAACGAACAGGATGCGAATAAACGTGAAAACGTAATAAAAACGAAAAAAAGAAGTAAAAAAACCGACCAAGTACGAGTCGGACGCGCGTACGTAGGGTTCCGTACCATTATTTAGAAAATGAGCAAAAAAATCACGTTTGTATGGGAGCCACCCAAAATATTTATTTTATTCTAGTTTTCAGTATTTGTTGCTATAGCGGCGACAGAAATACATCATCTGTGAAAATTTCAACTCTCTATCACAGTTCATGAGATACAGCCCGGTGATACAGAGGAGCGAAAACAATAGGGTCCCGTTTTACCCTTTGGGTACGGAACCCTAAAAATGAACATCATTTAATATTAAATTCTTTAGTCGCCTACTCGTAAACGGCGCGAATCCAACCCAATGAAATGAAAAACGCGAGAAATATGCTAATTATTTAAAATTGAAAACGCTTTTCATCGTTTTACTTTTTTTTTCGTGGAAGTAGGCGAGATTTGAGTTAGCTAATTCACAAAAATGTAAAAACAGGAGTTTATTTAGTCAATCACGTTTATGTTCCTTCTAGATTCTAGTTTTTTTTTTTTCTAGAAGCTCATAATTATTAACCTAATGTTAATCATTTAGGAACCAAAATTGCTATTTTACAGGATCCAAAGTTCGCCTTTATCTTACAGTTATTTTTAGTTTTTTTTTTTAATAATTCTAAACGGTTTTTTTTGCTGACTGCCACTATCACATCTCTATCTACTTCTAAGTATGTTATTGCTGCAAATTTTATTTACTTACTGTTACAAACTATTGGATGAACTCACTCACTTCATCGAGACTTATCTATTGTACTATGAAATCAATAAATAGATATCATAAAGTATTTGTCGTTTTATTTTAAATTCCATCAGCCTTTAGGTACCTATTTGCTTTAAAAGGAACACCTGCTTCCTACCTATAGCCTATAGGAACTAAACCAAAAGCTAGGTATCTAAATATTTTGTGGGTATTAGTGACCAAGACAAGTTGGTTAATCAAATGTAAAAGGGAAAAAAGTCGTTCAGCTGAAACATTTGCCATTTGTGCACATCTTTATAAATAATCGGTACTATTCGTGACTATACAGACAGGAAACATAAAAATTTTAACCGTGAAGGTGTGGGAATCCTGTGATCAGCAACTGTCATTGTCGCTAAAAACAGATGAAAAGATATTTTTAGTGTAGTGTAAAAGTGTAAATGACAGTTTGACTCCGATAAGAGAAAATTGTGACAAACCAAGCGAGGGTACTTCAAAAACAATGTGCTTAACGGAGACGCTAGCTGTCATCAGTCAACCCGTGACCACGGTCGGTGCAATTCCGCCGAAACGTCGGGAAAATTAAAAAGGTATCATACCTTCATAATAATATGTATCGCGTTTAAGTGCCAATTATTTGTAAATTATTTGTAAATATATGTCCTTATCGCGAGTTTAATAACCTTTATGGTCAGTTGTGGCTATAGATATGTAGTGAAACCATTTTGTCTCCGAGAATAGCAACGTACCTAGGTACTCAGCAGAAACTGAAAGCATATGTCTACACTATGCTAGAACAGCTCAGATTCATAAGTACGATAGAAGGGTACTAAACTCTGCCAGTTCAGAAAACTAACCAGGAATTTTTCAGTAGAATTTTCCAGAAATATTGCGAAAGAAATATCGTCGCAACTAAAGAATTTCTAGTTGGCAAGTATGTCGTTTATTTCTCACAACTAGTACATTTAGAAGCGATGGCGTGGCGTGGAAATTACTTAAGTGCACACTGCTGCCGGAAATTGTCGTGCTTCGGACTGAAAACGACTGTACCGTCTATATAGGAACTTTATGTAAGTATATGTGAAGTTGTGTAACTAGTATTTTATTGCAATACTAGCTTTTGCCAGAGGTAACACAGCATGGGATCGACGGATGTCATGAATAAATACATGGTCGACCATCTTCGTCATGACGAGTTGCTATGTAAGCTGTGTTAATTCCATCTTTGCTTCCGATGAAATGTCTGTAGGGTGAATAATATTCGGAAGTCACTGAGGGTTGCCAGAAGTTGGACAACCAGCCTTATTAAAGTGTATACCCACCCAAGATACCCATCAGTTAACTAGGTTGAAGAAGTTGGTCAGATAGGATCGGAAAGATAGTCTATGTAAAACTGGAAAAAATGTAGGAATTCAAAACAATTGGGAAAAGACTATGCAGTTAATGAGTCCGAATTCGAAGTACGGTAAGTAAATACCTAGACAGGAACATGAACAATAGAAAACTAGAATACGAAAACCATTTCCTTTAGACGAGAACAAAACATTAGTTCTACGCATTAAATAGAAAACAATGAACATTTTCTTTCTAACCTACATTAAAAAAACACAAGTAAATCACTTGGCTGTCCAATGTTAGACCAAATGAGTTCTCCTAAGCTCGGGCCGTAGTTAGCTTTTAATTTACTATGTTCTAAAGGCCATTTATCATTTTCACGAAGGAAATAAGATAAATCGTTTTATTTTGCCCCGATTATATAACGCTTTCATGAATTTCTTGGCAGTTTATTGAAATTGAATATGATGAAAAAGTTTCTGGAAATTTTCTATTAGTGGGTAAGTTGGTAGGTACCTTATTATCTTCCAAGATATTTAAGAAATGGTTTTTATAATTCAAGTTTCACTAACTGGACACAAATGAAAATCTTGACGTGGCCAGTTGGCGAAATGATAAATGTAGAAACAAATTTTGAGTTTCACCAACTGGACACATTCGTGGTGAGTCTATTGTGGCGAGTTGACGAATAACCCGAAATACTAGGTCATCAAGTCTTAATTTACAATTTATAATAGGAACACAATCTTTAAACGAGTATTTTTTTGGGAAAGGCTTTACGAAATATGGATTCATATAAGTAGGTAGGTATACTAACCTAATAGATGGTTAGCAAAATACAGTCTACTGAACACAGTCGACATAAAACATAAATCAATATTAACATAAAGCACCTTATGTATGCTTACTATAAATTATTATGGTCTGAAAAACAAAGGCACCCAAATTGACCTTCGCCCAAAGGACATTGACCTTGTGTTTATTCACGATAGCCGTGCCAAAGGGTATGGGTGTCAGACCCAGTGACACTGAGAATAACTTAATGTGACCTATGACTTCGAGACATTGGTCGAGTAGAACCTATACCTAAGTACTGTGAACTGAATAAGGTAACTTATTTGTTATGGCAAGAAATAAGTAGGTACCTATTTGTTTAAATTCATGCAGATTTACCTTACATCATCGACTTAGGCCCAACAACTTCGCACTATAAACGGCTGTTTTCTTAAAACATCTGTTTGCTATCAATTTTCATATGTATAAATTTTTTAAAGAAAAAAAGGATACATTCAAGATGTTTCTAGGATGCTTTGTAGTTTATTATCTACTTTTGTTATCTTGGTACTACTTTTGATTTATTTTCATAAAATTCAAAAAGTAATTAAAGAAAGAAAGCTAGATACCTAATAATCATTTAGATTTTATATCACAACTAAAACCTTATTTCAGACCAAATTCAAGGTCATGTTTCATCCCTACATAACCCGTCGCTAGTTCAAGGTGACAGCCGGCGGCGTGGCTGACGTCATCAGTCATATTCCCGCGCTATTTACTTTATTTCTAACCATGTTCGGATAAGTGGTTGTTCGTACTTGTTTGTGGGGTGAAGGGGTTGGGTAGAGGTCAGAAGCTGTGTCGTTTGTATGTATTATGAATTGATGTACCTAGATACTTACCATTTTAACCTGATATGTTGATACTTTTCCATATCTGGTTGCGGATTCCTATGACGGATCTCTCTGTTCTTATACCTACGATTAGATATTGAAGTTTGTATTGACACATTTTATATGGGGAGTTAATGTCAACATTCATGCTGTAATCGCAAATCCGTAATGGATAGATCGCTTATGGAAATCCACCGTTATTATGGTTTGTTTAACTGGAAGCTCTAATCTCAGTAACTACTTACCTACCTACCGATTCGATTTGAAAAAAAAAAAATTATCGAGGACGCATTAGCCCTTTTATCGAGGAAGGCTACTTTTAAACCGGTGGAATAGAATAGTGTAAATAAAAAACCAGTTGAATATCAATAATTTTATTAGTCCGACACTAAAATAAACTATACAATAAACATTATCAATTTGTTCGCATTCCATGTCCAGCTCATTCATATAATCAATATGAAAAATACTTGTAAAATAATATTAAAATCTATCATGATGGGAATATTACAGTATAAAATATATTGTCTAGTTGTGTCAGCTGAGATCTGTGGTCCCGTCGATTTATTGATCTGTAAAAGAGAAAAAGTATTTTATCTATACTGATAGTAAAGAGCTAAAGAGTTCGCATGTTTGAACGCGCAAATGTAAGGTCTGATTCGAAAACAAAAAATTCAGTCCTAGACAGAAATTAATGTTTTTTTTTTATTGTATGATTAAACTATGATCCGAGATTACATGCTTTAAATAAAACAAAAGTCAATCGATCCAGAGATTTAATGTATACCAAAATGGTGCCCAAGACACAGGCTTGCCTAGCTTGTGGCTAATTGCGAAACTTGTAAAAGTTTTGGAAAACATAGTCTTTAGTTTTGCAAATAATGGCGTCCGATTTCAGCCACGGCTGTTCTCATTTAAGGAGATCAGCCAGCTGCGCAGGACATATTATAGTGCACGAGTATTTGCTTGAACACAGGTGCACTCACTATTCCTTTACTCTCATAGCCCGATGGGACGGCAATCCGACACCACCGGAGAGAGATCAGGCGCAGGACCGACATTTACGTGCTCTCCGATGCACGGGTGTATCAATCACCAACTTCCAGGCTCCGGGCTGCTTAGTGCATTGTGTATGTTTCTAAAATATATGTATAACTTACTGGCACTGCTAGCTGGCCATGCTAGTGGAGGCACTCTTGCTCATGAGCTTGGCGACCATCTCCTGCACGCGCTTCATTTCCTCGAGCTGCGTGGTCAGCTGGTACAGACGGTTCTCGCGCTCTAGGACTGTCTTCTCTAACTGTTTTATTGTCTGCGGATAAATAAATTATAAATTATATTTCAGTACACTGAAAGCCGGCCTAATACATTCTCAGACACAGGTGGTAAAAAAAATAACTCATTCCACCTAATAATAAACACAGAGTAAAATTTATTCCAAATTTAGACCTATGAAAATGCATGGTTATACCTTTGCTATTCGTGGTGAAACTTTAATCCATGTTTATTTTTCAGACCCTTTCCGTCGTACCACAAACATTTTTAAACGTCTGTTGAACACTTGTCTAAAAAAATGACAGATTATGAAGTTGACATAAGGTCCGTTTTGCAGCCACTTTTTTAGACAAGTGTTCAACAGATGTTTAAGTTTTTGAACTAAGGCCATTTAGGTAGTATAATGTAGTTACCGTGTCTTTCTGTTCGAGCTCCCGGCGCAGCGTGGCGTCGGAGGCGGCGGCGTCCTCTAACTTCTTGTCTCGTTGCTTCACGCGCTCCTCGAACTTTATCAGTACACCCGCTAATTCACTGTTTTTACTTGTCTGCAGAAAAAATAAATTAATTTACAATACAAAATCATTTAATCAAAATAGGCTGAAAATCAGCACTTTTTAACATCAAAAGAATATACAAAGAGAGTCCCCAAAACGCCCACAATTCACCACTTCCTATGTGTGTTTCTATCCTATCCTACGAAAAAAGAAGTAGCGTAACAAATTCCCCAGCAACACAATTTGTCTGTCTGTTTGGTTTGAAGAACCATTACTACTTATACAATACACTATTTTATACAATTATCGAATTGCTTTAGAATCAATAAATGCTCTTTTATTACGAAGGCATATTTAAATCTCTCGAAAAGTAAGTAGGTATATATGAGCATAGATAGTACAATGTGTCTTGCGTAACTGAAAGTAAGGTTAGGCAGTTATTCTACTTATTAAAAAAGAAACAGATTCTACGTACTGATGAAACAATTTTAGTTCGTGAGTTATACATTTTGTGACCTATTCTTTTTTACAAATATCTAGATTAAATAAGGTTAGTCTGAGTAGGCTTGGCTGTAGTATTTTTCATGAACTCACCTGTTGGTCTAATTTCTTCTGTATCGCCCTAGTTTCAGCTTCGATCGCTTTCTGGCGCTCCTCGAATTCTCTCTCGCGGACTTTCATTTCACTTTCTAAGCTCTGCAAAACATAGAAAAGCATTTGAACACATTTTATATTAAAAGCAGTGTTAAAAATTAAAATTAATGCCGTATTTTAGTTCACAAAAGCACATAATAAATAAGTAAAAACTTTCACATATTTTAGCACATAAATATTGTATGTGAAATATGTTTACCAGTATATCTATGACATTGGGACATATTTTATCATCAATCCATTCTCACATAGTAGATAGATACATTCTATCAACCACAAAATAATTAAATTTTATTATTCATACTGATTATTATAATTCATGTATTTTGTGTATTTTATTTTCATGACATGAATTATAGAGATTTTGAATTGAATGCGTTGCCAAAAATATATGTACTAATACCAGATTATAAGCTGTTTATGTCTTTCCTAACAAAATGGATTGTATTATCTGAATAAAAATTGATTAATATTATTTTTTCGAAAAATAATGCGAAATTGTAAGCAATTTGTTTTGGTTCACATTTGGACGTAGTTATGCAGAAACGTTCCAACCCACTGTACATGCGTACAGTGTACACTGTACACCGTAAATGCTTATATCTCAAATTCAAGTTTAATTTGAGATATAAGCATTTACGCGTTTCAGTTGTATTCTTTTTTATTCTAACTAGTAAAGGCACTAGAGGTTTTATTGTTGAATTATATTGAGTTTAGATAACCATATACAAAATTTTAGGCTGTTCAATCACAATAACTCGATTTCGGGTGACTTGTGGGTTGGAACGTTTCTGCATAACTACGTCCATTTTTTCGACAGTTTCCAATCTCGCGACATACATAGATTATATTATAACCCAATGTTTTCTTCAAGTTTACGGTAACGAATACATACAGCCATTTGCGCGCGGAATTCCTTGTGTAGATTTTCCTTCTGGTTCTCCTTGTCGAGTTTCTCAGCGGCTAACTTCGCTCGGAAGCCGCGCAGTGTTGTCTCTGCATCTTCCAACTGTTTGTGAAGGTCCTCTATCGTTTTCTTGTGTCTATGGAAACAGTAAAAACAATAGATTGAAAAAAAAATACAGACGGCATTTAAAAAAAAAGACATTACATTTTTTTTAATATGTATGTTGTCTAAAGTAACCGGATGTTTGTAACTAAAAATCACGACTTTTATCAGAACAATTAAAAAAAATACAAAAAGGTAGATAACTAAAAAAATACAGAAGTGAATTAAAAAATAATGCAGAAGAAGTCATAAAATAAACATTCAAACAACAAAAAGATCTTGCATCGGCCGGGAATCGAACCCGGGCCGCCCGCGTGGCAGGCGAGCATTCTACCACTGAACCACCGATGCTTACATTGTAATGTCTGAATTTAGTGTTCATATACAACATCTGAGTATATTTATAGCAAAAGTAGATAATACGGTTAATTCGCGGTCATTCACCTTTTGCGTAATGATGTAGCAATCTGATTGAATTACTGTAATAGTTTGCAATAATTCTTATGTATGAATGGTAATGCTGTGCAATAGAATGAATGTGGGCCAATGTTAGGTATGTTTTATATTTACGTTATAATTTCGGAGAGGGTATGCAGTATTGGAAGTCAATTTTTTATTATTATTAATTGGGCTTTTATTATAAATTTACTGTTTGCAATTACAAATACTTACATATCGAATGAAATTTTAACCATCTATAATACAGATGAATTTTTTTTGTTTGCTTGTACGCGCTGAGATTAATTAGCGTACATAATTTTAGTGTTAGATAACCCATTTAGTAGGTTTTTAATCTATATGAAGAAACTTGTTCTCACCGGTAAAAGTCGCCAGTCATTTTCGCCTTTATACCCTTTAGCTAACAACTAACATTAATAATAATGTTAGTTACCTTTCATTCTGCATCTGTGTGGTGTACAAGACATCTTGTTGTGAGGAGTTCGTCGCTTGTAACATTGCTAGCGCGTGCTGTAACGATGCCATATGCTCGCTGGCTCCCTGAAAATAAAGTTAATGCAAATTTTAATTATTTATTGTACTAACTCATGAAGTTCATTTCTGGCTCAAAGTATGAGAAAATCATTTCAACCGCTCCTAGTGCAGCCATAAGTAAAGACGTCATATGAAGGTTAGGTAAAGTATAGTGTACTATTTTCTACATATACCACTGTTAAAACTGTATAAAGATAAACAGTTATTACAGGAGTAGCTTCTTACACTAGTAAGTAAAAATGTTATTTTTTCATTATTTAGAGTAAAGAACGTGTTATTTACCTGTAACGCTACAGAATGTGAGTGCAGCCTCTGTTCTAAACAGGTCATTTTGTACCCATATAGCTCCATCACGCTCGATGTCGCTATGTCCGATATCTGAAATTAACCATAAATATGTGTAAGTGGAAAAAATGTAGAAAAATTAAGTTTAGTATTTGAGAGAGAAAATAGGTGCAATATGAGTTTGCTTTTCGTAAATGGTGAATTTTTGCAAAACATTGCACAATACAAATTTTAATATTACATATTTAGGTAATTTTCATTTCTATATGATTACTTTTCCCATTTCTCGATTCATCCTCGAGTTTGGTCATCAGCTCATTTACAGCTTCAAACATGAGGTACTTTTTTGTATTGTAATAATGTATTCATCGTAAATCTTATTTTGTAATTAAATAATGTTTTGGTATATTATTATTTATTTTGTTTATATTGGACTTGTTTTGTATTCAAACTAATTAGACAAACATGTGTTATGATTCATTCTTCACAGCAAAAACACAGGAAGTAGTGAAGGGTGGGTGTTTTGGGGGCGTTTTTTTTTATAAAAATGCTTATTTATCAGCCTTTGAATAGCAAGGTTGAGTTTGGTTATACCTTCCCATGTGCCAGCTTGTCCCTGAGCTCGGCGACGAGTGCATCGACGGCGTGCTCCTGTGCGGGCGCCAGCCGCGCCGCGCACCACGCCGACTCCGCGCATGCGCCAGACACGGTACTATTGCTTGATAAGTCGGCGGTGCTGTCCACTGTGCCTTGTACTGATTCGCCGAACACCTGGGAATAATGTACAATATTTGGAGGTAATGAATATTCTAAATTGGACGTCTGTTGTGTCCGATAATCAGTGACCGACTTTTGGAGGATATAAATAGGACACACTGTAAGCAATAACTAATGTCATTATAACTACAAAAAGTCGGTCAGAATATTCTTTAAATAAATAAACCGGCCAAGTGCGAGTCGGACTCGCGCACCGAGGGTTCCGTACAAATCCTGTATAAATAAAAAGTGAGTCTCGCGCCAATCGTTCAGTTTAGAACAGTCATAGTTATGATTATTTTGTGAGACCAAAATAGTTAATATTTTTTATTTTATAATATAACTAAAATAGTAGGCCAGTACCTTGTAAAAGTTATTTTATTAAAGTTATACAACATTTTGTAGTCATCATTCAGAAATCTGATTGAAAATAGCTAATTAAGGTCATTGGGCATATCTGACCCATTTTGTAAAAACTGGCGGACATGAATCAAAGTAGTTTTAAATCGTGGAGAATGGTATGACGTTTCTTTGAATATAAATATTTTATCAAAATTCCATGGAGACGAATGTCCAGGATCGTTTGAAAAATATAAAAGACAAGCAGTTTCAGAGGATTGTACAGGTTGCAATGCTAGTTTTTATTGTTAAAGACTTTTCATAAAGAAGGAGGATGTCAATTCGGATGACCAGGATCTGATGAGGATCTGGAAACCCTGAGAAATCGAGGGCAACTCTTGAATATTGTAGGCACGCATCGAGTCAAAACCAGACATGTGAGAGTATTTTTGAGGGTACTGGTAAACAGTGAAGGTTTTTAGCTGATTTGATAATGGAGACTACAGAGAGTCGAGGGAACTCCTGAACGGTATGTTGCAACTACCACGTGTTTGGGCTTATTTTATTCGTATTGGCGAAGACTTTCCACATAGATAAGTTTGACTGCCATTGTGGGAACGATAGCAAAGATCAGATATAGTTATGGGAACTCCTTTACAATTTATAACGTAACCGTGTTGGAGCTTATTTTATTTTAGGTGATGAGAATTCAGTACTAATGGGATCTTTTATTTTTGAGGGATTAATCACCTAACGAGCCCCAGTTTCAGGTTTTTTTCGAAACTGCCTGACGACTTGTAACTGTCGAATTGTAACAACGACTGCTAGAGTGTAGGATTCGGGGCTGCTGGCTTTACGTTTCTAGAGCCTTGACAAAAGTGTAATTCTGTCCTTTTCTTTGTTTTATAAAGTCGGTTTTATTTTATTTTGTAGCATTTTACAAACAAAAACAACTTCAAACATATAAAAAAGCAACAGGAAAACAAAAGCAAGATAGAAATTAAAAAGATGATAGGTGCATCGGTCTAGAAGTCGGTGTCTAATGAATGCATCTATATTTATTTAACCACCGAGATCTAGACCGATGCATATAAACAGTTTTCTTGTTGTTTTTAGAAGTTGTTTTTTTTTTTTGTAAAAAGTTTTTATTTTTAACTTTTGTGAAAAGTTCTCATCAATACGAATAATATAAGCCCAAACACGACGTTACTAAAACATATCGTTGAGGAGTTCTCTCGACTTTCTCACGTCTCCATCATCAGGTAAGCTCTAAACCTTCACTGTTTGATAGTATCACCAGACATACATTTGAGAATCAAGTTTTAATCCTATGCATGCCTACAATTTCTGATAGTTGCCCTCGATTTCTCAGGATTTCCATCATCAGATCCTGGCCTGATGACAGTGGAAATAAACGGCGAGTATACTCTTTTACTGCAAAGAAATGTTTTCTCAAATCCGTCAAACTTAGTCGTTTAAATTCCCCATTGAAATGAGGAAAATATTTGATTTGATTTGATAATATTTTAATATTTTATGTAACTTCAAATTTATCATTTTCGCAATTTTTCCTTTATCTGTACTATATAACGGTGCTTCTTGCCGAATTTCAAGATTCTGAGTTCACGGGAAGTACCTTGTAGGTTTTGATTCCCTAGCGTGTGACGGAAATTCGTCTAAGGTGTCGGTATAACTACTGTATGTTTTGATCGCGTTAACTTAGAAGTTTGATTTTTTCACTGCCTAAAGGGACAATAGACCTAGGTATTTGGTATAAATTTCAATTTGATATCTTTATTCGTTTTTGAGAAATAATGTAGTAAGTTTCATTTTATTAAAATATTTTTTTTTACATTATATAACTAAAAAAATGAGATTTTCGTAATTTTTCCTATGTTTGCATTATATGACAATGCTTCATGCCAAATTTCAAGACTCTGAGTTTACGGGAAGTATCCTGTAGGTTTTGATTCCTTTGCGAGTGTCGAAAATTTGTTGAAAATATCGATATAATCGGCTGTATCTTTTGATTGGCTTGGCTTAGAAGTTTGATATTTTCACAGCTTAAAGGGACAATAGACCTGAGTATTTCATGTGAATTTCAGCTTGATACGTCCACGCGTTCTTGAGATAAAGGGTCTTGACAGACAGACAGACAGACAGACAGACAGACAGACAGACAGACAGACAGACGGACAACAAAGTGATCCTATAAGGGTTCCGTTTTTTCCTTTTGAAGGTTGTGGACTGTATGATTGGTGTGGTGCCGAATAGGGCTGCTGGCGGGGACGCTCTTCAACAAGGCAGGGTGCAGACAATAACACTATTCAGGGTTAATTCTTCCTTTATTTCTTCTTGTTAACTGGAGCGCTGCTGGATTCGGACTGCCCGATCACCAAAATATGCCCTCATTATATACGCTAGAGCGCGGGTAAGTAGTTCACAATATGGCCGATGCGACAGCCAATGGGAGCGAGGGGCGTTCCCGTGCCCTATGTATGGGAATCTTTCTGGGGCAGTTTTCAGGTGATTTGGCATACTTATAACGTTCCAGCTATGCCTATCTTATGCAACCCTGTTTCCTTTATATTATACACAAAATCCACCCTTAAAAACATCCCTTTTTAATTAGAAAACTTTAAAAAACTCAAACGGCTCTCGTTAAGGTAAGGTTTCGACGACATTCAGTTTAATTTGTCGATCATCCTACTAGCGCCGCTCGTGGCCAAAAAGAAAACTAAAATTCAACAATGGAAAAGTACCAATACCCTAGACTTACTATTTGAATCTATTTCTAGGGTTTTTTCTAGGTTGCATAAGATAGGCATTTCACTTATATTTATTTACAAATACAAAACTTAGTACTTAACAACCTTATTTGTACTGACTATTTTAATTATGCAACCTTAGTATTCTATCTTTATAATTAAAACAACAGCAATATCTGTTTTTTATTGAAAACGTTAATCCTTAAACTAGGGCATACAAGTTACACTTAAACTATGTTACAATTTTAGTCTTAAACTTTAAAGGAATTAAAAACAACAACAGAAAATAGCTTTTAATTAACAACAGACATACTAACTATCATAAAACCTTAAAAAACTTAAACATTAATTATCACTGCTCTTATCATTTAGTTATCACTTTTACACTTTTTTGTTATCACTTTTACACTTATTCATCGTCGCCGACATTCTCCCCCACGGTGCGTAGCACGCCATCCTCGGAGCGCGACGATGCGGCGGGAACCAGGACGATGATTCTACGCGTTGGCCGGCGCAGCACTCCTCCCGTAGTCCTTACGTCCATCACTCGGGTTCTGCCGTCTGGCCCGGGGTAGGTTTTAATGACTTCACCGCGGGGCCACGTATTGCGAGGTAACGTGGAGTCAACTATGAGCACGATGTCGCCTTCTCGAGGGTCGTTAGTGGCGCGACCCTCTATCCGTCGTGGCATGATGAGGGGCAGGTACTCTTTCACCCACCGCTGCCAGAAGTGGTCGGCGAGCCTCTGCGCTGTTTTCCAGTTTGCCTTCCCGATTAAGTCTGTGTCGTCGAATTCTCCCGGCGCCATCGCTCCGCACGATCTTCCAAGCAGGAAATGGTTGGGGGTCAGACTCTCTTCGTCGTCGGGATCCATACTGACGGGGGTGAGGGGTCTTGAGTTGACGATGTGTTCGACTTCTGTTATTAATGTGTGAAGCACTTCTTCAGGCGGGCTTCTTTCATTGAGTACTACAGCCAGGGCCGTCTTCACTGACCGCACGAGTCTCTCCCAGGCGCCCCCCATGTTTGGGCTGCCGGGGGGAATAAACTTCCACTTGATACCTTTTTCTTGTGCGGCCGCCTCCAGCTCTTTGTTCGCGCCGACGAAGTTAGTACCGTTGTCACTAAAAATCGTACTCGGCGTTCCTCTTCTCGCGGTCATCCGTCGCAACGCCATTATCATAGAGCTGGCACTTAGAGAGGGGGCCAGCTCCAGGTGAACGGCTCGCGTGGTAAGGCATGTAAACAATGCCCCCCACCGCTTCTCAACCCTTCTGCCAACGGTGACTTGCATGGGGCCGAAGTAATCGACTGCGGTGCAAGTGAACGGGAACTGATGGTGTTGTAGTCGCTCGCTCGGTAGGTCGCCCGTCGGAGGTATCGCGGGGACACTCTTCCTTGTTCTGCACCACTGGCAGCCATGTGACACTGCCTTTACTGCGGCCCTTAAACCGAAGATCCAATACTTTTGTCGCACTTCGTTCATGACTGTAGCAGTGTTGCCGTGAAGAAACTTCTTATGATAATGTTGAATGATGAGCTGCGCAATTCTGTGTTTTCCGTCTAATATAGTAGGGTTCATTTTCCTTCGCTCTTCGCCGCGAAACTTCATCGTCCTGCTTCTTAACTTAATGATATCGTCATCGTCGATGTACACGTCGATTTTCTTAAGTTTACTTGCATTTTCGAGGGGTTTTTCTTTTTTCAAACTTCTTATTTCTGTTGCGAAACTATCGCCTTGACTTATCCTTATTAGAATCTCTTCGGCCTTCCTTATGTGTTGTTGCTCTATAGGTGCGTGTAAGGGTTTCTTAGACTTGGTGATGGCTGGTTGATTGGGGGTTCGCTTCTTGTCCTTCTGTGCCCTTCTCTGCGGTCGCCAAGGCTCGTCTTCTTTGCGCACGGCAGTAGTGGCTGCTTTACGGGTCTTCTTCAATAAGAGGTATGCGAAGGTGACCACTCTGGCCGTGACGCGCAGTAGTCGCTCCCAGCTTGAAAACCTCTGTAAATCAATTAAGGCCTTCCCTTCTGTTGCTGCAGCCACCACTTGCTCCTTGCTTTTTTCCTCCGGTAGTTTGCCCGCAGACTTGAAATCGTGTAGAGGCCACTCTTGTTCTGTTTGTCGAAGAAACGCGGGGCCTTGGAACCATCTTGATTTGTGACTGAACTCGGCCGGCGTTCCCCTTGTAGCGTCGTCCGCCGGGTTCTCTTTAGTGGGCACCCATCTCCAGTCCTCCGGCTTAGTGTTTTCTTCGATTTCTGCGAGCCGGTTAGCTACGAAGGTTTTAAATTTCCTTGGCTCCGCCTTGATCCACAGTAACACGGTGCTAGAGTCAGTCCAGTAGAATTTTCTTGATACTTGCAGGCTCATTTCTTCCTCGATACTAGCTGCTAATCTACTGCCAAGCAGGGCGGCTTGCAACTCTAATCGTGGAATCGACACTGGTTTTGTCGGCGATACTCTTGCTTTGCCTGCGACCATGGAGACGTGCACTTTCCCGCAGGGTTCAACTGTCCTCCAGTAAGCAACCGCCGCGTAAGCCTCTTCGCTAGCGTCCGTGAACGTGTGTAGCTGCCCTTCACCGCAGCGTGGCGAGATACATCTCGGTATCTGAAGTCCTGTTAATGCCAGCACCTCTTCTAAGTACCTTGACCACATTTTTCTTTGTTTTTCGTTAATCTTCTCGTCCCAGTCAATCTTCGTTCTCCATATGTCTTGAATTAATTTCTTTCCTTGTATTAGCACAGGCGCCGCGAAGCCTAGCGGATCGAATGTTGACATCACGGCACTTGTGACTTCACGCTTCGTAGGCGCTCTTGTATTTTCTAATAATTCCTTCGGTGTGTTGCGCAGACCAACGTTGAACGCCAACTTATCTTCTTTCACAAGCCACCTCAGTCCCAGAGTTTTTTCTTCCTTTGTAAGCAGCAGTGATTCTCCTTTGTTCGTGTCTTCAATTTCTGATAATACCCTTATGTCGTTGCTCGCCCAGCCTTTTAAGTGAAAACTCGCTCGAGAATGTATCTCTTTAACTTCTCTTGATATCTTCTTAGCTTCTTCAATCGACGCGAAGCTCTGTAGGTAATCATCCATATAGTGATTCCTGCTTATAGCTTTCACAGCTTCTGGGTGAGTTGCCTTGAAGTCTTCCGCGTTTTTGTTCATCACATATATCGCAGTTGCGGGCGATGACGCTGCCCCGAATATAATCGACGACATTCTGTACTCGTCGGGTTTGCTTGTTCTTCGGCTTCCTCGCCACAGGAACCTTAGACTGTCTCGGTCGCCTTCCCTCACTTTGACTCGAAGAAACATGTCTTGGATGTCGGCCATGACAGCCACTGGGCCTTCTCTGAAGCGTAGCAGCACTCCGAACAGTGATTGAAGTAGATCCGGGCCTGCTAGCAAGGCGTCGTTGAGGCTTTTCCCTTCGTACTTGGCTGCCGCGTCAAACACTATTCTTGGCTTCCGCTTGACAGGGTGCACAACTGCGAAGTGGGGCAAGTAGAAAGTTCTTCCTTCAGTTGACGTCTCTGGCGCTTTCTCCGCGTATCCATTTTCAACCATGCTCTGGATTTGCTTCTCGTAATACTCTTTGACTTCCTTATCTTTGTCCAGCTTCCTTTCAATGCTGATTAGACGACGAAAAGCTTGCTTGTAGTTGTTAGGCAGGCGCTCGTCTTCTTTCTTCCATAAGAGGCCTGTTTCGAATTGCCCGCTTGCTAAACGTTTCGTCGTTTTTTCTAAAGTTTCTAAGGCTCTTCTGTCGCTGTCGTTTGATGGCAGTCGGTTCTGGATACCCAGCGATTCTAGCTGGAAATGTTGCCTTACTACTTCTTCTATGTCTTCTGATTCTGTCGTCGCTCTTCCATAATGTACGAAGTTGACTACAGTGTTCGTGCCAGTTTCACAGCCGTGCAGCACCCACCCTAAGTCAGTGAGAGAGGCCACGGGTTCAGCTGGCTTGCCCTTCTTCAATCTTCTTGTGACGATAAGTGCCCAATTGTCTTGCCCAATCAACAACCTTGGCCGCTCTGCCGTGTAGAGTAACTGCTCTTCGATTGCCTTCAGATGCGGGCAGCTCTCTACGGTGCTCTTACTGATTCCTTGTTCACACAGCCTCAAGTCGTCAATTGTTCTAACTGTGATGGACTTCTTATCTCTTCTGTGGGCTCCTCTTATCTTCATTTGAATCTTCTGAGAACTATCTTTCCTTATAACTCTTCCGCCCACTGTTTCAATAGACAGAGCTTCGCGACTTTCTTCAGCTCCAATCGTCTCTGCTATTGCCTCGTCCAGGAGCGTGACAGTTGATCCTTCATCCAGCAACGCCAGTACACGTACTTGTCCTTTAGGCCCGTAGAGATGCACCGGAACAATCTTCAAATATGCTCTCTCTTCTGACTTGGTACTGTTTACTGAAGAAACCTTCTCTTCATATGTTTGTTTCCCTTTGTTTTCGTCACTTGATTTCTGTACTGGTACGGGCGGCTCGTCCGAGTGCAGGAGAGTATGATGCCATCTTCCACACTGCTTACACACAGGCGCCCTGCAGTTGATTCTTGAGTGCTTGAATCGTAAACACTTAAAACAGATTCTTGCTTTCTTGACGATGTCCCATTTCTCATTTATATCCGCTTCTTTGAACTTCTTGCATTCTGTTGCATAGTGTTCACCCTCACAAGCTGGACACGACTTCTTATATTTGTCTTGCGACGTGTCTTGTGTCACATTCACCGGCCTTCTGAATCCCTTCTTGTATTCTGATAACAATTCAGGCGGAGCGAAGTCCCCACACATGTCTGCTTCAATTTCCAGGAACGCTTCAACAAGTAATAGTTCTTGAAGGTCTTCATCTCTTCTGCTTCTGTGATAGGCAAACCAGCGAAACTTCATAGAAGGCGGCATCTTCTCCACTATGGCTTTCAATGTTTCAGGCGAGCTGAGGTACTGCGGTTTCTTCAACGCCTTGATTGTTTCTATAGCGTTCTTCACGCGACTTGCAAACACGCAGATATCACTTGGGTTTTCGCTCACTCTTGACATATTCTTCAGCTTCTCCAGCTCTGATAATGCTAGCGCTCCAGGTCTTCCAAATCTTGACTCCAATCCCTTAATTACTTCGCGTGGATTTTCAGCGGTGAATAGCAGGCTCTGAACAGCTTCTTTCGCTTTCCCTTGTATAGCTCTTCTTAGGCGCGCTAAGTTCTGTGCGTTGCTGAATGAGGCGGCTGTATCTTCGAATGATCTTCTGAATGCCAACCACTCTTCACAGGATCCGTTGAAGTGAGGGAGTTCGATGTACTTCGGCGCGGTGACGTCACGTGAGTTTTCAGACAGCTTGCGTATTGCTTCAGCCAGTTGGTGGATATCGCTTCTTTCTTCTTTAGAATCGGTCGGTCTCTTCTTCTTGCTGGGCCCGGCGCTGGTCTCGATGAACCAATTCTCCACTTCATGGGTTTGCTCGTACAACTCTTCACCAGCTCCATCTTCCTCGTCGGACTCGGCGACGGCGATGTCCAGCTCGGCTCGAGCTACCCTTGCGCGGGCCTCAGCTACTTCTAATTCCCGTAGTGCCACCGCCATCCTTGCTTGTGCTTCTGCCTTCTTTCTTTGAGACGAGCGGCTGGACGTCGTGTCTACATCGCGGGTCGGCTTCTTAGCTTGCGGGTTTCCTTCAACTGACGCGCTGACACTAGACGGCGGAATGCTTGAATCTTGTGGACGAGCCTTCACTGCGACGCTTCTCTCCGGGTTCTGGGACGTGGGGTGGCTTCCTACTTCATGTACGGGATCCGATTCTTCGCTTATCCTTGATGGCGGAGGGGGGCGGCTCCCTTCCCCCGCTGATGAATCCTTTCCAACAACACCCTTTGCTTGAGGTAACGGCGTTCGTTTGTGCGGCGACGGCGTCCTCTTTGTAAGCGTCGATCTACTTGCTATCGACGAACTTGCGGTTTCACTTGGCGTATTCATGCTCCAGTCTGTTGACGTAGAACTTTCCCCGGTGGTCTTGGACTGCGCAGAACTTGATCTTGTCGAAGGCATCTTGATCTTCACCCTATCCGGCTCGCGAAGGACCAGCTGAAGGTTGTGGACTGTATGATTGGTGTGGTGCCGAATAGGGCTGCTGGCGGGGACGCTCTTCAACAAGGCAGGGTGCAGACAATAACACTATTCAGGGTTAATTCTTCCTTTATTTCTTCTTGTTAACTGGAGCGCTGCTGGATTCGGACTGCCCGATCAACCAACTGAGGTAGTCGCTGCGCCCCCGCAAGGGGGCGCGGCTGGCGGGCCACGGGGCTATGCCCCTTTCCCGCGGGATCCAACCGCTGCCCGTTACTACGGGCAGGTCCTTGGATTGCCGATGTAGGCGCGGCAGGTTAGGACAACGTTTGTGCGACGCTGCCCTATGTGTTAATATGTCGTGTGTTTGTTTGCAGGTGCGCTGGCGGCAGCACATTGCCGCTTCTTCACGGCATCTCGGCGGTCAGTCCCCGCCAGGTGAGACCCCCGGTTACCCGGGGGAGGCCCGGCGGGTGACGACCAGCGACAGAGACGCCGGCTCTGCGCCCCTGCACAACGGGTATGCTAGACCCGCGACTGTAACGCTTCCAGAGCTAGCCGGTCACGCTCCAGCCGACGGGCCGATTATGTATGTATGAGCGGCTTGTATGTGTGTGTACCGCCGCTCAGTGAGTGCGCCACCGTGTGCGCGCTTGCGCGACACGGTATTGCGTGAGTACAATGTTGTGGAGTCGTGATTGTGTGGCGGGTTGCGTCGTGCCTATATTAACCTAGCACACGACGCTCGCCGAGTGTATATCGTGTATGTGGAGTGTCTGTTGTGTGGGCTGGCTGCGTGTAGATGGGTGCAGCCAGCTCGGGTGTCGTCAGTCCGGTGGTGGCGGCGCGTCCGGCAGGAGGTCGCGCGGTAAGGCCTTAGCGTCAGGCGGGCGCGCGTGCAAGGGCGCCAGGTGCTTGACATGAAGCCAAGCAGATGCGTCTGCACGCGCGAACATGCCCTCGCTGAGCCGGCGCACGAACTCGTCCAGGCTCTCTATCTTAAGGTCCCGCTGGAGGACGTCATTCCTCACATAGCGGGGAGCTTGTGCGATGAGCCGCAGGCATGCGCTCTGCTGTGAGCGCAGCGTCTTGCGGCTCCCCTCGCTAGTGAGGGCGAACCAGGCTGGGGCGGCGTACGTCAGCACCGGCCGGATGTACGTCTTGTACACCGCCAGTTTGGTACGCAGCGGGAGGCGAGATGAGAGCACTGGTTTAAGCAAGGCGCGGGCTACCCTGCCCTTACCGGCGACCTGCCGGACGTGTGCAGCCATGGTGAGGCGCCGGTCGATGGTGACGCCCAGGTACTTGACCCGGGCCGACCACTCGATCTCGGCGCCTTGTAGTGTCAGTTTGGGTGGTCGTGCGGGGCCGCCCCCGATGATGATCGCCTGCGTCTTACCCACGTTCACCGACAGCCGCCATTTGGACAGCCACTCGGGGAGGAGGTCGAGGACACGCTGCATTTTGACGATCGCGTGCTTCGCGCTCATCGACGTCGTGATGTACGCGGCGTCGTCAGCATACAGCGCAAGTGTCGAGCCCTCCGCCGAGGGGATGTCGTCGGTGTACCGTGAGTAGCAGACGGGCGAGAGGCAGCTTCCCTGCGGCACTCCCGCTCTCACCGGGCGCGCGCTTGATAGCGCGCCGTCGACCACCACACGTATTGTGCGTCCTGAAAGAAAACTGGAGATCACCTGTGTTATGCGGCGGGGCGTATCCGACGTGGAGATCTTGTATAAGAGACCGGGGTGCCAGACCCGGTCAAAAGCCTTCTCCATGTCGAGGAATACTGCAACCGCGTGTTCACGCCTGTTCACCGTGTTGGCGAAGTGGTGCAGTACCCTCGTCAGCTGGAGCGTCGTGCTGTGTTCCGCCCGAAACCCGTACTGTTCTGGGCGCGGCGTCAGGTGCGGGGTGAGGTGTCGCAGCAGGAGCAGCTCGAACACCTTGGAGATGGTGGGCAGGAGAGTGATGGGCCGATAGCTCTCTGGCTTCAGCACGTTCTTCTGCGCCTTGGGCAGCATGATAACGCGCCCCTCCTTCCATATGCGAGGGAAGGTCCCCGTGCGCAGTATCCCCGTGTACAGGCGCGCCAGGGCCGCGACCATACGGTACGGCAGGTGGCGCAGCGCTGTGTTGGTGATACCGTCAGCACCGGGGGCCTTCTTCAGCTTGGTCCGGAGGATGGCGCGTCTGACTGCGCCAGGCGCGAAGAAAATAGGGTCTTCCTCAGAGGCTATCGGCGATGCGAAGTAGTCCCCAAGGTGTTTCTCGACTGCTGCGACGTGTTCTGCGTCTTGAATGTCATTCGGGCGGAATTGACGCTCCAGGTGCTCGGCAAAGATCTCCGCGCGGTCTGGTGCGGTGTATCTGAGTGCCCCGCCGCTGTCCAGCAGCGGCCGCACTGGAGCTGGGGTGTTCGACAGCTGTCGGCACAGTCTGTGTATAGACGGCCAGTCGCCGTCGACAGCGTCGATGTGGGCCTCCCAGCTCTCGCTGCGGTGCGCGTTGAGCTCGGCCTTAATTCTCTCCGCGAGACGGTTTACGACGGCCTTCTCCGTCGGGCATCTGGTAACTTGCCACCGTTTGCGTAGGCGCCTCTTCTGGGCGACCAGTTGCTGCAGGTGGCGCGGCAGGGGGGGGTAGGCGGTTGCCCCCTGCGGAGACACAGTTGTCGCCTCATCTAAGGCGCTCTGGATGCAAACGGTGACCTCTTCAGCCAGACCGTCCACGTCCGCGGGGGAGACGATAGGCCGAGTCGGCGTGGTGATCTCCAGTTTCTTGGTGAAGGCGTCCCAGTCGATTTTCCGACGTGGCGCTCCTAGGCGCTGTCTGGTCGGCATTCCTGAAAGGACGACGAGTACAGGATGGTGGTCGGACTGCATCTCGTCGTCCAAGACTTGCTGCGTGATCTGGCACGTGAGCCCACTGTGGACCACAATGTCCAGCACGTCCGGGGTGTGAAGGGCGTTGTCCGGGTAGTGGGTGGGCACTTCTGGGCCGGACACCGTGTACCCGTGGGCTTCTGCGTCCGCGAAGAGCCGTCGTCCCTCTGGGTTCGTCTGAACGCTATTCCACGCTGGGTGCTTGCAGTTCAGGTCGCCGGCAATGAGCGCCGGCCTTGGTGCGTGCGGCGGCAAGAGGGCCCGCAACTCCGCGTGTTCTAGGCGGGTCGCGGGCGGCTTGTAGCACGCGTAAAGGTCGACGTCCTCGCCGGCCACGTGCACTTGGACTCCCAGCGTGTAGAGGGTAGCAGGCTGTAGAGGGGCTATCTGCTGATGGACGACTCTTCTCTTCACCAGTACTGCCAGACCACGGTACCGGTACAGGAATGCCGATTCCTCATCCTGGCGGTAGACAATGTAACCCGGGAACCGCGTCCGATCCGCTGGTCCCAGGTGTGTCTCGTTGATGAGCGCCACGTCGATGTCTTGCTGTTGCAGGAGATGGCGAAGTGGTGCGGCCTTGTTCCGGAGGCCGCGGGGACTGCCCGATCACCAAAATATGCCCTCATTATATACGCTAGAGCGCGGGTAAGTAGTTCACAATATGGCCGATGCGACAGCCAATGGGAGCGAGGGGCGTTCCCGTGCCCTATGTATGGGAATCTTTCTGGGGCAGTTTTCAGGTGATTTGGCATACTTATAACGTTCCAGCTATGCCTATCTTATGCAACCCTGTTTCCTTTATATTATACACAAAATCCACCCTTAAAAACATCCCTTTTTAATTAGAAAACTTTAAAAAACTCAAACGGCTCTCGTTAAGGTAAGGTTTCGACGACATTCAGTTTAATTTGTCGATCATCCTACTAGCGCCGCTCGTGGCCAAAAAGAAAACTAAAATTCAACAATGGAAAAGTACCAATACCCTAGACTTACTATTTGAATCTATTTCTAGGGTTTTTTCTAGGTTGCATAAGATAGGCATTTCACTTATATTTATTTACAAATACAAAACTTAGTACTTAACAACCTTATTTGTACTGACTATTTTAATTATGCAACCTTAGTATTCTATCTTTATAATTAAAACAACAGCAATATCTGTTTTTTATTGAAAACGTTAATCCTTAAACTAGGGCATACAAGTTACACTTAAACTATGTTACAATTTTAGTCTTAAACTTTAAAGGAATTAAAAACAACAACAGAAAATAGCTTTTAATTAACAACAGACATACTAACTATCATAAAACCTTAAAAAACTTAAACATTAATTATCACTGCTCTTATCATTTAGTTATCACTTTTACACTTTTTTGTTATCACTTTTACACTTATTCATCGTCGCCGACACCTTTTGAGGTACGGAACCCTAAAAATCGGCCCAATATTATTAATGTGTATTTTTTAAGTAATTAAAATTATATTATGCATAAAAGAAATTTAATGCATAAGGTAATCCTTATAATATACCTATCTACACACATAACTGAATACTTTTTACCTATATATTTTTTTATAATCTAAATAAACAAATTTTAATCATGTTAATTACAAAGTTTATCAATTATCAATAACTTAAATTTTATCCACTATTCATAATAATATGTGTATCTTACCTGACTCATCTGATCAGAAGGGAAGTAGTGATGTTTGACGAGTTGTAATATCTGTCGTCTGCGCGAACCGTTACTGCTTGTTAGACCCACACACAACAGCTTTCGAACCTAAAACAACACAATTTGTGTAAAAATAGTGCTTAAAATTATTAAGCTTCACTGTGAAAATAGTTTATTATTTCGAAGGATACGCAAAGGTCGCCCGGGTTGCCCGGTGAACTGGGTTGAGATAGTCAGATAGTAAGTTGCTCCATGTAACACACTGGTACTCAGCTACATCAAGACCCATGTTAGAAATCCTACTTTTTCGGAGGATTGACCAAACGCTAGAGCTTTTTGCGGTCGCCTGTTGTCATCACAACCAAAAAATGTTCACTACAGGACTGCTGCCTTCCTCAAGCTGGGGCGATTTACACATACTTACCGCGATGGATGGACGTGTTGATGAACAGTTCGGGATTTTTTGATGTGACGTCTTATAATTCGATGGAGCCGGCTGCACGCACGAAAACACATGACGCATACGGCGTTACGTCGCTTTGAGGCGTTTCATTTAAGGCTTGAAATGCAACCGAGAGCGCGCAACGAGCGACAAAGAGGATCATCCATCAATATTTTCTTATTATGTCATGATTAACAATCGTCAGTAAACCGACTTTACAGAAAACCGATTTTTTTTACCTAATTAAAAATAACGTAAATATACGGTGCTACCTGATGATGTGCCAGCATCCTGGCCAGCGCCGCCTCCCACTGCCAGTCGAGCGGCGCCAGCGTCAGCGCCACGCGGCAGCCCACCACCACCGCCGCCGCCGACGCCTCCGCGCCTACCACGCCGTTCTGACATACATGAGACAAATAAATACAGCTAATTGTCGATTATCCAAAAGGTGATTAACTAAAGCGACCGCTTATCAAAGCTGCTCAAAACCATGTCCTACTTATCCATACCCTCACTTGCTGCGTTCGGGCAATTTAACCAACTTTTAAAATGGTTATTTTTAGTTGCAAAACTGGTTCAGTTACCACAATATGCATAAGAGAGTTGATTCAGTTTTGAATGCTAAACAGTTAAGAACTAGCAAATCTAAGTCGTGATCTTTCTAGCGACTGTCAAACTGTGCAATTAAAGCTGTACAGTACTGTTCTCAGTTTCGCCTACACATATACGTTTTAACTGAACATTTCGACTGCACAGTCTCTAGCCTAGTAGAAGGTCTATAGCCGAAAAGTGTGTATGTACCTGTGAGGTGTACTGCAGTACACTATACAGCGTGTCCTCGAAGGCGTCGGGCGTGACCTCCTGCATGACGCGCTCCTGCGTCTCCGCGGACTCACACAACGCTCCAACTACTTGTAACTGAAAATATTTGGTTATTTATATATAGGTATTATAAGGACTATTACTTGCTTTTGGTTGCTCGGTTTCACTTGGGTCCTGTGGGAACATCACGTAATGGGATAAAAAGTAGCTTATAGGCTTTCTCAATAAATATGATACTGAGCTATATGATACGTAAGCTATACTGAAAAATACAACAGCCCAATAATTCCTAGGTTTAGCGCATTCAACACAAACTCTTCAGCATTTTTTACCTATTTTATTTTTTCATTTATTGTTGGCGCAACATTTTTTCCATATAATACGCCTATTTCTCCGTTTGAAGTCATGTCACTTTAGCATACATACTTCGTATTTTATGTCATACCCGCCCGTTTTTATGCGACAACCGACCATATCCTATTAGGTAATGTAGGTATTTTAAATTATATGTTATTTCAATATTAATAAATATAATCTTACCCACTGTAGTCCAGCCTTGCCGGGTTCTAAGGCAGGAGGTACGAGCAAGCCGGGTAACCCGTCACTGATGACGGTAATCAGCTCTTGTGGCAGACGACCTTCATCTGTAAAAAACATTTAATATGAAAGCATTTATACAGCATTTATTTTTTGACCTAATTAAAAAAAAATAAAGTAAGAATTGTGCACGCTATTTGGATATAGTATAGGACAGTCTTTATCACAGGATTTGTATTCGGACCCCGACACAAGATGATTTTGCCCGCAACTTATATGGGAGTTATTCCACACGCAAATAAAAAGTTGCCTTTTTTATACAGCCTTTCTCTATAAAACGGTATATCTAAAACTGATTTCTTTTTTATCGTAATATTTTTGAGAAATTTGATTTGTTGTGAAGTGAATTTTAATTAGTATTTCCACAGATGTAGACTTGTTATATTTTACCTTTATACTGTGAGACGATGGCAGCGAATAGTTCAAGAGCTTCAGGTAGACAAATTCGACTAGCCTTCATACACAAGAAGATTAGAGCAGAGTGGTGACATCGCAACGCATATAAATCTGAAAATGAAGTAATTGTTATACACATTGCTGTGTCATACAGAAAATTACTACCGATTCAGAAATACCTAGAATATAGAATTGTACCACATTATATGCATTCATATACATTACATATACTATATACATTCATTTTCTATATATATATTTCTTTGTGGTTCTATAATTCTATAATATCTAATAGATCCCGGCAAACTTTTTATCGGTATGGTGCCTATACTGCGCGAATCTCTGTATAAAACATAAGGGGTACGAGACACATGCGCGTACTTGTGCTCGGAATATAGCTACAGAACGCCATCGAGTTTTGCTAGAACTGTACCAACGAAATAAGTCTTTCTATAACACAAGTTTGCTCAGTAGGATAATCATTTCAGTCAACTTTACTAGTGTTGTTAGCAAATTAAATGCATAAAAAATTAATAGTTAAAAAAACTAAAAAAATACGCTAGTCATGTGTTGTCATCAGAACTCAGATCTTCTGCAAAATTTCATCCTAATCGAAGACCGGAAAGTGGGAAGTCAAATTAAGATTCTAAGATTTTCTTACATACAGTTACAAGGGAAGCTAAACTAAGCGTGTTATTAATAAATACGTACCTAAGCTAATGAGCACAGTAAGAAACTTGAGCACGTTGCGCAGACAGGCGGTCGCGTTCTCCGGCTCGCCCATGTCTTCCGGGGCTGCCTTGCACAACTCTTTCACATCCTGGAAAATATACAAAGTTATTTTCCTAAGAGAAGTAAACCTCATTGGTACTCCGCAGATAGTTGGGAAAAGGCCCTTTGGCGAAAAATGATGATTCCTAAAAGAAGTATTTAGTTTGAAAATTTTTTAAAGTCCTGCATAAAAATTAAATTTAGCAACACAGCAATATAATTTAGATACCTAGGTTTCTTGTATTTATTTACCTTGAGAGCCTCAGTGAGCGCAGTAACAAAATGCGGGTATGTGAGCACGTAGCTGCGTAGATTGCTGTCTGAACACAGATCGTTCACGAATGTGTACGCGTGAAGCAGTTGTGTAGCGTCTCCTTCACTAAAACACAATAATTATCATTATAATAGAACAATCAATTATTATACCTAGTTAATTTTCTCGCCAAACTTTTAGTTGCAAGGGAACATTGCGCGAGGCAACACACAGAAATACGGAGACAAATTCAATTCAAAGTCAAAGCATTTAATCGCGGTTATGACGCACATAGGAGAAAACAGACAAGCAAATATACATACAAAACACGAAAACATAAGAACAAGGTAGGAGAAAAATATGCGTCGCACGCAAGCACGCGAATTCAAACAACAGTTTATATTAGTGCTAGCTAAGTGACACTGATTTTAGTTTTCTTTTCAAACTAGCAAACCAGTCAAGGTAGGGTTTTATTTCCTTTGTGTAATTCTTGTGGGACTAAGTGCAAAAACTTTTTTCAAATCAGATCCACATTTTCATGGCCTTTTTTAAAACCTACTCTTCAGGGTTACACACCTGACAGCTTTATTAAAAGTCCTCATGGTACAGCACAGGTAGCTGTGCACGTCAGGCTGGCGGGTGGCCGCCGCACCGCGCGTTGCACCTGATAGACACAGCAACAGTCGACATACTTCTACACCGCCGTAACCACCATCCTGGACATATACAGTTTGTATTAGATCTTAGTGCAAACCGAGAGGTAGTGTAGACAACTTTTATAAGAGATTAGACTTAGAAAACATCCACCTTAAAGTTATTGAGATAAAGTGCTTGAGTGTGATAAAAATGTTTGTGGGAGGGCCCATAGTGGCTTTGTTTTAATAATTTTAAAGTGTCCCATAAAACTGAACCTGGGTCTCAATAAACGGTTTTAATAATATGTGCGACATAAACACACGCTGTAAGCTGCTATAATTACCGTCAACTGAACTTTTTAGTAAATAGCCAATTATATAAAGGCTAAGCTAAGCTAAGCTTTGTTTGTAATGGCAGTGTATAGCCTTTCTTGATAAAGTATTTCACAAATCAGTACTCCAGTTCCTGTGATTAATTCAATCAAACAAACTCTTGAACTATACATAGTATAGTAGATTTCGAAAAGATAAATATTAAATAGATTTACCTTCAAACTAATAAGATGCACAACAAAATCCTTAGTATCCACAGTCCTCATTAACGCATATATAGCCGGCAGATTTCCATAACACACATTGACAAGCACGGTCAGAGACTTGTGCCCGATGGTACGATGTTGTGGCTCCGTCATAGGCTGTGTGATCCATTCTGTGAGTTGCTTCATGAGACTCGAGAGGTAGGATTCTTGCCAACTTATTTTGATACCGTAGGATATTTCCTGCAATGAAATATAATTTTAGGATAGAATAGGTACTTTTTATTTGAATAAAATATACATGAGTAGCAGGTTGTTACAGAATGATTTATTCCCAAATACATTGTAGCTTTTAGCAAGCAAAAATTATTTTGAGAATAGATTCATAAGTAGATAATTGGTATACTTACTTGCATAACAGAAAGAAGTTTAATTTTCTTGTCATTTGATATTGAGTCAGATAATAGTCTAGCCAGGATTGGCATGAATCTGAAAATTAAACATTTAATTTGTCATTTTTACCACTATTACCGAATATCTAGAAATCTATTTGAGTGAATGTGGTGAGCTCTACGGTCCCAACAGAAACTCAAATCTTTAACTAAAATCGGCTCCCTGACCGTTTAAAAGTAAGGCAAGATTACAGTTAAGGGATGATCTTGGGGAAACATTTATGCAGCAACACCTGCTACTGTGAAAGCCAGACAGACTTTCGCATTAATAAAAATTAATCATACAATGGGTACTAACTTATAAGTATGAGTAAGAGCATGTCTAGCACTGGGCTCTATAGCTGCCCTCGCTAGCACGGCCACCCCAGCCCAGTGGGGGCCTCGACCATCACACATTACACGCCATAGTGAACTGAAGAAAGCACACACTTCAGACCGTCCCGGAGAGAATATTGATAAGTCGCATGATGATGCTATTAACTGTGAAAATAACGAGTTAAAAGTGAATTTACATTATTTAAAACTGCTATAGGGTATTAAGCTATGTTTATACATATATTAAAGATAATTAAATGCTACAAAATGGTTTGTAACATGTTTTTTCTTAGTAAACAAAGAAGACATACTTACACCAAGGTATCGTGTCATTAAATTCACAGCAGACTCGCTGTGTGTAGCTTCGAACTCCCGTGCGGCAGTCACAAACGCTTTTAAGTTAGAGAACTTTCCACCTTCAGAAGGATTGCTGAAATTCTCAGCTCCGTCAACCTCCATTTCCATACCATAAGAGTTTCCAGAAAAGTTTTATGAAAATGTTCTTGATGTGAACTGTATTGACGAATTATATTCACCCTCTAGAATTTCAAAATATATTATCAATAAAACTATAACAAAACTTAATAAACTTCTGAATTAACACCACCGAATTCAATTTCAACTGTTTTCTGAATGTCAGTTCATGCGGCGGCAGACATTTTAGTTGTTTATAAAATGCGCAGTTTTCATTGGCCAGAAAAATATGAACGACCACAAACTATTAAAAAGTTTGAATAAATGAATAAATATGGTTGATATTCTCATTAACATAATAAAAGCTGTCTGCTTTCGGATTATCTTCTCGCGCGGTTATATTTATATGTTTTTATGTAGCTGAAAAGAAGCTCCCAGTTTGCTGATATGACTGGATTACTAACATAACTTGATTGAACTAAAAACATGTCAGTTTTGATTAATTAATTTACGCTAAACGCACGTCGTTTTCACAAATTACAGATACATATATACAAAATAATCCTCTCATTGGTCTCCAGTTATGCCCGGATTATTAAACTCTTGGACCTGCTTCACATTATTTATTTTAAGTTAGAAAGGTGAGAATATCAGCGATCATTCTTTGGCTGTTTACTTTCATACCTTGACGTTGCCCGGACACCGGTTCAAAAAACAAATACATTGTCTCTGACATTTTCGGCCGTGTTGGTGTTGTTATTTATTTTTTACAAACAATTTTATTGCAGTTCCCTGTTGGGAAATAATTCATCACCGCTATTCATAACATTCAGTCATGGGCGTAGAAGTAGAAACTATTACACCTGGAGATGGTAAGTACTCTTCATATCCACCCATTGTATAACCTACCATACTACAATACCTTTGTGTTTATAATGTAAATGTATTTTTAGGTACTACATTCCCAAAGCCGGGCCAAACTGTGGTAGTTCACTACACGGGCACGCTACAAAATGGCACAAAGTTCGATTCTTCGAGGGATAGGGGCCAGCCTTTCAAGTTCACTCTGGGAAAGGGTGACGTGATTCAAGGATGGGACCAGGGTATCTGCAGGGTAAGGACTATACTATACTAAAATTAAAGTCGTTTGTGAAACTAAACAATACGTATTTGTACCTACTGTGTGTCTTCTAGTATTTTATCCTATAATTACCCATATAACCTGATGATTCACTATCCATAACAAAGCATAATAAACTTCGAAATTTACAGATGTCTGTCGGCGAGCGAGCCAAGTTGATCTGCTCTCCTGATTTTGCATACGGCTCCAGAGGCCATCCCGGAATCATCCCACCAAATGCAACTCTTATTTTCGATGTTGAGCTAATACGTGTTGAATAGTAACAACAAACAGCTTTACGATATTGTTTTTTATTGTTGACAAGAATAATCTCATTAAATGTTTATAATAATTGTGTAACAGTATTGGGTTTGTGACTTACTCGTGATCTATGTACAAAAACTCTGCTTTTAAGGATTTTAAACGTAGTTTGCTAGAGTATATTAAGTATATGCATTTTGGTGACGGAATGGAAGCTTAGGTAGCTGCGGAAAGTTTAGAAAGCAAGGATAAAGGTATACTTCAAGTTTAGCTTGAGATAAAGGGAACCAAATTATTTGTACATCTAAGACAGACTACTGAATGTAGAAGGCTGAAGGATAAGAAGACTATAACCAAAAGATATTGCTAGAATTCAAAAGTAATTAAGTAATTGGAATTTGAATTAATTTTAAAATCTCAATGGCCTAGAGATATTTTTGTGGGTTCAGTATGGTCATGCTTTTTGTCATAATAATAGCTCGTAGATTGTTTTACTAAAGAGTATGCACTCGCACAATAATTGATTACCACCGAAACTTCTTTGTATGCTGACGCTTTTACATGACTTGGTACTGGCAGTGATCTATGTATTTTTTTTCACATGTTCATAATAGCACAAATTCCATATGCATTTCTTACATGACTTTATACATAATCTGTATCAATTTATAGACCTTATTTCTAGCTTATTAAAACGCCTTACTAATTGATATTTTTCTAATTTAAAAATGTGTGCTTTCAAGTAATAAATACTTGTTCTAAATTCATAAAAAATCAAGTTCCTAGTGCTAGAAAGCTAGAAATTATGTATGGTAGCCCTTTCTCCATTGAATTGTCATTAATATTGCCTTGTCCTTTGCTGAAATTGTTATTATCATGTTAATTTATTATATTGTATTGTAATAAAAGATTTTATTTAACAAAACAATGTCTTTATTTATAGTCCCCTGGTATAATGAAAATAGTAAACTTATCACAGATTCTTATAATATTTTAAAATAATTTCTTATAACAATAACATAAAATTGTGCTTCAACACAGAATAATTATTTCTATACTGTTTGTCATTTAATTTTATGCATATCTTCAGTACATCAAATCCTATATTCCTTCACCAAGTCAAAATATATTACTATATTTACTTAACAAATAACTAATTGTTACAGGTTATTCAGGAAAATAATTCATCAATGGCACAACAGAGTTCTTAGTAAATGGTGACCGGCATAGAGCACAGTTTTCCAACGCTCCATATGAACACTGCATACAAAATATATGTCCGCAGGGAAGAACACAAGGCTGTACAATTTCTTCTAAGCAGGCCACACAAGATTTATTACTATCTACTTCATTAGGAACCTCCTTCATTTGGTCCATATGTGTCTTTGCTCTATATAGACTCTGGCCGCAAGACACAATTGCGTGTAATAGAGTAACTATACCAAGGAGTCTTAAATGTGCGTAATACGCTGCTGCAGCGGGTCTGACGTGCACGTAGTCTATGCCAGTAAGAGTTTTACCAATCTGCAATGGCCCACCACCCATATAAGCTAGTCCACGGTGAATATTTTGTATTTGAGGTAAAATGCTGCTCAAAGTTTTCAGACTAACTAAAAGTACATTCTGTGCTTCGATTGTTAGAGAAGGATTTTGTTCGACACGCTTTTCTATACTGTGTATCAGCCGTCTTGTAATGTTCTCGCCGAATGTTGAAAGAATTATGCTGAACAATCGACTGTAGTATGACGGTAACTTATTGTAGCATTCGTCAACTTGTACAATGCCGGAGTACTCTTCTCCTAGAGTTTGAAGGTCCTTTAGTGTTGTGAGAGATCTATAAATCACAGAAGATAGTGGTATCGCTTTGGAAGCGTATCTTGCTGACATCAACTTTGATAATGATTCCGCCAGCTGTTTCTCGTACAAGTCGTCCTTTTGCCACGCTCGAAGTACTTCGGCGGGTTGGGCGGTAGGTAACGCCATGTTTCAATCGAAAATTACACTTGATTTAATAAATTTCAGCGAACTTTTTAAACTCCGGGCAAAGTACAACAACAAGCAAGCAAGACAACAACAAATTGACATTTTATTGTCAATGTCATTTTGACTTTTATGGACCACAAACAATAGATGAAACTTTTTAGTTGTCTGACTTAAGGCATTTTAAGTTTTAATATTTTAGTGCGGTTTGCAGCCGGACTCCAGAAATCCTTTTTAATAACTTCGCCACTACGAAATCCTTAAGTCAATCATTTGATATCGAGCACATGCAAACTGCTGGTACCTACGCAGTCATCGATTCGCACGGTCGAGAGACCCTTATAATATCATGTCTGCTATCCGTATTTGAATCAAGAAATAAAAGTTAAATATCATTTACAAATCATGTATTTCCTTACACTATTTAAGATTACACAAATACAAGTAATCCTTAACAATTACTTCAATGAGTCACCTCAAAGTCCACAGTAGATTTAAATGCAATAATTCGGAAAGACGGTCCGTATACACAAGTAGAATCACTTATTTTACGAGAAAAATATGTTGACTGCGTGGTTCCTTCTTGGCCCAGTATGTTGACACCTCCAGGCGCACGGCTGTGTGTGTCAGAAGAAGTGGCGGTATGTGTGTGTGCGCGTGTGTCGCATATGTCAGGTGCGCCGGCGCTTGGCGGGTGTGGTGGCAGGGGGGGTCGATGTGTTCGCTCGTCTGCGTCCGCGACGGGATACGCCATCTTCGTCTATCAAGGGAGAGTCCCAGGCTGCTGAAAATATATTATAGTTAGGCATAGTACTAGTGGTGGATCTAACTTGGCGGGTTCCTTATATTCTCCCTTTATGTGCTCTCCCCATATAAACGCCCTATACATAATATTATTCTCCCTTATGTACCCCCTGATGTACCTATGTGAATGTTCAGGACGTTCAGGTTCAAATCAGAGGTAGAGCTCTTTATGAACACGTTCAAGGATGTTGAATGGTAAAACATTATTTACCTGCTACTGAGCCAACTTTAGACTTGGAGACTTTATCTCTCTGTGAGGTAGACTTTCGGCTGCTTGAGCTATCTCGCGGGCCAGATGCATTAGAGTCGCGGGAGTCTCTCCTACGATCTGAAAACATAACCAAAATTTTAAAAGTTACAGATTTATCTATGTTAATTTGAGTGGTATTCAGCTGCCAAAAATGGTTTGAGACCATATACAAGCCAAACACGCCAAAAAAGTCGTTTGTATTTTTTGTTCTGTCTGTGGTGTGCAATTGATGACATACTGTAAAGCCTGCCATTTCTGAGATTCTTCTAAATTACGACGATTCGTATTCTGTGCGAGGTCCCATAAGATTAGATGTGTGTTCACCATAATTGGGATTTCATTTAACAATATGTACATACTTCAGACCTAACTACAATCCAAAACATAACGATGTATGAAGTAAAGAATTGAAAATATCTTACCATAGTCTTTCTCAGACTTGATGCTTGGAGTATCAGTAGAGGCATGGGAACTGCCGCTTTCCTTGCGAGTCTTAGTGGCCAGTGCGCTCACACTGTCCTTACGGCTGCCTGGTCAAGTAACTAATATGTTAAATATTTATTAAAACCTTATTCATTATCGAGGGTTCAAAATCTAGATATATGCCTATAAAATATTTAAAAAAAAACCTGATGAAAAATGAATAATAAAATATGAAGGTGTAGATTTTAAACCCTTTAAACTTTTCATGATTGTGTAGTAATTATTTTGTGCATTCAACATTAAAATATTGACAGAACTTGTCTTCACTACATGATGGCAACCAATAGATAAATAAAATATAGTGCATGCTCAAAAATACATTATAAGTTGCAAACAATTTGAATAATATAATATTTGATAAATTAAGATTTAAATTCATTTTAAATATAAAATATTTTTTATTATAAATTAGATATTATTGAGCATGCAACTGGAAAACTGAAATACACCAAATACCTTCCTATCTCGGAATACCTCAATCAACCTCCATACAAAATGTAAAGTTTGATCTATTTGTCTGATGTGTTATGCATGCATGGAATATGTAAGTTTATGATGTCAACAGATAACACATAAGACACAACACATCACACAGAGAAATCAACCTTAATCAAAAACCCTCCCGTTGTTTTCCCATAAACTTTTATAAGAACCTTCCACAACAAACATAGAAAAGACTACAACATTTACATTACATTCTATTTGCAGCAACCTTACTATCTACAAACACCATAGACCAAGACAAAAAAGTACAGTTGATAATAGACAAGTTCTACCTTTAGGTGTACTATCTTTAGACGCAGTGCCCCTAGAACTGCTTCTAGGTGTCGAAGGCTTAGGTGAAGGGCTCCTTCCATCTAAATTTCAACATTGTAAGCAAATATTAGGGCTTTTACAAGCCAACCGTACGAGAATCCCAACCAAATTTGGCGGCAATATTTTTAAATTTAGAACTATATTTACCTTCACTATCTTCAGCTAATATGGCCTCCTTACACTTCTGTTTCATTAGCGAACCGAATTCGCTTTCAGGTAAACTGAATGGCGTTTCATGATTTGGAAACGGAATTGGCTCCGTATCTTCCAATAAATTTAAATCGTATAGACTTTCTAGACGCTTCCATATATCTTGAGTAGATATTTCTTTGGTTATAGAGTTGGAAAGCTTCTCCCAAATGCACGCCATGTGAAAATGTTTGTTTATACCAACCGGCTTGTGGTTGGCCATAGCATAAAACAATTGGATCTCCATGTCGACGTCCCATGTTAATGGTTCGCCGGTTTTCACTTCCGGCTCTTCCTCGCTAGATACCATTTTGTTGGGTCACACAAATCACATCCAATTAGCTGTTTTATTATATTATTTGATAGGAATTACGTATCGTTTATTGTTTACAGCACACCACCACAACAAAATTTCGCCCCACCATCGACAATCTGTCAATTTGACAGATACTCTGTAGATAGTGTTGGCCATTTGGTGCAAAGATTTCAGGATTTCGGGAGAAGTTATAAGTGGTCATAAGTAAAATAGTTCCAGATTCTATAGAAACCTTACCAAAACCGGTTATACTAGCATAGCTTTTATTAAACACAAATGCTCACTGACTGTTAAACTCCGATTTAAATAGCAAACAGTAGCAATACACTAAAATTAGCAAAAGGACTTCTGTGAACGCGACACAATCTGTATTGTCTTTGAAATATTAACAAATGTGATTGTGACTGTCAAATTTGACAACGATTAACTTGGCGTTGTAGTTTGTTCGATTCGATGTATTGTGATAAATATTATATCACACCTTAATGTTAATAAACTATCTTTAATTTTAGATGAGCACCTCGTACTAGCCATGGCTAATCATTACGAAGTGCCCAATTGGTAAGATATGCTGACAATTCCATGGAATATGGTCTCGTTTCTAAGAACTTCGCCGGTCATAAATTTTAACTTAATTTTAGGGCTGGAAAACCACCTACAGGGCTTCACTTGGACGTACTAAAGGGTGATAAGTTGATTCAGAAACTAATGATTGACGAGAAGAAGTGTTATTTGTTTGGCCGGAACCCTCAAATGAATGATTTTTGTATTGACCATGCGAGTTGTTCTCGAGTGCACGCTGCATTTGTTTATCACAAACATTTGAACAGGGCATTCCTTGTCGACTTAGGCAGCAGTAAGTATGAGCATTAAGAGCCTTGTAACACGTATATCTGACGTAATTTTGTCTTACGCGTTGATTTGTGTCCGATATTTTCAGCTCATGGAACTTTTATCGGACAAATGCGCTTAGAGGCTCACAAGCCGACGCAGCTGCCTATCGATTCTAATTTCCACTTCGGAGCTTCAACGAGAAACTATATTATAAGGTAAAACAGCCCTGTTTGTTTTGGTAAGCATGCTCAAGCTAAAGAAGTAGCCTTACAAATTAAACATTGATTAATGCACAGTATAAAAGAATACTGGTATAGTATCTAATTAGAATCAACTTTTCTAGTTCAATACTTTAATGCCATTCAGTCTAGGACTACACATAATAAGCAAACGTGATAGTTTTGCTACTATTTCCAATGAATTACTCTATCTACTCTGATATCATTTTAATTAAATACTTAACAATAACTTTTCTCTCAGAGAGCGTCCCACAGGCAATTCCCGAGGTATAATGGAGGATTTACCCAACACAGAACAAGAGGGTGCCTTACTAGGTCTGCCTGAGACACAAACTGAATTAGATGTGAGTATTGCAGAAATTGTTAATTCATCAGTTCAACAATTTTACTGGAGAACTGGATTCCACCCACTGGTTCATACATATGGGATGTATTAATACATGTCCTGAGAGATCTACTTCCCAGGCATAGTTAAACAGTTGACCATAACTTTCCTTGATAAATTGGCTATGTAACGTAAAAAGATTTTTTTTTTGATGTCCCAGTGGATCAAGCAAACAAACTCCATTTCTACTAATTCCATTACAAGTCTACAGTAAATTGCTAAGCTTTATAAAATAATGTTTTTGTTTTAATTTGCAGAATCTAACAGAATTCAATACAGCACATAACAGAAGAATTTCCATGTTGGGTATATCTACTGATGATGGCAGTGATGTTATGAAGGTAACTGAAACCAAAGAGTTTTTAATTCATTAATTTCCACAAAAACTGTTTGCTAGAATTGTCATCTCCCTGGCCTATCTATTCATTCATAACTATGCTAAGGTTAGCATGCAGTCTTAGCTGGAAGCAGCTGAGCGTTTAACCAGTGTAGCATAGAGTGACTGCCTATCTGACCTTATCCCAGTTACCAGAGCAATCAGATACATCTTGTGTTTAAATAACAGACAGGATCCACAAATTAAATGCGCCTATAGGTAGCTGGTAGCCCAGAGGAACTCATTATGACACAGATACAGATTGCTTGTGGCTGTTATTTACACTCGAGCTTCTATGACCAGAGAATGACAAATATGACTTATCTGTATCTTATCTATCAAACACAAAAATTAAGAATGTAAACTTTTTGAAGCAATAAACCATTTTGTATTTGTATCTTAAAGGTATCTTGGGATGCAGATTTTTTTTTGTCCTTATTTCTGATGCATCTTTTTTTTTATTAAGTAAACTTATTGAATGAAAAATAATGAGAAGCTTGTGGCTTTGATTGATTATATATTGAGCTGGATTTCTGAAAAAGCTACTTACTCATAAAAACTTCTTTTACAGCCTCCAACTGGCACAAAGCGGACAGCAACAATGCCTGGAGGCATAGCCAAGAAACAGAAGCGTAACGTGTCATTCAATGAAGAGGTGGATATTATCAATCCTGAAGACATTGATCCTACTATCGGCAGGTTTAGGAACCTGGTGAAGTCTACCATAGTGCCCAACCCTAATAGTGCTCCTAGGAAGTTGAAACTGCAGAGTGCAGATGAGAGTGAGTAAATTTTTTTAACTAGCACCATTATGTTAAAATTGTTTGAATCATAAAGGTCATATTGTAAAATAAAGTTATTTAAATCATGTGGTGTTAAATAAGACCTGAAATTATTTTGCACTGCAAAGTTTATTTGGAGAAACAATCATATGGTGTTTTTATGGACAGAAACTTAGGTGGTTAGTACAGTCAGCACCAAAAAACTTTTCATAACTGAAGTTATTCTATTTGAGTTGCTCATTTGTTCATACTGATCTTGACATGAAACTGTTCCAAAGTTGGCTACTTCTGTCTACACAAAAGCCAAAAAATATTAACATAATGCACGGTCATGCATCTAGAATGGCAAACTTCAGATAGACAAAGTTATTTGGCAAGAAATGTAACAATTGTGGTTGTTTATAACTAAGTACTTACTTACTTAATTAAAAGATTTTATTTAACTTCCAATGAATATATGCAAATAATATGTTTTTAATTGTGCAGATCAACACCACCATTCGCTAAGACTGCAGGAGATATCGCGAGGCAGCAACTTGTACTCCGACCTGCCCGCGCCCAGCTCACATCTTAGTCTTATTGGAGCCAGGTATAGTACTCATAACACTAGGCTACTTTTAACCCAGTTGCGGGAGTTGCTTCTTCACGTAGGTGAAAACGCTCGGAACAGCTAGTTTCTAATAAATGTCTTAAGGCTAAAACTTGCTATTAGACAAGTTCTCGTAAGCTGAAGAGACAAGCCCTAGCGTAATTCCGTACAAAAAAAATCAACATGAAGAAAATACATGTGAAAATCAGCTCATCATTCAGCTATGTTTGAGACAAACCAACCACGGATATACCACTAATAAGGGCATTTTTATGTATATTGCGTTCGTATTGTTAATTGTGTACATAAACACGGTAAGGGGACGTGCCACTTCAGTAGATAACCTCTATTAATGTCTTATGAATATTCTACAGACTGGGTCTATCGCTTCCGAATCCTGCGCCTGACGTGGAACTGGAAGGTCCGGAGCCGCATCTCAACATACACCCGCCTCTACCACATACAGGTTATTATATAAATTTGACTAATTTGAACCTTAAAATGAATGGTGTTAGGTTAAGAATTGGAATGACAGACCTTTTTTTTGACATCTTGAAGAAAAAAATAAGAGAACAACTGATGATGTTGATGACTTTTGTAGGTAGACTTTAATTTGGAAATTATAAATACGTGATGGTTTCGGAATACACAGCTAATTTTGTCAATGTTTGTTTTGGTAAAATATACAGACTAAATATGTACAGTCAGCCGGAAAATCATAGTCCATTTATTTTCCGTCCATTCAAAATTCCATTAACTACTATCACATTTAAGTACTGCGTACCATTTGGTATCTTTAAATTAATATTTATTATTATTTCCAGCACCAGAAGAGGCTGGCTCATCGAACGAGCCTCGAAAGAAGAAATACGCCAAAGAAGCGTGGCCGGGTCGGAAACCCGGACTCATACCGGGTGTATGAGATATGCACTAACAGTTCAAATGTACTGGTGGCGACGATATTACAAACTAGAAGTATTTCCTCCATTTCCCACCCACATCCAGTGGGAATTTCGTGGTTTTGCCTGGATAGAAAAATGCCTATAGCCTTTCTCAGTAAGTAGGCTATCATACACTGCTATATTTTTTTAAAATCACAATATTGTCACTGAGTTTATGGTTTTCAAGCAAACAAAGAAGCTCTTTAGCTTTATGATAAGAGTATACATTACAAGTTAAATTCACTGTTAAAGTTTTTAAAGATGTTTTTAATTTGATTTAAAAATTTTCAGTAGTTCAAAAATGGCAGCAGCTTTTTTAAAGGATATATTGTTACATTTTTTTATTATATAAGTAATTTTCTAAAAATTATCTTCTGTTTGTTAGTGAAAATTGACTGTTTTTAACATAGTGTTATAGTTAAAAAATATCAAGAAAACGCCACCAGTATAGTTAGACCTTTAGTCATACAAATACTGTTAAGTTCTTATCTGAATTTTAGCAAAGTATATAAACATTTCATACATAGGTACATCGCAAAAAAACACACTGAAATATCCTATTGAAAAAATATGTAATTTAATTATTAAAGGTTCCCGTTACTTCTCATGTTACTGATCGTAATGTGAGTTTACGATTTAAAAAAAAGTACAGTCAGCGCCATTTAAATGTGGACACTAAGGAAAGCTTCATATTTGACGGAAAATGCCTCGAGCGTATCGTAAACGCATGATCGACGTACTAACGCATCATCGGTTAAGTGTGAATGATGAATGTTTTATCGTAAATTTGCCTGTTTTGGCGTTATGCTATAATACGGGAAGCATGATCCGTCAGATATGAACCTTCCTAAGTTATATAAGAATGAAATCCGTTAGTGACTTTTAGACCAAAGTTAGGAAATTTTAACTATCATTTTGTAGCAAAGTCTTTTTATTTCATCAAGTGTCAATTAGAATAAGAAAACATTTGGGTGTATAGATCGCTAGTACAAAATATTTAGTGATAAAATTATGAGAGAAATACAAGCGTTCATTTTTACTTAGATATTGCTCAAGTATTATAAAAAAGTAGTAATTGTAAGTTTAGACAGTAACCGCTATAACTTTTGGCTTTAGAACTTTCTAGATTTCTGCTTAAACAGGCGAGTGTGCTTTGTAATAATGTCTATAATATATAATTATTGTAGTTAAATGCAAAGAATCGATACTAAACGCCCGTCCACAAAAATCCAAAATCGCTTTAAATATAGGAATAGGACGGCCTACCCAAAGCCAATATTAATAAGTCACTAGAATAAATAAAGCTTTAGATAGAAAAACAAGTCTTAAACAATCCTGTTTCACTAGTAAAAATCACGGAGAAAGGAAAGATAGCGGAGATGCCATAAGGAAGGTAGGTCAGGTGTCTTCTTGGAGGTCACGGTAACATACGGTAGGCGTGATCAACGTTACTAAAACCAATGAGGCGTTCGTCTTCCTTGTCGAATCAAAACCAATTTGTCAAAGATTGAGTGATTTACTTTTGAAAAAATCGGCGGTTTCTATAGAAGGTAAGAGAGAGTTAGTGAAGTTGACGCGATACTTTCTTAGGTGATATTGCGTTATGACACCTCCGCTAGTCATTTCATTCTCCATGATAATAACAGTGTCAACATATTTATGTCGCTGACTGTACTTTAAAAATGTTTGCGTATTACGGCAATTGATTTTCACTCTTTATAAAGTACATTTTATGTAATGTATTGACGTAGGAATAAGTTATTGTTAAGAAAATTGTGAATGAATTATAAGAGAAAGTCATATTATGTGAATTTGTTTTATTTAACTTGCTTTTGAACCTACACGTAAATCTCCTAGTGGCAAGATTCCACCAAAATTGTTCGCACGCATTTTTTAGCCATCAAAGAATTTTTCTCAATTCTTTGATAGCTAAAGCCAGGTATCCTGGAGATTGGAAGCTATAATTTTTATCCAAGCGCAAGACGTAGTTGTTTTGGGATGTGGACTAATCCACGAGTGAAATCTATATACTCCATTCGACCTACTTTTCACTTAAAAACTCAGTTTAAAAATACTATGTGGCTATATTATTAAAAATCTATGTAGGTAAATATGCACTAATAACTAAGTATTGAAATCAAAATCAATTTATTTGTTTTATGTATTTGCATTTTCTTTTTATTCCTTGAATCTAAACAAAAATCGTAGGCGTCAAATAAAAAAAGTACATATTCGATAAAACGGCTCCGCATAGTTTGACGATTTCAAAGAACGATTTACCAATTTTAAACGCAGCAGTAGCCGACCTGCACCGTAAAACCTTTTCAAGAACTCCATCGGAGCATCGAGTTATTACTGAAAAAGTGCAATACTCGATACAGGAGCGTTCGACTGAAAATGGAATGCGCGCTATGTCATTGGTATTACATCCGATTCGGAAATACCTACGTAGGTAGGTAGATTCTATGTATTCTATATGCCATTTGGTTGGGCATTTTGCTATAGACAATCTGGATTATAGTGATTTTTTATTTAAATATAAAATGCACTTAAAATCAATTTAGAAAAATACAGTAGGTAATAAAGTAATAATTAGGTACGTCAATAAAATAAAATTGAACCATTCTTTTAAGCAGTATAAGTCGTTTATTTGCGCATTCGTGTAAGGAGTCCTATCAAGTTTGATTCACCACATTTTAGATTAGTGAAGTTTGTGTGTGCGCTACAAAGACTATAAAACCACTTGACTGCGCATACAGTGCCCCGACGCTCGCCAAAAGTTAGTGATTTTGCGCGTACTATAAGGCTACGATCAGTACGATCCTTTAGTAGCGACCGTGAACTGACCAATAGTAGCCGCGGATTATGCCGCGGATTATGCCGCGTCCCCCCGCCCGCAGTGGTGAGTCGTGTTCTTAGAAGAAATTGGCGAGTGCGCTCTCTAGTGGTTATTTACTTTATGGTGCGCTATTTGACATAAAACTAACAAATAATTATTACGAGTGTGTCTTTTGTAAATGAGAAGATTCTTAACTTTCAATTATTTTTATGCCAAACAAGGAAGTACCTACCCCTGTGTCGTGGGTTTTAGTTGTCCCGTGCGGGAATCGAACCCGCGAAATGAACAGCGTGTAATCCTGACTATCAGGTATACCTACACCATATCCTCTGCTAAAGTTGGCTTTCTTTAGAAAATTGTCAAGCCCTTTTATTGGAAAATAATTTAAAATAACCTCTAACCCCCCTAAATATTGCCACAAAAATAGATTTCTTGTTAGGCCATTAGGGAACAGATATAGCTTGGTATTAAACTGATAAAAAAAGATTGATCACCGTAACAAATGAGTCTGACAGCGGAAACAATTAATTAATCTATTAATGGATGTATTCTCAAGGTCTTTTGTAGTCTGACCTATTGTGGTCTGATGGGAAGAGACCTAAGCTTTCACGGATTAAGTGATGAAAAAATATGTGTGACTCACGCAGTAGACCGAAAGTGAAGTATGGTAGGCCAAAAAATCCCGTACAACTAGTTGGTTCGTTTATAGAAAGATTGAAAAGTTGAATGGTTTCTCTTATCCAGGTAAATCGAATATAAAAAAATCGCTTTGTGCTAGCGGTACCTATTGTTCGAAAGAGTTACCACGGCCACGGCACACACAAGGGTTCCAGAAGGAACAGACGTGGGTTTCAGTCAGTATAAGTTATACTGTACCTATAACGCTGCGGGATTGTTCGAAACAGTTACCGCGGCCCTGGTACATAAAAGGCCTACGACGGAACACGACGGTTTTTAGTCAGTAAGAGTCTGACACTCCCTCACAGCTGCTAACCCACAGCGGGAGGGGTCATTTGATGATATTATTGACGTCGTTAAAGAAAAAGTTATACTATAACTCACTTTCCCGCTGCACCTATAAGTACCTACCTATTCCCGGAAGGAAGAGTCAATGAATAATTTCCCACGTACAAAAAAAGAGTCTTGCTTTTCTTAGAGGGGTTGGAACAAAAAGATAAATTAATTTGCTACCATCGATGTCTCTTATTCGAAGGGTGCAAAAAATCTTGTATTTGTCGCCAATATTCCGAAGTTTCCTTCCTACTCAAAATTAAGGAAAACGGAACTGTTAACACTAATTACCTACAGTTAAATTATAAATAATGATTTTCCTTCCGAATTTAATTTGCACTTTCAATGTAAGATTTCGTTTAATTTTCCCGTTACGGAGTATCTTCGTCAATTGTCTAACTTTGTCTTCCGAACTTTACTTTTTTCGTTCGGAAAATCTTTAGAGGCTTTACTTTCGAAGTTCTTTGCTCAAATTGAGGTTGTGTTTCGTCTCAAAACTTTTTGATTGAGTGGACAGTTAATCTATCTATTTACGCAGACACTTAGCCATCTGTTAATTAAAAAAAGATTCGTTTGTGTTTGTCTTATTCTGAAATTACCCTTACCTTCCACCGTCATTTAATAACCTTCGCACAAAATACCTGAAGAGATACTGCAATATGAAAGCATCCAATTAGCGAGAAGTGGGATAAACAAAACAACATCAATATTGGCATTCGATGCAGTTTACAGCGCTCATTTCCCAGCAAATAACAAACAGAAGCAATTTGATTACGAGAACATACGTATAAATAGTAAAAGTTGTCCGTAATAACAATTCATAAAGGTTGGAGATTGATAATTCCGTGTTCTGACCACGTCGGAGGGCGCGCGATGGTTACCAATGTCCTCGGCTTTCAGCATGAAAATCAAAAGGATACAGTTTTCCTCCGTGGCATTATAATTTTCTCCTTTCCCACCACAGTCGGTCTGGGACCGTTGTTGCGAACGGTCGTGCGTCGCGTCTTTCCGTGCACCCAAAAACATCACAGTGAGATAAATATACCTAAATATAAATATTGTGTGATACAGCTGTGTTTTTGTGTATTTCTATTGACGTTTATTGGATTTTCTTGTCGGTAAGTCTGATTTAAGTCATTATTTGTGATATTTTCGAGCTTTTGTTTCGATACCTGTTGATTTTCGGATGGCAACATAGAATGATAAGTGGAGATAGAACATAAACCATTACATTAGAATACTGTAAAGCACAATGATTGATAGATCCTACATAATATTGTTTTTGTTTATCTGTTTGTTTTCAGTTTTGTATGTAAACATTTTTAATTTTAGACATGCGGGTTGATCGATATCGTTTATTTTTTGTAGGGTAATGCTATGGTACTAAAAAGGATAAAATTCTCCCCTGTAATTATTTAATATGGTAGGTATTCCTACAGAATTACCTAAAATATAACATACTCTGTAGGACGGATACTCAACTGCCAAAAGGCGGGTAATGTTTTTACGACACCATTTATTTTTAATTTTTACTATTTTTACCATACCTATAAATGTTTTTTAATAATTTTAAGCAGTTGTTCTACCTAAGATATAGGTATCGATTAAACTTTAAGTATCAATATAAGTTAGTTTAGGTAAAAAGAACAAGATTTTAGGTACTGGTATATTTTAATAACGGCGGAATATTAATCATACAATTAAACACCAAATTCACAAACTGTGAATGGACGATTTGTCTTCTACCAAATTTTAACTAGGTAGATACGAAAATGAAGAAACAAACAAAATCTAGTAAGTACATAAAGCACCATGAATGGTACACAATATTTTGGGACATATTTCGGGTTTCGGGCCCTAATTATCTAAAAAGAAGAAAATAAAATTTTGTCAGACAGGACATCGTTGACGAAAATAAGGAACATTTTAAATTAGTATTTCTGACTCATCTATTCAGCCTTTTTATTGTCTACTTCACGGCACAGGCCTTTTCTCATACGGAGAAGGACTGAGCTTTAATCACCATGCTTGATCAAAGCGAATTGAGATTTCCTTAACGACGCTTCCCTTCACCTTTATTCAGTCATTAATGTCCAAGAAAAACTCGGAAGGAAGATACCTATATCTTAGAATAGTATTTGGTACTTTCCTGAACTGTAATCAAACTTGTACACTTAGATATAAGAGGCAGATGCCTTAACCAGCTATGCCTTCCGTTATTATTGCAAAACCATTCAAAAAACAGCCAGGACGACCACAAAAATATTTACCACCTAGGTATTGCTAACCCCTTGAAAGACTGCCATCCAATATGACTACAAAACACTTATTTCTTATACATTTTTCTTACACAAGAAAAAAACAAAAGAATCCCCAAACATTCGAACATGGCCTGTCCCCCATACATCAGGGAACTGTAAGTAGTTAACAATCAATCGATAGCAGTTTTTATGTCCAACAGGGGCCGTAAAACTGTACCTACTAGGAAAATGGATTAGTGTGTAGTTACAAGCAGAACTGCTTCAGTGGCGTTTTTTAGGGAGGGGAACATAAATGCCGTACGATAGAAAAGTTGATGGTTTTTGGGGGAAAAAGTGACGGATTTTTTGTGACGAAGCTTTGGGAAAAAAATAGGTTGGACAGTTGGTGGTAATAGAGATAATGACTGGCAATAGCCCACTGTTATTTAAGTTCGTTTAGTTGATCATTTTGGTTTCCGGTTCACTGTTGCAAAGTGACAGTGAACCGGAAATCTGTGGTATGGTAAGTTAAGCTAAGTTTGTTTGTGTTTGTCAGTTTTAGAGCCTATTTATCAAGGATGACTGTTGGTTGCTTTTTATCCCGGCTCGCGAAGTAGTTTCCATGGGACGCTGGTGAAACCACTGGTGGAAGCCAGTTAATATACCTAAGTAACAGAATTGGTTTCCCGTTGAATAAATCGTTCCGACATTTAATCGCATTGCATGGGAGTCACTTTACACAGGAAATTGTGGATTCTGTTTGCATTTTCTTATTTGAATACTAGCTGTGGTTCTCTCTAACTGTGGTTTTATTCGCATCCCAAGGGAACTGCACACCCGAGTAAAAAGGAGCTAAAATATTTGTTTGATCTATAAGCTATAAGTTTTATTGCTAAGTATTATTCAAATTCAAATCCGTTAATTGTTTTCCCGTGAAAGAGTAACCATCCATGCATTCCTCAAACTTTTACGTTCATCATGAGTGTAAATTGTGGTAAGAAGAAACATTGCACTAGGTATAGACTTAGATACGAATAGTATATATGTATGTACCTACTATGTACCTACATATTTGAATAGCATTGTAAGTATTATTTGAACGGCAGGTAGGTAAATACCCAGAATGTAAAATGCGTTCATGTGCTGCATGTCAAATAGAAAGCTTTTAACGATAGTCAAATATTACACGTTCATTTTACGTGCGACAAAAAATATTTGAACATTTTTCATTGGAAAAATATTTTGACGAAAACGAAAACAATGACTGTGGTACATACATATATGCATATAAGTATGTACCTACTTATTGTGTGTTAAAACGGTTTTTGGTAAGGAACATGAAACGTCGGCAGTGTTGGTGTGTTTCTTTCCTTGAATGCGCTAATTTCAGGTCCTATAGCTACAAAATACTGATTTCAATGTCATTAGAAAACTTATTTCAATGTCAGTAAATGTCAGTTATTTAACACTGCAATATTTTTTCAAGTTGGACAGATTAATTTAGAGCTTTCAACCAAACAAACTCATGAACTTTTAGTCTAGGTACCTCCTCATAACTTAATGCAACCTACCACTTGATACAGTTCATACTTAACTTCTTTCAAAGCTCGCAGAAATACGTAGCTTACGTACAGTATAGCTATAGCTCTGCTTGAAACGCCTCAGGTGTTTGCAGGGAAGGCACATAAGGTTAATGGCGCTTGAAGATTTTCAACATCATTGCGTTTTGTCACGTCAGCTTTCTTCATTTATTTGCTCTGTATACTAAAAAGAATTTGATTGAGTGCTAACTTTGTGTAAGAGAATATCACTTTCGTAAATTACTTTTAATATAATGTAACTTCTAAGAGAAACTTGTACATTAATGATGGACTAATGTTGAAAGAAAAGATAATGATATAATCTAGTTTAAGTACCACTAATCCAGGCTGGGCAAGTGGTGATCAACGATTCCATCTCTGTATGAGAAGAGGCCTGTGTCCTGCAGTGAGACAGTTATAAAATAGGAGATGACGGGATTCTAGGGCTTTGAAAACCGTGGAGGTTCTCAATTAGGCAGTTTTAGTAAGTATAATTAGGTACCTACTTACCTTGTTAGAACTGTTTTTTTTGGGGAAATGCATTTTTGAATTCATATTTCATTCCATATTTTGATACCTGATAAAGTATGCAGAGTAAAAGTCCTTTTTCTTAGGGTAGCAACCAATGATACCTATCTATGGATTATTTTGTTCAGTTGGTCCCTAAGAGAGTTCGTTTAATTCCCAGTGTCAATTCGTTGATAGATCGATAAGTCCCTTTATAAATAGCAAATCTTTAAGATATAAGCAGACGAGCAAAGGGAATGTTAGGTAAATGCGATGTTTTCATTATTTGTTTTTTTAGCTTTAGATGTCAGTAAAATACCTAGGGTACCTATGTATTTGGACGAAAAAGAAACTGTTTTTGTTGATAAGAATGCAGATTAAGAAGAAGTGCGTGGATAGAATAAGTATTATGATTTTAATTTAAACACTCTTGCAAACGCCATAAGATTATTCGGCACAGTAGAAAAATCATTAAACGACAAAAGACCAGACCAGAGCCAACACACATGTTCATCACACAAATGTTGAACAATTCGGGTGAAATTCGCCATATTATAAGAACAGGCGGAGATAAGCTGCTCATTTATAATATTTTTATTTATAAGCATATCAATAAATGAGTGCCCAAAGAGGATTTTGAAATAATAATTTCAGTCCCTTATTTCATTGGTGAAAACCATTAGCGCTATTTATTATTCAAAACTTACCGAAACGTTTTATGGTCGTTCCCAATATTCTACTATCTAACTGTTGATTTGCTTACAGTTACAGTTACAGCCTTTTTATCGTCCCACTGCTGGGCACATTCCTCCTCTCACACGGAGAAGGGTTGAGCATTAATCACCACTTCAGATTTCAGACTTTATAGTCCAAGTTTCCTCAAGATGTTTTCCTTCACTTTTTTATCAGCCATTGGTGTCTAAGATATATTTAGAAAGTACATACAAACTTAGAAAAGTTGCATTGGTACTTGCCTGACCTGGAATGAAACCCACGCACTCATATTTGGGAGGTTGGTTCTTTCATTACCCTCTAGGCAACCACGACTTTTTCGATTTGCTTACGTGAGAGATCGATTTTTGACATAAGCCCCCATACGAGTAATGTCAAATTCCTATCTCTAGGTAGTTAAATAATAGATAGATAGAATATCGGGACGCCGTTAAAATGTTGCGGTGTTACTTATATTTATGATTTTGTTTTGATAGAATTTTCAATCCAAGTTTTCTAATACTTCGTAAAAAGAAAAAGTTTTCTGATAACATATTGTAGAAGGTAGGATATTTTCTTACACAACATATTAGTTTTTTTCAAAATAATATTATCAGAAGACTTTGTTAAAATGACTAAAATAAAACAGACGCGTAGGTACCTGTCTATACTGACTTTTATATCAGTAATTTTATCGTAAAAGTTTTGTATTTAGATTATTTAAATCTAACAGACATACTGTTGCTGGGTAGTTTATTGTGCCACTTTTTCTTCCCACCAAAAGCCCAGGAAGTGGTGAAGACCGTTTTTCCGGATAGTCTCATGTAAGATATTAGTTACTTTCAGCCTATTGTGAAAAACTAAACGCATTTCGATTTTTATTTTGGAAGCGATACAGCAGAGTTAACTAGTAATTAACCGAAACTTTATCGGTAACCAGGAAAACCCGGCCTTAAGATTGTAATTACCGGTAATAGGTTGAGCATCTCGCGTCATCACCGTTTCTGCGGAGCTGGATAATGCAGTTAGAAATGCCACGAGACGCAGGTGTTCCTAGGAAGCTGCTAATCTTCCATCAGCTGCAGCACTTTTCTGCAGAAAACTATGAAGTGAAATAACATACAAATGTTTTTTGCTCTTTTTGTACAAAAAGTATAAATTAATGGTAGTCTAGTCTAGTTGTATGTTAATATTATATTCTACAAACTAGCTTCTGTAAGGATGAATGAGCTATCTTACATTGGAAGTTTTTTTTTAATTGGTCTTGTAGTTCCCGAGATTTGAGCGTTCAAATAATGAACATAGAACATTACAAACTGATAGACTTAATTTACTTCAACATTTTGTACATTTTCTCAGTTTTGTCCCATCGTCTGATACTAAACAGACACATTTCGAAAATTGGTCTTTCCAGCTATTGGTCCTTCTGTCCAAAAGTAATACATTCACCTAAATGAAATACCCTATACTACAGTATAGGTCGGCTTTCTCCATCCTATAAACGAGAGTATACCCTCGATATTTGGAGCACGGATGCTCGCATTCAGACCGTTAGATCGCTGCAGAACGAATGGGTGACAATTGGATAATTGGCTGATTCCTTATTGTATTGTCATGTAGGTACAATTGTTGCATTTCTATATATATTGTATAGGCAGGCTTCTATTGTATAGATTAAGAGCACGCACACACTACAAACTTTGGATTCATAAATCAGTACGGAAATTAATGAAGACAAAAATCTGGTATTTAGTCAATATCATATATTTTTTTCCAACCATTGGGCAAACTCTCAACCTTTCACGTTGTAATAAGATTCAGAGTTGGTATACGACGCTGGATGCAGGTCGCCTCCAACAGGTATCTGTAGAGAACTAAGGGGAGGCCTATGTTCAGCAGTGGACGTCCTATGGCCGAGATGATCATGATGATGACGATGATGATACGACGATGTAAAGCATACCTATATTTTGCTCTTTAGCGTCTCTTTCTGTTTTTCTGTAAAAAGTTTTTCCATCACAAAAAAATCTAGTTTGCCTCATACATATATGAATGAAATGAATCACCTGGGTATCTTATCTTTCTTTCCCCTCTAATAACCACTTTCGCTGATAATAAAATGATAATGTTTACCCAACAGGAAAGTCCAATAACGTCGAACTTATTCCACGAAATATTTGTCACAAAAAAAAAACATATAAACCACACACCTAGCCTTTTCTCAACTATATTGGGGTCGGGTTCCAGTCTAACCGAATGTAGCTGAGTACCAGTGTTTTACAAGGAGCGACTGCCTATCTGACCTCCTCAACCCAGTTACCCGGGCAACCCAATATACAATAATAGGTATCTTTTATGAATAAAAATGAATCGCTTTTATTACTCAGCGAAAACTCGAAGATTGAAAGGCCCCCGGGGACGCTACTTTTTTATCCGTTTGCCTGAAGTATTTTTGTTGGGTTGCAAGCCAAAACCTCTAACTCTGGAACTACCGAATCGACTTAAAAAATTAGAGATATCCTACCCCTAAAATGAAAAGCTTTTATAGACCTAATAAATAACCTTTTTAGGTAGGTATAATAATTAGTATATAGGAGTAGGTAATGGATTTATTTTTCGAAATCATTTTGTAGATATATCGAGACCAGTAAAAAGTACGGCCTTCGCTATATATGTATGCTTTGATTGTCAGCCGTGGGTGAAACCGTGGGGAATGGTTAGTAACATTTAAGCTTATATTTTGTCACTATCTCCGAGTCATCGTAGCAGGGGAAAGCCATTTTACATAGCTGAAGTATTTAGGGTTTTTGAAAAATCGTACTTTTGATCCATTATTCATTCAGTTTTTAACCAACTTCGACACAAGGAGAGCTCTTTTTATAGCATAGGTATTAAACATAGTCCTAAAAACCTGTCTTCAAATGTTTTAAATCATTCTAAATTCAATTACCACTTAGATTCGTTTTTCAAACAATAGAATACGCGGGAAAATTCACATCTGATCTGAATTAAGTATTTTTTCCTGCGCTAAGTAGATTACGTAAAAGATAAACGAACAGGAAAAGGGCTATCCCTTTAGAATAAGCCCTTTTCCAGCTTTCAACAAAAGGGACTAAAATAATTCACACAATGCTTTCAGGCAACGGCATTCTAATTATTCAGTATAATGTTTTTTTTTAAAACGCATTAAGAAAGAAAAAAATATTCCATAGAGCATAGAGCAGATTACGCAAAAAATCTAAACGAAAGACTGATCTACCTTTGAAGGAATGTAATTAATTAATTTTAATCTGTAAAACACAAAAGAGAATTCATCATTTTACAAAGCCGTAACACAGACATTTTGACACTCTTGAAAAATTAAAATTATTTATTCGGAGTAGAGAAGCACCTTAATAGCGACTAAAAATAATAAAATGTCGATATTTTTGGCATAATTTTCTAAAATAACGATTAATTATTGTATGTCAAAGTAGTGATTGATCGATGGACTTTAAATATTGGTCACAATAATCAGAAGTTTACTCATTAGTATTACGAAAACCAACTAGCATAATTACCTAGTTCGTACCTAATCTAAATAGATCAGAGTAGACAAACATAATTAATCATCGTCACTCACGTCCTAATTTAACAATGAGGAGCTTCTATACATATAGAGGGCACTTTCCAAATAGTTTATGTAACCACATACATAGTCCCAAAAATTATAGCCATGTTGTAAATGACCAAAATCACTTCAAATCAACCATCTCATCTGCGTTGTCTTTTCCCAACTATGTTGAGGTCGGCTTCCAGCCTTACCCGATGCAGCTGAGTACCAGTATTTTACCAGGAGTGCCTATCCGATCTCCCCGGACAACCCAATACCGCTATATAAGACTGGTTGTCAGACTTTCTGCCTTCTGATTACCCGTGACGACTGTCAACGATGTTCAACGACACGTTCAGCTCGGACATCTAGTTTATCGTGCTCGAAACACGGTACCTCAAATGACTAACAATATCGATAAAACATATCGACTCTCCCACACCACTAGTTGCACTATATTCCGAATATTGTCCATTAGAGCGATCTGCCGAGTAATTAGTGTTTAATCCCAATCATGGCCGCTAGAGGTGCACCCTTTGTCCCACCGTCATATTGCTAATTAGTCAGCTAATTAGCCGTTTTATAATGTTGCTGGAGTGATTTATTATGTCTGGCATGTTTTTGGTTAAAATACTTGATGGGTTTGAAGTTTTACATAGTTGTTAAAGGCTTTTGTTTGTGAAGGATCGGCTCGGGTTTCTGTAATGTAAGTATGAAAATATGTGAGCTATGTGTGTATGTATGTACATGCGCTTTGTCTTTGTATGCGTAAGCTCCGTAGAGCTCATTGTTGACAAACAACGTTGAATTTTTACGTTTAAAATTCTGCGGTGCTTCAAAGAAAAGCCTTTATTGATTTTACCTTGTAGGAAAGCATAATATCGTTTATTTAAGGTAATTAGGGTAAATCAAGTAGTTTTTTCCAGTGAATGAGCAACAAGGAACCTAGTTGTGGTCAAGTGAGAGTGTCTCCGATAGTACATTTTCGCATACAAGTTTAACTCACCCGCTTTCCTGAATTTTCTACGACATATTTCACAAAGCCCACCTTATTTCTCATCATAATCAATCTGGTAATTACGATAATTTACGGCGTATACCATGGCAGAACAATAAAGTCTTAAGATCCATCTATTAATGGCTTTATTAGCGTCGCATGTGGCCGTCTGGATTATATTAGTACGAAAGCTTAGAATAAAGTGAGATGACATAAGAAATAAGTAACAAGAGTTTTGTAGGTACTATATTTTCTTCAGTGTTTAACTAAAAGAACAAAAATAGGTGAAACCTTATCTTTACTTTCGAAAATATTTGCAAATCAAAGTTCGCCCAATCAAAGGTCCATTAATTGTCGAGTTTCTAAAAATGTGGAGAGGCTATAAAACCATACTTACCTATTCATAGCTCATTATAAATCCTCAATATTGAAAGCCAAAATATGGTTATTGAATTCAGAATTTTACTGACTATTGACAATTTTACTGGGTAAAATATTGTTCTCTCAATCCCAATTTTAAAAGTTGTTCCATTTACAATTTCAATTCAAACCCAAAACCCTTCGAGTGTCTTTTGTCAATAAGTCCAGCATATAACCTATAAAATACACATATGTCAAGTTAACAAGTGATACATAAGTTGTCAGTACATTATATTATTGTGTCACTAAGTTATAGTTAAGTGAGTGTCTCTTCACTCATGAAGACAGATTAGTTTATGCCAAGAATTATCTCTGAGCCTTAGTAGCGCGAGTAACAAGATACGCTTAGTAAAAACGAGTTTTCTAGGTGTGTGTAATATTATAAGTAAATAATGGATTCCTGTCAGAGCATAATATTCGCTATTTAGTTAAACGATAGATAGTCATTGATTGATGATAATGGATTGATGGAAAATAGTTTATAATCTCTTGTTGTTTAGCATTTATTCCTTAAAAATACAGGGTCCTCTATGGTCCTAGGCCTAGGTGAACTTTAGATAGATACGTGACCGATCGACATCATAATTTTTGGGTGGCACCATGCACCATAATTGTATCGATTTTTTCCACACAAAAAAATTTTAGTAAAATTTCTTTTTTACTCGGATAATAAGCCCCATAATAAGCCTGGCCACCACACTTTCCGACTTTTCTCTACCCGTAACAACTGCCAAAGATATTCGGATGACAGCCCGCGCCCAGTCACGCCTTCTTAAACACTACAAGAACAAAACAAATATTTTCCCGTAAATACTACGTTTAATGAACTTTCCACGTTCTTGAAAAACAACAGCAGAAAAACATGAAATGCATTTTCCCCGTCCAAATTCGTCACCTGTAGACTTTACTCACTAAATCAGTTCTATAATAGTTCACTTAATATTAGTCGTAAAGTACACTAATAGATGAAGAAAGTCTAAATTTACCGTTTTATTGCAATTGACGTAAAGTTTGACGTGTGTTGTTAGTGTTCCTAAATTGTTGCAGTATTGTTCAGTGGGGAAAACAAAGTATGAGGTGGGTAAGTTTTTTATTTAGTGATTTGTAATGGTTGGCTATTTTTAGAGTAGTTTTGGATCCAATTTTGGAAATTTTGACGTCTTAATTACAAGCCTGATTATTATTTTAAGTCCCTCTTTTAACCCTCTCTTCTCAGTACTATTGAATTATTGTTTCAATCAGAGAAACAATAATTGTTACTACTACATACTTTATATTTACACCTTATGTACTTACATTATGGAATGCCATGAAAGATGAATATGTATATTGATTGCCAATACTCACCACATTGCATAACTGAAACAACATACATATACAAAGATTATACATTCATTCCGTCTTTTCTTTCAAATAAATGTAAAAGTGAGTTTGTTTATTTGTTATGCTATCTCGCGAAAACGACTAAACTAACCTGAATGAGCTACCGGGCCCCTTAGAATAAGTGTCCTTAGCCATTCCTACTCTTGCTTCGTGGTTGTGCCGGCACTGTATCCAACTCAGATTTGAATGCTTTTTGTCAAAGTAAGTGACTGTTGTATCAAAGCCTAATTGGAGTGCTTTAATCAAGGTATGGGGGAAATAGTCGCCTCAAAACCCGGGCTCACCCAGCTGAAGCCGTGGGGCACAGTTAGTCGTCTTGTGTTCCAATGTAGGTAACTCAGTACCCCCATGAAAATCATAAAGACATACTTTTAAACTATTTGGTTTTTATTTACAAACTAGCTTTCCGCCCGCGGCGTCGCCCGCGTGGAATTCGGTTATATTGCGGTATAAATCACAACTATAAGAAAACTTCTCATTCCCACGGAAAAATCTAAGAAGCGCGATGTAACGCTGGATACGATTAGTTGTTAAACCAAAACTGAATGGTACACTATATTATACGTTTTCCCTTGTGGAGCAAAAACATGCAGATTTTGGGCACTGGAAACCCGGGAACACGCTACATAAAGCTGACCATGCGAAAAACAATGTTTTTCTAAGTGTACTCCAGCAGCCCTTAGAGTTTGGCCTTGTGCTTTATTAATGGTCATTGCAAATGAAACCCTTATAGGAAATTGTAGTCTTTTAAATTGAAATGGGAGGTCTGTTGGAATAATCGGAATCCGAGGAATGAGTACACTTTCACCCTTTGCTGCGCCAGTTAAATAGTGGCTGTAATAATGTTCCGCCCAAGCTGAGTGACACGCAGCCTGGTACCATTACACAGTCTAGGGGCATCGAGATTACGCATGAGCGATCGAGATTACGATTTTCGGGGATTCATTATCGTATCATTTAGCTTCTAAATTTACATGTTTATATTCGTTTGCAATATATTACCTTGTTTTAAACGACACACAGCGCCATCTACAATCCATCCATCAAGCAAACAATATTTTTGTTTTTCCTCGGGAATATCTATTTTTTTCGGGATAAAAAGTACCCTATTATTTAATCCGGACTTCTAACTTTACGTCTGCAAAATTTCAAAGCAATCGGTTCAGTAGTTACGGCGTGAAAGCGGAACAAACAAACAAACAAACAAACTCACTTTCCGATTTATAATATTAGTAAGGATAACTTTTTACAATAACTTAATAATAAATATATATACAACATACAACTAACTTATTACCTAATATATACACTTTATTTTCGCCAAAAAGTAAGCATTGCCATCCAACGTACAGCCAGCCTCTTGGGTACACTCCCGGTGGGCAGCGATGAGGAGTTTTTTGATGCAATTTTTTAAATATTTTTATTTATAGTAAGTATACTTTTAAACCCTTTCACATTCTATAATTAGCAACACCGATTACGAAAACAAATTCCTGAAAACTCACTTCATTACATAGTCAAGTCAAAGAAAATAACATAGTAGGTACATAATAAAACATTTTGCTAATTAGACATTTTGTTCGCGAAGACGGTTTTCTTCATATTTTAGCAGTCAACGCCCGATAAGCTACCGGAGCGAGATTAAATTATCTCCCTCCGTAGCTGACTTGTTTTACTACACTCGGGGGCAATGAATTCGGGTCAGTTGCAAAGATTTTAATAACTCAAATAATCATGTACACTTTTTTTGTTGGCTGTAAGTTTGAGTTACTGCGGTGGGATATAAGGAGTAAATAATTTTATTTATATATTTATTTATTCATCTCAAAGTTACTATGCCTTTACAGACTTAATGAATGAATGAATACAGATATTACAAGCTTCATCCAGGTTTCGCAGAAGTTGTACAAAAAAACTTTCATTGTGTTCAATGTCAGGTAAGCAAAAACATCTAGAATTCGGGCACTCGGAAAGCTATGGAAAAGGAAAATGAAAAGCAAATTATGTGATAAATAATAGATTCAAGTATTACTTTGACAACATCCCTTACATAAAATGTTAGAAAAATATGTAAAGTTAATTCCGCAAGTCAGCAAATCGAGGCATTGGATACTACATATTTCTCTGACTCTTCGACCGTTCGCGCATACTACAATTTTTCCTACCTAACACATTGTATGAGTTTAAAGAGTAGCCCAATTAAATTGCTACTAAGTGTAACATCTATCTTAAATTCCACCCGTAAGCCACAGGTAGGAGTGACGTCAAACACACGTTGGCTTACATAACCTACGTGGCCGGATCATTTGTTAGTCTGTTATGCCAAGTTCAAGTCGTTGGTAGCACCTGTTGACAGGCTCGTTGGAGTATGAAGTATCTATAGCTACTTATATGGAAGATAGTGGTAAAATTCAATCTTATGTACGCTTGGCTAACCCTTTTGATGTTAGTTACATAATTCAGTCATTAACACTTTTTGAAAAGTACACACAGACTATTAAATTGCCACCAAGTGTAACATTTACCTTAAATTCCACCTGTAAGCCACAGGTAGGAGTGACGTCAAACACACGTTGGCTTACATAATCTACATGGCCGGATCATTTGCTAGACGGTTATGCCAAGTTCAAGTCGTTGGTAGCACCTGTTGACAGGGTTCGGTGGAGTATGAAGTAGTATATATGGAGTTGTTGAAGATGGCTGAATTTGGTTTTGTGTGTTACATATACAGTTCCTACATGATTTATGGTGTAAATTACCTATTATAAGGCTTTGGTGTACAATTTTCTGGAGGTGTTGATTTAGCGGTAACGTTCGTTAGATATTGTGTTTAATTTTTTTTTACTTAAGCGTTTCCAGTACTCATCCTAGGGTGACTGAGGTTTCGTCCTTTATGATTTTTGGGTGAAACGCCACAGTCCCATGTAACCACGCCTCTCCCACATCCTGAGAGACCCATTTCCCACAACTGGGTAAAAAGTAGGCTCTTGTCTATCTGTAAAACCATTTGAATCAGACTTCAGACAGGCAAAGCTTTATTTTCGCTTTACTATTATTAGTATCTATTAACTATAGTGAATATTACTTTTTAGTTTCTTCTCACGAGGAAAAATGAACATCACACAAAAATTCCTCATAACGAGGTCACACCACAGAAGGCGAAGATATACAACCTTATGTTTTATTTAAAACTACCATAGACAATAGCAACTCGTAGATCAGTGGTACGTGCGACAAACATATTGCTGCCCCCGGCGCGGGCTGACAGCTCTGTGATTTATGCTGTTAATACCGACCCCATGTTCAGTAGATGTATTGCATTTGACCGTTTTTAGATACGCAAATGGGTTACAGTTTTGGATGTTGCGGTGGTAATGTTTGTACGATTAAACTTTACATATTAGAGGCGTGTACAGATGCGTATTTACGAAAGCGTTCTGGCTGCCCTTTAGACATCTTATGCACTTGTCTTATGTGTTGTCAGTGGTCTTACCAAGGGCGTATCGAGTTTTCGGGGTAACGGATTAAGGAGGTCAGATCGGTCCATGTAAAGCACGGGTTACTCAGTTACATCTGTGACTGAAAGCCGACCCCAATTTAGTTCGGGAAAGTCTTACATATTTCTAGCTAAACCTTATGTTTGCCCTTTCATTTCAATTGTTTTAGTTTTATTAAGAAACATAGTTAATTCTTATAATAACTTCTTGTGTGTCTTATGACAAATAAATAGCTTTTCATTCTATTTTCATATCAATATTATAAATAACTCAAAAGTAAAACAGGTAGGTAATAATTCTAAGACAACAAAAACTTACTGGAACACCTACGTTCAGACAATTAAAACAAAATGATGTCTGGTTGTGTTAAAACTCCCACTTACTTCCTACGAGCGTAGCAATATCATTGCAAGCCACGCGAATATTATGACGTATTTAATTATCTCATTAACTACTGCATAATATACTCGTATATATAGCTATATATCAGATGCGACAGCAAGCTACTGCAATCTGACTTTCTTTGAAAAATATTCAACTTTATCCAGTCTTACCATGGTATCAAGTTGCCAAGCTTTTCCTTAAATAATTAAGGAAGTCAGATAGGCAGTCGTTTCATGTTAAATACTGATATTCAGATGTACTACACGGTTAGGCTGAATCATATTATTTTTAAGAGAGTCGATATAACGTTCTGAGTCGAAATGTTGCTACTGTTCTGTGCAAACAGGTCTTTTTAACACAAAAACAGTTCTCCAGATATCTGATGTGCTCATAACTAGTAAAAATGTAACCCCAAAGCTTATTTTGAATACTGATTAGAATATCGATCGGGCAAATAATTAAAATCGGCGCAGCTTCAAAAGGAATTATTCATAGCCCTGCTTTGAAGATAACGGGTAATCTGTTAATTTGTATGTATGACAGATACCTACCTATCATACAACGTATATACATTATAGATCTCCTAAGTTAAACTAATCTATAGACGCATTCTCGCCCACAATATTGTCAATACGATATTATATATTTACAACTAGAACAATATACGCTAATACTTATATCTACACAGTACGCCCACTTTAGCAAGGTATGGTAATTTCTACACGGAAATAAATGTAGGCCTTTATATAGACCAAATATATTTTTTGAGACGGAAAATCATATGGTGACCTCTCTCGCAGCATCCCTGATTTTTACTGCCTAAAACACATCTTTGCTCTTTCGAAGCCCTTTGTGTACCAGCATCGAGGCACACTTTCTTTTGAACGAACCAGCTGCAGGCAGGCCAAACTTTTGCATACAGCTAAAACATTAATAAGGATGATAACATAAAGATAAAGCGTTAAAGCGATTTAATTTACACATTATCCAAAAGGCACGCGAAGCGAGGTTTCAAACGTACCTATTACCTAAAACATACCAACGGAACTGCAGTGCCCACTAAATCAAAACAGCTGGCTACCGCAAAATTGGCACCGAACTGCTCGCAGATAGCATCGAGTAACAATGTGGAGTATACCGCGGTATTGGTAGCATACCTCCGAGTATCGTACACGCATACCTCTTGCGAGCGTGGGTGGTGAATGTTGCCCGGGATATGTGGAATGGCGGGATGGTGGCTTTTGAATGTGAGCTACGGGTGGTTCAGACTGTACCACTGGATACCGACATATATTTAATGTGAAAGTACTTACTACTTTCATTTAAGTAGTGTGGGACGTTCTAATGATAGATGGAACGACGATTTAAAGGTTGTGGGCAGTAGATGGATGAGCCCAAGATCTGGATGGTTGACGTTGAACGGGGAACGCCTACCTACAGGAATCGCAACCGATTCCAAACTTGCTCAAACGCAAAATTAAATGAAGTAAAGGTAGCAGAAGCAAATCACAAAATTTTCATAATCTCAGACTTGTTTCACATCAATAGTTTTTATAGTAAGTTGTCTTTTCGTGTCTTCGTGTGAACTCGCGCTTACACGAGTTGCGGAATACCGCGCTCGTTTCTGTCTACGACAATGATTTGTAACACTTCTTTTGTTCGAATTATGTTTCCATTTGAATAAATACTAGAAAAATGGCGGCCGAGGGAGCCGTCCCGAGTTCATGTCGGTCGTTTCAAGTGACAGAATCGATTCGACCAAAAACAATTTTACGTAAATCGAGGTGAAGGAATTGGACGTAAAACTTTTGTTTTTTACGAATGAATCTTGATACCGTTTTCGTTGTTTTTCCACTAAATCCTAGTTGTCAGGATTGGTTTTGTGTGGGAACAAATAGGGTTGTTTTTATGTTAGTCAGGGAAAATGTAATCTAGGTTATCTGTCAAATTACCGCGCAAAATCAGGCGTCCATTTTCTTTTGTAGAAAAAAATGGCGACTGCGAGTAACCTACAACTTTATTAGAACTTAACCTATATTTATAAGGAGATAAGAATAAACAAAACACTAAATTTTTATCGAACACTCAGTGAAGTGCTCTCAGACACTGCAGGTACCATCCTGTGGCCCAAAAGTACCATCCAAAGCCCACAAATGCTCATTAATGAGTCTTGGTAAGGTTAAGGGGCGTTTGTGCCATAGTTGCTCGATTCAAGGGCCCTGGATCACTCAGGAATGCTCTTGGACCAAGCCTAATAAGGCCAGGAATGCTTAGTGGTATATTTTTGTTTTGATCCACCTTTTATCTTGGGAAAGGCAGGGGTCGCGAACGTGTAGGTACAAAATAAAGAAGGGTAAACAAAAATATTTTGAATGGAATCTTTGGGCAAATCAAATTACCATGTGTACAGGTTTTATTACGGGAATGTTTTTTCAGAATGTTTACAAGCGTTTTGAATATTTTAATATTTACTGATAGCCGTTAGAGATGTAAATGAAAATCTCTGATGTGCATAATGTCGACTTCAAAAAGTCTCTTTAACCAAACGTGACGAATGACAGATTTACGGCATTTCAAAGAGGTTTTCTTTTCAAATAAGACTAGAAGTTCCTGAGACACGATCAAGCAAACTCTTTAGCTTTATAATGTGAGACTTCCACCCATGTTTATGGTTGTAGAAAAACTTATCGGCTAAGGGAGCATAAGTTCCGAGCTGTCATTTGTATAATATTCATCATAGACATGGCAGTGAATAGCTGATGTATCACCACTCTAGAGCTATATTGTAAAATGGTCATCGTTTATATCCAAACCGCAGGAACCACGGTATAGCCTCGGAATTTGATCGGTGGCTGTGGCCCTGTAATTTACCCTTCATATCCTATGCAAACCATAGCTATCTTAACTAATATTATAAATGTAAAAGTTGTTACGTTTGTCAGTCACAATTTATTTTAGACTGAAACGTGCCTTAAACAATTTTTGATGTCTATCTAAATCTATTTAATTGCTGCAGGTAAGCATAATTTTGAGATTACAGTTTTGAAAAGAGTACCAATGGAGTTGTTAGTTGTTCTTCATAATGTCCAACTAATTTCATATGCGTGAAAGTTTAATAAGGAACTCAATTCAACTTTCAGTGTTATTTCAGTAGATCTTAAGATTTCAATATGGAGAAATTACATCTATTGTTTTTTTTTTTAATAAAAATGTCTTCAGCAACCAAGGTAAAACCGTCGGCCACAGCAATACCATAGTCAAAATTACACAATTTAGCAAAGGGATGGCGGCCAGGGTCGATTCCTCAGTCCGAGGTCAAAAGGGGTCTGCGGGGTTAATTCAAAAGGTCTTCAACATAACTACGAGTGGTTTCAGAATATCAATTTGACTACATAATCATATTATGTCGGAATTGTTTGGTGGGAGTTTGTAATTGATATTTCATGAGACAAGTTACAGTTCGTGGGTATTTTTTCAGGCAAACGGTTCGGATTGTAAAATGAAAGAAAGAAAGAAAGAAGAAAGAAAAATTATTTATTGACACAAGCCATACATATACATATAAATAAAAATAGAATAAAAGTAAGGTTGTGCCAAATAGGTCCAGTTCAGCATTATGCCAGACAGCTACTGTCTGACGCTGGTTTTCAACTGGACCTATGGGGAATTACGGGTGTCGATCGGTATAAAATGATTTATGATACGTACGTAGAACTGTTAATGTGTCAAAATATTAGAGTAATGTATGTTAAAAGCTTCGACTGCTGACTTCACTCAGGTTCGGGAAAGTAGCTTCCTTATGGGACGGAGGTAAAACTTGGGTTTTGATATAGCATAAATAAAAATAAAGTCAAGATAGACCTAGCCTAAAATCTTTGAGTTCCTATCCAAATTCAGATTTTTTATGATATACACTCATAAGTTTAGGTACGTTAGCTACACGTGGCTAAACTTCAAATTCTGCACACTGCAGTTGTTTGCAAAGTAAACAAGCGTCACAGAAAAATTTGAAAGAGTTCCTACGTAGATATTTCACAGAATTTTTCGCTAGACTGACGTGAGCTAACAGAAAGTAACAAAAAAGAAAAAAATCTAGGCTGTTCCAGGAAATAAAAAAAGGCCGTATACGTCAAGCCTTGTCGGCGACACTGCAAAATTTTCCCTCCATTTTTATTCAATTTTCTGGAAAACACGTCAGATTTGAAATTGGAACTCGTTCGGAATAAAAAAACAAAAGTTTTGAATGTAGAAAAGATGTGGATGCGTTCCAATTGTCTTTTGTTAATATTTATTCTGTTGCATGAAGGTTTGCATACATATTGATACTTTTATAAAAAAAGAAATACATTTCACTGCAGAAGAGTTGTTCAATATTTATTTATTAAATTGAATGTAGCAAGACATTTTTATATTTTCTTTTTACAAAACAATGACCTCGTGTACCTAGATTTTCCTATTTCTCTGTTTTTTACGGAAGTCAGTACATTAAACCCACATATTTATTTAGTATCAACTCTCGTATGGCTGTTTAGTATCACACACGGTTTAATCGATCTTTGTTTCTCGATTTAGAATATTTATTGTGGTTACTCGTCGGCCGTCCGGCTGGAAATATCCCAAGGGAGGAATTTATTTTCGGCGCTAACTTGCCAATTTTATAAAGTACTCGCTTTACGTAGAAGTATTGGAAAATAAATAAATAATTGTTTTTTCGGTTTTAGCAATGACAGAGATATACTAAGTATGTACTGGAATTACTTGGAATTACTTCACGCACCCGGGTAAAAGATAGCCATAAAATATACCCCAAGATGTCCTACGCCCTCGATAAATGGTCCAGTAGTTACTGGTTCCAGTAAGTAGTTCAATTGTGTTTGTTCCTCAATCACGTTTTAAATGTTGATAAGATTTTAATGAAAAACAATAATACGTATTAGTATAGCGTAGTAGTAATTTATAAACCCATATCAGAATAACACATACTAAAGCAATTTTTTATCAGAGTGTCCGTGGGACGAAGCCTATAATAATAAAGAACATAAAAATACACGCAACGACTTCGTTTGTAAAATTTATAAAAATATTCCACGCGCCACTTTGTAGAATGAAGTTTACGAACATAATGAACCAACAACGAGATATTTTCAATTTTATAAACTCCATAAAGGTAATTTGATTTGTCTATGTGTACCTGTACCTATATTACTTGTACCTTGTGTATGTATCTGTGCCTTCAATTTATTTTGATAATACAATTTTTCTTTATGCCTGGCCAGACATACCTAATTTGTAATTGTAATGTTGCTTGATAAAATTATGAACGGAAAACCTTGTTTGTATTTGATTTATTTTACTACCGTACCGGAATATTACATGAATTTCATATTATTCTATAATTTATTTAACTACTACTTCGTCATAATGAGGTTAGGTATTATCAAATCACCTGGCAGCTTCTGAATTGCTGTCACTAGGCCATGCACAGTGATCAGGCATTTGAACCAGACCAATGAAATAGTCTGTAATTCATTTTGTATAATTTTTTTCCCCTTTTAACTTTGTGGTTTTTTTACGTCATCAAAATCTTGGCATCCACTTTTTTGTTCTCTATTTTTTTCGTATTGTAAAAAATAAATCCTTTTTTTCTTGGTTTTTAGCACAAAAAAAGTTGTAGGCATTTTTTAAACTACCAAGCAGGTACCAGGAACACATATGTCAAAGGAGTCTTTCAGAACATTTGTGGTCATACGGTGTAATTATTACTGGGGAATGAGTTCCACAATTTCTTTTCGTCTTTCTAAGAAGTTGTAAACCAAAGTGCACAAAAGTGTGGCTTTTTGACTTTTATATTTATCTACTAGGCTACCATGACTTCATGCAAGTCTCTTGCCGTAACTCCCAACTTGTCCCCAGCTCGAAGTGTCACGAACAACTTACCTGCACTATAAACATGAGCTCCTGGTACATCAAAGTTAATTTAATTCCACCTGAACGCTCGTGTTTACAACACTGTTAATTACTTGAACATTGTTTTAAGACGTTCCACCGCCACCTTGCGAACGGCTTATGAACAATGATAGCTTTTAGTTTAGATTATGTGCTTTTTGATTGTTGAAGTTTGTACGTTCATCAAGGTGTTGATGTTAGTTAGCTATAGTAAAATAAGATGTGTGCAATTCATAGCTAATATGTTCGATGTTTCAACAAGTTTACTATTTATTCATCGATTGAAATATTGAATACTCAATGATTCCCGTACCCTGACAAAATATAGCCTATGTTATTCGGAGACAGATTAGCTTCCTAACATTGAAAGAATTTTTCCAATCGCTACCGCGGTTTTAGAGCCTTTCCGGTAACAAATAAACAACTAAAAAAAACTCTTTTATTATATGAGTCTAGATTGTTTTACTAACTTTGAATAACCACAAAGTATAATATCTAGACATAAATACAGCCCCCATCTCTTCACCACATTACTCGTTAATCTAATCCAGCTCATATGACGCTCACGTCTTATTAATCTAACGTCATTACCGTTATTAATTAAAAGGAGCCTTAACGATCCTCGAGCGTTGTATTTTTTCATATTTCCACGTGTAAACAGTCGATATTTTACCATAAATTCTAGAACGTGAATAAAATGTGTCCATGAAGGGTTGATCTCGAACTTCTAGGCGGAACTTCTTGGCTACATTAAAAAGTTTGACTACTGGTACTCAGATGTACGTACCTAAGTTGAGAACTTTGGGAATGAAATAGCAAAAGTATCGACTAGTATGGGTAAAAAATAAAATAGTGTACTTCTGTCATATGTATGTAAATTCATGAAATAATTTTTATTTTTGCTATGTGCACGAAAAATCTGCTGCAAAATAATTTTTCCTACTATTTCAGTTACATTCCTTTTTGAAGCTACCAAGCAGGTACCAGGAACACATAAGTCAAAGGAGTCTTTCAGAGCATTTGTGGTCATACAGTGTAACTATTACTGGGGAATGAGTTCCACAATTTCTTTTCGTCTTTCTAGGAAGTTGTACACCAAAGTGCACAAAAGTGTGGCTTTTTGACTGTCAAAATGGAAGAATGAAAGAAAAATATTACTGCGAATTTGCTTGAAGAAAAGCAGGTGAAAGGGTATCATAATATCGGAAAAATATGTTTTCTATCAGAGGTTTTTATATGATTTGCAGTATCATCATTCGCCTTGCGTTTTCCATAGAAAGTACCTACGAAGTTGCTTTTCAACCTAACGATAATTTATTCAATAGATTCGAATCCCTGTTGGATTTCTTGCAGCTACACCTACTCTATTTCGTGGTCAAATGTCGGAAATGCATTTTTAGTTATACATTTGTTTCAAGGAAGGTGACGTCGCAAAGCACAAACTATGTAGGTATATTTTCCTTCTAATAAGTTATCTTACGAGTTTCTTTAAGGCAACGATTTGAACCTATGTCTATCTGGTAATCTTTTCGTCTTACATATGTCGAGTCATATTCGACACAGACAACCCATCAATGAATCGGATGCGTCAAGCAGTTTTCCTTTAGTTAATGGACCCGGGCGGCCGCTACTTAGCGTCGATTCACTCTATTGATTCTCAAAGTAATTTCAATAACTTATTGTTGACTATAATAAAGCTTACCTAGCTTGGTAATGAAAGCACTTCAACAACAGAAGTATGCAATTTTTTACCGTCTATTCAGGTGAGAAACTCAATTTATTACGTTTTTATGTCGAGAAGAAAAACAAAGTTGTTTTCATGTTTGACGCTTTCTGTTGCCGACAATAGCTTTCTTTTATGAAAGTGTTCTTTACAAGTTTGTGCTAGATAATGTTGTGGACCATCGTTTTTAATATTACTAGTATTTTCTCTTTATGTAAACGTTTTAGAGAGTTTGAGAGATATTGTAAGCACCATCATTTCGCTAGTCATTCGACTCCATTTATATAAGCTGAAAATACTTAGTTAAAATTCCGAATAGAGGACACTGCTATAAGCATCAACAGAATACATAATTGGAATGCAAATCGATTGTCACTTTTTTTGGTGGGTGGAAATCATCAAATGACCCTCTCCCACCGTGGGTATAGCAGAAGTGAGTGTTAGACTTTTACTGGCTACTACCAACCCATGTACCTTTTGTAGAATGTTTTGAAACTAACTCGATGGTACTTGAAATTGAAGTTTCTAGGAGAATTGAGTACTGAATTCAGAAGCGTTGAAAATATCAATTCAAAATAAGACACACCTACACCACTAGCCTTTGCAAACACAGCCAACTAACAAAATCTATGTTAGAGTAGCAGTTATAAGTCTACTTATCCCAACACCTAAACAAAGGTGTGATAACAACAGATTACATGTCTATACAGTATCTATGTATTTTTGTACATATGTACGTATATAGGTTCGTCCTAAAATACATAATGTTGGCGTTGAAGCGTGGGCAAATAATCAATAATGTTATCGTAAGATAAGTTCGTTCGTGATATCCGCAGAATTAGCCAGTGATGGTATAAATGAGCTGATATGTATATTTAACTAGTGTGTTTTTGCCTATGTCCTGTGAAAACTTCTTCGTATATCGGGATAAATATATAAGCCTTTAGCCTGTCTAGCCAGACGAGATATCATCATCAACTGTCTAGGTTTTATTCAACTATGTTGGGGTCGGCTTCCATTCTAACCGGATGCACTTGTGTTTTACAAGGAGTGACTGCCTATCTGACCTCCTCAACCCAGTTAGCCGGGCAAATCGATAGCCATTGGTAAGACTGGTTGTCAGACTTTCTGGCTATCTAACACTGGTATATTTTTTCAAAGTGGGCTGATTACTACAACGCTTTTACACTGTTTTTTCGTGCGCAGCAAATCCAAATTATTCGCTTGACAATTTCCTAGCAACATTATGTATTCCTGGCGACATAATCTGTCATGCGGATTTAGAGCCTGAGATTCTAGCAAAGCAAATAAAATCTTTAGCTTTATAATGTTAGTTTGGATGAGATTTACTAGATACTAGCGTTTTCTCGCCGGTTTACTTTACATAGACACAATGTGACTACTGCGGAGCTGGGAATTGTATGTTTTTTTTTTGCGTTTAGTTAAGTATTGAAGTACTGATTTCTAAAATTAAATATTAATTTCTTAAAAGGTTTGGAAAACGGGTTTAATCGAAGTGTACTAATATATTTTTTTACGTACTATAGGTACCCATATGTATATAGTTTAGAAATGAAAGAGTTTTTAAAATCAAACCTGTTGCTTAGAGACCTAAACAAACAGACTTAGGTACATATTTTTATTTTAATATTAGTCTTGATAAGGTTTACACAGATTTAAAACTTTAATTTCGGCGTATTAACTTTAGGGCTTCATAAATAACTTATTAGCAAATATTTACGTGGTTTTCGTTTGAGTTATAAAGTTCTTGTGTAAACTAGTATTGATCAATAAAGTCTGAGTAACGTAGACATTTTTGTGGTTAGACTTCATTAGACTTTATATAATACTTATGTATGGGAATAGAAATAACATATGAGACTCTCTAGAGATGAACACGAACTTTGGTTGCATTAAAAACTTTTTTCCAGTGATTTTCATTGCTTTGTAAAAAAGAGAATATAGTTTTTTAAAGAAATTGATTGCAGAGAATGTAATGGTGAGATTCTATTAAAATGGTGAAAGCACATTTGATCAATAACAAAAACTGTTCGCTGAGTGAGAGCTTAAAGAATGTCCTCTATGTTACATACATATGTATACAAACATTACTTTTAACATAAAACACTTTCACATTGTTATTTTTTAATTTAGGTACTGTATTGTACCTATTTTTTTATTTTCTCCCTTTAATCTGATGGTTAACTGGTACAGAATGCCTTGTGGCTTTAGGTCTGCCAATTTTTTTTTGTAGGTACATGAGTATTAATACATAAATAAATAAAGCAAAGGCTGCAAACATCAAAGTCAATTTTATTTCACACAAGTATCTAATTACTATTAAATTCTAAAGGCTTTTATTCTGTTAAAAAGACTAATAAAATAAAAACACCGCGACAACCAATCGCTTAGAACCATTAGCGTGATTAATTAACTTACCGCATTTTATCTTGTTTCTTACTTTTCTATAGAAATTAGATAAAATAGAAAGATAGTGCTTTTTAAAGAGATGTCACTTAGTTTTAATTAGTCTTTTAATTATGGAGTCTAGGTGGTGGTAAAAGCAACAGTTAAAAGTCCCAGATTTTGTGACCAGGCTCAACAAAGTCCGTTTATTTTTGATTAATATCAATATATTGGAATATTGTGTGAATACTTTTTAACCGATTTCCCAAAAAGGGAAAAGGTTCTCCATTTGGATGCTTGTATTGGTTTGGTCAGTAGAACTCGAGCCTTTTTTCTTAGGACTTTAGAATTATTACCTCATTTCATTACTAAATAAATATAATTTCACAGATGGGGACAGAATGAGCAGTCGATCGGCTGGTTTAAAAACTCTCTTAAAAAAGGTGTTTGTAAAATTAAATTATTATTTTCTTAAATTAATTTACAACCTTATTTAGGGATGTATTTACTATACTTAATATGTCGTATCCACTTAGTCCATACACATAGCTATGGAGGAAAAACCCGAACGCCAACATACCTTTAGAGACGCAACACAAAAATATTCTCGACAAGCATAATTGATTAAAATTCGACCTTTTCCCGTTTCCCGTAACATGAGTGAATGGACAATATTGGATATATCTATATGTACCTACATATATAACGTACCTACACATGTCAGGACATTATATTTATTTCTTAGAAGCGGATGTAATAACGTATCCAATCTCCATTACATAATGAGCGGAGCAACCATATTTTTATTAGTAGATTTCATTACAGAAACTACTAATAAAGGAGGGTAACAAAACTACCAAGAGAGGTTTCTTACAGAGGTTTATTGAACTATGGTAGGTTGTAACGGCTCATTGAACATCTTTGACAGTCGTTTGCCAGTCTTAGGGGTTAGGAGGCTTAGGAGGTCAGATAGGCAGTCACTCCTTGTAAAGCACTGGTACTCAGCTGCGTCCGGTAAGACTGGATGCCGATCCCAAAATAGTTGGGAAAAGACTCAGGAGATTAGGGTCGGTTGTAACAGCATGTATATGTGAATAATAATTATGGTGTCGAAAGAAATAAGATTTCAAACGATTTTCTTAAAAGTAGCTCATAAATCACAATTAGGCACAAATGTTTCTCAGGATACAGTTGAATCTACGAAACAGAATCCCTGATGTAACCTATCTCTCAGTAACTAGTTAAGTACCCTGCAAGTACATAATTTATGTATAGATGCAAGCAGTTTCTATTCACAGCGCCTACATCGCAGGCTGCATGCATTTTTTAGGCCCGATTAATCGATATCTTACACCTGTCCACTTTTAATTGTGAGATTCAGTTTTCAAGACTTTTAGGTTTATAAATTAATCGTTCTCACTGATCAGCTAGTAAACTCTTTTTGGCATTGTTGGTATTTTTTATCTATTTCTTTTTCTCATAGACATAAACATAAACATTAATTACCTACCTAAGCGCTCTATCCCCGTTCCATACTACAAGCTATTTTCGTATTTATTTACTGTTAGTACTCTATCCTAAGGGAATCATGGCAACGATCAAGGTACTAGGCACACAGAACTTACAAGTAGTAGGTAGCTATTGGTAAAGTTGCTGTTTACTCACAGGATAGTCCTGTGTCCCACGGGTCCCATATAGGCAACTATTAGTGGTCGTATAAATATTATGCTTTTAGTTATTTTAATTGGTCTTTAATTCATTTGGGAATCTATCTTCTGGAATACTGGTTGGTTGTTCCTCTTTCCATACTACCAGCTATTTTCGTATATATTTACGGCTAGTACTATATCCCCCGGGAGCCCTGGTAACGATCAAGCAAGCAAGCCAGTACTAGGCACACAGAAGCTACAAGGAGTATTGGTAAAGTTGCTGTTTACTCACAGGGTAGCATTGCGTCCCTCGGGTCCCATATAAGGGATTATAGTTCATTTGTTTTTTATAGGAATTGAAAGAAGTTGTATGTTGTGGAGAATTTTTTACCTTAGGTTTCTAAGCACATAATGGTTTTTAAATGAATTGTAATCTTTTTTCTGGAACGCTGGTGGTTCATCTTCCTATACTTTGCATTAATTTTTGTATTTATTTTCGGCTATCCTTCGTGAGCCCAAGGTACTAGGCAAACAGAAGCTACAAGGAGTATTCGTAAAGTTGCTGTTTACTCACAGGATAGTCCTGTGGCGTCCCTCGGGTCCCATATAAGCGATTATAGTGGTCGTACAAATACAGTGCTGGGGAGATTAGGGTGGAGGTGCGTGCGTATTCGATGCTCTTGCTCATTTGTTTTTAATATTGATTGAAAAGTGTTTTGATGCTGCGGAGAATGGTATACCGTCCAACTCAATTGGCTTACTAGCGGTTCCCTAGGTTCCACCCGTCCCAAGTGGAATCCTTTCTGCATCCGGATAAAAAATACCGACTCTATCTCTCAGGCTCTAGACTAGAGCTATCTATTTACCAAACTAAAAATTGTAAACCAATTTAAAAATTGGTTCTGTAGATTTGGCGTGGAAGCCAAACAGATTTCATCTTAATTTTACAAAGAAACCCAGATTAACTACATAGTTTGTTTTTATATCTTCTAATTTTCTTCCCAGCTATCTTCAAATATTCAGAATCACACATTCCCTATCTTGTAATCCCTCGAATCCCAAACCAAGTTTCCCTGGCTTCAATAAATCTATATTGTGAATGGGACTCTGTCAACGGAAGGCCAATAAGCCTAATAAAGTTGCCGACTCAATCAGGATCGTTATGTCAAACTTTGACAGATGACAGCGTGGGAATTCGCGCGGGAAACGAGAAACGAACGTTTATTTACGGAATAAATCGTTTTGTAGGTAAAATGATTTGTCTTTTTAATTAGAAAATCGTGTATGAATAAACGTTATTGAGTAATTTTGTTATAATAAATGTTGTCTTATTAAATATTTGAATAAAAATACCCTTTTTATTTTATATCAAATTTATATGTTTAAACATACTTTGAAAAATACTTCAAAAGCTTTTAAAACTTTAAAGGTCGCATTCCTTTTAAAAACAATTCAATTTTATTTTAAAATGCTTTTGTTTTTCTTTTTTTTTTAACAATAGACCGCAGTCTGATATTTTTTTTTTATGGCTAAAGAAGGCCATTATCCTTATTTGTAATATTTGATGTTATGAATTCAGTTTTGGTAATATTAATATGGTATTAAGTTCAAAATAGATCGTTCAATTGGCAGATTATGCTATTCAATTCCAATTCTAGTCAAATATCATTTTGAAATTCACCCTATTATTTACAATGAATTTCGAAGCATATACGTAGATTCGTATAGGTACATTTGTGTGTCCTGAAATATTTTCTCGCTGTCCTACGACAATATGCGTGCCAAACAAAATATTCCAAACACGTTTATGAATATTATTCTATCGTCCTATCGAAGCTTAGATTTTAAGGAAAGTAAGATCTCGACTAAAGGGTGCGGATAAGCCAAGAGTGAAAATTAATGTCAGCCATCTTGGATAGCCGTAGGCGTTATTAAGCTTAGAATACATTAGCTGGCCTCGCCTAAGAGTAATTTTAGCCTGAGCGCACACTGCAGAGTATTTAGTCTGCCCTTGGTGGGATTTTTTTTCGATGATCGTGAATTAATACTAGTGTATAATAAATAATTAATCGTTGTTACGTGTGTAAGTACTTCCATTCGTGGTTCGGAGAGCACGTAAATGTCGGTCCTGCGCCTGATCTCTCTCCGGTCGTGTCGGATGGCCGTCCATCGGGCTATGAGAGTGAAGGAATAATGAGTGCACTTGTGTCTGCGCAAATGCTTGTGCACTATAATATGTATGTCCTGCACAGTTGGCTAATCTCCTTACATGAGAACAGCCGCCGTAGCTGATAATCGGCTAGGAGGGCATTCATCTTCATATTGATTTCTGTGCCCAAATCAACTATCGGCCGACTAAATCTTTGTAGTGTGCGAGTGCTCTTAAAGTAATTTTAGACAGCCTTTTATGAAGGAAAATATGTCATTCTATTGTTGAAAGAAAGCTTTTATTTTCTAGGTGTATTGAGCACGGTTTTGGATAGAAACAATTAAGGTTTGTGGCATAGTAACAGCTATGTAAATTTGTGTTTTCTTTACATTTTGTAATGATGCTTTGATTGGTATAGTACCTTCTGTAGTAGTAGTGCTAATGTTATTGTTTTGTTAAGTAAGTACGTGCTGTCACAGAGTTGGGACCTTCTATTATCTCACTGGCTTTAGGGGGGGTTCAGGACGGGTTCTGGTCAGAGATTTTCTATCATCCCTCATTTTCTCGAGGCTGTTATTTTTCACTCTTGCTTTAAACATAGGCTTTCATCAATGAGTCAATAAAATAAAGAGGATATTATTTTTGAATTCGTTTTCTTGAACCTTGTAACGGTTCCGAAACTGTTTCACCATTTTACTGCTCCGGTTACGGGAACTATCATATAAGGCGTGAAACTGTAGCAAACAGGTAGTACCTAAATAAAATAACTAGCACAAAACGCTACTGGAAAACGATCTGAACAAATCCGTCATAAACCCGCAACAAAACGTCCCCATCAGTTGTCACGTCAAACTCGAGTTAAGGGTAGCGTCATAAAAACTTTACACTCTAATGCATTTAATGAGATACAAGAGGAAGGGGGCGGGGAGTGGGGTAGGGTTTGACCGTGGAGAACAACATGACTAGCGGAGGTGCTATAACGGAAAACCGTCTAAGAAAGAAGCGCGCCAAAATGTAGGTGAGCAGGGGACGAGGGACGTTGGACCCGACCATTTTTTGTAATACCAAAAATCTTTGACAAATGTATAAAGAACCCGAGTTTTGTTAGTTCCCTCGTAACTGATTAGTTATTTATGAGAGGTAGCTTCACAACTGACAGAACATTACATTAAATCATCATACAAAACATTACGCAAATTATGAAGTACACAAATATAACAATTTTGTCGAAAGAGTGGCGGATAACAGGCATTATGCACTATTGTTTTGGTATAAATAACCACCGGAAGAATTTGACCTAGAAGAAGGCGCCTGACCTACCTGTAAGGCATCTCTGCTCATCTTTCCTGACTCCATGGGTGTGACGTACCAGGAAGAGAATATCGGCCTTCAATGGAATCGTTTAAGATTGACATTTTGTAGATAGAAAGGATGACGGTAATAATAAGGTTTTGTGAAGAAATGCTTTATGAATTGTTTTACCTATAGGGAGGAAAATACATATACATATATAAGAACAATTGGAATATGTTTAAAGAGAAATGTGGAGATGAATTGAGAATCTACTCATTATAGTGCAGCCTGTGTAAAAATATATGGATGTTCTTAACTGACGCCAAAAACTACAAAAAAAATAAAACCAAGAAGTGAAACCGTTGGCGGGATCTAATCTCCATATATGTATAGTTGGTAAAAGGAAAAATTAGCCACCCAGTACTAGATTAGGTACTTTACTCTACATTAGGTACTTTCAGTATTCACAACTGCTTATTTTTATTACTTCTGCTAGCAGAATAAAGACTAACAAACAATACAGCTATTTACTAAACCAACAGCAATTAAAAAAACATTCAAAAAACACCTGTTAAACAATGAAGTTACTTCAACTAACTTTTACATTAATTTCGCAGCGTTTAAGGAAAATAATGCTTTTGTCTTAAGGTTAGAGTACATGATACTATTTTAATTGGCGATAGAAAATTTCTTTTTGTTTGATGGCCAGCACTATGAATTTTTATGTATTTTTTTAGTAAAAATTCTCTTTTCATCCGAATAAAATGTAAAATAAAATAGTTTTAATTTGTATTGCAAATATTTTTATAATTTTGTTGTACCCAAAAAAAAATTGTAGAATGATAACAAAAAAATTTAGAATGTTGTGGTTCTCGCAACATGTTTTACTCTTCTATTCCTCTTTCTTAGCATAAACTCAAAAGAGGTATGAGAACGAAATGATTTTCCAACTCAAAAACCTAAAAAACAAATGCCGAGCAGTCACAAAATCGCTCGCTCGTAAAGCTAAAAGTATCGTGCCTTTACTCAGAAAGAGAAATAAAATCGTGCAAAAGTAAGCATTTCTTGTTTTGCTTGTCGAGTCGAGATTTCCGCGCGAATGTCTGTGTTTTTCATTTTCTGTAAGCTTGGTTAATGAAAGGCTACAAAGTTGGTGCTAATTTTATGTGAGAGAAGCTACAAAAATATGTATTTTTGGCTTTCATGCAGTGTGGGCTGTTTGAGTTGAGTTTATGAATATGTTATGCCGAGTATTTTTCCCGACACTGGTCAGACATCAAGCAAATATACTGATAAAACAAAGACCAGCGGTTTCAGTCACGTTGGGAATTATTCCGCGTAGCCAGATAAAAAGAAGTCTATAAAGTTCAGAAATTCAAATTGGACCATTAGTTCCTGAGGTTAGTGTGTTCAAGCAAACAAATAAACTTATTAGCTGTATAATATTAGTGCCTAAATATTTATTTTATACTATGAATTATAGTTTCTATTTTATCTGAACCACCACCATGTTTCAAAATCACAGCAAGACCTAAATTATCTCCAATAACGGCGATTCGATAGGTAATTTTTTACCCCCGAGCTCTAATATCTCAATTTATATCGCCAAAAAAGTTTTCTTATGTTTTATCCTCACTTTGATGATCTCATCTATTGGTTCATCTGTTTTAACATCAAAACCTTATAGCAGGACTCAGCCCAATATACGGAAAGGTCACTTAAGTTGTAACTGTTACTGTTACAGCCTTTTTATCGTCCCACTACTGGGCACAGGCCTCCTCTCACACGGAGAAGGATAGAGCGTTAATCACCACGCTTGCTCAATGCGGGTTGGTTACTTAAGTAAAAAATATAAACATCTGAATTTTATTGAGAATATCTTTTTATGTAGTTGAATGTATGTATTTACCATAGAAACCTTGTAAAATGCAGCTACTAATCTTGCATGATCGAACGCATACGCCCAATAAACAGAATAAATAATAACCCGTCTTAATAATTAATTTCCCTCCATTATACATCTACCTATGAAATTCGTGTATTTTCAGCCATTGAACCAAACAGTTAACCTTGCTATCATATACCAAAACAATGCTATTGTTAGCTCAGCTTCGACCGCATTCAAATCATTCATTCATTCGTTCACTAGTTCAAGGGTTCAGTACTGAACTTGTGATAGTTCAAGCTCGTTCAACCGCTTGGAGATTGTTGACAAAGCCAATGGTGAAATTCATTGTTGTTTCTGGCTTTTGACGTTGTAGACCAAGAGCCAGCGAACGCCAGGTTATTTTATAAAGGCTGAAACTTTGTGTGTGTGAAGTTTGACTGACAGTGGCTGTGGAAAATATTAAAAAAATACTTAACCTAACTCAATATTATTTTTTTGACAGTCGTATCCTCCTTTATATTAAAGATTACATATATCAATACAAACTTCTTTTCTATGACAGCAATATTTATCTCATACGGGAAGAAAAGATATGATCATATGAGCTAAACATACTTTGATGTTCTATGTCTTGTTTCCTGTACAAAATAGACGATTGCTGTCATATAAAAAGTGGTCCATATTGATATAATATTTAACATAAGATAGGATACGACTGTCAAAAAAAATAGGTATTGAGTTAGGTAAAGTATATGTATTTATACATTTCTAAAAAAACGATTACAAAACCAACGGCTTTACGTATTCCGCGACGCCGAGATTTTCTCCAAATACCCACAATATGACGCCTAATAAATCTTAGTTCAGTACATTGGTATCCAAATGTTGCCAGCCTCGTATGGGACATAAATAACTGCTGACACAAATAGCCGCGAAATGCGTCGATGTCAATCAATCACTAGATTTGTGCTGTTTTACTCGACGTTTCTTGCAATGTTAGGGCTTTGGTACCTATAATGCGTAAGTAGAAACATAGCAGTATGTACCTACCTTCTGTAAACCTATTACTTAATATTATAAGGCTGAACCGTTTGTTTGTTTCCTTGAACGCATTGGAGTCTACAAAATTACTGAATACACTTTAAAAAAAAATGTAATGTTAGTCTATTTATCGAGGAAGATTAAGCCTTTATCCGAGTGTGGTAAGTAGTTTTCTTAGAGCGCACCTGAAATTGCGTATAAAAGCCTGTAATAAAATAAATAAGAACAACATCATTTGTGCTTGGTTGGGCTTCCAGTCTAACCAGATTCCTTCGAGTACCAAACAGTAAAAACAACATGTCCAACAAAACAGACAAAAACATCCAACATTAATTTATAAACATATATCTAATACACTTAAATCTTACCCTATGTTCTTTTCACGTACATTACACCTATCTATCTCCCCAGTTGATTTATACCAGGTCTCTTGACAAAGTATCCGAACTTTTCCATCGACAGCTCACGGGCTATTTCGTAAGGCTCAAGGCGTTTAAATGGTTATTTAGTACTGCACAAGATTAGAAAACATTCGTCTGACATTTTAAGTATTTAGGTCAGACTTATGAAATCAGGTGACATTTTACTGAAAGAGTAATTTTTATTGAAATTGTAGTCGAGACGTGAAAATTCCAAGTTTTTAGGAGTTTTGATGTTGATGTCAGATAAGTCGCGGAAAGTAAGCTTTATAATTTAGATATTGTTTCAGACTTAGATAAGTTTCTGATTTTTCGTCTCAGAAATCTTTAAGTTACAACGATTTTTGCTGTGGAAGCTTTCTTTTTATTTTTAAGTTAACATTGTGGACGAGGTATTTAAACAGGAACTTCACTGCTCATCATCAAATGAGTCATAGATATAAGTATCGGTAGAGAGGTTAACAATCAATTAAACGGCAGTGGAATCCTTTACCTATAAAATGAATTGACTCTTACTGACTACCTATTAGTGTTCCTTAGTAGTTTATTCTGATTAAGGTCCACGGTACCAATTTGAGCTACCCCACTGTAAGTACTACAATATCCTAGTATATAAATACAAATCTTCCGTCAACATAGGCAGCCGGATATTCGTTCAGAACAATAAACAACTGAAATCAAAATGTCCAAAGGTACCAACTTGTATTATTTGAGTAGGATAATATTCAGCCCTCTAGGGCCGACTCTATTTATATCCTAACCTTTAGTGAACGAATCACGTCCAAATTGTCACAATGATATTGCTTTAATTTATTAGTTTGTATTTTTCTATAAGTAATTTTATCCGCGTCTCATGGGAACTACCTAAGTTCCGGACACGGATAGAATATGCATCCCTAGGTAAAAACTCAATAAGTTTTTTTTAAGTTTTAACAAACAAACCAAGTAACGACTTTATACATCTTTTGACAAATTACTTATTTAACCTTTCCCGGCCTTTTAATGTGAGAAAATACTTGAGCTCCACCAGTTAAGGAAAACGTGAAGAAATCTGTGGATTGTAAGAAAGTCTGTTATTCTTAGCAGTCTTCGTAAATCCGTGGTGAGCAATCATGGAGGTTATTTGTGTCTTCTTTCCTTAAGTGAAATTATACTTTCTGTGAGCAGTGACACTATTAATGGGTAATCGTGTACTTGTTGACTGAATATATAGCAGTAAGTGAATCAGCTAAAAATGTATTTGAGCGGCAGTTCCTCCCGGTATTATTGCTATTTACCTGTGAAAAACTCTTCTTTGTTCTACGGCAGATCGTCTAATAGCAGTGGTCGTCCGAAAATCATCAATTTATAGCTGTATTTTTTAATTTATCACAAACGTAATATGTACAGTATATACAGACAGACGCGGCGTAGGCCTTTAGAAAGTTTTGTAATACCTACATATCTATTGCCTATGATGTAATCTCACCGTGACATGTTTTAAATGAGACATAGAAATTGCATAACATACAACATACATAATATACATAGCATGTAATATCAGCATTCATATCTGTCTGATTGATAGTCCTTATCTAGAAAAATTGCGAAAATGCTTTTATTAACCTATGAGTTCATTTAAGCCATTTTTCGTCTAAATCAAGAAATCTTTTTACGGTAAGGATTTTTATTGACCTTTAAATTCAGTAGGGGGAGGTTTACTTATGAATGCATTTAAGTTTGGTTTACCAACTACTAATATCCTACTACTAATATCCTACTACTGATACTATACCCTACTAATATTATAAATGTGAAAGTTTGTGAGAATGTATGGATGTATCTATGTTTGTTATTTTTTCACGCAAAAATAGTTGGACCGATTTGCTTGAAATTTGGTATGTAGATAGGTTATACCCTGGATTAACATATGGGCTACTTTTTATCATAACACACTACGCGAAGCCACTGGTGGAAGCTAGTTAAGAAATAAAAAACTTAACAGCAACAGAAACGAACTTCGAAATGGAGATCAGACTTTAGATTAAATAGCTCCCAGCACCAATACAATTTGCTACCTCGTAAAAGCGAGTTTTAAAAATAAAACTTTCTATACCATCCCTACCTCTGACTGTTGAATCAACCGCCATGGCTTTTAAAGTCAAGTGCATGGTACATATTGCTAAATCAATCCCTTTTACCTGAGAGAGACCAATAAAATACATAAAGCATACTTAAGATTTTAAAACAATACTGCCATTTCTATTTATTGGACTCGATCGAAGTAGATTCTCTTTTGTTTTTATTATTGAAAATCCTGTGTTTGTTCTCGTAAATAATTTGTGATCGTGGAAATATGAAGTAGGTATATAGGACATTTTCAGGCGTGTTTTGTTTTATCTGGTGTTTAATTTTTTTTTGTCATTTGCTTAATGGTCTTTTACGTAGCTTGCTTTTGTTCTGATGGTTTATGAATAAGTACAGTTTGCTATGTTTTGTCTATGAAACGAAAAATATAATAAAAAGTTTATTTGTTTGTGTGTTTGACAAAAAAACATTTTATTGTCAGATAGCCCATTCATTTTGTCGGAGAAAGGCTCCTTTTTATCCGTGTATGTTTTAGCAGGCGGAAGCTAGTTATTGATATAACAACAGTTTTCACTTCGAACACAGTCACAAGATAACAGCCAAATTCGGATGTCGAACAACCGAACCATGTCTAATACAAGAACAAGTCAAATATTGATAATACGAGTGCCTACGCTTCAGTATGGCTTAATTTACACCGACGTGGAATAAAATTCGGAACTGAATGCGCGAGTATTCCAGCAAATTTTTCTTCTTAATTTGTACACTAAACAATTGACACAGATATAAGGAGCTAAACTAACATCGTCTCGTCCGGTTCTGACTGGGCCCTGGCGACTGACTGGTGACGATGTAACTACCATATAATCCCAAGTGAGATACTAAGTGATTGCTCGGAGATGGGTAGCATCTCCGGAGCTGAAATCCCACTGCACTGCCTTTTTTTTTGAACGACGCCAAAAATCATCAAATGACCCCTCCCGTTGAGGGACTGTCATACTGTTACTGACTAAAATCCGTCGTGTTCCGTCGTAGGCCTTTTATGTACCAGGGCTGCAGTAACTCGCGCAAACAATCCCACATCCCCCACTGCACTCCTTGAAATGCATGCCTAGCTAGTTGAATATGGACCAATCCCCCCAGTTTGAAGGATTCAACAGTCCAGCAATGGACGACCTACGGCTGTGTCGATGCTAATTGACTTAGACTTTTATGCTAGACATTATGCTATGTTGTAACAGTGTCTTCCATTCCATTACGCGACGGTGTAAATGGAGCCCACAAGGGTGTTTCCAGGTTCCTTACAGTTCAAGGTCGTGACGTCACTCCATGGTACGTTTCCTGTGACGCTGTCTTGTCATTAATGATGGTATATTACTTGTTTTGTACCGCTCAGGAATTATAGATGAAGTTTAACTGTAGAATTTGCTTTTGAGTGTGTCAAGCATTGAGCAATTTTTCTTTTTGTCGTTGCTGATTTACTTTTGAAAGATAAAACTTAACCCCATATAATTTCGTCAATTATTAGTGAACTGTATGTTAAGATACATAGTCTGTAAATAATTGCTAGTTTTTAGTCTGATAAGATATAATGTAGGTACCGTCGAGTAAAGAAGTTTTGAGAAATTCAATGTAGGCAACGAAACAGATCAAATTGTCAGAAAAGCTGTTTTGTATTGACAATATTATGCTTCTTAGTGCAGTAAGCTGCAATAAGTCACAATAAATGAAACACTAGAAGCATCGTTTTCTTCGTTATACTGGTAATATTGTCATTCATTTGTAATGAAGCCGTTGATTTAGCAGTATCGGGACTTATTGACTTTGCTTTATGAAAACTTTTTCTTTTTTATTTGAGATAAGTATTCTTCTGTTGCATAGTGCTATATAAATAAGTAGCTACTTGATATAAGTTTTAAACGACTTAAAAAAGCAGTAAGAAAAGCCGTATGTATGTAGGTGACCCATGTTCGAGTGCGATTTATTTCATGTATGGGCTAAACCGTTTTCAGCATAGTATTTGTCAGACGTTGGCGAATGTTTTAGGTATATTGTTGAAGTTAGTTTTTTTTTGGAAACGCTTTTTTTATGTTAAGATACTGTTAGGTTATATAAGATGCCGAATTTTGACGATGGTAACTAACGCTCATTCTATCTCCGTATCTGAAAATGCCTTACTCTGCATTGGGACAATATTAAGGCTGATGATTAATTTATTCTGAATAAGGACTTATAGAGATACCAATCACTTCGCTTTTCAATAGATACTATATTTCGGTCCGTGAACTGTTTTTGTATGAACAATAGACTGAAAATTAAAACTTTTTCATGCATACCGAGCGCAGCATTGAATACGCATATTGCATTGAAAATAAGCCTGATATAGAGAATATAAAATGAATGAAAAGGTTTATTAATAATCAATATTAATCTATAATAGGGAAATATTAAAACTAGGTATCAAAATATTCATCCGCATCGCTGTCAGCTGGGATCGTGCCCAAAGGGCTGGCCTATACTTCGGTCAAAGGATATGCATTGCCATCCAGCGTGGCAATGCAGCCAGCCTTTTGGGCACGATCCCAGCTGACAGCGATGCGGATGAATATTTTGATACCTAGTTTTAATATTTCCCTATTATAGATTAATATTGATTATTATGAATAAATAATTATAAGTTTTATTAATATGCGAAACATTTTTTATTGTTTAAAGTCAAACAGACCTAGGCCTAGCTATTTTAGGATTGCCTATCCAAATAGGTAAGGAGGGATCTCTACTACTAAGATATTTAGATTGATAGAGTAATAGATATCCATCTGTAACTAGGATGTATCGATATGCATAACCTACCTACGATAGTTAGACAGTTGATGTATTTATTTTCTTATAATGAAAATGTCCAATTAATAACGTTTTTTTCTGTTTCTGTGTGAGCAACGTTCAAAATTATATCATCAAAAATATATACGTGAAAATACTTTTCCAAAAATTCTATTACAGTAGGTAGATAAATTGCACTATCAACAAATCCGTTTATAAATAACATCAAGATTTCCATCATAACATTCAATATTCACCCTCAAGATACACACACACATACAGAACCCCATCAAACTTTGCGTAACAAAATTTACTATTTCGATACGAAAATCTCTCACCCTCATTCGTAAACGGATCATGAAAATTGTAACATAACATGCGTGCCATCATATTTTTTTGCTTCAATAGTTTTGTAGAGCCACAGTCATAGTACGATATAAGTTCTTGGTCATTATTGTCCTACGTAAAATATATAAATTCATTCAGTCTCATCCTCATCCTCCGAGCCTTTTCCCAACTATGTTGGGGTCGGCTTCCAGTCTAACCGGATTCAGCTAAGTACCAGTGCTTTACAAGAAGCGACTGTCTATCTGACCTCCTCAACCCGGTTACCCGGGCAACCCAATACCCTTTGGTTAGACTGGTGTCAGACTTTCTGGCTTCTGACTACCCGTTACGACTGCCAAGGATGTTCAATGACAGCCGGGACCAGTCTATTAGCAGATGTTGGTGTGACAAACTAATGGCAAACAGTTTTGATCACATCATCTACGTAGCCTTTTTCAACTTAGTTGTCCTGGCCACATGGTACTGAGACTGGTTGTCAGACTTTCTGGCTTCTGAGTAAACGTACCAAGTACCAATGTCGCTCAAATGACAGCCGAGACCCATCAATGAGGGTTTTTGAAATTTTTTCTGCCACCGGGTGGCGCCACGTATGCGTCTGGTCCAAACAGCTGTCAAATAGTATGGAATTGTAGGTGCCGAACTTATTGTTTATTGAAATTCTGTTATATTGGAAGTGTTATTGATTTTATTATGGACTACGGTCAGAATAAGGTTTCCGAACTAAAAATTGAGCTAAGAGAGAGGGTGCAAAAGTCACTGGTACTAAGGAAAAGCTTGTTGAAAAATTTTTTAACACAATATGATTTAGTTTTTTTTATTTACTCAACCGCAATAGTAAAAAAAGAATTATTATTAAAAAAACAAAATACCCGACTGCACACTAAAAAAAGAGTAAAACAAGCCCCACAATAATATTTAATTTATAAATATTGATGGAAAGCATCGCAGGCGGGGACCAACAGAGGCTTATTTATAGTCATTTCGGTTGTGCACCATTTAGCAGAATTTTCGTTGGTGGCGGTCAAGGTGGTCCCCGCCTGCGATGCTTTCCATCAATATTTATAAAATAAATATAATTGTGGGGCTTGTTTTACTCTTTTTTTAGTGTGCAGTCGGGTATTTTGTTTTTTTAATAATAATTCTTTTATTTATAACTTTTTAGCTGTTTTTATTTAACGAAAATGTTGTAGATGTAGAAGACTATGTATATGTAAGTACCATTTTAAATTATTTCGACGACATTTGGCTTTAGATTACGAGTGATGTTACTCCGCAACATAAATTTACCGCCAATCTGGACTGTTGGTAGTGAAGAAGAAAAAGAATTAGGTGAGTCATTACTGCTGAAGACCGTCAACGACGTGTGCCCTTATGCGTGTGCCCGCATTCGGGCTGTATACTCGAGCATATCCCCCTCCGCACCGCGCCGCGCGCCGCATGCCAGGCCACGCCCTATCTTTTTGCTTGCTAACGCATGAGTTGCTTTGCGTTGACGCAGAATTAACATGTTCCCGTGGGAATTTTGAGAAAAAACGTATCCTATATTAATTATTACTCCCGTGATTGAAATGAATCTAATGATACCGCATACATATTTTTTTAAAGGGAAATTTAGAAAAAATATCCCGTGGGACTTTTAGGATAAAATGTATCCTATGACACTCCCGTAATCAAGACAAATCTAACGATACCTCATACATCAAAATCCATCAAGCCGTTTAGGCTACAGGAGGTCACAAAGGAACAGACATACATACATACTTACATACACTCGAAAACCATTACCCTCCTTTTTTGGCAGTCGGGTAACAATAATGCAGTGCTTTAATTAAACACTAAAATCGTTCACTATTCATAGTAAAGATAAGCACTTTGACAGTTATCTGGACCTGACGACTCGGTGCTGCCACCTCGTGGACGCCATTTTACAAAACCCTCATTTATCCAAAACGCGAAGAGCGCATAACATACTCCTAAATCGATCACTCTCATTAAAGGTACATAGGTAGTATGTATTATTATATGTATTATGTAGTATGTATTAGTATTATTACTACAGCTAAGACGCATTCTCTCAAGTACTTACCTCCATTGACAAAACCTGACGTCACACGCAAAGAAAGGCCACGATTACTTCAATGTGGGCGCCTCTCTATTGAGAAGTAACGACGCGAAGCTAAGGACAAATTACAAGACGCCTTCAGCTCCCGGCTTCAGTTTACAGCGGACAGACAAACTGCTCGTTTGTCTACACTGTGACGAAAATACAGAAGGTTTGCTAGTAATTGGAGAGGGGTAATTAAAGACTTTTGGGGACTAAAAAAATAAACTGTTTTTGTGCTTTCAGCGTGTTAAGGTCTAAAATGTATTCTTGTTTAGATAAACACTTAAAAAGTCGTGGTGGCCTAGTGGGTAAAGGACCAACCTCTCAAGTATGAGGGCGCGGGTTCGATCCCAGGTCAGGCAAGTACCAATGCAACTTTTCTAAGTTTGTATGTACTTTCTAAGTATATCTTAGATACCATTGACTGTGTTTCGGATGGCACGTTAAACTGTAGGTCCCGGCTGTCATTGAACATCCTTGGCAGTCGTTACGGGTAGTCAGAAGCCAGTAAGTCTGACACCAGTCTAACCAAGGGGTATCGGGTTGCCCGGGTAACTGGGTTGAGGAGGTCAGATAGGCAGTCGCTTCTTGTAAAGCACTGGTACTCAGCTGAATCCGGTTAGACTGGAAGCCGACCCCAACATGATTGGGAAAAGGCTCGGAGGATGATGTTTAGATAAACACTTCTGTTTGGAGGAACTATAGATTGGAAGCGATTATTCAGGTGCCAAAATTAATGGCAAGATATCGTTAAGTCTTAAATAAACTTGAAGCAATTTCTAAGCCATAGGACGTTTACTGCTGAGCATAGGTCTCCCCCGTTGAAAAAGCCAAAAATGTTGTAGAATTGCCAGAAGGACTAGTTGGCAGTAAGACCCTACGACTTTTATCAGATTATCTGTCCAGCTCGCAAGTGTCAGCACATTGCAGGCATGATTTTCGAAAGAAAAATCGTGTCTTTTTTTTATTTGCATCAAATTCTCCTTTTGCCTCTTCCATTTTGATTCGGTCCCCCTCCATAAACAGGCCTATGACGATGGAGATAAAACTTGTATAATAAATGTATTGTATAAGCTGACGACGTTGACATTACGGCTTCCTTTATTTCTGAAGTTGTAAAACTTTGCTCAAAGGTCAACGTAATGGGGGTTACATTTGTTATACAATCAATGTTGGGGTTTGCGAGTTGACATTTTGTGTTGACAGGGAAAGATCAAGTAGAAAAGAAAAAACTTGTATTATCGCTTTATTTGAAGCTATCCAAACTATAATATTATAAATGCGAAAGTAACTCTGTCTGTCTGTCTGTCTGTCTGTCTTTTCTTCACGCCTAAACTACTGAACCGATTTGTGTGAAATTTGGTACAGACATAGTTTGAAACTTGAGAAAGGACATAGGATAGTTTTTATTACAAAAAAAAAATAAAATTATTCCGGACATATAGCGCCATCTATTGGTCAAATCAAAAATCTGCTGGTAGTCACTATTCCACGCGAACGAAGTTGCGGGCAAAAGCTAGTTTACTTATATTATTAAGTTGTTTTTTTATCATTGAATGCCTATTGACTTCCACCCGTGTCTCACCCACGTCTTGTGGAAACTACGCCATCTACATTAGCCATACGCTCAAAGAATGGTACTCTATTATACTGAAGAGTTTTTCAAATCAGACTAGCAGTCTTTGAGATAAGAGCATTCAAGAACACAAACAAATCTTTTAGTTTTGTAATACTCTGAAGTTCTTATTAACCTAAAAGAAAATATACAAAACTAAAGAAAATGTAGTCCATTCTCCAAAGAGATCTTAGCTTGTACATAACACGTTACAAAATCTGCGCTTTATGTCAACTATAATATAATCCGTCATGTGCCAAGCAATTGGAGTGCTAATGGCCACTCGGGGACTATTATAATCCCTCGCTAAGTGCACCGTTTGAAATGTCCACTGCTAAGCTATTCATATGAACAAAGAGCAACAAGTTAGACCTTTCTAGTTCTCGTCCGATTGCCGGAATATAAAGTTATGTATGTATAGTTCGTAAAGAATTCTCTAAGTTTATCTTACTCTTTCTATTGTAATAATTGTAATAATAATGAAAAAGACTTTCAGTTTGCCTGTCATACTTTCACTCTAAAACAGCTGAATATATTCATACAAACCTTTCTATATATGGTAAAGTTTGTGGGTTTTTGTTACTCTAACTAGAAAAGCTACTGAACGGATTTTGATAAAACTTGACAATAACCACTATAGTTATAGAATAACATACAAAAAAAGCTGTATATAGGTAGTTCTTTCAAGACGGACAAAAGCACAGGCAACTGCTAGTTTCTAAGACAAGGTTAAGCTTAATTGCGAGCGACTGAAACCTGATGCGCTGAAACAGTATCAATTTACACGCTGAACAACATCTACAACTTTATCCTTTACAGCGTTTAGTTTATAATTATCGAGGAAATCGGAAAATATAAAATCGTATTATAAGGTACTAGTTTTGTGGAAGTGCTAGTGGAAGAGGACAACCAAAGAAACGATGGATGGATTGTGTGAAAGTAGATATGGTAAGAAAGAATGTTACTTGTGAGATGTCGGTAGATAGAAGAGTATGGAAGGAGAAAACATGCTGCGCCGACCCCAAATTGAATTGGGATAAGGGCAGGAGGATGATCAGTCTTAATTGGTGGGGCCACTCGTGTGAACTTAAACGTTCCCTTATAATTTTATAATTGTAAAATTCCACTCCGGTACTGAGACATTTTGTCTACGTAAATTCTAACAATCTTGTTTAGTTCAGTCATTTTCTATAAAAATAATAGCAAACTAGCTTTTATCCGTGGTTTTACCGTTCAAGTAAAAAATTCAGGCGCCCGGAAAAAAAGTAGCCCATCTTAATAAATGGGAAGAGAGGACCGGTACCTAAAGACAGATAGGCTCTCTGGTCAAATATATGTAAGCTAGGATTTACATGTCCAAATAGTTTAGCAATAATTAACATCTAACGTAGTGACTAACTAATATGGTATTCAGTAGGTTTATTCATGTGAAACCCGTCTGTACCCAAACCCTTTTAAATGATTAAATGACGAGTGTCCCAAATAGCGTACCTACATTTAAGAGCACTGAATTTGGGTCAGCATTAGGAACATTATAATTTAAATTGAATATTGGTACTCACAGTGAACATAATTACCTAATTTAAGTTTTGTATCAAAACGTAGCGATGGATTGTGTGAAAGTAGATATGTTAAGAAAGAATTTTACTTGTGAGATGACGGCAGATAGAAGAGTATGGAAGGAGAAAGCATGCTGCGCCGACCCCAAATAAAATTGGGATAAGGGCAGGAGGATGATGATGATGATGATGGATGCGTGAAGAAATTATTTGTGGATGTAGATCAGCCTTTTGAGGATGAATCGATCATAAGGCTGATCAATGATCTTGTGATGAGTTCTTCCCTCTTTGGAAGGCACGTAAATTGGTGGACACTGGCTGTCATTTGAATATCTTAGTCAGTCATTAAGGGTAGTCAGAAGCCAGAAAGTCTACAAGTCTTACTAAGATATATTATGTAATATGTATGTATATACATATAATAACTATGGCATATCGATTTTCTGGTCTGCCGCTTTAGTATCTAGGTAAAAATATTGACTTGCCTTGGAAAAAAAATCTAAATATACCTTACTAACTGACCCTGAATAATTGTCCTCAAGTGTACAATGACGAGACGTCTTACCTTCTTCGGTGAACATGAGCAGATGAATATGGCTCGCAGTGTAACATTATTAACAGTTGAATAAGTTAACAGATATACGTGATGATATCTTCATTTTGGACTTTGAAGATCAATGTCAAATGTACACTCACAGAAAAAGTAACGTAGGCTCTAAGGAGTTTAAAGCAAATGTTATATTATAAAAGAAAGTCGTGTTAGTTACAATACTTATAAATAAAAATTAAAGGTGAGGTAGCTTAGACCCGGGAGAAGGACATAAGATAGTTCTTGTCAATATCTGGCTACGGGAAGCAGTGGGTACCAGGCCGCGAGGGTAACGGAGAAGCGACATAGTATTACTTTTAGTATCTAAGATAATTACATAAGCATTGTCGGACAATAATCTGATTGGGTTCATTAATAAGGATAGATGTGATTAGTAGTGCGCACATTACAATGAACGACCCGACCCGTATCAGGCCTCATTACAGGCCTCAATACCTTCAAAATAAACTGTCAATCAACCATCGGGTCCACATCGGCTGACAGTTTAATCTGCAATGTAAATGGGAGCACTAAGCCATAAACCATATATGCACAATACATACCTACAAAAGTGTGCAGAAAAATCTAGATACCATTTACACAGGCAACGATCCGCAAACGATTGGTTTCACATCAAACGATTCGTATCGACTCGCCTGCATTCATTGCAAACGCGTTGACATTTTATACCAACAGAGTTTTGTAAAAGCAAAAAGCTTTTTGCTAATTCCTACGTATAGGTGCGTTGTGGCTAGGATGTGATTGGTTGTTTACATAGTTATTTTAATTTGCAATTTTAATTTGCAATCAAAATAACTAGCAAACCGGTGCCCATAGATTTTTATCAGGATACCTATTTCTATGGAGGTATCTAAATGACATAATTAGCTGTCATCTCACGAGCATGACATTGGTAGCTTCCACCAGCGGTTAATAAAGAGTTTATATTAAAAAAAAAATGATGGAAGCTTGTATTCAAACTCTAACTAAAAAAAATGATGATGATGATGATGTCCTCCTAGCCGATTATCGGCTACGGCGGCTGTTCTCATGTAAGGAGATTAGCCAACTACGCAGGACATATTATAGTGCACGAACATTTGCGCAAACACAGGTGCACTCACTATTCCTTCACTCTCATAACCCGATGGGACGGCAATCCGACACGACCGGTAAGAGATCAGGCGCAGGACCGACATTTACGTGCTCTCCGATGCACGGGTGTATCAATCACCAGCTTCCAGGCTCCGGGCTGCTTTGTGAAAGACTTCTAAAACCCACAAAGCGATTTCGGCCCGACTCGGGAATCGAACCCGAGACCTCGTGCTCAGCAGCCGCACTTGCGACAGCTAGACCAACGAGGCAGATACTAAAAAAGAGACTAAAAAAAATATTTGCATGTTAAGAGGGCTATCACAAATTTTCGAGTTTTATACGAGTTTTGATGCGTCATTATGCTTTGGATATAGTCACAAAAAAAAAACAAAAATAAGATTAAGAAAGTTTGATCATTTATCTTGGGGCTGTTTTCAATAAATATTTTAATTTGTCCACGTACATCAGTAAAATCTTTGTCTCTGCAAAGGATGTTTCATAAAATGTTGCTTTTGGGAATCTTTTGATGCTTCAGTACTACGAGGATATAGCAATTTAACCATTTATAAAAATGTTCAAGATACAACTATATCTTGTACTTGTGCTTGCTTACACCAATTTATTACAATTCATACAGTAATACACCAAAAATAATTCTATAAAACTGAGAGTTACTGACAATTTTCCGTACAAAACTATATTTTTTATCTATGAAAGTATAATCCAAATTCAAATAAAACATATTTAATAATTAAGGTGGTATTGTTATAAAGCTTGAAAAAAAAATTGGTCTATTTAAAAGTAAAACAATATTTTAAAATAATTTTTGTTTGCAATGCTAAAATCAATATAAATCTTGTGACGCGCGGTGTTCAACTTTAGTCAGCGCCAAGCGCTTATCGAGGGAGGACGTATCGCTCGCTGTTGCGCCGCGCAAAGTCGCCGGAGCTCGAAAAATATAGCGCAACCTGCGCAACGAACTCGTTTTGATACTAGTGAGTTTTTATTTTATTTATTAGTTATAATGATCTGATTGAAATGTAATATACACAAGTATTAACCCATGATATTCTAATGCGAAAATGTTATAGATTGGGTTCTCTTTTTTTTTTATGTTGGTTATATAGAAATATGTACGTAAATGTCATCGTCGTTAGTTTCGCTGTTGCATAATAATATTATTGGATATCTTTGATTCTTGCAGGATAATGAAAGCATATTTAATTCAGATTATCAGACTCAATCGGATACCAGTACAAATAATATGGTAAGTATTTTTTGTCACTCGCAACAGACATATTTGTTTTAATAAACTATTTACATTCCTAGTTTTTATTGTTGCAGGAAAATGAAGATACAATACATGGAAGACGAATTATAGATTTTAGTTTTTTTAAAAATCAATTACTTATACCTAATTGATAAACATGGTGAAAAGTTTGGTTGTCGATTAAATAATTTAAAAATTGTAAACGATTATTTTTTTATTGTAACTCAATCGAGCTATTCTAGGTTATAAAATTCATCGGTACAAATAATATTTCATAAACTATAAAACCAATAAACTATTTCGAAAATAAAAGTGGCAAAGTCTCAAGTTTGTTTGTGCCGATTGGCGGTCCGCAGGTGTGCGTTGCGTATTTCACTAGACGCACACGCGCGCAAGTGCTGCCGGCTATCGTCTAATTTACCTAAACCTGAGCGATTCGATTTTGTAATAGCGCTCTTAAGGTTGTACATTTCTTAGAGAATACACTTACTTATTTATTTATTTTCAATTTTGTACACACACATAATAAAGAAAGAAGACAGGAAAGAAAGAATTTACAAAGGTAATGCTTATTATATAGGTACGTCTCTACTCAACAGACTGTAGGTAGGTACCTACAGAAAATTATTCCATTGACACGTAACCAAATAATCCCAGATTATGTTTACGTACGAAAGCTGACGACAGGCAAAAGCTATTAATGTCCAGCCAAATAACTTCAGTAGCTTAGGTATATCGATAGATTTATCCGCACCATTACTCTGTAAATATCCCATAATATCCGCAATTGGTTATTTTCGATATGACAAGAAAATAACACATTACTAAAATTACCGATGAAGCGTTGTAACGTTGTACTTTGCTTACTCTAAGAATAGGTTAGAAATTTAAAAAAAATACAAATATTTACAATACAATTATTCTAAAATTAATAAAACACCTAAATTAAACTAAACTAAATATAATAAAAAATTATAATATATTAAAATTAACATAATTCATATACGGAACCCAATATTAATTATTTACACAAAGGTCCTCGTAACTATGGCGCCTACGCATCTCTAAACGGGTGAACTGGTTTCGCCGCGCGCGACGGTGGTGCCTCGAGTGCATTCGGGCCGGAGACGCGGCAGACGACCAAATTGCATCAGACGTGACGGCTGTGTCACACGTTTTTTTACTTGACCTTCAAGTATTGCGTACCTGCCTAATTTCTACTTATTTGTGCTAGACAAATCCTAATCGGAAATCCCGCTGGGGTAAGTTTCCATGCATTGCTTAAATTCTATTGTAAGGTGTTCTTCTTGCTAAATTTCTATCTAAAGCAGCTGTTCCTTGTTCTCTTTGTTTGCTGGGACACTGTGACCTTCGGACCCGGCAACGTGGCCCAAGCTCTGCTAATGCTAGCCTTGTCTCTGCGCTTCCAGGATTTAATTTCTACGTTGGATTGCTACGTTGGATATTCTACGTTCTTCTTTAAACCCTCGCTACGCAATCTTTCTACCTGGCGGCGAGTGAAAGACCAGACCTGATCCTGTCTGGAACTACCTGGGTCCTGGTGAAGACCTGGCAGTGCAACCTGGCAAGGAGCTGGGCCGTCGTCGGAGCTACACCACGGTTCAGGCCAGTGTTCCCAGTGTACCTTCTACCTCAAGATCTATTCGTGATTAGGGCAACAGAAGTTGGCTTAAATAAAGTCTCAATATCTACCAAATTGTGTACTTTATTTGGACCCCTACCTACCTACCTGTCGGCCAGTCTGACTACCAGCTACCAGCGGCCGCAGCGTGAAATGAGAATTGCTAGTTTTGCACTAGTGCTGGGCTGAAGGTCAATGGTAGGCCGAAAGCCGAAACTAACGCCCACATAGTTTCGGCCAAAACCAAACATTGTGTGCTCTCGTGTTAAATGTGCCTAATATTATTATGAAGGGGTTCTACTTTGCTAAGGATTGTGCAAACAGCCTGTGTTGAATAAGTGAAAATAACTAGATTATTCGTACGTGATATTTAAGTATGTAGAAATTGGGTCAGTACTATATGCTAAACAAATGTCTACAGGTTTTTCATAACTCGAGTATCTACATTATTTTTGTATATGTATTAAGATATAAATTATAATAATCCAGATAGATCAGCCTTACTAAGTGGTATTGGGTTGCAAGTTGAAAGTGTACAGGCTACTTGGTTGAGGAGGTCAGATAGGCATTCGCTCCATGTTAAACACTGGTACTTATCTGTATCCTCTTAGCCTGGAAGCCGACCTCAATATAGTTGGTAAAAGGCTACACAGATGATGATATAAACTACAACAACATTATTCACTCAGCCAATACACAACCAAAACCTTTTTGTCAACAAATTCAGTTTCGGCCTAACTTTCTTTAAGCCGAATATTACACATCAGTTGCATGTCATATACTGCACTACGACGTCGTACTCTAGCATCGTAAATAACCAGCTTAATTCACCGAGCAGTAATGACAACGGTCATACTCGTAAAAATAGACGGAACCAAGATCATTGATATTGAGGAAGTAGGTCGAGAACTTGACAGTAAAAGTACCTTAGTATCGGTATAGGAAATAATATTTATTCAGCTCGTCGAAATTGAGAACTTTAGAAATAAATGGACATATTTCGCCACTTTGCAATTGGAAATTATATGTTCATTTTCGATTTTGCAACTAAAAGATGGACCTAATGACTTTACTATTACAAAATGTTGTAACTGGGTCATTTTCAAAAAAATTGTAAAAAACAGATATGAAACAGATAGGAAAGCTATATTGTTATAACGGAAAAGTAACAGAGACGAATTATTAGGGTCAGTATATAACGACGCACTTTTAAAAGAAAATAAGTAGATAGTAGTATTCGTATTGTTCTCTATAATTTCGCTGTCGTCCACCTGGTGTTAGTGGCATATTGCCTGTGAAGAAAAGAAAACCTTAATACATAAATATTAAATATTCTAAAACAAACCCCACAGCAATTCTTATACCCGAACTAAAGCCATTCGTAGGTAGGTAACTATCCCAAACTTATCCCAATATAATACATGATGTTACCTGCAAATATCGATTGTAAAAATGTATATCGATAGAAAACATTTTCGAGTTTTATATTTTATTAGTGGATTGATTTTTATTTACTCTGTTCATGTCGACTTTTCGTAAAGATACCTTTATAAAATTATAAAATAAAAAAAAAGTGGTAGGTTTGATTAAATACGTTTTTATCTCGGTACGTACACTGTGAACAAACCTTAACCGTTCATATCTGTTACGTCACCGAAAAAAGTAATCGATATGATAACCGATATGAATAAACTGCTTGTGTCTAATCTAAAAAAATCTCTTTTTCAATGCTAATTCTTACTTTATACGAAACTTGTATAGTACAGTGATAGTGTCAATATACATTTATTCTAAGCTGAGTTATAAAACAGTAAAAGTACTTACCGATACTTTAAAAGTCTCACAGTAATAAGTAACTTTTAATTGTCGAATAATCACTGCACCACAATATTTCGTGCTTGTTGCGCTTAACAAAATTACCGAACATTTTTGATTCGTCGATTCTTTTGACAGTTCAGTTGCTAATGTTTTAGGTAAAATAATTTTGATAACTACTACAAAAATATTAAAATTACTAATGTAACAGACAGGAATAACAGAAATGAAGTGAAATCAAGACTTGCTTTAATTAATTATTCCTGAATTCTGCGTGTTATATTTCATGATAATTTTAGCAAATTCCTTCAGGTTCCACAATGCTCTGCTAAGAAATAAATTATTTGTCAGTTAAAATACTAATATTGAATAATAAAATGTTTTCTAAATGTCGCGCCAAGAATGTGGACACGCATTGCTTATATGAAAACAAATGTTCTACGTTGTAGTTTTCTTTTAAAATTAATCATTCATTGAGGATTATGGGGCGTTATTTTTGTTTTTCATAATGCTGAAATAAATGTTTATTCTGTTTTAAGAGTAATTAGCTAGTAGCTATTCTTTAAAAAAGAATAACTCTGTTGGACGTTTTAATATACAATTTTTTTGAATATGACCCAACTATATTTTGATAATGAAATGAAAATGATTGAGGTTCAATCAATTTTTATCATTCAGCCTTTGCTGTCCCACTGCTGAGCAAAGAACTCTCCCAGAAGAGAACACTTGTACAGCTTCTATAAGTACTGGCCACAAAAAGCTACCGACAGAAAAAAATGGAAATCTCAATTTGAATTTGTGGTTAAATCTGGCAGCTGTGAAACGATAACATATCATTTACATTACCACGATATTTTGACATCCTGAAAAAATACTCGTAACACCCGAACACATCAAAAGTCAATAGAATTAGCTTCCTTTCTCTATGTACTTACGTCTTTTATTTCTCTTAAATAAACACTTAAGTGCAGAACATAAAAACATTATCGTTCTCTTCGTAGTCGGTACAGTCGAGTACTAAAACATTATCGTTCTATTCGTCGTCGGTACAGTGGCGCACTAAAACACACTTGCAGTATTTACGATAACTGTCATGTACTGCCGGTGGTGGGGGAATGGCAGTATTAAGGTGAATTCAACTGGTAGAGGGAAATTAAACTATGATGTAATAAAAGAGGAGATAATTTTGTTTGTTTATAAAGGCTAAAGGCTCCAAAACTACTAACCGACATGAACAATTCTTTAACTGTTAGAGAGTTACATTCTTCTCGAGCAACTTTGGATATATTTTATCCCGGTAAGGTTCCCAAGGCTCCCAAGGTTCCCAAGGGGTGAACCTGCGGGAAAATGACTATTTCAAAGTATAATGGTTTCTTTATGTTTTACCTAAGTTAACTAAGATTTTGTGGTGTTATCGTATCATTCTCGGTTATTATAAACCTCAAAGGAACGAACTGACATTTTCGGAGTAAAATAAAGACATCCAAAATTACTCTGTGGTATATTACAACTGCGATCGATAACATAACGCATCACATCGAATGTTAAAAAAAAACATTCTATATTTGAATATCCCGGTACCAGCATTCACCTTAACACCATTAACGACTAGGACGTGAGAGCGGACGGTCGTGTCAAGCGTGTGTGAGGATTATCCTGCTATTAGGTATAAGGATAGTACACTCAACAGCTGACGTTTATTGCATTATGAAGATTAGACGGCTGTTAAGGTTATAAAAGCGAAAAATTCTGCACATGTGTGCATTATTTTTATAGCTTTAGGATGGTCATTCTTGTCTACGCAATTTTTAACTGCATAATAAAATTCCATTAAAAATAATATTAAAGAAAATGTCTACATGTCGCATTTTGTTGAGTATTTCAAAGGGCATAAATTGCTCGGCCGAAGTTAAGCTGACTTTTTTCATTAAGATATCTCTCTATACTATGTAAACAGATAGATAAACCGATCTGTCATTTAGAATTTTCACATAAGCTCAATGTAAATTGTGTTACAATCTCTAATCTTGGATGAATGAACAATGGATAGATTAATTATATTATTGTAATCCACCGTTAGTCAATTTATTTGTTTTGGCGTGAAAGCGCGCTAGTAGACAGAGTTACTTGCTGCAATATAAATATGTAAGGATTTCTTACTATTCATTCTGTGAGTTCTATAGGGACCTCGAAGAGGCCCAAGAGGCGAAGATACTCCATAACATAATTATCGATCAAGCCCTGCTTTATTTGGCTAATCCATCAGTCTGGTATATCCATCATGGCTGCCGTATATCAGATCAACTTTCCGTCTCGCTTACAATAGAAAATGTATCTAAATTGTCTTAATATTTCGGCACCTTCAAGTTCATTATGTAGTTTTTCTATAAAGCTTTTCTTTTGTAAGTTGGTGCTTTCAATCATTATTATTGATGGTTCAGAATATTAATTTATATGCCTGAATCAATTAAGAATTTCTTTCAATTTATTTAAGCTTTTCTATTATTTACGGTACCTAGTGAATTACATATCTAATACATGCCAACTGGCTGTTTCGTGTGAAAGGTTTCAGCGAATTTCAGTGATCAGTATAACGTGTTCTTTTTGTGTATAGTAAAAATATTATACTGAATTAGGTATCGATAAAATATATGAATCTTAACTTAACTATTTACTTTTAGGAGCTGTGTAAATATGTGTACTTTTTGTTGTAAGTAAATAAAATGTTACTTAAGTGAGACTTTTACTTATTCTCAAACACTAAAGAATAATAGCGACAGTTTTGTAAGAAAAATATAAACAAATAGCTCTACTTAGAGACAAGAAACAAGACAACAAATAAACAAAGACAAAACAATGATGAAGTGAGTTTTCTTTGAAATAAGTTTTATTTCATTCGTCGAGTTGTCCCTGAGGAAGTTTTGGCGTAATCCCTAAGGGACGGACCAAGTTTAAACACAGTTGTCGTTTGATAGACAGTTTGTATTGACGGACAAACGAACACACGTTTACGTATGTTATTTTATAGAAAAAACTTTTGGGTTTTTAGTAGGCGTGATTATTAACTTTAGTTATTTCATTTGTTTCAGATAAACAGTGAAATGGTGACAGAGTGATAGTGCAGTAATCAAGATGGCGGTCAACAGCCCCGGAGGTTATCCACCCGTTTCCCCCAAACCACATACTCCTAAAAGTCCCCGTCACTTCATATTCCCTCAGAAAAGTCCTTCCATCACCTCCAGCACGTCTTCATCAGGGTACTACACCCCCCAGTCTGGCTGCAGCTATGACAAGCATAACCAGCCGCCAAAGTCCCCCATAGCCCACGGACACAGAAGCCCGATGTCTCCAAGGCACTTCAACTTCCCCCAAAAGTCCCCATCAGGGCGATCCAGTCCGTGCATCGAGCGAGCCAGCTTGCACTACTCCACATCTCTAAAGCATAGTCGCCGAGAGAAGTCCAGGTCGCCGAAACCGCCCCCCGTGCACATTCACACAAACCCTGGCTATGTGTCCCCCAACCGAACCAGGAAACTATACGGTTCTACTTCCACAGTGAGCTCGCCGCGGCTCGTGACGTCACCGAGCATAGTCTCCAGCCACACTGATGATTCCACCGACGCCATGCCGGGGACACCATCTGCGATCCTCCACGATGCAGACGATGAGGCTACATCTATATCTTCGAAGATATGTCGCAAGTCGACCTCGGATTTGACGGACATGACAGATGATACCCCTTGTACGCGATCAACCAGCATCAGTAGACCATGTTCTCCGATGCGCAGAGGGTCAATGAAGGGCGGTTTGGCGTACTTGGCGAGTAGACGAGGGTCTCGTGAGTCTACCATGTCAAACTGCGACTCTGTGGAAGACATCGGGCCGCTAAACTTCCAGAACACGATGAGAGGTCGTCAGCGGAGGACGTCAAACTTTTTGGAGTTGCCTGGTGAGTACATTAGAACTCTTCGCATCGATCCGTTAGCGAGAACTGGCTGTGACGCGCAGATATGACTTTGATGAGGGTACGCATTGATTAGAACTGATTAATAATTAATTTTTATCCTTAACGTGCTGGGGTTTTATTAATTTTGTATAAGCTTTTAACCGCCCTTAGGCGAAGGGTAAAATGAGCTTTAGGGAACCGAAAATATAGAAAACCTCGTGATTTTAGCTGAAAATTTCGTCCAAGGTTTTCCCAATTAACCCTTGGCTGTGTCTATATACTACACAAAAGGTGATAATTATGTACCTACTGATCAGCCCATTCAGTTTATCATCGAATATCACTCGAAGCTTAGGTACTCTGAAAGTCGAAATACAAACAATACTTTCAGAAACTTTGAATAACTTTAAATAAACAAAACCAAAGTTGACAATATCTTTATGTAAATTCAAGCTATTTGTCGCTGAAAATCAATATCAGATCAGCTTTATGATTCAAATTGGATTACAGATTTACTGAAAATCTCATTAATAATACATTTATACTGTTTTTGTTTTGTTACCATTTGAGAAGTCAAAGCCGTTCGCCGATAAGATTTCTCGTTTTTGATATAAAGAAGGGTTTATCACGAAGGCGAATTCAGGTTAATTCAAAGGTTAATTATTTACGAGTTCATTTCTATTACGAATAAGTTAATACTCCTACTAAGGCGTGAATGAACTCATTACAAGATATTTAATTTTGTGAGGTATTACGAATCTAATAGAAAAATTAAATTAATTTATGTTTAAATCAACATTCTTGCCCCATTTTATAATTCTTTTGTTTCTATATAAAAACAATAGAAGAGCAAACTGACCGAGAAATAACCGATTTATGAATAAAATGTAGATAGACAAATAAATAGATGTAGACAATAAAATAGACAATAAAATAGATGTAGATACTCTATAAAATGCTTTTTTTTTACCTGCTAGTCCTTATAAATAAAAAATATTTTTAAAATAATATGACGCCAATAAATTCTACTGAACGTTTTGTTTTCTGAAAATTATAATAACATTAGGTATGTACGTTTGCTCTAGGTATATTTTTTACCAATTTCCAAAAAAGTTAAAGTCCAATTATTGTTTTGCGAGTTCATGCTCCTGTAAACCTAATGCTGTTGTTTCCTTAAGTCCTAATTGGTTGCAACTCAGTTTCTGTGTACACAGAAAATTCAACATTTTCTAGATTTCTGGAACTCGTTCCGTTTTATGTCAGATTTAATGAAAGTTCTTTAGAGAAAAACAAGTCTTTTAGTTTTAAAAGAGTATCCATTTTGCTGGTTCTTCTCCAGTAGGTACGACGTATTAAGGTAGTATTCAACTAGTATTCCGATCCATGCGCATGCTATGTGCCATTGACAATCGTCAATAGATCCACATTGTTATTGCTGACATTGACACATCAATCGGTCATCGGCCACACATGACAGATGCTTTAATGGGAATTCCACGTTCACCTTGCCGTTTCCAAACTTTTTCATTACTCACCATTAACTCAACTCGAGTTAGTATTACCTACTGATATGCGCATTTTAAGATGTTTCTATATTTTAGGTAGACTTGGAACTTTCCAATGTTCACACAATTTTAAACATACATATTCAACCTAATTGCAACCACATCTACCCAAAGTTTCTAAGCTCCTTCATTTTCTAAAGGAGAACTCTTTAACGAGAATGAACATGTCGAAACACAAATACCGCACAAACATACATACCTAGCAATGAACATAGATTAAAATCGCAGAAACCCAGAGCTCCCACAGATAGTTTTCTATTTGTTTTGTGCCAAAAGCAACAGGTTGTTATGGGCAGTACTTCTAGCTCTCAGCATTCATTTAACTTCGTTCATGTTCTTCAGAACAGTTTTATAATTAAATTTATGTGTGTTATACCTCTAACATCTGCGCGCATTTTGAATTTGCGTTGCAATTATTTCTTTCAAAATATTGTGCAATGTCAAAATCTTTTAAACAAATGTCTCGTATAAGTCGGCTTCTAGGAAGGAATCCTCAGTGAATTTGTAATTTTAGAGTCTAGCTCCTGTTATTTTCTTGCCTTTACAGCCGCTTTAAGTATATATTATATTATATACTTGCATTATTTCTTTATTCATTGCGTAGCACTTTAGAACCCCCGCACTCTGCAGACTAAATAGTCAAAATACTTGGCTAACAGTTCATACCTACAGATCCATGTCCATACGTATGTAGATATTTTGAGCCCAATGACAATGTCGGCCGACTAAAACTTTGTGGTGTACGAAGGCTCTTTAACTATACATACAGTATTTTTGCAGTACTTAATGTAATTGCAAAGTGAAACACGACAAACCTCACAGCATAAAATGACAACAAAAACCGACTTTTCTCTTACATTCTCGCCATTTCGTTGTCCCACAAGCAACAAGTGAACGTCTTAGCTCGGCCATTATTCCAGATTACGAGGTACAGGTGTGAAATAAAAGTGCCACTAAAATATCATATACTGAGGTAGGGAGGTAATCCCTCGTAAAAGTGTTCAGCTTAACACCCCCATAATGTTTGATGGGGGTACTTATTGAATGGGGGTTTTGTGCCGTCATTTTATAAGGGAAGTGAACTGCGTAAACGTTACTTAGCGAAAGATGCCACCTTGCTATTGATTGGACAATTTTAAATGCAAAAATATATTGGGGAGGACTAGCTAGTGACTAAATAACAGCCGCACTGATTGATCAATCATAAGGTAAAGCACAGTAGATGGGTTGGATTGACATGACGAGTGTATCAGGAACAAAATTGGTCCCGGCTTTCATTTGATCATCTTTGACAGTTCGTTAAGGGTATTTAGGAGCCAGAAAGTCTAACAACCAGTCTTACCAAGTGGGACCAGTTTCGTCAACTAACTTGGTTTGAGGAGGTCAGATAAGCAGTCGTTCCACGAAAACACTGGTACTTATCTGCATCTGGTTAGACTGGAAGTCGATACCATATTCACTGCATGCATATTTTAACTTAACTTAATGGCAACACATCGCAAGGCTTGCAATTTAACTTAACAAACTTCATGTTTGGCCTAACTTCAGAGTTAGCAGTCTTCGTGTGTATACACGGCAAGTTTAAACGTTTATAATAGGTATACGTTGCAAGTTGGTTATTATGCATCATGCAGTTTTATGAGAGATAAACTTAGCGGTGTAGTGTTGTGAAGCGATTTGAATTTTATACCAAGTGTTAATGTGTTGAGTTGTTTTTACTGTTGTTATAAAAGTAGAAGAAATATTTTTTCAGTTATATACAGAAATAATTAAATATTACAACTCATGAGATAGTAAACCATTTTCAGTAGTAGAATCGCCGAACTGACCAATGGGCGCCAGCCTAACGACGGTTTGTAGTTTGGTAATTTTTTCGCGTGGTTTTATTACAGTAGTACAATATTTGTATCTAAATGCAATTCTAACGACTCATTCTAACGACTCTGTATTCATGTTATGTTTTACAAATACTGAACGAATTAAGATAAAAACAAAAAGATACATGACCATGTAGACGTAATTGGCTACTTTCAGAGCGTCAAATAATTCTCTCAAAAAACGGGTGAAACCACGAGAAACAGCTAGCTATCATAAGCTGAACAGCAAACCTTGTTATATCTTAAAGGATAACTTTAAAGCCAACTTAACAATTTGATGGAGTGTACCTTTTAAAATTGTTTAGCATTGTGATACTTTTAACCGAAGTTTTCCAATCATTTAAAACTTAACTCTGCGTCTCTCGACTTTGCTAAGTTAAGTACTTTAACTTAGTTTGCTTGTATCGTATTTTTCAGTCGGTTTTTACATTTTGTGAAATATTATATTGAAAGAGTAGAAGCTGTATGAAAGGTTTATGAAAACAGTTTTGATTTGTAGTTTGTGGACACATAAATATTTATATTAATAATATAGTTAGTGATTTTGCAAGAAAAATATATGTAAATCCATTCTTAGCTGTCCCCCATTTTCTCAGAGGATTGTTATATTTCTTATATTTGTATATTTTACTTTGAAGGGACAAAATTTCATTTGCTGGATAACCGTGGGCGTGATCAGGTACAAACTTTAGACGACTGTGATTGTGATTTTCCATTTAAAAACAAACAACATGGATTTAACTAACTACAGAGCTTTCATAAAAATTCATAAAAAAATGCATTCGTAGTTAAAAACATTATTTTGTACGAGATGACAAGATACGTGAGAAAAATAATGCAATACTCTTTTCGTTATAAATCTTTACAGCAACCAAAACAGACGAATTTTCCACATAATTTCTAAGAAAGAGTTAATAAACATCAAAATTGAATAGTGAGATAAGTTAGTTCATATTTAGTAAGTAAGATTTGTTTGTTTGTCTGTCTATAACATTTGACAACTTAGAAAGTTTGTTGACGCAAATATTAAGTTCTGTTTGCGTTTATTGCAACATCAATTTAAGCTGTCTAGACGGCTTTTAGAAATATAATAAAAGGCAAAGTAAAAGATGCTAGGTGAATTAATTAAACTGCAGGCCACCCGCTGTGGTTTCAGGTCTATTAGAAAATCTTTGTAGTTTTATGTTATCCTTAATCCTAACTGATATTATGAATGCAAAAGGTTTTGTTTGTATGTCACGCTTTGACTTTAAAACGGATAAACTATTATGAACATTGGTGACTAGCCATAATCCTAAAGCCTAATGTGATATAAATAATCTTTTATTGAAGGCGTGAATAGAGGAACAGTCTGACATAGGTATTACCCACATAATAAATATAATAAATAATAGATTTTTATATCTCTAAAGTCTAATGGGAAGAAAGCCTTTACATGGCAGTGAACACAATTCATGATATTTTAAAAATAAAAAGAGCTTCTTCAAATACAGCATCCTAGCAAAACACTCTCTATGTTTAACCGACTTCCCAAAAAGCTGGAGTTACTCAATTCATTGGAATCTTTTAATTTCTTCTCAGCTTTAAATCTGATTACAAAAATACAGTACAACCGAATACACAATGGAAATCTCACGGATATTCATTCCTACTGTGACATACAATGGGCCACAGATTACGAAGACCCAGTTCCATTCGATTCTGTCGTCATTCATTCATTCACTCTTACTGAAGATATTGATTAAGTTCATTCAGTACCGGATTACTGGCCTTGATTAATGCAGCCCATGATTTTATGTAAATTGTTCGCGAGTTAAAAATCTTGCTTTATTTTATACTCGCTGTTTTTCCATGTTTCACCCGCGTCTCAAGGGTAACTTTTCACGTATGTACTCGCCATAAAATATAGCCTATGTTTCTCGGGTAGAGTGTAGCTTTCTAACAAAGAAAGAATTTTACAAATCAGTTCAGTCTTTTCGGTGCTTGTAGGGAACGAACAAACAAACAATAGAGATTTCCTCATTACATAAGTATAGATATATCTATAGATTTACAAAGTAAATAGGTGCCACTTTTCAGCTTTCATTGGAAACCCAGCGCAGAATGATATTTACTTAAGGGCTCATACGCACTATGCGGGTAGCCGCATTACGGCTAGCCGCGCGGCTGACCGCAAGCAGAATTATGTACGTAATATTCATTTCTATGCGCACTGCGATGCGGCTACCCGCAGACCGCTCCGGTCGCTCGGAAGGCTGCGGCCCGAGTGACGGCCAGCCGGACGGTTGCTATACACACTGTGCGGTTCAGTCTGCGGCTGCCCGCCATTGAGTGACTGTTTTTTAGTTCTTCGAAAAATTTTGCAAAATGCTTGCTCTCATCTCGTGTTTGCAAATAAGGATGCACCCAGTACTTCTTTCTTTGTTTTTTCTTCTTTACGTAACGTGTGTAAATGTAGTAAATGGCTGCAACTTCTTCAACGTCCATCTTTGACATGACCGCAAATCGCAACGGTTCTTCAACCGCACGTTGCGGTTGCGAATGCGTCTGCCCGCGATCCGGCTGGCCGCATTCGCAACCGCGCAATCCTGCGGTCAGCCGCGCGGCTAGCCGTAATGCGGCTACCCGCATAGTGCGTATATACCCTAACTCTATCTCATTCAAGTCAATGTCTTATTAGTTTACGATATCTTGCTTATTGGTAAAACCGGGGGCGGAAGCCAGTAACAAAATAAATGTCACATTACTAATCCAATTCAGAACCATACAATTATTAGCTAAGTGACGTAGCAATTACATGCAGATTGGATAATCTCCAGTGATTGGTTATACGTGTGTTACTCAGAGAGAGCTCGTTCATGCGACTGGTGATATTAGCATTACAATACACGTCAAGTGATTAGCTTGTAACTTTGTTATTAAGTTCAGGGAATGTGTTAATTGTGTTGGTAATTATTAGTGGTAGTATGGTGACATTTTGATATACATATTGTGCTCTCGATGAAGATCAGCTCGTAGCTTAGTCAAAGCTGAGGATCGATCGATCATAAGGTTAAGCATCGCTTTGCGATTTCATGATATTGTCATATTGATACGGTACATATATTACGTTCTCTTGAATATGAATTATATCAACAGAATAATCTATCTCTGAGTTTAAGTGGTATAGTGGCTAAAACACCTGCTTCTCAGGTCTAGATTTCAGATCAGGCAAGTCATAATTTAAGTTTTCTACTATATGTTATCAGTAGTTCCTCCCATGTCCCAAGGGAACAACTTCCTGTAAAAATAACAGAAGCTTATTCACTATTACTATTACTCCTTTCTCAGGCTTTAAATTATCTTCTATGGTGTGAAAGTCTGACAAAAGGACAGATACCCTGAGTTGCTATAGCATGTACATTATAAGTCAAGATTTCTCCTTCAAATATTATAAAATTAAACCTTTATGTTTGTGTGAAATTCTTTTCAAAATATCTGATAAGATCATTCAACCTTCTTAATCAAAATAAAAGCCATAGAAAAACATTGCAGAATCTTTTGAAACTACACATTATTAAGACAAGAACATTCATCCATTCATTAGGAGCATTAACTTAATGACAGTCGAAGGTCAAGGTCATAATAACCAGCTTATCTGAAAGTCAAGTGTTTTGCGCAGAATTTTGATAAGGTTAATAAATTCGCACATTATCTTGTTGATTCGTTGCCTTGGTAACAGGAATGTCAATCGATAGGTGTGTTAAGGTTGGTTGAACTTACCGCGGTTCAATTATGGATGGGTGTTCACAGTTTTCAAGGTTTTGGTTCCATTACTATTGGTCTTATACTTACTAACACTACCACTCAAAGTAGCTCTGTCTATCTGTCTGTATGTCACGAAAATTCCACTAAACAACAACAAGAATCAAAGCTATTTATATTTTTTGAAGTTCATAAGTGCTTGTAAAGCCTAAACGCAAAAAATTATGTGACTTTGACCTTGAAAAACCGATTGAAATATGTTCTAGCCTAAGAAAGAAAATGGGCTACTTTCTATCTGGTTGTAGGCAGTAGTTCATTCGGGATAAGTAATAATAATAAATGAGTGTCCTTTTGACACACAAATGACACAACCCCATTACCATTCAAGGACCCATTACAATATCATTTGGGGCCCCATGTGTACACACTTTTATCGTAATAACGTCCTATTTGTTATATTATTATTTCTCTACATAATAAATAAATTACGTTCCTCAAGTCGGTGTCGAGAAATTGCTGGCTATTTTCGTGAGTCATCAATAAAACATTATGGAAGGTAAACCTGAGGAATTTGCTCGCAGTGATTTAGATAAGAAACTGGGTTACTTAAGTAGTATATGTATATTTTTTTGTATAAAATCCTTGCTGCGAGTAAAAAGCGTAGCTGCTACGGCGTAGGTCAATGCTACGAACGCTAAGCGAGTTGTTGAACCTTTTTCTTCTAATTTTTATGACGAAATATAATTTAAGACAACACATTGATTAAAATAATAACCACTGTATGTGCTTGCCGGTCATGGGAATTTGATTACTTCTCATATTTTGGTTATCGTTATAGTTAAATGGTCAACCAATGTACCTAAGATGTAAAACTTTCAACGTCAAAGGCACCGTTGATCAAACACTGACTTTCATTAGATCAGTGGTTCTTAACCTTTTTGACATGAGGGACCACTTTAACTAAAGTTTGTCTTGCCAGGGACCACCTCACCTAAATTAGCACTCATTTTTTATTATTTACCAAAGAAAAATCTGAATTTTTGGGTCAGTTCTACTCAAAGCTAAACGCATGGCGGCAGTTGTGTAGGTAAGTAAATGCAAATAAAGAAAAACTTGGCCATGTAATTTCCAAATGCGCGAGCGAAGCGAGCGCGAAATTTTTATCGGATGCAAAAATAAGGGCATATAGTTTCTAAATATGCGAGCGAAGCGAGCGCGAAATTTTATTGGACTTAAACCAAATATTACGTAAAATTTTAGCACAAACGTACTTAACTTTTTGTTTGCTGACAAATGCAAACATAAGGGCACACAGTTCCTGAATACGCGAGCGAAGCGAGCGCGAAATTTTAATTATTTTTTAAGTCTCAAAACCAAAATTACGTAAAATGTAGCCCAAACATACATTGTCATGAATGGGGGGACTGGGTACGACACACCCGATATACGTCCATGCGAAAACCCCCGCTCGCAATTCATCATCATCCTCTGAGCCTTTTCCCAATCACGTTGGGGTCGGCTTCCAGTCTAACCGGATTCAGCTGAGTACCAGTGCTTTACAAGAAGCGACTGCCTATCTGACCTCCTCAACCCAGTAACCCGGGCAACCCGATACCCCTTGGTTAGACTGGTGTCAGACTTTCTGGCTTCTGACTACCCGTAACGACTGCCAAGGATGTTCACTGACAGCCGGGACCTACAGTTTAACGTGCCATCCGAAACACAGTCAATGGTGTCTAAGATATACTTAGAAAGTACATACAAACTTAGAAAAGTTGCATTGGTACTTGCCTGACCTGGGATCGACCCCGCGCCCTCATACTTGAGGTTGGTCCTTTACCCACTAGGCTACCACGACTTTTTTTTAACCCCCGCTCGCAATTATAAGTCGATAAAAATTAAGTTATGATAACGTATAGCAACGTCGCGAAGCTAAGCTTCGCGGACCACTTGGAATGCCTCCAGGTACCACCCGTGGTCCGCGGACCACCGGTTAAGAACCACTGCATTAGATAGATGCTACGGGATAGACGCTACGGCGTAGTCACTGCTACAACCGCTACGCCGTAGTAAATCAATATAACCTACATTTTACTTCATTTGCGAAATCACAAACTTTCTCACAAGCTCTAATAAATTGGTAATATAATATTATTAGGTAAACATACTCTTAACGTCAAATTGAAAAGTTTGTTTACTATAACTATCTTCCGTCTTTCGAGCACGTATCAAAGTTAGTTTATAATTTAATTTAGTAACAAACTTATATGTGGCGGTTGAGTTTCAAATAAGAGGGGCTGTTTCACCAAATATTACTGATGAAAATATTTTATTAAACTTACACGAGAGAACTCGTAAGGGTCGGTAATGAGTTTTTGAGTTACGACTTTTTGGGCTAAGAGTTCGTTAATTTTTGGGAGTTTTGGGGTCTGTTTCGATAAGATTAGAGATATATCTTGAGGTCGTAATTAACAGACCTATCCTGATGTCAAAACTATAATGATTAAAAGGTTGGTATGGTATCAGGTGGGCAGTCCGAAGCCTGAATGTCCGACAACCAAAAGACCAAAAGTCTTACAAGAGAATATCGAGTTGCCCAAGCAGCTAGTAGCTGGTTTGAGGAAGGCTAATAGGATGTCGAGTAAAACATTCGGCTGCCTCCGCCTACAATGGAAGCAGACTTCAACATGTTGGGGAAAAATCTAGCCAGATGATAATTGGCAGGTAGACGAAACCGCAAAGAATTTCGTCTTAATATTTTTTTCAATAAATGAGTTTAAAAGGTCAAAAGTAAGGCTAGTGACTGCAAATCGTCTAGACAGATTCAATTGATTGTATCGACTATTGATAGACGAAATACATTAGACTAGGACTGCAAATAAATTAACTTTTACAAAGGGACATCGATACGCACACTAAAGTAAGAATCTATTATTATCGTACTTATAGAAAATAGTGAGCACATTATATCTCAACTTTGTAACTCTTTCTTAGAAACCCCGCACACTACACACAAAAGTCATCATCATCATCCTCCTGCCCTTATCCCAATTTTATTTGGGGTCGGCGCAGCATGTTTTCTTCTTCCATACGCTTCTATCTGCCGCTTCTATACACTACACACAAAAGTGTCTGCCTATAAGTTGGCAGGGAGTATATTTTGTAAATAATCGTGAATGCAGTCAAACTTCTTGGTCGGCCTAATACCTGATCTTCATGTTGACGGCCAAACTATACACTGACTAAAAGTTAGCAAATGTGTGGGAGTTAAAAAAACTTACAATATATGACAAAATGAATGACATAACCTGAAGAAATAAGTTGAAATGGTGTTGGAATTATCTTCTATTTCTTCGCCAGCCACCCATTTTCAAAATTGAATCTGATAACTTATAGTAAACAGATGTATAAAGAAAACTAACCTTCTGTCGTCAGTGAAATTGGGCCTATGGCGTTAAGTCCGCCGTTCTATATTACCAAGAAGTATAAATAAATATTCTTCTTCCGCAGTGGTGGAGCACTCCCGTCCCCGCGTGTGCTCGCTCCCGGAGAAGCCGTACAACCCTCGGGTGTCAGACGACCTGTACCGGCTGCGGACCTTCAGCATCACCACCAAGGGCGGCGTGGTCAACTGTGGAGACTCCATCTGTAACCGCAGGAGTCGCTCTAATACTTCTGTTAATTCTACTAATAGCAGGTATGGATTTTTCATGATTAATCTATCTTCCCAGATTCACCGGTGTTCCGGTAATAAGTACAGTAGACTGCACATCAGTGGTAACTGTCATGCACTTTAACGCAATAGTAATAAGTACGATTTTCCTATAAAACTGTTACCACTGACCTGAAGTTGACTGTACTTTATATGTCTTTCTGATATATAAGCCATATTATTACACATTATAATTCATTCTGTAGTTTTTGCGTGAAAAAGGAATAAACTTCCATACATCCATGTGTACATAGAAACTTTCGCATTTGTTATACTTGTAGGAATACGGATTTTCTTGTTGCTCTTACCCATGTTAAATGAATGTTAAAAAGACAATACAAAGGGTGATTGAAGTAATGTTTGTGTCCACAAAGTTTAAAATATGCATTATGTAGGTACCTACTTTTCATATAGTCCCCTTAATATAGTCTCCTAGTGTTAAAACTTTTTATCTTCGGTTAATTTACATCAACCGGGTTATCAAAGCATATTTTTTTTTAAATGCTGCTTTCTGTTGTAAGCGTTTAACTATTCAATTGAATTTCCCAACAGAAACTCCTATCCGAGCAGTTAATATATTGCCTTTTATATCCGACGTAGTTTCAAGTACTCGTCAAAGAAGTAATAGGTTAAATAAACTCAGCATAATCCATGAAATAGGTGTCATTACTGTGAATGCTTTCCTTCGACGGAAGCGAGCGATGATAGTCTCGAACACGCGACTTCGTGATTGTCGACTGAGTCATAAAACTGATGTTGTGTTACTACTTGAAGTTAGGAGACGAATCAGGTGTAATGTACTTAAATGTGCATTTTGTTGCATGTTTTTAAACGACGTAACAAAGATTCCTCAGATCGGTATACCTAATTAAATACTAAGAAAAATAATTGAAATCGCTCCACAAGGTTATATCGTTTTAAATGCCTCGAAAAAACCTTGAACTACATAAAAAAGTTTTGAAATACGCATTTGATAGAAGTTATTGTAAAGACATCAAAAACTGCACGCATACTTCCTAACTTAGGCGAGATTCCCATGGTGGGCAATACTGTAACGCACGTGTATGTCAATTTTTATTTTTGGGTCTACTCGCTTTAGCAAACAGTTACAAATTGCGTATGAACATATCTAAAATGTCCTCAAAATTGCAACCTTTACACGCGAACACATTATAATATTGTAGACTCGCATCGACACGTACGGACTTTTTTATCGCAAACTTTGTGGAACTCTCTTCGGGTTTCAAGTTTTCGAGACGAGTAATTTTCACTCTCATTTAGCATACCTACACCTGGATATAGGTACATCCAGACACAACCAGGACAGTCGGAGACAATCCGAGGAGTCAGCACAAAGACCTGACGCGACCGGCCGCTGTCTAATCAGATTAAAAGAGATTTGTAACTGATTACCGGGTTGCGTGACAAGAGTAGGGTTGTCACTTGCATAGAATTACTCCACGGAAAAAATTGTCAGCCAAATAGGTGAAAGATTCTATAACTCTTGATTCGAGATTAGAAAACTGAAATATTCCAAAACTTTGCAGATCTCCAGAATGGGGAGAAAAGCAATATTGACTGAACTTGTCAATTCTATTTTATTCTTGGTTAATGGCAAGTGATTCGTCGATGTCAATGTCAACGATTCTGCCAATGTTAGATGTGAGATAAGACAACACTCAAAACATGACAACTATACTTCAGGCACTAGAAATGATTACCCTGACAGTTCTCATGTCTAATATCCTGAAGTACCTAAAATACACAGGAAAAGATTTAAAACATTTATAAAAATAATATGTTTCTCCGTAAATTACAAAGTAAAGTTAATGAAAATGAAATGATTTTATTTTATAAAAACGATTTAATTTCAGACCAAAAATGTTGTGACACGGCTTTCCAAAAAGTTGTACTTGACTGAAAGTTGTAAAATTCCACGATACATGCTTTTCACCAACCCTACCCCCGACCTACTTACCATTCGCACCCCTCCTTGATTAGCGGTCGACGAAGCAGGTCGTCTTACCGTCACTACTGTATTATATTCAAATAACATCTCTTACTCACCTTTAGCTTCATAACGACAAGTTTTATTTAATACTACAAGAATATTATAAACTGATTCTCTTGTAACTTGGAAAGGGAATAAATTAAATACGTAACTTGAGGAGACAAAGTTTACTTGTAAATGTTAATTTGATGTGAATTTTAATGCAGATGTTTTCGACTTCTGTGTGTGGATTTAGTAGTCTTGTTCTTCAAATAAACATGGTTAAACATGATAAACCTTAAAACAAAACGTGGTTAAAAATTACCTGATTAACAGCCAGTTTCTTCATCAAAAGTAAAAGCCAAAGTAATGTCATAAAGTAAAAGTAACGGTCAAATTCGTTTTTCTATTAGTTTTGCTGTTACTTTAGCCTTGAAAAAACGAATTTGACCGTTACTTTTACTTTATGTGAAGGTAATTCTAAGTGAATAGTGCCTGAATGTTTTTTTTTTGTTGATGTCGTGTTTCGCAATAGTTCAGAATGGTGAAAACCGCAACACTGCGCTGCAACTTTATTTTAGCACGCTTCAACTTATTTTCAATTTCTTCATGAAAATCTATCGATGCAAACCTCACGAAAACACATCCAGAAGATTTTTATTACCAGACAAACTCGGAGTCCGACTTTGTTTCGCAATATATGGTGACGCGTCACTCTGTGGTAATATCTGTATGTTTCTACGTATCTGTCAACGACGTGATGTAATCAAAATGGCGTCAAGTCACGTACTAGTCATTTGGAGGCAGCGCTTGTGCGAATCTAAAATACTACGGACACAAATGTGTATGATAATGATTGAAACTGGACTAATATGTAGTTTCGTATTTTGACATAAAGGTAATTTAATATTTTTCCCCTTTTTAATTGAAAGTTAATAGCAGTTATGTAGCAGGATTTTTTTTAAACAAAGCCTCTAACATTTAACAAAAGTCTGTCAACATACGAGCGAGCGGCGAGGCTCAACAAATTGTCTCTCAAAAGCCTGCAAATTGTCTGTCAAAGCTATGCATTATAATATGCATGTATATGCATATGCATACATTAAAATGCATGAGTGCATGCATCCTTAGATCACATACGTTTTGCACGCTTATGACGCACGCATTGTACCTATAAGCACAAACATGAACCTACATAGGTGGTTCCAGTTTCGAAAATAAATGTGCAAATATCATGACATGTGTCCGGTCATTCGAATTCTGTAAGATTGTACCAATACTGAGATTTTCCTCTTTATATCCACATATTTTTAGCCTAGTCCACTTATATCGCCTTTATAGTTAAAAAGAAACTTGCCCTTTACACTATTTCTATAATATGATACAAAATAAAAAATATTCCTTGTTAGTCTGTTAAGTATAAAGGTATAAAAATAATCCGCCCACATTCCGTGGGCGTTAAGGAGACTGCCATACAAATCTTAACGGACAGGTCAACTAGTGTAATAGTATACAAATAATATTGTATACGAAGTGCGAAGTGGAAAAGAAAAATAAGGAAAGCTGACCCCACCACCATGTGGGATACATAGCAGGAAAGAGAGAAAGAGTATACAAATAATATTATACTAATAATAGTGACCCGGGCGACTGTCGGTCACGGCGACTGTTCTCTTTTAAGGAGATCAGCCACCTCATCATCATCATCAGCCTATCGCAGTCCACTGCTGGACATAGGCCTCTCCAAGTGCACGCCACTGAGATCGATTTTCGGCTTCTCGCAGATCAACCAACTGCGCAGGACATATTATAGTGCACAAGCATTTGCTTGGACACAGGTGCACTCACTATTCCTTCATTCTCATACTAATAGGCCGAGGGGACGGCAATCCGATACGACGAGAGAGAGATCATAGGTAAGACTGAATATGTGCTCTCTGAAGTACGGACATTATATTATTAAGGCAACAGATTATGTTTGTGAAGAGGAAAAGTTAATAAAGGAATTTCCGGGAAATTCTTCTCTGTAGGTCGACATACCTATTGATCTGATCTTCTTATTCATCTTTTGTACAGTCATGTGCTATAATTTGTATTAATTTTGCATTTAAAAGCGATTTTTTTAATGAAATGGTGATTTAAACTTTAAGATGAGTATTACCTATTTTGTAATATTTCGACTTTCTAAAGTACAATGTCAGTAAGATCTTTGAACGTTAATGAAGACCACAGGAGAAAATCGTTATTGAATTTTGCTAAGTGTACTCATACATAGTGTATACTATTGTTATTTATTCATTTCTCATTACTCTGTAAATGCCGGGATGGAATCAATAATTATGGGTCGCATTAGACAAATTGGGACTAGGTATAGTTCTTTCACGAACATCATCATAATTACACTTTGGCTTTATTGAAATTTCTTTTTATTTGGGGTCGTTGCAGCATGTTTTCTTCTTTATATAGTTTCTAGTGATGAAAAAAATATTTAATATATATATGACGTTTAACATTAAATGAAATATAATTAATTATTACTCTTAAATACCATAGACTGACATACATATTTAAAACCCCATTTTTTCCTACACACGGCTTCATATGTAACGACGAACAAGCTTGGTAAAACCGCCGCTAGGCTCCAAGTATACTTGACAACGCACTCAGCGCAGTTAAAAGCAGATTCAAGTAAAAGAGAAAAGAGGCCACTCAGATATAACATACGCTTCAATGGTTAGAAGAACAATTTAAAGATAAAATATGGTAGGGTTGTGTATGTATGCAGATACATTTGTGACATTATTTTGTTCTTAATCGATTAATCAACCTGCTTCTAACCTGAAACTGCTGAATACTCATACAGAGAACTTATCTAAACAGATTTAGATTAAATTAAGTGGAGTTATAGTACTTCGGTGACGATTCGGGACTGTTTAAAATCAACATTGGCTGCGGCAAGAATCACAAAAAAAAACAGCTAGTAATGAACGCTAAAATTAATTGTATTGAAACTCAATTATCTCAGACACTATATACCTACTTACTGGTACATGGATTACCTACAATATATTTTCAGTTTTACCTACAAAACTACCCTGAACTTAATTTTACTAACTGCCCGAGGCTGGACCTTCAAATTCAATTTAAAACTATTAACACCTGAACATAATTCCTAATTCAAACTCCCACAACGACCCGCAGTTCCAAACTCAAATTTACTTCATTCATTCATTTCATGGAGAACAAAATGACTAGCGGAGGTGCCATAATGGAAAATCGCCTAAGAAAGTAGCGCGCCAAAATGCGGGTGAGCGGGACGAGGGGACGAGGAACGCTACTATCTTCGCCTTTATACGCCTTCTTCAAACCCGATTTGGATCATTTGTTGTAATACCAAAAATCGTTGACAGATATCTCAAAGTACGTTCATTTGTTTACTCGTAACTGATCGTTTTTGTCATGCCCACCAGACGAAATAAGCTAGAAGAAGGCGCCCGACTTACGTGCATTGTGACATCTCCGCTCATGTTTCCTTACTCCGTGATTCAGTTAGTGACCGGTGGGTTCTCGTTCGTTGTTCACCGGTCATTATCCAGAGACTGCGGTAGTTGTTATAGCGAGCTCATTTGTCTTACTGGGTCCATATGTTGGGCCAACTTGTTTGGCACTACTTACGGTAGTATAACACTGTTGTCTAAAATCTTTGTGCAATGTAAAAATGATTTTACGACTTCCTGAAAATGTACTGTAAACACTGAGATTTGAGAAAGATTTGATATTAAGAACATTTAAGAAGCAATTATTGGTAGACAACACAATAATTCATTTTTGATAAACGCTCATGAAATTGAAATAATGCAAGAACATTTGATTGAGTCAATCCCAAGGACCCCAAGCAATGCCAATGTTGGTCATTCTATATTCGTTTTTCAAATCAAAGTACTAGGCTCACATTCTCGTATGTTGGTTATTCAACTACACATTGGTGGGAATGTTGGCCACAAAGTTTGGAGCTTTAATTTGATGGTTTGTAAGCAATCCCATGGCTTTGTTTGTAATTTTATCGTTTAATCTTATGTGGGCGCTTGGTAATTAGTGGTATAGATCTTCTTGTGTTTCAAGTTAATTTACCGCTTTTAGCTGAATTGAAATATAAGCTCAATAACATGAATATTATCAATTAACGGCCAGTTTCTTCATCAAAAGTAAAAGTTAAAGTAATGTCTAAAGTAAAAGTAACGGTCAAATTCGTTTTTTCAAGGCTAAAGTGACAGTAAAACTAATAGAAAAATTGAATTTAACCGTTACTTTTACTTTAGACATTACTTTAGCCATAACTTTAACTTTTGATGAAGAAACTGGCCGTAAATCTTCACATATTCAGAACGAAAATGGGTCTGACAATAAAACAGTAATAGTAGTTACACATTTATCGTAGGTCAGGGTAAATGTCACTAAGTATGCCTACTAGAAGAAAAAGGAAAATATATTTCAGCAATTATTTTAAGGACTTGTGTTCAAAACTCTCCTTGTATTCCGCTAATTAATTCTAAGGCAAATCCAATTGACGGGAGGTTTGGGCTGAGTAGCTCATTATAATAATTATAGCAGTTAATAGCTGCGATTATTATGAATGGTCGTTGAATTCAAATGTCAAGTGGTCTGGACAATTTGTAAAGTTTTTTTGTCATTTTGAATATCAAGTTTGTTTAGGTGCAAAAAAATTTAAGGAGTTAAAATTGTTTGTCACTTTTTCACGGCTGAGATATGAAATTTGACCCTATTGATACTTATGAAATTAATAGCTACCGATAGCGGTTTTACCTGCACCCTGTGAAAACTTCTCCGCGCAGTCGGATAAAAACCTGTAGCCTTCTTTGATTAACAGCCAGTTTCTTCATCAAAAGTTAAAGCCAGAGTAAAAGTCAAAGTAATGTCTAAAGTAAGTAATTGGTTTACGGCCAGTTTCTTCATCAAAAGTTAAAGTTAAAGTAATGTCTAAAGTAAAAGTAACGGTCAAATTCAATTTTTCTATTAGTTTTGCTGTCACTTTAGCCTTGAAAAAACGTATTTGACCGTTACTTTTACTTTAGACATTACTTTAACTTTAACTTTTGATGAAGAAACTGGCCGTAAACCAATAGTTACGGCGATAAGTGCGTTCTAACAAACTTTTCATTTTTTGTATATTAGTGGATATACATAGGTATAGTACAGAAGACTGACTACATGTAGCGAGTATTTTTTTATTTAGGTAATCGATTCACCGTTTCCACCTCAATGCCTGATTAATTATTAAGGTAAGCCTGACTTCAGGCCTTTTTAACGCGGGCAGACTGTTTATAAGTACTATATTTAATGTCCTATTTTTAAAGTCACAACAAAGCGATGCCGATGTGCCTTTCTTTATCACATTTTGAAATAAATAATTATATTGCAGTACCCGCGTCTAGAGGAAATTTCTCCCCGTGTAGGTCGTATGTATAATTAACCTTTCTCAGATCGTCTACTTACCAAATGTAATTTAAATTGATAAAGATAATTTCGCATTTATAATATTAATAAGGATTAAAACGTCTTTCGACATATTTCTCCCATATTTTTTCAAAGTTTATTGTGCATGCCAAAAAAAATATACTTAGGTCATTCACCCATGATTGAATTACAGATCTAGATAAATATTTTCAAGTTTCCTAAAAAACGAAACCTACCTTAAAACCTAATTTTCATCGCTTAAAGATAAGCAATAATGGACGACTTGCCCAAATAGTAGCAAACTGGGTCAGTTCATTTAACTGTTAAATGTCGCGAGTGCCAAGTCACTAAGAAAGTGATCGATCGCGCATGAACTATTTGCTGGCACTTAAAAGTACCCCATTTTGTAAATAGGTACCTTACTACTAGCTTTAGGAGTTCAGTGACCTTTTATCGGATTGAGTTATTTGAAGGTAGAATAGCTTGAGCGGTTAAAGAAATGTGTTTCATTTGTTTTTTATTGGTAGTCGCTGAAGTGAGGCTGTTTCTGATTTACACCTGAAAATGCTCGTCACAGCAGTAAGTAGGTAGCGAAGTGGATTCTACTGTTCTGGGTTCTATAAGATCCGATTTCTTTTATGTGAACACCGCCTGATTGCGGGGTCGAGAAGTAAACCTAAGAGAAGAAATGAGAAGTAAGTTTGATTGGGAAGAGCTTGATATAAGGGTGTAGGTATCAAGTGTAGAGCTCGATATAAATTTTTTTTTTAAGAAGAATACAGCCACGTATTCACTGAGAAACAATTGTTTATAAACACTGTTTCAGAAACAATATCTACGTGTTTCAGAAACATATAATTTTGTTTCTGTGGACGATGTGGACGGCAGAATTTCCGAAACATTGTTGCTGTAAACATCTACGTGATGTTTCAGAAACTGTGTAACTGAAACATTGTTTCCCAGTGAATACATGGCTTAAATTTTGTAAGTCACAGAAACAAAAGAAGTACAGACGAGTTACCATACCTATTGTTCCACTATATGGTCAGAGCATGGCTAGAATGCACTCGAAACATTTTGCTCGTCAGTTAAATCACAAGTTTAACTGAAATACTCCCACACGGTTCAACCAAACACTGCCTAACATACACCCACAGATATACGTGTATGTATATCAAACTACCCTCTCTCAGATCTCACCCAAAATTAGTTGAAACACGAATTTAGTAAAGTGAGCGTCATAAGCGTTTGTAATTGAAGTAGACTCAGTTACATGTCTAAAGCAATTGTACTGTAGCTGATGTATAAAGGAATATTATGTAAGTATTTACTATTAAGCCGTTTAGAAGATAAGTAAATTAAACGACGATCTATGTAGCTGAAACTAGTACATTATTCGATTTCAGAATCAAAGGTAGGTCTAATGGCGAGATTTCACTGGCATGCGGCATTTTCATGCGCACAAAAATGGTCTTCTGCTTTATTGTCTCTATTCTCTCTATCAGAGTAGCTTTAAAAAATGTCCACGTAATTATAATCTTTGTGAGTGAATAAACATGCTAGTGGAATCGAGTTTAAGTGGCACATGTTTTGTTCGCGAATAATTTTATTGTAGTTATCTCGCCATAGAGAAGACCGTTCAATACATAGTCCTTGCAAAGCGCTAACAAGCCATGACAAGAGATGAAGTATTTATTTCGTATATTTTGACTATGGTGGCCATAATATTAGCCAAATTTAGAACGAGAAAGCTAAATGACTGTACCTACCATGTGTTTGTGTGACATAGGTCTAGTTTCACTTACACAATTAGCTGAAAATATATACTAAACCTGTATATATTACTACAGGTATAACTTCCAGAGATAACACAGCGGTTAGATATAAATTCACACATAACTTCCGAACTCGGCACAACTTTGCAGAATGTTTTATATTGAATAAACAAGCGGGTACCAGGGCCGCATACTTTGGAAGTGGTAACAAAGTTATCACTGAATAATATGAAGTTATTCTATTAGGGATATTCAACAGGCTGATTGCGTTTTAACTTTTATATCTTTGTTTTTGACAATGATTCGATGATTTTGGGTATATATTATGTATGTACTTATGGTAATGTAGATAAAACTTTTCGACGAAGTTGAAGTTACATAAATGAAGACAATTTTTTTTGTGACTTCATGCTCTATGGCAAAATTTCCTTTTCCTAGAGTTAAAATTTAAAATAGTTTTTTCAGGGAGAAGTCATTGCTTTTAAACCAAAAAAAAAATTATTTAGGCCAACGCCAACTTAACTAAAAGTGGAAGCCATTTTGTTACGACACTTTCTTAATTTTTGATGCAAAACGCTATTTAATTTCTTCTTCACCGTGGGTGTTATTACAAAGAAAGCTTCAATATTGGGTACCAGGTAAAGCGAGACAAAAATGGCAACAGTAGGTATGCAAACATCATTTAAAGCTCTGTCATTAATTCATCCGCGTTCTCATTGCTCCTTTTGACCGATGAAGCAAAAATAACAGCCAATTAATTGTTCTTTATTACATTTACATTTTATAAAATAAGGATGTAAAGGGATGCTACTGGTTGAAAGTGGACCATGGAGGACAAAATGGTTAGCGGAGGTCACATAACATAACATGACGGACAGTCACCTAAGGAACTAGCTCGTCAAAACGCGGGTGAACGAGGGACGAGGATTCATTACTGTATTCCAATTATACGCCTTCTTTTTACCCGACCTTTTTTTGTAATACCAAAAATCGTTGACAGATGTCTCAAAGAACACGAACGCTTCTTTAGTTCACTCGTAACATCGTTTTAGTCGTGCCCACAGTACGAATTTGACCTAGAAGAAGGCTCCTGACCTACCTGCATCAAGGCAACTCTGCTCATCTTTCCTTACTCCGTGAAACGGACGCGTAGCTCTGCGTCAGTTGTTTATCTTTATGCGGTTCAGTGGTTCATATGTGTGTTTGTATATACGTATTTATAAAGGTAGTTATTAATATTAAGGGTAAACTATTGTTGTTTTGAAAGGGATTGCTATACGATATCTCAAGGTAAAAGCCCAAAACAGTTACGTAGAATTCAATAAGACCAAATTACATAGTATCCAAATCGATTCATCCTTTCAAGAGCCACAGTGCCAGAGACAGTCACGTCATATCAGTCGAACATGCAATACCCCTTTTTGTGTGAGTTAATAAATAAATAAAACACATTTATTTCAGACTAGCTTTTGCCCGCAACTTCGTTCGCGTGGAATAGTGACTACCAGCAGATTTTTGATTTGATGAATAGATGGCGCTATATGTCCGGAATAATTTTATTTTTATTTTTTTTTTGTAATAAAAACTATCCTATGTCCTTTCTCAAGTTTCAAACTATGTCTGTACCAAATTTCACACAAATCGGTTCAGTAGTTTAGGCGTGAAGAAAAGACAGACAGACGGACAGAGTTACTTTCGCATTTATAATATTAGTTTGGATAACTTAAATCTCATTTTTTAAGTAGTTAAAAGGTAGAATATCTACTACCCATCAAGGGAAGAGTATGAATATTGAAAAAGTCATGATTCCTGGAAATCCTGGATGAGATTTCCTCTTTATAAGATTTCAGCTCCCCTCTTCACCTATGTCATTGTGTTAGCTTATATAATTATCTAATTAATTTATATTTTCTTTGTCCTCAGAGCATCTGATCGGTCACCGTTCGACGGGTCCTGCTGCTCAGGGTACCGGCCGGTGGACTCCGCCAGTCTCGACACCCCTGATGAAGATGAAATGGATCCTGTAAGATATTCTTTTATGTTATGGTGAACGAACATCAACCTATCAACATTGACCGTGGCGAACGCGTCGAATGAAACGAATTGTAGAATTCTACATATTAAATCCTTTTAATTCTTATCTATCTACAAAACACACCTTTGTCAGACAAAGTGGGATGAAATGGAGCAACATTTTCTGATACAGAAAACTCTGTGCGAACTGGGCGTTTTCACTCAGAGTATATAAGTTCTATCGCAGTCCACAGCTGGACATAGGCCTCTCCAAGTCAGCCTATCGCAGTGGACTGCGATAGGCTGATGATGATGATGATATAAGTTCTAATTGGTTACGTGTACATACGGCCTAAAGCAAACGATAGTTTAGTATGTACATTGTACAGTCAGCGTATTTTGAGTTTATGTACTGACTCCAGACTCGCGATGCATTCAACATGTATTTATGTACCCTAAACCGACTGCACGTACATTGGAACACCATACGTCTGTTTGTACTTAGCTTTACAGCCTCAGAACATATACAAAGCCTTATAAGTGGTAGTATATATCGAGCGATCGTTCCCGATTACGAGCAACTTGTTGCGTCTCAAGCAAGTGCTACGACAAAGGGAGGAGTGCCCTTCTGACAACACTTTACCACTCATTAAACTCTTTCATCTTTGCAGAGATTCTAAACTTAAATACGTACATAGGTATCTGTCCTATGTTTCGCTCAATCTTTTCTACACGTGTACACGTTCTACGAAGGGACAGAAAATTCATTAGCGTGTATCATCAGCATATTTATTGTCTTAGCACACGCCTCTTCTCATCATCATCCATCGAGCCGAGAAAAATTCTCAACTATGTTGGGATCGGCTTCCAGTCTAACCGGATGTACCTGAGTACCAGTGCTTTACAACGAGCGACTGCCCTATCTGACCCCCTCAACCCAGCTACCGGGCAACCCAATACCCCTTGGTTAGACTCGGTTAGACACGCCTCTTCTCATACATAGAAGGAATAAGTATTAATCACCATGATTGTTCTGGTACTTTAAGAAACAGATGCTAACTTAATGATTTAATCACAGGGTCACCGGCAATTTTGTACGTCATCATCATTTATTCAAGTCTTGAACACAATACTCAATTCTTTACTTAGTTGTCAAAGAGAGGCAAGCAAGGTAAAACCTCTATGTGAATTCTGATATTCAGTTGCACTGCATAAAACTGCCAGCCAACTTCAACTAAGGAACACCTAATATGTTACCTTCTTGGAAAAAGGCTAAGGAGGTAATGATGGTTTTCTCATTGTATTCCTTCATATTACGAGCATAATACAAAACGTAATATCCCATCAAACAATACAACGAAACACCACACTTTTCATATACGAACATGACATAAATCCAATATACGTGAAACATAATCTATTTCAAGCAAATTTGAATCTTAATCCCCCGCATTACGTGTCAAAATTAGTTGAAACATATTTAATACGCGTAGTGACAGCGGAGAGGCTAATTTAAATTTATATTGAAGAAAAGGCCTATTTTTCCATTATTTAGAGGCAAAAGCTGTTGTGTTGAAATAATAACGTTTTTGACAATGTAAAGGATTATTTTGGAAAAAGTAGGTTTACCAGTGGAATTTCAGAGGGTGACACAATACATATGTATGTCTAAACAAGACACAACAATTTAGGATTAGGTACTAACCGCGTGGGTGTTGGTGAAAATTATGACTACAGTGTTAAATTGTGTTCAGTAAATATAAGTGTGAATAAATAAATAAAATAATAAAAATTTGTATAGTATTACACATTGTTAGCGGACTGAATTTTACTTGAATGTACCTAAGTATATCTTGGACACCGCTTCGCTGATAAAAAGGTGAAGGAAAACGTCTTGAGGAAACCTGGACTGTAAAGTCTGAAATCACCAACCCGCATTGAGCAAGCGTGGTGATTAATGCTTAATCCTTCTCCGTGTGAGAGGAGGCCAGTAGTGGGACGATAAAAAGGCTGTTACAGTTTTTTTTTTGTCTATGGCCTTTGATCGCTGAGGATATATAAAAGGATTTAGGTACAAAACTACATCTTTTCACTTTGGTATTTTTCTTGGAGACATTTTTTCGATTTGAATGTATAAATCGGAACTGTATCTATCTATTGAAATACCAAGCATATAGGATATCAGCATAAAACTACGATTTTCCTGACTATTTGTTGGAGATATTTTTGCAATTTCATAACTGAACAGTATCTATTGAAATACCAGGCATAACTATAACAAAATGATATCTAAATCCATTTGCTAAGTAATTGATTTGTGTTCGATATCTCAACAATAGGCTACATATTCCGTGAAACGCATTGTTTGACGATATCAATATCGAATATTGTATTAATATCAAATAGTGCTCTATCGATATAACAATAGAGTCTATATTTGAATGGGTGTAGTGCTTGATTTATGATGTTTTAGAATTGGGGAGAAAGGCATTCAGATTCATAGAATGTGCAATATTAGTGATAGGAATTTTAACATGTAGGTAACTGTGTGTTTCTCTCGGTTAGCCTATATCACTCTTGAATAACAAGACTTTTTAAGGGTGTAAGAATATTTCAAAACCAGCTCAATAGGTCCAGCGATTAAATCCTACAAAATTACAATCTGTTAGGAATTAGGATTGTAGCTGTGTGAAAAAGATTATCATGTTGGGTAGTTCTGTCTGTCTTTAATGGAAATTCTTGAAAAGTTTGAGGTAGCAACTTGGTAACAACCCAGACAGACTATTATTTACTTTATGAAAGTGTCATTATTATACTGTCACCATGTATAAAACATGACTTCTCTTACTTTCTTCTGTATAAAAATAAAGAAAAACTAAAGTTTCATGTCTCGAAGTAGAAGCCATTCATACTTTCCGTATAAAAAAATAATGTTAAATACTTTTTGTACAGAACCTACCAACTACACTTGACTCCAAAATTTCATGTAGTGAAAAGACAGATAAATCGTAAAAAGTACCACTTTTTTCTTCAAGTTGGCGTCAAAACCACCAAGGATGGAAATTCCAGTATATTAAGTACCACCAGTAATGTATATTTTTTGTTACAGATACCAAAGTACAGGGTGGTTTTGCTTGGTGACGCCGGCGTCGGGAAGACAGCCCTAGTGTCACAATTTATGACGTCAGAATACATGAATACATACGACGCAAGTTTAGGTAAGTCCCTAATCCGAACATCACCGAACATAGCCGAAGTTTCACGAACATTCCCGAACTTTTCCTCCACCGTTTATGTTGTTAAGAAATAAAGTTCCTACTTTTTATGCAGCCCTGGTACATCGTATTTCTGAGATGTTTCCCCAAAGTTTTAAAGATCATCAATTTACCTACTTTTTAAGAGTTTTTTGTTTATTTTTTCCTGGCCGAAATTAGGTTGAGAATTTTTTAATTACATTTTAAAAGTTAGTTCCGTTGTTTTTATTATTATTCAAAACCATTTTTTGAGTTGTTAAACATTTCACCAACAAAAATTAAATGAAAACGAGCATGAAAAAAATTAGGAATCGCTTTAAAAAAAAGCTAGCATGTGCGAATTTCCTTCCAACGCATGAGCCAGCATTGAGCATGAATTTCGCAAAATTCCTAGAAATTTTACTAAACATTTTTATCACCAACTTTATATAGAATTAAATAGTTTAACTAACTGATATTTTGTTTTAGATAAGACGGACAGTAGCAAAAATAAAGATGGTTTGTAATACATTTTTCAAATATTTATCTACTTATTTTCTTTTTAGGAAATAGTTTCCGCCTTTTAGTTTCTTCTATTATGTAGGTATTTTTCTGTTCCTTCAGTTATAGAATAGTATACTTATCATTATAGGTCTTAGCTAGATTGTTATATCATTGCAGTATTATTTAGGATAAGTTAGAATTTAGTGACAACATAAGAAAGAACAAATTACGTGCCTCCAACGTAGTTACTTTTCATTGAATATCGTGGTACAAAATACAAAGAAGAAAAACCGTAGATTTATTATGATGCTTTCTTAACTAAGCTAACACTATACTCTACTTTTTATTAAGAGTTTTCTGAGTTTGTGTGTTGTAGTTTATGATTAACAGGGACTTTATATCGCAACTATGTGTAACTCATTGTGTGTCGAGAATAAATTGAAACCAATATAATTTTCTTTTTTTGTGCGTGTACACCAATTTTTTCATCACGCGATTGTAATCTCAGTAGGTACATTAAGTACCCCTATAATATGATGGTGTACTAATGGCCTCCAACATGTCGCCATGTCATTTAGGCAGAATATGGCCGTCACTGACAGCTGTCAAGACCACATGCTGATGACATGAGTGACGTGCGCGCGTCATAGTCATTAGGGGATGGTTTCACCAGAACCGAGTTCAATGCTCTATATAGAAGAATAGATTTGTTCAGGTTACGGATTTTTGGTATTTATGTTATGATGGTTTATGTCAAAAACCCTCCATTTGCAAGTATAACGGCGTAAGACGATTATTCATTATTAATTTAAGTCCTATTTATGTTTTCATAAAAATGCTCGTTTTAATGATTCAAGAAATTATAAAAGATCCCGATGAATTGAGAACCTCCTCCCTTTCGGGAAGTCGGTTAAAAAAGAACACCAGAAGTAATATAATTTAAAAAAAAGACTTCACATTTTGTGACGGAGTTTATTGACAGAGTTTAAAGTTGATCGATCGATTGTCATAAACAGTGAAATCGGCCTCTAACCCTATGTATACGGACAGGATTTATGGGGGCTAGAGGACAAGAAATTCTGTGTAACTATCGTAAGTAACAACCATACCGTTGTCACATTTACATGATAATATTTATTTTTATGTTTTTTAGATACTCAATAAAATCGTGCTATGTTTAAATCATGTGAGAAGGGTAGACAGAGCCTTGTAAAGTCATGTCAGATATTGACGTATTAGCAGCGTCGAGATTATAATGTAGGTAGTCCTTCCTGGAATTTGGTAAAACTGAAATCTGATCATTTACTTGGGTAATAGGCAAAGGGCCAGGCAGATAAAAATAACAAAATGAAAAATCTACAGAAATCTTGTTAGACCTTAAAGGCTTGAACGCTTGAACGATAATTAAAACACAAAAAAATCCAATTAATTTATAAGAAAAAGATATTGAGCTCTACCTTTTAAACAATGTAATTTACTAATAACGGATTGTCAGTTTTACAAAAAGTTCCATTTAAAAAGGTTCGTAGCCCGAACGGATAAAGTAATAGATTTAAAAGTTTTCTACTAAACTGGCTGATTTGGGTCGCAGTTAACTTAATTTACGGGAAATTTTATTGTCCTTGTATATTTCTTTTTTGGAGAATTTATTTCATCTCAAAAAGTGTAATACAAATATAGATTACTATACTAGCCAGACCAAAACATGTACTAATGTTTTATTTCAGGAAAGCAAAGGAGACATACAAGCATATGTCTTCGCATGTGATGCTCTGGAGCACTCGGTAACGGCTTAATCACCGAGTATGGCTCAACACACACTATGAAACAAAATAAACATAGAAATACGCTGAAGTTGCGTCACATGTCAAAAGTACTGTTCCCACGGGTTCATAAGGGACTTATTCGCTCACCCAGATGAAAGTACTTATTATATTACCGTCTAATGTTCATATTATACCAACTCGTATCTCTAACTATTACTAAAGTCCATTTGGCATTTCTGCTAATTTTGAGTCCACAGCCAAATTCCCCAGGTTAAGCCTCTAAGCCTTATCTAACTTCGCCATTTGTCAGCCAAAAGGGCTTTAAACTAAATTATCAATTATAACAAACTATAATTATTATTACCAGTTTCTAATGCTGCGGGTTCCCTTCTAAATTGAAGGTAGACATTAGCTAAGTGTTGTGGTAATCGCTCAATTAACCGAAGACTTCCGAAGATGGCCGAAGGATTCCGAAGTTATGTGACCTCGTTAGGTTAAAGTTTGTCCGTGTAATTTGATGCTTTTGATCATTTGTTATCGCTGTATTTTTTGAATGGGTAGATACATAAAAAGAACCAGCGATGGACTTTTGTAATGGTCCTGTAAAGTTCGGTCTCGTTAGGTAGGGAGAATTGGCCTGAGCTGTTTGAGAAAGGAAATTTAAAGTGATTAATGAGACCTACACTTAATTATGTATTTCAAATACCGAAACTAGAGGTAATTTCAATTGATAAATGAACGTAAGCAAATTAGTTCGACAGTTCTTATTTTAAATTCACTGTATTTAAATACAGAACCTCAATTTAGCGGGCACTAGTCTTCGTTATTTAACAAAATCCCATAGAAAACGAAAACGGCTTAATCTACCACTCACTATCCTATCAGACCAGCATGACGTCATCAGACACGTCAGCGCCGATAGCAAGTCCCTTCCGCGCTGTCATCCGGAGCGAGCTGTCAAAGTGGCAGACATGTCGATATGACACGAGTATCACGTGTAAATGTTTATTTAGCTGTTGTAGGCTGTATTTTATGATGAAACTGAAGTCTGCTTGTTTGGTTAAACACAGTATTTCAGATATTGATTCTGTGATTTTGAAAAGTCTTCATTGTTAGATAGCCCATTAAATAATGCTGTGTCCAAAATTTTACTTGGGCGATGTAGTACTCGTAGAAAGATGTAGGCAAAACTAAGTCTTTAAGGAATCGCACGCGACTTTGACTTAAGTTTCTTTGTTCACAAAGAAATCACAAATATTTTGAAATATAATTACGTTAGGAATCTGCATTGAAGTGAAGATTAATTCTTAGTAACAAGTACTCTAAACTTGATGTATTAACAGTACCCATGGAGGGACTGGTTCGCAATCTCTTAAAAAACCCTTACTAAAAGAAAATAAAACCCACCGCCGCCTTCCAAAGTTACTTCAACCCCAATATTGCTCCAGACACGACCCAAAAAGTCTAGCAAAACATATTGTTATTTACAAGACCTAACTCTTACATAAGAAACTTTTGCCACACTTAACCCTAAAATGTGGCACCCAAATAGGTTCAACTAACGTCATAAATTCTTCAATAGAAAACAGCTTAATGGCAGTACTTTGGCAAAACCACTTACAGAACACTTAAACTTGATAAAAGGAAGATAAAATCAGCTATTTGGCCCATTTGGACCTCTTGGCCTTTTTGCGCGAAAAGCTTTTCATAAGCTTTGAAAGTGTTGATTATTTATGTCTGTTCTGCTTTAGTGAAAGGACCCTAAAATAGATGGCGAGACTCATTGATTTGTTGATGGATTAGACAACATGTTATTTCTACATTGGTCCTTGTGGTCTTAAAAAGGATAAAGGACATCGGGAACGCGTGGTGGTGTCTGTTCGTTTGTGGGTGACCCTTATCGTGACGAGTTCCTCCCTGTTTCAGAAGGCATGTTGAATTGATGGGTCCCTGCTGTCAGTCTTTTCCAAAGATACCTTTTTAATACCAGCTTAACATACTTGACAACCTAGGTAACTAACTGGGTTGAGGAGGTCAGATAGGTCAGAGGTAAATGCACATAATTTTGTGCTCGGAATTTTGTTCCGGGTCGTCAATGAGTTTTATAACAAATGTTGGCTAATAATACAAAAGTGTACGCATGAAGTAGGCAGAATTATAACGAAACTCTTCAAGTTTTTGCCACCCTAGTACATCGTCTGGATATTCTCACAGAATTAAGAGTAAGTAATTATGATTATGATTAGTCCGAAAACATTTATTTTGCTACACTATGACATAACGTTTTTGTAATTGAAGTGTCTGTTAACATCTGGAAAGCATCATAATAAATTCTTTTCTTCATTAAGGAGTGACAAGTAACAAACGTTGAGAACAATTCATAATGCTTACTGCCTTCATTATTCTGGACTCCTAGTACTTTTGTTTAGGCACCGTTTTCTGGCGTAATTACTGAACAAAGAAAGATAGATTGTTTTAGGTACTTTAAGGTACAGAATATAATGACTATTTTTGAACTTTTTCTTAATTTTGAAAATTTGCGTAATTTTCGTATGTTTCTCGCGGTTTGTATCTTTAGATATGCTTCTAGAGGTCTCGCTTACATGAGATATTTTTTCTTCAGTTTTCCCCCTAAGTACGATTAAATATTTTATTATTTAATTTTCTTCTATTACAATTTAAGCAAGACGAAGTTAGATCACTGTTTAGGTGCGAAAATTCAGTTCTTTTTTCTTCTTATGTTTTTATTTAGATATTTAATGCAGGCATTTATTTTTGTATGTAGGGAATTTAATTTCTTTAAATAAAGGATATTATTAAAAAAGCCGGTAAACATTAAATTATAATTGTTTAAGTCCCTATTATTTAAGTAGAGGGCTGGTTATGTATAAGCTTTATTTAGTAAGATATGGATGAGAGCAGTTTTTAATATAATCGATGATTTTGTAATGTTTTAATAAAAAAAAAATTACCTGCAGAATAATACAAATTAATCAATTAAAAACAGTGAAAAAAAACAATTGTTATTGAATATTCGTTCCAATCACCGTCAAGATTTATGTACAACTAGCCGTTTTCCCGAGGTTTCACCCGCGTCCCGTGGGTACCTACTGTCATAAAACATAGCCTATGTTACTTGGGAAGAGTGTAGCTTTCTAACAGTCAAAGAATTTTTTGAATCGGTTCAGTCATTTTGAAGCCTTTACAAACAAACAAAAAAAGTTTCCTCTTTATTATATTAGTACCTACATGTACCTAGATAAATAAACTTTTTAATAAATCGGTCTCAATTCCCTTGCTCTAATTAGTCTAGACATACCGGTTTCAGCCGAAATAATGAAATCACCAAAATTTATCAGAAGTTCGATTTCAGACGGTTCGATTAATTTGCTTGTATTTGTAAAATGTAATTACAATCGAAGTAGAAGACTAATTGAATATCAATTGTAATCGAATTCTAATAAATTCGGTTTTTCGAGAAAAAGGTTTTACAAAACGAGTTTTTCGGACTGATAGAAAATTATCTTGGGCTTCGAATAAATGAAATGAAAGTTTATTAAATTAGTTTCTTGTAACTATATTTGATTTGTAGGCAAATTAATGTTTTATGAGTGTACTTTGATTTTGATGTAACTAATTTCTTTAATAGAGGCATTATTAGAAGTTTTGTTGGTATATTTTCTGATTGGGTAATAATTTGTTGAAAATAATAAAGTAACAGAAACACAAGATTAATTTAGAAAAAACACAATATTAAATTAAAACTAATTTTATTTTCCTTGCTAGCTCGTTTGTTATAAACGTACATAGGTATGTCTATCCCTATTTTTCTTTTTATTTTATCAGTAGTAAGTATATTGAATAGAACACGGAACAAAAATTAAATGATAATAATGTTAGATATCCAAATCATTTTAAAATAAAATTTTCTTTTTACTTAAAAAAAACTGCTCTCACCACATATCAATAGCAAAATTTTGACAATAAGCACAATATGGCCGCTAGTTGTTCTGTAAATAACATAACTTCTTCATGCTGCTTGCTCTGGCGAAGCCAAACGCGGTAAGTGTGTGTCACCCTTTATTGTCAGTGTGGTACCGCCTTTACACCCCTTTGTATATACGCCTGGTTGTTAGCGTTTGTGTGTTGTGTGTGCATAGTAAAATAAAAAATATATAAAGTAGTGTTGTCCTATATGATAACTATTTACAATCGATGAATGAACCAATTGCTTTGAAATGTGTGCCTAATATCTCGCTTTCACACTAACGGATTTTCGCACGACAAATTATGATCAGCATCGGCATACATGTGTCCCTTGGTTTTAAATGTCATCTTTCGCAACAGTAGTTGATAAACGCTCGTACGCACTACAGGAAACAATCGGCATCCGCTTAGAAAAACCGCTAGTGTGAAACCGCTGAAATGATCGACTAGTGTTAAACACATTTATTGGTAGATAGTTTTTAAGCATGTTGTTTCAGTAAATCATTTATTTTATATATTTACATAAGTGCCTTTTTAATTTAATGCATGGCATGGTTCTCACTTATAGATAGATTCAACTAATCGCCAACTAATTCATTCATATATCTAAACTAATTAATATTTTTGGAGAGTTCAGTGTAGGCTGAGGAAATAACTAATTTTAAAATAATTATAATATCTTTATAGGATACAGTAAATAGACAAAGGCTGGCGAACTTATATACATACTAGCTTTTGCCCGCGACTTCGTTCGCATGATATGTGACTTCCGGCATATTTTTGGTTTGACCAATAGATGGCGCTATATGTCCGGAATAAATTTTATTTTTTATTTTTATTTTTATTTTGAAATAAAAACTATCCTATGTCCTTTCTCAAGTTCCAAACTATGTCTGTACCAAATTTCACACAAATCGGTTCAGTAGTTTAGGCGTGAAAAAAAGACAGACAGACAGACAGAGTTACTTTCACATTTATAATATTAGTCAGGATATTTACTAAAGCTTGCATTTGTTTATCATAAATGTAAATTATGCTCGACGTCAACAGTCCAAATTATAGCTAGGTAAATCACCCCCACTCCAAAATTCTTGGCTAGGTAGCTGGCTAGACAGAAAATGTTTATAGTCAATATTATATTGGATGGCCGTGACATAATATCGCGTAGTCTGAAAAGTGCATTATTATGACTAACGATTATATTACCTTACAATAGCAGCTTCATTTTAAATCATTTATGGATAGACTTTTATAGTTGAACACAGCTGGTTAAGTAAGTACCTACACTATTATTGTTAAACGCAGCTGGTAAAGTAATAAAATTATTTCGTTTTACATGCAAGCCGTTTTGGCAAAAACATTTCAATTCTGAGCCAATTGTGACATAAATGTCTGTTTTCTGTATAAAATAGTTTATCTAGCAACTAGCTACCGCCAACAGTTGCACCTGTGTTCCGTGGGAACAATTTCGCGAACCGGGATAAAAAGCCTGCCTCCTTCCTCGATAAATGGGCTATTTAAAACTGAAATAATTTTCAAATAGGTCCAGTAGGTCCTAAAATTAGCGCGTCCAAACAAACTTTTTATCCAGGTGCGTGAATTAGTTCAGTTCCCACGGAACGCGGGTGAAACTACCTGAGGAAGCTAGTTCAAGCTAGTCAAAACATATAAGAGAACTGTTTACAAGAGAAGTACCTGTTTTAATCTTGAAACATCTAATATCCTTTAAAACAAGAGGTTAATTTATTATCTACAATCGCTTACTCGTTTATTACTGAAACAAATATTCTAATACCTAAGCAACAATAAATTGTTCAAAATAGGATTTACAGTGTTGATGTAAACAGATGCTGTATTTTAATCTAAGTTTCAAATTGTGTAGCTTTATTTTAAATTTTATTTAACTCGGTATCTTGATGAGAAAATAAATAAGGGATTTGTACAAAAATCTAGAAGGATTCTGTGAGATCTGTTTGAAAATTGGATTCGTTTAAAAAATATATTCATTTGTTTATAAGTCGGGTTTAACCCGTAAGGCGCTCCTTATATGTTCAACTAAATTGCGTAATATTACATATTGTGCAAAATTTATTGTGTAGACTTAATATTGAAGATTGCGCAATGATTGTCAGCGACAAAAAATATATTTGTATCGTTCTTGTCATATTATTGCGCAATGTGTGTAAGTCTAGGGGCCGCCTAAGTAATAATTATTTCAATTTAATTATATTAATCAAACATTATGAAGGTAAAGGGTAAATACGGGTTTTCCCCTGAGTCATGTAGGTTACGATTTCTATAAATAGGAACTAATGACAGTTGTCAACAGAGTTATAATTTAGATTCCAAGGGAATTTGTAGGCTTTCAAATCATTAATACCTACTGTTACAACCGCTTCTCAAGGGAACTATTTCCTGCAACTGGATAAAATGTAGTCGTTGGTATTTATATATGCTATAGTTAGTAGATACAGTTTTTATTTAAATAAATTAGGTAAATTGCGTGAAAGAGGAACAAGCATCCATACATACATACAACATGAAAACTTTCCGTTAATAATATAAGGTATTTGTGATCTATCTATGGTCTATGTAAATATTTTATATGGATATAAAATCAAATAAATAAACAAAAGAAAATGACAAAAGCCAGCTGTTAAAAGAAAGATCAAACCAAATGACACGATTTTGAGCATGTACTCGTAAAACCAAAAGCTCGGTACTCATAACAGCTTTAAAACCTTTGAACAGGTCTCAATGCAATGCAGCATTTGTGATTTTCTCAATAAGAATAATCAAATTATGAATAAACAGTTCTACTAATAATAGGTATTATAAAAGCTAAACTATATATGTCTGTATGTAACGCCCAAACGACTGCACCGATTATTTTATACACGGTTAGTTTAGCTACAACCTGAAAGGGACATTGATCACTTTTTATCCAGGTGCAGGAGAAGTAGTTCCCCTGGATGGGACCGCGGGGAACAGCTAGTAGGGATATCTGTTTATCACAGATTCTCGCATCAAGATTATTATTGCACCCCCAATATAACGTAGCGGCCTCGATCAATTAGCTACATCTAACACAGAAATCATATTATTTCAAATCGGATTATCCATTCCAGTGAAATAGTTCGCAAACTAAATACACAGAATAAACCAAATAGAATAATTAATTAATTCGGTTCCACAAAAGTATTTAGTTTTTGCGAAAATGCGCGTAAAAGCTGGATTAAAACTGAATTTTGTCTTTTTAATATAATTTTTCACAGAAACGTGAAAGCTTATACAGCGAGAGTAATGAATACTGAGAACTGAGAGTGTAGTGGCCTCGAAAGTTAATATTTGAATATTTTATTTACATTTAAACTTTGTAAATATTTCTCTGTAAGAAAAAATAAAAATGGTTACAGTTGTCAAATACAATCATCGCAATTTTTCATTTAGATTTTATGATGTTTAAAAAATAAATTTTATTTACAAATAACTTTTTACAATAACTTAATAATAAATATATATACAACATACAACTAACTTATTACCTAATATATACACTTACTATAAATAAAAATATTTAAAAAATTGCATCAAAAAACTCCTCCTCATCGCTGCCCACCGGGAGTGTACCCAAGAGGCTGGCAGCATTGCCACGTTGGATGGCAATGCTTACTTTTTGGCCAAAATAAAAATAAATTGTAATGTAGTTTTACTTCTCAATTGAGTAGCTACTCATTAATTAACGGCATATTGGGCTGACAAAGTATAGTCTCACTATAAGATATGTTATCGCCACGAAAGAAGAAGAACACCTAGCTACTTATTAAAAACTAGCCGTTTTCCCGCGGTTTGACCCGCATTCCGAGGGAACTACTGCCTGTACCGAGATAAAATATGCCTTTTGTTAATCGCGAAGAAGGTAGCTTTCCAACAGTCAAATCGGTTCAGTAGTTTTGGAGCGTTTGGGGTACAAACAAAAAAATGTTTCCACTCTATTAAGTTAGTATAAATGTAAAAGTTTATAAGAAATTAGTATATCATATTCCTATCTTAAAAATCATTTTCATTAAATTCGAGTTTTAGAAACAACCATATTCATTAAAGTAATATGTATAGGTATTTGCTTTTAGTGTCTGTTTGTTCGAACTAGATGTTAGTTCATTTGTTTAATGTGTTGTGCGCTTGTGAACTTTCAATTCTATCAATGTAAGTAGTTTTTCTAGTACACAAAACTATAAAGTAAATACATATGTACGTAGTAGAATATTTTCTATTTGCTTCAGTATATAAAAACTATGGAAAATATATGCATGCTGAATTTTTCTATGCCACGCTGTCAATGGCTTTCCCAGACCGTTTTGATATATAATTTTAATGAGTGTATAGCATAGCCATCAAAGTGTTTCTACAGGTAATGTCATCTTCCAACGTTGGCCCCAGCTTTGGTGTTCATTGCACCAACGAATTGGTTCCAACATGGCCGGTTTCACAAATCATCCAAGTCTTTCATCATGGTTTTGTGTGTGTGTTCGTGTGAATTTTCAAAACCCAGTTTATTTTTCGGATTCGGCATAGTAATTTCACGGAATCGTTAATGAATTTACTTATCCTTAAAAGAATTCTCAAACGTATCTTATCCCAAGTTACTATGCAAAATTCGTTATATGTCTATGATGTACTTACAGCACAATCTTTACCCCTCTTTACTCTCATTTATGCAACATCGATAAAACATCATTATATCGATATTAATATAAACCATTGTTTCAGATGACGAGTTTGGCGAGAAGTCAGTTTCGGTGTTACTGGACGGCGAGGAGTCTGAAATGATATTCATAGACCATCCCAGCACTGAGATGTCGGTAAGTAGTTCTGTCCATATAAATAAGATCTTCTTATATTTGGACTTCTAATATTAGTGGCCTTATTTGTTGTACTGCTATAGCAAGCAGTCCAAGACAATACGCTAGTCACAAACTTGCACAATTTTGATAATTCATTCATTGGTTCAAAGCTAATCAATGATAAACCACAAGAGTAACCACTTAAGGTTGAGATTGGCCTATCAACATATTACTATGAATCCCGCTTGCGATGTATCAGTCTACTCTGTGGTGACGAAGAACTCCTCCCTTCAATCTAATTTAAACCTTAACTCCTCCCCCTTTAGGTCGAGAACTGCCTCTCCACATACGAGCCACACGCCTGCGTGGTTGTATACTCCGTAGTAGCCAAGAGCTCGTTCATCCGCTCAGCAGAACTGCTGGCGTACCTCGCCAGGGAGCAGTTCACGGTAGAGAGGACCGTGGTGCTGGTGGGGAATAAGGCTGACCTGGCTCGAGCTAGGCAGGTGTCTACTAATGGTAAGTATCAAGAAGAAGAGATGGATGGATATTTAGTACTGGGAAATAGGTGTGAATGAAATACAATAGACGTCAGAAAGAGAAGTATGAGAGCCGATAAGACATGCACCATCTTTAAATGAGATGGAGACAAAGGTAGAAGAAGTAGTTCTGATTAATAGTTAGCTAATTTAATGGTTGGTTGGTCTAGGAATATGGTATATGCAGGTTATTGGAGAGTTCAAGAACTTGTTTGTGTTAAGTTGGTGAAAGCCTGGCTCCTAGGGTCTTTATGAAAAACTAGAGCAGTTTTATGTTATCTGAATAATTTTGCAATTTATAGTGCTTTTTTGCCATCAGCAGCAGTTTTGTTTGTTGCACCTAGGATACAATGCGGAAAATATTTTATATTTTTTTTTATGTCCAGAGGGGAAAGGACTGGCCACATCAAGAGACTGCAAGTTCATAGAGACATCATCAGGGATCCAACACAATGTGGACGAGTTGCTCGTGGGCATCCTCAAGCAGATCAGACTGAAGGAGAGCAGAGACAAGAAACATGCCAAGAAAGTTGGGAAGCAGGTATGTACCACTGCCAAAACTTATGTGACCACAACTAGCGTGCTTAGAACAATGAGAAAAAAAAGAGATTGATAGATAGATGTGTAACCCTTCAGTTTATCGTTTTATATACTTGAGAAGTAAAGTATACACTAACATATAGAATAAAGAATGAATTCAATGAGTACGTCTTTAAACGGATAAAATTGGAACCTATTTTTTATCTGAAAGAGGAGAAGCTTTTCTGTGCTCCTAAATAGGGGTTAAATAAAAATTCTTGGCAAGATTTGATGGCACGATTATTTCCACTCTCTCGATATCCGTGTTTGCCTTCAACTGCTAATAGTACTGTTAATCTATTGATTATATCCAATTAAATTATTCAGATCAAAGCTGACAGTGAAGACAATTATTATTATTTCCACTACGTTAACGTTATAGTCACTGTCAATGAAGTGTCGGAATTTACTTATTGACAACTAGAGAACGCTATTAGTGATCTAATTGACACGTAAATTATCAAATCAATAGAGTTCATGCCTTATAATTTAATGGAGTAAATCGTGCCCAAATAAAAGAAATTCTGAACGCAAATTCTACCATTAATAACACACTTTAGCAATTCCCAGTTCAAGTGGATATAAGTACTATATTATGTACGACGCTTTTGTCCTCAATAAAATAGAGCAGTGTAAGGAAAAAGTTAATGATAAAATGCCTAGCTTCAGGGTGAAAAGATACTCAATGTTTCATAAAAGATAAAGGAAAAACATGTTCAAATGTAACATGCCTGTGTATTTACGTAATTATTGCTGAAGTGGAGATAAAAGGGCTCGAAACAGGACCCAAATGTTAGATCAAAAGGCGAATTCTTTTAAAGGAAAAGATAATGTATTTTAGAAAATGTTTAGACTGGGTAATTATTTTGTTTTAGGAAGCAAAGCAGCCTAAACTAGCGAGTTCCCGCACGCATATATCGCTAAGCATCGCAAGAGAGCTACTGCAGAAGATCTGTATTAACGACATTTCCAAATCAAAGTCGTGTGAGAATTTACACGTCCTCTAAGCTTCTGGTCTCCTGGTACTTTTAATGATATCTGTAGATTTTTCTTACTGTTAATGTATAGGAATTTTCTTGTTTCGTTAATGTTTAGATTGTTTTCTTTTATCGGTGATGACTTGTTATAAGATTAAGACATTTTGTCAAGTATACGATAAGTGCTATTAGTATCGACTGTCTGCTTTCTAGATTTTTTATAATGCCTTTCTTAGAAGTTTCTTTGACGAAAATTGTGTACCTAAATAATCTTTCTTTCTTTACAACGCGAATTTGTTTGGCATCGTCTCTATTCAATTTTAATAATCCAGAATCTTTGTTCATTATAATTACATTTAACTTTCGCAAATTCTTTATTGTTCCAAGAAAATAGCTGTTTTTTTCCTCAATCGTTTACGTCAAAAGTATATCACGGGGAATAATTTATGAATAAAAATATAACAGTAAAAATATTCTTCCCTTTTCATAAAGTACCGAACGCTGTTGAAAAGAGCGTTGATTTTCGCCAAAAAAATATTATATTCTCGTTAAGAGTATCCGCACACTATAGACTAAACAGTCGGCTGACGGTTAACATTTTTTAATGAAAAGCTTGGTTCCAATCAAAGTTTTCAGTCGGTCTGACACCGGCTAAGTACCTGATCTTTGTAACGTGCGTACTACAATAAAATTCATCTTCATACTGATTTATGATCCCAAACAAACTATCGGCCGACTAAAAGTTTGCAGTGTGGGTATCTCTAAGTGAGAAAATCTTTGGTTCAGAGATCGATATGTGGGTTGGTAATAACAATTGCCTGTAATATCGAGTTCGGCCATTCATATTCTTACAAGATATTCGAGAAACTCGTATAAATCAGCATTCGGATTTATTGTATTCCATCCATTAATGCCTGTAACAAGATTTCGTCATTATTTCGGAACTTGATATATTCTTGCTCGCCTTTCTATGTCCGAGATTATAATGCTATTATTTTCTTTTTTCTATTTGTTTCTTTTTTATTTTTCAGTCCGAATTTAATGATAAAGGACTAAAATTGATTTTTCTTCGAGAGTTCGAATGTAATAAAAATCTAATTGGAGACGCCCAATTAGGTTTTTTATTTTTTCGAAAAATATGCGATAGTGAACTTTTAGGATTGTAAATTCTTGGAAACACTCTTATAGATTTTAGAGTAAGTGGATGATGTTTTTTTGTTCTAACTAAAAAAAACTGTCGAAGACAATTTTCGGCTCACAAAAGCCATATAAATGTATATGTATAAACTATGAAATAAATTGTTACCTTTCTTACGGTTATTAGTGTTAAACGTAGATTAAGTATAGCTCTATTTGGATGTTTAGTAATATCAATGGAATTTCATATCTTTAGCATATATTTTGGTCCTTTCATTTCGTCCTTTGGGTTATATGAAAATCCCATACTTACCCTGAAATCAGCAAATCCCGAGGGAGTCGCTTGACTGTATCTAAGTGGCTTCTAGGATCCTGACATTAGTTATTTACGAAATAGCGGTGAATATGATGAATTTGATATCTTCAGGGAATTTCTACCAAATCTATCATTAGATGGTTTCAAAGAAAATACTTACAATATTTGCTAGAAAATTCCATACAGAAATCGGGACAATACCACGAGTAAACTGACCACCCACCGCTAACTCGGAGACAGACGATTCTTCATAAAACATGTATCTAAGGACCTTTATTAAATAAATGTTGTTCATAAATGTATCAGAAATGGTTGCTATCGTTAATATAATGAGAATTTTCCATTAGAGTACTTGTTATGTTTAGTGTTTACCTTCTACTCGTGTTTCAAGTAATTACGTGGAACGTTCCAGAATTCTACTCAATGGAAATGCTTTGGGTTCGAGATATGATGGTTTATTTAGACATCTGATATCGTAAGACATCGTTGAAAGCTGGTTTGATTAAAGAGATTATTGTTTTTTTATGTTCAAAATTGCTGAGAATAAACTGGCTGAGCTGCCTTGATGGTTGGCAAACAGTTTTTTTTTAAGGTAATTGTGAATCTAATCCAACTTTTTTTGTTGATCTGACACGACGGTACCTGGTCGTCGTTATGTGCGTACTGCCATTTATTTTCATAATGATGTATAAGCCCAAACAAACTAAGTATTGGCCGTTGGCCGACTAAAAGTTTGCAGGGTTTTTTGGAGGTAATCGTGAATACAATTAAACTTTAATCGGTCTGATACCAGTCAGTTTCCTGATCGTTGTTTGATTATAGATTTACTTAATTGTTGTTAATTTCTTTAATAGAAGATTATAACACGTTGGCAGCCACTTATAACCAAGTTCGTTATCTTCACACGTTGGGCAGCCAACGTGTTATAATTGGCGCCCAACGTGGGGCGCCAATTATAGCCCTAGCGGAGCCCTACACACGATGGGGGTCACTAAACTAGGCTATTTAACGAATGGAAACAACTGTATAACTGTTTCGTTTCGTGTTTTCTTTGCAATAAACTTAAACTCAAACAGTATCCAGTGGTTTCCATTCGTTAAATAGCCTAGTTTAGTGACGCCCATCGTGTGTAGGGCTCCGCTAGGGCTATAAGATTAAGATTACACTGTTCTGTTCGTAAAAATCAATAGGTCTGAAATAACAATGATAAATTGAAGAGAAAATATTATTTGAAACATGAGTTTTGTATTATAAGTCTGTTATAGGAACGGCCATTTTTCTTTGAATATCTTTTAAAAATAGAACTATTTATGAGATAGTATTTAAATTATCCGTGTTTCGGTTAAGTCGTTCCTACAAACGTTCGCAATCCTCATATTATTTGCAAAGTTATAAACTAAACCTGTTTTAATACGAGAAATATTGTTTTTAATGTCTCGAGCGCAATAAATTGTTGCTATAGTCACATTTTCTTGATTGTGTGAAATACACAGTCTAAAAGAAATGTTTCCATTTGGAAATTCATCATACACTTTAATCAATTAAGGGTAGTTATTTAGGCAAATATTTTATAAAAAAAAAACCGTTTTTATTTTCATACTAATTTCGTTTAGTTCTTTTATTTATTTTGAACACCAAGTTCATGGTTAAACATGGAATTAAGTTATTCGTAGTTATGTTAATGTTTTTATCTATGAAAATTGTGGTTATAGACACCTCATTTTTTCCGTGAATACTTTTTTTTCTATAAGAAGTTATTCAGTTAAATTGTGTTACTTTTTAGACTGTGACAAAAAAAAACAGTATTATAATAAATTTTCGTAATATAAAATGATAAATAAATAAATATATAAATTCGTACGCTTGTCTATATAAGTGTAAGTTAATGTAAAGCTACGTGTTACTATTAGTGAACTAATTATATTTTTCTATGTGAAACTTTCTACGACTTTTGAAATGGCGTTAGTTATTTCTTATAAAACATATTTTATTTTTTTATATGTGCCAGTGAAAAATGCCTTTGATTTGTTAATTTAACCCGCATTCAAGAGGTTAATGGCTCATTTTGTATTTATATTTGAATTGACTAAAGCGTAGATTATTATCTTAAACTATTTATAGATGAATACCCAAAAGATTTGGTAGGTTCCTGAAGCATGATGATTACTTATTATCAGCAGAGTAGGGAAGTTTTTAGACCAACCTTACATTATTGGCAAAAAAAACTATTATACTTACTTACCTAATAAAAATATCTGTAGATAACCTAAGAAAAAATAACTTTATTACTATCTAATAAAAATAGTCACAGTAAAATAAAAGGTTAACTACAAGTATTCAATTTTATTGCTTCGGAATATATTGAATGATCGATATAATAAGTTTATGTAGGGTGTATGCGCCAATTACCTCCCGTCGGTTCAATAACGACAAATTGCCCAGCGGTAGTCTTGTTTGTCAGTACTTTATGGTTCATTAAGCTCTTTCAATAAAAATGTTGTTAATATTTTTATCTTTTGTCACTAGCTATAGCAGACGTAGGTATCTTAAAAAGTCTGAAAACTTAGAAAAATTAATTGTAAGAGCTGGCCCATAATGTTCAAAATTACGAAAGACTTTTCAACTCTATGAATACATTTTTATAAAATTCTGCATGAATTTAATTGAAAATTAATTAGTTTTTATTTTATTTGTCAAACTATTAAAAAATTCTATAGTAGATTATTTTATGTAAAAAGTTAGGGCATTTTTCATTGGCACATCGAAAAATGATCTTCTAATTCTTTTGTAAAACAAAAAGTGTCTTTTCGGTAATTATATGTAAATCAATGTTTTAGATAATAATTTATTTACCTATTAATAAGTACTTAGAACTTATTTCAAAGATAATCAGGCACTACTTGGCATGTGCATTCAAAGATATATTTATCTGCCTTGGAACATGGAGGAACATGGTAAGTAATGTCTGGATATTTGAGTGCAACTGTCTTTTTGTTTCTAAATATTCTCCGGAGGGAGTTTCTAAGTATTTAGATAGGAAACAAATGATTTTTGGGGTTTGTGCGAATAAAAAAACAATGTCCTCGTAAATGTTAACGCGCGGTAAATAAATATAATTGAACGACGACCCTAAAATAGGGTAAAAAACATAATTAGTCCTGAAACAAACGAAAATAGACCGCCAAAGCGACTTTTAACATCCTTTTACCATCAAATAAACCCTTTTCTATTCCTTTAATAATAAAAAACATTCTTAATAAATAAACACGGTTTCCAATCCGACCTCAACGTCTAAGTATTTTCTACACTCTCTAATTAAAAAAATCCCCGGCTAAATACAAAATTGTGTTTCCTTCCCTCTAATTATGTTTGCTGAAGGTTTTAAGATGACTTAATTTTCTCCCGTGTTTAATATTTCAATGTTTCTTGTACGGTGAAATTCGAGTTACGATTCAGAATATTACGTGGAGAGTTTTTTGTGTTTTCACCCTACTTTGTTAGCCTACTAAAGTTGAAGTTGGTATGTTTTGGTAATTAGGCATTTTTGTGTATAATTGGAATATAATTTTGGTTATGTCGCTTTGAATGTGGGAATCGTATTGGTAAACAGATTGCGTTTAGGCAGAAAAGAAATATCATTTGAAAATATCGAGCATTTTTAAGTTTTTGAAAGGTACAGAGTACAGGTACAGGTCAATCTATCTAAATCGAATCTGTCAAATTTGAAGGATTGAGTCAAGCCGATATGCTTTCGTCTGCACCTCAATACAGTGCCGCAGTGCTAAATTAGTACGAGAATGTTAAAAAATAAATAATTTTCTTCTAATTATTTAGGTAAAAAATTCGCACAAACCCCAACATTCCCTGGAAGGGAGATCGAGCTTTAAAAGTACCTATAGTAGTCGGAGCGTGCTTCACGCAGGTCTCTCCTTGTGATAGCGTGAATGTGCATTTCTATTGTTATTACATCTTTGACCCCTCTTTTTGAGAACCATTTTGAAAACCTTGAGCCCTTGAGCGAAGACCTTCAATAGGTAAGCTTCAAAGTAGCTGAACAAATAAAAATTTTCAAAACTGCCTAGCAACGTAAAGGGTGATAATTTCATAACAACACAAACGTCATAATTTATCTAACATCCTAAACTTAAAATAAAAGTAGATGAATAGTAAATTATAGGGTTAGACATAGAATTCAGCAATTTTGAAAATTTTGATTTGATCAACTACTTTTGAAGATGACTGTACCTACCTCCTATCTATGATCATCCTCCATATGATAAACATGGCTGTACTTATTTCAGGAGTAATATAAACCGTAAGTCCTTTGTCTGGACATACAGCTCCCCTAAAGCTGGGTATTCAATTGCGAACCGTAACTTGGGTTATACAGTTACATTTACTAGGTTCTAGTGCCCTTTCATTTTGGTCAAAAACAGACAACGTAGTCGCTGTGAGCCGCCTGTGGAGCGCTCTTTGTAAGCTTGTGAACCAAACTATGTATAACATGCTACGGGTACATAATAGAACATGCAACGGTTATGCTTCGCAAGTGAGTACCCGGCCTTACATGTGCAATGTGGATACTGAAAGGCTCACGTCAGGTATTTTGTAGGACACATATAATCGGGCCGATTTTTTGTAGGACTATAAGACCGACTTTTAGTAGGACGTTTGTTGTGAAGTGTTTTCTATTTTTCTCCTACAAAAAATCGGGCGCCGATATTATCGGACGTGGGCCTGCCCCACCTTGTTCTTTCCAAATGTATGTATAAGTAAGAAAAATACTACCAACAAGCTCTTTGTCCTATCGCTGTTTATAAAGAGGGGTCTAAAATCATTCTAAATGCACAAAATTCACTCACATAAATGTATGTATATGAATGTGTTAAATTAGTTTATGCTAAGTAATTTTTCTATATTTCCTAGCGTGGGTGGCTGATGATTTTAGTGTTGCGAAAATGGAAGGTTTTTTATGTATAGAAAGTGTCAACTTGATGTTTCTCGCTTCCCTAATGGGTAGCTGCCACCTGTCACCGGGTTTTTAGCCACGGTGAAGAAAATACAGTAGAACAATTTGCCTTGCTGGTGTTTAATAGTGATTTCACTGCTTTTTCAACGCAATTTTGAAAGTTATGACGAGATATCAATCAAAGTGAGATTAGAAATAATATTGCTTTTGAATTTTGAAGACAGACAGACAGACAGAAAAAAACTATTTTTACAAGTTCTGTTAAGTAACTACTTAACAGAACTTGTAAAAATAGTTTTAGTACAAGTTCTGTTAAGTAACTACTTAACAGAACTTGTAAAAATAGTTTTTTTCTACAGTTAATCTTGTTTTCTAATTCATTACTACAAACGTGTGTGTACAGATGCCACTACAATCTGCATTTCTTTTAGATTTTCAACTTTATCTCCAAAGACTAAGGCTCAATGTTGATTGAGATTTTCAGATTGGAGTAGCTTAATATGCCCTTAACACTATCATCATCAGCCACCCAGTTTTGTATAAATATTCTGAAAGTCTGAACATTTCTTCTGTGAACTAAATAATATGAGATGTTGTGTTTTACATTAATGCCGTGTAGCAGTAGATCACGTTGTATACGTTCGTTCGATGTTTTCAGTGATTTTAAACTATTTATGTGATTATCATAGTTGCGAAATAAAATATGATAAATTGAAACTTTTGTTTAATTTTGTATAAGAACCTTTTTAATGTATTTTTTTTTTAATCTGCTAAGTCCTAATATAGATGACCGACGCCTACTGAAAAGACTGATTAGACAGAATCAAAAAATGGTTGAAATACAAAAACAAAAGACTGATATTTTGATAAAAATGTGGGTTGGCCTTTTCTCAGTAATGGAACAAATATTTCAGAAGAATACGTTGACATAAGTTTTAGGTATAAACAGAAACCCCTATACCATATCTATTCGGCAGTATTAGGCACGATGATTGATGTGCAAATAATACTTTAGGTACACACTACAACTCAAACAACATACCCACACAAATTAAATTGAAATCAAACCATTCCAGAGGGCAGCTAGTAATTAAAACTCAATTAGAGCAAAGGGTCCGAACGGTATAATTACACCTGTTTTACATACGTCAGTGTGTAACGTGATATGTTGCAAATACCTTGTAATTATTTTAGTTATTTTGATGAAAAACATCTATTGTTTGGGTACTTCATTTATCATCATGATCAGCCTCTGTATTAAGGTAACCTAATGCAGAGGATAGACTTCTTCTCAAATAGAGAAGAAATAAGCGGCTATATATTCCACATGTTGGTAGGTCCAGGTTTCTTCTTAAAGATGATGGAAATATTAATTATTCTTTACAAAGAAATCTTATCCATTTCGCTCTATCTTCGTCATCGCTAAAGGACACTTGGAATTCCATCATGTCTTTACCTACATCCCTTAACCTCTGACATGTTGTCTAGATCTTCAACCTGGTATGAAAAGTTAGATAAGCCTTTTTGACACGTAATCGGGTGGTCTCCTCTTATTTCCTGATACATCGCGTACACCTAAACTGCCTCATGAGAACTCATCAGAGAATAGCAAGTAAGACATAGGTAAGCACCTAAAATATAACAAACCAATTGTTTCACAAACAAAAACAAAGCCCATTTGATTTCCATTCACATACCCTTCAAAGCGTAGGCAAATGTAAATTAAATGTGTAACACCTGGAGGTCTGACCGACCCGTGAGTCTGAGCGTCAATTAAATAGTAATTACAAGGACCCTCTGTGTGCGTCTCAGGTTACATACGTTTGTTTATATTAGTACCTATGTACGTCCTGCCGGGGCTGCGGGATTGTTCGAAAGATTCGCCGCGGGCTTGGTATACAAAGGGCTTAAGAAGGAACATGGTGGGTTTTAGTCAGTAAGAGTCTGACGCTCCGTCACGCTGCATCCACAGTGGTCGGTCATTTGATGATTTCCCATAAATAAAAAAGAGTACGTACGTACATATAAACGTTGTACCTAGGTATATGAAGCGGGATTTATTAACGTTGTTTTATGACAAGAGTTCAATGAAAAAGTATTTACTTTCAAAGACCCTAAAAAGGTGTGGTAAGTTTGTCATTACAGTCAAGGTGGTGTGGATAGATCAAAGCTTATGCTTTGCTTGAATAAAAAAAATATAAATATTTTTTCAGTAATAAGTGAAAAAATATTTATATTTTTGCTAACAAAATGACCGCTAATGAAAAACCCGATAGGGTAAATAGCATTTTGTGGGCCTGAAGACTATGTGGTAAGTGACATGATTCAAACAAGTGTATTGAAAAATACTTTTAGGTGCCACAAAGTTGCCGCTGTTTGTTTCGCCACCGAATTCTATAGCAATTTTTTCACAAAAATAATTCGTTCGTACGACGGCGGTGCTTTTTTAAAGGAAAAGAACACCTTACAAATTGATGTTAGTTACTTAGCATTTCTGACAGCTAAATTACCCCTAAGTGAAGTTATAAAACCTATATTCAGGGGTAAGTACCCCATCGAGGGTAAGTTACGGCTAATTGTCGTGGTCACGTAAGAGGGAAGCGTAAAAAGAAATACAGCGCACATTTTTGTCACTTTTTATTGTTTTTTCGCCTCCTTATCGGCGAACATTTTATTTATAGCGCTGTTAGTACTGAATTGATGGTTACTGGATAATTTAGAATAATGTAGGAGGTTGCGCTAATGTAGGTTTCTAACAGAATTTTTATAGTCTATTAAAATGTGCTCTACCAGTTCTGCAAAAAAATTCTGTGGCTTAAGATGCACTTTTCTTAAAAACAATGACGTTATTGACTTCAGTTCTATATATTTAAAAAAATGGACGACATATTTTTGGTTTAGTACGGATTGTAAAGCGGCTATTCTAATTTTAAGCGGTTTAATTCGGTAAACTCATTTCCACAGCTGAGACCGAGGACTTAAAAAATCATTTTTTAACGAGTAAAAACATGACATCCCGAAACCTTCTTCATGTAAAAAATATAAAACCGGTCTTTCATAAAAATCAGACTGGCAGCTCGTAAACGCGTAACATAAGTAGCGGTAACGCGATACTACAACATGTTACAGCTCTCGTGTATCAGATGTTCGGCTAATTGGATCACGTTCGAACGCTTGACGCAAGACATGTTGCGCTTTTGTTTGACATGTCAATGTCAGGCAGATGATAGGTATGGTTTTTGAGTAGGTACCTATACTTTAGTTTATTTTTTAGTGGGATTTAATAAAAATTGTAGGCAATGGCAGCTGTTCTTAGATCTTATTTGTGAAAGAATAAGGAGTGCATTTTTGTCTGCGCAAATGCTCGTGCACTATAATATGTCCTGCGTAGCTGACTGATCTCCTCTCCTTATATGAGAACAGAGACCGGGGCCGAAATGGGCCCTGGACGCCGTTATAAGAAGAACAGGATATACCTAATAATATTATAATAAAGAAGCATTTTCGTCTTGCATAGCCCGATGGGACGGGCATTCGACACGACCGGAGAGAGATCAGGCGCAGGACCGACATTAGCGACATAATACTTGCCTATAAGTGTTCTATATAATTTCTTTATACTTAAACTTTTATTCCTCCCACAAATTAATAAGCAACAAAAAAGAAAGAAGCCTCTTAAACAATCGCAGTTGCTTGACCTTTTAACTAAGTAAGTAAGTGTGCCATATTTTTTTTATTTACTGTTTTTTTAGGGAAAAAATATTTCCATCCCCGCAGTCCGTTCACTGGTATTCTGACAGGCGTTTGTAGTGGCTGAAAAAATGTGAAACGAACAGGGTTGGCTGTCAAATTGCTTAGCTTTGTGCGGTCGACGGGTGGTATGACGTAGTTGACTCGTTACCATGGTAACGGGCCAGTGAATACTTTAGTAGGTAGGTATAATTTCATTGAGGATTGTTACTGGGAGACTGATTTAATAGGAGAGTGAATGAAATAAAGGAAGGAGAGGAATTCGTAACCAGTTTGAATCTTTGAGAATATAATCTTTCATGTAGATGATAATATATCATATTTTGACATTTATAATCCGTCGTAACACGAACCAACTAAGCCAACCATTTATGTGTCAGGTCCTTTTGGCATAGTTGTGCCCTTTAAATCATTTATAATAACCCTGTTAACCATCTACAAATATTATTTATTTTTGCTTCACTGTCTTTCAATATCTACGTCCACCCAATAATTAAAGAAAGACAAATCAATAAAGTGCTTCGACTGTCAAAAAAATTTACTCAACACGGAACCTCAATTCACATCAAACGTAGGTAGGTATTTGTGAAATCCAAGTGAAGCCACGGCGAGCCACTAGTGCGAACATCAAAGGAATGCGCCCGCATCGAGCGCAGCTATGCTTTACGTTTAACTTTGATGACGTCATCGCTATGACGTAGTTAAAAGGACCACCGTTGATTGTTGGAGAAGTTATTTAAATTGTGAGGCTGTCTTTTGTTTTTTGGGTGAAGTTATTTTAAGCTTTAATTTTGTGATGTTACAGTTTTTTTTGACATTCGCAGGTCTGCCCAAAGTTTCAAGCAGCTTTTGGAAGGCACTTTGAATTGGCGGGTCTCAGCTGTCATTTGCACATCTTTGGCAAACGTTATGGATTAGATTCAGTAGACAGATCGTCTGACAACCAGTCTTACCGTAGGAAAGCGGATTGCCCAGGTAACTGGGTTGAAAAGGGCACATAGGCAGTCGCTCCTTGTAAAACAATGGTACTCTACTGCATCCTGTTAGACTGGAAACCGACAAATTTGGGAAAAGGTTAGGCGGACAATGATTCCCATTATATAGGGTACCTACAATTTTAGCAGTGCACGTAATAAAAAACTAATTAACCAAAATATTGATAAGAATCACCTTGACATTTCCCAAAACAATAATAATATAAAAGATAAAGTTTCCAATAAAACTAATATATTGCATGCGTCATTTGTTATCAGGAAAGCCTTATTTAGGTCAACTGTGTGTCGAAACCCTTGGTACTTATTGCAGTGGTCTGATATCAAGCTAGTCTTTACCTGCGGTGCCTCCCGTTTTACCCACAGGTGTAGGTACCTCGAAGAATGGATTAAATAGAATAGGAACATGAACACTTGGGAAGGGGTTCTGAAGATTATTAGGTCAACTAGATACCTTAGGGATTTTTTGCGCGTACATAAAAAACATCTGTGCTACCGCAGACTAAAGGTTTTAGATTGGGTAGGGTAGAATAGATATAATATGTGCTAAAATAGACAGTAATTGAGGTGGAAATATGTAGATTAATAGCTCTGATAGTTTTTGTTCTATCCATTATCTTGGTAGGCTCTAATTAATTCCAGATATTATTAATTTCGTCTATAATATCCTGAAATAAACCGTTTTAACCAAATAAACAAACTTTTCAACCTACATATATAACAGATAAGTAACTCCGTAACTACCACAAGCTAGCCTAGCTTCCCGGCTTAGCGCATCTACAGCCACAGCCGTTTCAAAGCCGCATTTTATCCCCCACTAGTATGATGCAACAAAAGTTGCATAGTGCATATTCGTGTCACGATCCAGAGCGATTTAGTTGACTCTTTAAAGTCGTGAACTTTTATTTTAATTTTATTTATTGTTGACAAATGACCCCCGCTTTGGTTGCAACTTGAGGGAATGTCACACTCGTAGGTCCGTATTAATAAATAGGTCTCAATTGTGGTCTCAAGACCGTATCAGTTGATAAGTTCTCAACATGTGATCGGCATCTTAATGTCGACGCTTGTTAATAAACCTATATCAACAGTATCTAAGATGATACCGCGATTTGGATCGAGTTCTCAATATTCGTAATTTGATACTCAATAAAAACCATCATGTTCCTTCTTAAGCCCTTTATGTACCAGGGCCGCGGTAACTCTTTCGAACAATCCCGCAGCCCCGGCAGGCTACTCGAGCAGTCTCAAAGCTCCATTTTATCCTCATCTACAGTATGATGCAAAAGTTGCATAGTGCACATTCATGTCACGATCCAGAGCGATTTAGTTGACTCCTTAAAGCTGTGACCTGACCTTGAACTGTCTCGCTGACGGATACAAATGGATGCTGTTGGTGCTGTGTTGAAGGTCATGGATAAGTTCGGTTTGTGGGTTGGTGTTTGTTTTTATAATGTGGTTCATATATTTTATGTACAGACATACGGGATTAAAAAAAATAAGTATTTACTGCAAAACTAATAACTTGAGTAGGTACTTCCAAAAGGCATTTAAACAATCCTCGCCTCATACTTAGTTATTTTTTTGTTTTATACTGGTCCATTATAAAAATAGAACTGTTTAATAACATTAACATTTATTGTAAATTAAAAAAGAAGCATTTTTATTTCCTATTGAAATTATATTAACGCAGTTTTCCCTAAAAGGTCGTTACCATCTTGAACGCTTCCAAAAAGTAAAACGTCATGTTAATAAATTCTAAATTGAAGAAAATTTACGAATGTCCTAAATTATAAGCTTAAGCTACCTCCATAAACTTGGGTATTCCAGTAAAAGTGTCATAATTTTGGACCCTAATTTGGTTCGTAACCTATTTCGAAGCTATCGATTACCTTCAGGAACGGGCCATAAATTTATTCTTATACCTTTATTACCAGGTTAACTGAAACTCATAAAAATATTGCCTTCTTATTCGAATTTATTAGTATACTTCTCACCTGAACTTCAATTTGTTTTAATTTATTAGGTACTTTTTGGCGGTTTGGAGGCGTGGTGGCTTGTGGTTAAAATACCAGCCTCTTAAATACGTGTGTGGGTTCGATTCTGGGTCAGGCAAGTACTAATGTAACTTTTCGCTACTCTCAAATTCGGTAATCTCAGAGGCTACAGCCCGATTTATAAAAAAATCTTGCAATGTAGACAGCCAGCTCATATTTATTAAAGTAAGTAGGAAGTCTACTTTCATCCAGGTACACAAAAAGTTTCCACAGGGCGCAACAAAACGGTCAGTATCGAATGCTTATAAATTTAAATTATTTCTTGCCTCACCTATTAGTAACAAAAACACACCAAAAGTCAACACTTCATCTTTATAATTAGTTCCATCTTTAACCTCTTCCTTGATCATCTAATTTCTAATAATAACACGGATTGTTTATACAAAATCTAATATCGGATTCCTCAGGCATTCCCTTTCACTTAACTTTAACTTTATAATCGTACTTGGAATATTTTGTTAAGTCATCAAAGAAAATATCTGATTGAAGTCAATTTGTGTTGAAAATCCAATGCCAGCACAAACGCCGAGTAAGTAAATAACGATAGGAATTGGTGCTCGGCTTTCATTGAAACTTTTGTGATTCTTTAATAAGTTGTTTGGTACTCTTTACCTACAAAATTTTAGTAACTAGTTTTATGTAATAAGAAAATATAAGTACCAATCTTTCTAAGAATGTAACGTATCTATACTTAAGTACCTATTATAAAGTTGAAGAATTCGTTTGAAGGCACCATTTTCAGGAACTCTGATCACATGAAAAATATACTTTATTCAACCCATTTATTGATTTACACATGGATATTAGAGACTTATACAGGATAGGAAGCTACTTTTGGAATGGGCAACTAGAATCAAACTTATTTATAATTTTGACGTTCATAAGTGCTTGTAAAGGCCTACATGAAATAAATGATTTGATTTGATTTGGATGGAGCCTTTATACGTGAGACAAACCGCCCCAGAAGCAGCTAGTGAATTAACATATACAGAAATAACAATGAAATCATGAAATGCAAAGAAATTGTGTGGACTACTACCTGTTTAAGAAAAAAAAAAACATTTTGTACGGTTACCAGGTAAGAATAAACGAATACAAATTGAATAAGAAATCGTGACCGAGACCTTGGTTACTATTAAGCCTAATTAATTAACATTAATTGTCATTAGTCCAGACTGTATATTATGGACATCTTCCTTGGTTACTATGTACTTGTTATATATATCAGAGAATAGTGACGAAATCAAACTTAATTAGTAGATAAGCTAATTTTTTTACCGACGTTCTTGAAAAACATTGCAACTCCTAATATGCTGACAAAAGCTAGTTTTAATATACTTAGATAATCATTTAACTTATATTATAACAGCTTTTAAAAACGTACTAAGTAACTGTTTTTAAAACCATGTCTTAACTTATTGCAGTCCAAAAAATCCTCGGCTCTCTTATATTATACAAATACTTAGGCAAGTTTAATCCAGAAAGTCTGTTTTGAGTCATATACATTTTGTCAGCGAAGAAAATCAGAAACTTTCAAGAATTCTAAAATACGAATAAAAGATCTTCAAAAGTATGATAAAGTGCCCATAGTTACGAAAGGCTTCAAATAGGCTTCGAATCCCAACTGCTTACAAAAAAGTCAAGCCAGTACCCACGTAATTGCTATCATAAATTGTAAAATTTTTCACTTTCACACAAAACTCGCAAACAAAACAAATTAAGAAAAACATACTTTTGTCGTCAACAAAAAGGTCTAAAAATAACACAATTCCTAGCCTTCGCGATTTATGTAGTCGAGGTACAAAAACTAGGCGAGATACAAATAAAATGAATGAAGTTGCTATTGTGATGAAAAGTTGCGACGTTATCGCGTCTCTAAATTATAATAAACTAGCTGTTGCCCGCAACTTCGTCTGCGTGGGCAATATAGAATCGTCAAAATACTACTTATCCCGTAGATGCATTCTTTCACGTGACAGTATAATTAGGATTAGCACTTAGCAGTCGCATAGATTCATTGATCAAGGTTGTGTTGTGGATGTGACCATTTATCTAAACAAAAGAAGTAAAGTTTGTGACGTTGTGAATATCTCTGGATCTAGTCAGCCAATTTGGAAAATTATTACGTATAGTGCGTAAGTAATTTTCACAGGAAACAGCTATAATCTATGTCTATATGCTTTGAGTCTGACAAAGCTGTCATTTGTACATTTTCTGCAGCTGCTGTGACTAATCAGAAGCCAGAAAGTCTGTCAGTCTTACCATGGATAATGTCTTGTAATGTGACTGAATTGAAGAGATCAGATAGGTAGTCGCTCCAAGCAAAATATTGGTACTTGAACAGATTCGGCGACTGGAAGCCAACACCAACATAGTTGGGGAATAGCTGGATGGATGATGAAATGAGTCATCATCATCAGCAGGCGCATAGGGTAGGATAGTTTCACTTACTCACTATGGTAAGGCTGACCCCACATTAGGCGTGCGCGATCCTCGGGCGTGTGAGTAGCGCGGGCGTCGCGAGCGCGCTGCGTGAACATCGCGTTTTGCTGCCCTGCGGCATGTGTGAAGAGTGCAAGCGACGCGCTCGAGGCGAGCACGCGGCGCTCGAGTTGCGTTCTTACCCCTTCGCCCGCTATCCCCGCCGCCCGCTAAACGCCTTAGCAGTAAACGTCGTCAACGCGAGCGCGCTACAAATGCCGCAGGGCAGCAAAACGCGACGCTCACGCAACGCGCTCGCGACGCACGCGCGGCGCCCGCGCTACTCACACGCCCGAGGATCGCGCACGCCTAATGTGGTGGCCTAAGCCGGGACTCCACCGAAATGTTTGCATTAGTTCACGAATAGGCAAAATGTACGTATCTGAGAGAGTCCACTTCATGTGTTCGTACTTGGAACCTGCAGTTTTGCCAAGATTTTCAAAATGTACGCTCGCAATTTGTCATTTCTTGGTGGAGCCAGCAAATCAAAAGAAACATAAGTGTTGTATACTGTGCGTCACTACCGCACACTGGGAAAATTTCGCTCTTGCGGAGGACGTTTATATACCATATTTTGTGTCACACGTAAACAGGACGACAGTAAGTATCCACCGAAACACTTTCAAAGATCTGATGAACGAACAAATCAGACCTGACTTGGTCACCTGGGGCCAATCAGAGCTCTATGAAGCGATAATACGCTTTGGCTCCTACTGTTATTGTGGTTTCTGAAAATTTATTCACCTCATTCAACGATGAATGTAATTCTGATGGTACTATTAAGAACACTTGCTTAGCGCAGAAGCTGACGTTGGCAGGTCAACTCTTTTGACTTCTCGAATAGGATACCATTGGTTTTTGTGCAATGCACACCTGCAATGCATTCTGGATTAGGATAGGATATAGGTGGATAGGATTTGCAACAGACAACAATTCTGTCTTTGTAATTGAATGATATCAAACGTAGTTTTATATAAAAGGTGTTTTTTTAGACTTGGCTCGGGTCTAACTGAGACTGTTCGTAATCGTGAACAGTGTATTAATTGCGATCGGAAGTTGAAAGTAAGCATGTCTCTGGTATGCGACGCGTATTTTGTACGTTTTCAGACGCGATAAGGCAGCTCCCATTACTTATCTGCACTTTGTATCTGGGCTGGTTTTTAAAGCTACAGAAGCCTACATTATCTCACGCTAGCAGCGCTTGCGAGAGATAGATCCTGATTTCTTCTAGGATTAAGTTTTCATATTTTGCATCAGAAAAAATAATACTACTCACTCAAAGTAATTTGAGTGGAAGATAAGCTAAACTATGTTTATGAAAAAATCCTGACATGAACTCCATCTGTAACTTTAAATTATAATTAATTGTTCCACTAAAGTCATCATTTTTGACATAATGTTCAAAAAATAATTTAGATGGCACTGTTTTAAATTTGGCTGAGATCTATTAATTTTCCTTTCATCAAGGTAATAATTATAGTTGGATTTTGATGTGGCACGGCAAACTGACAAAGACTATTGAAATGTCTATCGAAAAATTACACTACGTGTTAAAATATGGTGAATTACGGAAAATACACAACTCCATCTATTGAAATAATAGTATATAAAGAATGTAAATGGTAATTCATTGTTATTTACCACCTCGCTTCTTGATGTATTTTATTTACCACAGATGGAGCTACTTTAACCTGTACTGTTTTGTCAAACAGATTGCGTGTCGTAATATTTTACATCTTGAATTCACTAAATTAATCATATCTTTTGATAGAGTAAACCGATTTCGATGAAACAAAGCCTAAGTAATACCCCAAGTTACGTAGAACTTTCGTATATAAGCATTGTCTGCATTAAATTCGTAGATTTTACATGAATCCCGAACAAACAATCACTTTCTACAGATTTATTATATGTATAGATTATTATATGTATAGATTTTGTTTGCTTAGACTAGTTAACCAACTGGAGACGCTATTGCTGAGCTTTCATTTCTACCAAGGGTCGGTCATGCTCTGTAAAAGTACTTACTTTACGTAGCTGTTATGAAAGCAACTTCCATTAGTTACAAGAAGTTCGAAAAAATTACTATAAGCGACTTACGACGGGGTTTTGCATTTCAAATTTTATCGTAAGTATATTATGTGAGCACAACTTACAAGGCCAGCCTTAAGTAGGTACATTATTTCATACGTCAAGTTAACGCTATGTATTTGTCAATGTGTCATGTATCCACACAGAGCGGTGTGATTGATGATGCGTGAATGAGCCTATCACTATATTCTTCCACTACCTTAACTTTCGCTCGCAAGGCCAACTTTTTGCATATAAATTAATTTGTCCTATTGTTGGTTCCAGTTGATTACATGCTCTAAGCCTGGCTGGCAGTAATCAGCTTTAGTATGCGACGTTATTGTTATTTTTGTACTAAGTAAACCTAAGTGGCGGATCAAGCATGAATCAAATTCGGATAGGCACTACCTACTTAGGACCTATATACTTGGTTATGGGATAGAAAGAGGAGGGACAGAAAAAACAGAGGATGGATAGGTTTTGTTAGCCACGATAGAATAAAACATTTATGTGACAGAGAAGTATGGAAGAAGAAAACATGCTACGCCAACCCCAAATCAAAATTGGGGCAAGGCCAGGACCACACAAAAATAAATATTGCAATTTCATTGTCGCGGTTTTATACCGTTCCTTTTGAATGTTATAAAACCGCGTTTAACCATTTAAGGAAAAAAACTTAACTCAGACAAAAAAAAATATACTTAAATCACTAGTAACGATTACTTTAAACGAAATCCTACACCAAACCAGTTAAAAAATAAACTAAAGAGCTAAAACGTCGAGTTACTCGATAACTGCGATACGTATGGCTTCACCCCAGTACTACGAAACAGAAGGTTTTTAATCTCCTTTGTGGGACTTGCATCCAAAGCAACCGACCCTGTTTACCTGTGCCCTGTGCCCTAGTTTCAGCCATACCAATGAACTTAGCAGGAATCCGTAGTAAGGATTTGTAGAATTTTCTAGTGGCTGACCTGTAAATGAATAGTCAAATCGTAGTGGTTACATATTACTTTTCGAGAATGCTTCTTATTTACACCTATAAATGTAATAGTCGGCAGCGACAGTATATACTTAAAATCTGCATTGATAGAGAAATTGGTGAACAAAGGTACGTATTGGCCACTATTTACGGGGCACCTCTCATAAAAAAAGGAATATAACTTCAGTACATAACTTAGTCCTACAACCTGCTATCCGTCTGACTGTAGGCGATAGACTCACTAATTCTTTAATGGTTTGTCATGTGTCTTTCAGCGATAGATATACCTAAGTATGTACCTAGTTATACAGGATGGTTTAAGTGCCCTGAAATTATCCAGGTAAATATTAGGATAAGGATAGCTCTCTTAATTTTATGTATGTCTCAATAAATTGAAAAACTACTGAAATCACAAAATGCATTTTGGGCGAAAAAACTGGATTCTGATACTAGACCAAAGACAATTGGTTAAAAAATAATCATATAAAATTTACGTGAGTATTTTCGTCTGAAGCCGGGTTGGATTACTAGTTTATTTTAAAAGAACAATGATGTTCTAATGGAAATGTCAAAAGCAGAAACATTTAGCTATAGGTACCGAACTGTAAGTTCTTTTCATTAATATTGTATTGTTCCAATAATTGAACACAGAAATGGAATCGGAAAAATATATTTTTCATTCGAAAAAAAATTGGATGGATTTTACTGAAAGATTTTTAATGATTTCTTTCTATAAATAGGCACTTTTATTCCTTGGTATTTATTCTTTGGTCATTTTCTGCCAAACTAGATATGAAAATAAAATCGCGCTTAACCTAAGCAGACAAAGGCACTGGTCCGCCTGAATATTTTCTTTGACAGCTGATAATGATATTTATGTTATGCTATTACTACCTCCATGCCGCAGGCTTGCCCTCGTCTACTGCTAGCTATTTCGGCAGACGGATAAAGTAACACCGAAAAATAAATTCGAATCGAACAAATCGGATACAACCAAGTGAACTAAGTCAAGAGATGGTTTGAGTTTACTTCATAAAATTAGTACCTACATAAATAGTTTAAATAAAAATCCTTCTTACTGCATATATTTCAAACTTTTCTATGTACCATATAAGTATTATTTACTCAGTAAGCTTATCAAAGAGTGACATTTGCAATTCACAGATCGATATTATGATATCTACTTAATAGCAAGATTATTTTGTTGCTGACATTTCATATAGGTCACAGCTTATCTGATTAATAGGATTTCAGTATTGATATTGTAGAGCGAAAACCCTTTTAAACTAGGCTTCAAAATATACATTTTTAGATTTAAACAGAGACATTTCAATAATCCTTTCATGCAAAAGTTTAGGACCCCACACAACAAACTTTTAATCGGCTGATAGTTTTAGTGGTCTGTGGGCCAACCAGAGACAACTAAATAGTTAGATCGTGATAATTTTCAAACGTGACTAACGCTATTTTTTTCGGCATAAGATGAGGTCCTTGCCCTGCAGTGGGACAATAAAAAGGCTGATGATGATGATATTGATACTGTTGACCAATTATATACTCTTTGCACTCTGAGGGGATTTAAATGAATGACGATACTGTGTCTCAATTAAATACTCTTTATAGTCTGCGGAAACTTGTAAGGAACAGGACAAATAAATGTCTTTATCGAAAGCCAAAATTAACTTAACAAACAAAAAAAAGGACGTCTAAAATCCTCCAGGAAATACAGGATGAATCTCTTACAGGTCTTAAGAATATCGTGTTCAGGTAAAACAACATTGTAAGGTAGGCACATAAAGGTAAGCTTGAAGAAATATTTGTTTTGCTAGAAGCGGCTTAGGATCTCCTTAGTGGGAACTGGAAGGAGCTCTAGGGAAATAAGGAGAAGGCTGAATATCCGTTTGTAAGTATATCTACGGTAATATTTTGAAGTAGATTCTGTCCATTTGTTAAGAAATTGAAGTTGAATTTTTGAAATAGAACAAGGTCTATCTCGTCTAGATTGTAAGAATTTTCGTTATTTTTCGGTTCTCCCAAAGGGTTTGTGGAAAAAATATGATGTCTTTGAAAATTGAAAACTACTCTGTATCAGTTGGTACAGTCCCAATTTTGCTAAGGACTGCTGAATAAAGGTATTAGGTACCTATCTATATATCTATGTTTGTAACAATAGCTACCTACATAACACTACCCCATAAAGAAAATTGGTGGAAATTCTAATAATGATTTCCACCAAAAATGATTGATGATATGTCGCGAAACTATGGGGGTGACTTATGAATAAAACTAGACTATGAAACGACCATTTTATCAAGACCCATCTCTGTATTTCAAACCCTTGAAAGCGGGGATCAAGAAATATTGGACGTCAACTATATGATGACCTATCTACCTGTGCCAAATGTTCGTAGAGAGAGGTCAAAATACGTTGGTTTTTTGGTATCTTCGACCTTGTGAAAATTCTATAATAATCTATATTATGTAGAAGAGATTCCGGGGTCACGGCTTAACGGTCAATGACCTTGCTCAGCTAGGGAGGGTAGGTGTCTATTAATAAACGATTTTACCTCATTTTTCGTAGAATACACAGATTTATATTGCTTACGAACTCGGTAAGGTATTCTTTTATTAGGTGCGGAGCTCATTTTGTTTGTTTGACAAGTTAATTTATTTTGCTGTGCGAAATAACAGGGCTCTATATTATTTTTTTCAATATTTATGTACACCTAGGCCAGTGTTTAAGTGATGTAAAAGCCAACATGACAACTTGAAAAGAATGAACAAATGAGATGAAGAAATGTAGTGAGAATTCCTCCATTCATTCTCAGAGACCACTAGAGTGTTCTGAAAAATATTATCAGTAAAAGCCTATTTACCTAGAAAGGCTACATGCATGCTACAGTTTCCTTTCGAACGATTTCCCGCGGTTTCACCCGCGATCCGTAAGAACCCGTACCGATAAAGTATAGCCTATGTTACTCGGAAAGAGTGTAGCCTCCAACAGTGAAATCATTTTTCAAATCGCTTCAGTAGATTCAAAGCCTTTTAGGAAACAAACAAAGACTTAAAATATATATATATTAATATAGATTTCTTACAATTACCTTTTGCACATGCTGTTGCCGAGTCGACGTTGCAAACTCACAGCAAAATATTTTCTTCAAACTCTGCAAAAAAAACAAATGACTGCTGCCGAGCTGCATAGGGCCTAACGAGACAGTTTTGTAGTATTGTTGGTTATAATTAAAGAGCCGGATTCTGAAGACAAAGGTGCCATTGAAGACGTGGACTTTTCATTGGGAGTCTCTTTTGTCTCAGGTGGGAACGGCTCTGACGTTGAATACGATTCTTGCAGGTGCAGTTTTGAATATACTTTTGTATTATTGTTGTGGTTTGTTTGTTTCGGGTTTAGATCATTATTTAACTTAATTAATGCTATATGTTGCTTCTTCTAATAAGTGAGAATCCATTCCTAATGATGAAGTGTCTACGCAGCGAGAAGGATTCAAACTTTTAAGGACTAAAACCTATGAGTGTACTTTTTCAATTAAGTATGAAAGTATCTAAACGACGGCAGTAACTTTTCAGACAAGACTGTACTTAGTATTTTTTTATAAATATACTGAAGCATAGATCGATGGTTAGGTATTGTCCTATTGAACGCGAGGAACGCAAAAGACATTGGCTAGTTGGTTCACCCGTGTCATATAGGAACTATTTCGTGCACTCGGATAGAAGATAGCCTATGTATAGATTAACAACAGTGTTTTTCTTTTTTATCCGTCCATTAATTCCTGAGATCAAGTCAACGAACTTCAGATATATACCTAATATTAGTTAATATATAACTCTATAACACAGATATTAGTTCAAAGAAGATATTCGTGTAATACCCCAGAGACAATAAATGTTCATTATATGTAATAAGTGAAGTCAGAAAAGCCGTAGAGACTATTTTCTTAGCAGAACATTTAATTATACCGACCAATGAAGCTAAAGAAAAGCTACACAAGTTTATTCTCTGTTAAAAGACTACTTTTACGTTTAATATCAATTAGCTTTCCACTATTACTTCGTTTGCGTTGAATAATTACTTACCTAGTTCAATAATGTTCAATTATACCTGGTAAAAGTGTAAATGATAGCGGTTTCCCGAGAGAAATCCTTATGCCTACATTATTACCCTAATAAAAAGTGCTTACATGGCTTTCTTATATGAATGAAAAGAGATCAGGCCCAGGGCCGTCATTTACGTGCCCTCCGATGCACGGGTCCGAGCTGCCTTGTGAAATATTTTCACCCAATACCTACAAAGCGATTTCAAACCCAGGACCCCGTGCAAAGCAGTAGCACTATGTAACTACTACATCAACGAGGCAGAAGATTATACATTATGAATATTCAACACCTTAACAAGAATCACAAAGCCATGTTATGAATAAAACAAAACACTACACGTAGATAACTCTATACAATAGTCTAAGTAAGTAGGTATTATATTCTCCCTCAAGGATCCTTCATGATCTTCGAATATATCTTCCCTGAGAGGTCGATCCATGTTTACACAGGTTCAGAGATCAAGCTGAGATGTTGGCACGTGTTTATGTTAAAAATGCACGTGCTTATCATTTTACGTACTTTTACTAAATACATACCTACCTAATGCTATAGAAAAGGATTAGGTTTCATGTTTGTTTTGGATACCTAGATCTATCCTAATATTTTAAGCTGAAAAGTTTGTTCACTTCCTAATCTCAAGAACTTCTGTTCAGATTCACAAAACCTTTCATCGAAGAAAACGTAAAAGCTTTTGCTCGTAAAAGCGGTTGAAACCACTGAAGAAAGCTGATTGATTTCATATTTATAACTTCCAAAACAAATATGAATCTGATTTACTAACATAATAACATCGTGATTTGTTCTTGTATTTATTTTCTAAGACAGTATTACCTACTATAGTACTTGCATCTAGCTCTCGATTTCTAAAAGGCACACACTCGAGCATTCATTCGGAAAAGTGCACCATGTAAGAACTTCGCTTTTGAAAATGGTTTATCCACTTCGCCGTGTTTGTACAAGATATTTTTATTGGAAAAACTTGCTGAAAAGGTCCTTAAATACAAGTGCCTTGAGATTTCAGTGCATTTAATTTCGCACTTTTGAAACCTATCTTTCAATTACTTTTTCGGCCTGTCTATCTAAACCTGAGATATCACTCTATCTTATGCTACATTTTCATACGGTGAAACAAATATGAAAATCCGTGCAGTATTTTTTTAGTTTCTTGAGAATTAACAAACAGGCAGATAGATACACGAGGCAGAGGAATTTGTTTTACAATACGTAGTAATGCCAATAATATATTGCAATTGCCATTACAAATTGGTGATCAATAAATCATACACGACACGTGCAGCCGTGCAATCAAATATTCTAGGAAAAACCGCAGAGATAAATGATGGAACTACGCAGAGGTGGAAACCACAGTTTTATATGAAATTGCCGCTTTTAGTTACACATTAAATAAGTCATCACAGTTTTATTTAATTTTTTTAAAAGAGAATCATCATATCAGAAACAAATTCTAAAATTAAAAATAACATAAAATTACTTAAATAATGGTTACGTTCATTATACTTATCTCGAGGTACGACTCCCAGTCACTACAGACGCGGGTCTGTGGGCGGTAAGTTTTACTTGACTCACCATCCTTCTGTCTCTTAAAAGACTGCAAGCCACGCGCCCCTCAAAGACCAGTCAGCAAACTCAGCAGGCACTTATAGGCGAAGCCTACCAGAGCTGCGGTGTTGTTCGAAAGCTACCGCTTCCCTAGTTGGTACTCATCATCAACATCATCATCATCATCAGCCTATCGCAGTCCACTGCTGGACATAGGCCTCTCCAAGTTGGTACTCAAAGGTCTCCAAAACTCCAGAGAGACCCCATCTGATAATTTCACACCTGAAAAATAGGTATATAAGGTTTGAAGTAAGTATGGCATATTTTCTAACCAATTTTTCCACCCTTACCTTTCCCATAAAAATACAATTTCAATAACATCTAATGGTGTAACCCCAGGAATAACAATCACGACCAACGTATAATTTGTTATGAATGAACGCAATCAGGACGGGTCCCACTGCGTAATATCATGAAAATCACATCAATTTTTATGATTTTTTCATGGGTGTATTGCGGAAGACAGGCTGGACATATAAATTATTACCTGTCGGAATAGTGGTATTGATAAAACGTCATATTTTACGTACTTCCTTATGTTTTAATTGCCAAAAATCTATTTACGTATCGTTATCGTTTAGGTTATGTTTTAAAGTTAGGTACAACACTTTATTTACTGAATAAGTCTAAAACTTTGACAGTGATCTTTTTTTTATGAAATAGTGTGAGAATTAGGTACAACATATAAAAATAAGCAACCAGTTTGGCTATACAAAATTAATTATTTCAATAATTCTCACTTTAAGCCAATCACACAACTCGCTGACAGATTTCAAATGAAAACAAATCCTTCTCTGAAAGCTAAAAAAAAATGAGCAGCAAAAGATAAATAGAGTAACATCACCAACAAAACAACGTAGCTGTCACATAACATTATGGCAGGACTCCACTCAATTATATTTTATTGTCACCGCTTTTATTTTGCCCTACATGTGTCAGAAAGTCTGACAACTAGTTCTGTTGGGGTATCATGTTATGTTGACTTGTGAGGGTCAGTTAGGCAGTATGAATGGAAACAGGAGTAATTTCGTATGTTTTTTAATTTTGCATCTTGTTAAATTACTTTCTGTTGTACACCCGGGCGGGTGACAATAGGCCACATTTTAGTGCAGGGGTCACCAAATGGCGGACCGCGGTCCGCATCCGGACCGCCAACCCATTTTGTGCGGACCGCAAGAACACAGTAACTTGCACTACAGAGCACGAAATTTAATAAAAATGTATCTCCCGCACTATCTTTGTTAACGTCGATTCGAAAAAAAAATAGCTATGAAACTTCTTACTTTGTTTGGGTCAACATACATATACATATTTGTGAAGCAGCATTTTCAAAGATGAATTTCATTAAGAATAAATTTCGATCTCAACTTACTAATGAACATCTCCAGGATTTAATGACAATAGCGTGCACCAATTATACTCCAAACTTCAGACAGATGGTCCACAACAGAAAAAATTAATTGTTATTTCCGTAACTACATTTCTTTAATAATTTTTTTTTTCTATAAATGTGCGGACCGCGATGGTCATTTCATTTCTTAAAACGGACCCCGAGCATAACTAATTGGTGACCCCTGTTTTAGTGGTTTACACGAGACGTAGGTGAAATGACACTTATATTACAAAGACGAAAGTTTTTGAGTATGAATGTGTGTAGCTATATTTGTTACTTTTTCACGCGTAAACGACTGAACTGATTTTAATGAAACTTTGCAGTAATGTAGCTTATATATATCAGAATAACATATAAGCTTCCTATCCGGGTGCGGGAAGCAGTTCCCTCAGAAACCCGGCTGAAACCGCTGGCTAAATTAGTAAGAAAATAACTCACCAAAATAAAGTCATCTAAAACGCCTCTACCTTAATTGGTAGCACTTTTATGAATAAATGGAACCTTTTTGGCGTTTCTCCCAAAAGTCCAGGGAAGCATATTATAAAGGCTAACAGGCAGTTTACAGGTGGAGTGTCAGTGTAAACGAATGCGGAGTAATTGCTGTGACACTAGTGCTGTGCTAGCTGTTTCGCGAAATTCGAATTTCGGAACTGCGAATTCGGTTTTCGAGGTTTGTATATTTTTAAGTGTATGGTTTCAGGTTTTAATTTATGTGTGTTGAAGAATGTCCTTTATTTATGTCAGAATTTGCTCAGTATTGTACTACGTTGATTAATATAGGTACTCTATCGGTAGATTTTTAGCCTGATAGTCTTAAAAGCTTTGAAGATAAACCAACTGAAGTTCTTGTTCAAGACGTGAAGTTTAAAGTTAAGGATCAAAATCCATTGTGCATTTGTGAGGCCTTCTAACCTTGCTAGCTATCCTCTTTATATGCACTTACATCATGGACAGAAATGTTGTTTTTTATGTCATACAAGGTCGAAAATCCTATTCTTCCTTGTCCCATCCCTAAGTTGCCACAAAAAGTCCATTAAAATCCAACATAACATGGCAGGCCCACTTCTCAGAAATTAAATCTGTTTGCAATAAATTAAGTAATTGTTTTACCGAAGTTACGAGGGTCGAGGATTAAGCGTTGTTAAAAATATTGACACGACAAATATTTTAACTTTGTTAAGCCAATGTTTCTTTATTACTTTACCTTAACTTAACTGCCTCGTTGGTCTAGTGGTCGCAAGTGCGGCTGCTGAGCACGAGGTCTCGGGTTCGATTCCCGAGTCGGGCCGAAATCGCTTTGTGGGTTTTAGAAGACTTTCACAAAGCAGCCCGGAGCCTGGAAGCTGGTGATTGATTCACCCGTGCATCGGAGAGCACGTAAATGTCGGTCCTGCGCCTGATCTCTCTCCGGTCGTGTCGGATTACCGTCCCATCGGACTATGAGAGTGAAGGAATAGGGAGTGCACTTGTGTCTGCGCAAATGCTCGTGCACTATAATATGTCCTGCGTAGTTGGCTAATCTCCTTACATGAGAACAGCCGCCGTAGCCGATAATCGGCTAGGAGGACATCATCATCATCATTACTTTACCTTATTTATTTAGTACTCACCTATGGATTTTCTGTAGGTAAATTTTAAGTAGAATCAGTGTTTTTGATAGTTACATAATTAACTTTTTATATACTTCTAAGTATATCTTAGACACCAATGACTGTTTCGGATGGCACGTTAAACTGTAGGTCCCGCCTGTCATTGAACATCTTTGGCAGTCGTTACGGGTAGTCAGAAGCCAGTAAGTGTGACACCAGTCTAACTAACCCAGGGATATTGGGTTGCCCGGGTAACTGGGTTTAGAGGGTCAGATAGGGGCAGTCGCTCCTTGTAAAGCACTGGTACTCAGCTACATCCGGTGAGACTGGAAGCCGAACCCAACATAGTTGGGAAAAAGGCTCGGAGGATGATGGAACTTTCTACATAATTAGTCTGATATTGGTCGAATTATCTGAGACAACTATTGAACTGATGGAAATTATCTGGGCTATTGATTGAAAAATATGTAGTGTAGTTAGTTAGCGCATTGTTTTTCTCATGGCAAGATAATGAAATTGTTCATGAACAAAAAATGTACGTACAGGATCAACCCACAGAAACAAAGTGCATAATTTCAGAAATATTCGCATGCAATTTGTAACTGTTTACTAAAGCAAGTATACCAGATGCAACATTTGTGTGGAATCTCGTTTTAATAATATGCTTGCAGTTATATCTAGATGCACCGAGCGTATCAACGATATAAAAAATATTATGTTTATTTTACGACGGCCTCTGTCGGTTTTCTAATGGACACAGAGTAAAAATTTGCAAAATGCTAAATGCAAATATTCACTCCGAATAAATTTCATCAGAATCTAAAGTTTTTACCAAATTAAGTATTAGACCTACTGTTGTACCTATGCTTTTATCAGATCCAGTTCACACATACTTGTACTATAAACATAAAATGAATGTGTGGATGTTTGTAGTTTTTTGATGCAAAACCTACTGAACAATTTAAGAATGAACTTGGGAGTTATCAATATTTTTTAAGTAAATTATTAGCTAAACAATTTTTCAACGACCAGTTTGAGCAATGACACCAAAATACAAGAGTGTATGTGCGACAGATTTTAACTCTGAGAGTAGACCAATCGACCAAATGTATGCGCTAAAATCTCTGACTGTTTAAAAGGGCTGTTAGTTACAAAATAAATAGTGCGTTAACTCGTTTTCGAAGACTAAATTAATTTTCTACTGCATTTTTTACTCTGTGACAGTGTCATCAAGATTTTTTAATATGAAGAAATTGTTGCATTTCTAGAACCCGGCTGGCGGCGTTTTGCTTATGAATCTGACATTTTACAATATTATGTTTTTACTACCAGCTTACCCTGGCTTCGACTGCATTCTGGAAAAAACTAGGTTATGCACCCGGATAAAAAATATGAATGATCTAGCCCAGTTTATAAACTATCCCCATTTCATACTTGGTTTTGCTTGTGGGAAACTTCAATACTGCCGAGATAAAAAGTGGTCAAAAATCTCAAAATAATTTGGTTCAGCACGCTGACAATATTACTTTCTAACATATAATCTTACCTATAGGTCTGTACCAGACCACGGGACTGAAAGTTCCGGATTTTTGGGAGGCGATTATAGGGCACAAGTCAAAACGCTGAAGACCTTTTGAGATAACTTTAATGAAATGATGATACAAAACCGACGATCATTCATTATATTACTATAGATTTAGGATTATTTCAACAGTATTTAAAAGACTAAAGTAGGAAGGTAAAGCGAGCACATAATAATATAGGTACAATACACATTTTCTTTGAGAACTTCGTCCAGTACAAGCTATCAGCTATCGCGAGCGATGCAAACTAAATATTTGTGCACCACACAGCTCAGTCGCGATGTTTGTGCATCACAGATTGCTGTTTGCGATATCTCGCACGATAGATACCTATGAGGGGAATAAAAACTTGTATATTTAGGTTTACTTCTTGATAAGTAGATATTAGCTCACTTTTAATCAAGAGATCATACTTAACATTTTTCATTCAATACCACGTAATACACTTTCTCAGGTCGTAGGCTGTGTGTGTGTGCACCAAAGAAATCGGTTCAGTATTTTTTATTTGAAAGTTAAGTACTTATTTATTACCTAATGTATCGACATAATTACATACGTTAAAGTTAAAGTTACTTATTTATATTTTAGGATCGAATCTGCATATTCTACTCGTACTTGTGCTTTAACCACTTCTTTACCAATTTCGTTTAAATCGGTTCGGTGGTTTTTACGTTAAAAGTCTATAAGAAAAAATGCCTGCCCCGATGGTGCTTAAATAAAGACTTAAAACGAAACCAACTAAACTCCAGCTAATTTTCCCATTACACTCAATTAACAACAAATTGAGTTGTTCACAAAAAACTTATTAAAGTACCAAATCACCAATACGTTAAAAACTTCGATTGCTTCGTACTAAGAAAGTTGCGATGAGCAAGATTCTCGACCTTTCAACAATTTTTGAAAAGCAAATATACTTAATCATAAAGTTAGCCGTTTAAGTTCAATGGCATTCATCATGTAAGGTTGGCAGACGAAATTATTTACTGACTAGCTGTTGCCTGCGGTTTTACTTTCATTTTAGACAGTATTTTTCACACATCCTGATAGAACTATCCTATGTACTTATTTTAACTCTCAGATGACGCGAATCTATACCACTATAATAAAGCTGAACTTTATGTGCTTGTTAGACTATTAAACCGAATTGACGCTTTTTAGTTTTTTTGTTTTGTTTTTACTAGGATAGTTTTTATATGTATTGTAAATATCTATGTAGTGCGGCTGCTGAGCACGAGGTCTCGGGTTCGATTCCCGAGTCGGGCCGAAATCGCTTTGTGGGTTTTAGAAGACTTTCACAAAGCAGCCCGGAGCCTGGAAGCTGGTGATTGATTCACCCGTGCATCGGAGAGCACGTAAATGTCGGTCCTGCGCCTGATCTCTCTCCGGTCGTGTCGGATTACCGTCCCATCGGACTATGAGAGTGAAGGAATAGGGAGTGCACTTGTGTCTGCGCAAATGCTCGTGCACTATAATATGTCCTGCGTAGTTGGCTAATCTCCTTACATGAGAACAGCCGCCGTAGCCGATAATCGGCTAGGAGGACATCATCATCATCAAATATCTATGTAAAGAAATAAAAGTAATTACTAAAACATACTCTTCAGACATTACAATATTACAGTACCTACATAAATTTGATAGGAACAAAATGCTAAAAACCACAAAACGATTCTTATCTAGCTTTAGGCTTTTGGTTAATTTTCAAAGATTGCCACAAACTATCAGATAAGAAACAGACAAACTGACAGACAGATAAACCTGCCTCACCAAGTGACATCCCTAGACATAATTCATTACACTTGATATTTTTCCAATAGAAGTTTCGTCAACTTTTGATAGAATATTAATCTTATTTAACATCTGATTACAGAGCTAAACATTTAACGTTTATTGTGAAAGTTAATTACTTACTTGTTTTCTTCTTAGAAGTTCCAAAAGTCCTTTAATAACAGGGTTTTATTATGTAGAAGAGCCGCATTGAGCAAGCGTGGTGATTTGCTTAATCCTTCTCCGTGTGAGAGGAGGCCGCAGCCCAGCAGTGGGACGATAAAAAGTCTCTAACAGTATTATGTAGATGAGCTTTTTCTCAGGGTTTTCCCCGCTCTTCATGACTTGAGATTAAATTAATAATTGTACCAAGTGATTCAAAATAAACATTAAAATATGGTATCCCGGCTGTCATTTAAAAATTGAGTTAATGTCGGAAGCTAGAACGTCTGTTGGTTTTTCTTAATATTTTAATATTCTAAATAATCACTTAAATCATACCCGCGACCCGCAGCAAGATGTGATGTGCTGATGTGATCTTAAATCTTGCAGAAAACCTAATGAGAATTCGTACAGCAGTTTTGAGTTCATCGCACACAGACAAACAGACGTGTCAGAGGCCTTTGTTATTTACGGCCAGTTTCTTCATGAAAAGTTAAAGTTAAAGTTATGGCTAAAGTAATGTCTAAAGTAAAAGTAACGGTCAAATTCAATTTTTCTATTAGTTTTGCTGTCACTTTAGCCTTGAAAAAACGAACTTTTACTTTAGACATTACTTTTACTTTAACTTTTGATGAAGAAACTGGCCATTAATATGATGATACTCGGAGTATAATATGACTTATTTTACAAATCGTTAAAGCCTTATTAAAACATTTTAATAAAACTAATGAAGCTAGTATCTGGTTACTTTTAACATTTATATAAATGTCAGTGTTGTCAACATTTAAAAATGTAATTATTTTCAGGGATAAAGTATCACAGGCGAACGAAATAATTATGAACAAAAAAGATATTACAACGATCTGTTTTTTAACAATTCATTTTAATAGCTTAGTTAATAGATATATTTTTTTAGGAAAAAACACGTTTTTCAGAAAAAGAACGCGCTAGTCACTCACCGTAGGTAATTGTTGTAATTGGGAACTTCCAATAAAGCCTCGCTCGCTCGCAGTGTAATGCTGAAACGATTTTCCAAAGCGGCCCAGTAATTTCTGAGATCAACAAGTTCTAGCAAATCGACAAACCCTTCAGCTTTAGGTATATATATTATATATTGTATATGCCAGTAAAGTGGAGCGGTGATCAGCTGCACTCTGTAACAAAAAGTTATGTAGATATGTTAAGTTGAAGACCAGCACATGTGACATACTTTTGAAAGAATGAAAATGATATATGAAATATGATGAAAAAAATGATGATGTTATATTATTTATTATAAGTCCAAACAATGCATTACCTACACGCGTAATTTAAAAACAGCATCCATAAAGGGTTCCGTACCAGTATTTGAAAATAAGCTAAAAAATCACGTTTGTTGTATGGGATCCCCCAAAATATTTATCCCACCCAAAACAAAAATGTGAAAGACTGCCAAGTTCGATAATATGGGAATGCTTCGCCTATAAAAGAAGTGAGATCTGAATAAGTACCAAGTTCCATACACATACCTTAGTTAAAAATAGTTACTTTTTAATGATGTTACTTGGCAAGTTTTCATAAACCTACTAAACGCAATGAATCAAGTATTTAATTTTCTATTAAAACCTGCCAAGTAATCATCATTAAAAAGTAACTATTTTTAACTGAGGTATGTGTATGGAACTTGGTACTTATTCAGATCTCACTTCTTTTATAGGCGAAGCATTCCCATATTATCGAACTTGGCAGTCTTTCACATTTTTGTTTTGGGTGGGATTTCATTTATTTTTGTAAGGTTGTTTATTTTATTGTTTTCTTATTATTAAGTTTTGAATATGCACTATGCTTCTTACAAAGAAATAAACTAGATTAACTAAATGGCCTAGATTTACCAACTGACTGACATGACATGTTATCATATATTATGTTCGTGGATCAAAGTTACACATTCGTTATTTTCGAAAGTGACTCACACTTGGCCGTTTTCAGATTTTTGCTTTACTTTGACTAAATACAAACCTTTGTAACGAATTTCAGATCGGTACGACCATTCGAAGATATATTATATAAATATAGATAAATTTAGTTCGTTTTAGTTCCTTAGGGGTATAAATACCTTTATTATTTTGAAACCGACTCACACTTGGCCATTTTCAGATTTTTTCCTTTACCTTGACATAAAGACCTACCTCCATGCCAAATTTCAAGTCAATACGACCATTGGAAGTGGTCTAGGTTTTTGATGAGTGAGTCAGTCAGTCAGTCAGTGAGTGTATAGTAAAAATAGCGATTTTCTGACGTCAATATCTCAAGACCTACAATAGGTATATTAATGAAATTTTGTATTTTAGATAAGTGAGGGGGTCTCAACAGATACTAGAAATTTGATATGCGTAAATAAAACAGATTTTGAGTTATAGGGGGGTCGAATTTGGCCCGAAATGGTTCGTGTAATATAACCCACGGCCGGTGTGTCGCTTTTTTTGCTCGAACTTGGCGGACACACTACCGTGTGTCTAGATTTAATTCTAGTTTTTCAATTTGTTGTTATAGCGGCAACAAAAATACATCATCTGTGAAAATTACAACTCACTAACTATCACTATCACAGTTCATGAGATACAGCCTGGTGACTGACGGACCTACGGACGGACAGAGGAGCGAAAACAATGGTGTCAAGTTTTACCCCTTGGGTACGAAACCCTAAAAATGATGATGCTTTATTATTAATCACAAGTCGAAACAATGCATTACACGTGTTATAAAAACTGATTAAACATACATTAAGACGAGATGTAATTAACATTCAATGTGCCAGATTACAGCATACGTTTTTCCCAGAGAATGGCGCGTTGCTTTCCAAAGAGTATAAATTAAATTTTCACGGCACGCCATTCGGAAAATCCTTTCAGAGCTCCGGGCTTGGCTAATGGATGTATTTTAAAAGTAATTAAAAACCTGTTTTAAATAGTATTTCGATTTTAAATGTTGAATTCGTGTTGGTTTATCATGTAAAGTTAAAGTCGTTAGAGAAAGCTTATACGAAAGTGTGTCTAGCTTCGAAAATGTTGGTGACAAGCAATGAAATCTATGCATTAATTTATTATGTTAAAGTTACATTTTGATCGTCATTGAGGTTCACAACCTAATTCAAATGGATTGAATAGGCTAGTTTCCTAAAAAATAATAATTAGTCCGTCTTGTAGATTGTCCAAAATTAAGCGATACGTATTTTTCCTTTTTAGGGTTCCGTAGCCAAAATGGCAAAAACGGAACCCTTATAGTTTCGTCATGTCCGTCTGTCCGTCTGTCCGTCTGTCCGTCTGTCACAGCCGATTTACTCGGAAACTATAAGTACTACAGTGATGAAATTTGATGGGAATATGTGTTGTATGAACCGCTACAAAAATATGACACTAAATAGTAAAAAAAAGAATTGGGGGTGGGGCCCCCAATACATGTAACTGAGGGATGAAATTTTTTTTTTCGATGTACATACCCGTGTGGGGTATCAATGGAAAGGTCTTTTAAAATGATATAAAGTTTTCTAAAAAACATTTTTCTTAAAGTGAACGGTTTTTGAGATATCAGCTCTCAAAGTCGTAAAAAGTATGTCCCCCCCCTCTATTTTTATAACTACGGGGTATAAAATTCTAAAAAAAATAGAGGTGATGCATGCTAATTAACTCTTTCAACGATTTTTGGTTTGATCAAAGTATCTCTTATAGTTTTTGAGATAGGTTGATTTAACTGTAATTTACGGAACCCTTCGTGCACGAGTCCGACTCGCACTTGGCCGGTTTTTTTAAATTGGATCAGAACTTGTTAAGATATAGCGTGTTAAAGTTGAGTGTGACGTCACAAGTTGCTACAATTTTCAGGACACTGTGACGTAAAAGGCCCCCACTCCTAATTTTTGAAGCGTATTATCTTTGTCATTTTATGTTTAATTAAAAAAAGAAAAAATACGTATTCAATATTTTTTGATTATCTAAAAAGCGGACTAAATATTATTTCATTATTTCGACCCTGGACACTACCCTATTTGAAAAAGGTCAAGTATTTCTCAAGTTACAGGGGGCTATACAAGACTTCTTTTTCAATGGTAAACGTTTTTAAATTAATATATAATTTACACACAAACTACGAGCGTTTCAATTCCCAAAAACATCTTGCAAACCCCGCTGGCATAAGATATATTTATTTGGGGAATTATAAAACGAGCGATTAAAAAAAAGCTTTGCGACTGATGATGACATATTGTATTAATAACTTGTACTTATTTTGTTAGATACTGTATTTATTTTATTAGTTAAATCGAAAAAAAGTGAAACAAAAGATAACAGTATAAGCAGTTATAGATAAAACTTTATTCAACGTAATTCTAATAAAAAATCCACATTTATGTAACAAATCCGTAAAATTCGATATAAAATTGAAAGCTTATACGAAAAACTAGCGTGAAAATATTATTCAAATCAATCATATTGAGATGTGAAAGCGGTCACCAAATCATACAGAATCCTTTGCAGACACGTCAATAGATATTACGAGGGTCTGGGGCCGACCCGGCTTACAAGTTGGACAAGCATGTGTAATATTGGGCCAATGTTGGTGACCCTTGAGTAAATGGAGTACTGTTCACGTAAAGTTGGACAAACATGAACGAATATTGGGCAAATGGAGTATTGTTTATGAAAAATTGGACAAGGTCCTATGGTCTAAAGATGGGTCAATATTGGTGGCTCTTTGCTACATGGAGCACTGTTTACAAAGGGACTTTTTTGACAATCACGAAGTATAGATGTGACACTGTTGAACTGAATCCAAGAAGAACGAGGTTATCTATTCGGATGATCTATGGTCATTTTTATCTCAGTCATTTACTAGCTGATTCGAACAATTCTTCTATTGTTTGAAAGAGTCTAGCATCTGATGATGGAAGCCCAGAAAAATTGGTAATTTACTTTATATAGGTAGATATAGGTAGGTACATTAAATCTGTTTTCAAAGCTTTATCCGAATCAAAATCACCAAGTACAAACGTAACATAAAACCTTGTTCGCGTATTACCAAATAAAAACATGATCGAATGAATTTCATTTGCAAACAGACCGACATTGAGTTAGGCGGGGATTATGAAAATCGCATGGAATATGTAGAACATTGTCGCTAACATTGTAAGCCGGGAGCCGGGATGAATATCTTAAAGCCTTGTTCAGACTACGCGTCCTAAGAACACATCGTGGTTACACTATTTTGGGTTGGGTTGGGTTGCACTGTTTAACAACTATAACGCTGGCCTAACCATATTGCAGACACCAACATAGTTGGGAAAAGTCTGAGAAGATGATGATGATAAATAAATAAATAGATGATGATAGCTAAACCATAATCAGTCGTGAAATTGGCGCCAATCGGTCAAATGAGCGTTTTGACAACTGGATATAATTCGGTTATTGTTATATTTAGTTAAACAGTGAAACCCACTTTATGTGCACTTCTCACCAAACTTGTTGGCGTTTCGGAACAGGGTGAGGGTCGCTATGTAGAATCCAATTTCAGGTATCAGCGGGTAGCGGAGGTTTTCAATTAGTATGAGCGACATACACGATCTTGTATGTTTGGAATTTAGCTGCAAGCCGCCATTTTGTTTGGCAAAAACCATTTAAGCACGCGTGCCGACTGCCTGTATTGAAAGAATGACGTATACGCGTAACTATGTACGCTATCATTTTAACGCTTCATCTGAACAAGACTTTACAGTCATCGTTAAAAGACCTTTTCGGGCATTATTAAATGAATATCAAATAACGGACGCTTTTTAAGGTTTCTGTGGCAAGTTTCTGAAGCCTTAGAACATTGAACTTTTATTAAATGATCTTGCTTTGTCTTCGTAGTAGAAAATTACAGTGTTTTGTTTTGTTAACACATTTTTTTATTATATTAAAAACGCAACGCTACTTTCAATAAAACCATTTGATGGTTTTGTCTGGACATAATGTCGGGACATTTGTTAATGAACAAATTCTGTTTTTCCATGAGAATTTTATCATTTTAATCATTTTTGAACAATTTAATTTCGATAAACCATACACACTTTGTATGCAATATACCCATTTAGGTTTCAATTGATATGAATGGAATCTGATGCGAAACAAATAAATAGATTTACTAATAAATGTGTTTGATATGTCCGTTTTTTAAGCTGAAATCGTATTTAGTAATGGACAAACAGACCTGCATGCACGTGTTATCTTGTGCACGTGTAAAATAAGTCTATTCTGTGTTGTGGGCGATGTTTAACGTGCTATTTGCTATTTCAGTATAAATACTACTCTATGGGGTTCCTACATTTTCTTGGTAGAGTACCTATTTATTTTTTATTGTGATAAACTGGGAACAGGGCAAGAGGAAGAAGAAGTGATAAGCTGTTATGAAAAATATAAAATGGTAAGTTACACTAGGTATATATAATGCTTTTTTTCAACTTATTGATCTTACTGTGTATTCTTATCATCATCTCAGCCGTTGAGCCGTCTTCTTTGATTTAACAAAAGGCCCAGTCGGAAGCCGTCTGCATCTAGCAACTACATTGTGACTCTGTAAGATCCTTTGACCATCTCTTTGATTCATGCAGGTATGCTCTATTCTAATTACTTATGAATAGTGACATAGGCATAATATTACGATACTGAGGCAGAACGCCACAAATAGGATCACTGCATGAACATATTTTATTTAAGTTCCTATATAATACCTGTGTATCACTAATAAATCATTTTGATAGAAACTACTGGCTCTTATCACTCCCACGCAAGACAGATTGGCAATTTTATTTTAAATTCCAAGTCTCTGAAAAATACAGATGATTTTTCTAAATTAAGATTTCTTCAAAGAAGAATAAATAATAAATAAATCAAAATTTAATACACCAAAAGATACTATAGAACAACTTGAAATTAACAATAAAATAATAACTAACCCTTTAATTATAGCTAATGAATTTAATAAATATTTCGTTGACAAAGTTGTACCTATACCAAATACCAGTAATAAAAATTCCATAAATATCACAAACAGAACAAATTCCATGTTTATGGCTCCTAGCTTACCTACTGATATTCTAAATATAATTAAAGGTCTCTGCACACAGCGGGCGCGGCGCGGCGGGACGGGACGGCAACGCGACACAATGTACTAGATCGTCGCGTCGCGTCGCGTCGAGCGGGACGGCTCTGTGTGGCGTCGTCCGTAATATCTAGTACATTACAACTGCTCAGTGTCGCGTCGCCGTCCCGTCCCGCCGCGCCGCGCCCGCTGTGTGCAGAGACCTTTAAGGTCTAAAAAATACAAGTAGTGTTGGGTTAGACGAAATCGACACCAAAATAATTAAATCTGTAGCTAGTCTTATATGCGAACATCTAAGTTATATTTTAAACTTATGTATAAGCGATGGTATTTTCCCCGAGATGTTAAAAATTTCTATAATAAAACCACTTCATAAAAAAGATGCAAAAGAATTAATGAATAATTATAGACCTATAGCACTAATATCTATCATTTCAAAAATATTTGAAAAATATATATATAACCAAATATATCAATATTTAGAAAAAAATAAAATACTATGCAACGAACAAAAAGGTTTTAGACAAAATATGAGCATAAATCTAGCAATCTATGATTTTTTAAGAAACATATTGTTAAAAGTCGATAAATGTACCCCTGTATGTTCAGTTCTTTGTGATATGACGCAGGCTTTTGATTATGTTGATCATAAAACATTAATAAACAAATTGGAACGCTACGGTATAAGAGGAAATATTTTAAAACTCATTAATTCTTACCTATCTAATAGAAAACAAGTCACAGCAATCACTAAATTAGATACTAATACAAAAAACCAAAGAGTGTCTATCTGTCTGGCGAATGTAGTGTTGCATTCGGAGTTCCCCAAGGTAGCGTCTTGGGACCATTATTATTTATACTATATATTAATGATTTACCTAATTCAGTTTCGCAACCAATGTCCCTTTTTGCCGATGATAGCTCAATAGTAATTGCAAAAAATAATGAGGACTCATATCAAAATGACATTAATTCATCCATCTCATCTGTAATAACCTGGCTAAAAAATAATAATTTAAAAATAAATTTATCTAAAACTAACGTAATACATTTTAGTCAACGCAAAGAAACTTCACATATGAACATAAGTTATGACAATCAGATAATACAAGAGGTGGATAATACTAGATTTCTCGGGCTAATAATAGATAAAAAACTCAATTGGAAAGCACACATCGAGAAGATTTGCAAAAAAGTAAGTCAATCATCCTACGCACTATATAAACTAGCACCTACAGTTAATACAGAAACCCTAATAATTGCTTACCACGGTTTGGTTGCGTCTGTTTTACGATATGGCATTATTTTCTGGGGGAATTCGGTAGACAAAGAGTTTGCTTTTAAGATACAAAAGCGTTGTATCCGTGCTATGTTTGGTCTACAAGTCACAGATAGCTGCAAACCGCTCTTTATAAAACATAATTTACTAACGTTACCATCTTTGTATATTTTAGAAATTTGTCTTTTTGTCAAAAAGAATCCGCAACTGTTTCCTCTTCAGTCAAGTATATCTCAACGCAATAGGCGTAATAATAATAGACTATGCTTGCACAGCGCCAAAACTACCCTCATGTGGAGAAGTCTATTCTGTATGGCTCCCAAAATTTTTAACAAAGTACCCGATAAATATAAGTCATTAAATATTAACCTATTTAAAAATAAATTAAAAAAACTTTTATGTAAAAGAGCGTACTATAAGATAGGTGATTTCTTAAAAGATAACATTTAAAATACCTACTAAGTTCTGTTCATAGTAAGTACTTATTTTGTTTAAATATAGATATTAGATTTTAAATTTTTAGTTTAATAAATGTAAATTTGTACGCCTGACATGGCAAAACATATTGACACTGTAAATGAATGTAACACCTTTATAACATATGTTTTTAACAAATAAATTTATCTTTATCTTTATCTTTATCTTCAAGATAGCTCCTTCAACACCAGTAGGTATTCTTTCTTTTTTACAATGAAATAATATTTTCAATTCCAATCTCAATTCCTACGTGACCCATTTGGGTAAGTAAATAAATCAATGACGTGAATGTATGACAACTGAAACCGTTTGCTTATTCATAATTTGTTATAATCGGATAAGTCGGTAAGCCTTTGCCGAATCCGGGATTAATGGAATCGGTACCTATTGGATTTAACAAATGTTCGCTTTCGAGTTAAGTATATCTACATTGAAAATACTTGTGTTTGGGAAATTAATATGTTACTGTTATGATGAATATATGTTACAGATTCGGCTCAGAATATGTCGTGTAATCGCCGCGAAAACACTTAAAAAGGTGATGCTCACTTTAAATGTTTGTGCGTGATTATCTCGCGTTTGGCTGCACTGATACTGATGCGGTTTTCAGTATAGTATTTGTCAGACTTATGATGTATCGGCTAATGGATATGCGCATTTAGTTCATACGAAATTAGATGTCAAAGGTAATACTATATATTAAACAGAATCATTACTGACACGCTACTCTTATTAAACCACCAGTATTTAATATAATAATGTGTCATAAGATAGATCTTCAAACATTCTACTAATAACAATTATTACAGTACTAAAGCACAAAGGGGGTAAACACCAATAATGAGCCATGAGCCACGAGTCACGAGCCACGAGACACGTGTAACTTATGAAATGCGCTGTAATTCTGGCGTAATACTTATTTACCAATTTGATATAGGTATACCACGGAGGAAGGAAAGATGAACGGAGCATTATAGCATTATAAGGCAAGTAGGTCAGGTGCCTTCTTGCAGGTCAAAATAGGTACGGTAGGCGAAACTGAAACGATCAGTTAACTATAGTTCGGCCGTTCAGAGAATGCGTTCCTGACACATCGCGATTGAACTGACGACGTAACTTTGTAATGGCGTTGTAGTTACGATAAAAATATTTTTGCTGGTTGTTTACCGTTTTAACAATTGATGAGCTTTAAAACAACATTATTATATCAATAATCAATGAATGTTATAATTTTGTGCCAAACTGAGTGTCAAAAAACTTGGTAAACATATTTTTCTAAATCTATACTGCGCTATTACAAGGTTATGTCAGCGCGTTATATTTTGTAGTGCTGTGCTAAAAATAACAGGCAAGTATCGTAATCTGTTCTTATACAGTTATACTTATAATATAAAATAATACGTTTTGTTTTTCTTTTTAAGAATTTGAAAATAATGGACTATACTATAAGATAACTTGAAATATAAAAATAAAACGATGACCAAACCGAACGCGCGAAAGAAAGTTGTATTTTTATATTTAGGTTGAAAATGGTAACCCCAAATGGTGATATGGGCCGCCAAATCGATGAACTGGCTCTGGAGTACGGTCATCGCGTTCTAAGAATTCCACCGTATCATTGCCAATATAACGCGATCGAGCTAATTTGTGCTCAAATAAAAGGTTACGCCGCCCGCCACAATACTTCCCCGCCATTCAGCACGAAAAAGATGATGACCCTATAAAAAGAAGCCTACGGGGGAGTCACAAGAGATGACTGGGCAAAGGTTGAAATTTTGACCGAGATATCAGGATTGATTCTGTTATTGATAATAATATAATTATACATGTAAGCGAAGATGATGATGAAGACACCACCTCCTCAAGCGAATCGGAGTCTGATTAATATAACTATATTCAATGTACTTTATTGCATAGAAATACAGATTGTAACTTTGTAACATATTACCTTGTTTTGGTTTCCACTTAAATAACTAAAATATAAATTTTAAATGATTCCGCCAATTTAAAACGAAAATAATCTTAAAATAATGCGGCCGTTATTTTGGAGGAACGGTAACGAACTCAGTGTTATGTTGTGCCCATCACTAGTCGTGACTAACTGATAGGTGTCAGGAACGCATTCTCTGAACGGCCGAAGTATAGTAAACCAACGAGGCGTTTGGGTGCTTTATGACATCGGTCAAAGACAAAAAGACAAAGATTGATCTTAGTTGATTGTTCATTTGTTTTTTTTTTAATGTTCGGATCCCAAAGAAAACGTATGAGGGTGCAGCCAGTAACATTCCTCGTCCCCCGAACACCTGCATTTTGGCGACGTTAGATTCCAATTGGATATTCTATTATGGCATCTCTGCACGTCATTTTGTTCTCCATGGCATGTACCTACGGTGTAAGTTTTCCCATTCCCCGAAAATAAGATGGTAAATTTTCCCGCGATATTCGAATATCCCACGCTCATTTCCCGGTATTCTGCTATCGATCCCGCGGTGCAACACTAGTGTAATTGCTTCCTGCTTTGATTTCACGAAACCATAGCGTATTGTGTTTGCCATAGAGTGAGAATATTTTAGATACGTCATTTTATAAATATGTAAACGGAATTTTAATGCCATTTATTTGGGGTTTGTTTACTGCTTTTCAATAACCGACCCATTCGTGGTTCAACGATTGCAATTTGTAATTTGACATTTGCTTTATATAAATTATGTATAATCTTTAGAATTAGTCCCAAAACAACAGATCGGTTATTGAAATCCGTAGTTAATGATTTACACTATAACGGCTTGGCACCATGGGACCAACTGGAAGGGGATGAAATAAACTAATGCTGCATTGTGTAAAAGACAATATGGCTGATTAGACTGCCTTTTGTAAGATGATATCAAACAGAGTTTGAAAGGAGAAGACATGCTGAAACAATACTTTTAGGTAATAAATTCAATTGATAATTACCAAATATCAGTTCGGTAATAACTCTCAAAAAAAAATCCGATAATACGTAGGTTCATTATGACATTTATTCCATTACTTTAGGAAATACGCACATCTGTAACTTCATAACTCTGTAGTGTTCCCCAGTAATATTTGGTGTGAGAATAATGAAATGCGCGCCTTTGTTATGAATGAATATTGGTGCTGCTGTCACTATTGTACTAGGCTTGAATATACTGACAATATCTATGATTAACTATCTATCTGTATTTATCTACTATCAGTGGATTTCTATAACCGATCTTTTTGTTGATTTGCGATTAGAAAATTGAATTGTGTCATTAGCTCTGAATTCATTATTCCAAATTTTAATCTGCTACGGGATTGTTCGAAAGAGTTACCGCGGCCCTGCGACGGAACACGACGGTTTATAGTCAGTAAGACTAACACTCCCTCACCGCTGTGGGAGGGGTCATTTGATGATTTTTGAGTTCGTAAAAAAATCTCTTATCGGAAACCAACGGATAGATATGTTAATAAAAAAACTATCGTAAACCGGTAACGTTTTTGGTTAATACTATAGCGTGTATTCGAAAAACAATTGAAAAAGCATAATTCTTGGAATGTTAACTAGGCCAGTACATTTAAAATAAAGCAATTTAATTAAAGCATAAAGGAATTTATTTAATAAAATTGCTGAAAAAATGCACGGGCCAGCAATGCAATGTACGTAAACAAAATGCCTTGAAATTCTACATGACCTGAACCCGATGAAACCCGAACATTGCCGAATTTTCCCGAAGCTATCGGGAACAGTTGGTTGGTGCAAGTCTCCTTGACACTACAAATGTCAGGGATGCTACCCTTGGCATTAATATTGTTGCAATAGTTTGGAATTATTCTCGTATGTCCATCGAGTTTTAAAGCATATTCAATTTGCATTCTATATTGAAAATCTTCAGTTCCCTGTTCCCAATTTTACTTGGGGTCGTCGGCGCAATATGTCATTCTCTTCCAATTTTCCCAAATTATTAAATTGAAAAATGGTAATTGTTAGTCATAGTTTCGGGAAGTAGTTCTCTCAGGAACGAAATCTTTGGTTGAAAGCTAGCTAACTTAATCACGCAACACATCAAAATGTACCACAATATGGATACCGACTACCGAGCTATTTTCGTACAAAAGGACCAAAAACCGCGTTTAAAATTCACCAGCCACTTAAAGAAACTACCCGCGTCATCTGTCATGTAATTAATGATTAATACAGAGGTACAAAGGGAGGACAATTCATTTTAATGTTTACAAAGAGCTTGTTTGAATGCTAGCGTGTAAGAAAGGGTGCTGGGTTCGAAAGTGTTGTGTTTTGTTTTTGAGATAAGTGTTTTATTGTTATAAAAAGTAGGTTAATATTGTCTAATCTAAGCTATTTGTAGCCTATCTAAGTAACAGCTGCACGGGTTGATTTATCACAGGTTAAGCAACGCTTATCGTGGTCTGGTCGTGGATGGATGGCCGTACAAGTACTTATCAACATATTCTTAAAGCACATTCTACGTATTTTATAAGGCACGTGAAATAATTCTGGGTTACGACTGCCCTTTGCACATCTTTGGCAGTCGTTAAGTGTAGTTAGAATCTAGGACGTCTGAAGACCAGTCGTGCCAAAGGGTAGAGAGCTGATTTCAAAAGGTCAGCTAGGCAGTTGCTGCATGTTAAACACTGGTACTGAGCTGATGACGATTGAACTCCGCAAAAGTCAAACCAATAACAAGAAAAGTTTGACATTACAAAAGGAATCATAGTACCCGCAATATTTTTATAAGATTACCACAAATTACACAAGGAAACATGAAAAAAGGGCGAGCTGACCTTTAGCTAGCCACTGCACTCCGTGGGAGCTAATGGAATTCTCTCATTACACGATATTATTCACTTAGCTATTGCTTCTTATTTATTTTATATTTAACGGCATATTACGCCGCCATATTGGATACTTAGAAAGAAACTCGTAACTTTGTGTACATGGTTTTATAGTGTTACAAAGATTATACAGATTTAAGTTCTTTATTTGTATGGGTTAATGTCTGGATGTACTAAAACTACTAAACCGACCATCTTGGTCCAATGTGTATTTTTCACCCTATTTTTCGGCGCAGATTGTAAAGTTATCGGCACGAATCTTGAGCCTTCGAACCTTCACCTGCGCAGAAGTAATTAATTAGCAAAGAACCAATCCCGAGTGACGGCTATGACGCGATGCACTGCGGGCCAATCACCGCTTTAGCCCGCCCCCGCGCCTCACTTTACACCACAAAAGGGACCCAATAAATTACTTCTGCGCAGGTGAAGGTCAGAGCTCAAGATTCGTGCCGATAACTATACTGTTCAAACGATGACAACAGGTGTTTCGGTGGAAAATAAGCTAGTGTGAAAACGCTGTACGACATCATAAAATGAACTGAAAACACTTGAAAGACTGGACAATGTAATATAATATCTAGATATGCTTACAATGTATGCATGATCATGTAGACACTTCCAGTAAGTACATTATGAAAATTAAGAAAGAGAGCAATCTTTTGCCAAGATATTTGACAAGTAACCAACCTAATTTCCATATCTAAAGACAAACCGAACAACCAATAAATAGCCTTTACACAAACAATAAAGTAACTTACAAACTGGACTGATAGTTACATACAGCGTCTGTTTACACTGTCCTGCCCTTTGCCGGGAACAGTTAACTCACACACAACTATGTGCAACTGGTACGAGCGCAGTTTATTATAAAACAGAGTCAATACTGATATTATAGCACTTGATACTTAATGTACAGTGACAAAGTTTTTGGCGGTTAGAAAGTGACACTCCCTTGAAAAATTCAACTATGACCACTCTAGGTACAGCTAGTGCCAAAGTTTTTCTCCTCTCAGTATATTTATTTATAGGTTCATCATATGTACATAAAATGGTACATTGGCGGACTTAATTCCACAAGTCAGAAATAAGTTAAGAGTCGACCGACATTAAATTTGATTTAAACTCTACGTTTTTATGAACATAAAATTAGTGAATTTCAATGATCAAAAAAAGAGTTACAATATTGTGAAAATTCAATTGATACAATACCTATACAAATTAAAACTAATAAATAATTTTTCAATTAATGTAAATATTTTGTGAATAAAAAGAATGATCATTGATACAATTAAGCATCTTTAACCTCCCCACTCAGAGACATTTAACGATTACTTAAGTCACTCCTTAGTGACGGAATGTCATACAAATCCTTCACTAAGGAATGACTTAAGAAACCATTAAATGTCTCTGAGTGGGGACGTAAGACACTTTATATTGATTTCATTTAACTCCTTTTCTGAGGAATCACGCACTTACAAGAGAAAATTACTTTCGAATTAACTTCACAGTTCCGGGAATTAAAATTAATTACCGTATCTGATGTTTAACACAATATTCATTTATTACTTACTAGCTGGTGCCCGCGACTTCGTCTGCGCAGGTTTAGTATTTCGAACAATATGTTTACAAATTGTAGCCTATGTGTTATTCTGATGTATAAGCTATATTATTGTAAAGTTTCATTAAAATCCATTCAGTAGTTTTTGCGTGAAAGAGTAACAAACATCCATACATCCATACATACAAACTTTCGCGTTTATAATATTAGTAGGATTTAATATCACAAACGTTTTCCAAGAAGTGTTCTACGGATTTGTCGATTTGACATTCCCGCATTTCACAAATTGCTGTAACAGGTATGAATGTAATGAATTATCCAAATTGTAATGTATAAACAGTATTATTATAACTGAATTAGCAATTTTTACTCCTAAAATGAAAGGACAAATAATCTTCAAGTTTATCATTAAGACTTTTATGGTTCTAAATTAGAATCACTTGTGGCAAAATGATGAAAGGCGAAGCTATATCCATATATACTTCCCAGCCGATGTCAGTTATGGTAACTGCTTTTAATCATTATTTGCGGTGGACCTAAGGTGATCAATTGCTCCTCTATGCTTTCCTTTGATGTCTACAGTATCCTATTTAGTAAAAGCTCATAGACAAAATTAACCCAGCCTCTCAACACCATCGCATTTTTCAGTGCCAAAAATCAGTGTTACCCACCAAAAATCCGTCAAAGCTACGCTCAAAATCCTTGTACCAACATAAAATCGCTCTAACGTCCATTTTCAATTCCGCAATACCACGTACTAGCTGGATATATTCCATGTTACATTCGAATGGAGCTCTCAAATCCTCTTACGGATTCAGCCGGTAGTCCGATAGGTCAGTCATAGGTTTATTTTAGCAGGGAAATAATATGTGACGGGTGTACAGGCTTCGTGTCTATGAAAGACAGGCTTGTTGAAAAGGACCAAGGTGAATAGGTAGTTTTGTTTGCATAGGAATATATACTACTATTAAAGGGAGGGATTTGTATCCTTGATTGTTTTTAATAGATGAACTCAAAGATTTAAAAACTCAAGATCTTAAAAATCATTTCACCATTGGACAGCTAAATTATCTGGGAGTAACATAGGGTATATTTTATAACGGTACCTACAGGCAGTAGTTCTTACGTGACTTGGGTGAATTGGCTGGTTTATTCAGATAAAAATAACTATTTCAGGGCATTTAAGGCCTACGCAGACCGGGACGGAATGGCAAGGGATTTTAATTTTTACTAATGGACATTCAACCGTACTGTTACAGAAATACGACATAAATTGCTATGCTTTAAAATGATGCCGTGGCATTGAAAGGGATTTAAACGAAAAGACACGCCACAGGCTCCCGTGGCGGGATGCCGCGGCATACTGCGGTAGGCAACGGCATGACACGGACTCCGGCGCTCGTCACAGGCTCCCGTGGCGGGATGCCGCGGCATACTGCGGTAGGCAACGGCATGTCACGGACTCCAGCGCTCGTAGTAATATACTGCGGGGTGCGGCACCAACAGTCAACACTCAATCAAACGCAACTGAAGACTGCAGGCAGCAGGAGTCGCTGAGGCGTGCTTTGTCATGCCGCGGCATGCCGTGGCAAAGTGCTGGAATGCCGCGGCACGCCGTGGCATGCCGTGGTAAAATGCTGGTATGCCGCGGTATCTTAGCAGCCGGTGTGCGCTGACTCACGGCAAAATCCCTTGCCATGACGTCCCGGTCTGCGTAGGCCCTTATGTGCTCTTCGAAGCATAGGTGTACCGTGTAGGTATCCATCACTATCTTCCTCCGGGCTGCTTTGCGAAAGTTTTTTAAACCCGCAAAACGATTTTGGCTTGACCCGGGAATCGAGCTTGAGATCCCGCGCATAGCAGTCGCGCTAAGATACTATTAGACAAACGAGGCAGACGCTACAGTTGTTTCTAAGAAAACATGACGTGATATTTTAATAAAAGGTCACAAAAATGACACATTCCCCAACTTCAATACACCGTCAAAGACCAACTTAATTACAGCCCAAATTATTTTGCTCCAAGGCACTCTCTAAACAAAATATATCAATTAAAATGTTAACTGGTTGGGTCTCTATTAATTTAATTATTTTGGGCCTTTATCGAAGTCTCTGGTTTTGAGGTATGTGTACATACTGCCACAGAATAAAGAGGTACAGTTGTGAAGGTACCTATTAACGTTCGTCAAAATGTCACTCACACACGCATGTGCATTGAAGAGCTTTTACTGGTGCTATCGGTGCTGTCAGTACTGAGTGTCGTGCGTCGAGCACATGCGTGTGTGTGACATTGTTGTTGCTTCACAACTGTTTACAGTTACAGCCTTTTTATCGTCCCATCGTCGTGTGCTGGGCACAGGCCTCCTCTCACACGGAGAAGGGTGTTAATCACCACGTTTGCTCAATGCGGGTTGGTGATTTCGACTTAATAGTCCAAGTTTCCTCAAGATGTTTCTCTTCACCTTTTTATCAGCCATTGGTGTCCAAGATATACTTAGAAAGTACATACAAACTTAGAAAAGTTGCATTGGTACTTGCCTGACCTGGAATCGAACCCAAGCACTCATACTTGAGAGGTTGGTTGTTTACCCACTAGGCCACCACGACTAGGCCGACACAACTGTATACAAGAGAATATATTTAAACTGTGATACTACATACATAAGGTTAGGAAACTAGGAAAGGGAGGAACTGTTTTAGACAATGAAGGCAAACTCCTTTGTAGTGGAAGGTGAAGAATAAGGTTCGTGATTCTGAGTTCGTAATTAATTTTGATGTTTGTTTGCTTGGTCTTTTGGAGGTACATAAGTGTTCTATTTTTAGGGTTCCGTAACCAAAGGGTAAAACGGGACTCTATTGTTTTCGCTCCTCTGTACGTCCGTCCATCTGTCACCAGGCTGTATCTCATGAACCATGATAGTTAGTGAGCTGAAATTTTCACAGATTATGTATTTTTGTTGCCGCTATATATAACAACAAATACTGAAAACTAGAATTAAATAAATATTTTGGGGCTCCCATACAACAAACGTGTTTTTTTGTTCGTTTTTTAAATAATGGTACGGAACCCTTCGTGCGCGAGTCCGACTGGCACTTGGCCGGTTTTTTACGTATACGTAACTTCAAACAATGTTCTATATTTAAATCATATTGTCACTATCATTTCTTGCGTGCATTACCTAGTCATGATAGGCTGTCTACAAACATAACAACTAAATGGAAACTTCTTTGATATACAGTATAGGTACCTGCTTAGTCATAATTAAGCAATTACTCTTGATATATCACAATATAATTAGTACCATAAAAATGTCAGTTATTCCTTTTTACACAAATTATGGTAGTAATGGTATATTTAACAAATATACTGATGCCTTTATTTAAAACTTTTTACTACAGAAAAAAACCATTAGATACTTACATTTTTCCCTTTCTCACCAAGGAGACCGAATCAGTGAACAGCAATAATATCTACATAAAAATAGATTTACCGTGAAAGGAAAAGTACACATAAAACCAAGCTCCTTATCCGATCTAAACTCATAAAATCCTAGGAATACAGGCAGAAATAGGTGGGTAGGTACATTAAGACGTATCTTAAGGTGCTATCTCACTATAGCGCTCACCTGTAATATAAAAAACACAAGCCGTTTTCCCGCGAGTTCACCCACGTCCCGTGCCAGCTAACTACTGACTGTGCCGGAATAAAATATAGCCCATCTTACTCCCTAAGAGTGTAGCTTTCCAACATCAAGGTCATAAATGCATGTTTAGTTCAGCTATTTTGTAATTTGTTCAAAGGTATATATTTTTTATTCGACTTCCCAAAAAGGAGGAGGTTTCCAATTCGCCGGGAACTTCTTTTTCATCTCACCAAAGCGGGTGAGTCAAACTTGTGTGTGTGTGTAATATACATACATGCATATCTTCTTCGTATGACTCAGCTACTCGACCTAGACCTAGCATACAAAGACAAGTTGCATTATGTACAGTCAAGTTTCTCCAATAGATATTCAACCTTATCACAATAACTTAAGATGAATGTTCGATTAATAAAATTTTACAGGTTCAGATAGATCTGGCGTCTGTACTTAAAGACACAGCTCACCCGCTTTCATAATACGAAAGATCTATCTTAGTGAACAAACACCTTTGATGTTCAGATCTCTCCGGTTTGACTATTTCAGTCTAGACGGATAGTTGTCTAGACGTTAGCGCAGACTGATTCATATCGTGTTACAGCGTCGGTTTTATTTAGATGTCGCTTTGTTTGTAGATTATGTTGGGTAAGTATTTAGTAGGCATGTGGCTTTTGTTTTGTGGTAGGTAAATAGGTTTGTTATGAAAGGTACCTGGTCTCTGACCAAGGTTTCATCTGCGTGGTATACTTCTATTTATGTAAGTAAATTTTAAAACGCTTTGTAAAGTTGCTTATTGAACGAAATTTTAATGCTTTCGCATATAAAAATACATATTTCAGAACTAACTTTCGATGTATATGATCAAAATGCGTCTATAGAAAAATATGCAATATCTGTTTAATTTTTGGATCAAAGGCATTACATGCAATAGGTATTATGAAACAATGTCTTATGTCAATGTCTCAAAATAAAAAAGTACTGAGCGGATTTTCATGCTAGCCGGGTAGGATCTCGAGTATAAAATAATAAAGGAAAAAATGGACGGAGATTGCGGTGAAAATGTTATGTAAGCTCCTTGGAAGGTTAATTAGCAGCACCAATCTATTATGAGGTCAACGAACCAGATCAGAACCGGAAAATCACAAATAAGTAAGCATGACCTATTATCCGAATAAGTGTTAGTAGGTAGGTACTTACGTCGGGTAGGTACACCTATCGTGTTTCACTAGGAAGAACATGGGTCTTCAATTTTTAATTTTCTTGTCAGATGTACTTATTTAGTTAGGTATAAAATAAAACGATACCCCGCAGCCATTGGCTTATTCAGCCACAAAAGAAAGTGCTTGCGGCACTAATAATCGCATAGACAAGCACTGCCACAATCGTCTGACCAAGATGCTCTGTGGCCAATGAATGAGAACCCCGCGTACCTGTCACATAGCAGCCGACATGGATAACTGAAGATTCAGAGACCTTCAGATAAGCAGTTGACTGGTTAAAAATATTTTCAAGATGGTAAAACTGCTCGAATCTTTTTACAAACACGAGCAACTATTAGTTGCTTAAAACTGTAGCTCAGTTTGCAGCCAGCCTAACAATGACACGTCATGAATATTTGACAGTTCACGCTAAGTTACAATGGAAGCGCATTACATGTACAAGGTACATCCATTTACAAGCCAACTTAAATGTTAAGTCACTCTCCTATTTACTTGTAACTTAGACCATGTAACCAAATGGAAATGCCATAAGTAAGTTATCTTTTACCGAAGCAAACACACGTCCGTCCGTCCGTCACCAGGCTGTATCTCACAAAGCGTAATAGTTGGAGAATTTTCACAGACGATGTATTTCTGTTGTCGTTATAACAACAAGTACAGAAACAAGAATTAAATAAATATTTTCGGGGGCTCCCATACCACAATTTTTTTTTGTCCGTTTTATAAATAGGCAATGGTACGGAACCCGAAACCCGCACTTGGTCGGTTTTTGTTAAATCAGTCGATTAAAAGAAATAATAAGCTGCAGTGATGCCGAAGAGCGCGAGTCCGAAAATGTGTGAAGACTACATATCTTGCTTGTGCATGCCTTTTTCACATAAAGATTTGTGCTCATAGCAGCTCCTGTTGGTTAAGCGCTCTTAAACTTATACAGTTTGGTCACTTAGTGGCAACATTGAATATAAGTTTGAGCGATATTAATCTTTGCAAAGGATTCAAAGTTGAAAGTCATTGGTTTTCAAATTAGTTTTAAAGGGTATATTGATGTTCTTGTGGTTCGAAGATGGTTAAAGATAGACTACACGAGGATGTGGTTTTCAGTAAGTACCAAAGTTATTCACATAATCTTTAGGGAAGTACTTTATCTATACCTCTATATACATATAAAAAAGTCGTATTATAACACATTTTATAACTTAACATTGGCTGGACCGTTAACCGTTGTTTTTTTTTTCTGAAAAGTTTTTGTCACCATCCGGGACGCGGGTAAACGGGCAGTTGAGAAAAATATCTCTCTAACAGAGAGTTGTCCGTCCGGCTTTCAAGCCAAAACTACGAGGTATAACTGCGGGAGACAGCTAGTACCTACTTACCTAATTCATAAGTTGTTGCTAAAAATTGGGCGCTAAACTCATAAGACCTCAACCTTACAAAATATATATTTAAAACTTAAAAAAACCTACCTTACTTACCTAAAAAAACAACTTAGTACCTTAACTACTGGGAATTAAAGGTTGCCAAGGCTTCAGCTCGGCTAGACTTTCAGCATTAGCATTTGAATGTCTGGACTGAAAACTAATATTTTTTGCTGCTCGGCAAAGTTTTCATCCTGCGAAACTTTGCCGTCATGGAGAGTCGAGGGGAATAAGTAAAGTTTTGCTGTAGATGCAGTTATTTTAATTCCTATATATTTTTGTTTATATCGGTAGGGACTATTAAACAGCAACGTTCCTAAAAAGGGATTGAAAACACAGGGTGTTAAAGTGAGGAAAATGTCCTCTGTTAAATGAATTATAAACGCTATAAAATTTATACAGCTTTTTCACACTGATGACGAATTTTTCACTCAATTTTTTCCAGGCAACACCGCTCAGTTCGTATGGGCAACATCGCTCGATTTTTCCACTCGAAAATCCGCACATAGTTTGAGATTTCAATAATCTTTATAAATGCTAACCTAAGAAATACGCAACATATTTCCACAAAAATAAACTAAAACACCCCCAACAATAGTTCCAATATTAGTTCTGTCTATTAACCAGAGGTACCAGGCAAACATGATTCCGTAGCGTCCAAGCCACAATCAAATTAGCAAACGGCAGAGCCACTTACCGGCCACTGCAAGTAGACCCCGACCACTGCACGTCGTTCTAAATTGCCCTTTAATGGGGTCCAACATAAATTTAACACAGAAAAATTCTATGTATTTATTCACAAAATATTTACATTAATTGAAAATAAAATAAACTTATATATATATACACAGCTTAAAACTAATACAGGGCATCAAAAAATTGCTCCTCATCGCTGTCACTGGGTAATGTACCCAAAAGACTGGCAGCATTGCCACGTTGGATGGCAATGCTCAACCTCTGTGCGAAATAAAAGCCAGCCTTTGGGTCCCGGGAAGTGTCAACCAGGCGCTGGGAAATATCCCTGGCAAGAAGGTGGGCGCTCGGACCCCACGGCCCTAGAGTTTCAACCCCAAACGGCTCAAACATGTAATTGCCTATAAGGTTACTATATTTGCGCCGCTTGAGGTTCTCTGCTTGTGCAGCGGCGGAGCCAGCACGACATGCAGTTCCGGGAAGGTGAGATGGCGCAAGAGTGTCGACGCATGTCGCGTCCCACACTAAAGTCCTACCCACCTTCCACGGAAATAGCGACATGCCGTCTGGTCTCTTGCCATCGTCGCGTGCCAAGCCATTTGGTTCGAGTACGGCTGGCACGCCGACGGCAACAAGAGCGCGACGGATCACGTCGTTTATGTTGGCATGTCGTGGTATGCGGCCCGCACTCCGGCTGCACGACAGGCCGTGGTGACCGAGGCTGTTGACAGCTTCCCCGCAGTGGCAGCGATGAGGAGAGCAGCATGGAGCACCTAGTCGGAGGCAAACGGCGAGTCTGAAGGTGGTGTCATCAAACATGGTGCCTGTGTTTGAGGACGGAAGTGCAAGAAGCCATAGACCCGACTCCCATTCACCCACAGCCAGTAGGCGCGCTCGCTCTGCAGAAGTCATTGACGTATCGATTAAACTTTTCCGTATTACTCTGCAGAGCGGCTCATCCCACTGTCTCTGAGAGGACAGGTTGGCGGGTAAGTCGGTGTTCGGGCATGCGACTTTCCAAGCGTTTAAAGCCTCAGTCAGGCTTGGCACCTCAAAATTGACCAGTGTGGTGGGTAATATTTTCCTGATCAATTTCTCAGTGCCATGGACCGAGGAAATAAAGGCCGGTAAACTTACACTGGAAATTTTACGGACGCCAAGTCCTCCCATACGGATGGGAAGAGTCGCTTGAGACCAAGCTCTGTCGTCCAAGGCCACATTTAAAATGGATGATAGTGTATGTCTTATGATTTCGTCGATTTTGTCCAAAAGGTTGGTGTGCTTCCATAAATGGGAAGCACGCAAGTTATATGTAAGTTTTGGTCCGAAACAGCAGTACCGTATGATGGTGATGGCTGCATGCATATTAATTTTGAGTAGCCTTTCCGAAACATCATTAAAATTTTGAATTTTTTTCTCAATAAAATCCGAAAATGAATCTTCCAGTATAGGCGATCCAAGGAGGCAAAGAGAACTTTGGTCTATCGGTTTAATTTCAGGAGCTATTGTGAGGAAATTTTGAAGAATAGTCTGTCTGTCAGTCGAGTCGGGTATAAAAAGTTCACATTTAGATAGGTTGAGGTCGAGGCCAATGTCGTGGAATTTATCTTTTAGGAAAATTAAATCATTAAGAACAGTATCTCTGTTGCCTCCCAGGGTCCCGTCGTCGAGATACCACACGTTAAATTCAGAATTTAGCTGCCGAATAATTGGGTTAATCGCCAAACTAAAAATCACAGGCCCGAGTGGATCACCTTGTTGACAGCCAACAGCGGATTCTAACAGGTTGTTCCGATATAATAATTTTGTTGGGTATCTATAGCATTGCCAAAGAAAACTGTAAATTTTGGGTATTTCTTTTTTGACTTCTGCCAGCAAGGTGTCCCTATTCACCGAGTTGAAGGCGTTCTTGATGTCAGATTATAACACAGAAAAATATATTTCTACATAAAAATAAACTAAAATGACCCACAACGCCACAAGCACTCAATAATATTAGTTCTGTCTATTAACCAGAGGTACCAGGGAAACATGATTCCGTAGAGTCCAAGCCACAATCAAATTAGCAAACGGCAGAGCCACTTAACGACCACTTCAAGTAGACCCCGACCACTGCACGTCGTTCTAAATTGCCCCCTAATGGGGTCCAACATAAATTTATTATTATGGCTCTTCATTGGATGGTTGATAATGTCAAGGATGTGTTTTGTTTACGTTTAAAAGCTGGTTTTGTTTTTAAAGGACGTTTTCTTGCGGGAGAATTTTGTGTTGCTGTTTTTTTGGGATTAAGTAGCTATTTGGGCTGTGGAATGTTTTCTTTGTTTGTGACTAAAAGGCTGCTACGATTTATGGCATTTCGAGTTTCGTTAAAAACGCACTAGATCTTCTTTTTGGCGAGTTGATGGCAACCAATTTTTAAAAGTTGCCCAGTATTTCGCCACGCATACGGCATTTTCAGTGGCGGCATATAGGTGGTTCAATGTGTTCAGGCACTAGGTACATAAAAATTAGGTAGTCCTATAAAGACTTTAGATACTTTTCTAGTTGAGTCTTGAATCAAAATAATACAAGTAGTTTTCCAACAATCTCTCTTAGATAGAAAGGAAGGTCAGAAATAACTCCGTGAAAGGAAAACAAACTCATTGGGAAACTTAGTCGGAATTTATTGCAAGTTTAGGTGTCCATAAATTGTCACGGTCCCCCGTTATCTTCACCCCTTTTTACTTTTCTGAGGTTCTATAACAAACAAGGTTACACTATTTTGTTATACGCAGTTATAGGGTTGACACAAAATATTGGCTTAAAATTGCTTTATAACTGGTATAGGATTAACGGTGTGTGTGATATGTTAGTTTATGAACAAAAATCGATGTGATGAGTCTGACGGGTCTCCCGGGTAAAATAAAAAACACATAAAAGCGGCAATCTTCAAAATATCTAACAGCCTTAGGTACTTATAAAAATCATCTGGTCATCTTCTAAGTATCATTTTAATTAATTACTATTTAAAGCCTTAAGTAGTTATTAAATATTTGAGTTTTAGTTAAGACAGTATACTTAAGCAACGTTCATAAGTAAGATTTTTTCTTGAACAGCCCTAGGTATTACTTATTATTTAATCCACGTTTATAAGTATGGCTGTATGTACTTAACTGTCACAATTACGGAACAATCTACTAAAGTTGCTAAAAACAGCTTTTACACTACCGATTTCAGTGCTCGGGTATTTCATCATTTTGGTCGTTTTGATGAACATTTGCCACCAACTGTAGGTACTTGATATCAATCTACAACCAATTGTTCAACTCCCGATATCAGAGGAGTAAAACAATCTCCATGCTTGAGCACCGGAGCGAAAGCTAGATTAGTTTAAACTATCGAGTTAACTCAACTGAACCAGAAACTGAGTTAGTAATGAGATGAGATCCGACGCGACCTTGGTTACATTTTACTGTAAGTTTAGTTTAGATCTTATTCTATTTTATCTATACTTCAGGGAATACTCTACAACTATTACGTAGTTTGTTTCCTTTATATTGGCAAATAGTAAGTAAGTACATTAACAGTATATTTATTTCTGAACCTGGAAATCTAATGAATGATCTTGTACCTATTATTATTATTTTTAATCATAATATTCCTGGTCGATTCTTGGCAAAACTGTGTTTGGTTAGAACCCAGGCTAGGTTTGGTGGTAACTTCCTACATTATTTATAAAATCACAGAGACAAGTCCAGAACATAAAAATTACAAACACCCGAATTGAGCACCTCCTCCTTTTTCGGAAGTCGGTAAAAAATAGAACAAATACCTTATTTCCTGGTCGATAATACCCATATTCCATGGGCCGATATTTCGTTCGTTGTCAGGGCGAAATAACGAACGGTCGACAGTTCAGATATTTTATGAGGTCATAAAATTCAAAGCCCACATTATAGGGCCGTACATTCGTACAACCTGACCTCTTTTGTATTGGCATTATTTTGTTATCTTGGTGAAGCTTGCTGCCGGTTTATTATAGAAATCTCTGATGGAAACAGACAGTCATGTTGGTTGCGCCAAATAGGTAACTCGGATTATTTTTGGTACTAGGATATAATTACTAATAATTTTTATTTATTACCCACGTTATTTACTGTTAAAATACTTACCTACCTTTCTACTTTTTAGCCCACCAAAAAAAAAATGTTTAGGTATCGCTATTAACAGCGCGCGGTCGACAAGTCAACATCAGACGATTTGGATTGGGTATCTTTACCCCATTTTCTATTTTTACCCCTTATAGGGGTTAAGAACTTTTCTAGTATCCAAAGCTTCAATTAACCGTCTCGCGGAAATTGACGCTACATATTTATCCTAATATTTTATGTCATGGATTCCATAATTTTCCAAATTCAAATCACAAATAGTTTCATACCATAAAGTTTTCTCAGCAGTATTTTCCAAGACTGAACACAAGATCGAGTCCTTCAAGTCGAAACAATTTCCTCGGTGCGGTGCCATGTTTCTACAAAGTACGACGAAGTTTATAATTTCATTTTGGTGTCTGTTGCACTTTCTGTAATGCAATCAAGTGCAGTGATATTATACGTAGATACAATAGATGTTGATTCACTTCTATTTACTGAGCGAGTTCGCTTGGGAATTTGTTTCTAGTTACAAAGTTTGCTCCTGTGTTGATTTATTAAGTCCTTGTATAATAATACCCTGTATATTTACATTTTAACTTCTATACAGTTTGATTACAGATAATAATGGCGTTATAGCCGTTTGTCAGAGACGGCGGCTGTTCTCATATAGGAGATCAGTCAGTTGCTTATAACGTATTATAGTGCACGAGCATTTAAGTAGACACAGGTGCACTCCCTATTCTTTCACTCACATAGCCCGATGGGACGGCAATCCGACACGACTGAAGAGAGATCAGGCGCAGGACCGACATTACCGTGCTCTCCGATGGACGGGTGCATCAATCATCAACTTAAAGTCCGGGCTGGTTTGTGAAAGTTTCTAAAATCCACAAAGTTATTTCTTTCCGACCCGGGAATTGAACCCGTGACATGACAACTAGACCAACGAGGCAGTTGATTATAGATAATGATAGATGAATGATGAAATGTTCAGAGCGCTAATATTTGTTCAACCGTAAATGTGGTTTGATGGTTGCATAGAACCAATTGATATAATGAGCGTTTCCAATAACTAGTGCAGTTAAAATCAACAGTTTGTGATGTCGGTATAATGTGGCTTTATATAGGTGCATTAGCTTTTGTTCGTTCGTTCGATACCTATGTAGATATATGCAAATAGGTATTGAATTTGATACCATTTTGATTGCATGTTATGAAACTGTCCTGTCAGTCTGTTCCCGATAAATTCAAAAAGTACTTATATTATATATTTTCGTATGAATAACAGTACAGTTTTGACAGAGTGGAGACCACGCCTCGGCAAACGTAGTGTAGGACGTAATCAGGCACGGTGGAGTGATGACTTGCGCAAGACGGCTGGCAGGAGCTGGATGCGAGAAGCCGAAAATCGATCTCAGTGGCGTGCACTTGGAGAGGCCTATGTCCAGCAGTGGACTGCGATAGGCTGATGATGATGATGATGAGGTACAGTTTTCACATTTTCTAAATAAACTGATTTCTGAAGAAGATTTAGTTGTATACCTATAATGCTTTGTGGAATCAATCTAGGTGCATTCCTTTAACCAACAGAATAATCTGAAAAGCTCTAAGTTCTCTACTGCTTACCTACGCCTTTTTGAACTCCAAACCTTACCTTACCTACATAATAGGTAGGTAGGTACATATTGTTGGGAATTAGCCTAAATAATAGGCAGTAACATATCATCTTGTACAAAACCCACATTATTTGTATACAGGACTTATCTGGCTGTCAAAACATCCAAACAGTTAAAAGGATTAGGTAGGAACACCCACGTTTGTTTTAAAATGTTTGAATAATACTAGATTCTGCTACCGACTTCACTCGCAGGTGATTTTACCAGGCTGCGGGTTGTTCGAAAGAGATACCGCGGCCCTGGTACATAAAAGGCCTGTGACGGAACACGACGGTTTTTAGTCAGTAAGAGTCTGACACTCCCTCTCCGCTGCTAACCCACAGCGGGAGGGATCATTTGATGATTTCCCATAAAAAAGGCCGTTCAGCTGCTTCCAGGCCGAAAAGAAACAAGGTTTTCTTTTCATACATTGTATTCAAGAATGTTCGAGCGGGTTGTTTTATATTCCTGATGTGACACGCAAACATAGGTACATACATGTTTATGATATTAGTACCTACACACAGGTAAGTATATAGGTAGATTGATCATTAGATTACGTAAACATTGTTATGACCCTAATCAACATACAATTTAATCTATGTTAACTGCTATTGTGTACAAATATGATTCGTTAATCTCAGCTTTACTGCATGTTACAATTTTGACGCGGATTTTAGGCAGATACCTGTAACGGTGTGGCATAAAACCTAAATCCAGACAGCGAACAGAAATGGAATAAATTGTGAGAGATCGCACGGATGTATTTTAATTTGAAAATATTTGTTTGGTCGGATAGGTCAACCTCCGCTTAAAATCTTTTTTTATATCACAAAAAGCTATGTGAGTTATTTTTTTTTTGTGATTGAGAGATGAGATAAGTGGGCTTACTAATTTTGGTAAGTACATAAGTACTTATAAAAACTGAAACGATTTTTTTATAAAAGTTATTAGATGTACCTAAGACTTCTATTATTATCCAAGTCACACGTTGACAGAGTTTGATAGTGAAGATCTCTTGCCGTAGCTGTAGTCCACCTTATTATTGCAATGCCTGAAAGGCCTTTAAGCAACACCAACATTGTTAATGAGAGTTGTTTGTTGGATTCTGTAACAAACTCGTGTTGACAGACGTACGAGCCTGTATTTATGGTGACCCATGCAAAAGTGATTGTCTTTCCACAAGTATGGGAACTTACTCGCACGTATCACCTTAACACCATAAGTCATCCAAAAATTCAAATTATAATTATATAGAGTGCTCAAAAACCATGTTCTCCAAAATAAAAACTTTAACTCATCAAGACATAGACATGTCAAATGTGTCAATTGAATTTGACATTCAAAAAACTGACGTGTTGTTTGTTGTGTACGCTACGCATAGAAAACTTTGATAAAAACTCTAAATAAATAACAACGAATTAGCTACTGAGCATTTACTCATAATTTAGCAGTACTAAGAAGTGTTAACAATGCTGAAAGCAGTAATTCTTATTGGAGGACCGCAAAAAGGTAAAATATCTTGCTCACAGTCGACGTCACCGGCGTTTCTTATCTGTAAAATTGTTTTCTATAATTTATTACGTGTATTAGCTCATTCTATAAATAAGAAATACTATATCTCAGTATGGTTTCGCTACAAACTTGCGTGCATTACTGATATTTCTGTAGAAATTATTGTTTGCTAGTATGAAGGTTATACAAATAATAAGACAACATCACTTTAAGAGTTACGGCAAAATACACGAAATAATACATTTCTAGACCTTTAGTAGATGAGTAGGTACTTAATGGCAATATGCAGGCCCTCTAGGGGGTTCCTCCAATGTTTTAATAGTTCCTTTTTAAATGATATAGCCAATGACTCATTTGTACAAAGTTGTTCATCAAGGATGCGTGATTATATTTAATCTATTAAATCTTATCATAAGTACCGGCTATAAAACTATACTGACTAGAGTTCTATTATTTAACTATCCAACAATTTTTTTTTCTTGAATCTTGTCCAAAGCCTTTTGTCAAGCTTTATTGAGGTTGGCTTCCTGTCTATCAGGAAAGAGCTGACTACCACTGTTGTACACTAAAGACTGCTTGTCTGATCTCAACCCAGTCACCCGGGCAACCTAATACCCCTTGTTACTGGTTGTAAACATTGATCAATATCTAAGGAATACCTCAAAAGACCCGCAATTTCTTGATTTAACTCATCTTGTCATAATCCTAAAATATAATTTCTCTTATTCCAGGAACCCGCTTCCGCCCCCTATCCCTGGATACACCAAAGCCACTGTTCCCCATAGCAGGGTTTCCACTAATCCAACATCATATAGAAGCATGTGCCAAGCTGGAAGCCTGCAAGGAGATCCTGATCATCGGAGCATATACCACAAACACTATGGCACAGTTTGTCTCTGATATGCAGAAGGAGTATCATGTTATTATCAGGTAAATTTAACATAGTTCAAACATAAATACTTTGAAAGAAAAACTGCAAAATACTTATTGTTTTTTTTATGTTTTGTAGATTTTACTGCAATAATTTTAGTGCTAGACATAAAATTAAATGCATGAATTCAATGTAAAACGTGAAACTACTGAAACTAGTCATGAAAAATTAAACATAGCCTATCTACCATAAGTTTTTAAATAATTTATTTAACGAATTGGTTCAGGCGTTTTCAAACACATCTGTGCTTATTTGTGTAATCCTTATTAATATTATATGCAAATGAAGACAGATAATTTATAAACTAATGTTTAAAAATAAAATTGATACTATTTGAACATAATGCAACATGCGTGCTTCATCAGCCATCTTAAGTTCAAGGGACAAGTACATTTTTCCAACATCTTAAGTACTCATTTCTTTCATTATGTTTTTTCACAAACTACACACTACCTACTTACTAACTTACAGATACCTCCAAGAGTTCACTCCGCTGGGCACAGGAGGTGGTTTGTACCACTTCAGGGATCAAGTCCGTGCTGGCAACCCTTCTGCATTTTTCTTGTTGAACGGAGATGTCTGCGCTGACTTCCCGCTCAAAGAGTTGTGGCATTTCCATGAAGAGAGGTCTAATGCTTTGGTAAGCATTTATTTATTTAAACACTCAATAGAGAAAAACAACAGGAAATAAATAATTTACAAAGGTTAAGGTTATTTCTAAATAAATCTCTTCTATCCAATGGTATTATGTAAATATTGTCACTTTAGACTGTGTATTTTAATTGTCAATTAAAACAGAATGGCTGGATTTCACATTCATAAAACCAGGGTGATATCATCAGAGTTCATCAATATTTGGATACATTCTTGAGGCTCTTATAATTAAATCAGGACAAGCCATTGTCATCAATGGGATGCGAATGTAGATTGTCTGTTTTGTTTACAATAAAAAATGCAAAACTATAGATTTAAGTGATAGTAAACCACATACTGCTAATTCAACCAAACCATCCAGTCTAACCAAGGGGTATCGGGTTGCCCGGGAAACTGGGTTGAGGGGATCAGATAGGGCAGTCGCTCCTTGTAAAGCTCTGGTACTCAGCTACATCCGGTTAGACTGGAAGCCGACCCCAAAATAGTTGGGAAAAAGAGGCTTGGAGGATGATACTGATAATTCAATTTCAAAGATTTTAAAAAATAACTAGCTATATAGCTAGTTATTTTTTAAAATAGCAGCAATATAGAATTTCCAATTTCGTTTATTTAATCGTTCATTGCTCAACCCCCGTAGGTGATAGCGTGATAATATATAGCCTATGTGTTGAACCAGCCCCTAGGTAATAGTCATGCAAAATTTGATTTAAATCCATGCAGTACTTTTTGAGTTTATCCAGGACAAACATATAGACAAACAGACATACAGACAAAAATTCTAAAAACTACATATTTGGGTTCAGAATCGATAATAGATCACCCCCCAAGTATTCTTTAAAAAAAATATTCAATGTACAGTTTTAACTTTCCTATCATTTTATTATATGTATAGATATCAAAAATGAAATTGTTCTTCTAGGTAACAATAATGGGTACAGAAGCGACCCGCCAGCAATCCGTGCACTACGGTTGCATGGTACGAGAGAGCAGCACCAAGTCAGTCACCCACTATGTGGAGAAACCCAACAGTTATGTGTCCACGCTCATCAACTGTGGCGTCTATGTGTGTTCCTTGCAAGTGTTTCATACTATGGCGGACTCGTTTCAGAAGAAACAGGATGTTTTTTATAGGTACATGTTTTTCTAATATATTTTTTTACCACATCAATTTGTACTCTTTTTGTCATATATTACTTTATTAATTTCATATTTATAGTGTAAAGATACCTTATGGTAGATTACACCATTTAACTATCATGATAACCAAACCATTTTAAGTTGTCAATGGGTGGTAAGTTCACAGTTGGTTATGGTTTGGTACTCTTTTTGTTAAATGGTGGCATCTGATAGCCAAAAACTTGCACATAATCTTGAAAGAAAATTTAAACAAGTATGATCGCAGTTACTTGCCTTGTTAAACTTACAAAAACTTTCTGATTCTAGTGGTAACGGCCAGACCAGTCCACACCCTGGGTACATGTCATTTGAGCAAGACGTTCTAATGCAGCTGGCAGGAACCAACAAGCTATATGCTATGCAGGTAACTAACATTTATTTATTATATAATTTCTGTACCTACTCTAGTAAAGTAATTTGGAACTGATTAGCACAAATGTAGTGGGTTCTGGCTGTCATTTGAACATCATTGGCAGTTGTTACGGGTAGTCAGAAGGCAGAAATTTTGAGTCAGTCTTACCAAGGAGTATTGTGTTGCCCAGATGACTGGGTTGAGGAGGTTGGTTAAGCAATTATTGACCATGTATTTACATTGGCACTCAGTTGCATCCAACTGGAGGCCAACCCCAAAATTGGTAAAAGGCAAAAATAGGGAGATTCTGATTAGCACAATGAGAAAGAACTTGGTTTTTCAAGTGATTTTCTCAGTACATACCTAAGAAAGTAGGTAACTACTAACTAATATTTCCTATTTACTTTTAGGTGACAAACTGGTGGTCACAAGTAAAGACAGCGGGCTCGGCTATCTACGCGAACCGTCACTACTTGGAGCTGCACCGCGACCGCGTGTCTAAGGACAAGCCCTGCACCATACTGCCCGATGTCTTTGTACACCCTACTGCCGTTGTCGACTCTACCGCTGTGGTAAGTACTTTATTTCTTCAAAAATATCTTATAAAAAACGTGGTGGCCTTAAAGTAAGTCGTTTTGGCCTAGTGGTAAGTCGTGTGGGTCTAGCGGTAAGTCACGGTGGCCTAGCGGTATGTCATGGTGGCCTAGTGGTAAGTCGAGTTGGCCTAGCGGTAAGTCGTGGTGGCCTAATGGTAAGCCGTTGGTGCCTATTAGGTAAATAACCAACCTCTCAAGTATGAGCGTGTGGGTTCGGTCATGCAAGTACCAATGCAACTTTTTAAAGTCTGTATGTACTGCATTGGGACTATAAAAAGGTTGATGATGTTAAACACAGCTGGGTAAGGTATCTACGCGAACCGTCACTACTTGGAGCTGCACCGCGACCGCGTGTCTAAGGACAAGCCCTGCACCATACTGCCCGATGTTTTTGTACACCCTACTGCTGTTGTTGACTCTACCGCTGTCGTAAGTAATTTATATCATTAAAAATATAGTTATCTTGTAAAAAACGTAGTTTCGTAGCTGTAAGTCGCGATGGCCTAAAGGTAAGTCACGTTGGCCTAATGGTAAGTCATAGTGGCCTAGTAGTAAGTCGCTGTGGCCTTGCGGTAAGTCACGGTGGCCTAGCAGTAAGTCACGGTTTCCTAATGATAAGTCGTGTATGCCTAGAGTAAGTCACAGTGGCCTAATGGTAAGTCGTAGTGGCCCAGTTGTATGTCACAGTGGCCTAGTAGTAAGTCACATTGGCCTAGTTGTAAGTCATCGTAGCCTAGCGGTAAGTCGCGATGGCCTATCAGTAAGTCGTGTTGGTTCAATTCCTGGTCAGGCAAGTACCAATGCAACTTTTCTATGTACTGTATTGGGACGGTAAAAAGGCTGATGATGTTAAAGATAGCTGGGTAAGGTATCTACGCGAACCGTCACTACTTGGAGCTGCACCGCGACCGCGTGTCTAAGGACAAGCCCTGCACCATACTGCCCGATGTTTTTGTACACCCTACTGCCGTTGTTGACTCTACTGCTGTGGTAAGTAGCATTTTGTTAAGCTTCACACTTTTGTTGTTCGTATTTAGGGCGTGTTCACACGCGACATCGATGTCAGAAAATGATTGACAGCTATTGATACAAAGACAACGTTTAAACCGAGGGACAGATTTTTGCCGCTAGGAATATAATAAAATCCTTCCATTTGGAAGCGCTGTTAGTCTTTGTTGTGAATTAAAAAGAAAAAAAAATGCATACAGGGAATAATTATCTTGGTATCTACGTGAGTATTTAAGTAATTTGCTTTAACAAATAAAAAAAACACATAGACGCTCATCACAACAGCGAGGCAGCCCAAGTCTAAAATTAAGTCATTTTGCAATACAAACTCTTTTAAATTTGTAATCTTCTACAGATCGGTCCCAACGTGTCGATCGGCGCGGGAGTGACGATAAAAGCCGGCGTGAGGATAAAGGAGTCCATCGTGCTGAATAACGCTACGGTGCACGAACATGCACTTGTCATGTATTCTGTTGGTAAGTTTGCAATATAAAGCTGATTTTAGTAACTTTGGATAGATCTATGTTTGATTACTTGAGATAGAATTTTGACGTTAACTACATATAAGCAATATCAGATTGCCATTAGTAGTTATTTTCTATAGTACCTAGTACCTAGGGCTGCCATTTCGAATTTCGCCAAACCCGGACAAATATTAAAAAAACCCGGACAATTGGCGTAAATCGCGTTTTTACCCCGGACGAGACCGTATTTTTTTTTTTAACAAAACAAGACCTAGTTTTTAATATTACTATTACTACTATTATGTATATACTAAAATTCAATGAGGTGCTTCCTTACATGGAACGTCAGGGCCATATCTAGCTCAAGTAGTAGGTACCTAGTATTGAAAGATTATGACTTAATATTTCGAAGGTCATAAATAAGAAAGCTCAGAAACTAGGAGTTAGCTTCTTGTTAGTAATAGGACTTAAAACGGCACTACCTTTTTGATAGGTTAGACAAAAAAAAAATTGAAAAATACAAACAACCGTAAAGTGAAGTCGCCGAAAATTTTTGAGTTTTGGGTCACTAAAGCACCTAAACTTGTATAATAAAAAAAATCCGCAAAGTGAAGACGCCGCGAGCGAAGCGAGCGTAAAATTTTTTGAATATTGGGATATTAAAGTAGTTAAACGTAAAAAAAGATAGTGTCAAGAAAGGAAGCCGCGAGCGAAGCGAGCGCGAAAATTTTTGAGTTTTGGGACACTTCGACTTCTGCAGCCTGTGTGTCGATTGTAATTCAACTCGTAAGAAAAATGTCCGGGTTTTCCCCGGACACTTCTTGAAACCCCGCCCGGACGTCCCCCGGACGGCCTCCAAACGAGGACAAATCCGGGGAAACCCGGACGGATGGCAGCCCTACTAGTACCAAATGTTAGGATTGTTAAATTAAAAAAAAATAAAAAACTATTATTTGCATATATCATACACTTGTGCGGTTCATTTATAATTCATCTTCATCATCACATTCCATGTTAGTTACTTGATGATTAAGCAACCCTAGATTGTACAGTTTCACTATAATACAGTTATTGTAAAAAATATATTGTGAACATTTAACTCAATTCAAAACCACTGCTGTGCACAATATTCTCTAGCAATGTTAATAAAATCGACTTACCCTTCTCTTACCCACATATCTCTTCATTTATTTATTTAATTTATGTATTACTGCACAGTCGGCCAAGAAGCGTCAGTAGGCGAATGGTCGCGTGTAGAAGGGACCCCGTCAGACCCCGACCCTAACAAGCCCTTCGCGAAGATGGATAACACGCCGCTGTTCAACAGCGATGGCAGGCTCAACCCTTCTATTACTATATTGGGTAAGTTTTATCAACAGCTAAAGTGTTTGGTACCTATAATATGTAAGTTCTAGAAAAAATATAACTGACTGCGTGAAATAAGGTCTAAACAGGTTGAATAATAGCAGTTGGGCGATCCATAGAAAACTAAGTGTTCCAATACCTATGTACTTAGAAATTAGTTGCGAAGACGTTCGAGGAAATCTAAAATTATTTTAAATACCTATTCAAACAGACTCACTCGATTTAGTTTGTACATTTTATAGTTTTTACAATATTTCGCCCGAAATTCTGCACTTTGTTTTTTCTTTAAATTGTATGCTTGCTATGTCCTTCTAAGAAACCCCGAGCAACTATATTTTATAAGAATACAGGAAAACTTCGCCCGGGACGTAGTTGATACCGCGAGAAACAGCCAGTTTTCTATTTTTTTCATAATAGCAAATAATAGCTTCCATAACCTTATATATAAATTCTGTCAATCAGGTGCGGGAGTCGTGGTGCCAGCAGAAACCATCCTTCTAAACTCCATAGTGTTGCCACACAAACATCTATCAAGGAGTTTCAAGCACGAGATCATATTATAGTTCCTGAACTGGCAACACTGAACAAGCTTTAACACAGATACAAAATGTTTTGGCTTAGATAGACTTTTAATATAAAATAAAACTAAATATTGTGAAGCCTAAGATTTTATACATTTATAATTTTTATATATGTAATTAGGGTTAGTTGAATGAAAATATTTTTATTTAGTACCAATTTCGTACATCATGCTACTCTAATCTGTTAAACTTTCCCATTCAACATTGAAACTTATACTTGAGAGATAAGGATGAAGATCCATTGTCGATATTTAACAAATTGTAGTAGCTTGATGTGCCAGCCTCTACATCACACACAGAGTTTATATAACAAAATTGATACTTGTGGCGAACACATATGTTTATCAGAACCGAACATGGCTAATGCAACAAATAGTTAGAATTATTCACACGATTATGAAACCTAACACACTTTGAATCACCCGTGTTTGTAGTTTGTAGATAGACAGGAGTAAACTCCACCAAAGTGTAGCGGAATAGTGCTTTTAACAACCAATAGAATATTCCTAAGTAGATAAATTCTGTTGGTTGTTTAAAGGGACTAGAAACAATTTCTTCGGCGCATTCGTCTCGGATAAATATGCGGTTACCATTATTCCCTCTAACTGGTAGTCTTAAAGTAATTCTCGATCTTTATTATTTATTAGGTTCATGTCTATCGTACTGATAAAAATTCCCTTAATTTATAAAACGCGATACATAAAGTACTTTTGGCGTTATCATTTCCTTTCATTAGCATGTATCAGTATAATTGTACCTTTAACTTAACTAAATGTTTGATTCGAAGGTTGACAGTTTTTTACAGGGTTTTCCACGTCATAAAAGGATACTTATATGTATCATTATGTTCCACTTTAACCTTAATTGACATAAACCTTCCATATTTTTTAAAAAGACACGGGTCATTTCTACCTTTGATCATATATTTCTTGCTTGAACATGCAAACTACAGAACTACTGGACTGATATGAAAAAATCTTTCAGTGTCAAATTAATAGCCCATTTATTGAAGAAGGTTAAGGATATGATATTTTATCTTTATCCGAGTGCGCGGAGTAGTTAAACCGGGACAAAATTGAACCCGGTGACGGAAGCTAGCCCTCAATATCATATTCCACAAAAATCAGAATTTTCGCTGACATTGAGCCCTGCATTCACTTTCGACCATTTTAATTTTATCTTTGAATTTGTACCAAGTCCAGCCAGTTTTGTTTTTAGCTATGTTTTATACGTAAAACCTTCGTTTCCGCTGTTTCCTTATTCCGGTCGCCTTTCTGACTAAGTGTTACTTTTATATTATGTAACTGTTTGGTACAATTGTCGCTAAAATGATTGATGTATATTATGGAGAATAACTAAAGTCGCCTTTATTTTATAGCTTTGTTTGCTTACGCACATCAAGCTACTTTGGTGATTACTAAAAACACTGTATTTTCATCGGAAAATTTCATCCTAATCGAAGGCCGGGAAATGGATCAAATTAGGATTCCATGATTTTCTTACATACATAGTTACAAATGAAGCTAACATAAGCGTTTTAATGTTAATAAAGTTGAAAACATATTGAAGTTTGAAAGATTGTAGTAGCCTGAAGTATCTACTATACCTAGTAATTTGGACTCTTAAATATCCCTTTCAGCCGCTATAATGATTGAAAACCAAAGCTTCCAATAGTGTTATAGCATTAGATATACAGTTATACATGCTTATATTTGTGACGACAATCTTTGATAAGATGCTATTCTCTGATATATTTTTTTTTGCCGATTTTGATTCTAATGTTCGACCAAATAAGGAGTAACAAAAGCACATTATTTTGTTAAACATATTTGTAATATTTATATACCTAAGATATATGTAAATAAATGTAATGTATAGTTCTAAGTTTTGATGGTGCTTCGAATAAACTGAATGAGCACATTTTATGACTTTTTATTGTAATTTTACAGATACACTAAATATTTAACAATATGCATGATTTGTTCAAATTATCAAAAATCCCTGTGATTTAATGTTCAATTTGCAATTTCCCCATCGAATAGTAATTGTTATAAAATAAAATGTCTAATCCGTGCTTGCGCATTTTCCATGATAATCTTTGTCGAGAAGAAATATCACTGCTTGTCAGACTCGATATTATAGAAAGAAACTTAGAACGGATCTCAGCTTTTGTATATAGATATATAGTTAGGCACTTATACATATAATATACATGAGTACCTAATTCAATAAGGTTGCTAAACTTAGGCACTAGAGTAAGTACTTAGCATTAATTCACAATTCTGCAAACAGTTTTTCCTATTTTTACAGGCAAAATGACAAAGTTCTAACCACTATGATTGTCACGCAACTAACGTGATCTATGACGTTGTGATGACATCAGGAAATCGTGATATCTTTTGATCTAATTGTCACCTAATTTGATAGGTTTTGGCCATCACGCACTCACGCTTTTACCTTTGGTGCAAAGATTGATTCTTTACTAACGGAGGTAAATAAAATTGGAGTGACTGTAATATTAAATGGTGGAGGAATTCGTGATGACGAGATGACGGTCCAGGTGAGTACCTACCAGTGTTTTACAAGGACGGTCGCTCCTTGTAAAACACTGGTACTCAGCTACATCCGGTTAGACTGGAAGCCGACCCCAACATAGTTGGGAAAAACGCTCGGAGGATGATGGTAAGAGTTTCCAAAAAATGTTGGAAGAAAGGATTACATAGAGAATCTATCCTGAAACGTTTGTGATAACAATTGAGTTATTAATTACACTTTCAGTTATTATTTTTCAGAAAATATTGGCCTTTAATTAATTAAATAATTCTATAGCTAATTGGTTTATGAGAAAAACAATATTTGCGCACTGACTAGTAGTGCGATTACGGATTAAACCGTGTCTCTCTATGGAATGTTCACGGTTAACTTATAATTTGCATTTTCAAGTGCAAACCGTGTACTTAATTAATTTCTAACCGAAGGTGAACTTTTAATACCTACCTACCTTTCTGTAAAATATTTTTCCTAATAAAAAATAAAGCCTATCACAATAATTAATGGAATTCAAAAGAAAATTACACCTTAAATAGTCCTAAAATATAAAAATATATAGGTACCTAAATTATTTGTAGTAATCCAACCAGATTTAGAAGACTGCTTTCACCAGGCACGTGATAAGGAAAATTTAGAAAAATAATAGTTCATAATTGAGTTATTATACTCCGCGACAATCAGTGTAATTAAATACTATCATAAAATATTAGCTTTGGTCTAATTGTCGCATAGCACGATTGCTATGCACGAGTTCTCGGGTTCGATTCCCGGGTAAGGTCGAAATCGCTTTGTGGCACAAAGCACCCCCTGTGCATTGGAGTTAACGTCGGTCCTGCGTCTGATCTCCGGTTTCCGCCCCATTGGGCTATGAGAGAGATGGAATAGAGAGTGAGACGTGATCTCATTACAATGTGAACAGCTACCGTGGCTATCAATCGGCTAGGAGGACATCATATCTAACTTAATACCGAAGTAGGTAAGTGTCGAAAACTTTGATTAATTTTAGGGAAATTGTACCTAAGTATGCAGTCGTCGCAAATAAGTCCTCTTAATATCTTATAATGTGGTCGTTGAACTGAGAGCGATAGTGCCTTTATCCACGAGAAATAAATGTTTAAATAAAAGATTAAAAGAATTCCCAACCAAAATAATCTACGTTAAACCGCTTAACATACCTACACTATCGAAACTAATTGAATAATTATTTCCGACAAAATTAATTTACCTACTGTGTAAAAAAAAGGTTCCCAACATAAGTAAATTAGCATCTTAATTTGTATAGACTAACATTAATATTATAAACATAACAAATAAAACTGGAAACCTAAATGCTTGAGCAAGGTTGACGATACTCATAATTAGGTAGGTAGGTAAATTAATGCGTCAAAACAAAAACCAGTCTAGAAAAAATCTGGCTGACGACCCACTTATTATAATACCTACCTATAATTTATACTTTTTTATGCCAAACAAAAGACATACAATAAATCGAAAAAAAACTAGGTACACTATCCTAGTAAAAACCTAAAACTGAAAAGCGTCAAAAAATTCGTCCCCAACGCTGTCGACTGGGAGCGTGCCCAAGAGGCTGGACGCATTACCTCCTTGGATGGCCATGCTAATCCCTTGTCTTAATTTTTTTCTAAGATAATAGCCAGTCTTTTGGTCACGAAAAGTGTCAAACAACCACCAAATATTAAAATATCAAAATACTATTACCACTAACTAGATACATACTTACCCACCTTCCTAAAATAAAAATAAAAAATCGTAACCCGCCAAAACGGTGACGCCATTTTCTTTCAATCAACACAATGAATACAACCAAAGTCATTTATTTACGTTAAAATTATCGAAGTTACGATTTAAAAGTTTGTAAATAATTGTATCATATTCTAGTTTGAAGCGTCGTGTAAATAAAACATTGATTGTTGTGAATCCGATCGCCGCTGGCAGTTCGTGCAAAGCCTTCGTCGTGCTAGGCTGTATGCGTTCCAGACCTGTGTCAAACAGTGTGTTTTTTAAAATGAATTTCTTAATAACGAGAATAACATGGATGAATGGGACGAGGATAAATCAATATTTTTTCGCTACAATTAGTGAGTAATATTTTTAATTTTATTTATTATTTTTAGGGTATTTTTTTCTGTTAGTAAAGAAATAAAAATTAAGTGTGTTGTGAATCGTAGCAGGTACAATAATTATAATTATTTAAAAATAAAATAAAACAATACTATCGCGAAGCTAAAATAAATAAAATCTCAAGTGTTTCGAAGTTTTACCTATCAAAATTAAAATTTTAAAATGCACTTAAGTCAAAAAATATTCAAAAAAATACGCTAAGAATGACGTCAGCATGTTTTTAAACGTGATCTATTAAAAACCCGAGCATGCAGAAATAAATGCAATTGACATTTTAAACAATTTAAAATTCGACACTAAGTTCGTTGTAAGAATACTAATAAGTTTTTATCTTTGAAATACTTAATACTTACTTTAATTTTAAAATACCTGAACCTATATTCATATGATTACCTGCAGGTCGAAAAACAACTTAGGAGGGTATCTACTTATATTTTCTACGATACCTTTATTTATATACTTTATTTAAATTAGTTCATTTACTTATGGGAAGACGTACCTATCTTCACTAAACCAAAAGTTTTATTCTTTCTGACTGAAGCCCATTTCCATTAACAACACAAAAGTTTTCTTAAAACAACTGTTAACTTTGATACTTGAAAGTAAAAAGTCATAGTATTCAATTGTTTTAAGAAAAGTGACGTTTATTGTTGGACAACAAATGAATCTTACCTTTTTGTATTGCACTTCTATTATTTTTATATTATTTCAAACAGAATCTAATCAATGCAAGGTTTTACGCCATGCAAAATAACAATCCATATTTATCCATTATGATTCAAACAAATGAATCTTAATATTTCATTATTATTTTTATCAAAACAAAGGAAGAAAAACTGGTCACATATTTACGTTTAAGACAACCGGACACTCACAAATACTTTTGTACGCAAATATAAACAGAAAACAATAAAATATTTACAAAAGGAAAGGTATACGATAAGAATTGTAATACCCAATACAATAAAAATCCAAGTATCGATGAATGAAGTCGAACGGAAAAACAGTTTTATGAATTTCTCATTCAGAGCAGTGGCTTATCTTAGGCACCTTTGTTTTAAGGCTACAACTCTAAAATCGGAAAATGTGAGAAAATTTGAACTCATCTAACAGTAAACGCAGTGATTAGCACTCACTCCTCTGTTTAAGGAAATATCTTACAGTGAGAAAATACAAAAGGATACCAGACTTATGATGAAATTCGTTGAAAACTAAGCTCAATGATGATTTATCGGAAGTTTTGTCTATGGGTTCACAATTTTCTGCCTGAAATTGATATTTAATTCAAGCTTTTTAAGTGTGTTATGGTAGATATCCAAGGAAGTCTGCTAAATGCTTCGAATTTTTTTTTGTATCGCAAATGCGTCCCCGATTAAAAAAAAAACACTGTCGTTTATACAATTAGGTACATCGTATTGAAAATAATAACTTAATGCTACGTAATATAAATGTTTGATGACAAAAATACCAGTGTAACTACATATTAAAATATTATAAATTATACTAAAGTTTTTACTTAAAAATGACATTAAAACTAATTACCAAAATTACTTGCTTCCTTTATAAGAAGTTTACGAAAAATAAACAAAATGTTCGTGGATTATGTAACGATATTCAGATTATATTTAATTAAAATAAGATACCATTTTGATACGTGAATAATTTAGAATAAAAATAGTGGCGAAAAACCCAAAGACAATAGGAAAGTTTTCGGTCTGCAAGTTTTTATTGAACTTTGAACTGCATTATCTAGGTATTTTTTTCAATTTTATATCTTTAAGTAAACTTATTTTATAAAGTATGGGAACTAGAGCGATTTGAAAAAGATCTCTTATTGAGAGAAATAGTCCATTTATCGAAAAAAGTTTAACATTAAGCTAGATTCTTATGATTTTCATAAAATTCATACGTGTAAAAATCAAACTAATCAGCCGAGTTTCACATCACTTATAAGTCTGAAACGATATAAATTCATGAGCGGTCTGTAATCAGTAGTTCATTAATAGCTTGCTTTAATTGCTTGCTAACATAACCTGAGTTCAAGAGTACGATCAAGTTCACGGCAGAATAAGTCAGTAGAAGATGAAGGTTTTAACTTATCTATACCGTACTTACTAATATTTAGAGGAGGAAAAGTTGGTTGCATTGAGACTTTTCAGGTGATAATCTCTGGATCTACCAGTCCAATTTAGAAAATGTTTTTACCAAGAGAAAGTATATTTTTTTTGTAGGATTTCTTATCCGTATACGGGAAGTGGTTCCTTCGGGATGCGAGGAAGACTGAGGAAAGAATTTACTTGCTTGCTTACGCACCAAACTCAGGAGCTACTGGTCCGATTGGCAAAATTATAGCAGCGTTGGATAGCCCATTTATCAAGGAAGGCTCCAGGCTTCTGTAAATGCCCGAAGTGCTTTCAAAAGAAGGCAGACGAAACCGCGGGTGGAAGCTAATTCTTAAAATATCCATCCGTGGAATTTAACTATAAGTGGAATGGATTGCCATGCTTACGGAAATAAGATGCTATGGCCTTTTATAGTAGTTTATTTAAACCATGAATTAACTAGATTGATTTCTATGTAAATGAAGGTAAATAAGGAAGATTTAAAGACCATGTATTGAGTATATATGGTCCTTCAATTAACTGACACTAATAAACATTACTATAGCTTGGTTAGAGAACAATTTGTCTCAAATTGCTAACGTGGTTTTATGGATGTAACTGCTTGTATACCGCTAATTATAAAACAATAGAAAATCAATTGTGTCTCGCATATATCTGCGCTTATACATCGGGTCAATCTTATACTTAATTGCTCATAAGTGCTGAGTAAATTAAACTTAAGTTTTAACAAGCAAAAGTGTAGGTAAGCTTCAAAAATAATACAAATATAGGTACTGAACATTTTTGATAAATTGACACTCTATTCGAAAACAATGTACCTACCGTTCATCTACTTACTCCATCATTATAATTATCAGTCTAGTATTGTCTTATTTAATCAAAAGATCATCTTTACCCTCGCTACTGCATTTTACCGATCACGTGCCGTTTCCGCGAACACACTCAAACCAGTTACAAAAGACTCGCAAACTAGCGAAAACCTTACAGACCTCAATATTATAATGTAGGTCAATAATTAACTGGTTTAAAAATGCCTGTCTCCAAATTTCTTCGCATAATGTCTTCATTAATCGTAAAATATCGTACTATCTCCTATCAAGTGAAAGTTTTTGATAATCATAGTTTGTTTTTAATGGGGAATTCTTTATAGTATGTCATCTATCTATGGTTTATTTATGGAGTTAATGTAAACAAATGTCCGGGGTTAATGACCTTGGTTTTCGAGTGTCAAAGTCTGGTTTGGTTTTGTTTTCTCTTTTTTTTTGCTCTCTGAGGCTTCGAGGGCTTAAAGCATAAGTTACGAAAAAAAATGAACTTACGCATTCTTTTTCGTATAATTTTCTTTTTCATTTACTTTTTTTTTCATATAATTATGCAAATCAAATCATTTTTTTTTGTAACGTAGCACAGGCTTGAAGTTGAAGGTCTTATTTTTAAATTACAGACGCCATGTTATGGCCTGGAGGGGTACAAATATACAATTATAATAAAATTATAGTATTATTAGTCATTTTCTAATAAAGAAAAAAATATATTTATACAGACTACAGTAACTAGTAGGTACATAGTGGTCCAAATATCAAGATGGCCTTAAATATAGGTACCTTATAAGATAAGTCTTATTTTTGGAAATAAGTTATACTCTTCTTTTCTTACCAGGTAGGTAGCAGGTGTCTATTTTTTTTACTGTTTTCATTTTAGTTTGGTTTTTCTCACTGCATTAATATATTTATTAAAACGAGTTCATCGCACTAACTAAACGTAAAATCCCAAATATCCGATGGCGCCAATTTGCAGGGACCTTTCCTTATCAAACCAAACAGGTTTCAAACTTTATTTATTGTCTTTGACCAGTTTTTTGTGCAATAAAGTGGCACGAGTTGATTTTATAACGCATTTTTTTTTTTTGGAAATCTGACGTTGTTTTTATATTTTTCAAAAAATGTTGAGAACACCTGCTTGGGAGGTAAAGGATAAAATAGAAAAACCAGGTGATTAAGTGTTTTTTAATTCACTCGAAATTTTATTTATATAAAAGTCATACCTAATATTAAATTGGTAGAATCTAAAATACAAATAGTCCCATTGTAATAATTGTCACACTTCCTCGTTAGATAAACGAATGTTGAGTAGACGTGAAAAATGACGAAAGCTTTTAGATTGAAAATTTAAATAGAACGTCATTGAGGTCATGGAGGGTCAAATTTTTTGTTTTAGTACTTTAAACTTAGAACTAGAAGTTTGGGGTTTCAGATGGCACATTAAACTGTAGGTCCCGACTGTCAGTGAACATCCTTGGCAGTTGTTACGGGTAGTCAGAAGCCAGTAAGTCTGACGCCAGTCTAACCAAGGGGTACCTATTTGGTTGCCCGGGTTGAGGAAGTCAGATAGGGCAGTCGCTCCTTGTAAAGCGCTGGTACTCAGCTGGATCCGGTTAGACTGGTAGCCGACCCCAACATAGTTGGGAAAAGGCTCCGGAGATGATGATGATGATTTAGACCGAGAAGCAAAATTGCTACACTTGGCAAAAATTATGCATACTTATAAAAGATTGCAGTTTTTGAGATTTGCCTTTGTTTTAGAAGACTTACTAATTTATTAGGTACTTATTTAGATATCCTATTTTACGATTTATATTTTAGTAGTTGATTTTTACGGGATTTTTACCCTGTAACTGTATTAAATCACATTCAAACTTCTACCATTGGCTACACAATTGTTCTTTACTGTTCAGTTCGTAAACAATTGTCACTCGATACCAGTGGAAACGCATTCCGTAAGGCAACGCGTCAACAAACGTGGAATGAATCGTGTATCCGTGCTGTTGCTGCAACAAATATTCAAATAAGTCGAAAGAAATTAAACACTTGTATATAATACTGCTACGTATAACTTTTTTTTTAACGACGTCAAAAATCATAAAATGACCCCTCCCGCTGTGGGTTAGCACCGGTGAGGGAGTGTCAGACTCTTACTGACCAAAAACCGTCGTGTTCCGTGGGCCTTTTATGTACGGGCCGCGGTATCTCTTTCGAACAACCCGCAGTGCTACGTATAACTTAGGTATTCATACTTTCTATACTTAGCATGAATAACTTACTAAGTAGCCTACATGCCTTCATCCCGTGCCAACTTCATCGCACACCCGGATAAAGATTAGCCTATATCCTCCACTCATTACGCTATTTCATCTTATTGGCTATGTGCAAAGCGAGTAGCGGCGGACAATAACGACCGCAGCGCACAACACGGCAGAAATTGGAAACAAATGCGGATGTTTCAAACCCGGTTTTTATCATTATATTCATTTTACAGTAAAACTATTGAATAAATTGCACTTAAATAATGTCAACAACACTATTTTAATCTTTGGTTTTATTTATATTCGCAAAGAAAATTATAATGTTTACATGGTTATTATTTGACAGCTTCCGCAAATGTTGTAAACGCTACGCGTCGCCACCGTCGCACACATAGCCAATATGCAACTTTTCACCATTAGGTACCTAGTTGTTTATCAAATGTTAAGACGGCCTTGGGTGCAAGGGATATACCTAATAAAATTACGACTTATTTTTACTTCTTTTCCTGCTAGCTCGTAGCAGATGTCGAGTGAATTTCCACGCACGCTTTAATCCACCATAGTAGTAGGCTTAACTTAGGTTAACTCTGTGTTTATTTATAAATGTTATTTTAAACAAAGTGGGTAGAAGTTTTTTAGAGTGCAGTCTGTCCATCTGTACTGTACTGTAACAGCCTTTACATCGTCCCACTTCTAATCTGCGGCCTCCTCTCACACGGAGAAGGATTGAGCGTTAATCACCACGCTTGTTCAATGCAGGTAGGTGATTTCAGACTTTACAGTCCAGGTTTCCTCAAGATGTTTTCCTTCACCTTTTTATCAGCCATTGGTATCCAAGATACAGCTTGTCCATCTATTGAGTAATATTACTTATTTATCGTAAAATCGCGTGTCAAAACCAAACTTTATAGTGCATTCGTGCTCTCACAATATCTGTCATTTTAAAAGCAGTACCTATTTATACCTATTTTTTCATAATTTTCTCATCATTTAAGTATTGTAGTAGCCAACTATAATGTTATTGGTCAGTAGATCATTAGGTACGGTTATCATTGAAAATTGTTCGGTTAGGTAAATATTGCATTTCTGAACTACCGTTAGGGATTATAAAGGGCTTATTAAACAATTATTAAAATTGACTGTCGTTACGGAAATTGGATGTGCAGTTTATTCATTGGTACTCATTTGACTATCAGTAAACTGCCTTTTAAAAGTCCTATTCATGGAGAACAAAATGACTAGCGGAGATGGCATAATGCAAAATTTGACCTACAAGGAGATTTTACGTTATGGCAAGTCCGCTAGTCATTTGTTTTCAATGGTGAAACCGCTGACAGGAGCTAGAGTGTAAAATATAATTGCAGTTAGGTACCATGGTTGTCCTCAAACATAGCACAGAATTAAAGTAGGTGCCATAAGGGAGGTCAAAACAGGTTTAAGATGCGTCATGGCTTTAATCGTCCATGACAGTCAACTTGCATAAAAATACGGTTTAAAAATCGTAAACAAAGTTGTTTTTTGTTTTATTTTGAATGCAAGCTATCACGTGAGAAAAACCCTGCATAATAATTTTTATTGTGAACAACATGATATGTAGCGCATCCAGTCCTTTTAAACTGGCTTGATCCTACTAGCTTGCGTAGTAAGTAAGACACATAGTAAATCGAATTTGTTTTCTCAAAGAAACGAATGAACAAATGGAGTTACAACGCTCAATCCATCTCCGTATAAGAGGAGCCAGCAGTGGGGCGATAAAAAAGGCTAAAAACAGGAAACAAACAATGCTCAAATGGAACTATCTTCATCTCAGCCATAGGACGTCCACTGCTGAACATAGGCCTCCCCCTTTGATCTCCACAGTAACCTGTTGGAGGCGACCTGCATCCAGCGTCTTCCGGCGACCTTTATAAGATCGTCTGTATTCTGAATGGAACTATAATTTAAGAAAAAATTGCACTGTGGGTTTTTCTTATGAGTATGTATACGAGTATTCACTTACTTGCATGCATGTATATAAATAGGTACCTATTACGTTTCTAAAAACATGACTTCCTGTACGATTACCTTTAATTCATAGAAGCTAATCTAGTTTTAACAAAGCAGTAAGGTAATCAGCACTCTAACCAAGGTTCGTTCTTTTACCATAAGAAAGTCCACAACAGTAGGTATTATCTTCACTTCTACCAAAAAACTTAACCTCAATACTTATCAGTTACTTTTACAAAGTACCCAGTTTTACCAGTATGAATGAACAGTGTCGTGACAAAACGTCTTAACATCAACTAGTTTGAAGTAATTAAGTCCCCATTCATTAATATCTAGTTGTACAGCAATTCCAGTTTGCCTGATGTAGGGAGAACAAATTGACTAGCGGAGATGCCATGACAATCTCCTAAGAAAGTCATCATCCTCCGAGCCTTTTTTCCAACTATTTTGGTGTCGGCTTCCAGTCTAATCGGATTCAGCTGAGTACCAGTGCTTTACAAGAAGCGACTGCCTATCTGACCTCCTCAATCTAGTTACTCGGGCAACCCAATACCCCTTGGTTAGACTGGTGTCAGACTTACTGACACCAGTCCTCCTAACCAGCCAGAAAATCTCCTAAGAAAGTAGCGCGCCAAAAAGCTGGTGTTCAGGGGACGAGAAACGTTACTGTATCCGCCCTTTTATACGCCTTGTATTGACCTGCCCATTTTTTGTAATACCAAAAATCGTTGACAGTTCCTAGTTAATTCACTCGTAACTGATCGCTTCGGTAATGACCATCGTACGTATTTGACCTAGATGAAGGCGCCTAACCTACCTGGATTATGGCATCTCCACTCATTTTTCCTTACTCCGTGGTCTGATGTCAGGTGGCATTCCTAGCTACAGTTTATTTTTAGCTTCGAAGATAATCAGCCGATTGCAACGAGATGGGATTAAAATAGTTTGAACTTACAAGGTTGGTAACTAAGCAGGTGCATTAGAGGCTGTATGTTAGATTATCTCTGTCTGATAAAAAAAATTAAGACCATAATGAAATGTCATTATTATTTAAATATGAAATCTTCTTTTTTGGATTTCGTTTACTTAAATAAGCTTCTGAGAAGTTATCAAAAACGTTTTTGTTTGATTTGGGTTTTATTTTTCCTTAATTTTTAATTATCTGCCTTTAGTTTTCGATCAGGACTACCTACCTACCTACTTCCAGTTTCAAAAACCAAAACAAAGTAATCATTTAGGTTCTATAAACGACTGACGAAGTATTAATTTATTTTTATTGAACATTTTCTGTTCCCCGTGCACAGATTACTACCCGTGGTCCCACCCGCGTCCCGTGGGAACTTTATGCACCTGTATAAAATGTTAAATGGCTAAGTTCAGAAATGTTCATCATCATCATCTCAGCCAGGACGTCCACTGCTGAACATAGGCCTCCCCGATCTCCACAGATACTTGTTGGAGGCGACCTGCATCCAGCGTCTTCCGGCGTGTAACTAGTTTTTTTTTTTGTGAAATAGTCATCATAAGTTACTCAACTGACTGAAGAGATTTCTTACTAAGTAAACATTTATCTCAGTTAAGATCGGCATTGAACTTGAACTGATGCCAACTTGTGTATTTCTAGATTATAACTACGTTTCCTGTATGTTGTATGTATATGCGTAATACCGTGAGATAAATAAGTTGATGTTACGTTACACTGTTAGCTCAAAAACTACGTAACTGATTTGTTTAATTTCTAATTTTAATACTGGATTTCTAAGGAAAAAGTCAGGAAAAACCCATAATTCAGTATTTTTAACGACTACCATTTAACTAGTTCTGAAGAAATTTATGTATGTTCATAAATTCTTTAGAATAACACAGTTAATTTTACTAGCTGAGGTTACTAGATAATTAGTATTTTTTATTACATACCTGCATCCAGCGTCTTCCGGCGTCCTTTATAAGGTCGTCTGTCCACCTTGTTGGTGGACGTCCTACGCTGCGCTTGCTAGTCCGTGGTCTCCACTCCAGCACTTTTCGACCCCATCGGCCATCCGCTCTGCGAGCAATATGGCCAGCTCATTGCCACTTCAATTTGCTTATCCATATCACTTCAGGTATCTGTGGAGATCTAAGGGGGAGGCCTATGTTCAGCAGTGTACGTCCTATGGCTGAGATGATGATGATGATTACATACCTAATTTATTTATATATGATCCATTCGCGTTATGAGACACGTTAACTTCTATTACGTCGACACGTTATTCTTAAATTCTTAAAAAATCTGTATATTAAGTACCCTTTTTTACTACAGATGATTCATATCTAATAGCATTGATCTTCGGTCTAAAAATCATTGAATAAAAATAAAAATATTCGTGAAAAATCACCGGCGCCTGCGTCGTGCCCAGTCGTAAAATTAACATGCTTATATAAAACTAGTTACAATGTTATGTCATATTTATAAAGATTCTATTTATACATACATACTGAAGATAAAGAAAGAATATATGCAGAAGCTCAATTTATAAGAGTCTAGCTTCTGCCAGTGGTTTCACCCGCATCCCGTGGGAACCTCTGCACGGACCCGGATAGAAAGTAGCCTATAGCCTTCCTCGTTAAATGAATAGCTCATTTAACGAGGAAGGCTATAGGCTAACCTAACACTGAAATAATTTTTCAAATCGGACCAGTAGTTTCTGAGATTAGCGCTCAACTCTTCAGCTTTATAATATTAGTATACACTAGCTTCCGGGTATGTGTGGTATGTCTGTTCTTCTTTGTTTATTGTTAACCGAACCATTTTCAATTGTCAATAGTCACCGTTTGTTATTGTTATAATAGTTAAATGGTGCTAAATAATAAAAAATATTCTTAACTTTGAACGAACTGTAAGTGATTTATTACCAAAGAACCAATCCCGATCGACGGCTATGACGCGATGCGCTGCGGGCCAATCACCGCTTTACAACGCCCCCGCGCCTCACTTCATACCACAAAAGGGACCCAATAAATTACTTCTGCGCAGGTGAAGGTCAGCGCTCAAGATTGGTGCCGATGATTAAAAACAATTAATAAGTCAATTTAATTTCTTTAAAGTCTTATCAAAATGAACACAGACATACCTAAACAATGTGCGTGAGTCTTTCCTCGTTGTCTAGTGTAGAAGAAAAGATTTGAATGTAGGTACAGGCAACTTCAGGTCAGTGGTAACTGTCATGCACCTTAACTCAATAGTTATAAGTAAGATTTTCCTATAAAACTGTTACCACTGACCTGAAGTTGACTGTACCTAGACATGGATAAATAGGGGAATAGGAAATTACTTAATATTTTTATATCTACAGCTGGATCTTCTGCTAATATTTTTATCAACTGCTTAGTGCAACCTCGCCTGACCTTCTGCATACAAACTAATTTGAATTCTGGTTCCATTCATAGTTAAATAAACAACTCTAATATTAATAAATATGTAATTGTTCTCATAGCTGGTTGAGATGCTCATAAAATTTAGGTTTTACTATATTTTTTTGAAATAAGGTAATTCAACTTAATTGCGCTGGTTAAAGTCCGAAAATATTGAGAATGGACGTTCAATCATGGGCTACATATGTACGGTGGACCGCACATCAGTGGTAACTGTCATGCACCTTAACTCAATAGTAATAAGTACGATTTTCCTGTAAAACTGTTACCACTGACCTGAAGTTGACTGTACATATAGTACCTGTACCAAAATAAAATCTGAAACAATGACTTGGGATTTCATCAATTCTTTAAAAATATTGTGGACTGTCATCGTCAGATTGTAAAAGTAGACTAGTTTAATTCTACTACCAGAAAACGGTCTACTCTCATAATATACAGCAGCTATAATAACCAAAACTATCAAAACTACCCACTTATTTTTAAAATTCTGCATCGGAAATCCTGCCTATGTAAAGATCTTAATAACGCCTGAGTAAATTATCCAGCCGAAAATCGATCTCAGTGGCGTGCACTGGGAGAGGCCTATGTCCAGCAGTGGACTGCGATGATGATGATAATGAAATTATCCTTCGAAGATTCACAAAAATGCATACTCCATTCTTATCTACTGCTAAATAAATGTTCTATTTGTCCACAGTAACCATCCCGCTGCTAAGCTTCGGCATGGTACAAGGCTGGTTGTCCCCCATGATATCAGTCCTACAATCAGCCGACGGGCCGTCTCCGGAGCCCTACACCAGCTCCGACATATCCTGGATGGCTTCAGTCACGTATATCACGGCCATCATCTTCGGAGCACCCATGGGGTATCTGACTGACCGGTTTGGGAGGAAACTTATGACGCTCGTCACTACGCTGTCTTTAATTGTGAGTTATTTTGTCTTATTTATACTTTTTAATTATAATTGCTAGTCAAGAGAAGTTCAATGTGGAGGTAATCATCCGTTGCGTACCGCTGAATTCAGGGCAGCAAAGTTATGTGACAAGAGCCATAGCGTGTCGGGTCGGCTTCCATTCTAACCAGAAGCAGCTGTGTACGAATCTACCAGTGTTTTTCATGGAGCGACTATCTATCTGACATTCTACCAGTCAGTTAACCAGGCAACCCGTTCCCCCTTTTTTTAACGACGTCAAAAATCATCAAATGACCCCTCCCGCTGTGGGTTAGCAGCGGTGAGGGAGTGTTAGACTCTTACTGACTAAAAACCGTTGTGTTCCGTCGTAGGCCTTTTATGTACCAGGGCCGCGGTATCTCTTCCGAACAACCCGCAGCCCGATGATAGCCTGGACCCACCTATTTAATGTGCCTTGGTAGACACAGAAGATCTCCCATCCATCCACATGCCTACACACCTCACCAAAAGTTGCTTTGCTTAACCTTAGACTTGAACTACGTCTGTTATTTAGCTCCAAGCTCCAAACCTTGACAAATTACAAGATTAAAAAACTTAGCTGGTTTATCGTCGCTTGCGCAGCGATAAGAGCGAATATTAATGAATTAAAATTATACGGTGCGCGAACACAATTGACGCGCATTACAAACACGTTAATTTTTGTATGCCAAAGCTAATTTGTGATTAGACGTATCCGATACGATTAGTATGGAAGGAATTTTAATGCAATCAATGAATTTTAATTGAATCTGCAGTATAGTGAATCAACCAAGTAGGTAGCTATGTTATCTCTAGCTTCTTTCGTTACGACTTCGCAACGAGATATTTTTTTCTGATGATTGAGGTAAATTACCGTACAGTTTCATCAAGATCTGTTAAGAACTTTTTGTTTGAAATAGTAACCAACATTAAAAATTAGGCATATTCGTGTGTTACCACTACATAAAACCACATAGAATTGAGTTACAAACTTTTGCAACGCAAAATATTAATCGTTTGGTTTTTCCATACACGTCCACAAGAGGTTAATTACAGAGAGACTTCGTTTAAAAAATAAATAATTACAGTCAAATTAACTACTTCTACTAAGAGCGATGAATCCGGATTCAGTTTAAAACATCGGTTTCATCTAAAAATGTAGGTAATTTGATCATAGCAACTTTTCGTCGTCCGATAGTTTGTTTTTGCTCATAAATCAGTAGGAAGATGAATGCTATATGCACATTACGAAGATCTTAGCCGGTATCAGACCAACTGAAAACTTTGATTGGATCCAAGATATTCTTTAAAATAAAGTTTGCTAACCATATAACGAATACTTTGGCGATTTGGCCCTTTGCTCGTGTACCCAAATAAAATAGATAAATATAAAGTAATAAATAAAGCGCGATCTTCCATTATGAATAGTCACAAGTAATTAAACATAGATATTAAGAAAGATACAATATAGATATTAAAGAAGGGATGAAAACATGAAAATTACTTTTAAAGAAAAGATGTGAGCACTGCCCACGTCTATTCTCGTCATCGTCTTAAATTTTGTAACTAACTTTATTATATTTGTATGATCCTTTTCAATACCAAATCCACATGTGTTAATGTTATGTATGTTATCAACAAGACCTGTTTTATTACTATTCATTTTAATAACAATAAAAATTACGTGAGCTACACAATGTCGGAGTACAAAGACAGTTAAAACTAATTTGAATGTATATGCTTTATCTTTTATGAACTTGATTAAAAAGGGAAAAATATAGGCAATATAATATAATAGGGAAAAATACCTGTAGTTTGTACTTTATTTAAGTAGTTTTGGATTCTTTTTTTTTTTATAATGACTGCTGATTTTTATTTAGATAGGTTTACACAATGATCTTATTATAGGGAAATATTAAATAATAGTTTTGGATTCTAAATTTTGTTTGATGTTTTGGTGGGTCAGTTAAAATAATGGCGTCCACGGTCGATTTCGGCCACGGCGGCTGTTCTCATGTAAGGAGATCAGCCAGCTGCGCGGGACATATTATAGTGCACGAGCATTTGCGCAGACACAGGTGCACTCCCTATTCCTTCACTCTCATAACCCGATGGGACGACAATCCGACACGACCGGAAAGAGATCAGGTGCAGGACCGACATTTACGTGCCCTCCGATGCACGGGTGAATCAATCACCAACTTCCAGACTACGGGCTACTTTGTGAAAGTTTAAGAAAACCCACAAAGCGATTTCGGTCCGACCCGGGACCTCGAGCGCAGCAGCCGCGCTTGCGACCATTAGACCAACGAGGCAGTTTATATACATTATACAGAATAGCTTTAGCCAGAGGTTCCATTCGCGTCCCGAGGGAACGGCGTCGCTATCTTGGTTCAAAAGTATTATTATAGCCTAGCTTTCCTCGATAAAGGGGATATTTAGGCCATTTTTTCAAATTGGCCGAGTAGTTCTTGAAATTGTCACGTTCAAATAAACAAACAAACTCTTCAACTTTATAATAACTGTAGATATAATTCGTCTCCTTATAAAATAACTATCGAACGTTTTTTATTTACATATTCCAATGAGGCAATAATTTCTTGAGTTCCAATGTGATGTTCCCTGAATATCCTTTTACCTTTTTCTTCTAGGTTCTAATAATTCCTCAAGTATTCTTCCATGTATTTATTATATATCTTTTACATTCTTTTCTTTCCACTTATTCTACAAATAGCTCAGTCTATCAGTCGTATGTAAATCTAAATATAAGCAGCAAAGGAAGTTAACAGCACGTAGTTTGATACCGTTGTCCGTTGACGTAAAATTGGTCCTTTTGTTTTACTATCAGTAGTATTAACAAGGTTAGGTGGTGTTAAAGAAAGAAAATTGTTAATACCTAAGTACGCTATCTATTAATAATGCGGGTGAACATGTTTCTAATTAGATATTTCTAATTTCAACTTAGTTAATTAGTTGTTTATATTTAGTAAAGAGGATTTTTTGTTTGTTTGTTTGTAACCTAAAGGCTTCGAAACTACTAAATCGATATTCTACTGATGTTGAAAAATCTTTTATTGTTGGAAGCTACCATTTTTCCGATTTAGGCTATATTTTATCCCGGTACGGACTTACGGGACCCGGGTTAAACCTCGGGAAAACGTCTAGCTTAATCCAAAAAGTAAATATGGAAAGTTTGTTTTCTCTTGAACTCTAATACTTGAACGCGCTAATCTCAGGAACTACTGGTCTGATTTGAAAAATATTTCAGTATTACACCAAGGAAGCCTATGGGCTATCTACTTTTTTGGGTGCGATGCGTTGTTCCCTTTGCGACTTTGTGAAATCGTGAAGAACGGCTAGTTTATAACAAAACGTCACATTTTAGTAGTTTAGCAAGATACATACCACTACAATTTCACACAATTATGTATCGTATAAGTTTACAAATATCACGTCATCTTATTTAACCGATTTAACACTAGAAAGACCGAAATTTTGAACTACCTACAAAGACCAAGTGGGGTCAAATGACCCATTCATGGGTTGTTATGTTTTATTCGTGTATTATGGTTTTAATTTTTATTGATTAACATCTAATAGAAAATAAAAGACCTTAATACTAATTAAACATCCATTATGTGATATAAAAATGAAAAAAATTGGCACATTTTTGATGTTTTAGCTCCTTGTTTACATTACAAGAACCACACAAAGTCTTTTTACAACTAATACAAGATTTGTTGGTTTTGCCTGCATTTTTGCACGTTACAATGACGTGACACCGTTTTCTCTTTTCGCTACGTTCTTCTTCAGGGTCTGGGGTATGCTATTATCGGGCTGTGAAGAACCTAGATGGCGTCATCTGGGAGTGGGTATCTCGGGCGATAAACTCCCTTGCCAAGTCTAGAATGACCTTTTTTCTCGGATTTTTATACACAATCCAAGAATTGGTTGCTGCCAAATTCATAATATCATGAAACACTTGTAAGGGCCAACGAGCAGAAAGTGCTTTGACACTATTTTTCTTGTTCATTTGATCAATAACGTCCAGGTACTCCAAATTTCGTAGCATTGTAAAACTTCACCGTGTTTGGCTTCTTTTTTGCTTCTTCTGGATCAACAAATACATAAGAGTGAAGTGAACTAAGAATCATAACTGATTTTGAAGGTTTTCCTTGATAAACTGTAAGTGCGCAGGTTTCAGAGTTGTGAATATGTGATTCATATAAACTGAGGGTTGCATTTTTTTATAGTAGCTAGAATATCTCTTCGTATTTTGTTTACCGTACCAACTACTGATGTACGTTTTCAATTAGCTTTTTGATAAACTTACACTGGTAAAAAAAATATCTGTTGTTATATTTCGACCACTATTCAAGTATGAGTCCATTAGTCGCAATACAATGCACTCGCCTAAACTTTGATTTTGTGGATGGCCTCCATCTCTCCCTAAATATGGGAAACCATTACATAAGCACTTTGAATGAACATCAATGCAAATATTTTAATTTAACTACCCACAATACGAGTATATTCAACGAATTTACAAAGCACGCACGTAGTGGTGTCAAATGACCACTGCGGTCTTTCTAGGTAGATGATAATTTTTAATTCGTATTTATCTTGCTTTCGGTATCGACACATCAGAATAATGTAAAGAATGACGAAATATTAAAAGTCATAAAACCACAGCGATTTCTATGCTTTGGTTTTGAAAATATGATTGATCAAAAACTTCATTGGGGTCATTTGACCACTCTGGTCTTTCTAGTGTTAAAACGTCTACTGTTTATCCTAACAATAAGCTACTAAACTAACTGAATAAAAGCATTATGTCATAAAATGTTGATCTTTTCTATAATAAATGTGTTAACTGTATCTGATTTGGTATTCAATAAATTTTGGAAATGTAAAGTACTTAGTCATTACCATTACGATATAGGTGTCAAATTATTGCAGCGCGTTATTTAATGTTGACAAAATCACGGGACAAAATGGTGACGTAGCATTTGGACAATAAGTTACAATCCTACTTACCTATACTTTAAATGCAAAAACTAAGGTACGTTTGATACACTTTTACGCGAGGATTGCAAACTTTTATTCGGCCGATAGTTTTTTGGTCTTATAAATCAGTATGAAGATGAACGGTAATATCTCAAAGATCAGCCGATTTAGCCGGTATCAACACGACTGAAAACTTTGTACCTATGGAAGTGCTAAAGCTACTACTACTGCACAGATGTTGATGATAAGTATTTAGCAGTAATTAACTTATGTATCAGTAAAACATAGGCTAGATTTTAACGATCTGTGGGAAGAAGTTCTCTCGGTATACGGATTAAACGTTTTTAAACTTTTAGATTTTAGATACATAGGTACTTACAGTACATAGTTTACATACATAGCAAAGGATAGGTGCAGATAATATTATGATACAAAAATATTTTGGTCACATACCTAAGAGTCAATGACTGCAATCATTTATTAGCCTTCTTTTTGGTACCAGTCACGGTCAGGTAGCGTAAACCACATAATATGCATATTTTATTGACCTTGACCTATTAATTAAATACATAAATGAATTCTTTAGCAGTTTCTGGTCTTTTTTGTTTGCTGATGATGACTACTCCTTCCCGCTGCTTCTCATAAGTTGGACTCAAAATGAGCAGTCAGTTTTTCTCTAAATAACATAGATACCATTCGTAGTGTGACCAAAGGAAGCCTTTATTTTAGTCAAAAACTTTATCATTTGACTTACTTTCTTCAGATTCTGGCTACATCCTAGAATATGAGACCGGTCTTTTCTACTTTTGGGCAGTCTAGGTCAGATGCTAATGTTACCATAAAATTCTCAACCGCATCTAGTTTTTCCGCATTCTTGTACCTTTTCTTTGGCTAATTAGTCTAAAACCAGCTTTGGTTCGCAATGTCAAAGGCCTTTGTTAAGTCCAAACACGGAATTGTAAAGATTCTGTCTCAGTTAGCCCTAAGTAGTGTTTAGAAGTAATTGCTAGTATTATTAAAATCTCATCAAGCGTGAGGTAGGGTGCTGAAAAAAGGTAAGTGTATTGAACTCGACAGTTTCCTTCCTTCCTACGTTTAATAGTATTGTCCGATATTTTTTCGTCTCCGTGTTAGGTGCCTGTTGTATTGTTATCGTTTTTTGTCTTGTGTTTGAAAGCTGTTTCGCTTTTTACCTTCACTTGTTTTTTGCGATTTTCTTTACTCAATTTATGAATGAAAGTCATGGCCATTTACAATACTAAATCATAAGCAAACTCGTAAAAACAGCTACTGGCTTAGAACCTTCTTGCTCACCTAATAATTGATTTTCTTCTATTTTCAGATCTACTGGCAGATCAAGCTCCTTTGCCTGGAACCCTGGGCCCTGATCTTGGCTCGTGCCGTCGCCGGTATACCTTGCTCGTCATGCTACATAGTCCTGCCTATCTACTTGAAGGAGATCAGCGATATTGACCTGAGAGGAGCCCTGGGGTCTTTGCTGATTTTGAATAGGTGAGTTTGGACTTTCAAACCTGAAATAAAAAGAACACATAGTTTCAATGGACCCATATTATGTATAATCATAATGGTGATCATCATTCGAAAAGGTAACCAGATATTGTTTTAAAGTTTATAAAACATGATAAAACGATTCTTATATCGCTATTACCATGACGTTGATGAAGTTAGTTTAATTTGAATAAAAATAAAACTAAATAGATGATTGTTTGTCTGTTTAATTTACTGATTTTATTATTCGTCTAAGAGAAACTTTGACTTTGACATAGAAAAGTGTTGGAACTGACAGAAAGTATGACAATGAAGTTGAGAGGAGCAGATGGGTGATAAATAATAAATAAACGATATTGAACAATCAATGATCCAGAATATTCTACACCTAGGACACAATCACGACTCAATGATTTACCGACAAGAGGATAATGTATGTCTTGTATATTAATTCACATGATTCAATTAATATCGCATTTTGTTACCGTGTTTTCCTAGACGACCAGTTACGTAACTAAAGATTGCTAATTGCTTATTATATCTATGAATTATAATGAGATTATACCAACATTTTTTCTAGAAGGATTCAATAATCATAACTATAACATGACTAAGAAATATCTAAGTTTATATCATGAAGTTGTAGTGTTTATTTGTTTGTTCGCGCTAGTCGTAGGAACAACATAATATGGTGCTGCCTCCTCGGGTTCGATTCCCGGGTCGGACCGAAATCGCTTTGTGGCTTTTAGACACTTTAGGAGCCTGGAAGTTGTTGATTGATACACCCTTGCATCGGAGAGCAAGTAAATTTAGGTCCTGCGCCTGATCTTTCTCCGGTCGTTCGGATTGTCTTCCCATCGGGCTATGAGAATGAAGGAATAGTGAGTGCACCTGTGTTTGCGCTAATCTCCTTAAATGAGAACAGCCGTCGTGGCCGATGAATCGGCTAGGAGCACATCAAATAGATAGGGGATACTAAGAATAAAGATATAATAAAGATCACAGTACAGATAATAGGTAAACAAACACATTATTATGCGAGCAGTTCAATGAACATACTTGACCAGGCTCTGTTACGTAATGACCTCCGCACCGCTTTTAGAATAATCATTAGATTGCACTGCTCTTTTACTATACAGTACTATCTATTTTGTTTATCTATTTTAAAAAATCTGAAGAGTCTCCAAGTCCTAAAGGAATATCACTCTATTCATAACACAAGCCCAAAGTTTCTGAGTGTGTGTGCGTCTATGTTTGTCTTTTTTAAGCGCAAAGAATTGGACGAATATTAATGAAGATATTCATAAAAAAATCTATGAAGGCTACTTATTATCCGGACACCAAGTTAATTCCCAAGGAACTCGGGTCAAACAGCTGAAGGAAGAAAGTAATATTATAAAGCTTGAGAGTTTATTTGGTTTGAACGCGCTAAACTCAAGACCTACTAGACCATTTTGAAAAATTCTTTCTCTCGTTTCCAATTATCAAGAAAATTTTTAACGAGGTTCTGATGAAACCGCTTTCGAAAGCCTTTTTATAACTTAGAACCAATATTGTTCCAGAAACATCGGCTACCTAATGAGCTACATCTGCGCAGACGTGCTGAGCGTGAACACCATGCTGTGGCTGGGCCTACTGGTGCCCACCGTCACCTTCTTCATCTTCCTCGCCATGCCGGAGACTCCTGAGTACCTTGTGAAGCAGGGGAAAGTTGATGTGAGTAGTCTTACATAGGAACATAGTCTTACAGAGAGGTGTAGGAACTAACTTTGCTAAGATTTTTTCTTTATCTAGCCTAGCCTTTTCCCAACTAGCTATGTTGGGTTCGGCTTCCAGTTCAACTGGATGCAGCTGAGTTTTAATGTGAAGCAACTGACTATGTGATTAATCTCCTCAACCCAATTACCTGGGCAACCTCTTGATATGACTGGTTGTCAGACTTTCTGGCTTCTGATCACCTGTAACGACTGCCATTCAAATGCTACCTGGGAGTAGGGCTGCCATCCATCCGGGTTTCCCCGGATTTGTCCTCGTTTGGAGGCCGTCCGGGAGCCGTCCGGGCGGGGTTTCAAGAAGTGTCCGGACACTTTTCATGTAAGGAAGCACCTCATTGAATTTAAGTAAATATTAATAGTAAATGGATTACAAATTATTATTTTGTTTAATCGTACTCGTTCGGGGAAAACATGCGATTTACGCCAATGTCCGGCTTTTTTTCATGTTTGTCCGGGTTTGGCGAAATTTGAGATGGCAGCCCTACCTGGGAGCCACCAATTTAGCGTGTCTTCTGAAACACGGAGGACCTTGTCATAATGAGATCACCCAGCCACGGACGTTGCTTTACCTTATAATCTATCGTCACATCCAGCTATTATTTAGCCACGTGCTCCTCTAAATAATAAGATATTCAATGGTATAGTGATACAAGCATTTTGACTGAGAATTCATTGTTTTATCTCAGCGTAGGCGCCTTTGTAGTTAAGTAACATCCTTCACATAAATATTACTTCGATAATAACCATATGAATCATCATTCTAAGTTATTCTCAAGTTTATCGATATTACTATTATTGTTTTACAATGTATCGATAAAAGCATTAGCATAAGAAAACACAACTTTACGGAACTGAATAATATGCATTTAAATTAGTTTTTTATTATCTGATTTGTGATGAGCCAAGTTCCGATAAAGGGAGGAAGCTGTCGATGTGTAGTGATACTTTATTACTATGTAAAACAATATAAATAGATGTTATATTGTAATGGAAATTGATTTTATAAAAGCATGTATCTGACCTTGATAATAATGCGGTTAAAGAAACTTTATCATCATCATCATAAGCCTGCCCTTTTCTCAATTTTATAAAGGGTCAACGCAGCAAGTTTTCTTCTTACATACTCTTCTAAATATATGCCGTCAGATAAAATTATTTTTAAAGAAACTTTATATCAGTCGTTTTGAATGGGTTAATACGAAAAAAACGTGCCATGAACATTATTATTATTTTGAAAGCACGGCAAATGCGTCGTTAATAAAAATAATGTGTTGGTAACGTATAGGGTTGTTAGACTTTCTGGCTTCTGGCCACCCGTAACAACTGCCAAACATGTTGAAATGACAAACGGGACCCACCAGTTTATCGTGCTTTTCGAAACATAGGCAGTACCTAGGTATTTTACAAGAATCTAAAACATGAACTCTTAATGTTTCAGGAAGCTAAGACCGTGCTAGCATGGCTTCGAGGAGTGAATGTAGTGGATCGAGGAGTGGAACAAGATATCGAGAGCATCGTCAGGGTTGAGAAGCAGACGCAGGCCGACTCGCAGTCTGTTTGGAAGATTATCAGTAAGTCTTATTATTACTTGCAATAATTTTGACGTAAGTTCAAGTAGACCCCCGATAAAGTGTGCATAGTATAGGTATATAAACTTGGGGTGAAAGCAATCATGGGTAAAGGTTAGAGAATTGGTGACTTAAATACAGACTCCTTAAGGTCTGACTTAGTCCATACAATGTACCCAGAATAACTCCTGCTAATGCTGCTGTCGTGTCATAATATTGTCAAAACTTTGGCAAAAACATGTAACATGCACGTACACACTTTGATTTGAGAGGCCATTTATTTCTACACCAAATAACAAAACATTTGCCTAATACTTCATATCTTTCTCCCACAGTGCAAGACAAGCCAACATTCAAGGCCTTCATCATCACTCTCATTATCAAGATCACCCAGCAGTTCGATGGCTACCTCATCGTGCTGATCTTCGCTGGCGTGGTCTTCGAGAGGGCCTCAGAGTCTATCAGCCTCAAACTCAGTCCCAACAAGCAGGTCATGATGATAGGAGTCGTACAGTTGCTGGGGTCTATCGTCGCTACTTGTATTGTTGAGAAGACTGGAAGGAAGGTCAGTGTTTTGAAGGCCTTTGCTTTTGAATAAAGCCCTTGAAGTCAAATAATTGCTCCCCTAAATCGTGAAAAGAAACGATTTCGAACGCTACCAAAATCTCGTTTCTTTAAGATCAAAGGATTATTACTTATTGATGTTACTAGTAGCTATACCTACTGTTCTTGCAAGAAATTAACTTCAAAAAATAATTTAATTGAATTGTGACAAGAGGCTTAAGCATATAACAAGAGGATTCAGGACGTAAAAACATCTATAGCTTAATATTTTTGGAGACATATTATACCTACCTAAACACACATCGGATTTTACCTCTAGTATCTATTATCAGTTTTAACAAAACATAAGCAAAAGAGAAAGTTATAAGAAAAAATATATTCGATGTTTTCACAACACTTGTCAATCATCTGCTTGACTTTTTGAAATACAGATCACCACATGGATCTAGCTAGCCCTAGACCATATTCATTCTAAACAGCCTCTCACAAAACCAACAAGTATCTAATACCTCTTTTTCTCTTTCCAGCTTCTCCTAGTAACAACATCATTCGCAGTAGGCGTGGGTATGCTGATCCTCTCAGCTTGGTTCTACATGACGTCCTCAGGCATGTGGCTGCCGGGTTGGCTGCCAGTCCTCGCCATGTGTATGTGCATCTTCGCTGATGCTGCAGGGTTCCAGCCTATATCCTATATTATTATTACGGATCTGTTTACTTTTCAGGTTAGTGATTTTTCTTTATGATATGGTAATAATGGCGTGAAATTTGCTTAATGTCTTAGCTTTGTTATTATGTGAATTTATAATGATAATAGAAATATTTGTTAGGTACTTCGAAGAAATGCCAAGATTTCAATACGTCATCTACCATTCAATCATTTGAACTCTCCCTTTTAAAGACATCTTAACAAATACCGTATTGAGATACGGTATTTGTATATTAGGGTCTTCTTACGGCAACAATTTTAATACAGAAATCTCCAAATGGCCACATGAATAAAAAAAAATGACTACATGAATGCTCAAATTAAGCGAACGATCATCTGCAAATCTCCTTCTAAAACATTCAGTTCTAGTTAATTAACACTAATTCATATATTTTCTCATTCCAGCTCCGCGGCACAGTATCAGCATTCGCGAACGTCTGCGCGAAAATGAGCAACTTCGTTCAAACGAAATGGTTCACCATCCTCTGCGAGCTCATCGGCATCCACTGGACCTTCCTATTCTTCGCTGCTGTCTGCTTCATAGCTTGTTTCTACAGCGTCATCTACTTCCCTGAGACCAGGCAGAAGACCATTGATGAAATATACTCCAAACTCTCAGGTAAGGCGAAGAAGGATGATAGTAGGATTGAATCAGTTCCTTAGTAGTAGCTTTAGATGTTTCGTGTAGTTTTGCCTTTGGTTGTCCAAAAACAGCTCAGTAGTAGACTGTAGTTGTTTTTATATGCAGATCGGAAGAAAATTGAGGAAGGGATAAGTTCTTATCATCTTGTAGGGAAATACCTTTCTCTAGGTCATCTGCATCAATATTTGTGTCATAATGAGTTTACATTATGACAGTACTTCCAAAATGCCAAAATTTTCTCATAATGTGGTTTTATCGATCTTTCTAATATGGAACCATATTGTGATCCACTTTTATTAAGTTTTCTCTGGGATTATCAAAAATTAAAGGCCCAAAATATACTGTAGTAATGGGTCCGAAACAATCTTTGGCTAATAAAAAATCTTAGAAATAGTGCCTTAGAATCCGTCCAGTGTTTTTAAATATGAACCCAACAGACAAAATGTCTTTGGGATTTCTTGTTTTAATTAATAAATTGTTGTGATTTTGTAATGAATTTATTTATATTGTGTATTCTAATTATAATTGTATTAAGGTCTTTGTGTGTGAGTTTGTATGCAAGTGTGAATTTATTTCTTGAATACACTGAGTGTATTCAGTATGTCTGTTTGTGTGTGTGTGTTTGATCGTATTGAATATCTTCTAGTGTCATTATATTATCAGTAATTAAGACACTTTGTGTGTGTCCAGCAAGAGTTATTATTGAAAATTTAAAATGTCTCTAATAAGTCTATTTAAGTCTTCGTAAGGCCATTCCGCGTTCGCTTTTAATCCATGACAGTTGGTTTAATTTTATTTGTTTGCTCGGTCATCATTTGCTTCTTGAGTGTTCTCCATTTATTCGTCAGTATCAGCTGAACTTACAATAGCTTCTTCATCGTCCACTTGTGCTAAAATATCGTCGTCAAAGTCACCTCCTAAGTTTGGGTCCTCAGAATAAAATGCAGCGTCTTTTGCTTGAACATTATCATAATCAACAGACTTCTTATCAAAGTAAACTTGCAGCTCGTGTATTAAATAAACATAGGTCCTCCCTGATTTTCGCTGTACGGCAAAACAAACTTGTTTTGTAAGTCCTAATTAAGTTATTCACATTAATTATAGCTATAACGTCTTCCCTATTGTAAAAATGAAGGACTATTCAAATGTCAATTGAAAGAACAATGTAGTTTCATGATGTTCCACCTTGATAAAAAATCCAAGAAAGTACAGTCAATTTATTAAATAAGCAACTCATAAATAAAACAGTTTTCAATATACCTATTTGGTCATCCTTTCCCGTTGTATGTCGGTGCGCATTGTATACACGAGACAAAATTGGTTTTCTATTGTTTTATAAACTAGCGACATATAAGCAGTTCGTTTAAAAAAAATAGGGAGATCAAAAAGACATTATTATCTTATTTAAGCAGTTGACTGGCTTTTCTACTGTATACAAAAATTAATATTGTTTGAATATTTTTATGTACTTTGATAATGCATAATTATATTGTTAGCAATTAACAATTATTTTTTGTAAAATAAATGAATGATTTGAATCATGTCTAAATAATTTTACGAATACTTGAATGTCGCAATTTGCACTAAGATGCCAATTCTTTGAAAGTATTGTATTCGTTATTTATTTTCAATTACAATTTTCGATTGAAAATAATGTTTATTATTTTTACATTCTTCATAACAACTGACATGACCACACACTATTTTGCCTCATCTGACATTATTTTAAATCTATGATATTACTGGAAAATTCCGACAGGAGGCGCTGTATGTAATGACGTCACTTTTGCCGTCAAAGCAAAAAGACAAATTAGTTCTAAACGTTTTCACTAGATGGCGTTAGTCACTTTAGAATTAAGTTTGACGGGCTTCTAACAAGAACGCCAGTATATTATGATGATGCGTTTTGAAAACGCACGAATATAATTTAAAAATAAAATGTAAATATGTGATAATGATAATAATTTTAAAATAATATATTGTAAGATCAAGACTTGTTATTAATAAACAGTTATCAAATGAGTGTTATTTTTTAATTCGTGGGTATCAATCTATAAGTATTCTTTAGTCTTGTCCATGACATAAAAGTAGTATTAGTATCTACATGTATATGTGGTTCTGAGCCTACCAGACCTTTTCACAAAAAATCTTTTTTATTAGGTACTTTAAAATCATGAACCATCATGAACCATGAGGGAACCATCCGTAAGTATTTTCGTTATTGTAACCAGACACTATTCAACTCAATAATACGACGCCTTAGTAAAATTTTGTATCCAAATTATTATGACTAAGCTGTTGCTCGTTATAATTTGTAAGGTTTAAGATCTCCATTCAAAAATTGTGAAAGTGGAAAGCTTTCTGGGCCCGTCGGCAATGAAATCCTCGGGACCGATTTAGGTTTTTTTTTTTTTAGTTAGCATCTTTAAAGTCTGGCTTAATGTGAGCACGGAATAGCAATAGCTTCACATTGCTGATCGGCTGGAAAAGCAATGTAACAGACAACAATCTATACTCAACATACAGGTAAAAAGTAAGTATTCTTATTCACGATGTAACAACCAGTATTTAAGTAGATGAAGCAGTCTTAAACATCAAAACCACGCTCACCACTTCCTCAGATACGTACATCTCTATAATGCTAGACACCACCAAGAGTCGCTTATTAAAATACAAACTATCTCAAAGCAAGCAAGCAGTTTGTTTACTTGTACACGTTACACAATGTGAGATACCGTCAGCCATCAATGCCACCCATGGTATTGCTACATAAGCGTCTTACATCACTTGATCTCGCACATAAGTACCTATGTAATGCTGCCAACAAACAGTTTTGTAATCACAATCACAATCAAACTAACATGAACTGAAGGCAGTTTGGATATCATTTAAACATCTTTAGTAGTCGTTACGGGTACTTAGAAGCCAGTAAGCCAAACAACCCGTCTTGTCCGAGTAACTGGGTTGAGGAGGTTAGATAGGCAGTCGCTCCTTGTAAACACTGGTACTCAGCTGCATTCGGTTAGACTGGATGCCGACTCCAAAATGGTTGGGGGAAGGCTGGGGAGATGGAATCTTAATAAAACACGTTAACATTAAAACATGATCAAATCAGTGTGAATTTTGGGCATTCCAGATTTTTGTTTGTTGAGCAAAATAGATGTTTGGTGCTAAAATTACACATGGCAGTTATACAAAACCCTTTTAATGGAAAAATTCAATATTGTACCATTTAATGTACGCTGGCCCGCGAAGAACCCTGTGATTTTTGAAAGTCGTCATTAATAAAGGTAAAGAATGTTCATGTTCCAGAAGAATATTTGGAGACAGGAGACATTTTTTGTAGCAGTTGTCTCTTGTTTTCGCCAGATACAAAAATTATGTTCTCACAGCTATTGTTTACGATCTGATATCAATCTGTCGCTCTCTTTTGTTTTTTTATGCACAAAATGTCACCAGAATCAAGTTCTGTGTTTGCACACAGATTATACAGACAAGACACTTAATCAAAAACTGTAAAACTATATATTTTATGGTCCTAATACAAAGTAAATTAAGAATCATGTAACTGGGTTGAGGGGGTCAGATAGAGCAGTCGCTCCTTGTAAGGCGCTGGTACTCAGCTACATCCGGTTAGACTGGAAGCCGACCCCAACATAGTTGGGAAAAGGCTCGGGAGATGATGATGATCATCAACATACATTAGTGCCTTCAAACAAAGAAACTCTTCAGATTTATCATATTACCTAGTACCTGTTGAATAAATGGTAAGTAAGACTGACAAAGACCATAACTGCACAAGGCTGCCACAAGGATTTCTGAGATCAGACATCAAAGTTACAAAGACCACGGACCTTCAAAATCCATCATACAAACAAGTTTAGTACTCTTCACACTTAACACGAGGATATTATGCAGACGAGGAAGGAAATAGGCACAATTTAATATAATAGCTAGCCATCTTCCTGTAAGGAATTTGTGAATTATTGTTTTGTATGATTACCTGGTTATTCGTGAACTTGTGACATTCGTGAATTAGAAAAACAAAATGTACAAATATTTTAGTTTTTTCGAGTGGCATAGGGATGTGTCATACTTCTAATGTATTAGCAAATCTTAGCTCAAATTAGTATTGAGATTGTTAGTATTGTACCATCATTTTTAACCTGCATTTCGTCAAATAACTTCTAAACAGGTCGGAAATATTTTTAGAATCCAAAGACCATTCTTATCGTCAAATAAGCACTATAGGTACTAAAGGCTTGATCAGCTAAAATTGTGCCGAGTGTGGGCGTGGATTTATCATTGCTATGACAGCTATTGTGATTGGACGACAGAGGATCAGGTAAGGTAGATACATAATATAAAAAATAATAACTATCTTAGTATTTAATACTTAATTTAATATTCCAAAAGCATTGAGCAAATAGCATAAAATCAAAGATTTTTGCCAAAATTGCGTGTTTTAAGGTAAACAATATTTACTGTAGAGTTTATGTTACGCATTTTAAATTATTAACATTGTAATAAACATTGGTCACTCTGCTCTTGTTAAGTGCGGTTACATACTTATATAGTAGATTAAGGAATGTATCGCTCTACATATTTTCTTGGTTTCAGTTTTTTTCTATGGGCAATATGTGGGCTTTTGAGCTTTCTATGTTCCATCTGTAGCGCTTCAGAAGAATTCCCGAGCAGCCGCAATACTTGACGACATCTAAAGTTTCAAGTTAGTAAATATTTAGTACATAACTTTGCCTCCAACAGGTCAGATAGGCAGTCGCTTCTTGTACAGCACTGATACTCAGCTACATCCGGTTAGACTGGAAGCCGACCCTAGCATAGTTGGGAAAAAGGCTCGGAAGATGATGATAACTTTGCCTCCAACATTTAAGTTTGATCGCCATCGACGCGTCAAGAAGAAGTAGGTGTGCTTATGAAACGCCCACGCATCCCTACTGAACATGCTGCAGACAGACACTTGTATGAGAACAGTTTTACAACAGTTTTAGTTATTGACAAAGCACTGCTGACAAACTCTTGCCATTCGAAAGCAAGATGATCAGCTTCTCAGAATACCAGCTCAATCCTTCTCATATCTTTACAAATAAAAATAATATGCATAATAACAGATGCATAATAAATGATTAAATTCATAGAATTATGATTGTTTACTTGCTCTGACTAACTTACCTACATTATTTGTTTTACACTGTAAGATTTATTGCAGACTGAAGGAATCCCTTCTCACACCCGGATAAGAAACAGCCTAGTGTGTTATTCTGATATGTTACTGTAAAGTTTCATCAAAATTAGCTATAAATGATGTTTATCCATTCATATTCTTCATAAAAGTTAAGGTGTACCGTGTCATGAAATATGGTATTCCCTGTCCAAGGTACGAGGAATAGCAGCATCTCCTAAAACTTGGACAATATTGATCCAATAATATTCCGTTTCTTTAAGCATTTAGCCGTGGTGAGCTGATCCCCTTATAGGAGTGTCGCATGCAAAAATAATACTTAACTAACGTTAAGTATATAAAGTTTATGTATCCTTAACTATGTATTATAAAAAAAATACAACCTTTATTATCTATTTACCTCAAACAACTCGTAGGCGTTTATCACACATACTTTACCCTATTTTCGAGAGCTTTTGCAAACTTTAAAGTTTTTTATTTGTTTACATAGTTCATTTAAAAGTGACAGAACGTAGCATTTTGTTCAGTGCGCGGACAATGTTCGCGACCGACGCACGCGCTCCGCTACCGCGATTCAAATATCGAACTCAGTAACGGGAAGCGAAACTTTTTTAAAACTTTAAATTTCGAATCTCAGATTTTAAAAGAGTGTGTGATTTTTTTTTCTTTATTTAAAAGTTTTTGTGGCTGCGTACTTAACAGTTTAACGGCACATATTATTTTAATTTGACTTATTTATTAATCTTAAAAACGTACTTATTTGACAACATTATAATACGTTAAAATAACCAAGTGACTAAATATAATTTTAATATTAAAAAAAATAGAAGGTACTTAAAAATTATTGACAAAAATATTTAATAATTATTGGTGCAATAATTTTAAGATTATTTATACGCACGTTAAAAAAGTGATATAAAACTGTGATATTAAAAATTTTGTGACCAAACTACAAAGTGGTTTAAAATTTTAAACTTTTAAAAATAAAATAAAAATTATTTAAAAAACTGTGAATGTGCCAGTATCAAGTGGAACTTTCGTGAACCCTTAGTGAAATCGTAAGTTGTTGCTTGTACTACATTTCAACGATGTCATTATAAATCAGTTTTATACGTCCCTTGAATAGAGATCGCCTTTGATATTCTATCTCCTTGGTAGTAATAGTACGCCATAGACAATTTATGCGTTTATTTTCAATTCAAACATGGAATGTTCATTCAACTTTTTAAAGGAATGCGTAAAAAAGTTTGTGTTTCTGTTTTTTTTTTTGGAATGAATGGGTCTCGTATTTAAAACTTAATGGAAGTTAAATAAAAAGTTCCATGGTGTGAAAGTTTTGTTTGTATTTTGAAAGTTAATTAATCAAGCCTACACAGATTTGGTAATTAATTAGCGTGTTGTTCTATGACCCGAATTAGATTACTTTTCAAGTCAATAAGTTATCAGATCCATTTTCATAAACAGTAGTTGGGTTTACATACAAATCTATGGCTGAACTGGGTTTCTACAAATAAGTAAATGTTTTCTAGCTGTAGCTTGAAACATACTCGTAGTAAGTAAGTATAATAATGTATTTGTAATGTATCATTACCATGGTGGTAGATGCTAGGTATACCGTTAAGACTTCATACCTTCCTACCTGGTCTAAGTACCTAGTCTATGGTCTAAGTAATTTAGTTTTACTCATATGCGTTAGTTTTTATACTAGGATGTTGCAGATTAGTTAAATTAATTATTAAGTTTTATAATTACAGGGTTTTCATATTCATACGTAACCTACTGAATAATGAAGAGAACATATGTACGTTTTATAGGTACCTATTACCTATTTACGCGAATTGAAACGATATGAATTTTTATGTTTCCTTCGGATATTTTATATTTCCTTTTGATAAGGAACTTATTTTTCTTTATTTTCTAGAAATCTCTTGCTTTCTTTTCAGTTTATGCATTTTTAATTTAGGCATGTAAGATATCAAATAAGTCTGTGGACTGAACATTTAGCGCAGCTGTTCAAATACTTAACATCAATTTATTATAGATCTGCAATTTGTCATTATACCTAAGGCTTGACTCTATACTTTGAATAACGACAATAATCCACTGTAATAAATAAAATATTAGGTACACCTACTAAAATATAATTGTTTACAAACAATAAAATAAACACATACCTACGTAATTGAAAAAAAAATGGAGGGCAAGTAAAACCCCTGATAAAATCTCCGCAATAGTAAAAACTATAACCGTCACTCTTAATGTTACGTAAATAAACAAAGTAACTAACCAGTTATATTCCAATGAAGAAAAAAATGGCAATAAATAACTAACAATTCTAACGAACATACAAAATTAATAGCGGTAACTTCCATTGATTTTCGCTAACAGTTAACATTCCATTGCTCAGTTAATGATGAGAACTAAGTCAATTCTTGGACTCATAGTTCCAGCCATTCACAGCAATGAAAGATATTCATTCCATAATGTCTTAGAGCATTGAACCAATCGGAGACGCCATTGCCACCCATGTCCCATGCCCCCCCTCCCTCCTCCTATACGAATGGTGATCGAAAATACGTGAGAGATTCAAAATTGTCTCGGTTGTTTCCTGATATAGATTAACCGTTGAAAAGAATAAAAAAAGAACTTTTAAAAATATATGTTTATGACAAACCACTTTTACAAAGATATGATTATCGGGCCCTGTTACGTTTGTTGCGTGGGTTCGCCCTTGTTAACTAACAGATTTTTGCTAATAGAGATTTGTGCTCAAGATAACTTTTCCAGATAGCTAAATGCTCTAAGAATAATATATGGGTATAACGTTTATTAGAAACGCGGAAAATTTTAGCTATTTGTACACAACTGAATGTATTGGCAAAAAAAAACTTACACAACTTGTTTATGGTCTATCGTGCCATAGACGTGGATAGAGTGACGTATATTACCAGGGATTGAAATTGACGTTCGAAAAATAATTTAAGTAATTTGCAGATCGCAAAAATATGCAAACGTGATCTACCTACCTATTTCATTTAGTGACCAGTTTCCTCTAGTGGTTTGTCTCTCCTTTTTCATGGGATCTACTCTGACTCAATATATTTTTATATTGGTCCTAGTACCTGAGATTAATAAGTAAACTGTAGGTACCGTTGGCACCAATGCTCTTAAACAGATGAACCGATTTGGACAGAGATTTTCAGATTTTCCAACGGCAGTTCTTAGATACATTTCATCAAAATCGACGAAGCCGTTTTAAACTTATTAGTTGTTTAGCCAAAAACGGTAGGGATAGACAAAATAGCAGATACATATAATATTTTGCGTTTGAATTCGTTCTGCAAAATGGTAATTGAACAAAGCTTTTACTCATCTAACAATCCTATTAAGTCACAAAATACCATAATTAAGGAAATTAGAATATCTACAATAATTAATAATACTTCTAGGTTTTTCTACTTCCCAGAAATAATTGAATAATCTTCGCAACGGAATCATTGGGAAATGTCAAGGTTTAGCAATAAAATAAAGATAAGCATTGAGATAAAATACGGCACAAGCTCTGAATTATAATTATTACTATTAGATCAATTTTAATGACCAATGACGGAGTTTCGGATGGCACGTTAAAATGTAGGTCCCGGCTGTCATTGACCATCCTTGGCAGTCGTTACGGGTAGTCAGACCCCAGTAAGTCTGACACCAGTCTAACCAAGGGGTATCGGGTTGCCCGGGTAACTGGGCTGAGGGGGTCAGATAGGGCAGTCGCTTCTTGTAAAGCACTGTTACTCAGCTACATCCGGTTAGACTGGAAGCCGACCCCAAAATAGTTGGGAAAAAGGCTCGGAGGATATTAGATCAATTTTCAATAAAATATTTTAGTTAACTTATCAGAATGACGAGTGTGTGAGAACGCTTATCTCGGGAACTACCAGTCTTAGTTGGATGTAACTTGTTCGTATCATTCTCGAGTAATTTCAAGATTATCGACCACTAGCTGTATTCCCGCGATTTCACCGGCAACTTCTTCCCGTACCTGGTAAAAATATGGCCTATGATACTCGAGGACAGGCTCCTCCTCCAACAGGTATCTGTGGAGATCTAAGGGGGAGGCCTATGTTCAGCAGTGGACGTCCTATGGCTGAGATGATGATGATCGTGTCTCGGAGACAGTATAGCTTCCCAACAGTGGAAGAATTTTTCAAATATATTCAGTGGTTTCGGAGCCGGTTTCCTCTTTATTATATTAAAATAGAATTATAGATAAGTATTAATAGATATTCCACTTATAGTAAGCTTGTTCTTAGAACCTAAGATTTCTGAGCACATTTTAGAGAGTAGATTTCCTTCCTTATTTACATGACTTAGCTACGAAGAAAAAGTACTTGTAATGACAAGTTTAAGTATGTAATTAAACTTATAATTAATCACTTACTTAAACAATGTTAGATACTAAAGTGATTCATATTTTTCTAAGAAAGTAAGTAGGTTTCTAAAGTAAATTCTCAAAACTGCAGCAAGTGAGGTACCTAGTTAACTTTTTTGATGATATGAATTTTAAATATGGTTAGTTTTCAGCGTTTTCTTCCATACAAATCCACAGTTTGAAATGGTATTTTGTTTTCCAATTTAAAAGCTTCAACTTATAGGTATACATTGTCTAAAACAGATCATTAGAATTTAATTTACGATAAATACCCCAAGTAACTATATTTTAAGTTCTACTAGGTATTCCTAAATGGTCCAGGGATGTCTAGGGACTATAAAGTCTGAAATCACCAACCCGCATTGAGCAAGCGTGGTGACTAGCGCTCAATCCTTCTCCGTGTGAGAGGAGGCCGCAGCCCAGCAGTGGGACGATAAAAAGGCTGAATATGATCTAGGGACGTTCCATTGTTCAAAAAATAAAATAGTTAGCACATAATACTGGCCGTCAATATTTGAGGTCGAATGTCTGATTAATGTCAACCACCCAGAGCTATTTATATTTCGTCTGTTTTGTTCTATCTTTAAAATTGTCGAAATTGTTTTTATTTTAAGAACAGTGTCATTCCAAATATGAATGTGGAGTTTACACAAGTTATTATCGCGGGTAGACAGAGATACAGTCGGAATTAATAAGGTACCTTTTGTTTACTTGAAAATGTTTTCAGAATCATTGACAATTTGCTGTGAATTCATTGAACTATTGGTGGACTATTTGACTCTGTGAAAAATAAACAATAAACACCTACTTTAAAGTAGGTACGGTGTTATTTTATCATTTGGTGTGGAACATAACTAACTAAATATACCTACATACTTAAAGTACTTTATAAATAGCGCTGTTTAGCTATTAAGATTCTTAGTTTTAAACATGTTTATTAATTTAGGGATGTGGTGTCAGCAATAGCATCTTTGTTCTTCTAACCTTTCTATGGTTCAAAACGAACCTCCTTACTAAACATTCATTCGTAATCATAAGTAAAACGAGTCTGTTTTGGTCACTGTTCGCTGTTTACATTCCAACAGCCAGACATTCTACCTTCATTGATACGTACCTCTACCTATAGAGCTAGCTACACTCATTCAAAACCATTGCGTTATTATGTCAATTCAAATTAACTGTGTCAAAGCCAAACATTGTATGCGCCCAGATGCGGTACAAGAAGGTACAAAGTCCAAACTTTATTCCTTCCCAAAACTCCCAGACATTTTATTAAAAAGGGACCCTACTAAGAACATTTGTAAAGCCCCATTATAATATTGACAAAGCAAAATTCAAACCTTTCAAATTCAAAAAGGAACACACTTTTTTTTTAATGCAGGTGACACCTGCTTCTTAAGAATTCTTCCCGGCGTTCTTTTTTCGAACAAACCTGTTAATGGATTAATAGGATTATAATGTTGGCTAACCTGTTTTTATTTCGTCTTAAAATTGTAGGCCTTGTGTTGAACGTATTGAAAACATGGATATAAAATTGTGAAGTAAGCTAGGTATAAAATTCCAATATAGTCAAAGGGACTCAATGTAGGTATGAATGTTAAAAGACATTTTTTACTTTCAGTTTCTTCTAAAATGTCAACAAAGTAGGTACCTATTTAAAATTAAATAGATTGGTATGATGACGCATTGACATAAACATTTTTCCACGAAATACATAATAACATGGAAAACAAAAAAAACCGTGTTAACAATATAATAGCCATCAACAATTCAGCAAAAAATGCATAATGTGACAAATTAAGTGTCTACCTATTCTGTAATTTAGTCATAATAAAACAAAAAAATCTTTGCATGACGATCGAGTCATCTGCTTTGACTTTTCCCAACTATGTTGGGGTCGGCTTCCAGTCTAATCGGATACAGCTGAGTACCAGTGTTTTACAAGGAGCCTACCTGACCTCCTCAACCCAGTTACCCAGGCAACCCGATACTTCTTGGCAATACTGATCACATTTAAAAAATATCTGGGTGTCGGGTAGCAACTAGTTAGTAAGTAAGTAGGATTCTTTTCTCTATTCATCCATCTACGCCGTAGACCATCTATCTACGCGATGATTCGGATGCTGCACTAAGTACATACGAGTGTAATCTGTCATCTGCTACCAAGATAAGGCGACTGATAGCACTCATTATGTGGAACAGATAGTCAAGGTGAAGATTAAAATATGTAAGTGTTATGGACCATGTGATTAATTCGGGCATTATTTATAATGCCCGAGCATTATGAATAATGTCTAGCTTCATCGGGCCAAGTGATTAATAACTATCTTAACTTCATTATTTATCACATTGCACGGGCATTATTATATTGCAACATGATAGTTGGGCAATTTGATAATAAAGCTATATTTTATGCGGTGCGAAGGTGGCAGTTGTTCTAATAAATAAATCCTGTTACTTGCTACATATTTTATGATTATTGTTTTAAATTAAATGTTCTATTTTAATGGGAAATTATCAGTCTACCAACAAAATCATTAATTGGACAATTGTCATCTAATTTACTAACTCGGCCTCGTTTTTCTTGATCTCATTTTTCTTGGCTTGTTTTTTTATGGTAGAATTTAATTTGGATTCAAAACATTGTATTAAAAACTGAACTTAGTGACGAAAACGAATCGCTGCAAAACCGACTCCACGTAGTCTTGTCTGACCTACCCCTACAGTGCAATTCAAAACCGCGTAGGCGCGGAGGGGCGAGGCGGCCTGCGAGCTGAAGCGCAGGTAGTTGAAGCGCACGCCGCCGCAGCTGAGGGTTTCCGGCTCCGCCGGCCAGCAAGCCGAAGCTGCGGTGGTGAGCGTGAAAACCATCTGCGACGATAAGCTCGCATGGGACCGCCGGAGCCCCGCAGCGCCGGAGCCGTGACAGAAGCCATGCTTGCTGCATGTTGCATGCTTACTTCTATGCTCTGTCTATTGATATGGGATGTGTTATATTTAGTTTATTTTAAGTTAAATGTCAATAACAATAAAAAAAATGAAATTAAATATGTTTGTATTACTTTGCCCAAAAGGTCACGGGCAATATGTATAGTGCCCGGTCAATTTGATTGTTTGAATAATTTTTATCAAATTGCACTCTCATATTGGGCATTATTCATAATGACCGGGCATTATGTATACTGCCCAATTTATCACTTGGTCCGTAACATAAGCACTTATAGTTAGGAGGGTTCTACAGTCATTTGATTAATAAGAATTAATATAAGTATCTCGAAACACTCAAACGTTACTTAAGTTCTAGTTTAAAGTATGTCTGTTAGAGAAAACGTAAGACGTAAGTGTGAGGATAATGGTTGTAGTTTCAGTATTCGGCCTTTAGGAATTTGATACGAATTGGTAAAACAATCTTTACACACGAATTTACTTCTTTTGAACTCCATAGATTAATGGTTAAGACAGCCGAAAGACGTCCACTGCTGGGCAAATGCCTTCGCGAAGGTTCGCCACATCACTCGTTCTTCAGCAATCCGCATCCACTACTTCCCGGCGACCTTATTGGTCAGATCGTCCGTCCATCTAGTAGAGTCTGGGTCGCCACTCTTGAAAATTCCAGAAATCTTTGCCCCATCGGCCATTTGTTCTACGAACTATGTACCCTGGCCATTGCCACTTCAGCTTTGCAATTCTTCAGGCTATTTAATTGCCCCTATCTATGTATAAACAAACCTCTCTACAGTAATTATTGTTATTTCAATAGTACTAATAAATATGGATATAAAGGAACGTGTCATACCTCAACAATTCATATTATTACTTATCACCTATTTACATGTATTAGAACAATTACATATTTTAATGTTAATGAGTGTATTAATCATCTTAGTTACACTGCATGACAATACACCATCATATACCCACACATATTATTATATCTTTACATCTATGTATACTAATATTATAAAGAGGAAACATATATATTTCTTGTTTGTTGGTACCCTAAAAGCTTCGATAAAAGCTTGAAATGATTTGAAAAAATCGTTCACTGCTGGAAAGCTACACTATCCCCGGGTGACATTAGCTATACATATTTTATGCGTCTTCGAGTAGTTTTTATGACCTGGTAATATTTATTTATAATATGGGTGAAACAAACAGCAAGTATTTGGTAAAAATGTAGCGTATGCTAATTTACCTACTATTTGTTTTTTTTTGGGCTTGCACATCGACGTATTGTTTTTTAATATTTTTCTTAAAGTTATTACGATTTGAAAATATTATTGATTAATACTTTCTTAGTGGTTATTTATCTCTCATCTTTACGAATACTTTAGTAACACTCTGAATATTTCTTCACACAGACATAAAACGTAAGGTGCAAAAATATGACCGCAGTTAAAAGAGACAGGTATGACCAGTCGTAAATCTCTCGATACCATCGATTTATTCGATGAATTGTGTTGAATCGATTTTATTTCACTTCCAGTATCGATTATGACCATATCGAGCGGTATTGTTGGTTTTTATGGGAGCTTCTTTTACATTGTTTTATTTATTCTAACATTTTAGTATTTTATTTTATTAGAACTGTATTGTTTTAGTTTTATTAGTAGGTAATAATTGTGATTGCTGTATTCCGATGTAATTGAGAGCGCATACCGAATTTATCCCGTAAAATAATGTACTGACTGATGTAATTGTGCAGGCTCTGTTGGCAATTTAATAAATGAATAAATAGTGTATGTTTGCTATAGGTACTTATGTATTTTAATAAACGTTAGTGGAAAGATAAATGCAAACGTCTTTCGTAGCGTTTAGTTTTAATGTAAATGTCAGAGTTGCCAAAATAATGGATTAGAAAAGAAAATGGAATAGGACTCATGACGATCCCAACTAAAATGAGAACAAAACACAACCAAGAAGTACCTAATCATTGTTTAAATTCGCATCTTTATTAAATTTAAGTACCAACGAGGAAAACAATAATTGTTAATATTGCCGTCAACCCGTGCCATCAACCACGCCATACTTACGTAGCAATAGTCTTAAAATTATATTCCGGAATAATTTACCTTCCTCGTGAGTAAAAACGTGTCGCATAGGAATATCTTTGTTTACATATGTAGTTGGTATTATATCGAGTGTGAACCGCTTTGTCACAATGGCACGTTCCTTCTGATAACATAAGTCATTTCCACTATAAGTCTAAATAAATACATTCTATCATACCTTTCTCGGTTGGTCCGTAGGTGACCGTCTTGTCATAACGAGTTCTTCCGTGTTTCGGAAGGCGCGGTAAACTGTAGGTCGAGACTGTCATTGAACATCTTTGGCAGACGTCACGGGTCGTCATAAGCCAGAAAGTAACAGTTATGCCAAAAGGGTATCGGGTTACGTGTGTAACTGAGCTGAGGAGGTCAGACAGGCAAAAAAAAACACTGGTACTCAGATGCATTCGTTTAGACGAGAAGAACCCAACATAGTTGGACAAAGAATAGGCATATTGATTGCTGATTGCGCTATATTAAGAATGCAAGCGTTACATACATAGACTGAAATTGGATACAAGATCAGTTTGAAGTTATGTAGAACTTAGGTACATCCAAACTAATATTATAAATGCGAAAGTAACTCTGTCTGTCTGTCTGTCTGTCTGTCTTTCTGTCTGTCTGTCTGTCTGTCTGTCTGTCTGTCTTTTCTTCACGCCTAAAGTACTAAACCGATTTGTGTGAAATTTGGTACAGACATAGTTTGAAACTTGAGAAAGGACATAGGATAGTTTTTATTACAAAAAAAAAATAAAAATAAAATTATTCCGGACATATAGCGCCATCTATTGGTCAAATCAAAAATCTGCTGGTAGTCACTATTCCACGCGAACGAAGTTGCGGGCAAAAGCTAGTAGTATATAAAGCATACACAGAAGCTAGATGGCTTTACCATGGTACACATAAGACTCCAGAAAGAACAATGGTCTGTTTTAGTAACATATAAGTCTGATACTCCTTCCCGTTACTCCCATATCAGGACGGGGTCATCTGATGGTATCCTATCACAAAAAAATACTACTTATTGTGTTACTTATTGTGTAATTGGATGAAGCCAAAAAAATTATTTCTATACCATAGCCGATAGTATAAAAACCGCATCACGTTGCGAGGTGGCAAGATCTCACAAAAACATGGACAATATATCGACACATACGATCAATGAACACAAGACACTTATGATATATCAGTTAGCTCCAATCAATGTGACTGGTTCGATCGAGTCCTAGCAAGGTCAAGCAGATTTGTGCAGAGTTTCGACCATATGCATACCTTATGGTAAGACCATAGATAATTAAATAGTTACAACGTAAATAAGACTATGGTGCTAAGGTGCAATAAGTATAATAATGTTAAAGACAGAATTAAATAAAGTAGATACAAGTGTTAGCTTTTATAAAAAAATACTGAAAAAACTTTTTAAATGAGTACGGCAAGTTAGCATAAGCGTGATATTAATAAATGGATTTAGGATAGATAAAATAAAGAAAGAGGAAGTATCCTTTTATCAACTATATTTACACCACAAACTTAAAAATATATTAGAAAACTAGTGGTCAATGAAATACAAGGAACTCTAAAAATAAATATCAAGGCAAGCTAATTTTCTATCTCAGTTCCCTTGAAAGTCTCAAGAACTACTAATTACCCGACCTACATTCAAAATTCGAAGAACATTTCAAAATAAGAACATTTTATTTTTTCAAACGTTTGTAATGCGACCTCTTTTACAATTCTGTGCTCTATTATCTATTGCCAAGTGAGATGCGATGATTATCATACTCCTTAGACGTGATTTGCACATGTAGATGCTCTATGATTAATTGCTTATAAATTGTTATCTAATAAATTGTTAACCGTCATGTTGTAAGCAAATGTTGAGAAAATGCCGTGACTCATCGCTGGAATGCTGAAAACAATGATTGACATTGATTTGAATGGGCGCGTCTGATTGGTTGTTGAGAAGACGTGCGTATCTTTCACATTGCGCGTTGTAATTTTGTGATGTTGTCACATAAGTTCGTTGTCTGTCTTCAGTGATATTAAAAGCGAACCCATGTTTTTTTTTGTTCGTTGATAAGTTTTCGTTCTTTTTCGCTATTGGGACTCGTCTTTGTTGTAAAGTTTACTTTTGAAACTATTATTATCGAAATCTGTAGAGATAAATATCACAAATGGTACCTAATATCTCGTAGACACAAACCCAAGGCTGGATAAAGAGAAAAAAACTTACACATCATTAATCATCAAAATCCGGCAAATGCTATCCCATTTTTTTTCTCACATGTACATCATAATTAATTAACACATTTTCAAATGCTCGCCTTATCTCTCCTTGTATCATTTTGCGTACGCGTCTGAGATATAATGAGTTCCGACGTGACCTCTGCCATTGGTTCGTACTAGACAGATGATAAGCTTGAACATCGTGTGTACTTGAAATCTATCTTGCTTAAGATTAGTGATTTCTAATCAAATGAGTGTGATTTTAACAAATTTTTAGTAAATCATTTATAATGCTAGTATACTTTTTTAAGATTAGTGCTGTTTAGGTAAACTTTGAATTTACAGAACTTCGCTGGTCTGAAGTTGAGTACTGCAGAGACAGCTGTACAGTCAAAATGTATGAACAAACTATTGCGTGACGTCAGCGGTAGTGTTATGTTCATAGTTTTTAATTGTTATTAAATCTACAGTAATTCATGTAGAAATTATTTCAAATGAAAGGATCGCTTGGAATGAATTTTGATTGTGATAGATACGTACAGAAAGCTAATCGTATGTAGCAGACATCAAACTTTAAAGTTCTCAATTTAATCATTCGCCTAGCCTTTTCCCAACTATGTTGGATCTACCAGTCTCACCGGATACAGCTGAAAAATCAATTTGACTATTCATTCATTCCTTTGTTTCTAAGGTATTACGGTTTTACGCGTGCTTTATCAAATCCAGTTTTTACCAGTTAACAATATAATCCAATGCAATCTGTATGACATTATTATCTCAATAGCTGCATAAAATATAATGCATTAACGTGTAGTGAGCGGCGTGTCACTTTGTTAGACCTTGATCAAAATTGGCTTAGCAAGGATTTATGGGGCTTGGCATGTACTACCTGGTTTCTTTGATAACAAAGACATGATTATAACTGTATTCTATATTAGAAACTAATGTTATGGGGAATTATGTTTCGTATAGTAGTATCTAAAGTTGGGAAGACGGTTTTGCGGAGTGACCGTATAGATAGCAGTTTCGTTTATTTTGGAAAAAATAACTTTATTATAACACTAGCTTCTGCCTGCGATTTCATATCGTTAACTACTCCGCACGCCTGGATGAAAAGTAGCCTTCCTCCATAAATAGTCTATCTAACACTGAAGTACCTACCTTCTTAATTCTTTTAAATCGGTCCAGTAAAGCTAGTAAGCTCCTGAGATTAGCGTGTTCTAGCAAAATTTGTGTAGGTATGGAAACTTTTGGGATGATTACCATACTGTTTAAGTTCCCCCATCATTACAACCAACCACCATTAAAGGTCACTTTTGGACGCTATGCAGTCACTGTTGACATCAATTTTTGCATAGTGCACACAACGTGGCAATCAAAGTGTTAAATTAGCCATTAAGCACACAATATAGTTGCATGTCGTTTCTTTTCATATCATCATTTGACCACTATTTACTCAATACCAAAGAGCTCCCGCACACTGCAAATTTTTAATCGGCCGATGGTTTGTTTGGACTCATAAATCAGTATGAACATGAATGGTAGTACGCACATTACAAAGATCAGAAGTTTAACTAGTATCAGACTGACTGCAAACTTTGGTTGCAATCGAGACTTGCTTTGAGATTTTTGTTTGCTACCCATCATCGGGTCAACTTTCGGTCAACGGTTTAATCTGCAGCGTGCTGATACTCAAATTACATTTAGAGGTCATAAAACTACTCTTAAACAATGAACACATTGTTAAAATGATCTAATTGTTAGCAAAGCCGCTGACCGCTTGCTAATTTAATTTTGACAGCCCATAATAGAACGGAAACGGAAAATTATCAAACTAGTCATCTCGTTATGTTTTGTGTTTGGATGCATGGTTGAATATAGTCCAAATATGGTTGTCCATGTTAATCTATTTAAGACCTTCATTTGTTTAAAATGAAGGATTGTGAGGAAATGTGGGTCATATGGAAGGACATATTGGGCATAGTGTGAGGACTGACAAATAGATGTTTAACCACAGATAACTTATGGTTTGATTGACAAACTGAGGCAAAACCAGCAGATCAACGAATCGTAGCAAAGGCTTACAAACATTTCGGACGCGATAAATCTGAGACTACATTTTTATATATATTTTTTTGTTAAAACTGTTAGAGTCTGATTAACGAAAAGTTTGATAAAAAATTGGGTACTTATCTAGAAAGTCGTTGCTAAGCTAAAATACCAATAGGTACTAAGTATTTACAACTCATAATTATTTATATATTAACAAAACCGAATGTACAACAGCTATTAATTAAAATCCTCAAAACAAAACCCAATATTCATAAAAATCCTCAAAACATAGCCCAATTTTCAGCAACTATTCACAAACCACCTTTCTTCCTTCCACAGTACCTTCACCCAGAGAATGCACGCCTGACCACAGTCTACCCTAACTCCGTCAGCGCAGAGGCGCGCGCGCACCATGCTGGGTGTTCTGCCCGTCAAGTGGGTCGCCAGGCTCAAGCATGGAGGAGTGGTCAACCAGTTCATCATGGCCACCATGGGTGAGTTGGAAACCTTATTCAGTTATTGTTAATGTTGATGGAATATGAAGATTGTGATGAAGAGTAGCTTTATAAAAAGAGCTGATCCAGTTGACATAATGAAAAAAATAAGTGTTTTAGACAAGGGGGTTTAAGTTACCCCAGAAAATCAAAATGTTTTGTACCTATAGTTCCATAAAAATCCATAAAATGTTATGGATGTTTCCTCAAATATGACACTCTTTATCCTCTTATATTATCTAACATTGCTCTCCACTTGCCCAGCACAATGAAAAGGGGCAAATTCCCTCTTCGTTGAGACGTTATCCAGCAGTAGACAGTTTTCCGCTGTGACGACAACGACTAGCTGCATAACCTACCACTATTGTAGCGGAGATATCATGAATACCAACTAATAAGATTTTTATAAGCACAGCCCATGTTCTTTACAGCTTTTACTGTTATTCATACAAACAAAGTTCCTCGAGAGTTAAAAAAAGACAGTCTATTAAAATTAACCCACTAAACAGCTTGCCATATGCTGTAGTATGCACAGCACATAGGTACAAACAAACAGCCATACAAAGATATGATCACCTGTATTGACATAGGTCGCAACAACAGCACATTCTCCTTACTCGACAACATTCCGATAATACGTACATACCTATACCTATATACGCATATACCTACTAGCTTCCGCCCGCGGCTTTGCCCGCGTGGAGTTCGATTATATCGCGTTTCCAAGAGAACTCTTCAAAAGTCCGGGATAAAAACTACCCCATGTTCTTTCTCAAGGTCAAGTCTATATCTGTACCAAATTTTATTAAAATCAGTTCAGTGGTTTAGACCTGAAAGCGTAACAGGCAGACAGACAGACAGAGTTACTTTCGCATTTATAATATTAGTAGGGATAAAGTTGTTACTGAGGTGTGTATAGTGACGTCATATTCTCTGGAAACGATACTGTCACGTATGTTTTGATAGTGATAGTTTTGTTACTGCTCTATGGTATTGTTACATAAAAATTTGTAGAAAAACCCGTTATTGAAAACCGCATCAAAATCAGATCATTCGTTTAGAAAATATGTGGGAACATAACTTTGCATAAACGCACACAAAAACACAAACGCACATCTCTCACCCTAAACGCATATACCTACCTGCTCCGTTCCGTCGTGGGTAAAAAGTATAATAAAGATATGTCGTAAACAAAAGTTCAAAGGTATGTATTTTAAACAATAAATGCCATATTACATATTATAAGTATTCCATACACTGGCTTTGTCATATCTTTACGGTTTTCACAAAAGGCCTTGTAGTAGATTTAGAACCCGGATGATCCGTGTCGAAATACTCTTTCACCATTGCCACGGGCAAAAGCCAATTAGTGCCACAAATTGTTGTCAACAACACCGAGGCAATTATTTACACGTGGTCGAGTACCGTCGTACGCACCGACTGCAAACTTTTAGTCGGCCGATGGTTTGTTTGGGCTCATAAAACAGTATAAAGATGAATGAATGGTAGTATAATCATCGGCACGAATCTTGAGCGCTGACCTTCACCTGCGCAGAATTAATTTATTGGGTCCCTTTTGTGGTATGAAGTGACTCGCGGGGGCGAGCTAAAGCGGTGATTGGCCCGCAGTGCATCGCGTCATAGCCGTCACTCGGGATTGGTTCTTTGCTAATAAATCACTTCCGCGCAGGTGAAGGTCAGCGCTAAAGATTCGTGCCGATGATTCTACACACATTAGAAAGATCAGGTATTTAGCCGGTAACAGACCGACTGAAAATGGTTGGAATCGAGATTTTCTTTAAAGATTTTTTTTTGTCAACTATCGGGTCAACTGTCGGCCAACTATTTAGTCTGCAGTGTACAGGGTATTCTTAATTGACACGAGTTGTAAAATATCGTACAAGAATAGTTCGAAAAAAATTGTTCATGATAATGTGTTATGTTATGTGACATAGATTTGATTGATTGACAGATACCTATGCGGAAGATTTTTTTTTAGCTTGGTGTATGGAATGTTTTAATTTTTTCTACCGACTTACCTATGTTAGGTACTTTAAATATCGATTGAGGATAGGTACGGGTAATCTGTAACTACGCATGAAAATTAATATAATTTGGTTATGAGGACTAAACATAATTTACCACAAAAACGTTTAAACGTCTAAAAAATGACAGATTATGACGTTGACATATGGTTCATTTTGCAGCCAAATTTTTTTTAGACAAGTGTTAGACAGATGTGTAAGTTTTTGTAGTACCTAATTTATTACTCTAATTATGTACTCTAGCTAGATTATAGGTATTGAAATATCAAGTTCTCTCATTAATATAGGCTATATTTTTTCTGAGTAAGGGAAGTTGTTCCCCAGGAACACAGGTGAAGCCGCGAGTAACTGCTCGAAATTCTTTAAAAAATTGTTCTAAAGCACTACTTGCACTCACCAATTTAATGTATTATTATAATTAAAAACTAACACTATTGAATGGCTATTGGAGGATTATTTAAATCAGGCCTCCAATTCTTAAGATAAGATCACATAAACAAACTTTCTCTTTTCTACTACAGACACACATGTGCTTACACGTGATATTATGTAACAAAGCCTCTTTGAACATTCCCAGAAACAGTGATCTTTCTATTATTTCCAGTCCTGTGATACCAGGCTTTGAACATCAGGTCTTAAAATTATTATTGTGACTTGACACTTTACAGGACATATGAGACCTTTTCTTAATCCGTTTTTCATGTAGGTATACTAATTAAATAAAAAGGATTTTTTTTTTGTTTGTGAAAGGTTCCGAAACCAGATTGAAAAATAATTTAGCTTTTGGAAAGCTACACTCTTCCCGAGTAACATAGCTTATATTTTATGCCATAGTTCCCACGGGACGCGGGTGAATCCGCGGGAAAACCGCTAGTTAAAAATATTAGTACTCAAAATGGACCCATGGACCCTGACCACGGGCCACTACAGCACTTACAGAAAATCCAATAGCAACAGCAATTAAATTACGACGCAACTAATTAAAAGTGACGTAATCACGTAATTCTGAAACTCTGACGGTGGTGTCTGACTTCTGACATCCCGATAGTATTAATGACTGATAAAGTTTACACGAGTAGTTTCATTTTATGAAAAAAGGCGTGCCAAGTTAAATTACGATCCTTTCAAAAAAAGTCAAGATTGTCTGTAAAATGTTTTCTTCATAAAAAACTAAGGTAAAAACCGAACTTCAACCTGCAGTCAAAATAATAACAGTGATTATTATAAATAGGCAAGTACTTAATCTGTAAACTTTGAGTTAAATTGTACAATTACTTTGTATGTAAATTGTCTCAGAGACAACTATGGTTTGTTGAAAAAAACAAACGTTTTAGACTTAAGAGACCATTTAATTTGTAATTTGGGAGTAATGGCTGTGAAAAATGCCATATTTTGAAGATTTGTTTAAGACCTTAAGCGCCAGTGGCGGCGTAGCATCGGGTGGCACCCGGGGCGTACTACCTATTGAGCACCCCCCGTCCCTCCCCCCCCCCCCCAAAAAAAAAACGACAAAATATAATCACGGGCTAAAATTGTAAATTAAAGTACTTAAAAATCGTGTAGAAATCATTTATGGTGCTTTTTGCTAGGTTTAACATAAAGAAACCGGAGACAGATCACTGCAAACTTATAAAGCCCTAGCGAAGCGATCCCGTGTCATTTGAGTTTTGAGACTTAAAATAACTCAAACATGTTTCTAAAAAACCAGTGACCAGTGAAAAAGCCGCGAGCGTAGCGAGCGGGAAATTTTTAAATTTTAGAACAGTAAAGTCCCTTAAAGAGTTTAAAAGAAAGAGGCGTAAAGTGGAAAAGCCGCGAGCGTAGCGAGCGCGAAATTTTTGATTTTTGGGACTCAATAATACCTAAGGAAATTAGAAAAACCAGCGTAATGTGAAAGGCGCGAGCGGAGCGAGCGCGAAATTTTTTGAGTTTTGGTACACAAAAGTCCTCCACTTCCTAAACAACTTAGAAATCGTCAGTGTAGAGCGTCAGTTGTTTTTGCTACTTCGGTGCTTTAACTTTTTGTTAGATTGAGGACTCAAGAAGTAAACGCAGAAGAAGTTTTTTTCTCAGTTTGAGGAATTAATTTAAGTAATCAGGAAACAGAACAAAAATAAACAAGAAAGAGAGGGGTGATAGCCGGACTGTGTCACCCCTCTCAGTGTTGCCTCGACGTCTCGCGCATGCACTGTTGTGGTTTTGTTTGAATATCGTGCATTTAGTGAACCTAGGCTTTGCAGATTAGAATGGCACCCTCAGTGACTTGTCAATTTTGCCCGCACCATCCTGATCGTGTAGATATGTGCCGACCGAGATGGCACCCCCTTAGACGTGGCACCCGGGGCGGACCGCCCCCTCCGCCCCCCCCTTACGCCGCTACTGTTAAGCGCTTCCGCAAATTGTAAACTGAACAGATTTGCGTACTATCATTCATCTTGATACTGATTTATAAACCCAACAGACTATCGGACGACTGAAAAAAGGACAAGGGCGTCAAGCGATGCTTATCCTTATGATCGATCGAATCATGCGGCTGTTACTTAGCCACGAGCTCTTCAAGAGCTTTTTCTTACCTCAGTGGAACGTCAATATATTGTTAAACCATTATATTGTTATTGGCCAATGTTTAACAACATTAACGCTGTCATTTGAACATCTTTCTCAGTCGTTACGGGTAGTCAGAATACGCTAGTAAATCTGACAACAAATCATGCCTAAGGCTATTGGGTTGCCCGGGAACCTGGGTAGAGGACGTTAGATAGGCAGTCGCTCCTTGTAAGACACTGGTACTCAGCTGCATCCAATTAGACTGGAAGCCGACCCCAACATAGTTGGGAAAAGGCTCAGGAGATTATGAGAATATGGTCGTAAAAAATGCCATATGCTGCCGATTTTTTTTCTCATCAGTGGTTGGTCAAGATATTGGTATTCGCCAATGTTTAGCAACACTAAGATAGTAAATTAACAGTGTAGTTTGAACTCGTTTGACCTCCCCGATGTCACCGCGCCGCGTGTATGAAGGAACCAGTTCTCAGCTTTCGAGAGAACTGACTCATGCGCAGGTTTTGCAACATTTTGTATACAATTTGTTTGTATTTGCATGTTGTTAATAATATACTTATATTTAGCACATAGTTACTGAAAGTATTGCTGAGTCATAGATGTTGTCAGGATTTAAACTGCCTTCATAATTCTTATAAAATCTTATAAACCATGTCAGCCCGTGAATTTTCGATTATTTGTTGATTACTTGTATGGCAATATCGGTACGGAATCCCGTGCTTGAATGAGAAAAATGGGGACAGAGGGAACACGCAGGGACCTCTTGAGAAATAAGAAACTTATGACCAGCGATTATTCCTTACTTAGTATAGGTCTACACTTTTATAACTGCAAGGATATACATTGTTCTTGCCGTTCACCCAAATGTAAAAATGCGAACTATAGACCAAACGAACATAGTATCATTTTCACATAGCATTTTGCCAAAAATCTCTGTGATGTAAACAGAGCATTCTTTAATTGTTAGTATTAGATGGGAAATTAATTTTACCCATTGGTGTGGTTAGTGCATTCTTTACAAGCACCTACTATGCATACAGGCAGAAAGCACGTGCAATGTAAGCCCGTCGAGTAACGTGGGCGCAATAAATATCGGACCAAGATATGCCACGACAGCTACAGTCTATGATTAATTAATTATAACCACTTAACTGTCATATAGAGTAATTGCAATATCACCAGTTATAATCACCAGATCCTAGATAGTGTTGATCTGGAACGCACATCTTGTTGGACGCACGTGACATGGCTATCGTGCATGTGGCTTCAGAAGGAAGGAATTTAATTTTAGGCAAACATTATGCGCAAAAGCAAGATAAAAAAACTGTTTAAGATTTTTGCTGAAACTGTTAAAAACTAAAAAAAAGACTATTTAAGATTTTTGCTGAAAAAGGTAAATATTCACGCTGATGATTTTAAATGATTTTACATCGATGATTTAATATCATGAGGCGTTAGTAATGTTAGTATCAGAAATATTCTTCCTATTAAAGTAAAACAACAGACAATTATTGATTTTAATTAGAGTTCCCGCACACTGCAAACTTTTAGTCGACCGACAATTTGGTCGAGCTTTTTTAGTCAGGAAGAAACACATTAATCAGACGTCTTAAGTGATTCGGTTCACCTTGCACGCTTAACTTTAGGAAATAATAAAAATAATAGTCCGAGTTTTAACCTGTTGGTCTAGTCATCTAGCTAGAGTTTGCCTGGGACCAATCATGAGGTATGCATAATCATATGGTCGAAACTCTGCACAAATCTGCTTGACCTTGCTAGGACTCGATCGAACCAGTCACATTGACTGGAGCTAACTGATATATCATAAGTGTCTTGTGTTTATTGATCGTATGTATCGATGTATTGTCCATGTTTTTGTGAGATCTTGCCACCTCGCAACGTGATGCGGTTTTTGAACACCAACAGGCTTAGAAATTAACCAATATTCAGGTTAATTTTTGGCTTCATTTAAATTGACTTTGAATGAGGTACCTATATTGTTTTTGATCATTAGATAATTACTCCATATTTCGCTGTGGGTGCAGCGGGAAGGAGTGTCAGTCTTTTATTGACTAAAACCCACCTTTGCTTCTCTGTTTGTCTTTATTTACCACTAGCCGTTTTCCCGCGGTTTCACCCGCGTCCCGTGGTAACTACTGCCCGTACCGGGATAAAATATAGCCTATGTTACTCGTGGATAATGTAGCTTTCGAATGGTGAAAGAATTTTTAAGAACTGTCCAGTAGTTTTTGAGCCTATTCATTACAACCAAACAAACAAACAAACAAAGTTTTCCTCTTTATAATATTTGTATAGATAAAAAGTATCTCGTGTTCATTGATAATGCATATCGATAAATTGACGATGTTTTGTAGGAAGTTGCCACATCACTACTAGATGTTGTAGGTTTATCCGCCATTGTTTTGAAAGCTTATTGTGCAATTAGGTACTATGAGTTAGAGAGAAGATTGCGCCATTTCTGTCTTGCTTGATACGTAGGAAGATAAGTTGCGAACAAGCTTATAATGTCTTGACTTGATGGTTTTGTTATGTGGAAATAAAATCTTTGGAGAAAAGAATTTAGTGTAACTAGTGTAAGTAATGTTTTTTTTTGCAAATTAAAAATTTAACATTTTTGAAAATTTTGCAGAAGATTGGGAATAGTTTTATTAAAGGACTGAGTAAAATAAAAGTAAAGAATAGCAATACAACACTATTTTAAAATGAATCTTGATTTAGTGCAAATTTTCAAAAAATACTCTAAAATTCCGAACAGGATAACTACCTACATAAAAGAGCGATGTGCTATATTATCGCTGTATATTTTTAAACACACAAAAAACTATTCAGACAATCATTGATTGTCAACAATTGTTTTATGGTCTCTCTGCAGTTTGCACCGGTTTATAATGATACAGGATACAGACATCATAAAAGAGTTAACATCAGTTGTCTATGATGTGTTTTAAAAATAGAACCTTTACTATCTAGATGTACTTTATGATGCACGAATATATCACTCTTTCAAACTAGTATTTTACAATTTATATTTACATTTACATATTTACAAAAATAAAAAAGGGGAGCCAGCCTTTTGGTCACGAGTGGACTCCACTAATCGCTTGGAAAATATTCGAATACGAATGTACAAAAATATATTCCATTGTTTATTGTGTCAATTAGTTTTTTCGCAATTTCTCTGAATAGGAAACGTTTATCGATTGATTGAACTCTAATGTCTGCGTCCGCGATATCTCTGTGGGTACCAGTGAAACCGCTGAAAATATCTAAGTAATCACCAACAAATGTAAAAACTACACGTGTGAATATTTTCCTTCCATTACGATAATAATTTTCATAAAATCATACATATGTTAACGATGGGTCTTATTTTACTAAGTAACTACAAAATAATGGGCATATAATTATTCTGGGAACCATTCGAACTTCTTTTGTTTTGTCATCAGTGACTTACCTATTGCAATTATTTGTAAGTGGCCACTTACGAACGAACATAGCTATTAATCACCTATATTTTATATAACATGGTAATTATATGTTGGATCGTATGCACGAGTATAATTACTTACGTAAATCTAAGTTTAAAAACTAAAACATCAGGTACCTATAAACTAAAATAAAAACGTATACTTTAATACTGACTTAGGTATAAAAGAACATGAGTTTACATTATTTGTTTTCCACTTTAAATTATACCGAGACTGCATTGGTCAGTAGAATATAAAAACGTCCCATAAATCGTTTTGATGTGGCTTAATATCTACCTCTGTTTCTCATCAGGGTAACGCTCACCTATAAATCACCAATCTTAAAAGAAGTCTTAGCTCCAGACCAGCCGTCTAGGTTAAAGGAAAAAAAATATTAATGTAGGTATGTAAGTACCTTAAAAATTCCCATCTTTAATTGCTTTTGTAAAAAATATCTTGATTTAATTTCATTGTACACAAAACGTCTTGAAGTATACCTAGATAATACATAGTTACACCCGGGTGCTGCCGGGGCAAGCTACTACTTAATCTTAATTTACGTACAAAGGTCACTTCTGCATAAATAACCTTTAGATGCGGAAATAAACGTTATTAAAATACTTAATACGCGATGAATCATTTGTACCGATAACAATAAAATAAATATTATAGATAACTCACGCAGTTCAAATTCTTTATAAATAAAAAAAAAACTAGATACATCTTGCATGAGTCAGACATTATGGCATCTCAAGGTGGCAAATAGTATGCTCATTTACATATTTTCATTCAGTCTACACAATGCTACACATCCATCAATATAACACTCCGAATATTTGCCGAAATCAGCTTTAAAAATAATGATTTATTTACATACATAATACAAATATGTAATTACAACAACTTAGTCTCACCCGCTTCCTGTGAAAACTACCTACTTTCCGCAATCGCCATTATGTTATGATCTCTGATGTAAAGCAACTTCTAAGTTTCATCAAATACATTCAGTAGTTTTTGCGTGAAAGCGAACTAAATATCCATACATCAAACTTTTGCAATCAAACAAGAGTCCATAGAAACAGCTACTTAGCAGAATTATTACACTTTTGCCATTCTCTCATTTCTTTGTATAGCAAACTATGTACCAAAACCATAAAAAAAAATATAAAACCACCTCTCAAATCTTCACAAAACTAGATGAACATTATAACCATTCTACAGTCTCATAAACAAGATTTCACTCCAGTACCCGCACGCTATTAGGAAATATCATTGAGGATTCAAATCACGCCTAACATTGTGAGGACCCCTAATTTATATTCACTGACGGACGGACGGACAGACAAACTTGCTTAGATTTATATACTGGAAGTGAATTGGTAATTTTTGGCTATGGTTTGGATTAATTACGAGGCTTAAAAAGTAAAGTACCTATTGGCAAATACTATAATAGTAACCTACCTACTTTATAAAACTACTTTCTTCCTTAAAATTATTAAAGAGTTATAATAGCTATTATATGTTACTCTGACATATAATCTAGATAGATTGTGCTAGCAATGCACCCGAATAAAAAGTAGTGTTCCTCGATAAGTGGGCTATTTAACAACGAAATATATTTTCATCGGTCCAGTAGTTGCTGAGATTAACGCTTTGAAACAGATGAAAACATCTTCGGCTTTTTAGTATTAAGAAGCAAAAACTATCTACAATCGTTAATACGGATTTGGGAAGAATAGAGCAGCACATCATATTCAGATTTGTTACTAATGTTGCTGACCCTGATAGTTCGAAGTCTCCACATGGGTTTCTGAGAAACATCTCATCAGGAAGTTCCTTCTTACATCTGAAGTATTTGCGGAAGGAAGTTCCAATGATCGTCACTATACATGACCATATCAACTCCAAGGTGAGGAGACGAACTCACTCATAGTGGCAATAATTATTTTTCGATTCTTAGATAGCACGATAGGCCTCGTCCTGCGCCTGATCTTTCTCCAGTGGTGTCGGATTGCCGTCGCATCGGGCTATGAGAGTGTAGGAATAGTTAGTGCACCTGTGTCCAAGCAAATGCTTATTATAATGTCACCAGGATCGCTTAATTATTGTCAGAAAATCACACATACTACACATATTCCTTGAAGCTTTGAGAAAATCAAATCTCTGTATTCGTACCTACATAAGACTTTTTGCATATATTTCAAGTATTACTAGATCTTCCCTACATACTTCACAACTTACATACTTCTCTAATATTAAAATGCCCACTTATCTAAAGACATCATATGCAAATACATATACATAGAAACAAATTACAATCGTCTGTACGTCACACGGTCCAAAACATGGCGATCATAAAGTTTTATTGGTTTTTTATCAATGGCCGCTGCTTGTTATGCAAACTGATATGGAGTGTAATTCATTCCTTTTCTATTGTTTGTACGTACATATGTTTGGATATCTTGAAGCATTGTATTAGAGATCTTTTTAATTGCTTTCTAAATATTTCCATCTATCTCTCTATCTATCCAAACTAATATTATAAATGCGAAAGTAACTCTGTCTGTCTGTCTGTCTGTCTGTCTGTCTTTCTGTCTATCTGTCTGTCTTTTCTTCACGCCTAAACTACTGAACCGATTTGTGTGAAATTTGGTACAGACATAGTTTGAAACTTGAGAAAGGACATAGGATAGTTTTTATTACAAAAAAAATAAAATTATTCCGGACATATAGCGCCATCTATTGGTCAAATCAAAAATCTGCTGGTAGTCACTATTCCACGCGAACGAAGTTGCGGGCAAAAGCTAGTTAGTCTATATTTCTTTATCAAGTTTGCAGGTTTGAGAAAACTAGTTTATCTTGGTTCTATAAGTCTTAATTCGATGCACAATTTAAATATGGAACATAACCAGCAAAGCATGGAAACTTTTTTCAATATTTAGAAATCATTTCAAAACTGTTCCATTCCTGATTTGAATTTGGTCATAGTCCTTCCAATGTTTTCAATCTATGACCAGCCAGCTACAAAAAAGGTTCTGCTTCACATACCAACCTCGAACCTCCATGGTCTATACTTAGGTTTACTAAGGCCCGGTTGTTCGAAGCTCGGTTACGTCAAGGTTTGGGTTAAATTCTGGTTAAAGTAAAATTAACCGGGGTTAAATTCAAAAAGCGTTGTTGAACGTAAAAAAAAATTTCATAATAAAAATGTCAAATTAACCGTGGTCAAAATTGACATCGGTCAAATTTTTACTTTAACTTTACCGTAACGTATGAACAACCGGGCCTAAGTATATCCTAAGTATTTCAATGTACCAGGTGTAAGAGAAACACGGCTGGCAAGCGAGGCTCATTATTATTTAAACTAGCTGTAATATTTATAAGTTTATTTTTTATTTTTTTGACATAGTTAGCTTATACTAACAGCTTGCTTGTAATGGCTGACTGGAATTATTAATGTTCTTGGGAACCAATTATTTTGATACTATATGATACTTGCTCATTTGAAGGAGCTTAGGCTAGGCTAGGCTTTAAGCCATAATATACAAATAATAACAATTTGGGACAAATAATGTACCTACCTACCTATATGCGATTGGAAAATGGCGACCACATCAATTTTTATACAAATTAGCTTCGAAGAAAATTGTTGATAACAGAAAGAATATTCATCCAGTTTATTTAAAACTGGATGTAAATGAATTGAAACTAATTAATGGTTTATAATGATCTGATTAATTTCCTCAGCATAATTTCCACATTTTCCTTAAACTCATAAATATTAACGACTCAATAACAATTATATGTATTAAGTTCATTAATATTTAGATTGCCCATCAATAATAATGTCATTAGACTGCACACACACTGCAAACTTTTAGTCGGCCGATAGTTTGTTTGGGCTCATAAATCAGTATGAAGACGAATCAGTACGAAGAGCGATCAGGTATTTAGCCGGTATCAGACCGTCTGAAAACTTAGACAACAGACCCGTGTCGGCGGAGCTCGTTGTTTCACGCGCTCTTCAAAGACATATCAGCAACCCCAGTGGGGCCTAGCAGGGCCAAGGCCTGCCGGGGCTGCGGGATTGTTCGAAACAGATACCGCGGCCCTGGTACATAAAAGGCCTACGAAGGAACATGATGGGTTTTAGTCAGTAAGAGTCTGACACTCCCTCATGCTGCTAACCCACAGCGGGAGGAGTCATTTGCTGACTTCCCATTAAAAAAAAGTTCAAGATTATTTTTTAAATTTTGTCAACCATCGGGTCAACTGTCGGCCGACTATTTAGTCTCCAGTATGCGGGTTAAGCATGCACTCTACATGTGGCTAAGTTCGAATTGTATGCATAAACACAGGTTTATATGCAGTTATTGAATGGTTCGTACAATAATATTATGATAATACTGTACTGATTAGCACGCTATTACATAATCATAGCGGAATGGCATTGTATTCGTAAATATTACAAGCTTGTGAATAAGCGTAAAGAATTTACTTTCTTTCTATTGATAAACCTAGGTGAGGCTTAGTTACAACTCGGGAATTGTTCGCGCGAGTTACCGCGGCCCTGGTACATAAAAGGCCTATGACGGAACACGATGGTTTTTAGTCAGAAGAGTCTGACAGTCCCTCATCGCTGCTAACCCACAGCGGAAGGGGTCATTTGATGATTTTTGACGTCGTTAAAAAGAAAAAAAAGGGCTTAGTTACAACGGTGAATGAATTTAAAATACGATATCTTAAAACTGCAAACTGTTTTATATTGCGTGATGATGAAAGTATTGCCCTAAATTAAAGGTTGCTGTAATATTTTTTACTAGGTACATCGAGCTCCATCTTTTTCAATTAGTCCTTTAGTTAGAGGCTGCCAATCTCGCTTTAGAGGCTGCCAAAAAGTACTTACCTCAGAGTAAAGTAATCATTATTAATTTTTGAAAGATTTTCAAAAACTTATACCAAAAGCCACTTGACAAACTATAAAAAGCTCCACTGGACTTTTTGCGCACTATATTTTGCGGTTTGACGTAACCCATATAATTTCTCATATGTACCAACAAATGCAGATTAAACTATAAATCAATACAATCGGTATAAATGAATATGTATGACTACGTATCGATATGTACAACCTGTTCCATGTAATTATAATCTTTTAACCAGGTATTATATGCAATGTTAATGACTTAATGTACCTATTGTGCGTCACTAAGAACCGGGTTGTTATAATTATTTTGTCCGTGGTTGGCAACTGTTTACTTACCTTTGCTTTCACCCTTGGTGCCATAAGGGAGTATTTAGCCTACGGTAAACTAATATGTATAAAGATGAAAAGTTTGAACGCGCTAATCTCAAGAACAAATGGTCCGATTTGGATAATTCTTTCAGCGTCAAGAACAAAGAACTGCTACCTCGGGACGTGCCTGAAACCGTTGGCGGAAGCCAGTCCCATATATCAAATCATATAAAAATGTTCGACAAGTCCCTTACCTGAATAGCTGAAAATCACCCTATTATTATGTATCCTATTCTTTTAATAATTATCAAAAAAAATAAACATTAAAGCCTTTCTCCTTTGTTGCAGTCACCATCCCAGCCCTAAACTTCGGCATGCTAATGGGCTGGCAGTCGCCTATGACACCCATCCTGCAATCCAAGGACGGGCCAGCGCCGGAACCCATCAGCGATGAGACCATATCCTGGATGGCTGCCATAACGTTCATGCCGCCGATATTCTGCGGGTTCATGGTGGGAGACCTGGCTGATCGGTGGGGGAGGAAGTTCACTACGCTGTTGACAGCGCTGATGCTTGTGGTAAGTTCTGGTGTAAAATCTGGTGTAAAATCTGGTTTGAAATGGGAGGCAAAAATTGTGAATTAGTGAAGTGTTTGATATCCTATCGATTTTTATCCGGGTGCACGGAGTAGTTCCCCTGGGACGCAGGTAAAACCGCGAGGACCTGCTAGACTTACATAATTAACGAGCATTGAATAACTTTCCAGTAAATGACGTCAAAACTGTTTTGGAAACGGTTATCGCAAAAATTGAAATCTTCTGGAAAGAATTAGTACTCAGCCATAACGATGAATTGGATTTAAAATCGAATATAACATAGATAATATTAATTGATTTGCAACACTTCTATTAAATACACACAATCGAGCTAGTTAACCAAAAAGCGGTTTCAACCACTCGATGCAGATATGATCTGTAAGCGGCAGATATTGTTTACGGCTGAACTAATTGTCGCTCGTTGAGACAATCTGCTGTTTTAGGTTAGGTTAGGCACTTCGATCAGCTATGATATGATGTACTAATCCTTATAATCCTGAAGCTCGAGATGCGTTGTCAAACTAATTTCAACCTTAATGATAACATGTTAGGGTTTAGACTGCTGATTCTGAGATGTAATGTAGCACCCAATTGCTGCATGAGAAAAAGTGCAGTAATGACTCACTAAACAATACAATTGATGAATTTGCAACTTGTTATTTACTTTACTTAATACTTTATAAGCATCGTATATGTGTTAAGTTCCTACTTCACTAATCAGAAGATAGATCGAAAGCTCGAGACAAGGTCTAGACTAAGTCCTGCCGCGGCTGCGGAATTCCGCAACAATTCAAAAGAGTTTCCGCGGCCCTGGAACACAGAAAACCAGCACGAAACATAGATCTATAACAACAGTCGCAATACTTATTAGGGAAGACTGCCCTTGCAATATAAACCCCAAAAGTTTCTCTAAAATAGTCAACGATATCATCCCAAAGCTTCTTGGACCTAACTAAAAGCCTTTTTTTTTCAACAGATCAGCTGGACAATAACCCTCTGCTCTCTGGCTCCGTGGGCGCTGATCACATCACGTGCTGTAGCTGGGCTAGCCTGCGCTGGATGCTATGTCGTCATACCACTGTACTTGAAGGAGGTAAGATATGCACTTATCTTTTTGTTAAAGAAGAGAAAGATATGTTTGATTGTGTGGACATAATATTGCAAATAAATTTTAGATGAGAAAAATATAGCATGAAGGTACAAATATGCGTTAGTAACTCGTTATTTGAATCTCGCTCAGCATAATGCTGTGACCAACCAATGAATTGTTGTAACAGCTTTAACAACAAATACTGAAAACTTTATTTATTTTACCTACCACATCCAAAGTGCTTCACAAGGAGCGTAAAATCACATGAAATATATCTGGTCTAAGCTGAAATGACTCGTAATTCAAAATTGAAGTAAAATTACACAGTGACTAAGAAATACCTAAAGTTATGAAATTAAAGACGTCAAATAATATAAATTACTTTTTATTGAAAAACTGAATTTATAGGTAAACGATCTAGATAGAACAATGGTTTTATGACAGATCAGAAAATAGCACTGTTCTTTTAATTAGTCATCGAGGAATATCCTCTAATTGTCACCTGACATTAATTCACTTTAATACGTATTAAAAGATAATTCAATTAATAATAATTACCTTTTGTTGTATTAATGCGAACGTCAATGTTCTCTAATGACAGGTTAACGATGTGTCATTGGCCTTTTCAGTGATTTCAGAAAATGGGTTTTGAAGATGGCGGAAAATAATGAGCCACGTGACAACGTCAATTTTATTTATTGTTAAATGATGATAGTAGTAATCCTTGCATTGTCTTTTGGCATTTATAACTTCCATAATCTATGATGCAAGGAAATATATTATAAAAATTCTAGAGAAATCTTTTTATTTGTCTTAAAAGCTCCTAAACTACTGAACCGATTTCAAGAATTCTTTCGCTATTGGGAAGCTACATTATCTCCGAGTGACACAGGGTATATTTTGTCCGGGTACGGGAAGTTGGTCAGTAAAATTTTCGCTGTAGGAAATTGACAATGTTGGAAATTCTGAAAGCATTTCTGACGTCAAAGGAAAGTCATGACGTGAATAAACATAGTTCGTTTGTTTGTTCAGGTTTGCAGTCCACCTGCTTTAGTCAAACAATCGCTGCATTCCACATATGGTTACCTGTAATGACAATTCGTGGAAATTTTGATTAGTCAGCTTGAAATTGGTGTAAAAGTATTGACAAAAATATTATACATACTCTTAGCTTTAAACTTTTTTGATAAAGACCTCATTAAATACGTTTACGGCAAGAATTTGTGATCAAAGGTCACTCAAGAATTCTCATTGACTACAAATTCTATTCTATAAGCTTCTTAAGAGCAACAAATACATCTTAAGTAACAAGATTTGAGACGATCCACAATAGCAAAAGAAAATAGAGCGATCACAGAAACATAGAATCACTCACAATTAGAAAAATTTAAATCACTCACAATTCCTCGACCCAGAAATTGTATTATTGTGAAAATACCAATTTAATCAGGACCAGCAATCTAACCATCTTTTCTCCAACAGATAGCATCGGACAACATCCGCGGCGCCCTAGGTTCCCTCTTCATCCTCTCCCAGAACCTGGGCTACCTGGTAGTCTACGTGGCTGGAGACCTGTTGTCGTTCGCAGCAGTTCTCTGGCTCTGCACTGCGGTACCGGCCATCTTTCTCGTGGCCTTCATTGCTATGCCAGAGACGCCCGTGTTTTTGGTGAAGCAGGGGAAAATTAAGGTAAGGGATTGTAGAATTTGAGTGAACCTTTTGTGGTGGTGTTAAGTGATTCAGGCCGAAGTTCGCCGACAACATAAAAGTCAGTTTTCTAAGTGCTTACTATGTTTACTTCAGATTTGAAATTCAAAAGTTGTTTTAAGAAAAACGGAAATTACGATGTCGGTGTACTTGTGCCTTAGAATTGACGAAATAATGTTTTTATCGCTTGTAAACTATGGCATATTATTATCAAAAAGTGAATAATCGTTAATATTAGCTCACTTTAGACTACAGTTATTTTCAACCTTTTCATTACTTCTATAAACTGTGTGGGATATTCCAATAATCATCTAGATGACTTAAATATATGATTAAAATAATATATTCATGCAGGTCGCTTTGAGTATAAGTACTTATAATGAAGCGGGATTTCCGAACGAAGCCACTTTCCCCGGTGCAGTGGAAAGTCCAGATATCAGTTACGTCTTTGTAGGACATAGGATGAAGACATTTTAATCATTACCTTAAGTTTTTTTTTTGACCTACTATAACCTATAACCTCTGACTATTGCTAATGCTAAGTTTGACCAGAGCCCACGCCACGACTCAAGTCCAACGGAAAATGCCAAACTATTTGGTTTTGGATGTAGCAGTAGGCAAAAGGCATTAAGTTTTAAAAAACTAAGTTGCTTCTTCTATATTTCATAAATTGATGATAATTTCCTCAATATGTTTACAGGAGGCCCGTGCAGCTCTAGCTTGGCTTCGGAACACCACCACAGATGACAAGGACTTGGAGGAAGCTATTCAGCAGCTCGAGAGGGAAGAGGAACACGCCAGGAGTATGAAGAAAGCCACCTGGAAGAGTATAGGTAGGCTATAGTTTACTGGAATATGCCTAAAACTTAGTAATTTTGTTTTACAGCTATGTGTATGTGAAACACTATAATTGGTTCAAAGTTTGAACCAATTATTTGAACTTCAAACCTATATACTATGTAACTACGATCAATGGTAGCATATAATACACCAGTCTTAGGCCCATTTTCACTGACAGCATAAACCTTCATTTTCGTAAAACAACTATTTACTTTGAAAATTGAGTGTAAAAATAGTAAACAATATTGTTTTAAGAAAACTGACAGCATAAAGTTGTCGGTGTAGATGGGCCTAAGCCATAATGATGCATAGATTATGTATCACTTGACTAGATGGTATAGAAAAGCAATGATGAGACCGCTCGAATATTCAGTACATTTTCAATTGATATGCCTATAAATTATATTAACCCACGCCGCGCCGTAGGGATTTACTGAACATGCCGTGGGTTTACAAAAGGCAACAGTCACTAGGCGTAAGATCAAAATCTTAGTCACCTGTAAACCACAAGATAGTAATTACATCTCAGGAAGAACATAACCACAAAATGTTCCCCGCTTACGTTCGTGTTAAATGGCGAAATTGTTAATACCTGGATCCTTACATTGAGTGACGCAAAACAATCAAGGTAAATTATTGACTTACATACAAATCTGCCAGGAAAGAACCTACATGTAAAGTCACCATTCGATGGTCATTGTTTTTTTTAAGGACTTCCCAAAAAGGAGGAGCTTCTCATCCTTTTTTTTTATATTTAGGAATCAAGCATCCAAAAGGCAACATCATCCATTTCAATGATCCAGTCAAAACCTGTAGTTACGGGGTTGAGCTAACTTTCGACACCGTTTTCATTCGCATCCCGTAGAAATTACTTCACACACCAAAATAAAGTTTAGCCAATGGCCTTCCTCGTTAAATGGGATACCTGACCCTAAAAGAATATTTCAAATCATTCCTTGGATTTTTTCGTTCAAACTTTGATTCAAACAAACTAACTCTTCATCTTCAAAATATCACAAGTAGATGATATCATCCCTCCAATATTTCAATCATGACTAACAAAACCTTATCACGACCCATAATTAAAAAAAGGACCTACAAATTACAAAAAGCCGGTTCTTGAATGACGCATGTCCCTAGAGGCTGTATTTCTTGGAAGTGCTCTCACTTGGCGGGATATATTTACCGCCATCTTGCTTAATAGTCTGTGGCACGCGACGAGCCGCGTTTATGTTGCAACCTTTTTTGTGTTTGACATATTTAGCTTATGTTTGATATCGTCATTTCCTCATATAACTTTTAGAATTTCTCTGTTTTTTTGTTTATGTCAAATTTGTGATCATGTAAAGTGATTTGGATGAATTAAATTAATTATCTTGCAAAAATACTAATTTCAGTATAACATTTCTGCTCGTCGTTATATATTTGACTCATATTTTCGAAAAATCCCTCCTATTTACAAAAAAAGCAAGTTATTGTATGACGCATATCCCTGGAGGCTGTATTTCTTGGAAGTGCTCTCACTTGGCGGGATATATTTACCGCCATCTTGCTTAATAGTCTGTGGCACGCGACGAGCTGGGTTGTTGCAACCTTTTTTGTGTCAACATTCAACACAGCTGTTGGAAATGTTTAGCTCGTGTTTTGTGTCGTCATTTCCTCGTGTAACTTTTTAATTTGATGTATCTGTATGAATTAGTCTGTTTTTTATTTGTTCGTGCGATATTGTTGATTTAATGCGTTGGGACACCTATATAAATTGAAAATCGCGTAAAAATGCGTCCTTACATATTCAAAACACCAACATAATATTATCGCAAATTCAATTTTATCGCATTGTTCAATCCCTTCTTAATATTTTCATTTCCGGCAGTTTATGTTTCAAGCCTTATAGCTTGCATATTCTTAGTAGATACTGTTACCACATGCTTCATGATAATCACTTCAATTTTCAATATAACTGCATATCTCATAAACAACAGCCTATATTCGATCAAAACCTGATCCCAATCAAGGCACACTCGAATTATTCCAAAAGGGCTTACAATCTGCAGTGAAGCTTGCATCCATTTATAATCTGTGACCGCATAATATTTCATTACAAGGTTTCTAAATGAAGCCTGTCTTCACCAACCGGTTGATAATTTAGAATTCTAGAATGTTCCTAATAAGGCCTACGTTCACTGACAATTTAAACATCCGTTTATACTAATAAACTGGTGTTTATAAACCTCAGTTTCTCTTAAACATCTGTCTACTTTGAACTACCGTTTGATAATCAGATGGTTCCGAATAAGGAGGCCTACGTTCACCAACAATATAAAAATCTGCTTTTCTTTAAACAACTGTGAGATTTTGAAAATTGATAGGTGCTTTAAGAAAACTGACGTTTGTGTTGGTTGTCAAATTGGGCCTGGGAGTCCTAGGGCCAAGAATATGTCATGTGCAGTGGTTTACTATGAGCCAGAATGTCACTTGTTTTGAAATTTTGCAATAGATTAAGTGTGACGGCCGTGTTTTGAAGCATACTTAACAAACATTATCGGGAAAATTCCAACTGCAATTTCACCCGCATCCCGTAGAACCTACTCCATGCACCTGGATAAAAAACAGCATATAGCTTTCTTTGATAAATGGTCTTCACTAATTTTCACATGAATAATAAAATTATGAAGGATATTTGCTTCTAAAACAAGAGGTACCTAACTAGACCCTTATTTTCCGGCTTGCAATTAGAATAAGTAAAATGGCAATCCCAGCAATTAATCAATATTATATCGTGTCCATTTATCATACACGAAGAAATAATAATTCATAATTATTAATATAAGTAAGACATGCAAATAAGAAAACGGTGCGTGAAACTGGTCGCAAGGCGTTCGGGGCTTTTCCCGCCATTTGCCGACACTTGAGCGGTTATTATTTTATGACAGTTACCATGTTTTAGTTATAACTAAAACGTGATAAGGAAGGAAAAATTTAGTCTATGTATATGTATGATTTTAAAGAACTTGGATAAATTAAGCTTTTGTTTCTATTAAGTTATTGAATAATAGTTAGTTACCTATTTATCTCAAGTTATCCTTGAGTGTCCATTCTCAAAAATATGCACTTCTTACTAAGTGCATATAACCACATTTACGACTACCTATATTTACATTTTTGTCTGTAGTTCTAATCTAAAACTTTCACTAGCTGAGAGCAGGGAGTAACTTAAGCTTCTTATTAATCCGGGCATGATAATTTGTTCCACCAAGACACTGGTGGAAGAAAAAAGTTGTTCGTTCCCTTCAAAATGAATGAAGAGATAAAGCCGCGGGAATCAGCTAGTTCTGTATTTTGATGGAAATTAAACGTTTTTATTTAAATCACAGGTCATAGAAAGCTATTAGTCGAATCATATTTCTTTTTTATTATACCTAATACATCTCATTCTGAATTCGGAAAATACGTAAACAAGAATATAAAAACAAAATACTAAATGTCTATCAACGAAAGATGTTCCAGTTTCAAACCGGTCAATATGTGCAAAAAACATTTGAAAAAAGATATGTTTTTGCTATGATTCGTTATCCAATTATATCTTCTTTAAATTAATTAAAAATCTCTCAACGTGTATCTACTTATATTTTTTGCTCTTTCACAGACTAACCACAAGATGTTTTACAATTACTTACTTACAAGAAAAGATTTCATTTTGAATTAATTTATTTAAATCTCTTCTTGTTCTAGTTAACATGTAATATTGAGATTCTATAAGTAACTCGTAAGACTAAATCATAAGAGTAGATAAATATCTATAATAACATTAATGGCGTAAGCCTTGTTTTAACTTCGGTTTGACACCTAAACAGCTGACCTTATTTACATAATTTCATATCTTACTACATTTGGCAAATCTGACTCCAATAAAAATAAGTAATAAAGTAAAATTCCATATTATCATTTATCATTAAATTCTTTCTCTAGGCCATCTCACACGTGATAAACTCGTGGAAACATGAATATACAATTAGAATTCCAAGAAATACATAAAATTAAGCAAAAAATATGCCAAATCAAGTTCTGACATAAACAAAGTTATTGCCATTCAGTTAGTTCTGAGAAGTGGCTTGTTTTTTAACATCCATCTTGTAGGGGGACTTACCCAAATAAATGCAGTATACTAAGTACCAGGTCTTTTGAAATGTTGTGTTTAGATTTTTAGATCATCATTTTGTTTACACACTTTGATTCAGCCCATAGTTTGATCGGGCTCATAAATCTGTATATTGCAACGATCAGGTATCCAGCCCATTACAGACCATCAAAATTCTAAAGAGAGTGATTGTCTTCAAAATAAATTACCAGCCAATTGTTAGCTAACAGTTTAATCTCCAGTATACTTTAGGGCCTTACAAATTCATCAGCGGCGCAATTCCCATCAAATACACAACTTTAGCTGAAAAACCACGGGGCTGCGGGTTGTTCGAAAGAGATACCGCGGCCCTGGTACATAAAAGGCCTATGACGGAACACGACGGTTTTTAGTCAGTAAGAGTCTGACGCTCCCTCACCGCTGCTAACCCAGCGGGAGGGGTCATTTGATGATTTTTGACGTCGTTAAAAAAAAAAGCTAAAAAAACATTGCCACTGCATAATCTTTAAACACCCACCAAGCACACAGGATAACCATTCCATCCTTCTTTACAGTGAAAGACAAGACCACATTCAAAGCGTTCCGGATCTCCCTCAACGTGATGCTCTCCCAAGAAACCTGTGGGTACCTCGTAGTCCTCATGTACGCCGGCTCCATCTTCGAGCAAGCTTCGGAGTCTATCAGCTTGAAGCTCAGCCCTAACAAGCAGACTATTGTGGTGGGAGCCATTCAGTTGCTTGGCAGTATTGTAGCAAGCTGTATTGTTGAACAGACTGGGAGGAAGGTGAGGTTTTGAGCATATAGTTTTTTTGGTAATGCTAATGTTAAGTCATGCTTGGGATTTTGTCATAGTTGGCTTTTAATTGTTGCTTTAACTTATAGGAAAGAAGAAAAATATACAAAGTGATATATATGTCTGGAGGTTTTACGAAAAAGGTGATAAATCAGCATTAAGAACACACTAGGTACAATACCCGTAGATACTCCAATAGACCAAATTGATATCAATGCTCGTGGTCTAAAAATAAACATTTGATTCTGATGATTCTGTTGATACAAAAAATGCAACGCTTGCACACATTGGTACAGATAGTAGTGGACTGAGTATGATTTTTACTGACACCTCCGTGTTATTCGAGAGATTTGTAACCCGAGCTTAATTGTGTTGTGTCTTCGCGGTAGCTGACACAACAATATTCTTATTGCATCGAAAGTCTGGTTAGGACTTGAATTTTGAGAAATTTTAAAGAAGTAAATTTATTATCTATACTTATAATAAATCTGTAGAGAGGTCAATTCTGTACATTGAATATATTTCCAAAATAACTATTAGGGGGTGATTAGTGATCGATACTGATGCCAAAAATGCAATCAGAAAATTTTTTGTCTGTCTGTCTGTCTGTCTGTCTGTCTGTCTGTCTGTCTGTCAGTCTGTATATTCGTTATGGAAACAAAAACTACTTGACGGATTTCAATGAAACTTGGTACAATGATTCTTCATACTCCTGGGCAGGTTATAGGATACTTTGCATCACGCTACGATTAATAGGAGCAGAGCAGTGAAGGTAAATGTTGGGAAAACGGGAGAAGTTACTCCATTTTTTAAGATTCCGTCGCGTGTGCAACCCTAATGGTTACAGCTACACAGAAACCATGTATGACGGAAATGTTCTTCATAAAATTATGTAAAAAATATCCTATGACAGTATATATCTGTTATGGACCAAGTGATAAATTGGGCAGTATACATAATGCCCGGTCATTATGAAAAATGCCCAATATGAGAGTGCAATTTGATAATAATTATTCAAATAATCAAATTGACCGGGCACTATACATATTGCCCGTGACCTTTTGGGCAAAGTAATACAAACATATTTAATTTCATTTTTTTAACATAACACATCCCATATTAATTGACCCAGCATGGAAGTAAGCATGCAACATGCAGCAAGCATCGCTTCTGTCACGGCTCCAGCGCTGCGGGGCTCCGGCGGTCCCATGCGAGCTTATCGTCGCAGATGGTTTTCACGCTCACCACCGCAGCTTCGGCTTGCTGGCCGGCCCAGCCGGCCAGCCTCAGCCGCGGCGGCGAGCGTTTCAACTACCTGCGCCTCAGCTCGCAGGCCGCCTCGCCCCTCCGCGCCTAAGCGGTTTTGAATTGCACTCTAGGGGTAGGGCAGACAAGACTACGTGGAGTCGGTTTTGCAGCGATTCGTTTTCGTCACTAAGTTCAATTTTTCATACAATGTTTTGAATCCAAATTAAATTCGACCATAAAAAAACGAGCCAAGAAAAATGAGATCAAGAAAAACGAGGCCGAGTAAGTAAATCAGATGACAATTGTCCAATTAATAATTTTGTGGCTAGACTTGTAATTTTCCATTAAAATAGAACATATAATTTAAAACAATAATCATAAAATATGTAGCAAGTAACAGGATTTATTTATTAGAACAACTGCCACCCTCGCACCGCATAAAATATAGCTTTATTATCAAATTGCCCAACTATCATGTAGCAATATAATAATGCCCGTACAATGTGATAAATAATGAAGTCAAGATAGTTATTAATCATTTGGCCCGATAAAGCTAGACATTATGCATAATGCTCGGGCATTATAAATAATGCCCGAATTAATCACATGGTCCATAACATATCTATCTTTTATGGTTGACTCACAATAACACGTAAAACTCTCTCGGTAGCTTAGCAGTTCGGAGTTTTCTGATTATATTTGTCTATTTGTTTATAACACTCTCACTCACACGAATTAAAAATAGTTAATAGTATAACCTATTCATTAAAAAAAGATTCATATAAATCGGTGAAGAAACACCAAAGTTATACACGAAAAACGGATAAGCCATCGCGCGTGAATACTGAATCACGCTATAAGGATCATTTTTGTGCATCTGTCGCCGCGCTCGACGCGGCTCGCGGCGCGGTGGCTGCGCGAGTTTCATACAATATTTGGCTCTTGGTGCGATTGATGCGAATAGGCGTTCAGAGTGTTCAACCTTATTGCGCGACTTTTAGGTTTTAAATAATTTATTTTTAACTTTCTTTTGTTGTTATTTTATAAAATAGGTTGGTACCTATTAGTTACTTTGGTAGTGTTTAAATATTCGTTCAAATTACAAATTATTAATAGTTTACATTTTATTTCTTAAAGTAGTATAGATTTAGATAATTGGAGGGGCTGGTGTTTATTATTTCTTTCTCTCTTTGCACGAAGTCCGACTCTAACGCGGACGAAGTCGCTGGCAGAAATAAGTAATTTAGTTATCAATAGTTTATCACGAAAATCATCCATTAATTCCAATCTAGGGAATAGGTTTCTTTGAATTGGCAAAGAAGGTGGCTGTTAATTAGAAAAAGAACTCAAAACTCAAAATTAGAAAAACAAGACAAGAAATGCGTACATACTTTTTTTTAACAATCTGCAAGTTTTTCGATGAAAGTAACAAATGCTGTCACAAACTCCTTTCTTTCCCAAATACATATTCTCTTTCTCCAGTTTACATAATCTTCTTTCAACATAAGCTATAACAAATTTCCCTTGTTTCCTTCCAGTGGCTCCTAGCAGGCACTTCATTCGCCACCGGTCTCTCAATGCTGGCGCTAGGCGCGTGGTTCTACATCACCTCCATGAACATCTGGCTGCCGGGCTGGCTGCCAGTCCTCGCCATGTGCCTGTGCATCTTCGCTGATGCAGCAGGGTACCAGCCCGTGCCTTATGTTATTACTTCGGAGCTGTTCTCTTTCCAGGTAAGGATATATGACTTAAAATCTGTGTAGGATGTTCATAATTTTTTCAACTGGGGTGGTTTGAATTCAGACTTAGAATTTTTTTTATTTAATTATTATATATAAGTCTTAAGTAGTTTTTTGAAGTTTACAATGCTTTTTGGGGTTTTGCCCTGTATTCAATTCAAGTATTGGACTGATTCTACGATGCCACACTAATTATTGAGTATCGTGTTTTACCAAAGATATTTATGGAATGATCAGTTACATAGATCGTCCCATGTCTTTACCACGTACCTAATTTTTTGTTGCTGCCCTTGTTTCACTTTATAATTGTATCATAAATATATCCCGACTATTTTATATAGCTTCCATTATCCCTAATTTCTCAGTATCCTAATCACCAATTCTCTCTTCCAGCACCGAGGCATGGTGACATCATTCGTCAGCTCAGTGGACGCTCTCAGCGACTTCCTCCAAACGAAAGCCTACGACCCCCTCCTCAAACTCCTGGGGATCCACTGGGTCTTCATCATGTTTTCCATGGTTTGCTTCCTGGGTACCTTCTACACTGTCATGTGGGTACCAGAGACGAAGGATAAGACTGTAGAAGAAATATACGCTCTTCTAGAAGATGGGAGAAAGAAGGAGAAGAGGAAAGGAAAGGAGGATGTGGAGAATGGGAAAGAGATGAGTAGGTTATAAGTTTTTTGGTAGGCTTGTCGAATTGAAGGGCGTTTGAGTCCTATGATGATGACGGTTAGTGTTTGTAACTCTACATTTACATGGTCACTTTTGCAGCCAGATCAGATTTTTGCAGCATACAGTTTACTTAGTCGCAATGTAATAAATATGTGTTATTTAAAAGAGATTGAGATGAGAATATGAAGATCCTGTATACTACAAAAATCTGATTTCGCTTAGTTTAGGTCCCGTTTGAAAGTAACATAGGTGACAAAAAATGGCTGAACACCGTAAAAAAATATCTCAGTGATTTCTTTTTTTTTTTTGAATGCAAAATTGTGTAACTCTAATTTTAATCGACTAGAGCACATTTTCACAGATGACATAAACGATCGTTTTTCTTAAAGGCAACTGTTTTCTTTGAAAATTCAACCTGAAAATTACATTAAATTGAGCGTGAAAATAAACAGTTTGAGAAAAACTGACATTTATGTTGTTAGCGAACTTGGGTCTTGATTGTAATCTTATTATATGACGTAAGCTTGAAATATAAAATAATTAAGGACTGGCTGTATTTACCACTAAACTAACCTAAGTAAAAGCATTGTGAAATTGAATAGAAAAAAATAATTAAAAGTAAAAACAATCCGACAGTTTTAAACAATAACAACAATATAATAAAATAATTAAGATTGTATAATAATATAGTCACATGCATAGTACAAAAAAAATATGTTAAATTGTAACACGCTATTAAACAACTGAACTAAAAATTTTATTAAATAAAAACAACATGAATTACAATGTATTTACTTAATTAAATTATGCTTATAAAAAACATTGTAGAATTTAATAATTTTGTAATGTTATAGGTACCTAATTTTATATCTTATTTTGTAAAGTCGTTCTTTCTTCAGTAACATTTGACTCTTTCTATGACTTGTGACTCGGCGTGACTTCAATTCGACAAGCGTATTTACAACAAAAATGTACAGAAAATACATTATTATAACAGAAGACAATAACACAATTATAACAATGAATTTTCTGTCCATTTCAATTTCAGTAAGAACCAATCTTTCTGCAAACGATTTTGTACTTTAAACTCAACTAAAAAAGGTGCATTATCGATTGCAGGACGGTCGTAATACGTGCCTCCCGACTACTGATTGTGATATTATGACGAATTAATAATGTTTAATGTTTTGGTATTATTAGAATAAGATGTCTAAATGACGTTAAAAAAAATAATTTATATCAAATGGCCCTTGTGTTTTATTTGACAATCCCACCTGTAAAATATATACAAATAAGTAACCTGCAGACCTTTCAGGTACTATTATCTACATTAGCTAAGAGGACATATTTTGGAAATAAGCACAAGACAAACTGATTTTACCTAAGTTCTTCATTAAATTAACCACGTATTACAAAAAGCTGTGCAACTTTTAAAAAATCTGCTAATGTACGAATGAATGCGATATGCTTATTTCCTAATTATTTGCATCGAGGTAATCTTGCAATTTACTCCTGTACATAATATGTTCGTCCATGTATCTAATGACCCGAAAAAAAATGTTCCATGTCCTGAAGTCAAAAAAGCATGGCCTTATTCCATTTGATCAATACTTCAAGGGTCACCTGTATAATAATAATGGCGTGCACGGCGGCTGTTCTCATTTAAGGAGATCAGCCAGCTGCGCAGGACATATTATAGTGCACGAGCATTTGCGCAGACACCGGTGCACTCCCTATTCCTTCACTCTCATAGCCCGATGGGACGGCAATCCGACAAGACCGGAAAGAGACATTTACGTGCTCTCCGATGCACGGGTGAATCAATCACCAACTTCCAGTCTACGGACTGCTTTGTGAAAGTTTAAGAAAACCCACAAAGCGATTTCGGCCCGACCCGGGAATCGAACCCGAGACCTCATGAACAGCAGCCGCGCTTGCGACCACTAGACCAACGAGGCACTGTATAAGACATATCCTACAAATACCTACAAAGCTCTCTTGCGGGTAAGTTACCAAAGTACCAAGTTTATTACACGGCAGAAAATAATAAAGATATTACCAAGATTGTAACTTAATTCTACATCCGGTACTCTAAACATTTCACAATTTTAAATAAAACATAAAATAACAATTCTACAATAATGGTTCAAAAACTATAAAATTTATATAGTTATATATCCATACATAGATGTATGTACGTAGGACGTAGGCTTATTAATAATTATAAAATGTTGAATAATATTTATTTATATTTATTAGTTTTAACTATAGCTTATGCGAAATCGGGCGTAGTTGGAAGCGATGTTTCTGTTGGTAAGTTAGAAGTTTATAAAATGTTTAGACAACATTAACTACATTTGTACTGTTGTACAAAGGATAATCGACTATATAGTCCATTCAAATTGCAACCAATATATACTGCTGCTTATTCTCAAGCAGCCAAAAGTAACGTCAAGTAGTGTTGCTTTATAAGATCTATTCAAATTAACCACATTCATCGGTGACAACGACTAGATGAGGGAAAATCTCGAGCTATGAAAAACCCACTCGGGTCAATTCTAACCAGTTCCAGCTTAGTACTTACAGATGTGTTGTTTAATGTACAACTCTAAACAACCCATCTGACCTCAATTCACGTGATCAGGGCAATCTTCCATTACACCGTCAGCCTTAACATATCCTTCATCATACATAGTCATTATTGAAAAACTACTTCTTCCACGAAAGATCTTCGCCTCGGCACAGACGATGACATGCCCCAACTACTCAACGAGGATGGTCGTCGTCACCACCACCGCAAGCATCATCGGAAACCAGCGGGAGGGGCTCTCCGCATACGGAACGAACATCAGACCTTCATCACAGAGCCGAAGACGAACCTTAGAATAAGGGGGGGTAACGCTACGGATACTAAGAACTTTCCCTATATGGCTGCTGTCATTATAAATGGGAGGTTGTGGTGTGCGGGTACTATTGTCGATGTGAACTGGGTTGTTACTGCTGCTCATTGTTTGAATTAGTAAGTATTTGTGGTCGTAAACTGTATACCTAGCTCTAGGGCACATGAATGAATACCTTAATAATAATTTTAACCTAATTTGAATTGAAACCTTTGATATCACAAGATCTGTCTACTTGAGTTGCACTTTTGCAACATGTATCTATGGGCCCAAATCAAGTCACCCAAAAGGTAGGGTTCCTTTGCTGGCCGTAAATGACTTGCGGTATGCTACAATATTATATATGTAAATATGTCAATATAATATATGTAGATATGATTGATGCTCAATCCTTCTCCGTGTGAGAGGAGGCCTGTGCCCAGCAGTGGGACGATAAAAAGGCTGTAACAGTAACAGTAAATATGATAAAAACTGTTACTTCTGGTAGACTTTTGGTAAAACATGGTCTGACTTACCCCGAATTCCTCTCTTCGGAATGTTAAACGCAGTAGGACGTCCTTCAACGAGATGGTTGAATCTGAAACAAGGTCGCACAAAGGCATTAGTAAGTTCCGACCGAAACTTCTAGGTATCAGTGTGAAAGCTTAGTCCTAGTTCAGCAAGACTTCACGTATGTTCAATCAAGACATTATGTATTAGTTTTATTGCTTTACGTCGTTTGCGATAATAAATGGTTTTTCTTTCTTTTTTTTCTTTCTTTCTATGTAGGTACTTCGTAACTTTAAGTACGTACTAACTAACAATATTCCCCCAGCGTTCTCCACGTATCTCCCCTCAAGACCCTGGGGCAGTACGTGAAGGTGCGCGTTGGCAGCGCTCGCCCCCACGAGGGCGGCACGCTAGTGGACGTCGTGGGGGCAGTGAGACACCCCAAGTTTGAGGAGGAACCCGTCCCTCACGCTGATGTGGCACTGTTGAAACTTTCTGAGAATCTCGGTAAGGACATTTTAGAACAAACTTTGAATAGGATAAATGGATAATAATACGTACAAGGAAGGTTTCGGCCACGGCGGGTATTCTAATATAAGGAGATCAGCCGCAAGATCAGATTGCGCAGCAGTTGCAAGTGTGACCACTAGACCAACGAGGCATTATGAAGCTAAATTTTTGTGTGTTTGAGCGCGCTAATCTCAGGAATTACTGGTCCAATTTGAGAAATTATTTCAATGTTAGATAGACCTTTTATGAAAAGCTTTAAGAAAGTTATATATGCATATGGGTGCGCGGAGTAGTTCCTACAGGCCGCGTTATCTACCTAATTGTGTTTGTTGTAGAGTTCCACAGACAGGTGAATCTGCTGAAGATCTACGAGGGCATCAAGGAACCGTTCGCGCAGAGCTTCATTGTCGTCACGGGCTGGGGAGCTACCAGGGTAATGTTAAAGTTCATCATATATTATGAAAAGGAGAGACTTGTCAAAAACTACAACAGTAATAAACGTAATTATGTTCTGATATATGAAGTCCCAACATATACATCATCATCTCTCGAGTCTTTTCCCAACTATGTTGGGGATGGCTTCCAGTCTAAACGGATGCAGCTGAGTACCAGTGTTTGACATGAAGCGACTGCTAATCTCAACCCTGGTTAACCAATACTAATAGTAACCCAATACCCCTTCCCAACATATAAACGAACACTTAATTTGATGTACATATCACATTTCTCTTCTTAATTTTTTATAGCAATTATAAAATTCGGTTGTCATTCTACCAGAAACAGTTTGTACAATGTTTGGAGCCCGGTGCGTACAACCAATAGCCGAATTCCGTCATCATATCTTGTACCTATGATGGAAAATGGCTTCATCGGCGTGATTAAAAAAATGATCTTGACAATACAATTTTTAAAAAACTTGGAACACACTGTTCATCATCCCAGGGCACAGACACAGCATTCAGAGAGTACACTCCTGACCTGATGACGGCGCGTCTAAAGGTGCGCTCCCACCACTACTGCGTGGACGCATACCAGCTCGTCAACGGCTTCCAGTTCACGCCCGACTTCTTCTGCGCTTCTCTCAGGAACGGGACTAGGGATGCTTGCTTGGTAAGCTGGTGTTCAAAATATTATTCTATTATATTAATATATTAAATGTTAATAAAAGTTTGATACAACATACATAACATAACAGTTTGGAACATAACATTTGATATGAAGGAGAGGAAAGCAAAATAAATTATAGGAACCGCGTGAAATGGCTGTTGACTTAGCATGTTCAATTATGGTACGTAAACAATAAGGCATACTCTCAGCAAAGTCTGATGGAATAATAATTATCCACTGGGTTAGTTACATTAGGCACATAGCAGCTTCACAACTTTATATGCTGTAGTTTTCTAAGATTTGGAAACTGATCACCGCTCTAAAATTACTTGAAAGGCACAATTTATCCTTTCATCTAAAACCAACGTTAAAATCAACTACTTACAAAAACAAAACACAATCGGCCTATCTAAAAGGTAACAGCAAAACACACAAAGAAGCACACTTAACAAGAAACAATATAAACATGTAACTCACCCCACGTTGCCATCAGTTCGACGCAGGCGCACCGGCCGTACAACAGAACCGTCTAATGGGCATCATGAGCTTCGGCCCTGAGCGATGCGGCCATGAGTACCAGCCCGCGGTCTTCGTCAAGGCTTTCTACTTCAGGTAAACTGAATCTAACTACATTTACAGTAAGTTTTTTCAGGTTCCAGAATCAGTTGATCAAAATTTGTTGATCAAATGTTGTATTGGTTGCATAAGTTATTTTCTTATTGAAATAAATGTCAGGTAGGTACTCAGAAAATGTTCAAGTAAATGAATTAGTTAGATAAATGTCAGAGAGAGTATTACATACAAATAATACATATTTTTTTAAATATAAGAAAATAAACTTTGATCTTTTTATACTTACAAACATAGTCTTAACAAAACTTAACAAGTTTGATTGCCAACAGATAAGAATTATTAAGTGATAGCATAGTTATATTATAGTTATCATTAACTTAAATTATGTACTTACCTATTAGTAAGAATTATAGTAAATTAAACTTTCACTTCACATTGTTCTAGTACAAAATAATAAAGTCATCATTAGCTTTCGAATTAAAAACACTGTGTATATTGATATCTCTAAGTACTATTATCAAAAATGTTACAAAGTACCCTTTTTCATAAACTTTTTTTTATTCTGTTATCATGATGATTAACGCTCAATCTTTCTCCGTATGAGAGGTGGCCTGTGCCCAGGAGTGGGACGATAAAAAGGCTGTAACTACCGTGATGTTCGTAACTGATACTGAAATAACGAACAATATTTAAGTGAACACTGAACATTCGACTTTATAAAGGTCGCCGGAAGACGCTGGATGCAGGTCGCCTCCAACAGGTATCTGTGGAGATCTAAGGGGGAGGCCTATGTTCAGCAGCGGACGTCCTATGGCTGAGATGATCATGATATAAGTTTTTGCTAATCGCACAGAGACTTCGTGAAAGCAACGATAGCATCCTACAAGACGACAGCTGAGCTGGTGGACGCCATCCAGGAGATCCACCCTGAGATAGTACCGCAGATGCCTCACGAGGGTCTGCACGTGGACTTGCCGCAGAAGATGCTGGATGACATGCACGCGATGGACACCGTCACCAAGCCGGACTCTAGACACGACTGAGAAATGGTGTTTTAATAAAGGATTCTTTCATCATCCTCCTTGCCTTTTTCACAACCATGTAGGGGACAACTATGTTATAGTAAAGGATTCTTTCAAAGCCATAGCAGTTTCTTTTAAATTAGCCCAACTAAATTAGCACTTTTCACCCCCAAAATTGCCTCCTTTTCACCGCTTCGTCGTGTCCTGGCTGGAAACAAAAGACTGTGATGAGCTAACTTCCCAAAAAAAGTCTGCAATGGTTATGACTTGGTAAAAGCAACGATAGCATCATACAAGACGACAGCTGAGCTGGTGGACGCCATCCAGGAGATCCACCCTGAGATAGTACCGCAGATGCCTCACGAGGGTCTGCACGTGGACTTGCCGCAGAAGATGCTGGATGACATGCACGCGATGGACACCGTCACCAAGCCGGACTCTAGGCACGACTGAGAGAATGGTGTTTTAATAAAGGATTCTTTCAAAGCCATAGAAGTTTTTATGAAATAAGCCTAGTTAAATAAGCAGTTTTGGGGATGACGAAAGGACGTGAATCCTTTCGTCGTCCCCAAAATCGCCTCCCTTTCACCGCTTCCTAGTATCCTAGCTGGAAACAAAAGACTGCGATGAGCTACCTTCCCAAAAATAAACTTGAAATGTTAATGACTTTGTAAAAGCAACGATAGCATCATACAAGACGACAGCTGAGCTGGTGGACGCCATCCAGGAGATCCACCCTGAGATAGTACCGCAGATGCCTCACGAGGGTCTGCACGTGGACTTGCCGCAGAAGATGCTTGATGACATGCACGCGATGGACACCGTCACCAAGCCGGACTCCAGGCACGACTGAGAGATGGTGATTTAATAAAGGATTCTTTCTGGAAATTTCTTTATTTCCATTTGGTTTTCTGAATTTCACACATAAACTTTAGTCTGCCCAACTATCTGTTTGGTCCTGTGGTCCATTTTTGTTGTCATAAAGGATTCTTTCAAAGCCAAAAAAGCTTAATTAAATTAGCAGTTTTTCACGCCCGTTCGGTTCCAAAAACGCACCTCTTTCTATTCTGGCTGAAAAGAAGAGACGGTGATTAACTTCCCAAAAAAAAAAAACTGAAATGGAATTCAATTCTAATTTATTTTCTTCTGTAATCAAGAACCACATAATCAACTGTCTGTTTGTTTTTTCGATTTTGGTTGCTAGAACAAGTAGACCAGAACAAACATTTGTTTGCGTCACAGTAACGTAACGTAACATACGAGATTTACATATTTGATGCACCGACAACAACACCAACTCATGATGACGCCTAACTTCTCCTGTCAATATTAACTTCACCATTTATCACATAAACAATATAGAAGATAGTCACGTAACACTAATCAAAGTTAGCTATGTTGTAGTAGCATCCGTTTGCAGAGGAGATAAGATCTGATATCTAGACGCCACTGTGTCGTTCTGCTACAGTCAGCTTCCAAAGTCCATTGATGCTATCAAAATTGCAAAGTACAAATAAAAAATACTATAAAGCAAAATAACCTAAAGTATGCATCAGCGAACACATATTTTACTTGCATCTATACTAATATTATAAAGCTGAAGAGTTTGTTTGTTTGTTTGTTTGAACGCGCTAATCTCAAGAACTACTGGACCGATTTGAAAAATTCTTTCAGTGTTAGATAGCCCATTTATCGAGAAAGGCTATAGGCTACTTACTACTTTTATCCGGGTTCGTGCCGTGGTTCCTACGGGATGCGGGTGAAACCGCTGACAGAAGCTATTACTGTATATTTTGAGAGTTCTGTCAGGTACTTAGTAATTTTAATGGAGTCTTGTTGCTGATCATAGTTTTCTTCATCTACCCAGGCACGTTAAAATGTGCTTCCAGTATATTGTACCGGTTAGGTTACAGTTGAGAATTTAACTTTAATTTTACAGTATTTAACTTTAAGTGAGTGCATAACGGACTTCATACGGCCTGTTGTTGGAAGTTGTTATAGGTAGGTTAGGTACTCTTTGGCTTCAAGACTATGTGTTACAGTCAAAGATCTACTAACGAGAGTTGAGAACAGCGTGCTTTCTGAGGCTCAGAAACTTTTTGCGTACTGAAAACCGTAAGCTGCAAAAAATGCCGGTTAATGCCTCATCTACGTCACAGTACAAAGTCTAAAAGTGTCTGTGCTCTAGTACTTGTAACATTACATTATTGCTGTTTATTTCTTCAAAATGTATGTAATTAATTTACATACGATGGAAACGATGTAAGAAGATGGACATAATTCACTCTTGGGATTTTCTAATAAAGGGTGATTTTTTTGCTGGTATCTTTTTGGCAACACTGTTTTTGGTAGATCACGCGTGAATCGTGTCTTGTGTCATTGTGAAACTTGTTCAGTATGGTCTATAATTTAACCATGAGTCAACTTACGAACGAACAACGCTTGCAAATTATTGAATTTTACTATCAAAGACGACAATGGCCGAAACGTTACTGTGAATGGCGGGCGTTACCGTGTGATGATTGGCGATTTTTTTTTGCCCAAAATGGAAGAATTGGACATGCCTGACATGTGGTACCAACAAGACGGTGCCACAGGCCACACGGCACGCGAAACAATGGCCTAATTGAGAGCAGGCTTCGGTGAACAGTTTAACTCACGTTTTGGGCTCGTCAATTGGCCGCCTAGATCGTGTGATCTAACGCCTTTGGACTATTGCTTGTGGAGCCAGCAACGATTGACGCACTGGGAGCCAATATTGAAGCATTTATTCGTAATATACCGGCTGATATGTTGGAGAGAGTGCCGAAATTGGGCCTTGCGAATGGGCCATCTAAACCGGAGCCGCGGCCAGCATTTGCATGAAATCATCTTCAAACATTAAATTATATTGATCGTTCCATTGATTCCAATAAAGATTTCATCAAATTTTTCAAGTTTTTTGTGCTTTTTTTGAAAATCAAATCCTATACCTCTTAAAAAATCACCCGTTACTTACCAAATCGATCGACCACAATTATAAAGAAGTTGTGAAAAGGATTTCAGGTTTTTCCGCTTGAGATTACATGAATAAGTAAATATTTCACAAAGAAACCTATAGCAATTACTACCGGGCACAGTTCCTTAGTCGGGACTTCTGGAGACTTATGAGTTAACTCTGTGAAAATCTGGATCCAAAATGAATTCAATCTGACTCCTAGGAGCTAACACGGTAAGAAAGTCCCATCTTACAATATGTAGATCTATACCTTTATACATACCTACTATCTATTGTCTTCATCAGTCGTAGTCAAGCAGGCGCCAATTCCTGGAACAATCGAATTAATTCCAATAACTGCCATACAAACAGAAAAACTAGCCATTGATACCAATGAAGACATCTAATATGGCACCAACATATCATGTACGGAATCATTCATGTCTTCTGTGAAATCAAAGGGAAACCCACTGATCGAATGCATTACCACCAATATTAGGTCCTCCCCTAAACAAGCGCAAACAACCTTTATGTTCAACTTCTCAAGGTCTTTAATCGCTTAAATCATTACCTAAGAACGGTCAACGAAATCGGTCAGCCGGTACGACGCCAAAACTTCAGAGCGCATGATAAAATGCATGGCACGTGATTTTCAACCCTAATCCTGGTTCATAAGGATCATTTGAGGAAAACTGATGGGTATGACATAACGTTGTGTCCGCATAACTGTTAGCGTACACATGCTCATGATTATAGGTTATAAAAAGTAGTCGCTTGACAGACGTCAATTGAAACGCAAGCGCACCAAGAATAATCGCGAAATTTTGACATTTTCAATGAAAACGTGAACCGCGAAATACGAAAAGTGATAACAGAACATCGAATTCTGTCATGCATCTATTTTTAGTGATAGTGTCTAAAAAATAACCTACAAGCGACTTTGTTTTTTTTTTTCGTAATATCTGACACGGCGGCCGGGATATATTCAGCCATGGACCGGCGGAAAAACGAAAGTAGTTCGAAAAAGCAGATATTGACTGCTTTAGTTGGTGAGTTTGTTTCAAGGGTATATTAATTAAAATATTACTATTATTGTATTGTTTGAAGGATGTCTTGTTGTAATGGGTGTCACGTTCAACTGACGTATTCTGCCGATGCCATAGGCTGCAATTGCTTACCGACAATGTCAAAGTAAACCGACCAATGACAGAGCAATGCAGTCAGAATATTTTAATTATAATTCAAATTGCACTTTAAATGCACTGTGCAACATAACACCGTTGGAAATGGAATGTAAACAATAATTTGTTTAGAAACTTCAAAATAGCTGAGCTTAACACATAAATAACATTCGTAGATATTTATTTACCTACAACTACACACATTTTATTAGGTAGGTATTAAATAGGTAATATAAAGTTATACAGATAGTCTAGGACAGTATCCGACAGAAAAAATAACTATGGAAAATAATACATTATAGAAGTACCTAACGATCAAAAATAAAATCGCTAGAATCCGGAAAATTTCAACTGTGACTGTGAAGAACCTAACATTCGATAATAGGTATATCAGGAAATACATAACTATCTACCTAGATACTTCCATTTTCAAACCATTTTTAAAAAGGTAGCTAAATTCCTGCCTAGCCCTTTGCGATATCAGTGGGTTATTAATACGCGGGCACCACCTATAACATTTTCTGTAAAGTATTAGTAAGTCACTGTGTAAACAAAGGCATTTCATTTAACACCTTCCTATCTTAGGCTTTCTATTCCTCTGAAAATATTGTATTGCAATTTGAACCTATCTAACAATATTTGCGCATTACCTAAATGGTTACGACGGTACAAACGATGGTTTAACTTCAAACAATCCTCTTTACCGCTAAACCTCGCTGAAATCATCTTAAAAACTATGTTTTTTTTTCATTCCAACAGTGGTTTATTTTGCGGAACAAACCCGTATCAGAGCTACCCTCAAAAATATAAACCAAAAACATACAAAAAACAAATAAGTATGAAAAAAAGATAACTTTGTAAAAACAGAAGCATCTCCAACAAGTAGATTTTCTTTTTTTTCAGTAATATCTTACGACCTTGCTGAAGGATTGAAAGTTACTCTGAAGAACCTAAGTACATACATATTTATTTAAGTTTACTGAAACGTAAAACATTGCAATTACCAGAATAAATAAACAATTTATTTTAGATGGCGGTTATTAATTATATTATCAACTATATAAGATATTTTATTTCATGAAAACTGAAATAAATGCAAGTCACGCCACTGAATCATTGGCAAACGAAATATTTTCAGTAGTTACAGCATAGTTCCGCGTAATTTATCATGAAAACGATAATGACTGCACAACTATGCTACAACATTTTAACTACTTTAATGGATCAATTAATTGAAAATGTATAATGCCTAGTATGTTTTTCGGGATATGCTGGATAGGAGAGCACGCATTTCGTTTTAACCAAAGACTCAACAAGCTTACAAAAGCGGGTTAAAAAGAGGATAAGGCTGCGGCTCCACTGAGTCGGAGACGAGTGGAGCGCTCGACTATTTCCATCGGCATTGAAGCGAAGTGGGGACGAGATGACGTACCTCTTTTCACAGCTCTGCTCCTCTCAGCTCCGCCACCATATCTCTTACAGAACCACAGCTTAGGATTGATATGTAGGTTTATTGGTTTATAGAGCAGATATGTAAAAACTCCATCCCTAACATTTTTATCTCAACCTCTTTAAAATTCTTCCAGCAACCATCCCAACGTTCACATACGGCATCCAGATAGGCTGGCTGTCTCCCATGGGCCCACTGCTCAAGTCTGCATCAACGCCTGCGCAAGCGCCGCTCACGGATAGCGACATCTCGTGGATGGCCGCCGCACTACCGCTCGCCGCCATTACTGGGATACCGTTCTTTAGTTACGCGTCTGATCATATTGGGAGGAAGATCTGTGTGATATTGGTGTCTTTGTTGTCTTGTGTAAGTATTTATTTTGCGTCAAAGTTGTAGAAATAACAAACTTAATGCTAGAGAAAATAAACACCCTAGCCCTAGCTAACACACTGGCGGATTTTCCGTTCGGCTTTTCCAAGCGGATCTATGGTACAGTAAACAATTGACAACTACACGTTCAAAAGTTGATACGTGAAACAGCGGTACAGGCTTTTTGTGGTTCGGAATGCGTCGGAAAAGTCGCGGAAAATCCGCTGATGTGAAACCGCCGTCACTGCAGTTTCACCTGCTCCCGGTGGAAAGTATTTAACGGATAAAAAGTAGCCTTCCTTCCTTCCTCGCCTTTCTTAATAAATGGGTTATCAAAAACTGAAATACGTTTTCAAATTGCACCAGAGTATCTGAGACTATCGCATTTAAGCAAAGACACAAACCCTAAGCTGTGTAAAAGTGTAGATAAATGGAAAACTAATATGACATCAACGATAAAACGGAATCTGCTGCATAAAATGTCTCAGTAAATACGAAGAACTAAGCCTTACGTAGATCTTATATGCATACATACATACTACGTAGATAAATATTTGTTTTACATAATAAATGTTCGACAAACTTGTTTTCGCAGAAGATAGTCGGAAGGCCGTGTTCTGGAATATTGTAGGTGTTTCTAACAATTAGCATCGTTTAAGAAATTGGCTAATTAAAAAGTAAATTATAATGCTTGAGTGCATTTTGTTATGCTCTACCAAATAGTTAATTGTCGAGAAATAGAGAATTATATTTTGTCTTAAACACGAGCTATCCTTGCAAAGCGTTTTAAAAACGTATCGGCACTATAGGATACCACTGGACGGTTGAGCGTTGGTAAACAAGCAAAAAATCAATAAATTGACGTTCCTAGCAACCTTAGTTCTTTGAAAATCAAATATGGCGGTTATTTGAACTGCAATGCTCAAATATATCTGTTCTCCCATTCCAGATATCATGGACAATAAAACTAACAGCGATCATGCCATCAGCGCTCATCGCAGCCAGAGCAATAGCCGGCCTCGCGGCTGGGGGGTGCTTCGTAGTCGTGCCAGTCTACGTCAAGGAGATCTCTGAAGACACTCTACGAGGTGCTCTGGGGTCCCTGAACATGACTGTGTGTAAACTAGGGGTCATATTCGTGTATGCCGTCGGAATGGCAGTTTCGTATCAAGTGAACCAAGCTGTGTATTTGGCGGTGGCGTGCGCTCATGTGGTCGTGTTTTGTTTTATGCCGGAGTCGCCGAATTATTTGCTGAAGATTGGGCAGGAGAAGGTATATGTGTATGTTTTATATTAAAGGTCTTTCAAACCCAAAAAAAACGAATATTCGAAAGATTCATAATTTACCAAGAATTCAAAGTCCTTAAATAATTTTATTTTATTTGGCAATAAAAGGGTATTTTTTACACAAGACGTAATTAAAAAGTATTATTTGGAATTTCTAAATATCACCTCTATTCCAAACCTCAAAATACACCCGCGTTTCCAGAAAGCTGCCAAAACAATATCCTGGCTGCGGAGCCTGAACAAGAACCACAAGGTGGTAGTGGAAGAGATCCTCAAGCTGAAGGAGGAACAGCGCCAGTTCGAGGAGACCTCCCGGGTGTCACTGCTCAGTGTGGGTAAAGTACGAACAAAAGCAAATTAACGCTACGCTACACTACGCCACTTACATTTGACGCATGCCATTATAGCTCGCCTAAGATGAAATGACCACAACCGCATTTTAAGTATGCTGTGCACGGTAAATACTATAATGGGCGCGTCATTCATTTCAGCTTAGACGAGCTATTCTATTCTATACAAACTATTCTGCACTACATACATATACAGTAGAAGTTTAGTAGGTTCAGAGACATAATATAGGCCACATGCTTTGCGATCATACGCAACCCCACGCGTTGTCGCCCAGTCGAGCTAGATCAGCGTTTTGATAGTAGGTATGTTTCCACCCTTATGTTTATCATCAGGAAGAGAAACCAAACAACTCTTCACATCTTAGTCTCATATCTTCTTATTGTCTAACGACACCTAATTATCTCCAGTTAAAGGCCTATTGTTTTCCTAACTACGTTATAAAACTTAGTATTCAAGAGTCTTGCAATAAAATGAACAAACATACTGGCAATTAACATATACCTACGCAGATTATTTCTATTTTGTGCTAACATTTACCTGGAAATGTTTAGGAAGATAATTTGCATGTTGAGATAGGTAATAAAACACTAAGTTTGCTTATCTAGATTCTCACGAGGTAAACTAAACGAAATATTGAAACGGCTATAAAAACTCGTTTTACACCTTCTCAGAAAAATGCTATGCCATCATCATCATCATCATATCAGGCAATATCCGTCCCTTGCTGAACGTAGGCCTCCCCCAAGGAACGCCAACCATTCCAGTCGTGCTATACCATAGCGTCTGCTTATTTCAACCGTCAGTGGATTCTCTAATGACTAGAATAATTGCAAACTGCCCAATACCAAAAATAATTGCTTTTGCCGATTAATCATTTCGGTTATAACACGCACAAACATAAAGTAAGAAATGCATTACAATGCCGCTCTTCCGCACCACTGGATAAGTATAAAATATGGTACAAGGCAGCACGTCTGATTTGTATGAATTCCTCACATTCCCGGGACCTCAGGTCCGGCAGTCCGGCATGGTGACCATTGCGCCATCGAGGTCGTCACATTATTGGCTTTGTCTAGATTCTTATGTCGTGTCTGAAGCCGCGGTAATTTGGGCTGCGGGACTGTTCGAAAGAGTTACCGCGGCCCTAGTACATAAAAGCCTTAAGAAGGAACATGATGGGTTTTAGTCAGTAAGAGTCTGACAGTTCCTCACGCTGCTAACCCACAGCGGGAGGGGTAATTTAATGATTCCCCATTAAACAAAAAAGACCGCGGTAATTTAGACGGCATTTACCTAAAGTTCCTAACAATAAGAGTAAGGCATATTTTCTTTGAATTTAAGTACCCAACGCATATTATGTACGTTATGTTATCATCTACATAGCCGGTAAAGTCTAAATAAAGCCATTCTGAGATAACAGGATTTACATAATACACGTCTGTGAGATCGTTATGCTGTAATTCCGCTTCTAAACCAATAACTAAATTAGTCTATAGCTTAATTGTTCTTCGCACATTTGATTAAACTAGTAATATAATCTCGTCGTTAAGGTTAACTCTTGTTAATCTGTTTTGAGGTATTTGACCATACAATACGGACCATAAAATCCGAAATACAGGTGTAGGTGTAGGTGAATACATAGGTGTAGAAACAGAACAATAAAAATTTAATTTACAATAGATAAGCTCGCCAGCACATCCAGCCAGTCTAATCTACTACATCCTAATCAACATTGAACCTTATATTTTAGAGATAAACTTGAACATCTTTTAAAGACTCTTGACTGATAATATTAGCTTGATGTCCTGGGGTCTGTACTGTCTGTAAGCACTGGTACTCAGCTGAATCCGGTTAGACTGGAAGCCGACCCCAACATAGTTTGGGAAAAGGCTCGGAGGATGATGATGTCCTGGGGTCTGTAGGTACTTGTCTATATCTAAACTTAAGGAAATCTATTGAAGTGATTTAAATAATTATTTTGGTTGTTTAATGTAATAGAAAGCTACTTACACTACCTGCGCTGGACATGGGCTATGTTTTATTCGGGTATGGGAAGAAGTTTTCAAGGGATGCGGGTGAAACCGCGTGGATCAGCTAGTACTTCATATATCAACGCAGAAATAAGAACCAATTTTCTACCTAGATTAAAAGCGACTTAAATAATTCCTTACTTACTCCACAGTCCGCGACCGCACGACATTCTCGGCGCTACGCATGACGCTGGTCCTCATGGCGATGCAGACGCTCTCCGGGTGCTTCGCCCTCATGAACTATGCAGCTGATGTGTTCCACCGCGCCGGCACTCAGTGGAGCCCTAACACGCTCGCGCTGGCGGTTGGGTCACTGCAGTTGGCTGGGTCCTTCTTTACAACTGTGTCTATTGAGAAGTTTGGGAGGAAGGTAAGATACATTTTTCATTGTGAAATACACTTATATTTCTCTACCTGTTTGTACCATGTACGGGTAACCTATGCATAGGTAATATATTAGGGGTTAAAGTATGAAATTGCCGTTTTATTCTAGTAGGTTTTTGAATTGCCATAGAGTCTTCATGGTTTGAGGTTTTCGAATTTAACTTTTTTCACGTGGTTTCTGTGATGTTTTTCTTTTAAAAAATGTGAAACATTTGATTATCGATGTTCAATTGTTTTTGTTATTCAACTTAAACAAGAAAGATGGATACTGCGAAAATTTGAGTAATTTTTGAATATGAGTTCCGACGCGGGATTGAACGGCAGAAACAGCCCGCAATATCAATGCTGCATTTGAAGAGGTGTCTGCTAAAGAACGCGCCGTGCGATTTTGGATTAAACGCTTTCGTGGTGGAAACTTCGACTTGAAGAACGAGCCATGAGAAAGACCGCCTGACAGGTGATTAACGAGAAATTAAGAGAGACGGTGAACGCCGATCCTAGTCAAACTACCCAGATACCCAGCCGAACACCGAATAATGTTGAAAAAATTAGCAGTAAAACAGCCACGACTCATGAATCGACCTTCACCGCTATTGCTCCATGACAACGCGAGGCCTCATACAGCAAAATAAACCGTTTTAACTCTTCAGGAACTGCAGTTGGAAACTATTCGTCTTCCTCCATATTCGCCAGACCTTGCTCTAACGGACGACCATTTTTTTTTGTGATTTGGACAATTATCTACGTCACAAGAAGTTTCTTCCCAGGAGGCAGAACAAAATTCTTTCACACTGTTTGTGCAGTCTAGATCCTCAGAGTTCTATCGTAAAGGCATAAATGACCTTCTTATTAGATGACCGCAATGTATAGATAATAATGGCAACTATTTTGATTAAATAAGTTTGTTAAAAATTAAAAAAAAATACAATTTAGGTTTTCAGTACAAATCGGCAATTTCATACTTTAACCCCTATTATATGTATTCTAAATCGAAATTCTGATAATGGCTAGCCTGACCACACCTTTTAAAATTAACGGACTCTAAAAAGTAAATAAATGAATGTCAAGGAAATAATATGGTATCAAAGTTGGGTTCAATAAAGATCAAGTCAAAGTAATAAAAACATGATTACTAAAAAAAACTTTAATACAGGGAAACAATCAACTAGCCAGTTTATTTATAAAGTCGGTCCAAGGACAAAAGCCGTTTTCATCAGTGTTGCACCACTTTAATCTTATTGAAACTATTTCCGGAGGATATTCCAAAGACAATTTAGTTCCAAGCCTTAGCTGTGACCAGCTTGGATATACATGTTCCACTTTCAAATAATCTTTCTTACCATCAGTCCATCTTTGGAACACAAAACTCCCGCCAATCGGATACTTTTCAAATTGATTTGGTAAAACTATTTCTTCAAACCCTAAGTTATTTGCAATAGAGTTCATATTATAATCATGGCCGATCATCAGCACCAGCTTTGCAATTTTGTCAAAGTTCTTAAATGTATCACTCAAATACTTCATGAGAGGCCTTCCAATATCTTTCGCCACCGTTGTATATCGTATGTAGTGGTCCTGTCGAGTAATTTCAGTCAATAACTGCCATTTTTCTGGTGTCGTAACTTGTCCCCACGCAATGTTTTGTAAAGGTAGACCATCATAGTAACTCATTGTGAAGGAGTCCAAAACAGAGTTGGTGATAAACAGTGGTCCTTCCACCCACATTTCCTTACCAACTGAATAACTAATTGTGTTATTGGCCGTGCTCAAGTCGCATATCCCATCTTTCTTGCAAATATCTGAACTTTCAATCTCCAAAATCTTATTCATTTCCCTAAAAGCTGGTATCAGTTTATGGATGCGTTCCTGTAATTTTCTATTCACTTCTTGAACCACTTTTTCTCTAAACTCTTCAGTGGTGTTGCGTATTATAGGTGTGAACATAGGATCGGAGCCTGATATGTTTCTATGGTGAACCGGCACATTGCAGCCTTTGAACATGGAGTCGAGAAAGGCTCTCGCGGTCGCTTTAGTCCTGTTGATTGAGTTCGTGAACGCATACACTGTGTCTTCACCTGGACAGCCTTCAGGAAGAAACTGTTCCTGGTCAAACCACTGTCGGAAATATTCCCCAATAAACCCTTCTAAATGGGCTCCTTTCGGGGTCAAGTCTCCCCTCTGACCCCTCCACACTGGCCAGGTTTTCGCCGTAAATCGCGGAAGGAATTCACCCAAAGGATACCGCACATTATGCCGACCGAATATCAAAACTTGTTTCAATTTCAACTTCGTCACATCTAAACCTTCACATAAAACAAACAATAAAACTATAAATTGTAACTTCGGCACCATTTTTATCAACTTTTGTTTATAGTTCGAGCACTTGTTCGTAATATTTTTATTCTTAATTTCTGTAGTAGGTAGTTCACATGTCTGGAGGTTAAACAAGACTAGTTTATCTGTAATATGAATTTGGCACGGTAGGCAAACTTGTTGTTCAGTAGCGTGACTTTAGATCTTAGATATACATAATTATTGGGAAGCCAGTTGGACCAGATCGTTAGAGTAAGACGATATTGATTGGTGACTAATGAAACTGGTTACCGCCTAAAATACGTTACACTATTGTTCAATGATTTTCCGCCAATTCACATGCAGTACAAAGTTTTAATTTCATCCACGCGATGCATTATCTTCTTTGAGTAAATTAGATACTTTTCATAGTGAAAAATGGAAACTGAAGAATACACACAGTAAAAGACTAGACATCTATACTAAATAAAAAAAGCTGAAGAGTTTGTTTGTTTGTTTGTTTGAACGCGCTAATCTCAGGAACTGGTCCGATTTGAAAATTTCTTTCTGTGTTAGATAGCCGATTTATCGAGGAAGGCTATAGGCTACTTTTTATCCCGGTACGGGAAGTAGTTCCCACGGCATGCGGGTGAAACCGCTGGCAGAAGCTAGTTCTACATAATTAGGTAGTTTGAGTAGACACTTGTTCAAATCTTAATAGGAGTTGATAGGATATTTTATGTAAAATATCAGTTTAAAAATAATATGCGGCTTAAATCAATGTAAATACAATAATAACAGTAATTTAATCAATTGAAGCATTACTTTATAGTTCAATATGTACCTATTAGCGTAACAAACTACCTTTAGTTAAGAGCCTATTCAAATGAAGAATGGAGTATTCCTACTACCGTTTCATTGTCTTATTAGTTACGTCAATATAATTATAAATATTAATAACTATTGATTGGGTATATTGAATTGAAATTGAACTAATCACAAAGCTAATACCTAGCATTCATCGGTAAAAAAATGTTTTTTTTTCCGACGTTAAAAATCATCAAATTACCCCTCCCGCTGTGGGTTAGCAGCAGTGAGGGAGTGTCAGACTCTTACTGACTAAAAACCGTCGTGTTCCGTCATAGGCCTTTTATGTACCAGGGCCGCGGTATCTCTTTCGAACAACCCGCAGCCCCGGATGTCCTAAAATACCTGCCGTTATTTCATTTCAGATACCCCTAGCATGCAGTTCCCTAGTGGTGTCAATATGTATGACAACCTTAGCCACCTGCTTCTTACTGGGTAGCGGCGTGGCTAGCTGGCTGCCGGTGGTGGCTGTGTGTGTCTGCATACTGGCCTATGGGGCTGGACTGGCTCCGGTGCCTATGGTTATAATGGCCGAGGTTTTTACGTTTCAGGTAAGTTTGAAACTTTTAACGAACTTTTCGAAGATTAATAAAATACTGACTGCCTCGTTGGTCTAGTGGTCGCAAGCGCGGCTGCTGAGCACGAGGTCTCGGGTTCGATTCCCGGGTCTCGCCGAAATCGCTTGGTGGGTATTCTTAAACTTTCAAAAAGCAGCCCGTAGTCTGGAATTTGGTGATTGATTCACCCGTGCATCGGAGAGCACGTAAATGTCAGTCCTGCGCCTGATCTCTTTCCGGTCGTGTCGGATTGCCGTCCCATCGGGTTTGAGAGTGAAGGGAGTGCACCTGTGTCTGCGCAAATGCTTGTGCACTATAATATGTCCTGCGCAGTTGGCTGATCTCCTTAAATGAGAAGAGCCGCCGTGGCCGAAATCGGCCGTGGACGCCATTAAAATACTGACTAAATGATCTTTATTGAAATGATTCAAGAAATTCAAGAAACATTTATAGTATTTAAAGAATAATCGGCTAAATGAATAGGTGTGCATCTATTAAGTATTTATTGGACATACTAAAGCAGTACGTAACGCAACATTGCATGATTATAATGTAGCATATAATTGTACCTATAACATTGAGCTGTAAGGAAGTTACGTTTGGGGAATTATATTTCATGTCATTCCAATAACCTGCTTTTTTACTGACAGAGCCTTCCGCAAATTATCCGAAATGATTGATTTCTGAAAATATAAAACACTATCTGTTTCCCGCGAGACTTCTCAGATAAAAAATTGCCTTGTTGCTCAAGGATAGTCAGATTTTCCAAATTACAGAGAAATAATTTTTCGAATCGGTCCAGTTGTCAGTAGTTTCGGAGTCTTTAAAGTACAAACAATATTAATTTTATTTTTATTGTTATATACATAGTATAATTGAGCATAGAAATATAGATGACCAATTTCAGAAAATATTTTTAAAAAAAAACTCACCTAATTCCAGGTGCGCGCACGCATGGCAGGAGCATCAATGGCGTTCTCATTCTTCTGCAGTTCAATGACAGTTCTCTTCTACACGCCCATAGCCAACCAATTCGGCGCATACGTCGTGTTCTATACTTTCGCGGCTGTCACTCTATTTGGGGTGGTCTACACTGTATTATGGGTACCCGAGACTAAAGGAAAAAGCTTGGAAGAGATACAAAAGTATTGGAAAAAGACTGAACCTGTTTTTGTATGATTAGCTTCATTTTTTTTTCTGGTGGAAACTTTGTTGAAAGGTGTAAATACATTCCTTATTTGAAAGTCCTTGGTTGGCCCAAGCGTGTTGTATTATGAAAATTTTGAAAAAAAAATAATGGTGTGTGATTCGGTTGAGAAAATATCATAGTAGGCAAGTAATTATTTCCTTGTACCTCACTCCTTGTATCTCATAATACTTTTTCGTTTTTTTTTTTTTATATGAATATGTTAGTTCATTTTTAATATGTATGGGTATTCATTATTTCTAAAAGTATTAAAGAATTAAACTTCACTTACCAGTATTTTGGAGTACAAAGGAACTTTAATTGGATAAGAAAGATAGATAAAGTAAGTACCTAAGTACTTGTTAATTGTTATTATTAAATTAAGGGATAAATAATGCAATCTCATTAAACTGGTTTAATTATGAAGTTGAATTTATTTATTTGTAATAATTAAGTTCTTATAGATAAAAATGAATATATCGATTCCTAGTATTTTTTGTACACGTATAATAATAGTTTTGTAAATATAGAATTTTATGGTGTTTGGGATGAGAGGATGAACTTTGTATATTAAAATGTTATGGGTTAACTAAGACTAATAAAATGAAAAACTTGTGTATAATAAATGTATGTCTATTTATTGTTATCAGTGAATACGAACTAAACCTCTTAGCATAAAGGTTGTGACAGGTAAACCAAATGGAACTTTTCAAATGGAAAACCACCAAGAAATGTGTTTATTATTTATTTTTGATACATAACTACAGAGAATCACTGCGACAGTGGAGCGAGCGCTGTGTCGCTAATATTTTCCGTTTTTGGTACACCTTAAATTAAATTTTATGAATAAAAAAGTTATGAATTAATGCCGGTCTTGCACGAATGTTCTGGACATCGGAGCGGGGTGAGCGAACCCTATAGTAACTAATCGAATAAATGGTACATGTCTTTACTTAGAATAAATAAACTATTCAATATGTCCTTATCGTCAGATCATACAGTGTAAATGTATTTCAAAAATCTGTGACCTTATTGACCTCGAGTTATCGAGCAAACGAAGCGCGTGTGAAGCTACAGGGTTCAATCTCCGATAAAAACCTACAATTGATATTTAGAATAATATCACGAAAAATTAAATTATTTTAGTTGACGAATACCTAAATTAATAGGCCGGTATCTGAGATACGTCACACGTAAGTAAAAATACAAACGGCATATAATTGTTCAATATTTGATTGAGTTTTGTGTCAACGTAATTTAAAACATAATCTAGAATTTTGTAGATAAAAAAACGTGTTATAAACAGTCGTATCTCAGAGACAGGACAAAATCGACAACACACATAATTATAACCTTAAAATTAGCCGCTACGATGACCACAGACTAACCGAATATGTCCAACTGTCATTACAAGATACTGCAGTCAACATTCGTCCTCTTTCGAGGTCCAAACTATACATTAATCATAATAATGAAAAAATAAGAGACGCTCATCGACCAGCCGAAATGAAAATTATAACTAAAAACAACGAAAAAACAAACATTAAGATATTAAACTTATCGATTAAAATCTATAATACAGACTCATTATCTCTATTCTTAGATCGTTTTAGTTTTTCCATCCTGGATAAGTCCGCTCAGTTTTTTGTTTTAAACACCACAGCTTACCGGCTGTATTTTCGATGATACGATTTTAGGAGCATATTATAAGGCCTACTTACATTTTTTTAATCTTAATCAATTACCAAATGTATCAATTGTAAATAGGTCTTTTAATAGCTATTTATTCTTAGTTTCAGGTTTTATTATCAGTCACATAACATAGAATTGACTGCCATTTTTGTTCCTTTCATTTTGCCAATACTACCCAAATATTTATGTATATTGGGAAAGAAAAGAGAAAAGCAAATTAGGAACTCTGACAGGACTTTAAATAAATATCATAGCGATAAATATAATTCATTATCAATGAAAAATATTAGTTTTTTTATGCGTGACGTGATAAATATTATGCGAAGGCCATTAGAAAATTTTATTGAGCAATTTATTATGAAAATTATATGCATAAACACTTAAGTATATTGCAAATGAGCTGTCAGCTTTGATTTATATGTTCAATCAATTTAATCACGTGTTTCCAAATTTCCAGGCATTGTTAGTAAACGTCATGATTTCTTTTATTGCACTAATTATGCCTTGATTTATAATTTGTGCATTTATTTCAAAGCCCCTTTCTACTAATAATTGAAAAAGCCTATTATGATTAGAAGGATACTGACTTTCTAATCCTTAATGTTTATAACTTTATTTACCTGGACTTTACAAGCCTGAAAAGATCTTTTTATAGAATTTAATTTATGTAATGAAAATCGGCATAAGTCGATCTAGCTTTTCAGTAATTTGCAGATCATGTTTGTCATTGGTATTATATTTTCATTAGAAAAATAACGACCTGAGAACTGTATTTAGGCAATGACTTTGAAAATCGCTCGTAATAATGAATATTTACATCTCCATGATAACTTGTTTTATGCAAATGGTCGTGGCATGAGATATTGAAGAATTTTAAAATATTGTGTAGAACTAAATAATTGATAACTTAGAATAAATTGGCAATAGTTGAACACCAAGTTATATTGGTATTTTGACTACTATTACTTTTCCGAATAAGACTGATTTTAAAGGGAAAAAATAATTGTTGAAGACTTGAAAAATAATGAAGAGTATAAAAGCTAGATTTTATGAAAGGAACAGACACCCAAAATTAAATTAATCCCACGCCAAGGCCACAATATTATACCCGATTTAATGGCACTTTCCTTCAACGATATTCACACCACTTTGCCACTACAAAATACACCTTATTTCTAAAGAAATAAAGTTTATTTCACAATGGCAAAATGGCTGACATATTCCTACAATAACGCCAAGTGAAGAATTAATATTGAATGAGTAACGAACGATCCGTTTCCATTCACTCGTTCAATGGTTAGATGTACATACGAGTAGCCAGTCTTCATAAGGTTAGCTTATAACATACATGACTCGAGTTTTGTCCTAGTTTTTTGTCTTAACACTCAGATACTATAGCAATTTCTCTCTCGTGTCGGATTGACGTCCCGTCGGTCTATGAGAGTGCACCTGTGTCTGCGCAAATGCTTGTACACTATAATATGTCCTGCGCAGCTGGCTGATCTCCGTAGAGAGAACGCCATACTTATTATTTCGATTTAGTCTTATCAACATCTTCCACCTTTATACTCTCTTTCTCTTTGTCTCTGTACGTGAAAAGGCCTTTCCACATACAGATTATTGTATGAGAGAAAAGCTAGCAGAAAGCAGAAACTGAATCGGTATAATATCTGAGTGTAAAGAACTAAGGTAGCAGTTGTATGTTGAATACCTATAAATTGTGTTAATAATTAATTTGATTTATGTTAGTTTAGTTTTTGCCGCAATTTTTTTTTCATTGGCAACACTTCTAGAAAATGGCAAGTTTGTATCGAAAAAATACCGACGTTAGAAATGTATCTAAGCTGTCAATCTAGTACGAACCCTATCATTCTCAGAATAGAGTTCCAAATACAAAAATCCATTAGAATCTTATTTTTATTTGACATTTCGAATGTCAAGAAAGTCAGGCCTGAAAGTATTAGATTATAATGCTTAATGAGTAAGAAGTTAGGTAAACCAACGCAACTACTACCTCTTTGAGAATTGTCGATATAATAAAACGTCCATTTTACACTTTAAATGAGATTTGTATATTGATGAGTTGTCTACAAAGATTCAAGTGCCAACATTGACGATAGATAACCGTGACAGTACAAATGTTATAAATCAACTATTGAACTTTATACAAATGTAATTCATTAATTCAAGGGAGCTACATGGTTTAATTAATTTATTATATTTATATTAGGCTTATAGACCTCATAGTTCTATTCACCATAAAAATACAAACAGCAATTCAATATACATTTTGCTGCAGACATCGTAAGACACACATTTTACTTAAAAACAAACAATATAACCAAAAAGACTAACCTAACATCAGCTTAATCAACTGTCAAATTCAACTGACAGCTGAATACAAACGTCAAAATCGAGTGACAGTTTCATTTTTTCTTATTCATACAAATGTGAGTTTACTTTTTAAATTTCGTACATCTTAAAGCTGGTTCTGACCAGCCAGCATATTGACGTCAAGAAGCTTATTGAAATGACTGGAGACCGACGTAAAGACCACATTTGTGGACATTCAGCCAAGATTTTTGGAATTAAATCTTTCTTTTATTGGTCTTTAGTCGTTTCTAGAAGTTTCTTTCGTCGTAGGTGTGGTTATCTATCGCTATGCTAGTACTTACTCGCTGGAAGTTCCAGCGGACGGCGGGTCTCAGTCGGTGACCGCGCGTTTCGCTTGAGGCTCTTCTAGCTCCGTTTCAGGGGGGTTCTCTAGGCCTGGTAGCTGGATCTGTGTGTCTGACGCTTCTGAAGGCTGGAGGAGAAAATTTGGTTTAGTTTGTGGAAATAAGCTGGGAACACTGTATCGTGGTATGAGGTTGAATGACTGAAAAGCCTTAGGAAATGAAAACAATGTTTTATCAAAATTATTTTTCAATAAATTCTTATTCGATACTTGATATTATTACCAGTGTGTATCACTGGTAATAATATCAAGTGGTGTAACAAGAACCTATTTCTTAACTTTTAAAAGCATTGCGTTTAGTGCACTTTTAATGTCAGTTTTTATTCAATTTTGAAAAAAACTCCGTGGCTCGGTACACGATATAAGCTATTTTATAAAAATTACGTGTTATTCGCAAATACGCTGCATTCTCGCAAAAATTCGTTCATTTAATTAAACGAACACGAGTGACATTTATTATTCAACTGTTTTTCAAAATGATTCAAAGCCATAAAAACAAAGGCATGGGTCTGTATGTGTGTTTATCGTCAAAATAAAAATCCAAATATATAAATACTTACATCAGTTATCATATATGTGATATCTAATATACTATTTTCTACTGTGTTTACCTTAGCATCAATACTCCCCGATCGTCCAACGGTATGCTTGGAAAACATCGTACAAGTAAATACATATACTATGTAGCTTAGTAAACATACATTATATAGCGAGACAGAGACAAGCGGGGATAGCAATGTAAGTAAAACCTGCTATTTTAGGTACATTTCAATGGTGTATGTGTACATGGAATATATTGTAATAGTTATTTATCAATGGTCTATACTTGAACCCGAGTGACGTTTTATTTAACTAAGACAAAGATTTTAAACAGACTTATGTATTCTTTACTATTCTCTATAAATGTTGGAAAATAGCTACAGTCAGAGGCATTTGATATTCTTTTTTTAAGGTTTGTATCCAGATTTAGAACCTCTTGGAGTAGTCAGTTAAAGTCATTCCTTTTTTATAAAACCAACATTTTTATCGACACACGTTACATGTTACACTTTTTTATAAGGTTCAAATACACACACAAACATAGCTGTTTACCAACACATACAAGCACAGTAGGTACATATCATTATAATACATAGTTATACAGTATGAGTGCTCACCTCAACATCGTTAGCGTTCTCTCGCTCGGGCAGAGGACGCGGTCGCTTCTTCAACCGCGTGTTGTTGCCTTCCGTCGCCGCCTGGCGTTTGGGTTGGAACTACGGAGAAAAACAATTTATTTTAGTTATTTACTAGCTTTAGTGGATTAAATATAGTTGAACAAAATAGGTAGACAGACAGACAAGCTGCGCAGATCGATTGATCAAAAAGTGACGTAACGTTTAGCGCGGTCGGTTAACCAGTTCTCCAGTGTTTCCGAAAGTACAATTAACTGTAGGGTATCATTTGAACATCTTTAGCAGTCGTCACGGGAAGTCAGAAGCCAGAAAGTCTGACAACAAGTGTTACCAAATTGGTATAGGGTTGCCCGGGTAACTGGGTTGAGGAAGTCAGATAGGCAGACGCTCCTTGTAAAACACTGGCATACAGCTGCATCCAGTTAGATTGGAAGTTAGGATAACGCTAGGCAGATAATGCAGCGGGATTGTTCGAAAGAGTTACCGCGGCCCTGGTACGTAAAAGGTCTACGAAGGAACACGATGGATTTAGTCAGTAAAAGTCTGACACTCCCTCACCGCTGCTAACCCACTGCGGGAGAGGGGGTCATTTGAAGATTTTTGCCAACGCTAAAAAAGGCTAGGCAGATATCCCTACTAAAATATTATAATAAATACGCTTTCACGTCTATACCACTGAACTGATTTTAAAGAAATTCGGTACAGAGTCTAACTCTGTTGACCTTGAGAAAGAACACGATATAACCGAACTCTACGCGGGCGAAGCCGCGGGCGGAAGCTAGTAATGAATAAAAGTGTTACGATTATCTATCTATGTATGTACATACCTGCAGCTCGGGCGGCAGGAAGATGCGCGTGTTGACGAAGTAGTCGGACTGCGGCGCGAAGTACATGCGCGGGATGCGCGCGTCCGACGGGAACTCGCGCAGCTCGAACGACGACGACCGCGCCCAGATCACCGACATCGCCAGGTCGCATACTGCCCACAGTTTCTGTTAAAGAAGAAAATAAAGAAGATTTATTAAATTAATATCAGAGAAAAACCTACAAAGTAATTTTAAATTTCAAAGTACATAACTTTTAGAGAATGACTCTCGTTTTAATTTCGCGGGACAACAAATTATAAGAAAGAGAAGATAACTCATTTATTTTCATCATCTGATGATCATCATAAGGCTTGGTTGCAAAATATAATCCAATTAACACTTGCGCATATACACATTATACACATAATATGACCCTCGTGTATATGCATAAAAAATACAGAAATTAACATGCCACGCACAATACCATGTAACTCGCCGAGTAAAGGTTGGGTTGCAAGCGAAAACAATAGGGTCCCGTTTTAACCCTAAAAAACTGTGGCTGCAAAACGGACCTTATTTCAACGTCATAATCTGTATTTTTTGTGTGACAAGTGTTCAGTTATTGTGGTACGACGGATAAAATATAGAAGTTATGTCACTATACGTACATAATTGACAGTGTCATCGTCCTCGTTGAGCGCGTCCTTGTGCGTCTTCATGCGATCCACGAGGCTCTTGTAGAAGCCGTAGCAGTAGAAGTCGTTGCGGGTGATCAGCGGCTCCAGGATGAACCACAGGCAGTTCTTTACGATCTGCGAATGGAGAAATAGTTTTATTGAATGGCATTTAACAAAATAATTATCCTCTTTAATGAAGAGTAAAAACGTCATTATTGATGTGGCCAATTTGAAAATGAGGATTCCTGTGCACATCATTATTCACTACGCTTTTTGCGCCAAACCTAAATCATTGACAGAACATTCCTCTGCAAACATTTGAAAGGATAAAATTGCACCAACACTCTCAATTTTCTTTACAATTTTCTTATGGTACGCGGGCCGCCCCCCGCGTGGCCGCCTCCAGGCAGCTGTCATCACGAGGACCATGTGAGTGTCATTAACGAGTTGAACAGCTTATAGTATATTGAGCTAGGTTTCCGAAAACAAACTATTTGTTACTTTTTTATGGGAAATCATCAAATGGCTCCTCCGGCTGTGGGTTAGCAGCGAGAGGGAGTGTCAGACTTTTACTGACTAAACTAAGTTCCTTCGTAGGCCTTTATGTACCAGGGCCGCGGTAACTCTTTCGAACAACCCCGCAGCCCCGGCGGCCTTGGCCCTGCTGGGGAAGCATGTGTTACCTTGAGCTGCGCGACGCTGTCGTAGGCGGTGAAGGCGGGGTCGTGGGTCAGGATGGGCACGGCGAACACCAGCATGTAGTCCGGCAGGATGTGCGGCAGCTGGCTTACTGCTCGCTCCACTGCGGAATAGTACAGATATTATGTTAATATACAGACAAAAATTCTAAAAACTATATATTTGGGTTCAGAATCGATTATGGATCACCCCCCAATTATTCTTTTTAAAAAATATTCAATGTACAGTTTTGACTTTCCTATCATTTTATTATATGTATAGATGAACGAAAAACGAGAATTTCTATATAAATTCTTCATCGCTGTATTATTGTAAAAACTTTGAGACAAATCAATAGAATCCTTGGTTTTTTGCTCACATAATGTAAGCCGTTGAGTACATTGATCTTTTTAAAGTCACCTAACGATTCTTGAGAAGTAACATCATCATCATCATCATCATCAGCCTATCGCAGTCCACTGCTGGACATAGGCCTCTCCAAGTGCACGCCACTGAGATCGAGAAGTAACATAGATTGAGAATATTCATGAAATGTTTTGTACGGTAAAATATAAGTACGCAGGCTGCGTATGAAGTAAGTATGTATGGGTCGGGTTAGCTTGTATACACACGTACAGACAGCGCGTACAGTGAATTTACCTTTAGTGCCGACGGTGATGTTCCGCACGTACTCGCGGCGCCGCACGACGTCGGCCAGCATGTACTGCCGCACCACGCTGCGGATGCGCCGGTCCGGCTCGCGGCCTGCCAGCGCGTACATGCCCATGAAGTCCAGCGGCAGGCACTTATTGGGGATGCCCTGGGAATAAAAAATACAGTTTAAAAAATCTTCGCAATACCATCCTTTTGAGTTCATTGTAACACTACTTGGAGACGATTGAAGTATCAGTAATGAATTTGAAACTATACTAAACTATAGGTGCCGAGTTTCAATCATATCTGCGTGTGAGTGTGACATGAAGTAAATAAACGAATCGTCGCGCCCTAAATGTCTTAATGCCGTACGAATGTGTATGACTACTTTGTAGTTTGCATAACAATTTAACAAAACAAAATAAGAAAATAGATACTATACCTTTGACAATCCCTTGTGTAATTTTGTAGCGAAAGCTTCTCTGACTTGAGGTACGTCATCCTGAAAATAATAATAATGTTACAAACTTTTAGCACCTTGAAAAATAAAACCAAATCGTTAACATGACATAATTAAAAAAATATATATTTTAGACTTTTCATATTTCGTTCTCCTTTATTTTAATGTGTTTTTAATTATTGAACCCTGAACAATATCAATAAAAGCCGCTATTATTTTGGTTTTGAAATTTAATTTTCTTAGGTTTATTGAAGCCTGGTATTTATAGTACCTTACGGGCCTAAGCCAAAGTGAGATACTAATTTATTGACGGGATAATTTGTATTATTATAACAAATAAATACGTACAATCATCAAATGCGACAGGTTATAGAACTGTTCGGCGGTGAACTGGTCGCCGACGCCCTTCTGTTCGCAGATCTTCAGCATGGCCGCGCCGGCTGCCAGCCGGAGATGCGCCATCTCAGCTTTTGACAGACGGTTTTGCTGGAAAATAAATATGTAAGTTAGTATTGGAAATAGTTTAGACGATAATGTGAATTCTTCCTTTCTAAAAATGTCTAAAAATGCTTTTGCTATATAATTAAACGATAGTTTACATAAATTGCAACATTGTTATTTCAACCGCTTACAGACATCAAAATTAATAGAAACATGAAAAATAATAATACCAAAAAAGGGACCTAAGTAACAGTCACCAATATCACCTGAAAAAGATCACTTGCTTATATCCATACTCAAATTAAATTTATGCAAGTATTTTATTGTTTATTCTGTAATTTATTAACACTGTATCTAATTCCTGTATTCATTCACAACACAATCCCATTTTTAATCCTAAACGTACCTGTAACAAATCTCCTTTATGCACGATAAACGCATTCAACATCCTGAAAGTCTTCTGCGCGGACAGTTCATCCTTCTTCAAGCCCAGCAGCCAGCGAGCCATGCACTTGAGGCCTTCTAGCTTGCAGCGCGTCTCCTCCGGCAGCTGGTCTTCCGGGCACCAGGGCTCGTCGGGCACTGAGGAACTGCTTCCACCTTCGCGGACTAGTAGCTCTTTTACGATCTGGAACAAGTTGGTATATGTTTATGGTGGTGTCATTTACAGAACAGTATATGTATAAATGGATAATGATGAGGTTAAATAAGTGAGGTTTTTAACAACAAAAAAAACTGTATATAGAAACAACGTGGGGTCGTCGATGATTCACATAAATTTATTTTGTGTTCCCCAGGTAAAAAGCCTGAGGAGGCTAGATAGACAATTGCTGCAATAAACACCCTTACATACTTAGTAATAGGCTCCGGTCGTGTCGGATTACCGTCCGATCATACTATGGAATAGTGAGTGTACCTGTGTCTGCGCAAATGCTTGTGCACTGTAACATGTCCTGTCCATATCCTATAATATCTCCTTAGAACAGCCGCCGCGGCCGACCATTGGTATGGAAGATCTCCGTGATTATATGGGCACATATTATACATGTATATTACCCTCCTGGAGACGATATTCTCCAGTACGTCCGCGAGGGTCCGTGCACTACATACCTTCCTGGAGACGATGTTCTTGATGCCTTGAGGACAGCGTCTCCAGTACGTCCGCGAGGGTGAGTGCAGTACATACCTTCCTGGAGACGATGTTCTTGATGTGCACGGGGAAGTTGTCGGGCAGGTTGTGCGCGACGTGTCCGAGCGTCACGATGGCGGTGCGGTAGTGCTCCGAGTGCGGCGACAGTGTCGCCTTCAGCGTCTCCAGGATCTCCGTGAAGATCTGCGTACGCTGTTCTGGTACGTTCACGAATAGACATCTGTGGACAACACATTTTATGTTATGAAAACCATTTGCAATGTACAAGGCCCGTCAAATAACTTTGCTTTTCCGAAATTTTCCCATAAGCTGCCAGGCGCAAGAGCAGTAGTGTTTTGTTTTGCAGCCTGACTATCATAGTCTATCTGCTTTATTAAATAAAGCTATGACGGTCTGAGTATGTGACTGGTCAGTAATGATTCAAAATTCCTTTGATATTTAACATTTCATAGATACCTATGTGACGTTGATGTAGAAGAATAGTAAACAGCGTTTCTAGTTACCTGACTGCATTCTTGGCTTGTTTGGGTGTGCCGACCTCTGCGTACGCTTTGCACAGTGTGATCAGCCGCGGGAACAGAGCCGGACATGCTTCACCTGCAGATAAACACATAGATTTTCAAACTAAACCATGAGATGTAGAGTTCAATATATGGGACGATCACTGTACTACTACAGAGCTACGGACATATGGTCAATCGTCCAGCTAATTTCATATTTTCAGAATAGGAATACATATTTATTAGGGTGAAACATGGTTTGACGTAGATGTCATTTATACCAGTATGAAATTAAAAATAGGATTTTGGGAATGACGTGAACGTGAGGTATATACTCACTGAGCGGCCTATATTTCCCGAGGAAGGTGAGGGCGGCGAGTATATGCGGCGCCACCGTCTCGTCATCTAACTCCAGTAGTGACGTCAGCCGGTTCAGTATGTCTTCGTGTAAGAAGTGGGAGGGGAACACGAAGGATAGCATCACGAGGAGTTTCAGACCACGTTCTGCTGCTTTCTTCTCGTCGATACCTGGGAAATTGTGGTTGGTTTAACGTATGGTGTTTAACTTCATATTTTATAGGCATATAACGCCCGTTGGGACAGTTTTAATAGAAACAGGGTGACAATATTTACGGAATACTGGAATGCTACCAAACTTTAAGGACTGCTTAAAGTTTGAACAGGACGTTTGAGCTTCAAACGTCATTCTGTCTCTGCCACATTCATACTTTTAAGTAGAACTTAAAGTTAAGAAACGTTCGAGTATGTCGTGGTGATTCAGTTAAATAAATATCATTTGGCTAGGCTTTACGATGCTCTGTGATCTTATCTCTCCTGCGTTCTTGTTGGACCACCCCAGCATAGATGGGAAAAGGATAGGCAAATGATGATGACGATTCAATCTCCAGCAAATAAAGGAGGTACATACCACACTCGTCAGCCAGCGAGGCGTCAGTGCCCTTAACCGTGGCCTCGACGTAGCCGACCAGGATCAGCAGCGAGTCGTGGTCGATCATCACGGAGCTCACTCGCTCCAGTAACATCTTCACTGTGTTATAGTATAAGTTTGTCATCACTGGCTGGCCCAGTTTCTTGAGGACGCTTGACTGGAAAGAAAATGATGGGATAAGTAGAATGAAGAATCTATATGATAAAAAGTTGAGACCCTCATACATTTTTAGGTAGAACCATCAAAAAACTTCAGTAAAGTGCCATATAATATTAGTTATCAGCATGAGGTAATAAGAATTTAAAGAATCCCGTATCATCATAACAATATCTATAATTGATGACACAGAAATTGATAAATTGATCAGGGTCAACATGATAGCAAAATTACTTATCATTATGAAATGACGTGTTATAAACTCCAATAAAGTTATTTTCATTAAAAACGAATCACAGAAATAACAGCCTGAGAAACTTAGCTTCCGTTACAGGTTAGTAGGTCACTAGAGCAACCCTAGGTCGCTGAAGTAAACCCAGCTTAACTAATTACATTACAAAACAATGCTTATAACATTCATACTCACTGTCGTACGGACGCAAACTTCACAGCTCACGTTAGGATTCAATATGGTCTCCATTCCTTGTAACAACTCAGGTGCCTGTTTCATATGTTGAGAGAACTTGTTCAAAAACTCCTGAGATTTAACCGATTCGGGCAGGAATTTAGAGCTTATGTGTAAGACTTTAGCTATCATTTCTTTCTGTACGGCTGGTGTGGGAGGTTTTCTGTGCAACTCGATCCATTCGCCTACTGTGCGACGGACCACTAATTGATGCTTCTGTAGTTCTATAAACGCCTTTGTTGCGTTGTCATCAACGTTAGACATTAGATAGAACAGTTTCTTCATACGAATGGGGGCTGGTAATGTGTACGGAACCAGCGACGTGTTTAGAAGCCGTTCGACCAGCAATCTGTCTTCTAAAGCCGTCATGTAGTAACCATGAAGGATTTTATCTTTAATCCATTGCACCGCTTTCTCTGTAGCCGGTGGTACACTCTCTTCGGTTAAAAACTTTTTGTAGATGAGTGCTAGGCCGGACATAGCCTCTTTTCTAATTTTGAATTTCTTGTCGAGCGTTCTTTCTCGTACGAAGTGTAGGAGATCTTCAGACTCGGCGACGGCTTGGAAGTCTCTCTGTGCCGTCGCAATGATGGCCATTACGACTTCATAACGCACTTGTTCGTGGGCATCGTGTTGCCTTAGTTTTAATGTTTCTGTTATGTCTTTTCTGAGGTCTGGATGGTGTACTAGGAAGTGCATACAGTACTGGACGCATTTGATTCTGATTGGTACTGAGATGTCGTTGAATCTTCCTAGGAAGGCCCGCCATAGTGCTGGGTACTGTTTGGCTAGTTCGGACCCCGGTTCTGAGAACATTCTAGCAAGGAGTGCGACCCCGCTGAGTCGTTCGGGGAACTGTGCGGATTTGAGCTTGCACTCCAGCTGCGGGAGTACTGACAGAAGTAAGGAGGGACAACATTGGTACAGCTCGTAGATAAGCTCGTACACTTTCGAGTATATGAGGAGATTCTTCTCCTCTTTGCCCAGGATTAGCACGTGGTTGAAGAACTGCGGAGAAGATAAAAGAATCAGTATATTATTTTTGACATATAATATTTTATCATCAAAAATAAATAGTATTAAATACCTATAAATAACAAACAAGTAATTTTAGAGCATTAGCAATATTACTCCTAATGCACGACGAAATTGTTGTAACCATTACCTAATGCGATTTCAAGCAACCAGACTATTAGTCAAAATACATTTTTCCTAACATAAGTACCTACGTAACAAAGAAATTACACCTCACATACGTACGCTACGTAGGAGTCACAAGAAGCTGCGAAACATTTTTCATATAAAGCAACTCCCACGTGCAAACTAATATTAAAATAAATAATAGAGTGTTGCTCGCTCCAGTAAATACATTTTTAATCAAAACTAAGTCGTTTGCAGAGCAGCCCTATAAATGTAGGTAGGAACATTCTAGACGGGGCGTCCGTCGCGAACAATAACGTCAATAAAGATTTGCTTTGAAAGATTCTAGCGAACCAGACTGCTTCCACTATCAATTTCTATCTTTTGAACATTAACGTAAATAATTAACATCAGAATTTCGGGAACTAAATTGATAGATTCTATGGGTATTTACTTATTTAGCCACTCTCAATTAAGTTGTCAATTAATTTGCAATTTTGTGAAAACACTCTTGGGAACTACTGTTTTAATTTAACATTCAGAAAATGCTTATGTATCCATTTAAAAAATAAAGTAATTAACTCGAAGTATTAGTTACTTAGTTAATTCCTAACCAAACAGCTATGGAGACAGTTCACACAAGTTAAAATATCCCCACAGCTAAAGGTGTCGAAAGATTTCCCATACCTAGAAAAAACCTTTTTTAAGCCTTCAAAAAAAACAGGTTCTAAGTTTGACCTGTGTTATGCATGTTTTTGCCCCATTATCTCACGGGTGGGTGAAACGATTTTGACGCGATTTCAGTACAGATTTTGTCAGTTTTTTTAAGTTTTTTATAAAATTTTACTTACCGCCTGTATAGTAGGTTCAAGCGTCTCACTAGTCTTGATAATGAGTTCCTTAGCAAGCGAGTAGGCGTGCTTATGATCCCTCTTGTTGGGCTCCACTAAGTTCAGGAGTATCACGTTCAGCAGCTCGTTGGAGACCACGTCAGACTCCGTGATGAGCGGGCAGAGGACATCCAGCATGAAGGACTTCACTTTTGTTGAGTGTTCCGTACTGTGGACAAAGGAAATAATATTAATCTATAGTAAGAACCGTCAATGAACAAGTCTGATGATTAACAATCATTCTCTGTGTGAGAAGAGACCTGTGCCCGACAATGGGACGATAAATGTGTGATGATCACGAAGAGAAAACCTTCTTTGGTCATTAATGTGTTAACCCTAAAAGCTCTGCTACTGAACAGATTTGAAAAAATCATCCACTGTTTGGAAGCTACACAATCCCCTAATAAGTCTATATTTTATCCGGGCAAGGCAAGTATTTCCCGCGAGATGCAGGTGAAGCTGTATTAAATTATAATAATGGACTCTATTACACAGGTATTAAAGTCGATAATTGAACAGTCTCAATTGAAAATTCGTATCGAAAAGACGAGCCTTTCAAACACTTCAAATAGCAGTTTGAACTCCCTGTTAAACTTTTGATTGTTTGTTGCTCTTTATGTGAAAGTTATATCATGAGGTTTAGCTAGCATTCCGCACGAGTTCGTAAAGCTATGTAAACTATTAATTAAATCTATTGGACCGTATGTTTTATATCCTTACAGCTTAAGGCAAATAATTTAGCTAGTATACTAGAGTAGCTGACTTCAGAATGGCAAAGGTATACTACGAGAGCTGTATTGTTTTGGTACTACACGTAGACTATCGTGAAGTCTCTAATAATCAAATTCGGATTAGCAAAAGGTATAAGAATCTAAAAAATATTTCATGACATTATATACCTATTATTAATCTCTAATGTCGCATCACGTTTGATAAACTCATAATAAACAACTTAGCACCTTTACTGTACTGGATACATTTGCTGTACTGGATTGGTGAAGTAAAACACTGCTCGGTCGCTTTCTTCAGTTCTGTTTATTCTTTAAATGTTGCCTGCCGACTGCTTGAGCGGCTTACAAGGGCTCTCATTTTATACAATTTTGGGCAAACTATTTCTAGAGCTCTGATTGGACGACCAATCAGAGCGCGTTAAATTAGACCAATAAGAAAATATTTACAAATTTCTAATTCGACACTTGCTTCTTATTGGCCCACGCGTTTTGGCGTGCGGTCTGGGCCCTAGTCTACTTTATAAAGTGAATTTGACCTAGTCATTTTACAATTTTAAATTATCTTACAAATGCTATTAGACTATTATCAAACAACAAACATTAAAACATTAAGATATAAATATTGAAACATAATCACTTCGATCGTATAATTATTCACGACACATATTGTTCCGCACTCGCGTAATTATTTTACGATTCGTATTGTCCCGCACATTTACATTGTTCACACTTATTGATTACGTAGGATAGATCTTTGCTATTTAACCGACTTCCCAAAAAAGAGGTTCTCAATCCTAATGTTTTTATAAAGCCTTATAAAGCACATATTCCTGAATTTCGCCAAACATAGAATTTTTTTGCAATAAACTTCAAACACATTTCACTGAAAATCCTTACAAAATTGAAATGGTATTTTCGCAGAATTCCTTCATGAATGAACTAGGGGGGTTCCGAGAAAGGTCGCTTCTAACTGGCTTCAGCTGTATGTAGATAAGTAAAGAGTCAAACGTAATAAAATTAACTTTCAGTAATTAAAAAAATCTAGACTTTTTTTATTCCTTTTTATTAGAGCAAGGGCTAATAAAAATTCTACGTAAAGTTCTCTGGATAGAATTTATTCGTTTTAAATTCAGAACGTTACCAAATTATTTAAAAGGATATGGGGACCTTTAAATAGCGTGTACATGTACATAATTATAATGCGTGATTTTAATCACAATTATTTGAATGATCCATCAATTAAATCTGAATTTTTGAGGTCAACCGCAAATATCAATGACGGTATTAATTTTGAAAACGTAAATCATTCCCTAATTAGATTATCTGGAAAACATCCTTATTGAATTATTTTCTTTATTGATTGAAGAGCAGTCGGGTGATAATGTGATAAGATTTCCTGTCTCGATTGATATCGTACAAGATTTTCTTTTAATACAACGATCAATCAAATCGTCCATATGGAAAATCTTCCAAAAATGATGATAAAAGACAATAGGTGTTTGAACAATCGTTATTGAAAACATCCTCAATCCATTACTACATTATTTATTACAGATGTTCTCTCATTGATTGATTTCATTAGCAACATAGAATTTTCTAAGGACCAAAAATGGCATCCAGTCTGTCTGGCGGCCACGGCAGCTATTCTTTCTAAAGAGATCAGCTACCAGCTGAACATGTGTTCAATAAGTCTGCCTCGATACATTCGATGACAAGGGGCATTGGGTTGCCCGGGTAACTGGGTTGAGGGGGTCAGATAGGGCAGTCGCTCCTTGTAAAGCACTGGTACTCAGCTATATCCGGTTAGACTGGAAGCCGACCCCAACATAGTTGGGAAAAAGGCTCGGAGGATGATGAAGACTGCCTCGATACTTCCTAAAAAGAATAGAAGAACCCTACACGTTGCGCAGAATATTCTAGAAGCATAGAAAGCGTTACTTACTTGACAATCTTGAACATAAGCGCGAAGAGTGCGCAGAAGATCTCCTGACAGTCTTCCAGCTCGAAGCACATATTGAAAGACTTGACGTAGGCCAGGTTTTCCAGCAGGTAGAAGTAGCGCTTGAACGCCGGGTCCTTGGGGTCTCGTAGACCTCTCAATTGATTGATCAGGAACAGGAATATTGTTTTTACCTGTTAAGAAGGAAACATTAACTTATCACTTTAAATAAAATCTACCAGGACCTTTTCATATTTCATCATCATCATCAGCCTATCGCAGTCCACTGCTGGACATAGGCCTCTCCTTTTCATATTTGTATAAGTTTAAAATTAAGACATAAAACTTTTTAATATAATTTATTCGTTACTTTTTTCTTATTAACAGCATCTTTCTTTTACAGACTGAGATACGAATTTAATAGGCAAGCGACGCGTCGCCCTATTCTCGAAAGATCGACGACCTTAAAAGGGTGGTTGGGGAATGCCTACCTACATATTACATTTTAAACAGCATGCCTAAGTTTTAAGACTTAAGTATAGGTACTATGATATTGTAAATAATAGTAGTTACATTGTATATATCCTATACTAAACTATCCACATAAATTGAATGAGTAAATTCTCCACACGTGGTATGCATATCGCCTACCAACAGACATCCCGTATTAACAAATTAGCCACTTGACTGACTGCACAAAATTGATACGCTCGTATCGAGCACAAAGACTACGCCCATGAAATGCAATCTACGATTCCTCTTAGCGTTCTCATTCGCCTACGAAAAAATCGTCTAGACGCAGGCTTAATTTACTTTGAGAAAAATTCAAGGGACCCTCAATTCTAAACGAAAATTCGGGAACGATCGGAAATTAAACGAAGTGCGTCCTCTAAATAATTTTCGCGGTAGATGTCCGTAGAATTTAAATGACAAACAATTGTCATACAGCCGACCGAATGGTAAAAAAACTTGGGAGATATTGATCTATTTTTTTCGCTGCTCAGAATAGATCCCCAGTTTTTATACTCGTCTAAGTAAAAACATGTTTAAGTACACAAAGTTTAAGCACTAACTCGCTATATCCGATTAAACTTAGTAACTTTTTCCTTCAGTTGTGTTAAAAGGTTCGCCGAGTTTCGCGTCCATATTCATGAACATGAATAAATATCAAGGTACATATTCTAAGGCGCCATGGACCTATGTGAACTTCTTTTGCGAAAAAAAAATACTGCATGTTATGTAATGAAATTAAAAAACTTTGTAGATAACACTATCTGGTAATTAACACTTCGAATTGATACGACCCCATTGAATCACCCCAATCGTTTCCGAAACCTAGGATTAAAAATTAATGATCATCGATCACTTAAAGGGTGCCTACGCATTCAGTAATTGTTGATGTCGCGTCAAAGGGACGCCTCGACTACATTACAAACAATATTAGTCCTTAATCGAGGATCTTTTGATGTCTTAAGTTACTTAAAGACTGCATGTGGGGTCAATGCCAAACTTCAAGTGTAAAAAACTCTATTGGCTACTTTTATGAACTCTCTGCGTGCTGCGATAAGACAGCGATAAGAGAAACTTAAATCTGCAAAGTTCAGTAAAAAATAAACTTTTGAACTAGGGGTCAGGCCTGATACGTGTCCGAAAAGTTCGCCAAAAGATTATCACCATGTAAAGAGTTAAGCAGTGGGTACTAAACTGCTAAGTCATAATTGAGCAACGGAATAAAACTAAAGGCATGGACCTAAAACTATGCAAGTTGCTTTTCACCTGCTTTCGCCTACATGACCGTTGAGATGCCAAAACTCGATGCAGGAGGCACCCATATTATATTTCTATGCTCCCAAAAAGTGTTATCGGAAAGGAGTTAAGTTAGTACTTTGCACAGTAGTGGTACAATTTGGGCAAAGAAAAAAAAACTTTGGAAGATTTAAAAGCTCACCTGTTCCTGATCTTTATAAGGCGCCTCCGGGGCATACACCCGGAGGACATCAGCGATGCAGCACGCAATGAGCAGCTGGACATCTCTGGAGGGGTGCGTGAGGAAGAACTCGTCCGCGAGGTGGAGGGCCAGGGGTATGTACTGCTGGTACATGCCCTCATCTTGGCCGAGACCTTGTAATGTGTGCGCTAGGACCTGGGAAAGAAAAAATACCATTAGTTTCTTGATCAACAGAAAAAGTTGGTGCACTATTCAGCGGTATTTTGGATTTTACATCGAAAATCCCACTGCTGCACAGCACATATACCATGACCTTTTCATATTATGTTAAAGCCATGGAACCTCGAATATTACGTGGGAAATACGTCATCGAATTTTCATTATGATACATGAATACTATAATAACGATGACGTAAATCCAATCAAATAAGCAACTAGATTAAATAGGCTTAACTCCATTTACTGCATTGTCCCATCACGTGAACCAATCTAGGCCAGGTGTCATGTAGACAATAGAACAATTTGTTGGGTGATTAGATCTAGATTCCAGTCAGTCTAACGTGACCAAACAATGTATGAATGTTGGTGAGACGTGGAAAACGGGAAATAATGGAAAATGTTAATATCATCCCAACACAAGTATCTTCGGATTACTTTTTGGGAAGCCAGGGCAACTTAATTTTAAAATTTTTTGTCAATAAACACATTTTTATTTCAATAAGACGAAGTCTGCCCCTATCAAAAGTCTTGAACATTAAAAACGTCTACAAAAAAGACCATAGGTGATTTTTTTTAATTTTTGGATGTTTTCGTGGCCAATTTCTGCCTACAAAGAATTCAATGCTGTTTATCGAGAGCTTTATGCTCATCTAGTGCTATATCGCATAATAGAGATACCTATTAACAGTCACAACGGGAGGGAATTCGTGACCGCAAAGTCAGCTCTCTCGCACCACTGACATTGTCATTACCCGAGCTATGTCCCGGCTATATTGAGGTCATCCCGCACAAACCAGAAACCATTTAAACCGTAAATGTTGCATTTATTGAAGCATACTTAAACTTGATATACATAACTGATGGCAAAAATCATCAAATGACCCCTCCCGCTGTAGGTTAGCAGCGGTGTGGGAGTGTGAAAAATCCATCATGTTCCATTGTAGGCCTTTTCTGTACCAGGGCCGCGTTAACTCTTTCGAAATATCCCAAAGCCCAATAAACCAGTAACTTAGGTACACAAAAATATATCAGTCTCGATGTTAAAAGTATTACAGAGACTCGGGCAGGCACAAACGATAAGCATGGATTAACATGTCAGATCCATTGATCCATAATGCAATTTAACACGAGCCTCGAGCTCTCTCATTAATATCGTTATATAAATGGATGTATCACGCATATTTATACTCGAAGGACTTTAATTCGCTTTGGAAAGGCTCGGAACCTGGAAATGGCGTATTAGATTTAGGTTCTAGGTATTCCAAGCCAATTTTAGTCTGATGATTTCCGACAGTTCTCGAAAGCTATGGTACAGATTACTAAATCTTAGCAATAAGCCGCCCCGAATAACATACTTTTTATAAAAGTAAAACTTAAATAACGAAGCAAAAATAAAGAACAGCCATTCATAATATCAGTCTAACTAAGTTTGAACACAAACAAAATGAAGGTTGCAAACAGAAAACAGCCTAAACATTTCAAAGTCGAGGGTTAAAAATAAATTGTATAAAGTGCGTAGACAGGCGTCTAGGTAAAAGCTCCCCCACTTAGGGTACAGCGAGAGTACGGTTAGGCATGTACATTGTTCAACTTCATTCGATATCATATCGATTGATTGCGATAGCGAGTAACCCGCACCACTCCTCCGCGAACACTCGAGTAATGCACGTCCCTTTATAAATAACACATTGAAACACTGCACATACAACTAATATTTCTGTCTATCAGACACAGCGGAACTAAATTATCTGGCTCTATATTTAGTTTGCTGCAATGAAATTACATTCGATATAATTATATTATGTGATAATTGATGGCTCTTAGGAAGCAGTTAAATATCAATTTTATATCAAGTGATAACTGCATTGATTCATTGTCAGTTTAATGAGTTTTATACCCGATTTAATTGCATCTAAGGTGAACAGAGTGTGGGCTGCGGGTTGTTCGAAAGAGATACCGCGGCCCTGGTACATAAAAGGCCTATGATATGACGGAACACGACGGTTTTTAGTCAGTAAGAGTCTGACACTCCCTCACCGCTGCTAAGCCACAGCGGGAGGGGTCATTTGATGATTTTTGACGTCGTTTAAAAAAAAAAAGGTGAACGGAGTGTATCACAAACATATCAAGCATTTGAAAGCTTTATTCTACCGTTTTATCGTTTGTGTTCTGTTCCTATTTCGAACACAATTTAGGTATATTACCTACCTAAGTTCGGGGCCTGTCAATTCCTCAAACAAGATGCATGCTATCGTATCTTATCGTAACATTCATAGCTTTCCGGTGACGTCACAAAATTGAAGAGGCCATCCTATTGCCTCGAGGCACGACACGGGCACAAAGGCGTACACAGCCTGCCTTGGGTTTTATTCTACCTGAGATAGGCACCAAACATAATCACTATTCGACATTTTACTATAACGAACGACCCTTATATTGAAATGTCAATTTTGACTAACGCTTGAGCAATTTCGTAGCTTATGTTCGCTTCAAAGTAAGAGGGCCAGAGATAAAAGAAAGTTATTTGAGTGACATTTTAACATTTTCTTGGGAGAACTCAGTGTGGTTATTTTATTTTGTTACTAAGAGAAACTGGGATTTAGCAGTCGTAATGTGCAAACTTGTGATTGTTTATCCATAAAAAGTTATAAGGGAAACTGTTTGCACATATTAATATGCGAAAGGCTAAGAGCTGATCACAATTGAATTACAAATCCGACCTTTATTTCAAGGTGATAAGGAGCCTCATATATCACACTGCATACCTGTATAAATTATGTTTTCACTTGGTAGACTGATGACAAATACCCAAAGAGCTTACTAATAAGGAAGTGCCAGGATATAAGTCATGGCAAAAAATGCGAAAGAAACAAAATAATTAAAGCTATGTAAAACATATGCCAATGCGGTACCGCGGCTGGTAAAATGGCAGCTATGCCAAGGCACATTTTCGACGACAGGAATTTGCGGTCGCAGCTAAATTCTTTTACAAAAACATCTTTATAAAGCCGTAGTTAATAAGAAATAACGACCTCTGAAACCTCGAGTTGTAAATAAAAGCAATCTAAGAAATATGATATCTTTCTATCATAACGAGGCATTAGGGTAGTTTCCTAAAAAATAATAATTAGTCCGTCTTGTAGATTGTCCAAAATTAAGCGATACGTATTTTTTCTTTTTTAAATTGGATCAGAACTTGTTAAGATATAGCGTGTTAAAGTTGAGTGTGACGTCACAAGTTGCTACAATTTTCAGGAGACTGTGACGTAAAAGGCCCCCACTCCTAATTTTTGAAGCGTATTATCTTTGTCATTTTATGTTTAATTAAAAAAAGAAAAAATACGTATCCAATATTTTTTGATTATCTAAAAAGCGGACTAAATATTATTTCATTATTTCGACCCTGGAAACTACCCTTTTCTCAATCCCCGAGGGTAGGCTCGTAAAACACAGGGTCAGTTCACTTACAAGTTATGGCATAGGGTATATAATTCTGAAGTATTCCCGGATAACTGATCAAAACTCGGAAACTTTAGAACCTATAATATTAGAGTATATTAATTTTCTACAATAAAAGCTTTAAAAATAAAACCCGTAAGTTCGCATAAAGTATGTAATTACTCCGGGCGTTTACTGTTACGTTACCAAGTCTTGTTACTTACAAGTATTTGCGCATGTTAGCAAAAAATGCGACAATCATTTACTGTAGAGAAAAAATAGACATTGCATAATAACGTTGGCTGAACTTCCTTGCATACACGTAAAATAGGGTAAACATTGTTACAAAACTATGAAGTACAGAAGTGCCACTTCTTACAAATTGTTCTTTGTGAGGTTGCATGAACACACATTTTGGGACACTAAACTTCACAACTTTTTCTAGGTTACTTAGTAGATCATGTTTTGCTTCAAAATCATGTAAAAGACACCACAATAAAATCTAGGAATTTCTGGGTACATATTTTGAAAACTTTCTGACATCACATACGAAAAAGACATAAGGACCTACCCAATAGGTCTGTAGTCTGTACGGAAAGACCGAAACTTCTGCACATAACTCCATGTTGTAATAATGTCGTATGTGGAAATCACACACACTCGTAGCAACCGCTCGCATTGATTACAAGTTGGAACTATTAATAGTAGTACACAATATGCAGGTAGTTACCATGTTTGACATGTTAGTTAGCTGTACATTTGTGTTTTAACATTTATGTTCATATTTCAGCTTTATGAAAGTTTTTGAGGAGCTTAGGGCTAAATAATAGACGCTCGGATCCACCGATCGCAAAGTTAAGCAACGCTTGCCGCGGACGGTCTGTAGATGGGTGACGAGTTTCTCCGTATTTCGGTACGATAAATTAGTGGGTCCCGGATGTCATTTGGACATCTCTGACAGTCATTATGGGTAGTCTGAAGCTAGAATGTCTGGCAACCAGTTTTATCAACGGGTATAGTATTGCTCGGGTAACTGGGTTGAGGAGGTCAGATAATCAGTGGTAATAGTGATAATCCATGTAAAACACTGGTTCTTAGCTGCATCTAGTGGAAGTAGCCTCAAATTAGTTGGGAAAAGACTGCGCAGATGATGATTTGCAAGATTTTATACTGTTTGTGTGTGCAAAACTTTGCTGTGTAGCTTAAAGCACCTCAATGGATTCAGTTTAGAATTACAATCGCATAAATTAACCGGTATTTGTTTGCGCATTTTCCCGGAAGTTATTTGAACGTGACAGGCAAGATTACAGGGAATTATAAATATTCCCTTTGATTCTTTGTTCCATGGAATAAAAAACAAAACAAATATAAAAATGTGAAGGGGCTGGGGAACACTTCTGTGTATTAAAATAGGTGATAAAAACATCAAGGATGGTACATACTAAGATCCTGTATAAATCTTTAACTGCCACTATAACTACCTATATTTATATAGGAATCCTTCAGGTAAACCTGAAGAGCTTACTCTTGAACTGCACTTTATATGACACGAAAGAAGGTACATATTTCAAAGAGTCTATTTTCTACTACAGAATAGTTTTAATGTCAAAGGTTCTATCTATTTGCAGCCTTATGACCTTTAGCGAGCAATATCCTGTAGTTTTATATTTGTATTTTGCTCTAAAGTAAATTAAAAGCGCTGCAAAACGGGAACGCAAAAACAAACCAGATTTTATTACTGTAGTTTGTTAGGACACTGTATTCATGTTTACAGAGATGCAGCAGTGTGTAATAAAAATGGGTGTGTTTTCAGAGTTTCAGTAAATTAACATAAATGGCAGTTGAAATATTTTGCATGTTGCATTTCAAAAACTACAGACAAAGGCAAGCGAGTGCTTGTTTTTACAAAATTTTAATAGAAGCAAATATTTGCAATGGCAAAAGGTAAAGTATGTTATTGACTAAGATGTTTGTGTAATTATGTTTTAAATGTTTTGTAAGTAGGCTAGGAATAGGTACTTTCCACAGATTCGATATGGATTTCTAAAACCTAATAGTACCATTTAACTACAACAATATCCAGACTAAAACCAGCCGTATACTTCCTGCCTATTAGTCAAATCGGCCATTTGACAACTGAAAATGTTTCGGTTATTGTTAAATGTAACTCATCGTTAATTGCGCTGATATTATCTAAAACTAAAATCCCATAATTTGAATGTCCAATCGATCTTGAATCTATTTTGAAATGACCAGCCTATGCGACATTACACAATGAAAATAAAAATTAGGTCAGCAACAATATTTATTAATACATGTGCATGTCCATGTTATGCTAGCTTTACTCTTTCAACGCCGTTTAAAAATACAACGTGTTTATTTTGGCACTTTACCGTGTAACTAAAAATATATACGGGTTGACTTTTTACGCTATTTCAGTGCGTTTCGCAAAGTGATTGAAGTCACATTAGTTCGAACTAGTTGGAAGTGCTTTCAGTGATTTTTCAGTACATTTATCAATCTTTTGTCATGAGCCAGCGTGTTATTGGCGTTTGTGGACGAAATGCGAATTTATTTTCCACTTCTCTTGGGAAAATTTATTGAGTTTCAATTATATTAGTAGCGTTTCACTTGAAAAATGTTCAGTATTTTATCAAACGGAAAATGTAGTACTTTTTCGCATTTTTATTATGTTTTCCTTGTTTCATTTGAACATAGAAAATGGTCCAGAATACAAAGCAATTTGAAATTGGTCACTTACATTGCTAACCCAAATACTTACGCGAAATAAGTTGCGAGTTGCGACAGACATTTCCGAAAACCAGACAACAGTTGTTCAGCGATATTATCTTTTCGCTATACAACTGTCGTCTGAATTTATTAATGTCTTTAACTAACCACTGCCCACGGTCTTGTCTGTGATGTGTCATGTTGGAGTATTTTAAGCTGAATCATAAATAATTACCAAAATCAGATATCTGAGGTTAAAAATATAAGTAAAAAAAATGTTTATAGTGTAGTTGGTAGTATAGCGGGTAGTCAGAAGCCAGTAAGTCTGACACCAGTCTAGCCAGGGGGTATCGGGTTGCCCGGGTAACTGGGTTGAGGAGGTCAGATAGGCAGTCACTTCTTGTAAAGCACTGGTACTCAGCTGAATCCGGTTAGACTGGAAGCCGACCCCAACATGATTGGGAAAAAGGCTCGGAGGATGATGATGACTGTAGTTGGTAGTACGTACGGGTTGAGGGGGTCAGATAGGCAGTCGCTCCATATACACTGGTACTCAGCTGCATCTCGTTAGACTGGAAGCCAACTCCAACATAGTTGGAGTAAGGCTAGGCAGATTATGAGTTTATTATTGGCCGCATCCACATTAATAAGCTTACGCCACTAAATAGCCAAGATTGCCCCTAAACTTCATCTTCCAAAACAGTGAATAATTAAAAACAACGGTAATACACTATTACTCTGCGTAGTTTAGAACCAAAACACAAATACCATAAAAACACGCAAAGACCAATTAAACACAAAGTTTACAGATCTTTCGCCGATTAACCTCTGAAGGTGACAAGTCTGTGCCCCGGTAGCCTGGCGAGCCATTTGACGGAACCCGTTTCCTTTGGAACACCTTGCGGGAGAAGCAGATGTTTCTTGTAAAGGGTGTTATTGCAATATGTGTAACCTTGATGAATATGGTCTTTAGTTTATTAATTGCTTTGATTGATTTATGGTATCTTTAGTGAGATTAAATGAGTATTTTCATGTGTAAGTTCTGGCTATTACTTTAAATTCTTTGTGTGAGAACTTCACCCGCGACTCGTGTAAAGTTATTCACGGACAATGATAAAAAGTAGCTTTTACATTCTCTCGATCAATGGCCTGTCCAACGAAAGAATTTTACAGACAAACAAATTCTTCAACTTCATCATTTTAGTATAAATGAAGACACATAAGACACTTAAAAGAAGACAGTATCCCAAGCAAGTCTTTAAGGCATCGCAAAATTCCTATCACTTAGACAGATTCATCATCATCCTCCTGCCCTTATCCCAAAGTTAAGCTTATATCTATTATGCGATGCTGAATAATATTTCATAATCAAAACAATCTCCATCCTTTTACCATCCGCATTGAGAAATAGATACTAACATCCCATAGATAGTGGTTTCATTTTGTATTCGTAGTAAATAAGCGAGACTTCGACAAGGGATCGAGAGGTCATTTGCTGAAGTTCAATCACATTGATCATCTGTTATTGCGAACTAACAAGCTTGAAACGAGCCAAACAAATTACTATCAAAGCACATCAAACAAAATTGCGTCTCAATCATTTAAAAGAGGAAAGCATAAAATATTTAATAATAAAAATGTTCGCTATAATTTACGTGCCCGGTTCGACGAATAGAGCTGCGCAGTGTGCCTGAAAGTTTTATATTTCACGTTATTCAGAAGACTGGCGGCCGTGATTGCGGGAAACAGGATCAATATTGCACCCTGGATGTTCTACAAATAAACTATATACGGACGTAATAAACAAATATCAGGTTTCCACGTAAAATCAATATACTGCGAGGTTCAGGAGTGCTTGTTAACTGTGAGCGATAACTGGGTCAGAACTAAATGTTTCTCTCTTCATGTTTGTAATTGTTTCTAGCATAACATCACGCCTTTGCACGAAGGCTTAGGCAGAAATATACCTATAGGACACCCATACCATATACTGTACTCAATATTTTATTCCTATATGAAGCTACATGGATCTGTACATCTAACGGCAATGGCTAATCTTCTTTGCTAATTACCAACTTTCTGTATACTGCCTCGAGTGTATCGTAACTTATACCCACGATCAATGAGAAACGATCCCAACATAATAGGCTATCGTTAGATAAATTCTATTTATGCACTATAATCGGTATGGAGATTAGACCATTATCGATACAATAAGCCTTGCAAGTGAACCGCTTAGGCTTCTTTGCATTATTATTCTCATAATAAAGTAAAGCAAACTAAGTGCAGAAAACAAGAGCTTAGTAACACGTGCCAGCTCTTAGCGATACAATATACTATGTATAGTATTCATAGTTTCATCTCTCTATCTATTAGAGTGTTTGTTTGTAACGTCACCCTCACAGCTTTTTGCGAAATTAAGACGAAAGTTTACGCGATACATAATATTTTATTAAATGTTTAGTTTTCTATCTGCTGTTTTGGATAATCTCAATATTAAATCCTAAGCCTTCTTTCTGCTCTTTTAGACAATCTCCAAAACTGCTAGCCCCTATTTTGACAGAACTTTCTAGAGACACAGCTGACAAGAAGTGACTAAGTTACATAGGATATACAAAGAGTGGACCACGCCGAAGATATAACGTAGTAAAACGCCTTAAACCTTAAACGTCTCCCTAAGTCGAAAGCGGACGCCGACAGGATGTTGTGAAAGTCGATATAGAAGACGACAAACTACGGAGGATGCAAGTCTAACAAAAGCAAAAAGAACCAGCTTCCAATTATTCCGGCGGACTAAGGTAGCGTGCTAAACGCAGACAAATTATACGTAAACATAGATGTTCATGTTTAGGAACGACTAACAAAAACCTTTAGATTCGAAGGTTCTCGGTTGAGGCGGAGTATAGCCAAACATTGTCTTTTGAGGGGATTTGGCAAAACAAATGTACGTGAGAAACTCAGGCTGAGATTTCCGAGTCAACAAAAAACCAATAATAGTACATTACTGCGTATATTTTAATCAGTATTAATAAAACACCACACATGGTAGTAAACTGCAGCGCCAACATTGTTTATCTTGGGCCGCGTTGCAAAAACGTCATGTCGGTAAAATTACGTCATAAGCACATCTGACAAGTCCGCTTGGAATATACCCCGTACATCAGGACCAAAAATAGAGTACAGTTATATGGAACCATATTAAAGAAATGAAGGTAATTTAGTAGCTCTTAATAATTGAATAAGAATGTCTTTAACGGCCGTGATGCGGAGATTGAATCATCAAACAAGAAACTTTTAGGAGCAGTGAACTAAGATAGTACGTACAATAAAGCCAATATTGAGCACATATCTGTCCATAACCGTAGCTCGGAAGTTCGTGAAGATTAACAGCCTCAAAGTTTCCGGAATACGAGTAACTCGAACTTTCCAATGTTATGCCCCGTATATTATCTTGCGAATCCCAAACAATGAATCAGGCGATCGACCGTCTTATTTGGTCATCAAAGAGTAAACAAAACAGCTCGTTTATGTGTGCAGATCTGTTTGTTATACAAATATTTTATGGTTTGAACGTGAAATAAATTCCTGGTAACGAATATTCTGGTTACAGGGGGGGTTGAAGGTGGGTGTTGAAGAGCTCGCTCACAAACGATTTATTTACCAGCAGCTTTATTACGTAACAAACTGCTGGGCGGTAGTTACCTAGTTTATAATTTCCCAAAAATTTTGTTGACTTTAACAGTGAAATAATATTACATTTTATCGAGTGTAGATGACAATCGATACAGCCCAACCCAACGCGGAAGTTGTATGCCAAATACTTCGTTTTAATAATTTTAATAAACATGAGTCGTTCTTTTATCTCATCCACCATCGGTGATAAAAACGAGGACTTTTCTCTTATCCGTTCTCTATCAGAAATTAATATCATTATTGTGTGTAAAACCAATTACGCATTGTGAATAAGACCACGCATAACGTATACGTAAGAGCAACCGATACGAGTAATATACTGAAAACAATAAAAAAAAACTTATGTCTATTGTTACCGTATGTAATAATTGAAACAATTTTAACCAAACCTCTGCTATTACCATTTGTCTTCATTTTTTCCCATTCACATTTGATAATGATCGGTGACCGATTTTTTTGTAAGTGAAAAACAGAAGACACTGATAGCAAAACTGCAACGCCTACAAAAAGTCGAGCAGAAAATCCTAGTTAGAAAGAACATCCTAAAAAATCACCCGATTAGTCCTACATAAAGTCTGACGTTCGGGCAGCCTAACCTCCCCATTATGAACTCAGCCACTTTCTATATGTATGTATACTTGGCCCTTCTAGCATCAAAAAACTGAAACGCAAAAGCTTGATATTAAAAACGCAAAAAACAAGACTCATATTGCGACGATCTGTTTGACGTGCAGAGTAAAGAGAGACAGATTGCAAGAAAAACAACAACAATATATCGATCCAGTGTACCGTCAACGAGGTTCGTTTGTGTATGAATTGCGAAACGCAGTTGCATGCGTTGCATCACTGGATACCTGTATGCATCGCGTCCTGAGGCGAATAACTCGGGCGTCCGATATCAGGCTTTGATCTTTGAAAGCCCAATTACGAGATTGAGCACTGGTTTCGAGATCATTTTTTGAGTTAAATAGGTTTTAAGTGTGTGTGTGTGTATAGCAAATATCGAACATAATATGAATATTTTATTAATCCACAAGTTTTAAACGCATTTGTTAAGTTTAACATGATCACATCGTTGTTATGATAATTTTTGTTCATATTTAAAAGCCGAGGGCCGTCATTACCTAATGAATTTAGAATCTTCAGCAAAACAGACCTACTACACCCTTTTCTATCATATTTTAACCTCGTTCTTTCTTAAAAGGCTGTTGTATGAGGATGAGGACTATATTCAGGAGCGAAAGCTCAAAACCAAAACAAAATGTCGGTTCCACAACCCCTTAAGATTTAACAACAAGAAGCGCAATATAGCTAAGTTTTCACATCGTAAACCATTATTTATCTATATCAAAACGTGCTACCTCTACATTTCTAAATTACAAACACTCGTATGTGATACACATATCATTTTCTAGATAAGCACTAAGGGAAAGCCTGCGCGAGATATCGGACAATAAATTAAAAGTGACACTTGTAAGTACGTATTATAAATAAATAATCCCCTGCATTAGTAAAGATTAAAACCAGTTTCAGAATCGTATCAAGATAGCAGAGAAAAATAATGGAAAATGTCTCTTGATTCAGTAACTGAAACATTGGCTGTTGCTCCGCATAAACATATTTCATTAAGCAAATTGCCCGGGTAACTGGATTGAGGAGATCAGATAGGCAGGCGCTCCTTGTAAAACACTGGTATTCAGCTGCATCCGGTTAGACTGGAAGCCGACCCCAACATAGTTGGGAAAATGCTTGGGAGATGATGACATTTCACTAAGCAATTCTATCAATTAAAATTAAAATATGAGTTAAAATTAAGTTACATACAATTCTAAAGTTAATAGGGCTATTGAATAATGTAGTTCTAAGATAAGATCTTATTTGATAAGTGCACGATACCTCATTATAAGCATAAATGTTTGTTTTTTAACAAAAACTCATAAGGGCCAGGTTATTAATAACGCATGGTTATACATATTCGAAATAATTAGTCACGCGATTTAATATAAAATTAACCAATGATGGTTCTGTTAAAACGTTGCCACGTGTGGTATGGAGCATGCGCGTAAGAGACCAAGTAAAAGTGTTACCATTATGTATTCCGAGTACCTATCCACTTATGCTTTTTCTTACATTAGCAGAAATGAAAACTATATTTACCTATGCATATATTTTTTTATAACATTCTGATCACAATAGTTGTAAACTCGCTTTCATATCCTGGCCATCTGTTAAAGCCAGCGGGTTTGTTCGAAGGAATAACCGTGGCCTTGGTAAACAAAAGGGTCCAATAAGAAGCAAAAATTAACAAAGGTACCTATATTTTAGTCAGTGAAGTCTAATACTCCCTTCCAATGCACATGTTAGGAACAAATAACACCAATTAATACCGAGATACACTATGTATTCCTAGAAATACTTACATAGGCTTTACTTACACTGCCTATTGTAAATATTTTAGCCCCCTTAACCAAGACCCGTAAAAAAGCTATGGGCAATGCTCCAACCCGGACTTAGTAACAATAGACCCAAAGACCACTTGATGGTTTTATCTGACAACACTACCCCACTCTTATCTCGCCCTTCAATCCGGGGATAGCCGACTGTCGAGTGGATTTACGCTATCTCACGAGTTTTGATACTATTTTAATTAAATCAACTACATAACTGAAAAAAAAGATTTATTTTGTCAACTAAAAATAAATTAACATAATATTTTATGTACATGCAGACCTCTTTTGAAGTAGGTACATGAAATATATGTGCTGGAAGGTCCCACAGATCATAACTTAACATTATCAAGACAAAGTGCAAATATAAATAAGGCTTTATTAAAACGTGTTATAATGTAATGTGGATATGCTTAAAAATTAATATTTCAACTTTCCTGTAACAGGTACCTTCAGGTATACAAAAAACTTGAGTTGCACCATTTAACTATAACAATATCCAAACCATTGTAAGTTGTCAAATCCCCAATGGCTGGCTATGGGTTGGTTATCATTGCAGATAAAAGGGTGCAACTCATTATTAAACTTAAATTACATAATATTTATTTTGACATTACTCTATTTGCACACTTTATTTCATAAAAGCATGACTGAAAAGTGCAAATACATTTATAAAACTTTCTTTCACCGAATAAATCATAAAAAATAGTGGCACATACCTTAAGTCTCCTCACAAGCTCATCTGGACCGAGGTCATCGGTGATTGGACGGCAGCCTTGCGGGTACACTATTTCCGCCATGCTGCCAATCTGAAGACAAACATTTTATGTTCTAGAGTATAATTAAGTAATTGTTTATTCTAATTAGGCCAATATTTAAGAGCTTAACGTGAAAAGTTCTGATTTGGAACATTCAATAAGTGGTGATATCTACACTTATCAATCAACAATAACAAAAAAACAGCCCCCAAATGCCCAATCGTCACTACTTCCTATGTGTTTTTGCTGGGAAGAAGTAGTGGCACAATCTTCTTACTAATACATGCCTGACTGCAAAGGTTTGAAGAACCATCTGTACAAGAATTGTAACATCTTGACAACTTACACATACATCTCTAATGTAGAATAATTATATGGTAATTTTCGAATTTACTAATTGGTCATAATTACTGTTATAATGTATAGTTAACTACTATACTATGTATAATACTCTATATTATTATGTTTGTTTGAAAACTTGAATAACCTTTGTTGGTGTGGATTCCTCAAGCCTAATATTTTAGAGTCTGGTTATTTATTGTTCCTTACTTGCTGTCCCCGCAGTTTCACCCTGTTCTGGGAGAATCACTAACTTCAACCTAAGTAGCAAATCTTCTTTCTCGGCCTCAAGACTATCTTTATATTGAAGACTGAATGGTGACAGACAGACTTACTTTCGCATGTAGGGTATAATATTAGTATAGGGGTATAACAATGCCAGATTTATACTTTTAATGAGTGTAGGCTATTTTATTTCTGTCGCCCCATGTACAAACCAAATTCGGCCAAGGGGGCCCTTGCCCCTTTTTTGCGCATGGAACAACACGAGAATTTTTTTCAATTTTACTGGTAAATCACTGTAACGGTTCATACCCAAATGGAAAAACGGGACTCTTAGTGAGACCTCTCTTTAACGATAATATAGGTTTGACGTGTTTGACTTTTATCTTCTGAAATCTGCAGCCCCTAGGCCTCTTCATAAATCCAGGACTGGGGTATAAATAACACTTTGACTACCCAGACAAACATTACAATATGTCATCCGAAGACTTTTCCTTATTCAAATAATAAGAAATGATGAGTGATTTTTCATAATACTAAGAAATAGAGTGGATTTTCAGACCTACAATGTCGGTATAACAATGACACACTACTTTTTGAAAGTGCATTTAGCTCTGAACCTATCAATGAGAGTTGTATATAACAGAAAAATGCTGTGTTACTTGTTTCTAAACCCATCATAAGATTGGTAAATACCATCACGCACATCACATAGGAAACTAACTCGCACATCTGGATAAAATCACTAATGATTGTTTTTAATCAGATCAGTAGTTCCTCAGGTTAGTGTTTGTCAAACAAATAAACTCTTCCGTTCATAACATTACTATAGTTTACCTTCTCCCAATTGACAAAGCAGAATTTTAAACAAAAAAATCAAGTAAACATCCAATGTACATTACTGTGCCCTTCTTAATGTAATAAACATCATGCAAAGCAGGATAAAATAGTTTAAAATGCAAGAAATCATGCATTTTTCTCTCTTCTCAAGTACAAAAATAAAGCATTCATGATTTTACAAGCATAAGTTTTACTTAAAAAGTAGGTCAAGGCATTTAAATAGGGATAATGCTTTACAGATTTTCAGAAAAACAGTGAGTAGTTATGTGTAGAAAAATCTAGAATGTGAGTTATAGAGTCCCTATATGATTAATGTGCAGGCATGCATTTAGGACAACCAAAGACAAACCTGGTGATCAGGTAGTGCCTGATTTTAATCAGAACATGATGGTACAATGTTTACTTGCTGGGTGCCATACTGTCACATAATAATGCAAGATGATGGTCATTCAAAATGTGCATCCACAACACAGGGAACTACAAGCAAACAGTTTTTGTGTACATTGCATTATCTGTTCTTGACCTAACATGATTCTGGCCGCTTATCACGAAAATCTTTATTGATTGAGTGCGATCGTGAAAAATAAAAAGACATCGTCCTCAAAACAACACCATTACAATGTTTAGAAACATAAAACATGACGTGTCGATCAAATTAAGTCATAACTTTTGCTTTTCTGACACAAATAATATCGCAAACGTGATATTTACCCTACCCTGTTGCTGTGCTCGTGGTTTATACAACAATCAAAATTATGTTAGATTATGGCAGACCCAGTTTTTACGACCAAGCAAACAACACAAACTTAAGAGGTTAATCCATCATAACTGCACCAAATTATAACAAAATATATCGAATATGCATCTTGATTGCGCATAAACAGACAACTAAAAACTATAATGGCTAGAATACGTACAAGAATTCATAGACGTGGGCCTGCGTTCACGTCCCGATGTTTACAAAATCCACCACAATATAACAACTCAAACAAACTGTTCACAGTTATAGCATAATAGTTTCATGAACACGTCACTGGAAAACAAATCATAGGGGTTGAATAATGTCCTATTGATCTAAATACATAGAAAAATCGTGCTAATAATTTTTTTATCAATCTATGTGGACGCCAAACTGCGGGAAAAACTACAGCGAAGTTGGCATCATATTGCTCGCAATTCAAGGCCGTCTATAATCTATGGTCTTAGTATCGGTTCTCTATGCCAGATTGTTTATGGTAAATCTTTATGGTAAAAATTATATTTTAATAAAAAAAAGTACATTCGAAAACAGAATTTTTATTTCGTAATAAACTATTGCATTTTTTAAAGTAATATGTTATTAAAATACAGTCAAGGTTTCTGCTAGATTTTTATTTGATTTGTCAACCAAGTTCGTGAATAAGGTACCTTATCATTATGATTTATTTTGTTCATTGAATATTTAGCAGGGAAATAAATAGACAAGAATTCAACATACTTTATTTATTTTTTACAGCTTACAACATAGGTACTCTACCCATTTTTCGAATGACTTATAAACCAATGATGAATTAATACAAAAATCATTACTAAGAAGCGCTGTTACAAAAGCCCTTTTTCATTACAAAAGGTGATCAATTTAATGCAGCAGTCAGTTTGTCATGTTGGCAGTTATCTTAAATATACGAGAAATCTAATTGATAAACACACATCGCAACAGATGGTAATGACAATATTTTTCAGAACCTTCCGTTAAGAATGGTAACGTGACACCACCGACGGCTGCCACAAGCTCTCTATAATAGTTACTAAAATAAACGAATAAATGTAGGCTTATAGAATTAACATTAATGTTGTTTCAGCAAGATTATATAACTTCAAAAGCATTTTTATGTAGTTCATACCCATTTTTTCAAAAATGCTTACCTAATAACAGTGAATGAGATCTATTTGCATACAGTTATATTACTGAGTACTTATTTGATATTGTTTAATTAACAATAGCCATCACAAAATGATTAATTAGCTAGTGAAATTAAATGTAAACCCTAATTAAAATAATGTGAAAGCAAAGCAAGGTTTGGAAACGAAAAAGTTAATTAATAATCATACTAAAATCTAAGCTAATAATTATACCAACAATTGCCCAGCAAACTTCGAAAGGATTGTAAAAGTTTCGTTCAAAAAATATTTACTTTGAAGACATTTCGTTAAGGCTGCATTTTAGAGCAAACAATAATATTAGTTCTTAATCTAATTCAAGTTTTCTGAAGGAGCCAGCTGTCGAGTGTATATCTTGAGTTAAATCGTTTTTCTCCAAGGCGTGTAAGTCAACACACATGTCATCTAGAGAAAGCAAGTCATCTCTTCGTTTCAGAAGGTTGCGTTTCAATTCTTCAATCATGTCTCTGAGAGGGACGGTGCCTCCGTACTCTTTCGGCAGAATTGCTGGGTCCACGTGCTTCATCAAATCCTCGCTGGTCCGGTGGAACTGTGAAACGTATTGAAAGAATTAGAAAAAACCCCAAAATTGGGGATTGTAATGTATTCAGGTAAAAGTTCAAAGGGCAATTTGAAAATGAGTATGGTTTTTTTTCCAACATATTTTGATAAATTAAACGAAGAAGGTTCATAAGCTTGCATGAATTTTGTAAACTCATTTGCATTTCATTATAAATAATTTAACTTTTATATGTCAATTTAAAATAACTACTTATTTTAAGGAATAATTAATCATAGAAACTGAATTCTTACTTAAATATTTAAATTAATGCACACATTTTTAATAATTCATTTCTGTCAGCGAAAAAATTAAAGTTCAATCGTCTAGACGACTTAAATTTTTACTTTTCTTTGTAACTGTACCAACGTTCAAAAGTTGTATGCACTATGGTTTAAAAATTCCCCTTTTTTAGATATTGGACCTTTTTACACGCAAAAGAGGTAATTTATCAAATAGGTTTTATTAATAAAGATTAACGTTATTACCATCACACGGTCCTTCAGCTTATCACTGAGCAAAGAGACTGCGAACTCAAAGAACTTGATGCCGTAGGTTGGAATGTTCACGAAGTGCGTGCGCTTGTGCCTCATCGGGGTGGAGTTCTGAAAAATAAAACGAATAGGTTAAGAATAATTAAATATCACATAAATAAAAAATCTATAAGAAACTACAGAAACGAGTATCAACATTATCATACATTTTCATTTGTTCAAATTCTGCCGCGCATTGGACGTTTTTACGAATACCATCAGTCCTATATGACGGTACTTATTTAGTTTACCTACGCACATAACTTCACCAAAGAAAACGTCGTCAAAGCTAATTGAAAATATGAAACCTTTTGAGGTATCTATCATCTTTTTAGTATTTGAACTTAGAAAGCGTTTTCTATCAATCGTCAAATCCATAAGACGACAAACTGGCTGGTACTCCACTGTCTTATAAAACGAAAAAGAAGAAACCTTCATGCATGGGCATATCTCATTAACATAAATTAAATTATTGTTATTACCCACCTGTATACAATTAAGCATGATCCGCACATCTGTCAACGACCACAGAGACACATGAGGCATCTGCATACCAGCCTCGTCATTCACATGTGTGTAGCCCAGCAGTTGTGAACGAGGCTCGTCCAACAGCAGTTCCACTATCATGGAGTGCACGCGCGCCATCACGCAGTTGTCGAACTGGTGGGGGTCGAAACGACCTGAGGGAATGAAGATGGTGTTAAGTTTGCAACAATCAGGGGGGTAAAGGTGATTAAGGAAAGATAATAATTTAAGAGCCAGTATGTCGTGTTAACACTAGTTGTCACCCTTCTCCTTAGACATCCATTTAAATTAAAAGATCCAAGTGGCTCAAGTGGGTAAGGTTTTATCTATGTCTGTAGAAGAGTCTTTTTCAAAGAAAAGGATCCCAATTTCTAAAAGAGTTATGCATTTAGTTTACGGCTTTTATGCTCCATCTTTCTTTAGATCCCTAAAAACACTGGTGAAACCCCGGAAAACTGTACAAAATGATCCTGAAACTCTTCTGAAACTTACCCATACAAGACAGCACCACCCGTCGTCCTTCAGCATCCCTCTTAGGCAAAGGCACCAGATATCCCGCGTCAATCACCGCCGCGATCTTAGGGTCCAATGGGTCGAGCTTCTGGAACCACTGCGGGTACATCTGCCGGATGGTCAGGTAGCGCTCCAGCATGGAACACGCTTGAGGAATCGAGTACTTCTTGGTTCGGAGGAAGCGGAGGAGGAATGGTGAATCTGTGAAAAAATGGGCATAGTTTAGAAATGGCTTGTGCCTACTTTAATTAGTATCAATTGAAGTTAGGGGTTCTGGTTGATCTAATCTAGTCTTTTGCCCGAAAATCACAAGAATAGCACGGAATATGATGATAGTCAATCAATGTTCGAACTCTCAAGGGAACACTTATACGTGCTTACTTTAAAATACAAGAGAAGGATAAGAGTCTTTTCGAATAACGGAGGCGGATTAAATAGTAAAAGTTATTTGTATGTAGTACAAAATTGGGGCCATCTGGTAATCCCAGACCCACGTCCTAGAACATAATAGGTCCTTTAGCCATTTTGTATTCGAGAGATCAACCCAAAGGGCTTCGCGATGAAGTAACGGATACACAATTTACATACACCACGTGATATGAATCGTAAGTGAGCTGTACTGTATCAGTTTTTCATAACATTTTACCTTAAACCCTTGCTATAAAACTTCTTTTACCTGGAGAAATGGAGGTCAAAAACCTTGGTTGGCAACTGGCTTGACATCGAAAAGGGATAAAATAAAAGTCGTCGATTATTTAACTTTAGGTATCCTGTTCTAAATGGAGATGAAGTATTTGGGTAGGTACATGTGAATTTGTTTCAATACCCACATAAAAGAGCCCTTTAAAATGTGCAGTATTTTACGACTTTGTCATATTTTCTTGGCATGAAATCACTGCTAAAATCGTTATAAGAAGTCATCTGCTTTGATGACGCCATTTAAACATAACGCAAGTCTTTTTATAATAATGAGTTAAATAAGCCTTAGTTACGAGGATAATGTCTTACCAGTTCTACATTTCTTGATAGCAGGATGCTTCTCAATAAAATGTCTCATTTGTGCTAAAGCCTGCTCTCTAAGCGCTGGTTCCTCTCGCAGCTCAGTCCTGGCCTTCTCTCTCAATTCCGGAGGCAGTTCACCAGTCTCCCGCTCTTTAGCTTCGAGGATATGCATTCGGTCATCATCGGTTAACCTCGGCGCTTCGATGATGTCCGGCTTGGGCTCGTGCTCCCTTCGGCAGTCTTCGGGTTGGAGGACTGAAGTCGCCATCTTGATCTGGGTCGAAGAAAAGATTTTATAAATTGGTGAAGAAAATTAGGCAACATTAATAGATCAGGATAAAAGGACCAAATACAATCTGCCTATCCTTTTCTTATATTGGAGTCGACTAGGAAGAAATTTTTTGAGAATTTGTGATAGACCAGTCTCAATATTTTGCATCAGTTTTCTTAGTAACAAGGATTTTAAGTTGGTGATGAGATAATTTGGGTGAGGCCCTTTACGCAACATGTAGGTGTGGCCAGTGGCGTAGCGTGGGGGGGGCAAGGGGGGCACATTCCCCGGGCGGCAGCTTTTAGGGGGCGGCAAAATTTACTCAATTAAAAAAAAAATAGCAACTAGTATCTGCGCCGCTACATAAAACTGTCTAACAATAACAAAACATTAAACAAGTTGAAACTTTTTAAACTTAAAATTAATTATTGTTAAAATTTGGTACTTAAAACACACGTGACATTACATTTTACGTAATTTTGGTTTTGAGTCTTAAATAAAAAATAATTAAAATTTCGCGCTCGCTCCGCTCGCGTATTCAGAAACTGTATGCGCTTGATTTTGCATTTGTCAACAAACAAAAAGTTAAGTACGTTTGGGCTAAATTTTACGTAATATTTGGTTTAAGTCCCTTAAAAATTTCGCGCTCGCTTCGCTCGCGCATTCAGAAACTATATTATGGCCCTTATTTTTGCATTTGTCAACAAACAAAACGTTAAGTACGTTTGGGCTAAATTTTACGTAATTTTTGGTTTAAGTCCGATAAAAATTTCGCGCTCGCTTCGCTCGCGTATTCAAAAACTATGTGCCCTTATTTTTTCATCTGTCAACAAACAAAAAGTTAAGTACGTTTGGGCTAAATTTTACGTAATTCTTGTTTTAAGTCCGATAAAAATTTCGCGCTCGCTTCGCTCGCGTATTTGGAATTTTGAAACCTTCCAGAAATTAAGTAACAAAGATATAAAAGAAAAATCTACTAGAGAACCTCCCCCTTCTGCCGGGGCTGCTAGTTGTTCGAAAGAGTTACCATAAAACATAAAAGGCCTTCGACAGAACACGACGGTTTTTAATCAGTAAGAGTCTGACACTCCCTCACCGCTGCTAATCCACAGCGGGAAGGGTCATTTGATGATTTTTTACGTCGATACAAAAAAAACCCTTTTTTTGAAGTCGGTTAAAAATGACAAACGGCCAGTAACACTTGTTAAAAAAAAATACACGGGAAGGGGCGGCAAAATCGACAACTGCCCCGGGCGGCAGATACCCACCTGTGGCATACCTTACTCCGATAAGCTAACATTTACACAGGATATAGACGATAGAACCACTTAATTTTCATATTCATATAGACTTAAGATAAAATCTAACATATCAACGAAATCCCTAACAAGGTTCTTATAATTTATTTAAAATAAACATAGTGCGACCTTCGTAGTTTCACAATATTCCGCGATGTGTGCAAACACGCGAATATAAAGATTTGCTAAATGGGTACTGCGTGTAAGTAGGTTTTAATTAACTCTAATCGGTAAACTCTAGTCGGCTAAACGGTCTAATAACACCTTTTTATCTAATTCTTTAGGCTTAAAAAACATAAACTTGCACATTTGAAAAAATCCAAACTCCAAACGCCAGCATGACAACCTAAACGTAGGTATCTGTTTTTTACCAATCGAACATAGGTTGGCGTGCTATCGTCTGCACTTGCAAAACATTTTCAAACGATTTTTAAAACAGAAAATGACATCGGAAAATGACCATTATGTACTCAAGTATCTAGATTTAGGTACCTACTATGGAAATGAAAAGAATCAGAAGAAAGCTATTGTCTCAACTACAATGCAAACAAGACATAAAGCCAGCTCCAGACAGTTACGCGACAGGTGCGAGAAATAAACTTCAAGAAAAATATACAAGTGTACGTGTCAGATTTGATATTTCCTTCCTAGGAAGTCTTATGTACAGTTGTAGATACATTATTATGTCTTTCTTTCTTGAACTTATAAGGATGCTCTTTGCTCTTATCTCAAACATTGACAATAATTGCATAGTGAAAAAATAAACTGAGATTAGACGGAGGGCTTTCGTCGATACAAATCTTTATCTCCGGTTGGTATATGGCTCCCGGACTAATGTTAATTAAAACTTAGCTCTTTGGCTAAGTAAGCTCCCTACATTAATCGTGTAAAATGGAAAATACTCTGTACTGTACAAGCAGTTACTTCTCAGCAAAAGATCAAGTTTATAGCCCATCCCATGCAATGCCCATACATAGCATTGATCGGAAAAGCCAAACAAAAACCGCGCGAAACCCGAACACAACGTGCCATAGACAAACATTGACTTAGTTTTAAAACTGGCTTTTGTTCATTACATAACTACAAATTAGTCGTGCACTTGACTTCAATACAACGAATTTAATAATTCTACAAGCCTGTTTGCAAAGAATACAATTTGTTCAGAGTGTAAAGAGGATTGTACGTGAGCTGCATTACAAATGCAGTAGAGTAGATGACGAAGCGATGTTACATTGTAACGTGGGTTCCATGTAGAGCGAAATGAAGGTGTGCCCAAAAAAGGATTTATACCTTTTGGAAACTACCACTACATACCTAACTGGTGGTTTCGATAAATATTCCTACATGCAGGCTGTGATGCAGGTACCTACCTATCATTTTTGATAGGTCTTGAAATGTGAAAATTAGAAGCTTGTCTTTAAAAATTTGATTTGGAATCTATAGACCTACATATACATATAAAATTAATCTCATATCCTTTGGTCTGGCCATGACGCGTGAATGGTTGAACCTTATCACCTAAGAGAAGGATATAGGATAGTTTTGCCACCATCCTGCAACGGAAGGCAGTTATCTTCGGACGAGGGCGAACGCAGGCGGAAGCTAGTAAATATAAGAACATCTAATTTTTTATTACCAAAAACAGCCTATAACCAAATTCCGTAAAAAAGCTATGTGCTAAAAATATCTAAGTAAGTATTCTAATTTCTATTCGTACGTCATCGTGACCTTCAGACTGGTTCGCTAAAAGTAAACTTTCACTCGCCACTTTCCCCTTTAGATTATTATGACTTGATATTATTGCTGTTTATGATAGAATGAGGACGACATCTTGTGGCTAAACACGACTTTTAGGCAATGTTTTCACTGCCATTTTTGTTACAGTTAAGGCAATCTTTCGCGATTTTATGGCTGTTGCTTAAAATTTGTTGCGAAAAGCATATAAAAAAGGAAAAAGCGCACAGTCATTGCGAGGAAACGTCGGTTTTTTATAAGATGTTTTATACCTCTACAGGCCAATGTTTTCTTAAAATAACTAGGTATTTACTTTTAAAATTGAAAGTGAAAATTCTTAGTAAACAGTTGTTTTTAAGTAATCATTTACCTGTGTTGTCTGTGAACTTGGGTCTAAATAACTTACGAAGTAATATTATTCAAGTTCTAAAATTACTCAAGTCTGTTAATAGGTATCCAGATAAAAGTCCTTAGTTGACTCACAAGGTCAACTAATAGTTTGAACTCGCATCCCCTTAATTACAGCAACAACTATATTGCCCTAGTTAGAATGACTCTTTTAACGGCACGACACTTATGGCCAGTTCTAGTTTACGAGAAGTGAATATGCAGAATCCAACTTAGTATAGGTATGGTCCGCAATAAAAGTCCAATAACACAATAAACTGGACTGGACTATATAGTCTGAAATCAGCAACCCGCATGCAGCAAGCGTGGCGATTAATGCTCAATCCTTCTCCGTGTGAGAGGAGGCCGCAGCCCAGCAGTGGGATGATAAAAAGGCTGCAACAGTACAGTACAACACAAGAAAAATTACTTCATACACCTAAAGGAAACCCCAGGGCCCCGATTCTCCTAAGTTAATAATGTCAAAATCGAATATAAATCGAATCGCAATATGATCGTAACCATATCGGGCATTCTGCTACTAATAAAAGACCAATCGTATTCGATTGACATTTGATTGGTGTGCGATTGGTCTGCTTTTGATGATTTTGGTCTATACGGTAGTTTGCTGTACAATCATTTTGCAATCGTAAATCATTTGCAGATAAAATGATTCATTATTGAATGACAGAAAAGGATAAAAACGTTTCTTTCAAAGACAAAATAGCGGAATGCCACATACGCTTCAATCGTAATCGACTCGGGATTGGATATCAGTCGAATCGAGTCGAACGTCAATCGAATGGCGCTTAAGTAAAATTAGGAGAATCGGGGCCCAGTTACTGTCACGACTATAAAAAAATAACCTGGAAATCAGTCAGTAAATTACAAAAATCGTTGAACACAGCTTTTGTAGTAGAGTTTTTGGCATTTTGGAATTTTGATTGATTTACGACTTTTGTTGCTGGCAGTGCTTTTGTACCTAGTTTGAATTATCATTAATTGGATCAAATTTAATAAATCTGACTTGGTAGCCGTGACTTACAATCACGTCTATTAATGATTTTAGTTTAGAATTATAACCTACTAACTAAAAAATCAATATCAAAGACAGCTGCTCGGTACTTGCGAATTATATCATTCTGATTTCTAACATCTTAGAAATGTGTACAGCTTTTGATGTATAAAAGTGCAAGCTAATATTGTGCATACTTTACTATATACATACATATATTAGCTTGCACTTCTATCGTATCCACCATCCTGGCGAAACCTCGAAAATACGGCGGATTTAAAACGTGATTGCCTACATTTGGACCGACAATCTGCGGCCTACTTGAGTAGTGACGTTCATTGCTCCACTAGTAAGTACATACTATCTTCACGACCAGTTTTACACAGTAATGGACTTAAAAAGGGTCAGTCGTACAAGCTGCAGTTGCTTAATTTAACATTATGCGATGTCACACCGGCATTGTTGCAATACTGCCGATTTCTTAAGAACAACCAGCGTAAACTGGTAAGACAGCCGCTTTGTTGCTACATCTTATAAATATCTTTTTCTTTTACTCATCCTTTTTTGAAATTTCAATCACCATAGATAAGAAGGCGCGAAATATCTTTTTCTATTTGTAACACGGCCTGCCATCTGTCAAATTTCAAATATAGAAAGTAGGGTGAAAGCCGCAGTTGTCGTCCTATAAGTTAGAGTACAATTTCTTGTATTTATCGAGATACAAAGCACTGTTTGATATGCCACTGACTGTTGTATCGTTATTATCAATAAACCCATTTGGAGTCGACAAACGTATCTCGTACCTACTCATGTCTAACGTCATTGTTTTAGTTCCTACAAGCTGTTTTAGACCGTAAGTAATTTGCTTTAGGCTTTATTTTCCTTTGTTCTCGGTTTATATAGTGTCCGAAGTAGACTTATAAAAGACATGGCAATGTACTTAGCCGTGATCACAGGATAAGGGTTTCCTGCCGTTTGTTTAAAGCTTATTGTATTTTATTTTATATTTTAAAATTTTAAATCAGTGTCTCTTGTTTATTTACTTTTCTTCCAGATTGTACTCCAATTTATAAAGTTTTCCAAGATTGGGGTGGTACAAATCAAGATATATGTACCTACATTTCTTTCGTTAGTACTCCATTAAAAAAATTATAATAAATAATAAGTACCTACCTATAAAATATTTATATAATTTTGCTAATGCTGTACGCCATGAATTATGTAATTATGCAAATTTTACAGTACCTACATATTTGCAAAACTCGTTCAAAAATTTATTATGTACGTGTAAAGCAGATATCGTTAGTAAACATTACATCAGCAAAGGTATTAAATAATAAGTAAACATCAAACAACATTCTTTGGAGGTAATTAAACAGCAATTATACCAGTAGGTAATTACTAATTATTTTCACGTTTAAGTACGTATTGAACGCGATCATTACATAGTACTTTAATTATTTTGCATGTTAGCTCGATATTTAGGTCAACGCATCATGAATTATTTATTATTATGAAGATTACACGCATATACGGACATAATAATTATTATTTTTTGATTTTATTCTATACCTTCCAACATTTTGTAGGTACATACGAAATTATCATAATCTGCTTATCAAAGTTGAATCTCTCTTAATGTGTTTTCAATATTTAATAAGGTCTTGTTGGAACGCACACTTCGGCGACATAAGTAGCATTACTCAAAGAAACGTTATTCAGTTGGCTGTAGTAAAAACAAAACAATAACAGTGCGGCATTTGTGAAGATTTACTGGTACGGTAGCTGTTCCACCACCACACATAATCACTCAAGAACACGTTGCTTTCTGTATATAAAATATCCTAATTAAATTGTCTAGCTACACAAAAGAAATCTTAAAGCTTTGCATTTTTCATATTCTCATAAAAGATTTTTATCTCCTTTCATCATAATTAGTAATTTCAGTCTAGATCTCACAATTAAAAATACAAATTAGGTGCAACAACTGCAAAGAAAGCGCGCCAAAACACAATTAGATTCCACCGTACACAAAACAACGAATAGGCAAACGCACCAACCATGAGTCCAGCGTCACATTTTCAATAAACCCAAGGGTTTCACTGTTGTCGGCACGTCACACGATAAACGTAGGCCAAGTCGCACTGGCGCTCGGTCGATGCACCCGGGCCTCACCGTTAGCTCCCGAAATATTGCGACATACGGCCAGCCCTCCGTGATTCACGGAACAAACTACCTTAAAGCCCAACTTCACTTACAAGGTAAACCTCAGTTTTCGTCAAACAACTGTTTAGTACGTTCTTTTTTCACCATAACAGTACATTCAAAATCTTAACAGTAAAGCATCAAATTAATTCCAATTTATACATACCTATTCAATTGATTAAATCTGCATATTTACAAAAAAAAGGAAAAATTAAAACCATGCATCAAAAAATTGATCCACATCGATGTCAGCGGAGATAGTGCCCAAAAGGCTGGCTGCATTGCCACGGTGGATAGCAATGCATTACGAATTTTTACATTCAATTTTCAAATTAAACAGTGGTCTTAAGAAAAATGGACGTTTAAGTTGTCGGTGAACTTGAGCCTTGCAATGGTATTTTTATATGCAGGGTATTGCCCTGGGCTTATGGTAAACATGGTGAAAAATTGTCTTGTTGAAACCACCTTCAGACTATCTAATTGCAACACTATTCAGTGGTTTAATGATCATTCATCACTATTTTGGGGTTTTACTTAGTTTCATGAGCGCATCTTGCTCTCTAAAGATACTCTTGCATCTGAGGATCATGCTCGGCATAAAGGTTGCACCTGAAGCGAATGATCTCCCTCCTTCTTCCACCTGTTTATGTCGGGGGTGTAGAACTTGGTGGGCGATATGAATCTTGTACCGATTGAGCTTCGGAGCGATCAAGGTCCATTTCGTTGGTGAAAGACCGCGGGACATTTTGCCTGCGATGTTTCCAACCACAGTTTTCCAAGTTTTCACGGCAATGTGTTGCCCAAATAATAAAAAATATAAGAATAGTATTATAGAATGCGTTCTTGGCCCAGATTTGTGAACCCAGAAGTAAGTCTGTTGCAGATGATATAAGCAACTCAACTCGATCGATTCCCACACTGTATTTCTCACTACACTGTTGACAATGTCTATAATCACTTTCAGGATACCAATATAAATAGGAATTGATTTTAAACGATTTGGCATCAATAAATGACAGTAATTAGAGATAAGACAGATTTCTAGACATTTTATTTAACCATCACAAATTAAATAAATTAAAAACTATCAATAAAAATGCATAGCCAAACATAACCAAATTGCAGACACGCTAGCAAATAATAAATAGAATAGTAAAAGTTTAATAATAAAAATGGGTTAATGCACAACATTAAATCTAGCTAATAATATTACATAAAGCGTACATAACAGCATGATGTAAACATTTGCTTTCCAGTGGGGTATGGTTTTTGTAACATTCACCCACTGTTATAATGTATCAGCGTAGAAACATCAGTCCAGCCGGCAGCTATAAAAGTAGAGTTATCTACTTCTCACGCGGAGAGTTACGGATATTTTTAGAACAGTTTGGTGTATTAGGCATGAGTATATACCGATCTGGGCAAACTTTTACCTTGCACCTTGAAAAGTTTAAATTCTTTTGCAATTTACTGTAGTTAATGTTTGGAACACCATATTACAATATTAACATGTAGGTAAATACATTGTTATAAAAATATTTAAAGCCTATCCGAAACTAATAAAGTGTAGAAATTATTTGTTCTATCTGCATTTTCTTCCCATTTTTTCATAACTAACTCCGTCATAAATAAGCAATGAATAGGTAAACAGCGTCTTTCATGTTGGAATATCGTATATCATCAGCAATCTACGAAAACCACTGTTATAAGGTTTAAATATAAATATATCAAAAAATTACTCATGGTCGTCAAAAAGGACCTTCAGTATAATAAAGTACTTTGAGTTTGTCCCCATATACTATTTTATTTTTTTAATTTAATAACTTAAGTGTTCTTAACAACAGGGATTTACATGCACATTGTGTTTAAGTTATAAACCTAATAACTATAAGAATTTAAAAACAAAAAATAAATTATGATCGCACTTTGCATTATTATTCCATTAAGCCTACTGCAACACCTATCAATTACTCCATACAACGGTTTTTAAGTTGTTTTAAAATTCTGATTATAATCGATGAACTCAATATTAAGACCAACTTAAGTAGGTACTTACGTGTTAAAATGCACTGATATTTTTTATTAATTTAATTCCATTTAATTATATTGTTTTCCCTGACATAATATTAATCTGCATCAAGGAAAAAACTGCATGATTCAGACTCAAAAGTCAAATGCAGCTCGATAGTAAAATATTCCAACTTTTAAGGCTAAGACACCAATTACCGGCCCCCAAATACGATTGATTGTCATTTGTTCACTACAACGCATGGCTCATTACTGACGCATCTTTGAATATGCATGGAAACTTACCATACCTTTTATTTATGACATTTCCTCACCATCAATAACGCGAAAGAAAAAAGTTACAAAATTGTTCGTGAAAAAAGTAACCTATGTTTGGAAAGTGGAGCTCGCGGTCGATGCACTTGGGTCCCGTTAGTGCCGAATCGCGACGTCCCGTGGGACATTATACCTGTTTTGGGTTCCTTAGCATTATCACCCGTATGGAAACCCTTACGGCAGATGTACGCGTTACCAATATGGATGTTTTTGCACGGCCAAGTTGATTGTATGTGCTTATAAAAAGTTTATGGTGTTTTTGAACGAACGAGCGTTTCAAGTATGAAATTGGTGCAGTTTTCATACCTTATAAAGACACCATATAAGTGGATTACAGATAGGATTACTTTAATTATTATTTTCCTATTACGAGAGCGTTATTAAACACTTTTCAATAGAGAAAAATACCTTTAATTTTCCATATCAAAAACTTATTACCACTACATAATAAGAATTCCATTAACATAAAACTATCACCAAAAAAAGGTTACATCGAATCGTCCACATAGAACGCGGGCTCACTGTCAAATAGATCTAACATTTTTTAACCTACGTGATTCACATATTAATCGAAAACGTATTGAACTCATCCATTTACTCACACGTCCGCCCTTTTGTCACTCCGTAGTTAGCCTATTATGTACCATATAGGGAACCAATTATATAAAAACAATGTGTAGTTAATAGTTCTGATAGGAAAACTGTCGTAAACATGATTTGTTTACGTCTGTTATTATTTGGAGTCAAGTTCCTGCTGGCATTGACTTTGAGGAGACACCGACAGGTTTAGGAGACTTGTGCTTATTGTTTTGACTGCCCGATTTAGATACAGGAATTGTAACTGTAAATAGACCTCATCCTTGAACATCCTTCGCTAGATGATGAGGTCTACTACTACTTATGTATGTATTGTCAAATTGAAACCTAACTTTGTACTACCGAAAATCCTCGGAAAGCCTAAAACCATTTACTTTACACCGGTACTACTTACTTATGATAGTAGAAGCAAAGTTTGAGTTTAATTACTAAATTACTTCAGATTCCGGGTTCATCGCTAGGAATTGGAACTCTGCCCGGTAATAATGGCGCTGCACTATCAGGTTCTATCATTAGTAGGACAACAGCTATATAATGCACCGTGTTATTGACTTATTGTGAACGCTTATTTAGACTGCATAGAACTCATTATGTTTTGCTGCGCCTTAAAAGGGTCGATACAAAGCACATACTATACACAAACATATTCCTGCATTTAAAGCTCTATTAACTGGCTTTTGAAAAAAACACAATCAATTTTCATATTCTATTCACTTACTGTGGTATGTTCAAAAATTTAACAAAAACCACTTCACTTTTTTTTAAGCCGACTTCAAATGTTGACCACGTACTTACAAAGTCTCATTCTTGTCTTATTATAAGTAAACCACGAGTCGTTTAAAGAGACCACAACTTACTTTAGCAACAATAATCAATAAAAACTCAATAAGAGATTCGTCTTAAAGCAACATCTTATACAAGCACGCAGTGAAAGTCTTGGCCAGTAGAGCAGAATGGGGACAAGTGACTCACTCAGACATTTTAACTGAACTGCACACGTATAAGCATGGAGGACGTCAGACGAAGCTGGTATCCGCTAGCAGATAGCAACGAAAAAAAACGAATGTAGAGCAATATACCACAAAACAATGATACCTCAAATTTTGGCACAAAGCGTGAGAAACTGGGTTAAACATCTTTGTTCGTTGTTAAGGTTAAGCTAAAGTAAAGTATTTTAAAAAGTAATGGCTGAATCTTGTTTTGTTAAATTGAAACAATTGTGTGAAGCGTGTTGATTGACATTGCATTCTCAAAGCAAATAAAAGCGAAGAAGAATATATTGATCAACGCCTGACTGTGTGAAACTTCGGAGAAGCTTTTAAGACAATAGTGTCTATTCTTAAAACATGTATTATCTCCATATGGAGCCCCGGAAGGCTGTTAATTCTCGGATTTATCCGCAGCTTCAACTTTGTCAGTAATTTACGCCAAGTATCTAACATCAGAGCGTCTACAGCGCTGTCTAGATACCGAAGTGTTGGGTTAAAGCAATATATTGCTGCATCGAAGTTCACACGGTAAATACTGGCTTTCATCCATAAGGTACCTTTTATCGACATCTTTAAACTTATTAGACGAAGAAAACGCTACGAACGATAAATTAATCAAATTCAAGCAAGATTGACTGTGACACAGTTTTAAAAACTGGTTTTTATAATTTTGTTGTGCTGCTTAGGCCGTCGTTATACTTTGCATATTTTAGTAGAAATTGGTCTAAACACCGACCAAGTTCACAAAAATTAATCTTTAGACACAAACATTAAATATCTTCATTATTATCATGCAGCTCCGAACAGAAATCTTTAAAATTACATTATTAAGCTACCTAACAAGCCGTTTAGTTAGATACACTTACTGTACTGTACAAACAGCCTCCACTTTTCCCAGTTAACTAACTACATGTTTGTTCAGTTATCTTTTATTATGTCACGCAATGTTATCGAAGGTACTGGAAGCTAACAGGTAGCGAACACCGAATGTTTTGCGAAACACCCTTACTGAGCAAGCGGTTACGTAAATATTCACCGACTAACCGACTTAGGTCGATTTTATCGTTTTTCCCGACAACTGCAGTCTCCAGTGCTAATGGCGGACTTTCTATAGATTTTTTTTCTGAAAAAAGTTGTGTTGATGCAATGCAAGATTGTTCTTTGTGAAAATTGTGGCGTGAATTTAATATTACTTTAATAGATGCTAGATAAGATTATGTTATTTAAGTTAAACTCGGACATGCGACAGCAATGAAACTTATCGGAACATTCGGAACAAATGAAACTACATAAGTAAAATAGAAATAGATTTCCCTCGGAAGGTACTAGTCTACTTCACCCTACTGTAAACTTTTCTCTGAAAAAATGTACAGTTACCAAAATATGATAATTTTAATAAATAATTAAAACAGCTATTTTACTGAAGATATTTTTTAATGTAATAAGTTAGGTATAATATCATGCTGCATGACATAATTATTTATTGGAAGTAAATACTATTCATGTTGAAGCAATTATGTATAACGACCATGCGATGCCAGTAACACTTGGGGCTTAATTTGTTCTTAAGTTCTTAGACTTAATTACGCGTTACATTTTAAATAAAATACAAAATTACCGATTGACGTTTACGTATAAATCATTCGCCCACATGCCAACCTAGCTAGCTTCTATATGTAAACATAGATTGATGGAAACGCTGTTTGCCAATCATGAAGAACAAAAGAGATTTGTTGCAAACAAACACACAGACATACAGACATACTTATTATATTGCACTCTATTATAATGTCCTTCACATTTCCAATAAAACTTGATTTTTATGCACAACCCGCGAAATGTCACTTAGTTTTAGGTAACCTATCGCCGAGGTATTGCACTTTGAAAATGCAAATGTATTAATAACTTATTTATTACTATAAAATACTGATATCCTTACATAATATGTATTATTAAATAGCTCGGTAACAAAACCACCATTACACATATGTAATATGTGAGTCAGTTCGGATGAAATTAGGTATGGAACCGTAAGGAAACCTTCTACACTCTGCCATGCTACTACAGGACACGACCAACTTGGGTATAGTGACTGGTGTCCTACTAGTTTCCTGTGTCACGCTAGTCCTGACGACATACAGAATAAACTTATTTCTTCACGAGGAAACCAGCGAAAACAATACAAACAACAAATAGAAAACGCTTCAGTCTCCTCGTATCAAGATATTCAAGTCATGGTACGTCCACGCCTTATTGACACAAACTATCAACAGTATTACGCTAATCATTGAGTAAGAGTCTCCATCAGAACCTTGAGTTCTACTCTTTAGGCGCATGCGAACGACATTAAGCAACGTCCAATGGCAAATTGTATTGGTACACAGTTCAAATTGGTTTAATTTATATTTTAATGGTTTATTGGTGTTAATTAGATTTATAAGTATTGTTTTGTGCAATCTTTTTTTGATTAATTATCTAGGTACTTTTTATCTGATTAGTCATTGCCAATACTTGTTGCCTAATTAGCTTGTTTAAATTATTACGAAATAAGATGATATTTAATTGTATTGAGAATTGGGCACAATGTGTTCAGAAAAAAAAACATTGTACTATTTTATGTTACCTCTACTTCTTTCATGTGTTTACTGTGTACATAAATGGTTAAATAAATAAATAAATAAAAACGCAGATATATCAATACGTTAGTATCGGTAATACTCGTAACTATTTATTACCTCTTTCATGAAAGTTTCATAATTTCTTGCTATTGTTCATACACTAGTGTTTATAAGTCGTAAACAGTTATTGTTTTCGATATAAAACAGATAGTAACTCATACCGCTACATAACTTACCTAAATTCCTCTTATAATTATATATATATTTTTAATAATCGGGTAAATGTGTTTATATTTTTTTGTAAATGAAAACTATATAAAAAGTTAGGTACAATAATTTCGTAAAAGCTCATTGAGTGAACGGACGATAATAAGGACTACCACCCCATTCCATGAACAAAGCGTAATCTTTTTTTCTCTGGCAACAATTACAAACGCAGTTAACCAAAAACAATAAAATGATATCTAAGTAGCTCCCACGAATGAAAGTAAGCTAGTGAAAGAGGTTTCACTCTCAAGTTCTGAACAATAAGACGAATCTGGACCGAGTTTGCAACAATCTGATATACTTACTTAGGTACTGCCGTTGCAACTCTCTATCTATCTGTTGTTTTGGTAACTAGAGATAGGACTTCACTTGTATGTCAAAATTCTTTCTCTAGTTAGCAAATGAGTAGATAGATAAGATATTGGAAGCGGTTAAACGTCATTTTTATTTAACACTCTTTTTGATGAAGATATGCTTCGCCGCACATTCTGAATTTGCTGTTGTTTAAAACTAGGTCTTAGCTTAGATTGTTGTCGACGTTTTAGGCATAGTTTATGAGAAAATGTATTGTAGTTTTTGCGTGTCTAGATTGAGCTGTTCGAAAGACTTTTATGTTTTTGTCACGTTTCATATTTTCTTGGCTGTTTAGTTTTTATCATTTCGATGTATAGGTAAGTTATTAACTAAGGTATTTGATTTGGCGATTTTTGATTTGATTATCAATCAGATGCGTTTTCCAACCAATAAAAGTTAGTACCTAGTAATAAAGTCAAGTTATAAGAAGTTTGTAATTCAGGAAGTATGTAGGTACTGCTACTCTGTGCACATAAAGCAGCATGCAGGACTACCTACATAGGTATTATTCCGGCACTATAGCGTGCTATGCAAAAGTCATTCGTCAGTACACGGCCTCCTAGGCTGAACTGCGAGATGTCATACCAGAAAAAAAAAGTTTTATGCGCAGGACTAGGTACCTTAATAGCTTTCCATCGTCATAAAATTCAAGGAAAACCCACCATTTTTTTAAAAAAGGTCACCAATTAAAAGCAATCATGGTAGAGGAAGTAATACCAAAAACTTCCAACCCTTTAAACTTTTATAGGGTCAGCTCCGCGCATGCGTTCGGTAACTTAACTTGAGGTAACTTGTATACCTTGATCATTCACTTTTACATCAAGTTTACAAGTTGTCTTACTTTTATTCCGAAGGTCTACGCAATCAGTTACGACATGAAACCTTATTATGATTTACAATGGGCCCTACTTTGAAATGGGCGCAACAGCCTTAAGGACAAGTAGAGGTAGATTGAGGTCGAAGACATGGAGACTAGGGATGTATCTTATCTAGGGAAGTATCGACTTGGAAATGTGCACCAAAATTCCCACGAGTCATGACATTTTGATTTAAAAAAATCCAACGCATCAAGAGCCTCCTTTTTGGGAAGTCGGTTAAAAATCATTTTGTAACACCAACGTAATAATGGTTGTATGAATGTTTTTGTTTAAACGTTAAATTAGCACTAGAATCGAAATTGACTCTTGACGGAGGAAATATTACTTACGTATTTTCTTGAAGGAAATCTTTTTCTTGTTATCCAGCGTAGTAGAAGGAAGGGTTTTTTTAACTAAACTACTATAGATTTAATTATATCCAAATTCAGGCCATTAAAAAGAAGCACGATGATCATCATCTGCCTAGAATTTTCCTAACTAAGTATGGTGGGGTCGGCTCGGTCCAAATTACAGACAGAGTATATAAAAAGTATATAGTAAGTATAAAAAATCATATCTTACTCCTGGAAAATCTTAAAACAACGAAGAAAATGACTTACCTATCTGAAAGTTTGTAGAGCGACGCAAATTCCAACTGCAACTTTTCTAATATCCCACTTAGGATTTTACACTAACAAATCTATCTTATTGAATTGATTCACTGAAGTTAACACAAAAAAGTATTTATATTGAAAAAATAAAATTCTAAATTTAAAATTCGTGCGATGGCCGTACCCACCGCACCGAGTGTCGCTTCAACACTGAGATAGGTACCAACAATGTACGCTGTGTTTGTGCGGACCAAACATCCAGCTACGCCAAATGAACGCAACACCTAGCATAATAAAACTTCCTACAAATATGCAACTACTGATGCATTAAAAACTTTTTGGAATCTATCTGGGATCAGTGGCCTATTTTCAAAAAGATGGCGCGATTTCTCTGATTGGTCGAGCGCCGCGACCGGTTCTCATCGATTGGTCATCTCACCGCGCGGTTTCCCTAACTTTCTTTGACCCCGATAATATCGTGTCGGTATATTTTTTTCGTGATTGCATTTTGATAGAATTTTAATGCAATATAATTCAAGCGTTGCTTTTGTGATTGCAGGGTACGTCGCAATAAAAGGTTGTGTTAATGATTTGTTGTTTCATTAGCATTAATTTTTTTCTGCGATGTTGGTTTGATGACCCAGCCTATGGCATACTTGATGATTGATATTAATGATAGAGTATCATACTACCAAGTAGGTGGCTATGACCTATTGCTATAAGACAAATTCCTAAGGCAAAAAAAATATGTTTAAAGGTAACGAGAATACGTAAGAAGACTTAATTTTCGAAAAGTTCTCTGTCTGGAGGTTGGACCTGCATATTTATCACAATATAAATCTTCTTCAAGGCTACTGTAATGGCTACGTCAACAGAGGCCAACCAGTAGCAAGAACTCTTTACTTAATGGCCAACATTTATTTTATTATGCAGAATATACTTCCTCACAAGAATATTTCGAAACGCTTCATAACTTTTTCCGTGTTTAGCTCGAAAAACTTTTTAATGTCCCATTGCTGGGCAGAGATCTCAGGGGCCCGATTCTCCTAATTTTACTGATGCAACATACCTACCTACGATTCACGTTCGACTCGATTCGAGTGAGATCCGATCCCGACTCGATTACGATTGAAGCGTATGTGGCATTCCGCTATTTTTTCTTTGAAATAAACGTTTTTATCCTTTTCTGTCATTCAATAATGAATCATTTTGTCTGCAAATGATTTACGATTGCAAAATGATTGTACAGCAAACTATATATACCAAAATAGCAGACCAATCGCTCACCAATCAAATGTCAATCGAATACGATTGGTCTTTTATTAGTAGCAGAATGCCCGATATGGTTAAAACTACTATTGCGATTCGATTTCTATTCGATTTTGACAGTATTAACTTAGGAGAATCGGGCCCCTGATCTAAAGTTAAATACACTATCAACCTCGGAAAACGGTTAAGGATACTTATTTTAGTGATGGTAAAATATCATCAGATGCTCGGAGGCTCGGGAAAACAATCTCGTTGCGGCAGCATACTTCGACCACAGCAAAAGTCGCTCAAGCGTATTTCCCTTTCCGTGTTCAACTGGCGACACCGGTCTCGCGAAATCCACACGCTTTTGTTTTACTACGGAATCCTACGATCCCGTGTTCAATTCGCGTCAACTGAACACGCTTTTGTGATCAAGCAACGTTAAAAGAAGTTTTACAAAACAGTGTGTAATTGAATTGAACACGGATTTTTAACCTGTCAATTCGAAACAAATCCGTGCTGATTTAGCGCGTTCGTAAATGTTCGTGATAAATCGTGCGGGCCGAAGTAAGCCAGAGCTCCCGAAGTTGGATTCGCGCGCTTCTCATTGCAATTTGTTATTTGTTTGTTACTATTTCCACAGAGTCACCAAGTCAAGAAAATTATATGATTACTGTAGACGCAATTTAGTCAGAATTTATTAGAATAATCAAAGTACTTTAAGAAGAACCAAATCCAGTAAACACACAAATACTGAAAAAATATTCATCTGAACTAGGTAACTCGATTGCAGATCCTCTATTGTTTCATAAATTTCATTAAATGTTTCATTAATTGTTTTGTATGTAATATTTCATTTAATTCATATTGGGTTAGTAATACAACCTACTGTCTACTAAAGAATAATACCGACGCTGATTCAACACGATTATGAAGACTCAAACAGTCTAAGAGTCAAGTCAAAAAAGTGTTCAGGGGCTCGATTCTCTTAATTTTACTTAAGCGCCATTCGATTGACGTTCGACTCGATTCGACTGAGATCCAATCCCGACTCGATTACGATTGAAGCGTATGTGGCATTCCGCTATTTTTTTTTTAATAAACGTTTTTATCCTGTTCTGTCATTCAATAATGAATCATTTTGTCTGCAAATGATTTACGATTGCAAAATGATTGTACAGCAAACTACCGTATAGACCAAAATCATCAAAATAGCAGACCAATCGCACACCAATAAAATGTCAATCGAATACGATTGGTCTTTTATAAGTAGCAGAATGCCCGATATGGTTAAAATTGCTATTGCCATCATATTGCGATTCGATTTCTATTCGATTTTGACATTATTAACTTAAGAGAATCGGGGCCCTGTTCAACTGCACACGATTTTGTTAAACCTCACCCAGCGTCACTTGATCACAAAGGCGTGCTCAGTAGACGCGAATTGAACACGGGATCGTAGGATTCCGTAGTAAAACAAAAGCGTGTGGATTTCGCGAGACCGGTGTCGCCAGTTGAACACGGAAAGGGAAATACGCGTCGCTCAAAGGGTCTAAAAGAGGCAATGTCACAAAACCTTTCTGGTTAGGCAGATTAGTAAAACCAGGTATTTTTTTTCATTATGTTATCAAATATTTTAAACTGCACAGCCTACTCCTCTGTAGACCCGACCTTATCAATACATAAGGAGGTAAGCACTTAGCGATTTGAATATAAATTCACTTTGACTATTGCGTATTATGATAGAGTAAATTTAGTACTTTAGAGAGTGTCGTAAGCCATGTCTTTGGGGTCAAGTGAGCCTTCTTCCTCCTTATCTTTGTATTGCCAGGACCAGGAAACATTGCACCGTGCATTTTATAAGAACCGTAAAATGTCGTACAAATTTAAAGACATTTCCGTCTTCCTCCGTTAATTTTTACTTACTTTATAAGGGTTGATGAAAGAGACCACCTCAAGCCGTTCTTTTAACGAGCTAATATCAAGAGCTAATTGACTTCCTTAAAAAACATTTAGTTTAGATAAACTGGAAACTACAATATCATTATCAGAGTTACAGTTTCCAAGGAATACGGGAGACGCTTGCAGAAGCTAGTATTAAGTATAAATTAGTAGGATTGTTTTCCTATACTTCTTCTGCTATCTGTAGCGGGATGGGTCAACAGAAAATATGATGACCTTCGGCTGATGATGCTTAGTTTTAATACAGTGACTACATATTACGTGCAGAGGATGCGATATTGAATATGTGTAGTGTAGGCACTAGGTACACGAATTTGACTAATGACACGACGAACGACGGCTATGCATACAACACGAGAGATGTTGTAACACTAGCCCATAAATTGCAAAAACCTTCAACGTAAATTGTGTTTTGGTAGCTTCAGAGCATAACCATGCAATTTTTAAATGACAGATTATTGAACGGATGCGTTATTTTACTGCAGATAGTTGTTGCATGTATTGTGGCGTGCGTGACGACCTTGTAACAGATGTGAACAAATCTTTGACGCCCGCGGTTCAAGGCTCTTCGGTTATTGTTCACCAAATATGTATTAAATTAGTGCGAGCAATCAAACTGTGTGAGTACCCAATGGTAATAGGAAAACTCAACGAGTCCGTAAATAGTATGTACTTAACTGTTGTGTAAATATGATAAATGAATGAAATAGAGTGTCCATCTGCGGAAGGATGGGCTTGGAATGGAAAGGCTAATTATTCTAAAGGACAAGATGGAAACGTCGAACTAAGAATGTTGTTTTTTATATTGCACCTAAAAATAAGGAGCACCTTTTTTGGAGGGATGGATAGTTTAATCAACAACAGACAGTAACAGATGTTCAAATACAGCATGCGTACGGTGCCCACTTTGCATGCCCACACATGGCGGTCTTGTGTTTGAGATTCGCAAGCATTTCTTTTCATAAAAATGTAAAGATAAACGATAATCTTTATTAAATCTAGCAAAAATTGGAAAGTATGTAGCATAAACTAGGTTTTGTGGTTTCTGAGGGTCTATGGTCTTCACAAAATATCTGTGCTGTGACATTGATTGATTTGACAACTCAGTTGTCATTGCAGTAAAACAACAAAAATGGCGCACCTACCTCTGCTCGGTGTTAAAACTCATTCTCAAAAAGTTTGTTCGCTTTACAAAAGAGCTCTACGCAATTTGGAGGCGTACTATGATAGACGGTAAAGTTTACTACATATTTCTTTCAACTACGTACTTTTATTTCCTTTATTTTCCCCGTTACGTAATTCTTACAAACATAACCAATCTAACTTTTATTTTTCAGATACCTTTTACATTTTTAAAGCTTTTCTTGTCAAATAGCATGCCCGCCTGAAGTCTTATTCAAGTTCCAATACCTGCAAGGTTGTTAAAGTCTTGTTTTCAATACACAGCCCTAGTAGTGTTTAGATAAAATAAAACAGTATACTGCCTTACTTTTAATTGCATTAAAGTCATTAGGATGTAGCTTAACAGTTTCTAATCATCTAAGTAAAAGTAGGTAGTAAATAGTAGTAAGTAAATTCATAGTATGTTGTTGGTTAAAAGTATTAAACATATGAAATGTGTTTACATATTCTTTACCAGTAATGCGTTTGTTATTTAACTCCAAAACCAAACATATCCATATTATCAAAACTGTAGATTAATTAATTAAGATATCAATCATGTACCTACTATAAAAATTGCAGTGTGAACATCACATAGTAATTATAATTCTGAAAACTTCAATTTCAATACATAAATCCAGCTGCCACAACTTAATTTTTCTGTTTTTATTGATATTTTTGTTCTTTTATCCTCAAAAATGACTGAAGCCAATGAAAATAACTTACACAGCAGTAGATACATAGATTAATAACTTTAATCTGGGCACAGGAATGACTTAAGTCTAGATGTTGCAACTCTGGTTAACAAGTATTACTAATATTTGCCAAATAATAACAATTTTCCTGTACCATTCCAGCAATGTGTACCGTTACCAAGCGGTGCTCCTCCGAGACAGGTTCGACAAGAATGCCAAGGTCACCGACATGAGGAAAGCCGTTGAACTGCTGAAGGAGGGCGAGAATGAATTGTTCATGTTGCAGCATCCTATTCCCAGAAACTGTAAGATATTCTCTTCTTTTTAGTGTTTCTAAAATACTGATATTTATTATTCTGAAGTACCTCAAACCTTCTCTGTGTGAGAGGGGACTGTGCCCAGCAGTGGGACGATAAAAAGACTGTAACAGGCAGAACAGAACTGCTGCTATCCCATGTAGCTAAATGTAGCTAATAATTTACCCCCGCAGTCTGGAAGTTGGTGATTGATTCACCCGTGCATCGGAGAGCACCTGTGTCTGCGCAAATGCTTGTGTACTATAATATGTACTGCGCAGCTGGTTGATCTCCTTAAATGAGAACAGCCGCCGTGGCCGAAATCGGCCGTAGACGCCCATTATACATAAAAAAAAAATAAAGAAAAAAATTATATCAAAAATCGAAATAAATAAGATTTTGTGGGCACGAGTCACAGTCTGCATGTGCACAGGGAGTAACCTCTGGATATTAATCCTATTTTTATCATCCCCAGTCGCTACCAGCGTGGGAGGTGTGGCCCACGAGCGTGTAGTAACTCCCCCCGACTGGGTCATTGACTACTGGCACCCTCTCGAGAAGGCTCACTACCCCGAATACTTCAAGCGCCGTGAGGAACGCAAGAAAGAGTTCATTGCCATGTGGGAGAAGGAATACGGCCCCGCCGATAAGAAAGATGAGAAACACTGATGCGATGTTGTATAGTTGTGTAATATAGTGAATTTTCGTTATTTAATAAGTTTCGTTTTATTGTCCTTTTCACCAACCAAGCTTAGAATCAAAGAAAGCGTATATTTGTGGGGCAGTTTTACACCTCAATATTAAGTTCAGGGGAAACTTCTTCATGTAGGTACGGATAAAACATAGTCGCTTGTAGGGCTGCCATCTCGAATTTCGCAAAACCCGGACATTTGGCGTAAACCGCATATTTTCCCACGGACGAAGCCAAAAAAAAAAATTGTCTATACAAGACAATTTTTTATCCATTCACTGTTGGCATATATTATGCACTTAAATTCAATGAGGTACTTCCACGGAGGAGAAAAGACTAGGGTACTTCCTTGAAACCCCGCCCGGATGGCCTCCAAACTAGGACAAATCCGGGGAAAACAGGACGGATGGCAGTCCTAGTCGCATGTTTAGTGCAGATACTGTAGTTTAATAAAAGAATTATGCTCGAACTTGGCGGACACACTGCCGTGTGTCTAGATTAAAATCTGTAGCCTATTTGATTCAAACAAACAAATTATCAAATCTTCCGTCTTTATATATTAACTAGCTTCTGCCAGCGGTTTCACCCGCATCCCGTGGAAACTACTTCCCGTACCGGGATAAAAAGTAGCCTATAGCCTTCCTCGATAAATGGGCTATCTAACACTGAAAGAAATTTTCAAATCGGACCAGTAGTTCCTAAGATTAACGCGTTCAAACAAACCTATAGATCAGTGGTTCTTAACCTTTTTGACATGAGGGACCACTTTACTAAAGTTTGTCTTGCCGGGGACCACCTCATCGGTTTACCTAAATTAGCACTCATTTCTTTATTATGTATCAAAAAAAATATCTGAATTTTTGGGTCAGTTCTACTCAAAGCTAAACGCATGTCGGCAGTTGTGTGCAAATGCAATTGAAGAAAAACTTGCCCATGTAGTTTCCAATGCGCGAGCGAAGCGAGCGCGAAATTTTTATTGGACTTAAACCAAATATTACGTAAAATGTAGCCCAAACGTACTTAACTTTTTGTTTGTTGACAAATGCAAAAATAAGGGCATATAGTTTCTGAACACGCGAGCGAAGCGAGCGCGAAAATTTATCGGACTTAAACCAAATATTACGTAAAATGTATCCCAAACGTACTTAACTTTTTGTTTGTTGACAAATGCAAAAATAAGGGCATATAGTTTCTGAATACGCGAGCGAAGCGAGCGCGATAATTTATCGGACTTAAACCAAATATTACGTAAAATTTAGCCCAAACGTACTTAACTTTTTGTTTGTTGAGAAATGGCAAAATATGTATATAGTTTCTGAATACGCGAACGAAGCGAGCGCGAAATTTTTATCGGCCTTCAACCAAATATTACGTAAAATTTAGCCCAAACGTACTTAACTTTTTGTTTGTTGACAAATGCAAAGGCAAGGGCATACGGTTTCTGAATACGCGAGCACAGTGAGCGTGAAATTTTAATTATTTTTTAAGACTCAAAACCAAAATTACGTAAAATGTAGCCCAAACATACATTTTCATGAATGGGGGGACTAGGTACACAGCCGACACAGCCGATATATGTACGTCCATGCGTAAACCCCCGCACGCAATTACAAGTCGATAAAAATTAAGTTAGATAACGTATAGCAACGTCGCACAGCTAAGCTTCGCGGACCACTTGGAATGCCTCCAGGGACCACCAGTGGTCCGCGGACCACCGGTTAAGAACCACTGCTATAGATAGACAAATAAAACCAGCCTTAATTCGTGTGTTTTATTGTTAAAACAATGTTGACAATTTTGTTACAGAAATATATCTAATCTATGATAATAATATTTTCAAATCTTCGTCAATAGACTAGGAGCTGAAAGTCAATTCATGAAATTATGGAACAATATAGTTCCAACGAAACTAGGTGAGTTGTTAATCTGTGCGACAGCAAATAAAGGTATCAAATTCTTCAATTTTATTAGACTTATTGAAAAATAGATACCGGTATCTGTGGAGATCTAAGGGGGAGGCCTATGTTCAGCAGTGGACATCCTATGGCTGAGATGATGATGATTGAAAAATAAATGCAAGGCTCAGTGGAGATACATATGTTACTCTAAATGAAATCATTACAATATCTAAATCTAACGTAAACTATGAAAATGGGAAACAGGTCTTACACAAGCAAAAGGTATTTTTTACATTTAACATTATTTCTTCAATTTCCAAACACAATCTATAAGATAGCAATTTTGTTACGAAATCGGTTCAGGAGTTCCCGAGATTCGCACGCAAATACCTGGAGCTTTTATAAATTCCCATTTTCAACCCATTCGTTGATATTATACACTTATATACACAAATGTGTGTTTACCTTATTTAAAAAAATAATTACATTCCAGTAAAATAAACTTTTCACACACAATATTTTCAAGTGAGAAGTGTTATATTATTGCATATTTACTGTACATAGTTGGTATTTGGTAATGCATAGGTAAAATGCTATCTTTAGATACAACTTTTAATTTTTTAATAGGTTTTTCATTACAAAGTAATCTGTGTGCTTCATTTAGGAGCCATGTGTTAATAATTCATTTAAATGTAGCCTTATGCATCAGTAACAAAAAATAATGTAAATTATTCGATTTTGAATAACTATAATAACATAGAAACCTTTGAGCAGATTCAAAACATAGCATTTTCTTAGTTCCATACATAGGTATTTTTTGTGTATTCAAACAGACAGTACAAGTAGATATGATTCTTGTTCAATAAAAAAAACTTCATCCAAATTGCACTAATTATAATGAAATAAAAATTTCTAAGCAGTTATGAAGTGAAGTCCATATATTACATAGGTAAGTAATAGGGAATAAAATAACGGTCTCGGGTCTGTCTGTATCCACATTTTAATATATTTCTTATTAAAATATCGACATGAAGAATCAGCATCGAGTCTTTACATACTTATACAAACACATTTCAATGAGCACAAACCCTATTCCACAAAATGAACTCCACTATAAAGTTAATATAAAACACCACCAAATAAATCTTTTAGAAAACAATATGTTTTCCAAACATCGATATTTTTAACTTTATAGTAAACATTCGTATCTCTAACTTTCAAGTTGTGATCATGAACATTACTTAACAAAATAAAAAACAAAGAAAAACGCAACGTATTCATAATTAATTTATATTATACATATACAAGCTGTTAAAATGACAGTAGTGACTCCATAATCACATCTTGAAACGGGACACTTGGTATTCTCTAAGAATGTCTCTCACTATATGACTTAGACGTTGTTCAATCAGTTCCCGCCGAGGGCCTGGCCCCTCCCCCAGTTGTGTCCGCCGAACACGGTCCCGCCCGGCCTCGCAGGCACCCTAGCCTGGGGCGCGGTGCCGAAACCACCCACGTACCTTGTGTCGGGGAATATCTGTTTTCTGTAGAAAGAATGACTAGTTAATTTTCTTACCTATTTTGTACACACATTAAAACTCAATAAAATAATCATAAAACTTGATACTAAATCTAAAATCTTCGAAATATATAAACAGAATTCAGAGTGACAGACAAAACGATCTTTCCCTATTTCTAATATCTGACAACCAGTCTTAATAAGAGGTATTAAGTTGCCTAGGTAGCTAAGTTGAAGATTTCAGACAGGCAGTCACTTTATGTGGCACAGTGGTACTAAGATGCATCCAGTGAGACTAGAAGTCAACCCCAACATAGGGAAAAAGCTTAGCAGATGACCTCTTTCTTCCATTACTGTAGGCAAGTAATACTTACAAGAAAGCAGGAGGTGTCAAGAGGGCTGGGCCGCCAAACTCTTGAGGGTATTTGAAGAGCAGGAAGAATGACAGATGACCAATCAGGATACCCAGCAGTTCCATTACACCACTGGAACAAAACAGAGATTTAGAATACAGCTTAAATGTCTTTTAATAAATAAAACGCCATAAAAAAGTGGTGTTATAAGTTTGGTATATAGACATGTTTGATGAAAATTAAAAAAAATAAAATTGTCTCAAATATTTTTTTACAAAAGTGGATGAAGCCCTGAACCCTACACTAGGACTCCCTGTGTTGATTGGTTGAGCCTTTTTAAAGTGTGATCTTTGTTATGATGATACCTACATATTTAATACTGTTAAGAAGTTTGTCAAAAAAACTAGACCTAAACTATTATTCATTTTATTTGTATTGGTGTTACTGTTACAATCAGTCTTTGTGAGCGACAATATCGCCCACGATATAGTTCACGATAACCTCGATATTTTACACTAGTCATTATTCGAAACTTCTGTGTTAACTCATCTTTACTAATATGTAAATCCGAAAGTTATTTAGAATAACTGCTGTTCCCGATTTTATTTGGTATTGCCACTGCAAAAGTTTGACCTGTATATTTGTACCCGATTATCTCATGTTCAGCTCAACTGATTTTGATGAGGTTTTCTACATAGTATTTGTTCAACTTAAGAGAAGTCTTAGGTATATCATTAAAGGTATTTTTTTTAAAGCTTTTTTCTTTAACAAACATTATTGTTATTTATTCCCCTACACACATTTCCTACTGTTATACTCAGCTACAGAGATTAAACTATAAAGTTTACACTCACCCGCCGCTGATGATAAGGTTGAAAGCAAGGAGTATCCATGGCAGGTACATTGCCTTGAACCGGGTTCCAAACCAGAATGAGACGATAACATCTTTGTTGAGCTGGCACCAGACGTACAGCACTGAGAGGACCATTGGGTCCATGAGAATCTGAAAATGATAATTAATATATAGTCAACCAATTAATGTTTTTTTATAGATATGAGTGTTGTCTTTGGTATTTTAATAAATATTTAACGTTCTATTTATAGATAGTGTCAATTATTTAGAAATGTTGAATGATTAGCCTGTATTCTCTCTCAATGAGGGGGTTATACATCAATCCTGGCTGATTTTGGCTACAGTGATTTGCGATATGAGAGCTGGGCTATTTAACACTGAAAGCAATTTCAAATCCTGTTCAAATTCCTGAGATACTGGACCGATTTGGATGATCTCATCTCAGGATCAGGGCTTTCAAACAAACAATATCTTCAGATTTATAATATTAGTATATATTTCCGAGATTTATATTTTTTGTATAGCTTAGTTAGAACATTATGATACTCACAGGCAAGCCAACAAGCAGTCCGACGAACACACAGCAAGCCCAGTTAAACAGCAGCATATAGAAGTAATCTGCAGGTTTTCCGGCAAACATTCCCATCTCAAGTCTCTGAGAGTAGTTGTACAAGAAGTAGCAGTTGATCAGGAAGTGGAAACCAGAGCCTGGACTGATCGGGTAGAAGAATAATGCTGTCAGCGGCCGCCATATCTGTGGAAAGAAAAAAGTTCCATAATTGAAATCTTATTGAAGTTTCAGTTTTATTTAACTTATTCCTTTGGGCTTTATGGATTCAATTAAAAGTTATGAATTCAAGATAGTAAATAAATAAGAGAAAACTTTAAAATAAACCTAAGAAAGTAATAAAAACTATGACAGACAGTATGGTTGAAAGACTTTAGCCTAGCTTACAGGCAAATAAAAAAATATAGGTTAATAAGAATGTTATAACTTCAAATAAGGTGAAATCTAAAGATATAAAACTCAAAGTTGCTTGTTATCAGTACATTCAAAAGCAAGTGAGGCAAATTTTATTGTCAGAATTACAATGTTTTTGTGACATTTCATTGCATTTATTCTGTTAGTATACTGTTTGAACATTAACTACTACTTTTTAGGACTGTTGAAGATGGTGTTTCTCTTACAGTATTTATGCTTTTATTGACTAGATGGCTGGTGGAACTGTTAACTTCTTATAAATTGATGAGATCATGTCAAAATGTTATTAGTGTAATTGCTGTTTTTATGGTGTAATTTACAATCACCCTAAAGATATTGTTTGGTATATAAATTTGATAGATTAAGCTAATTATTTCAACATTTTCCTTACCTGGAAGTTATTGACTATGGCATAGAAGTCGAGTACCAAGTGGTAATAGTTTAAGAGCCCAAATCGGCCCAATAAACTCAGTCCAATGGTCAAAGTTAGCCAGTAACGAGTGAAGAACGGTACACTCTGGTACCAGTCCCGAAATTCAGACATTTTAGTATGTAAACACAAACAATTGGGTCACAAACGAAAAAGTTTACAAACAGTTTCCACAACACTCTAGACCACAACACTCAGCGATCTTTTGACCATAAATAGATACTAATGATGAAATTATTAACATTAAATTGTAGGTACACGTGTACTTAGAGAATTTGTCGAGAAAATTCAACCAACAAGACAAGAGGATGATTTTGTTGTTTTTGACAATTCGCTTCGGTGTTGCTACTTGCTACGTTGTTGCATTGCTTAGAATATTATACCTTGCTTGTTTGTTGTTATTTCATTTCGAATGATGTATTCAAGATGGTGTCAAGAAGCAATTA